>CAXKWD010000002.1:41444922-43944922 GCA_964059195.1 Ectobius pallidus | reverse complement strand
TTAAGCTAAGTGACTCGTATTGTGGTCATTCTGTAATGGTGTTTTCACATGCGCATGTTATATATTTTGATAGAGGAAACTACTGCAATACATGGTTAATTGTTAGCTATCACGATAAATGCATATTTCGAGGTCTCCATTAAGAATCTGCTATAATTTGTTATATATTTTGATAGAGTAAATTACTGCAATATATGATTAGTTGTTAGCTATCACGAGAAGGGCGTAGGCCTATTTCTAGGTCTCCATTAAGAATCTTCTATAATTTGTTATATATTTTGATAGAAGAAATTACTGCAATGTATGATTAATTATTAGTTATCACGATAAGTGCATATTTCGAGGTCTCCATTAAGAACCTGCTATAATTTGTTATATATTTTGATAGAGGAAATTACTGCAATATATGATTAATTATTAGTTATCACGAGAAGTGCATATTTCGAGGTCTCCATTAAGAACCTGCTATAATTTGTTATATATTTTGATAGAGGAAATTACTGCAATATATGATTAATTATTAGTTATCACGAGAAGTGCATATTTCGAGGTCTCCATTAAGAATCTACTATAGTTTCTTATATATTTTGATAGTGTAAATCACTGCAATATATGATTAATTGTTAGCTATCACGAGAATGGCATATTTCGAGGTCTCCATTATTAAACAGAAACAGAATGTAGCATCTCTGTATGTATTTAATTCTATATATAGTGCATATCGAGACATATATATATATATATATATATATATATATATATATATATATATATATGTGTGTATTTACTCGAAAACAAATCGTTACCACTTGATTTTCTAGTTCAGAGTAGTGTGTTCGTCTTAGGTCAGCATTATATTATGTGCAGAGTACATGTTACATATGTGATCGTAAAGAAGTAGGCCTACAGACCCATATGCCCTGATTGCCATTGGGTGAAGGGAAAAGCTGTTGTTTCTTTTTGTGTGGCCAGCAAGTGCGCAGCCTTGAAAAAGCGAAGCAGCAAGCAGGACGGTGCAAATAAGTGCATGCAACTTCCCCCTCCTCCTCTCTTGACGTCTGCTGCATTTCTAAGTAATGCCATCAAGATTAGCCTTGCACACCACTGTTTAGTGTAGGGTAGGTAATGGAGTCAGGCACAAATACCGCCATCATCTTATCCTTGTTTACCCACTCGCCAACTGGCTCATATTATTCTTCTGCATAATGTAGATGGCAATTGAAGTATCTGTCTCGATATGCACTATATTGCTGTGTTACCTATGCGGGCTAAGGAAATAAAATGACTTTGCTCATTTAGGGGTGTGACAGGTTAAACAAGTCTCTAATTTATATTATTTATATTATCTTAGGTCTACAGTCTGTCTTGTTTTGTACCCATTTAAAATATTTGTAACACCTAAACCTACTTTTTTATAGAACTGTAGTACCATTATTTTTATATTATTATTGTAAATAGTCCAAATGTGTTAATGAGTATATGTATATACTGTTATGTACACATATACATGTACATACACACATACATATTAACTGGTTGAATATGAGAGTTGGCCTTGCATGACCTTAACTCTGCCAGTTGAAATAAATATTAAGACTTACTCCGGCAATAGACTATTCCTAAGCAAGCTAAAGAAATATTATCTATTTTATGGAACCCGTAGGTTCATTGCCGCGCTTACATGAGCCCGCCATTCAGCCCTATTCTGTGGAAACTCCAACCATCCCTCGCAGATCTTATCTTAAATCTACAATAATAGTAATAATAGTATGATGATGATAATGATAATAATAATAATGGTGGGAGGAATACATTAAGTCCAAAAGACCCTATATTAACCTATGTTTTAATGCAACAAGAAAAGCCTGCTTATTCCGAAATAATAAGCAATTAAAAAATACACTTTGAGGCTAAGAAACTAACATAACATGTCCAAAGTAAGCAGGGATAGTACGTAGCAAGTCTGTGCTATTTTTGTGTGTAGGTCTACTAGTGGGAGGGGAAAATATTACAGAACTGTTCATTATTTTTTATGTGTGCATTATTCATAAGTAGGGAGCGGATTTCTATGACCTAAAAAATAGGATATATGCATGCATTTATGACCTAAAAAAACATTAAAATATGACCAATAAAATGTAAAATATAACTTTTCCACTTACACATTATATATTTTTTTTTAAGTTTCATTACAATTCATTTTATTAAAGTATAATGTTAATTATTTAAAATATCTGTAAATTCTCAAAAAGTATCATTATAATGCTAAATTTACAAAATATGATATGAAACTTCAAAATATATTTAATACGCACACAAATATGCCAAAAATATGGCCCAAATATGTATATCCATACTAAATATGCTACAATAGTTGAAAATTTCCTAAATATGCAGTTATATGCACAATAAAAGCCGTTCCATTTTCACCAGGATGCTTGGAATCGGGTTTAAATTATTCGGAAACCTGATATAATGCAAAGGGGAAAAATATGACATGTCATAGAAATCCGCCCCCTATTCATAAGCAAATGAATATTTTCTTACTTGTGACATGAAGAACAGATAAAAAGATGAACCCAAGTTTCTTATAACAGGGCATTTAAATTATTGAAAATACTTTTAAAAGAGTTGACAGTAATTTACTTTATAGACAGTCGAAGGTAAAAGAAACACTTTCAACGGTAGATGATATTAATTAAAAGGAGAAAATTGTGCCTCCGAGTGGTATAAAATTATAACACTCCAGGGTTATCAACTATGGTTTCAGTAAAGTAGAAAATACTCTTTTAATAAAGTATATTTGCATATGATTATTAAATAGACTCTGTTTGAAGAGAATTGATAATGTTAAAAATCATTACGCCTTTTTAAATGTTAAATTTTTCGCGGTAGTCGCAATAAACAGTCACTTGGTGGCTGAAAAGCGTTGTCCGCTCCATCCCATATGTTGGCAGCTATGCACCAGAAAATCACTAGCTTCTGTCATTGGCACTTGTCTGCGCAAGTGCATACTAGGTGGCAGGACAGCTGGAAGAATCCGAAAATGGCTGCACGGTAAGCAATAAGTTTTATAATTTCACAAATATTAACGGCTGTCTAAAGGATAGTGTAGGATACATATGGTAAAATTATTTTATTTTGCTCGTAGGTATACTATACTCGTACTTACGGGCTTCGCAAACATACCTACTCATAAAATAAAGTCTCTTGTTTACTACTGGTTTCATAAATAACTATTTTCGTGTTGTTTTACCTTAGAATACAATATCATTCATTGCTGTATTTTTTTTAGTGTGAGAATAACTAGGATTATGATTAGAAAAATAAAACCTATTAGATCTTTAGTTGGATAACATTATTATTTGATTATATATAATTAATATTTATAGGATTTGTTTTGCATTAGTAATTTATTATAGTTAGGATTATGTATATGGGAATATAAAGATTAATTTTTTTGTTTTTGTTTTGTTGATTGTAGCCTAATATCTATAATATTTTTAATCCCTCACAACAGTCATCGTAATTCAAATCAATTATTTTAAAATAACTAATTATAAACAATATAAATGAAATTTATTTTGGCATTGTGTTGACATAGTAAAAAACATGACTACTTTTTCAAGTAAATCAATGTTTATGTACGTATGGATATATAGCACGGAACGAAGAAGGTAACCAAGTACATTGTTGCTGTACTACATTTATGTGGCCTTTAAAACGATCTACTGTAAAAACTGAAAAATTGACTTGCGTTTTCTCGTGGACCCTTCACTTAGTTTGCGAAATGCGAACTATAGTAGGCTGTGTATGATTTGTCCGTAAAAAATAGTGCCATAATTCAGTTAAAGTGTGTATTAACGTTGAAAATGAATTTTTAAGTAAAAAAAAAAAAAATGTTTTATTATTGCATAAAAAAGCCACATTTTTTTATCAAAATGGTAACTAGTTTATATGAAAATTCCAACAGGAAGTCATTAAAAATAAGTTAAATTGTCGCAGTATACACAAGTTTTACTATTTGAATGCAACTTTGTCCTTGTTTTTCTCTCATCTCCTTTTTCTTATATTTTCTACCTGTACTAAAAATTGAGATTAAAAGCTTGTGAATGGGGAATAATGGGAACTGTGAGTTTCCTATTGCTCTGAAAAAAATACAATTGTGATGTAGATTTATATTTCGAAAACTAGCATATATATTTTTTTACGTAAAAATATTTTTGGGGACCAATAACTGAAAACTAAGTTTCAGATATAACATTATGTTTATCTTATACCAGAGGTTGTCTGGTAAAAATCTAAAATGTGGATTTTGCCCTTCAACGTCAATACATACTTTAAACAAGGGAGAGGGCAAAGCACATACCCGGAGGAGATTATAACGTTATAACTAGGGATGGGTCCTCGATACTCTCGATACTTGCATGGTATCGGCATCGAGCGATACTACAGAAAACTCGCTCGGTACTTTTTCGATACTTTTTTCTGCAATTAAGTGAGAATGCTAGTATTTTTTAACAAACTTTTAAGTGGACTGTTTTAATAACTAATTTTAGTTTTAATGTAGATTTTAAAAATAATTATAGGCTACTGATGATATTAAATTTTGTCTCATTAAATATACACACTTAATTTAATTGGTATTACACAGTTCTCTAAACTTTTATTTTTTAATGTACCTATGTATTGAAACTGGACATGTTGATGGTATGGAGTATCGAAGTATCGAGTATCGAGGGAAAAATCATGTATCGGTATCGAGTATCGAGAAAATCTGGTATCGACCCATAACATTACCTAAGTTATAAATAAATAACATTAGTAATTGTATTAAAAGCATGAAGGACCCGAAGGAGGCCCGTGTGTTTGAAAAGTACGGGAGCCGCTATTGGGAGATGATATCCGTGCGTTTAAGTCTCCTTGTTGTCTTTGAGTTGCGCTGATCACATGCAGTTGTGCGCGTCCCTTGAATACTAATGCCGTGGAGATGATGCACTAGCCACAGGTACCGTACTTATGAGAGTAGAGATCTTACCTTGGATACCGTTGTGGTGGAGATCATTGCCATGGAACAGAATGAAATTACTTCTCATGGAAACCCGTTGCTCGGAAAATCTTCGCCTTGAATGAAACCAGTACAGTAGTTGTGGAAGACGTTATAGCATTGTTACAACATTGGGTTTTCCATAAAACTATAATAAATCAAAATTGGAGGAAGATTTAATTTATTAGTAAATTGTACTGTTTCGTCGAATCGGGAAGTTTATATGGTTTGAAAAAACACGGTTCTTAGTGTAGGATACGTCAGGGCATGAAATTAAGTCTGAAGGTAGTACGTAGTCAAACCAATAATTTTAGTAGCCAGAATTGTTATATATGGACTTTTACGTGGACATACCATTACATTATGGACTTACATACAGACTTGTTCTTTGCATATAAATATTACAGCACAGCTTAGCCTATATTGTTTCTAAATATGATAAAATAAATAAATAAATAGACACATCCCCCATTAAAATACTACTTAATATTTTGTATTTTTTGCATGGTACCAACTAATTGGTAAAGGATATAAATATTTTAAAAGTATTTCAACAGGCTGTAAGCTTCAACAGCTGTAACACAAACTAAATTGTTTGATACTAGAGGAGCTAGACTAGCAAAGATTGGCTAAAACACACGGAACCAATACCAATCAAAATAGCGTGGGATATTCAAATTAGACCTATGGTGATAACTTTCGAATATTTTCGAATGCTTCTGAGTAAATTGTCATTTTGTTAAAATCAAAAGAAATCGCCTATGGTAATATCTGCTATTAATTTGAATTTTGTTGCGGAAACATAATACATTTAATAAAGATAGAAGTTTTTCGCAATCGATTCTTTGTCGCCAGCCTCAGGATTCTCTTCGCCAATGTCGACGTACGCGACCGGAAATTTCGCGCCCTGGGATACGTACATGGGAAACATAGGTAGTCGGAGCATATATGAATAAACCGTAGGTGACGGCACTGTTGAATGAGAGGGTGCTAAATACACCGCACTTCTTGCAACTTCAATTCCATAGTAGGTTCACTGCTTTCGCAGGAGTTGTCTGCATTTCTGTATCAGTGTTTACAAAAGTAAACAAAGTGATTGTACTTTTCCAATAAAAATTCCGTGTTTATTGACTGGGTTAATTTTATTATTATTATTTATTTATTTATTTATTTATTCGACTGAGGCGTACTACAATTTAGACCCGTGGTCAATTTAGTCCCGCAGGAGTTCTTTTGCGAACTTGGGCACAGAAAGCTAGCGCCTTATAGACTGCGCCACCCAGACCGACCACAATGCCATGTTAATCTAATGCGATGTGTGTGGATATCAGAATCGTACATATAATGATTATCAAATAAAGGAGTTACATACGTGGCGCGTTTACTAAGTAAGTTTCCCTAGGTCCGTTTACAGAAACAAAACACAATTTCATGGAAATATTTGTTGCCATAGTCAGTGTTCAGCTACTTTTCAACATATTCGCCTCCGGAATTAAAACATTTGTCTTGCCATGGCACCAACTTTTGATCACCTGTGTCCTAGAAGTCTGCCGCCAGGTATTTGAACCACTGTGTGACAAACATCTCCGCCTCTCTGTCATTCTTTGTCATTTCTTTAGGTGTAGGAAAAGATAGGAATCACTTGGAGCGAAGTCCGGGCTGTAGGGTGGATGTTTGAACACCTCCTAGCAAGTCTCCTGCAGAAATTAGGCTGGGAGGTCGAGAAGGAGGCAAGGAGAAGCAAACCACAGTTCTAAAGAAGAACGACGTTGAACTTGATTATGTTAATTTTTTATGAGTTGAAGCCTTAAATTTTTCTGACTACTTAACTTATTATGTACGTAATATAAAGTCTTCCGCTATTGGCTGCTGGTTGTTGTAGTTCTTGTCTTCTACGGCAGATGGCAGCTTACGGCGCGAGGGTCAAATCGAAGCTTCATTTTGCTCGTTTTCTTGAAACCAACGGATTTTTACATTATGAGATTAATTAATTTAAAACGAAATTAAAATTAACATGGTATCAAGATCGTTCATGTTCGATAATAATTGATACCACACCGATCTCGTAATGGAAATCTGTATCGTTATTGATATTATTATGATACCATTACGTCACACGTAATAAACGTATTATAGTATGGTCAAAAAAAAAGTAATGCTTTTTTTTATCTCAAAATCCCGATTTCAAGAACTCGGATATCCTTATCGTTATCATAATGAAATAAGCACAGTTTATCTTACAACATAACCAGTTAACCCTCTAAAATCTACAGGATTAATTTATTCCATCCTGTACTTGTCTTGTGTATTCTTTATTGAAGTTAGATAACACCGTAAGGAATTTCCCATATAGTAAAGGCGAAGACGGTACACTCATGCATCATTTCGTGTAGCTTGAGTTTCGTGTTTGCACTAGCGGTGTCGTGATTTAACGTTATCGCTTTGAAATTAATTAACATTAACGTATTCCATAAGCTAACAACATCCTTTAGCGAGGCAACGATTCATCAAAATGTATGAATGAGTTCTTATATATGCTACCCACTGCCTTGCATGTTCCAGAAGGTAAGTGTTGAGTACTTAATTGATTGCACTTTATCACAATAAACCGAATATAAGCAGGGCCGGGTTTAAGTACCATACCGCCCCTAGGTTACAATATATTTTATTGCTCCACACCAATGTGTTATTTCGTTACATACTTATCTGCATATTCACGTGTCATGATGTGCAAATGTGCACCAGGACTGGCTATAGTAAAACCAAACTAAGAAAGGCATGGAACTTGTAGGCTTATACACTAGCGAACTCTCTTTTTACGTCTTAATAATTTAACTTTGACTGGACAGATTTTCATACAATTTTGTACATTTATTCTAAAGGAATGTAACTTTAATTTGATGTACAACACATCTAATAACCACCCATATGAGTGATTTTTATTTTTGTAAATAGAAAATCATCTATCAGACATGATATCATATAAAGTAAGGAACTTATTGCCGACCCCCCCCCTTTTAAATCTGAAATTATTTTCTGAAGGGTGATCCTGGGTGAGCATTCTGTCTGCATTAATATTAAATCTACAATTTTTTTAGCTTTACATTACAATTTTTATTTTATTTTCAAAGATGCTTTTATTTTCAAGTTAATCATTTTAAATCAAATCTTAACCATTGAGATCCAGCATTTGTAGATTAATACAAACGATAAATGTGCAAAATTTGAATGAAATCAGACAAAATCGAAAAAAAAAATTACCTATAGCGGTGTATAGTCCCCCTTAACATCCCTGTACAAAAATTAAATCCTGATGGTGATATATTTTTTTAAAATTATTTTTGCTCTTCCTTTCAGCTTCGATTTACCGAGTTTCACTGTAGTTTATTCTAGAAAAGTAATGCCGCCATATATATGTATGTATGTATATATACTGTAGATAGGAAAATCAGAGTTGAGTATTGTTTAACACTTTCAAAAGTAAGGAATCTGCATATTTATTCATTTATTTATTTTTCAAGTTTATAAATCTAATAAATATTAGGCTAATTTTTCTCAGTCAGTATTGTACTCCCCTTTAAAGATGTATAAAATTCGCCTCAATTGTCCCCCTGGATGCTAGCGGACTAATTTTTAAAAATATTATGTTGTCATGGTATTCCAAATTCCGAGTGTATTCCTTTATTCCATGTTTGTAATATAGTTTGTATGCTTTGTTACCTCAGAATGCTCTTCGTTGCTAGAAACTGCTTAATAATTCCAGGAATCTAAATTCGATAATTCCTGGTTTTCTTTTGCTTCTCCTGCAGCTTAGCTTTCATAAAATATAAAGGAGAGGAAACTTCCCCGCTGTCGCAACAGCTGATACTAAAAAGAAATGAACATCGTAACAATGAAGCCAACTTTAGGATATAAATACTTGATAACTTAGTGTCTTCGTGCCACTTTCAATAGCTGTGTAACAGTTCTAAATAAATGGTGCAAAATATTTTGCACAAACTTTCTCGCATATTCGTGTTAAAAAGCTAGCACAAAAGACAGGAATTTACAGAGACACTAAAATTATTTATGAATGAATTATATAGTATAAATTGATACTTAGTGTAAATTTCATAGCTGTAAGTTAGTTAATATAATTTATTATGTGCTTAGTGTGTTGATATTAATTTTCCCTATTTTAAATATCCATGTTATTTTTACTTTATCTTTCTATTATATTCAGTCATATCTCGAAAATTCTATAACAGTATGCTTTGTCATTTTGACAAGCTTTTAATGAAGGAAGCTTATAAAGAAGTGCAAAATATATTGCACAAACATTCTCATATAGGCCTATACGTGCTAACTTTTATACAACCTGTTTGTTGCAAGAAATATCTTTATATTTTTTCTTAGGCTAAATCAGCTTTAGATGAATCTGTAAATTTTGTCAGAATTATAAATACCATATTTAATGTTAATATATAATGTCAGTTAACAGGATAAACTATAATTTTATAATTTGTATAATCAATAAATTATAATTTTAAATTTACGTTGCCAATAAAAAATGAAAGTCCATGGAAATTGAACGAAATCCACATACTTTGACGACGATTTTTTTACTAGAGGTGTGTTAATTCTAGTTTAGCATGAAACTGAATATTTTTTTTCTTTTCTGTGCAGTCAGTTTTGTATGAGATAGTATAAGTGTTTTATATTAAAGCTTAGTACTGCTATTTTCTTAGGGTTTATTATGTGCATTACGGCGCGGCAGAGGCATAGTACATTTTTCAGATTAGTTTGAAATCGCAGCGTCTCCTTACTAGAGTTTGTCAATAGTTTGTATTTACTGTAGATAAGATCTTCAGAGAAATTGTGTCATGAAGACATAATTATTTCGTTTCGATAACTGTGGGTTTTGTAAGGAAATTTTGTTTTAATTGAAAACATTAATTTTAATTGAATCTACAACTTACTTAGGCCTATGTTAATTTTCCACGTATCCTCCTCCGTTATCGAGATGCCCGAGAAAACTGGAAAATGTACACTAGGACACCACGCTCTAAAGTCAGTCTTGACGGTCCACGGAAATGTCACACAGGATTTTAAACAGTAATTGTTCTCTTTACGTTGCGCTTGAGCTTCTAGCATAGTAGTACTATTTTAATTGAATTGATAGTTGCAAATCCACACGAGTCCACATTTTGTCGAAATTAAGTGCATTATCTTCATGTTGGATTAATGTTTCGAATCACAAACAGCATGCATCCATCAGTTTCAAATGATTCCTTTTTGCTCTATTTTCTGTTCTTTGCAAATCAGTCCTGGTCTGATACATTAACCTGTAGCTAATACATTAACATTTCATTTTTATGGTTTTAAGTTTAAGCAACTTTATTGTGTTGATTTTAAAGCAAGATGAAAGGATTAAAAATGATTTTAGATTGATTTTCCAGTTTAAAATAAAAGTGTTAACTGCCATCGTTCTATTAAAAAAAAAAAATTAATTGTTCAAAGTCAACGCTGAAAAGATGTTTTAACAAGTGAAAATAGATATGAACATTTTTGTTGTGAATTAGAACAAATTACAATACTTTTGCCACAAAATGCTTAACTTGCAATAACAACTTAAGTTCAAAAATTTCAAAACTCGTAGTAAAATAGTGGCAGAATATTTGATTACTATATTTTTAGTATACGAGTAAACGCTGCTTGCACTAGCTGAAAGCATTCATGATTATTTAGATGATAGTTTGTTTTTTTGCACCTACAGTAAAATTAAGTTTTTTGCTTCTCCAGTATGATTTTTTTTTGGGGGGGGGGGAGGTTTAGGGGTGTTGATCCAACTATCAGTCCAGTTAAACGAAGTATTAATTTGTATAATATTATAGCCAATAGCCGATGTTTTATCATAGGTAATCCCACGAGAGTTCACGAGTTTATCGATAGATTTGCGACTGCGTGACTGATGAATTTCGTAAACTCGGGTTGGATTCATTAAGAATAAAAATGTAATGGATTATACAAATAATAATTACTTTCGTACTTTGTTATATAAAAATAATAAGCTAACAGCAGAACAGAATAAAAGCTCACGAACTGGGTTTTACCGAATTGAAATTGTGTTTTTTAATCAATGTAGCCTACATTTATTATTTCAATTTCCAAACAAGTTATATAAATGTTATATAAACAAGTATAAAATAATGTGTTTTTATTGTGTTCACTGGTAGTATGCTGACGTACATTTCCAGTAACGAGCTGACCGTTATCAGATCAAATTGCATCCTCGTGTTAATAGCAACCATTTTATAAGATAAACGATCGTCATTGGTCTGTATCCGAGGAAATGCTAAACGTTATTGGCCAATATCAGACATGCGGGCGTATGAATGGAATAGTCGTTTGTAAGCTCCTCTAAGACTTCAAAATGAAATAATAAGTTCGTTTTAGAAACTAATACGTTGATATGACATCATTGATAACAATTTGGAG
The DNA here is from genome assembly GCA_964059195.1 of Ectobius pallidus. Taxonomy (NCBI): domain Eukaryota; kingdom Metazoa; phylum Arthropoda; class Insecta; order Blattodea; family Ectobiidae; genus Ectobius; species Ectobius pallidus. Next base: position 43,933,398 of record CAXKWD010000002.1, on the reverse strand, counting down.
CGAAAGAGCAAGCGGGAGATATATTTCCTTAATTACGTTCTTTCATCCTTCAGCACAAAATAAAGTACAATGTGCTGTATTGTACAGTAACTCATTTTAATACAGTATATGTCCAGTGTTACAGTACACAAAGGGGTTGAAAATCATGTGGGTCCATGTTAGTGATTAACTGTAACTGAGTAACTGTAGTGTAGTGTTTAACAACTGAATGGACACGACTAAAAAAAGTTAAAGTTTGGAATGTCTCATTGTATGAAGGGCCCTTTCTATCTGTTCCACCCTCATGCAGGCTGTCTGTCCGACTTCTTAACATAGCTTCCTCATTTCACCGCAGTACGTTTACAGTTAGTGGCAGGGAAACTCTCACTTCTTGGAAATGCAGTACAATATGTTCTTAAATAATCTTCCTTGCAATACGCCAGTTTCAAAAGAATTCTGAAACTGAAAAAAAAAAATCACTGCAAGCTATATTTTGTAAAAATCTTGTCTTATATACTGGCACGAAATGAATCGGCACAGTAACGAGGTTTTTTATGTTATGTGGGAGAAGATCCGTTCACTTGCATTTATTGGCAAGTGCGAGGGTGGCACTGTAAAGAGGGACATTATATCGAAGATTGACTGTGGAAAAATTTAAGTAACAGGAATAGGCCCACAGCATGTAGACTAGATAACTCTGATTGTTGTAAAATGAAGTACGGTGCTGAAAATCACATTCCTTCTTTTAACTAGTAATGTTACTGTCAAGTTGGCATTTTGTCAGCATTTTATTTAACCCATTAGGAATTATTGTATGACATGAAAATCCGGTTCCCCTATTGACCAATATTACCATCAAGATAAATTATATTATTTCAAAACTAAGCATAATTAACTGTTATTTATATATGCAAATGAGGGTATTTGTCTGGTTTAATGGTGACAGGATCTAGAGCTGCTGTCAATATTTATGTTGATATGGCACCGTAAGCGTTAGCAGGGTATCTGTCATAGATTTGAATACCTCATGAATTAATGCATTTATCTTGTTTGGAAGTTAATGTAATAACAGTAATACAACTGTCCATAGACGTAACTAGAACTATTCATTAGGGTGTGCTAATATTAAACTTAAGGGGGGGGGGGGCATACAGCTTTCGGTGAAATTCACAGGTGAGAAATAGGTGAATTTCGTTTTTTTCCCCCTCAGCAATGAATTGTCCTACAACCTTGCAATTTGACATACTCTTTATCATTACTTCTACAATTGCATACTACTGTCTTTTCAAAACTAAACTATTACAGCTACGGGCAATTATCGTTTCAAAATGGCAACCACATTTCATGCACTTTTTTATCAAATTTTCTTTCACGCGCATAAGTTCAGCTTCCGAGATAGAGTTCATTTCTCTTGTGATATTGGCTTTTAAGTTCTTCTCATGTATGAAGAATTGACCTATACATTTATTTTTCAAGTTCCCCCATAATTAATAGCCACATACTGTTAGAAGAACTTAAAGACAATGTCGCTTAACTCTGTCTCGGAAACTGAACTGATGTGCGTGGGGGAGGAAAAAAAACTAAAATGTTGCTAGTGTTGTGTGGATGCAAGAGGAGGACATTTCCAATACCTCTTGTGGTGAGGTACGTGGTTATTTTCGTTGTAATTTAAATTTTAATTGTGAGCACCTGAATCATTACCGTTAGCGGCTTCATTTGCGTAGATATTTCACCCGATCGCTCTGGAGTTATAGCTGTGTCCGCCGCGACGCAGAAACCCAACTCTTACGTGAAAAGAACTGTTGTTAATATGCGTGTTGCTAGAAAAAAAAAAATTAGGTTGTCGGAAAAGGGAAAATTCTGAGGGAAAGATCAATTTTTATAGTTTTACCCATCTAAAACTTGCATTACAGTACAGTATGTACATCTTAAGGCAAATTCCTGATCCGGCCCCATCTAGTCTGGATTAGCGGGACTACTGTACCATGTTTTTCATCACTCCGGGCACATTCGCTGCACTGTTATTCTCAAACACAGATTATATGCTCTTGTAGGATCTAACACGAATTTGTTTGAACAACTGTCGTTTCTGATACATTATAATTTTTATTTCTTTATACTGTATAGCGTATTTCGCTCTACTTTACTTTCAAAAAATGAAAGTTAATGCAAGCCTTAGGTTTTGTATCTAAGTTAGGCCATAATAAGCAGAGCCTTTTTCTAGCACATTCAAACATTTAGGAACATTTACTCGAGAATTTTCCGGGTGCTTGTAAGAGTGAAAATCAAAATTCTGCTATTAGGCTGCTTATGGGGACCGATCTATGAAATTTAGGAATTTTAAATTTTTCATTGATTTTCTTCATTGTTTTACCTTTATCCGGAAGAACCCTACAACTTTGAGATCTTGAGAAAAAGTGTGATTTTTAATGGATTTCGTGGCAAAAGGCCCTTGCATTAATCAGATTGTATTTGGGTTTTGTTCTTTCGGGGATGCATTACGATGTGGTAACGACATTGTCTTCATTTTTACAACCGATTTGCATGAGAATAATATACATAATGTATTATACTAATTATATTATATTATTTTTAGGGATGGGTCGTTACCAGATTTTCTCGATACTCGATACCGATACATGATTTTTTTCCTCGATACTCGATATTGTCAACATTTCCAGTTTCAATAAATAGGTACATTAAAAATTAAAAGTTGAGAGAACTGTGTAATTCCAAAGACAAAATTTAATATCATCAGTAGCCTATAATTATTTTTAAACTCTACATTAAAACTAAAATTAGTTTTTGAAACAGTCCACTTACAAGCTTTTGTCCAAAAATTACAATGGGGTTTGGACAGTCAGCTTGCTTGTCGGTTGTTATTGAAACGTTTGACAGGAAACAAAACAATTAAGAATATCTTCTATTTGGATTTTAAAAGTCGGAAAGTCTTTATTTATGACTAGGCCTAGACAAAACTCACACAGTGGTGTTCTCCATTTCAAGGAGAAATAGAAGTAGGCCTATTTATTATATTTAGTTGGCTACTAAAAGCAGAAAGAGATACCGCATTTCCTTAAATTGCAGAAATATCACAGTATCGAAAAAGTACCGATTGAGTTTTCTGAAGTATCGCTCGATGCCGATACCATGCAAGTATCGAGGGTATCGAGATATCGAAAGTATCGAGGATCCATCCCTAATTATTTTATACAGGGTGTTAATAAATAACACCGAAATATTTTACCTGTATATAGAGGGGACTAAGACAAGCAACTTTTATTAGGAGAATTTTTCTCTATGACGTAAAATGTGCATGCTACAGGGCATTAAAGTCATTATAATTTGGTGCTCATAAATCAATAATTACGCGAAATAGGGTTAAAATGTTCATTAAATTGACTTCATGCCTTCCTAGTGATCAATAAAAACCTGACTCTTAATCATTCATCAACTGCTGTCATAATTTAGTGTTTCCATAATCCGCAAAATTTACAGACTAATCACATGACTGTCGCCACTGCATTAGTCTTTTTTTTTTATTCATAGCTACTAACTACAGTGTTAACACCGAAGTTCCTTTGTTTTGCATTTTTTTTCCTAATGTTAGAAGTCAGTGGCGGCCATGCCCTGGGAGATTTTATGCTGTAACAGGAAAAATTGAATCCATAGAGCAAAAATCTCCTAATAAAAGTTGCTTGTCTATGTCCCCTCTATACACAGGTAAACTATTTCGGTGTTATTCATTAACACCCTGTATATATTTATGTATATTATATTTTATTTGGGCAGAGGAAGTTATGTGAGTTTCTCATTGGCATAGCCCACTGCCCTAAATAGGAACCTGTGATTAATTTTGTAGTCAGTTTCCGACTTTTCAGTATTTAGAGAGATGCATTTACAGGCCGTGTGATAATCTCAGTTGCAACAATGCTTTTATCGGTGCTTGGGGGTGGGAGTATAGAATAACAAATGAGGTGCCCCCTTCTCGTTACGTTGCATCAGATGGAAGAACTGTGATAGGGGCGGAGGGATGAGGGAAGTTGTACTCTATAGTATGCCATTGATTGCTTTGTTTAACGTATAGGATGCACTCGCATATTATATGCATGTACTAAACAGTTTCCCCCTTCCAGTGGTGGATTGCTATAAAAGGCTTTACTTTTTTTTATTTTAGGGGGAGGGTAGGTTTTGTCTTTTCCTATAACCGGATTTGCGCAAGCGCGAGGTGTGGTCATCTCACTTGCACGTACAACCAATATGATGTCGAGAGGTTACTACTGCTGAATGAACCTAGGTGACAGCACCAGTAACGTGTGCGGCTTCTGCTTGCCTTTTATTTATATAGATATCAACTGTCTCTCTTTAAAACTCACAAACACCTTTTCAAATTATGCTATCACTTCACTCCACTCCTCTCCACTCCAAGGAATTATGAATAAAAATGAAGTGAAAAGTCTTCACAGACTAAATCTAATTAGATCATACATAGACAATAGAAACTAAGTCGTAGTAGTTAATGATCAAACATCTGACCTCAAGAAAATTCAAGTAGGCGTCCCACAAGGATCGGTATTGGGACCTCTTTTGTTTTTAATTGCTATCAATGACCTACCTTCCTATGTAAATAATATAAAAGCCATCCTATATGCAGATGATACGACAATTCTAAGTAAGGCATCTAATTTGAATAAATGTCAAGCTGAAATACAAAAAAAAAAAAAAAAAAAAAAAAAAAAAAAAAAAAAAAAAAAAAAAACTATTAAACAGTCCGATTTTGGTTTGAAATGAATAATCTAAAAGTCAATAATGATAAAACAGAATATATTCATTTTAGTCTTAAAACCTCCCCTGAACCTAAAAGTGTAAAATTTCTAGGAATTTATGTAGGTAATAGGCTTGATTGGAACACACATTCCCAAAATGTAATTGTAAAGCTCTCCATAGCGATTTATCTATTAAGAAAACTTCGGTTAAGCTTTAGTAACACAATGCTAACTACAGCTTACTATGTTTTTTTCCATCCCTATTTGTTATATGGGATTAGGTTGTGGGGAAACAGCTCGGGAGCATCCCAAGTATTTATTTGTCAAAAGAAAGCAGTGATCGCTGTAATGGGGGCAAAAATAGTGTTACATATAGGCAGTTTTTAAAGATTTAAAAATAATGACACTACCCAGTTTATACATTTATTGTAACCTGATATACGTAAAAGAAAACTTGGAAAACCTTAATACACGTGCCAGCATACACTCACATGAAACAAGAAATAAGAATAGATTAGATCTTCCTTGTTGTAAACTGAACAAAACCCTAAGCAGCCACTTGTATGTACAGCAAAAATTATTTAATAAGCTTCCACTAGCAGCAAAGTATATGCCGTTGATAAAGTTTAACGAATTTATTAAGACATGGTTGGTTAGCAAAACATTTTACTCTGTTGATGACTATTTTAATTGTGATACATTTGTCTTTGCACTGTGTGCCTATATATGGCCTTTTACGATTCAATATGTAATACTTTTTATACTAAAATTTTTTATACTATTGTATTTTCCTTTATTATTTATTTCAAATATGTATTTAATACTTCCCTATATGTAAAAGAGTTTAGTTTTAGAATGACGAAGTCTATTGTAGTAATTGTATTACCTAATGACTAATAAAATCTAAGAATCTAAGACTAATTTCAGACCAATCATTCCACTTGGGGTAACTTAGGGGACATTTTTATATCGCATATGAAGCGATTGGATTTATTAAAAATTACAAGAATCAAACTTGCAGACTGGCGTATCCGTTTTATATAGTGAGTTCCACGCAAGAGTGACATACATACATTGGTTCAAAGGAAAAAATAATAATACATACTACAATTATCTTAAGGCTATAACAAAGATTCACTAGTAACAAACATACTACATACCAGAAAAAAAAACACGTGAAATATACAAATCAATTTTGAAATATACATTTTTTGTACGACTTCGCAGAAATATATTATACCTATCCTACTAACTAAAGTAAACATCTAAAAAATATGATAGTTTTTTGGTTTAAAATTTCTAAGAGAACTGGGCACACTTTCAGGTAACATGTTATGCAGTTTTATAGCATGGGGCAATACATAGTGGATTCGCTATGAATTACAAAGAGATGAGTAACTTTTCTTGTGTTATGGAGATGAACATCTTCGGGTGTGATTAAGGTGGTGTTGGATTTAATAAGTTTATTCTAACCTGTTACAATATTATCTTAATGTATGCTAATTTCGCCCAATCTAAGTCATCGCAACCTAATCTTAATTTTATTATCAAAGGTCAATGTTGAAGCAGGCCTACAAAGGTGAAGTAAAATTGTGTTTGTTGTTCAAAGTAAAATTGTGTTTGTGAAGTAAAATTGTGTTTGTGTCGAAGCATTCACGACGTTATGGCTTGACGTGTAAGAGTTATTAAACTCGAGCTTTCGGCCATCCTTAACTCTAGGGCTTTCATCAGATTGCGATTACTTCTGGTTATTCATTCTCCCGAATCCGTTGAATATATTCTCCCCGTAGAAGTATACAGTGTAGAACTTGTGATAACCGAAGTGTTGGGAATGGATACCTACTTGTCCTAGGAACTTGAAATTTTGCACACTTAACTAAAACGTAAACTTAAACTAAAATTTAAAATGTCATCCTAATGTATCAGTTTGTTTTAGAGATATTATTTTAATTGACTCTTAAATCAAAATTGAAATGTGAATGAATGAATGAATGAATGAATGAATTTCAGCCTTCAGAATCCCTTAAGGGCCATGACCTCCTGCTGTTGCAGGGAAAAGCCCTCTAGTTTGACTCCCTAGGTGGGCTAGTCCTAAAGAGTAGAGTTTGTTCAAATGCCCAAATAACCTAGTTCACTTCTCTCGGATCATACACTATATATACAGTTTTTCCAGATCCTTCCACAGTTGTCTGTCCCTTGCGCTTCTGGTCCACTGCGCCCCCGCCGTCTTCTTGAAATCAAATATTAAATATGAACCTGAATTTTTATGGAGATTTTTATGCTTGCGTTATAGATTTACAGATGGAATTTTTTATATTATATATTTTAAAAAGAACTACGCAGGCTATACAGAGCATCTTATTATTCCTTTTACTGTACACGTTGTTAAGTATACTGTGAAAAATGCTCTATTTTTTGGGGTAGAAGATAGATTTTTGAATGTTGCAAAATAACATGAAAATTAATTAAAGCGGAGAAAACGATGATCATAGTTCGCATGCACTGACAGTTGAAAACGCAGTAAGTTTTAAAAATAGTATCCGCATCTGTTCCACGTGTCCAAATGGCATAAAATTCTGCACAGATAAACTTTAGGGTACCGGTACTTAATTTATTGACACTAAAATAAAATAAAATAAATATTGTTTTAAATAAAAAGGATAAATTAACACGTCTGTCAAAACTTAAGCTTTCACAGCGTAGAAGCATTCATGAACCACAGAATTATTGTCTCTGTTGGACATTACATGAGAATATTATAGGTGAAAAATTCCTTCGACACTGGGACTTGAACCCAGGACCTTTGGCTATTCGCGCCAATGCTCTACCAACTGAGCTAAACGCCAGACGCCAGTCATAGGAGAGAGGTTCCGTATGGCGCTGGGAATTGAACTCCGGCTTAGCTCAGTTGGTAGAGCATTGGCGCGAATAGCCAAAGGTCCTGGGTTCAAGTCCCAGTGTCGGAGGAATTTTTCTCCTATAATATTCTCATTTCACAGCGTACTTAACATTTCGGTGAAAATAATTGTGTGCTAAATTACGAGGACAGTGGCATGACTGGGATCGCATAGAGCAAGAAAACAATGTGGCGTGGCGTGGAGTGGATAGTCTTACAGGAGTTATCATCCGTCTCTCATGGAAACACATCTTCCCTCTCGTTCCCTCATGAGTTGCTGTTGTAAAGAATAGCAGTGAAATTCAATAACAGCTTGTTTTTAAGCGTCGAGTTGGCTAGTTACATTAAGAGATGAAAGCAAGGTAAGGGAATAATGCGCCGCCACTTGTATTTCATAACCACAAGATGAAAGCTCATCCTTATTCTGCATCGTGCTGGTGGAGATAATGCGAACTTACGTGTATCCACATTGTTATTACAATGAAGTTTATGTCAGGTTCAACAACATTCGCACGCTTTGATAAATCAAACACGCGAATATCTTCACTTTATCGTGCAAGGGTTAAATTATATATTAAGAGTTTTGTTATTCATGAATTATCTCAAGGGATTTTTATTTTTACTTGGTGTTTGCTAATCAGTACTTTAATGGTCCGTCCAGAAAATTAAAAACACTTATTTCTTTCTTTGTCTTAGTTTTACCTCTCCCTTTTAGGGTTTAAGCGACCCAAGCAGCCCGGGCCTTACAGGGCCGCGACCTATCGGGAGAGGGATTATCTTTGGATTCATACATACTTTTTTTACCAGACAAGGACATGGAGGGCCTCAGCCCAATGTCTGGGCAACCTCCGAAACAACATGAACACATAGGACGATATACACCATTAACACACACACACTCAGAACAAGGCGAGGATGGGGATGAAGATGATAATGACGGCCAGATGATATCTGGGGACCACAAGGGCCGAAAGTTACCCGAAATTTGTCTCAAAGGTGAGGGAAAACCCCAGAAAAACCCCACCTAGGTAACTTGTCCCGACCAGGAATCGAACTCGGGCCCGCTGCGTGATAGGAGCGAACGCATCCTCCTCGCCACAGCGGTGGACAAAACACTTTTTTAAAATAATAAGTTACAAAGTCATTGCCACATTTCACTAAGAAATAGCCTAATAATTTTTATTATTACAACAAAAATATAGGGGAACTGATTTATTACAAAATAAATCTTCTTTTCTCAACTAAGACTTCGAAGTAGGCCTACTGTGTTCAACCCCAATATTCGATGTCGCATTTTCAAGATGAATTCACGTTTTGAGGCCCCCTGAATTCAAAAATGCTATTTTCATGCACGTTTCTATGTGTAGGTGTGTCTCTGTAAGAGCAGCAACACTAGAGAACAAGAAATCACATAAAAAATTCTAGGATTATGAAACGAAGACAATTTTATCTTACTTTTGCTACCACTTTACATCAAGAAACCGGTTCCAGAGATTTTTTAAAGGTGTAAAGGGAAAACTGTTACTTGAATCTTTTTTATAAATGAAATTTTACATGTTGGCCTATTTTTTTGTCATATAATATTACAGTCATGAAATACCCACCCCTGTATGAATATTTAATAATACGTTTATAATACAATCCATGTTACAAGGAAACATAAAAGTTCTAAATATCTGTAGATCCGCGCACATTTGGTTCCTGTCATTTGCATTTTCACTTTCCCGTAGTTGTATACATGTATAAAATGTACAAAAAATATACATCTAAAAAAAATATCTGATTGTTAGTTATAAGCCAGCCACCATTCGTAGAAGGACTCTTTTAAGTTTTGAGGACGAGGCAGTTGAATACACTCCTTGCGATATGGCCTCTTATTCTGTATCATTCTGGAGAATTTGTCCATAGAAATGTTTCATTAATGTTGTAAGTAGACCATCTCTACCACCATGTTAGGTTTAAAGTCCTGTCTCTAGAACAACATGGCTTTGAGTGAAGCCGAGCAATTCCATAATGCAGATCAATGGCGGTGGGAAGGGGGGTTACCAGGGTGTCCGGACTTCCCCCCGAAATCAAAATCTAAAATTCTATTTAAGTTACTTAAGCTCTATTTAGTCAAATATTTAATTAATAATAGGCCTAAAATGCTGAACATGTAAATGTAGGCCTATTATTTCCACTGTTCCATGTGTTACTTAACTTTTCTTAGTAATAAGTGTTATAAGTTTATAACTTCGGTAACGATTTCTTATTTAAGTTGCTAAGAGTATGGTAAACAAATGTGCTGATTAGTTTTTCTGTGCTAAAATAGCGTAAAATGTGGTTTTCATCAGTTCAATATTTAAAAAATTTCCGGAGTTGAGCCCCCAAACCTCCCTTTTGTGCATTTCATACCCCCCAAACACCCCGGCACTTTCAGTCCTCCCCGAAATTATTTTCTGGCTCCGCCACTGATGCAGACTTTTTTTTTTTTTCAGCAAATAGTGCGAGTTTTGGAGCGTTTGGTACAGTTTGTATTTTTTCTACGATTTAGTTTCTGCGTTTGGTAACCGCCTGCAGTGTTGAGCCCCAGCTTGCCCGCAGGACAAGTTTGTCGGAGAAGTTGCGGAGTTCTAGTTGTCAGGCGCACTTGATTAATAGATTATTTCTTACCATTTAAGCATTGACTGAAGCAATATTGGAAACATAGATTTAACGATAATTCTGTGAAGAATATTTTAGCAACAATAATATTGCCTTATTATGCATTGCCTTATTTTTCTTATAGACTTAGGATCTGTTTTCTTCGCCACATATGAGCCATTACACGAATAATCATGGGATAGGGGCTAGCCTTAGGCTTACCTATAGAGGCTTGACTACGTAACCTTATGAGCTTGGAAGTAGTGTGACCACTAGTACATACGAAATTCGACATCAACAGTTTACAAAAAAATTATCTAGGCTTTAGTTCCGATATAGTGTCCGGAGCATTGGGTTCCGCAGTTATTTCCTACTAGAATGTTATTGCTAGAATATTACACTAGAATGTTATTACCTACTACAATGTTATTGCTAGAATATTACACTAGAATGTTATTACCTACTAGAATGTTATTGCTAGAATATTACACTAGAATGTTATTACCTACTCGAATGTTATTGCTAGAATATTACACTAGAATGTTATTACCTACTACAATGTTATTGCTAGAATATTACACTAGAATGTTATTACCTACTACAATGTTATTGCTAGAATATTACACTAGAATGTTATTACCTACTCGAATGTTATTGCTAGAATATTACACTAGAATGTTATTACCTACTACAATGTTATTGCTAGAATATTACACTAGAATGTTATTACCTACTACAATGTTATTGCTAGAATATTACACTAGAATGTTATTACCTACTAGAATGTTATTGCTAGAATATTACACTAGAATGTTATTACCTACTCGAATGTTATTGCTAGAATATTACACTAGAATGTTATTACTAGACTTCGGACTTTTAGGTCGCTAAAAAGGCTGTTTTAGGTACCTTAAATAGGCTCTAAAAATTGGAAAATAGGTTCTAAAAATCGTAAAATAGTCTCTTATAAAATCGTTAAGTTGCCAATTTTCTGAAATATCTCAATTGCAATGCAGAATATATTTACTGAAGTCACCATTAATCAGTAATCATGATAAAAAACAGATATATGCCTATGGTACACAGAATTACATAGACCTATCACTAGGGCCTGTATTACTACCATAACAATGAAAACCTAATCCCTGCGAGCAGAAGTCACGCATATCGTGCTAGCATATTCGACCTCTTGATTCAAGTAACTTTTTTTTTTTTTACGGGATGTGGGAGTCGGGAGAAAAACTACATTTTCTTGGGAATTCCAAGGAATTTTTCTACTGAAGACGAAACATTCCTTACTATTTAAGCACGTCACAAATGTGTCATGTACTGCACATTCCGAGCTAAAAATTTAGTACGAACTGAAAATAAATGCTAGAATTTATAACAAAAAATAACTTATTTTGAACTTTAGAGGAAAAACAAGCAAAAAGGCAGTATTAGGCTCTAACGTAAAAATAGGCTGTTTTAGGTCCTATAAAAGTATCAGTTTTAGGCGTAGTCACTTATGAAACATGAGTATACAAGTTTTCGTCCATGTATCACTTAAGGATTAAAATAGGTTTTTACCTAAAATCCGAAGTCTAGTTATTACCTACTAGAATGTTATTGCTAGAATATTACACTAGAATGTTATTACTAGTATGGGAAATTTTGTCCACATCTAAATTCGACTTGATTACACGTGTCGTAAATCTAATATACGGTTTATCGTAGACCTGATAGTCTATTGTTAAATTAATTGTGTGTTTAAAATTTAAGGACAGCCTAGTATTTTGTTTCGACTCGTTACTGGGGCGTATTTTTCAATTTTCAGGAATCGAATTTCAGCTCTGTGCCTGTTTATTGCGCGCAGAGTTTCGGATTGGAGCTTATGTTGTGCTAAGGAATGTTCTAAAATGCATAATAAGGGTAAAGTTGGTATATATTTCTCTCTCTTTTTGGGTATGTATACTGTTACACTGCCCTTCATTTATTACCCGACTTGTGTTGTGAAAGAATCGCTTTTTCATATTAAATTCTCAGTTTCGCTGGGGAATATTTGGAGGATATTGCATAGCAACGAGGAATAAAAGTGCGCAGCTTGGCTTGGTACTGTATAGCCTTAAGGTGCTTCCTATTATTATCTAACTTAATTCATTCAGCGATTCCAGCCCGTGATCTACTAACCTTCAGTGGGCGTGCATCTTCTGCTCGTGGCAGTGGCGGGCTTATTATGAAATAAACTCGTCTGTCTCGTGTATGTGGATATATAATATGTACGTGTAAACATAACTTTTCTTTTTGACTTCTTTCGTTTCGTATTTATTTCAGTATTTAGTACTCGCTGTAATCCGTTTTTATTTCTGTCCGAGATCTGTCAGGCGTACATAACCAGGAAAAAGAACTGATTTTTAACTATGGTATCTAAGAAATGTGATATTACTAGGGCTGTACCAATTAATCGATTAATCGATTAAACATTTAATCGTCGATCAATTACATTTTCCGATTAATCGGTTTAGTCGAATTCTGAAAAACTTTTTCGAGAAATGGGTCAAATGACCAAACTCCTTTCTCTCGCTTCTCCGGCCTTGACACATCATGTGCCATTCAGCCTAATGTGTCCAAACAATTCCCGTTATTCAGAAACCTGAAGGGTAGTTTAGTCAACAAATTCGTGTGTCTCAAGTCTTGGCTGAAAAAGTAACCGGAAATGTAAGTTTTGTGTATATTTTTTCACTAGTTAACTAATAATGGTATTCATTAATTCAGGATTTCTTCTGATTAGCTGTAGTGTAGTAGTTATTAAACGTGTAAAACAATATTAAATGTACACTTTGATTTCGTTTAAAATGCCGACCGGTTTGTCGATTAATCGGTCGATTAATTGATTAAAGTCAAGCGTTAACTCGATTAGAAATTTTAATCGATTTTCAGCCCTTCACGTCATTTTCTTTATCCTAATCAGAGACGATGAAATTTTTTTGCTTCACATTCTGAAATATTATAATAAGCCGCATTGCAGGGAATGCACTTTCAGTTGTCTCAGACTGAAGCGGAGTTGTATTGTTCCCTTTGCAAGACTTAGCTTAAAGCCTGAATTTGTGCTAACTATGCCTAGCTTAAAGGAATTTTTGCGAAAAATTATTCAAATAAAATTTGATTTTGTATAATAGCCTCTATAAAAATTTTAAACGGAATCATTAAAGGAGAAAATCGCGAAAAATTACATTTTCTTTTTATAAAAAGTGTCATCCCCAGAAGATGTTAACCGCAAATTGGCCTATAAATTTGTTTTTTCGTTCTCGAGCTATGCTGTTCACAGACACGTTTTTCTGAAAATTACATTGGTGGATTCAGGGGACCTCAAAACGTAATTTATGCTAAAAACTCGACATTAATTCGAACAGAACAGAATACTTCCTCTACCTATAGTATGTAATAATCACTTAGGCTACTGTTACCCGCAGCTTTGCTCGCTTGGATTTTGAAATTTGATTGAAATAATCCATTCTCTTGTGGATTTCGCAATTTAATAGAAATAATCCTTCGTCGTTACTCGGAATCGGAATGGAGATAACAGTGGGAAAATATATTTCATTGTGTTTAAAGTCGAAAAAGCTTTTTACGGAATGGTGCCTGTCCGTCTGTCTTTTTCTAGGATGAGCAGATTTATGAATATATTGTGTATTGTAGTCCTATTTAGTTTGCATCATGAACTTGCTTGTGGACTCATTCCATAAGATTTGGTTTCTGTTTCTAAAATATTAAGGGTAGTTTTCATATTCTTTAGGTTGTATTTTGTAATAATGACTAACGTTGATAGAAGATTCCACCAAATAAACCAAATCTATTGCTTTTTCTATAAAAATTACTTTGGGGTAGCTGGCTCGTTTTCATTTGCGATTTTCTTCTAACTTCGCCTAATAAACCAAATATATTCTTTTTCAAAATTATTTTGGGGTAGTTGACAAGATACATAAAGTAAAATATTTGCTCAGTAGAGTTATAGATGTATTGAGAATTGCCTTCACAGCCATACTATCAAATGATTTGAAATTAATGCTATTCTTTTGTTTATGCGGTTGCATCAAACTGGTTCTGTACAGGTTTCGTCTTTGAACCCCTTTGAAATTCGTACATAGCAGCACACCGATTTCTCGAAAATCTCGCAACTCTAGAAACTCAATAAACCCTACCTAACAATTTAATAATACATAATGTCTTAGCATGAATATTATGAAGATAATTGAGCATTATGTTTTGCACCATTTATTTCCACCAGTTTTGTGTAGGCCTATTCATAATATGTGATGCCGCTATAAAGTAGTACTGATTGAATGTATTATTTGCACCGACGTGTACACTAGGACCAGTGAAATGTACGGAAATGAAAAATGAGTCAAACTGGATCTCACGAAGTTCTGAGGCAATGATTTCACACTACCTGTCATTCAGTTAAATAAAAATAATTCCGTTGTATGCTCCAAAATATTAGAAGCCGATAAAGGATTCGAACAAGTGGAGAAATTCAAATATCTGATATTAATAACTACATATACAAATATTAATATTAAGGCAAAAGTCAACTAAACGCAGGAAATGTTTGTTGTTATGCAGTTCAGCCACTTTTATCTTCTCGTCTTCTGTCCAGAAATCTGACAACAACAAAATTATAACACAATTAGGCCTATGCTGCAGGTTGTATTATATGGATGTAAGATATGATCCTTTACTCTTCGGGAAGAACATAATCTGAGTGTGTTGGAAAACAGGTACTTATATGGGAAAATATTTGGGCCTAAGAGAGATGAAAATGGGGACAGGTGAAAACTGCATAATGATGAGCTTCATAATCTATACTCTTCACCGAATATAGTAAGGGTAATTAAATCACGGAGAATGAAGTGTGCTGCATATGTTGCGTACATGGGGAGGAAAAAAATATCTCAAATATATTGACTAGCAGACCCGAAGGGAAAACACCACTTGGAAGACCTAGACGTAGGTGGGAGGACAATACTAGAGTAGATTTAAGGGAAGTAGGATTTGCGAGGAATGGTTGTAGTTAGCTCAGAATTGGGTTGAATGGCGAGTACAGGTAAGCGCGGCAATGAACTCCAGGCTCCATAAAATAGGTGTTTGATAAATTGTCACTGATTTTTAAATCGCGCATATAACAAATAGTTGTTGTTTGTATTTAACTTCTTATGCCCAGTAGAAGGTTTTTTATTATTTTTTTTTAAATTTATAAATACAGTATAATATTTTATGTTCTGAAGGGATGTATAAGCTTTTTCATGCGAAGCTTCACGCAAATTCAATTTACCGGTTGCGAGTTTCTCTTCATGTATTCATGATGATTAATTACTATGCAGATTCCGCGACACCAGTTGTATGAAATGCAGAATAAAATATTGATAGTATTTTTCCATAAATGTATGAGAATTAATATTACATTTCATCTGTATACTAGTGTATTCAGTTGAATTTGTTGAATGCGAGGCTATGTCCTGTGACTATTATTGGTTGTTACAATAGTATAATGTCGTGGTGTAATATCTGGAGAATTTATAAAAATAAGTGAAAAAGTTTATCTCTTAGGTTTTGTTAAAATGCAATAGCATACTAAACAAATTCCGAAAGTAACACAAGAGTATTGGGTTTTTACTTTTTAATTTCGCTTTGGAATATGCCATTAGGAAAGCTCAGGAAAACAAGGTAGACCTAGAATTAAATTGCAGTCAACCCGATTGTAGCTTACGCAGATGATGTTTTCCTGTTGGGCGATGACATAAACACAATCCAGAGAAATGCAGAAAGTTTTTTTTTTCGATGCCTGCAAGAATGTTGGATTGGAAATTAATACACAAAAAACTAAGTATAGGATCATGGAGCGTCAAAATAATGTTCTACAAAATATTAGAATAGCCGGTAAATCGTTCGAACAAGTGGAAAAATTCAAATATCTGGGAGCAATAATTACAGACACAAATAATATTAAGGCAGAAGTTAACTGTAGACTCAAATCAGGAAATGCTTGTTTTTATGCAGTTCAGAAACTCTTTATCTTCTTGTCTTCTGTCCAGAAATCTAAAAATGAAGGTTTATAAGACTATTATCCTGCCGGTTGTATTATATGGATGTGAGACATGGCCGCTTATTGGTCGGCAAGAACATAATCTGAGTGTGTTCGAAAACAGGGTGCTTAGGAAAATATTTGGGCCTAAGAGAGATAAAAATGGGGACTGGAGAAAACTACATAACGACGAGTTTCATAACCTGTACTCGTCACCGGATATAGTAAATCACGGAGAATGAAATGGGCTGGACATGCTGCGCGCATGGTAGAGGAAAGACGTATCTAAAAAATATTGAGAACCGAATGTTCCATAAAATATATATAATATTCCTTTAGCTTGCTGAGGAATTGACTGTTGCCATTGTGTAAGTAAGTAAGTAAGTAACACAAGAGTATTGGGGTGGATTACACCTTAATCTTAACCATTGACGTGAGGTCTGTGTGCTCCCATTAAAAACATAAACCGCTGCTACTGTCTGGATATCTTATTCAAAAGCGGGTTATTTACATCACTTTCCTTTCTCAAGACCCTTTATCACACCTTATATGTCACTTACCCATCGGTATTAGTGTACCCGTGCTAAAACACAATTTTTGTAGCCATCTGTGAGACCTCACTTCAATAAGTTTTTCCTTTACCGTTTTGCAAATAACAGTGGGTGAACTGCCGGGGCTATAAAAACTGTTATGCAGAGAGTTTTAACACTGTGTAGTGATAGTTCTGATCAATTATTTCGGTGAAATTTTTCCAGTGAATTTTTTAACAGAATGACTGTATGTCTCATTTCTAAGGGGAAAATGTTTAAGTTAAAGTACTCCAATTTTGAACACAGCCATTTATGGTGAACTGTGATTAAAATCTAATTAGAAGTGATGTGATACTAAATACGCTTTCAGCTATTCATTTAAAAAATACTAACAGATCTGTGCATTTCGTTTCATTTGTGGTGCAGGAACTCAGATGTGTGCCCTGAAAAAAAAAAAGCATGAAATGATGGTGTAACAATAAAACTCCGTTAACTAAACATTTAGAAATGAATTTGGTTGATTAATAAAATAATAATAATTATGATTATATATTATATAATTTTTCGATTGTTGAAAGCCCCTTCACTCTGAGCGGTCAGTCAGACCTCATGCCCATGTTAATGTAATAGAAAAATCACGTCCATGATTAGGGGTTAAGCAAAACCTGTCTGAAGAACTGTCTGGTGAAATGTTGTCATGTACGTATTATTATTAGGGCTGTACCGATTAATCGATTAATCGGCTCGATTAATCGATTAAACATTTAATCGTCGATCAATTACATTTTCCGATTAATCGGTTTAGTCGAATTCTGAAATTTTTTTCGAGAAATGGGTCAAATGACCAAACTCCTTTCTCTCGCTTCTCCGGCCTTGGCACATCATGTGCCATTCAGCCTAATGTGTCCAAACAATTCCCGTTATTCAGAAACCTGAAGGGTAGTTTAGTCAACAAATTCGTGTGTCTCAAGTCTTGGCTGAAAAAGTAACCGGAAATGTAAGTTTTGTGTATATTTTTTCACTATTTAACTAATAATGGTATTCATTAATTCAGGATTTCTTCTGATTATTTGTAGTTTAGTAGTTATTAAACGTGTAAAACAATATTAAATGTACACTTTGATTTCGTTTAAAATGCCGACCTGTTTGCCGATTAATCGATTAAAGTCAAGCGTTAACTCGATTAGAAATTTTCATCGATTTTCAGCCCTAATTATTATACTACAATAAACACAAGTTCTGTTGACATATCCTTCCGTGAGCACGTGGCTCACTATTGACTGTGTCACTTATTCCGGAAATAGTGTATTTTCCACCCGATATAGGATGAATTCCTGGTTTACTGGTATAGCTTAGGAATGCGCGGTCGCCGCTGTGCTTTTTGCAGTGCCTGTCTTCTGTTTAGTTAGTTTGTGTGCGGCAGCATACGGACATTGCCGAAACTTGAAAGCAAGTTCGGCGAATTCCGGTCCCCCCCCCCGTACATCTGATTGTGTTTTGGCCCGGGCCCGGCTTGTTGGGAGGCCCCAGAAAGAGCATCGGAACCGGCTGATGAAGCAGAAAAGACGCAGTTTCCTTCCGCGGCAGAAGCATGGCTTCATTTTGGGGGGTGGTGACAATTGTTGGATCAGCTCGGTTTTTTCCCTTCTCTTTCTTCACCGTATCCAGAAGTTTTCGTCTCTTCCTCGTTTCTTATTAGCTGCCTTCTTCCTTCCTTTCTTTTGCCGCCGATGAGGATAAAGTAAAACCTGATAAATATAGAACTATTTTTCTAAAGAAAATAGTCCGAAGTTTTGGTGGTGTCCTTGGGTCCTTTGAGGAGGCCGGATCTAGAAGAAAGAGCAGCTTGAGGACTGTGGGTGACGAGTGACGAAATTCTCTGTGGTTGCTACGAGGGAGCGCGGGACCAGATAGGGGAGTGAACTGGACGAAATTGGGGCTCTGAATGGGGTGGACACTAATCAACATTCATTGTCATTAAAATACTCACGTGTCATTGTTTACATTTATTCCTATCATGTACATATTAGGAGGGGGTTAGGGGAAATTCCCCGGTTTGCCAAAAAAAATTCCTTTTTAGCCAGGGATTTTTTTTTTCTGCGTGACACATTTATTCGTCAGTAGCTGTGAAAATATTAAACGATTTGACAATAATTATTTTATTCTTCAAGGGAAATGCGAACATGCTGAGCCTGCGACCGCCAACTTTTAATGCAAAATATTTATGCACAATCGTTTTCGATTTTCAGGAATCAAAAATGTATTTTATAAAAGTAGAGAACGGAATTACCAGAGATAATGAGCTGAATCATATATAATAGTAGTAGTAGTAGTAATAATAATAATAATAATAATAATAATAGTATAATATGCTGAATGGCATTTAAATGTAATAGGCCTATACTAGCAGGTGCCCACGGCTTCGCCCACGATAATTAATTGAAAAATTATAAATTAAGAGTATAATAATTATTAAAGCATTACATTTATTAACACTTGCACGCGAATCATTCATAAACTAAACCATTAATAATTAATGAAACAGCTAAAATTCCGACTTTAGAGTACATTCCACGATTAGAAAGCTCTGCCTGGGAAAACTATCTCAGATTCGATTATGCAGTTCTGAAGCTATCTGTGGACACTGATAATATGTATTGTTTCTTAACTGTTTGTTGACAGATGAATATGATGTGAATTTTATTTGATAAATTCAGTGTAATTTTTAGAAATTATATAGTTTTTCAAGGGATACTTCCAGGGTTAAACTATCAATATATTAATTGACTCCAGGATTTTTAAGAAATTTACACTGGCAGTTTATTAAAAATGTTTGTGGTTCAGAGGTATGAAAATTGTAAGTAAAAATAAAACTAAAATATTTGTTCATTGCGTTCATTTCACTTAGGCTTTATATAATAAAGAAACTGTTTTCCTAATTTTGTACCCTTCGTGAAAGTTTAGACTGCGTGAGACGAACATCGCCGAGTACACCCGATGGCTCACGAAGTGAGGGAGCGAGTGAGCACGCTATGTAGGGCCGTTGAATTGTATAAGAGTAGATATTTGACATGTGAAATATTGAAATACAGTAAACACTTAAAAAGAGAACTTCAATACGTAGGGGAGCATACTTAACATTTTTGTAGGGGGCCTCAGATTCCGGCTCCGCTGAAAGGTAGACATTGTGGAAAAATATGGACCGTAATACTGTATCTTAAATCACCTTGCTGCTTCTAGGGACGTATAAATGCGTCACCTCAAATTTTGTTATAAACCCGTAGATACAAAGTTAAAAGAGTAATGCTTTATTACGACTGTGAGAATTTTTATCCTTGTATTATGATTGTTCCTTTATGGAGATATACTATTTCACTGAAATTCTGCTCATCGATTTCAAACTTATAGCCCACTGACATTTTTACTTCATACTTGTTTATATTAATATAATAAATTCGGTTCTGAAAAGATTAGGTCATTGGTTCTTACCAGGGTTGTCTTACTTACGACTATAGTCGTACACATACGACTATTTCATAGATTTGTACGACGTACGACGCAACCATGAGTCGCATGCCTATTTGTACGACTACTTTTAACATAAAATTTTATATATTTTTAATCAATATACAGACGATTAGACGAATTTTACATTTTGATATATATCCAGCTATTTGTTTTCTCGTGCGTTTTGCTGTAAGCATGTAGCCAATAATAACACTGTGGCAATTAGAGTATATTTAATTTTATTGTATTTTATCAAATTTAGCACATCGGAAGATAATGAAACGCGCCTAATCATTTGCAAATAAGATGATTTATTAACAATTACAGGATATATGTAAGGTGTATCCTACAATACCGATTATTATTATTATTATTATTATTATTATTATTATTATTAACGCATTAAGTACATTACACTGAAAAATCACAAAGTATACGACAATTTTAACTACCATACGACTATTTCGGAATATTGGTACGACTGTACGTTTCTGATCTGGCAACCCTGGTTCTTACAAAACGAATAATGTAATGCTCTGTATGATGCATGCTTTCTAATTGAAGGATCAAATACAAAAATATAATTTCGATTTGTCAGTTATTTATTTTCAGAATAGAGAACTGCCCTCAAAGCCTCTGCAGAATGCTATTCTCCATTACAATAATTTGACCATCTGTAAAAGTAAGGAATATCGGAACACATGGTCAAGCATTGCGTATATATGTAAAATGATTTACTATAGGCCTATTTGCGTACAAAAAGCTAAGTAGGACGTTTGGTTCACATTCCCGCTGTATATTCGCTATTCAACCCACATTAGCGTTGTGTGTTCGTTAGTTATTCAACCTATGAAACGTGTCACTTTTTTCCGTTTTATAATTATGATGTATAATTTATTCTAATGAATTAGGAACTTACAACTACTATTACTATGATATACAAATTAAAGTAAATGAATATCTACTTTAATGCTGTAGTGGCCTACTTAAATTTCCATTTACACACACACATTTTGAACAGATTATTTTACGTAACAATAGATCTAACTTGTCTGCTTTCAATGGGAATAGTATTACGGTAAATTTGTCCGTACTCGGTAGATTCTTCTTTCTTCTTGTGTGTACAAATCGTGGTAAACGTGGATCTGGTAGTTTGTGTCGGTAGTTCTGATGAAAAGGGATGCAGTGGTTCCACTTACAAGATTAAACAAACAAATAAAAAACTGGAGGAAAAATGAGTTACCAAAAAGAGAAAACCCTCACCACAGATTTAAAAAAATGTATTGTTTGGGAGGAAGATCCAGAATTTCGTACTTAGCAAAGGAGGTCTGTAAGATTAAAAAACAAAAATAATTACTAATTAGGTATATGATAATTTAACTGGAAGTATGATATTTGTCAGGTAGACTGTATAATCTGCTTACAGCGAATTCCTAACGACCTTGTCTAAAAATATGCATTAAATATGAATCATATCCCTGGTATTTATGAATAAAATTATCTATATCATTTGTTTCTTTCTTTAAAATGTATCTTATATCTTGTAGTGTTAAAATTAAACTACCTGAATCATCGTTGAAGATCATATTAAAAAAAAATGGTGCAAAAATGTGTTGCACAAACTTCTCGCTTATACGTGTTAAGGCTAGTACAGAAAAAAGTAAATTATAGAGACAATTAAATTTTATTTATTACATTTTCATAAAACTAACAAGTATCTAGAACGGAAAGCATCAGGCTCGATCTTTATGTTTAATGCTTTTACCGTGAAATAGTAGTAGTAATAATAATAACAATAATTACATTACATTGCTTTTTTGAAAATACATTTTTACTGTTCGGGTCAGGAACTAATTGTAAAATTTGTTCCTTTTAGGTATTTGTAAAAAAAAAATTGCCTTTCAGATTGAACTGAAAAAAAAAAACTAAAGCTATATTGACCAGTGTTTTAGAGGCGAAATAAGTCTTATTTTTAAAAGCGAACTTGTTATAAAACACTTAAAATGTTTTTCCCAATTTGTAAATAAGATAGATTTTGAAACTTTACAAAATACTAATTAAGTGATGTAAAAAAAAAAAAACAAAAAAACAAAAAAAAAAAAAAAAACAAACAAACAAAAAACTGAAAATATGAAATCTAAAATTGTGACTGTTTTTGAAACTTTAACAAAATACTAATTAAGCGATGTACAAAAAACTGAAAAGATTTTGAAACTTTACAAAATACTAATTAAGTGATGTAAAAAAAAAAACTGAAAATATGAAATCTAAGTATTGTGACTGTTCTCATAAGCATGTAGTGTTACATTATGTAATGGAGCATGTAGCTATAAAACCGTGGTGTTAATAAAAAAAAATAAAAAATAAAAAATAAAGTCTTATTTTCTAAACATAATTAGATTTTATTGAATTTGTTTTAAAAATTGGACTGATGAGGCAATATTGGTTCATAAAAGCAATACATAGTGTGAGATACGAGTACGAATTATACCACTTAAGTTTCCTTCATGGCTTGTGTATTTTGGCAATGGAAATGGTATTCTAGCAACCTGTGAGGCCCGTATTAGTCATTGGCTTGACCTTCCTAAAACTTTCGCCTCCATTATGTAATGATGAGTAGGACCACGCCTCGGTGTTTTGGGGAAGAGGGGGTCCTCGAGGGGGGTAAAGAAAATGTTCGAAGATATTACTGTTTCCTCGTAGCCTAAATCATGTTTCCTCTATGGGAAAGTAAACATGTTTTAAAGATTCATATTGATTAGAGAATTTTTAACGTATAATAGCATTTTTTAACAAAAAGATTGTTATCTCGTGTGCAGAATAATGTCTAAGAATAAGTGAGTTGAGTAAATATATTTCTCTGGGGGTAGTGATTTTTTCCATTGGACTAAGCAAAATCTATTTCTGAACAACAATTTCAAATAATAATCCACAAAAAAAAAAAAAAAAAAAAAACCGCCGCGATGGGTGTATAGGTAGCATACTTGCCTTCTACCCTGGCGGTCCGGGTTCGATTCCCGGCCGGGTAGTGGATTTTTCAGCAACGAAAAATCCCCCGGGTTCAGGACTGGACATCATCCAGGAAAATTAAAGGCTATATTAAAAAGCCTAAATTAAAGTGTGGTGATGACTGCTAGAAAAGAGTAGGGTATTCACAATAGATCTATAAAGGTCGCAGTGTTGAGAAGCCGGCAAAAGGCTTATACTACCCCCTTGTAATCTAATCTAATCTAATAATCCACAAAAATCAGATTATGGGACACAAATATTTTCTGCTAGATACAGAAAGAAAAAAAAATATATAATGCTTTCCAAGGGTATTCTTTAAGATTCATTCTGACTTTGGAAACGCTAGATATTGGTTCTGAACTTCATGGCACTTCTTGCAAGACCAGTGGGGGTCGTTAGAATGGTCGCGTGGCTCTCACATGGTTAAGCTCCAGTTCTGTAACCTTATAAAGCCTTCCTCGTATATACTGTAAGTTAGTTAACACCGAGAAAATGTGAAGTGGTATTCAAGAATGTACTGTGCTAACCATAGAGTGATGTGCTAGGGTGGTTTCCGCGAAATAGCTTTTTGAAATATGATGCTGGTAATCGTCGTGCACATTTATGTTACAAACAGCGCGCAGTTCAATCTTGTTTCTATGCATTTTGTACGGTGCAATTTTGCAAAGTGCATTCCCTCATGTTTCACAAGTATTGTGTTTTGTGACCTATGACAAGACGGTGTTTTCATCACTACAAATTATATCCCCGGCCTGATATGTCACTATAACTGGGAGATTTACTGTTCTTCTAAAAGTTTAATTCCTTATCATGTATACTTATATACTAAATATGAAGGAAGGAATTGGAGATCTCGGGTAAAAGCTATGTTTGATAATATGTAAAATTTGATCATCTGTAAAACCTAGTTGAAAACTCTACATGGAAATCAGTTAAAAGGTTTATGCAAATATTTTTCCATGCATGTGGCAGACTCTGGTGCCAAGTCAATCTAATAACAATAGTAATATAATACAACATTTTGGCGTTTCTTTGATTCTAACTTCCGACTGAGACATGTCAACATTTGAACGCTGAATTTTTCCTTCTTGCATTAAAAAACGACACTTCAAAGACAGCACCGCTGTTAATACACTCAATGTAAATACATGACAATGACTAAATAAGGAAGCAAATTACACGAAAATGACAAAATAATGACCTAAAATTGAAATAAATGCCCTAAAAATATGACAAAAAATGACTTAATAATGCATTTCTATACTCTTAGAGGCCATGATTAGGATTTATCCACAAGTTGGCAATGTCTAGGCAGCATCAATAAAAAGATGACATGTCATTAGAATCCGGGCCCTGGTATTAGGGATGCAGCTAATCTGGTAATGTTTACCGATTGGTAACAGTAGCCGAAATAATTAATTGAATGATATTTATTCATACATGCAAGTTAATACGTAGCCTAACTATGAATTATGGTTCAAGCAACTATTTTCGCAATCAATACAAATATTTTGTTTCTGTTTTCCCTTTGGAGTTCATTAACCAATATTTCATATTCATAGTATTGTTTGGAAATTTACGGACCTTAGCAAAAAATCTGACACCTATCTTTTCAAGTCTTTTCATTTTACACTAACAGCCACTGCAACAATCACTGCATGTCATCACTGTGACCTTCACACATCAAAACCAGCAGCTAAACTGAGGGGTGAAACATGTTTTACTGCTTAAAATAGAAAGTTAGGTAATGCCACCCCCTCGAACAAGTCATCCTATAAGCTGGGAACACTACGCTTACATCTAATACAACACAGTACAGTTGAGTTAGAAACGAAATCCTTAGAAACAAAATTTTGAATGATGTACAGTACCGGTATGTGGAAATAAAGTCTCAAACCGGAAAATGTGATAACATAAACCGAATCTTTGATCACAATAAACAGAATTTTTTCAATGTATCGGTATTAATCCATAAGGGACTTCATAAAAGTGATAACTTTACCCGACTGATAACATTATCCGCGATTACATTAAGCGGCGTTCACTGTAGCCTATTATACTTTTACAATTTTTTTTTTTTGTGCTGACGAATTTATACGTCAGAAACAGTGAAATGGTCAAGGAAATGAATCACAAAGCACAAGACTTCATAAAAGTGATAACATTACCCGACTGATAACATTATCCGCGATCACATTAAGCGGCGTTCACTGTAGCCTATTATACTTTTACAATTTTTTTTTTTTTGTATTGACGAATTTATACGTCAGTAACAGTGAAATGGTCAAGGAATTCATAAAGCACAAAACTTCTATATTTATAAAGTTGTAGCTGAACGCTAGTATGCTTTAAATGTTGTATCTGAAGTCTACAGTCTACACGTTAGCCCGGTGTACGAGTAAATGCTTGTCACATCATTACTTTACATTCCTAAAAAATTATGGGAATGTAGATGGGATGGGAAATTTTCTGTAACCGTATAGTTACTTTTTGTCTGCCACTAAAACTCTCAGGACACATTAATTAAACACTTCAGATAGTGCACTGTTTGTTTTTACCTCACACTTTCGAGTTTTTTTGTGCACAGGAAATAATTAAAACGTTTATAGCATATGACTTTTTTTGTTTCGTCCTGTAAGAGCTGCAATTAAAGTTTCAGCTGATCGTTTAGGGAACAGCTGTTTTGACGGTGATTTTGTGTGTATCTGTAGCACACGACAAGTGCATCCCATAAACAAACTCCTCCCTCGCCCCTCTGCACCTCCCAAACCACAACTTTCTGCTAAATGTAAGAAATATGTGCAAGGGTGT
This sequence comes from Ectobius pallidus, assembly GCA_964059195.1. Classification (NCBI taxonomy): domain Eukaryota; kingdom Metazoa; phylum Arthropoda; class Insecta; order Blattodea; family Ectobiidae; genus Ectobius; species Ectobius pallidus. Next base: position 43,907,217 of record CAXKWD010000002.1, on the reverse strand, counting down.
ATTGATAGACTTCTCCATCGAGAAAATATAGTTGTTGTTGTAACCGATTAAATAAAACGCCGCTTTTATTTATTAAGTCTATAACGTTTAGAATTTATATGCGTTTGTTTTTTATGGGTATACGAAATTTCGGCTGTGGCGGCCATTTGAGAGGTTTTATGGCCCATTTAGCAACAATAAAATGGTGGAAGTAGTCAAGAGCACACAAGTTGTGTTCTGTGATTACGACACATTATACTAACGATAGTATGTCACCAAAGAACTCTCTTACATTGTTTCATTAAAACCCGAAAGAGAGTTGTAACTACAATCAAGTCTTCCCGTTTATGCGAATAATCACAAAATGTAAATTTTCTTGCCTTTTGTGGTATCTTCGGTGCATGTCTGATTTCTTAAATGTTCACACAGAGCTGGACAAAGTGATCGCTAAATGCATTTCGTATGTAAGTAGCAAAAGAGTTCGTTCTTGCTACGGGTGTGAGCGTTTTTTACTTTGCCAATGAAAGTTTTAGGTCTATATGTGGCAGTAGTAGCGTTAACTTCAAAGGGCCTCTTTTATTAACCTGTAATGGGATCGAAATGTTTCACAATTAACTATATTACCTAGCTAAATATTCATTTTATTAACCAGTAGTTAGAATCAATCATCAAATTCACTACTACATACTTACTACCTTTTTACTTTCTCGCATATACGTAGTATAGAGAAAGTATTGTGATCGTGACAAAAAATCGAAATCGAGATAACACCGGAAATACATGTTTCACGATGCCTAGAAAACGAAAAAAGTGTTTCTGGAATGACGTCTGTCCATCTGTCTCTGGACAAGCACAGCGGGTAAAGGGTTCGTTGTATTTATTTCATTTTTCTAATTAAGGACTTTGAAGGGATTTTATCGAACCGCACAGAATTTGACTTTTATAACTGAAATATTAAGGGGACTTTTCGTGAATTTTTTAAAAAAAAGTTTGATTTTAGAAAACTTGGCTCTAACGATTTTAATAAAAATTAAAATTGGAAACTCTTATCTATGACTAACAAAATAGCTATTTCCGTTTTTCTGCAAAAATGACGTAGAGGGTACTTGACTTGTCTCCATTTTTAATTTTTCTAGGGTATCTCCATTACATTGGGCGATACATGGAAGCTTAGCACAGTCAAGTTGTAGAGAAAATTAAAAAGAACATTTTTTGTTAAATACATTTCTTTATAAAATTAATAGGTATCAAGATAAAAACGAAATAACATGACTTATGACCGGTCTCTATAAACTCGTGAAATACCTATGGGTAAATTATCCATGGGGAAATTAGTTCCACCCACAATGATATTATGAGGAAGGCCTTGGAGTTGTAGGGCCTACAGTTAATTTAATTCAGAAGGCTTTGTTTCTCATTGTTTAAGTTATTATTGATCCTATGAGAGGTTAAATTTTATCCAGCCATCCATGAAAGCAGGGGCGTATTCAGAGGGGGGCTGAGGGGGCTACAGCCCCCCCCCCCCCCGAAACGTTAAGTAATGCTAATATGTTGCACATAAGAACATTTTAATTTTACAAATAGGTCTAGTAGACAGTTTAATTGCACATCCTGACAAAATTCAGCCTAACATCGAATTTTTACCTGAAATTTGTGAAATATGCTCCGGAAAAATTAGGTATGCTCTATTATTTAAGTAAATTTAATACTGTACTAGACGTTCTGTAGTTGGCTGAATTACATCACGAATTTTAAAAGATAGTAAGTTATAAATCTTATGAATTACGTAATAAAAATTAAAATAAAACAAGGTTAAGTTATTGCAATAAATTTTTGTAAATTGAAAAATAATGAACATAACGTTGCTTTAATATTATATAATCGGTTACAAACAAATATAGTCTATTTACTATCAACAAATTTTATAGTCGGTTTCCAAAACATTCACTTAGCCAAATAGCTCTTTTTTTTTTTTTTTAATTTAATTACCAGAGATATGCACAATTTTTGACATCTCTCATAATATGCTGTTATAAATGTGACAAATTGGTTAAATATGCACAAATATTTTAATATTGAGCAAATATGATGCATCATTGCAAAACTAACAAAATATGCAAAATTAAACCATCAATTTCTTAATATTTCTTTGACACCTTGTAATAATTAGCATTATTAAAAATATGATTTTCATAAATTTCCGGGCCCTAGTGATAACAGTGTTAGACTTATATAGCCCCTCCCGAAAAAAATATCTTGGATACGTCCCTGCATGAAAGGATAAATTAACCCGGATATATAACCTTGGAAAGATCTAGCCCGAGTTTATAGGAACATTTGTTCTGTCATTTTCGTATTTACCCAGAGGACATTTATCTAGAAACCCGCCGCAAGTGTATGTGATTGTTACCTTTAAATTATTTGAGTGTATAAAACTTATTATTGTGTAAATTCTGTCCATTGGATAATTTACCCTAGGTATTTCGCTACTTTATAGAAACCGGGCATTAAATGCGAATTTCAGAACATACATTTTGTTAAAATATGAATATTCTTCTGTTGCCCATAGTAACAAGATTACTATAATCTAATTATTGTTGTGAAATGTAGTCAGTTTACCAGTCTAATGAACACACCAAAATCAATTAGAGCAAGGCGATATAGGGTACTAGGGTAGAGGTCCTGGGTTCAAATCAAATTTCGGGGCCACCCAAATTGACCAGTAGGATCTTGTAATAAACTCATTCGTACAGCATTTGATTCTATTGTTCGGCTATATCTAAATGTATCTTGCATTTTTGCCTTTGAGATTGAGGAAACCATGCAAACCCCAACTTGTTGTTATTATTTCGCGGTAAAAGCCTTGAACATAAAGATCGACCGTGATACTTTCCGTTCTAGATACTTGTTAGTTTTATGCAACTGTAATAAGTAAAATTTAATTGTCTATAATTTACTTTTTTCTGTGCTAGCCTTTAACACGTATATGCGAGAAAGTTTGTGCAACATATTTTTGCACCATTAATTTATAATTTGGTCCATGAAAATTTCGCGATTTCATTAATTTGTTATAAAAATTGATGTTTTGCAGTGATTTAGATCAGCGTTTCTCAACCTTTTTAAACCCGAGGACCTGTAAAATGTCTAAAAAAATTTACGGACCCCTAATTTGACATACCATTTTTAAAATAAGGCCTATATTCTTAATATTTGGGGTATTAAGTATAGGTCATTATAACGAAATATGTGAAAAATTTTACTTCTTTACTTTCCACCAGTGGTCCGCGGACCATAGGTTGAGAAACGCTGATTTAGATGATCTGGCGGAATGGAAGAATTGGTGGGTAGTGGTAAAAACGAGATTTTAATTTGCGAGTAGGTATGTTTGCGAAACGAGCCCGTACGATGAATATACAAATTTTGTATTTGGGTTAGCTATCTTCTGGGGATGTGACACGAGGATTGGCGACGACTTACTCTTAATGCTGCTTTAGATTAAGAAAATTTCGTTTTTGCTATTTAAAAAAAATGGCCCTAACGATTTTGTACAAATTTTGTACAAGAAATGCTTATACTAAGAGCTAAATCTTTTATTTGAAACATTTTCCCACAAGAATTCTCTGAAGGGTAATTATAAGCCATCCACTGTTAGCAGAAATTGTCTTGCTTGGTGAAGAATAAAGCTTTGCATCATTTTGAAAAACTGAATACGCTCTCCTTTGCATTAGACGGCCTCTTATGCTTTATGAGAATTTGAAGTGAGAAAGATGTATTTTCCATGTTTAGGGTAAAGAAAGTTACGTGAGTTAATTAATGAAATTTAATTTGGGTTGTGTAGGCCTATCCTTCGGGGATGCGATGCGATGTGGTAATGACATTCTCTTCATTTTTACAACCAATTTACATGAAGACATGTCATACATAATATACTAAGAGGGGAAAATTTTATTTGGGCAATGGGAGTTATGTGTTTCACATCAGATTTTTTACCTAACCTATTCGTTTCTGTTTACGTACCGGTAATAATCCCAGTCTATTTACAGTATCTGTCTTTCTGTCTATGTTCTCAATGTTCGACTTAGTATGTTAATCGAACACTAATTTAAAAATTAGTGCAAAAAATACTGAAAATATTTTAAAACATCGATGTAGCAAAAACACTGGTTGTTTTCCATCGATAAACATCGATCATCGACATGAAAATATCGATGTTTTGAAAATATCGGCCATCGATGCTTATTTGAGAATTGACAGAAAAACTTAATGGGCGTGAGTTTGAATCGAAGGCGGATATATTGTATGGATAACAAATTCTATCAGATTTGTTGCACCGTGTAAATATTTATGCAATAAAGTTTGAGGTTGGAATCTTATGGGCTGGTGCCTGGTTTTGTGTGCCATGTGCTACAATAACAGCATACTCCCATGGTCTGTCAGCAGCTGAAGCGAAATTGATAGATTAGTGAGAGGGAAGATTGATTCTTGATTGGGTTAGGAAGAGCACATGTTGTTTTAATTCCCCACACCTCGCATGTAGCCTCTGCTGCTTGTGCTTGCTTGCTTGTATGTATAAGAAAACCCCTAGCACGTCAAACTTTCCAGCATGCAACAAAAACACCATCGGCTATCCCGAATGTTATGTTTGTGGATAAAAACATCCTCCCTTTCAAAATGTTAGCGAGGGAACTTCTTACAATCAGCAGTGTTGGGAATTCAGGTTTTAACCACTTTAAAGCACTTATAAAGAAAGTAATTATTCTCCAACTCTCTCAAAAAAGATATCTTTGTAACTTAGTTAGGCAACTGTTGTTAAAATCAATGTGGGTATTTTGTGTTTTTACAAAAGGGGGATGTCTAATAAGTTCACTGCCAGAATTTAACATTTTCACTGCAAATGAGGCACAAATTCGTTACCTAAAAAAAAGTGTGCGTGGAACGCCACGCGACAGAAATGAAACTTGTTTTAATTTTTGGATTTTTCAATTTTGGATTATTGGATTTTTAATTTTGGATTGTTGGACTTTTTAATATTGGGTTTTTGGAATTTTTTAATTTTGGATTTTGGATTTTTTAATTTTGGATATTTTATTTGTAAATTTTTTATTTTTGAATTTTTTGAATTTTGAATTTTTTGACTTTTAAATTTTGGATATTTGGATTTTTTAATTTTGGATTTTTGGACTTTTAAATTTTGGATCTTTGCATTTTTTAATTTTAGAATTCTGGATCTTTGAATTTTTAAATTTTCGATTTTTTAATTTTGGATTTTTTAATTTTTAATTTTTGGATTTTTTAAACTTTGGATAAGCCTAATCATTGAGTTGATTGTTTTCTGTGCAGTCCGTTCCTTCACACCTCACTAATTTCGTGACGATTTTGAGCGTTACATTAATTTCGTGACGAGTTTTGAGCGTTACACAAGCTCTCGATTTACCCCTACCGCGGCTAAACAAGTTTCACTTCAAAAATTTATAAAAGCAGAGACATAAGAATAATAGAGTAATGCTCTTAGTGAAAATACGAGAATTTTTATTCTCTTCGTAGGAACATCATTCGTGGGTATCAGATGTTCAGCTGAAATATTATTTGACGATCCCAAGATTAAGGCTCATTGTCGATTTTATTTGACAATTGCTTATATTAACATAAAAATTCGGTTCTGATAGTGATAAAGTTTTAAATATGTATATCATGTGATAATTCAAGCTAGTGGGGGGAGGTGGAATTCCTCCCATCCCCATAATAATCGCACACTGGGTAAAATGCTAGTGAATTGGTGAGACACGAGTATATTATAAGCAGTGTCCATATCACTACAGAAAATATCGGTAAAGTACTGGTATTATTTCAGTTTAGCCAGTACCGCTATGGGGAACGTAATATCGTTAATACCAGTATTATGTCTTAATAGGACATTTATTATTATTATTATTATTATTATTATTATTATTATTATTATTATTATTATTATTATTATTATTATTATTATTATTATTATTATTATTATTATTATTATTATTATTAAATCCCTGCACATTGCTGGCTCACTGTGCTGTGCTTCATACGAATTTAAGCTCTTTTTTTTAATTGATTGGTTATCTCTGCACTCTAGAATAATGCACATGACATTCAGCATGCCTTCTCAATGTAATTGTTACGTATTGTAATAGTTTCCTTATTTAATATTAAGGTTCTAATTACTTTTTTATTGGTGTGTGTTCGGTGCAGCTAGGCTCACTAGTGTGTAAGCTATGCTTGTAAACTTGTATTTTGGAATTGTCTTCTTCGTAATCTGTATTCTAGTTTATGAATTCAAGGAAGTTTTTCTTTATGATTATATCTGCCCCTCAGACTTTACGTCTTGTAATGTAATACCGGTATTGTATGTATTTTACTGGTAATATTAATGGTTTTCACTTATTGCGGTTATATATTGGTATAAGCATTTTGCAATACCCGTATTCTAGCCAAAACCTAAATTATTCCTGTATTCGATCACTGATGTTAAAGTATTGCTGAAAGATTTCTACTGTACACTAAATATGCTGTTTTTGTTGTGTTTTACAGCTCTGTCCCACAACTTCTCTGTTTCTCCCCAAAACATTACCACAGAGGAGGACGACATTGCTCGCTTCACGTGCCAAATCGACTCTGTTCCGAAAGCTCTCATTTCTTGGCAAAGAAATGGAAAACCTCTACCTCAGAATACCAGGTATGTATATTATTTCTGTTTTATTTCCTCTACCCATACTATAGGTAAGTTACTATAGGTAGAAGATGTATTATGTTTCACCTCAAAATTTGATGTCATGTTTTCAACATAAATTATAAATACACATTTTGAGGGGCCCTGAATCCAATAATACTACTTTCAGAAATGTGGGCTGTATGTCTGTCTGTCGGGGTGTGTGTTTGTGAAGAGAATTGGTCGAGAACGAAAATTTTTATATAAACAGAATTCTTGATTTGGGTTAGGTATAGGGTGGCCATTTCTAAAATGTCAGAAAGGAGGATACACTTCTTCGGTAATCTAGCGTAGTACAAAACTTCGGGCATGGATGGCTGGATAGCAGATATTACACTGTATAACCCTGACAAATTTTACTTAATAACTGCATTTATATAAAATAAATGATAGTAAGCTATCATCGTATGGACAAGCGTGCCAACGTTAGGAATAGATTCAGATTTTTCCACGGCACCAACTAAACAAATAATACTATCAACAAGCATGCCAACCCTAGGATTGGCAGGAGCATACGGGAAAATACAAATTTTATTAATATGCTTTACCGATCCATCAGTGTCTAGAAAAGGGGGACAAATCAACGTCCGGCATAAAGCCTCGCCGGATGGAGGACTGCTTAGCAAACAGCCGGACGTCTGGCCACCCTAGTTAGGTACCTTTCAGGAATGTGACACGAAGATTGGTGACAATTTTCTGTTATTTTAAGTGCCATTTTATACGAACATTATGTTTTCACGATTTTATCAAAAATGCTTCTCACAATTTTCTTTGAATTTTGTACATGAGATGATGCTTATACTAAGGTTTTTTTTTTTTTTCAAGAAAATGTTCTGAATGATTGTTATAAGCCAGGAGAAACTAAGGCTTGCCTTGTCTTTGCATCAAGCTGAAACAACTGAATACATACTCTGGCAACTTGGCCTAATGTTCTATATTAGAATGTGAAATGAAAAATGTGTATTTGCCCATGTTTAGGGTAAAGAATGTTAATACGAGTGCTTTACATCAGATCTTATTTGGGTTGTGCATCCTTTGGAGGTGCAAGACACAAAGCATGGCAGTGACTTTCTTTTCATTTGTATGACCATTCTATGTAAAGAGAATTTCAGTTGTTTTTCTTCCCCCCCCCCCCCCGGTTTCTCGAAAAGGACTTGAACAATGTTGTTAAAATTTTCTACAAGAATTGTTACCCCTAAGACAACTGATGGCACACTACGGCAATACAGTCGTGTACTGTATACTTAAGGGTAGAGGAAGTTATGTTTCACATCAAATGTTTCATTCTTGTTAATCAGTCTGCAATTGGTTTCTAATATGATACCAGCAGGAAATATTGTGTGAAATGTTCACCCTAAAACGTGTTTTGAGGCCCCTAATTCAAAATAATGCATGTAAACAACATAGCTCACAAACAAGAAAGCCTATCAGAATTAAGTTTTATATTAGGGTCTACTTAAAAAATTATGTTGACAAGACTATCCATGTCACCAGTTCATGTCTTCATGTACAAAAATAATGACAATTTTGTGTACGTTTTATATTGTATTCACAGCCTTTATTTGAAATACTTAACAGTAGAGTTTCGGTAATTCGAATTGGATGGGTCTGAGACTACTTTAAACTATAGAAAAGCTCAGGCTTGCAAAATACATGAAAAAACCTGTGTATAAGGAACAAGTTCCTTATGCTATGTTACACAACACAGTAGTTTAGAAAACAAAAGAATAAAGATTGCCTTACACTATGATAACAAAAACACACTATCCATTACATGTCTTGAAACATTGCAGAGTGTCTTCCATTTTAGAGAACTGCACTGTTCCGAGCAGCAGGTCACACGACCGTCTACATAGTAGGTTGTCCATCAGGGTCACTTTGGGATTATCTCTAAAATGACAACTTTTCAGGAGACCAAAATATATTTCCAGTATGCATATGGGATGTTAATAATTATAACATTGAATCTATATTCTCAATAACACAACACTGCAGTTAGATCCTTCTACCTCAAGCATCCATTGAGATCACAGTCGACACTTGATCTCACAAAAATCATTACTTCTTTCAGTATTTTGTGGCCTTTTAGTTCACACTACTATTTATCAGAGCACCAAATTGATTCTTGTTCACCATAATCTCAGAGTTGTTTTATAATATAAATGTCCAATTTCAGAGAAATGAGGTCCCTCTTCTTAATCCTGTCATATCATGTGTCAAACCTCATACTGAAATCTGATGATTAAATAATTATTTTATTTATTTATTTATTTATTAAAAATTTTCAGATCGGATTTATGGAAATATCAAACTATCAAGACTCGAAATACCAAGACTACTCTATGTATGAATTCACAAACTACATTTGCAATGTCACGAATAGGCCTCGAACATACATTCAAATTTTATTTAAACCTACTGTTGGTTGCTGCTTAGGAAGGAGGAATAGCAACTGTAGTTGTATTGCTACAGAGTTTCATGTTTGTTCATCGGTACAAGCAGCCCTAGAAAGGAAACAAATGTTTATCTGCATCAGAATTCTCCTCTATGCTACATGACAATTGTATTATTGTTTCTCGGGCTTCCAACCGGGTGAGTTGGAGGTTTGGTTCCAAGCTTTTGGCAGCTATCTCTGCTGCCATCTTCTGGAAGAAGTGAGCTGGATTGGTAAAATACTGCTTCATATATAGGAAAAGACTGGATGTACTAGAATGGGTGGGAGGCCGTTCTAGTATATCCAGTCTTTTCCTATATATGAAGCAGTTTTTTCCCAATCCAGCTCACTTCTCCCAGAAGATGGCAGTAGAGATATCTGCCGAAAGCTTGGAAGCCCGAGAAACAATAATACATTCTCAACACCGGGAAAGCCTCAAGTCACACATTACATGACAATTGTTTACAAGATATTTTATCTCATTATGTAATGAAATAGTCAGGTCCTTATTAATGAAAATCATTCCATATTTCTCATGTTGGTTTAATCAAACCGTATTTCTCGTTTTGGTTTCTGGTATATTCATTGAGATGAAAGATTGCTGATATTCTGATTTGCTATTCATACAGTACTTGTAGTAGCATACTACAGTACTGGTACTTGACTTGTTTGAATTAATATCTTTTCTTGTGAATTTTCAGGTACATTAGTTTAGATACTGGAGTTCTCTATATAACCAAGGTGCAGTCTAGTGATGCTGGTACTTACAGGTAAGGAAACAATCACAAAATCTCATCAAATAAAATAAGCATAATCAGAAGCTAGAGTCTTTATTAAGCGAAGTGTCAAAGCCTACACAACCAAACGTATCTTGTCATTTTAATGCCAGAATTACTGTAATTTATTATGCTCTAACAAGACCACAAACAAACAATGTTTTTCACTGTTGGCCATAAAAATGTCTTGAATTCACTGCTACTGACGTATAAATTCGTCACATCGAGCAATTGTTTAAAGCAGAGAGAGAAGACTAACTGACTTTATATAAAATGTGAGGATTTTTGTCCACTTCTGCTGTTATTATTTATGGAAGTCACTTGTTCCTCTGAAGTTATTTCATTGATTTCAACCAAAACTTAGAGGCCACTGATGGTTTCAATTGATGATTGCTTATATACCGGTAACTATATAAATTTAGCTCTGAAAGGTTAATAGCTATTTATGCATCAAGTATGCAAAATAAGGCTTTAGTGAACGAATCTAGTATTGCGGCCAAGGCGTAAGTTCAACTTTTTAGTGCAACTACTTGCAAAATTTACCCAACTTTTATACCAACATTTAACATTTTCTTCACCATTAAATTGGAACCCTAAAGAAACTGTTAGTAGTCTAGTTCATCAATGTTTTTGGTTTTCATCCAGGAGAATGTAGAGAAAATATTTATCAACACAAAAATCCAGTCTCTACTAAATTAAGAATTTCTATTTCTTGTTTCAGATGTGTGGCTGAAAACTTGCTTGCAACAAAGAAATCAAGAGTGAGTTCTGAAGGCTATTTGGAAATTTCATCTAATTCTTTGTATCCTCGACCACCTCAGTTTGTCTCAGTACTCAATGGAATGATTGAGGCAAATGAAAATGAAAATATTACACTGGACTGTGCAGCTTCTGGCTCGCCCACACCTGAACTGAGCTGGATATTCCTGCCACGCATCTCTGGTAGCAAGCAATATCCAGTCATGAATTCAACTCACACTGGTGTGAATATACTATATCTACAACAAGTGACGGCTGCACAGACTGGAACATACACATGCACTGCAACCAGTGCAAGTCAAGAAAAAGAGACCACTCCTATCATGCAGGTTAGCATTTGCAACTAAGTTCGCCCTCAGTTCTGGTCAGACCTGATCGATAAATGGAGATGGTCATGTTACAAAGATTATCAATTCCGGGGTGCGCGGGCAAAGAGAGTTAAGTCCACCATCCTAAAAAATTGATATATGTCCATAGAGTTATAGATAAAAATCTTCTCTACATTTGTCTTAAGTCCAGTAAGTCATATTCAAAATTGTACGGTAGTTATGGATGTGTGCCTCATGGGTTTATCCATTTCTAAAGCTATGTTGGGCTGGTATAGTGTGTTAAGTCACTCTAATTCTCAGTAACAAGAAATTGGACTTAACTCTCTTTGCCTGAGCACGCCGGAATTATCCAGGGCCGTAGCTAGGCGGTGGCGAGATGTGCCCCACCAAGGGCGCAGGTACAAAGAGGGCGCAAAATTAACCGTGAAAAATCCTGCCTTTTTTAGACTGGTGCAATTTATCAAGCAATAAAAATTTAACGTTAATGGAAGAAATCTTTCAGGTTATTAAATTACTGCACGTGAACTATCTATAGTATTATCTATAGTATAGGATTGTCTACAAAAAAAAAAAAAAGCAGTCATGCACTGTTCTTTAATTAACACCTTTCTTATTGCCAGAGCATGATAACATAAATCATGAACGTTATGGAAATATTTAATGACAATAGAAATTAAAATGCACGTTATTGTTGAGACGAAAGTGGTTCAACTCAATCCCTTTCCAGCTGACTGTCGTCCTCAGTACTACTACTGTCGGCAGGATTCATTACAAAGCGATCAACAATGGCGTTGCACAACATTTTAGTAGGCCTCAGGCCTATTAGGTACTTTACTTTTGACACTAGATTTTATGATTTGATTATTTTTTAAGTAGTTCAATCGTCTGAAAATAAGGATTTAGTACCTTGAAAGTCCAACACTTAGTTCGTTTTCAAATTGAGGTTTAGGTTTTCTTTGATAATAACTGTTTTTATATTAAAATAATAAACAATTTTATAGAAATAAATTTTAAAAAAAATGTTCAGACTGCCCAGTATTGGAGGGCGCAGATTTGTCAAACTCGCCAAGGGCGCAGAAGGACCTTGCTATGGCCCTGCAATTATCTATCAAAAGGTTAATATTATACAGGAATACCTAACAAATAGAACTCACTAAGACATAACATCAGTTAAATGTAATTATTAATACAGAAAACTCCCAATTATCTGTGTTAATTAGGATAGTGACATGCACAAATATGAAAAACATAGATAATCAGAATGTTAGAATTATTACTGTACTATTCTAGCTTCAGGCAATGTTGTTTTGCGCTACACATATCACCTAATGTGATTTCGATAGGCTGTAAACACTACTAAATATGTCATAATGCTCATTATACTGGGAGTTTTCATTAACAAATTGTAACACTTTGCAGGTAGAATATGGATATAACTGGGTGCGAGATTTCGAAATTCCTGCACTTTATGTTGGTTTATTGTGCATAGGGAATGTTACTTGGCTTATTGAAAGCACAATATGATTAAATAAAGAGTGAACATTTTTAAATTAAGTGCAGGAAATTCAAAATCTTGCTCCCGGTTGTAACTGTATTCTGCTTGCAAGGGTTAAAACAGAAGAACCTTGCATGGATAATCCACAAACTGAACAATTTGTTGGTGGATAATCAGGAGTTTGCTTTGTGTGTTATTATTAGAGTGCATGCAATACTTAAAGGCATATGGGTACTAGCAAAAATCAGAGGTGTTGTCTGTGTTACACCGCTTGGTATTTTGTAGGTTGAGATGTTATATGCCATGTCATTAACTGATGGAATGATAATTCTTCCACACTGGCCAGGCTAAAGTGGAAAGGTGAAGTCAGACTGAAAAATTCTATGCCATAGCCAAGATTTGAAAACCGATGTTTACACACAACTCCAACTCCCTATATTCACTCTCTTTCTGAGAGGTTTAAGAATTTTTTTTTCTTTTTCATTCCGGTATTCTCATCTACCATCTCTCGAATTTTCTGGATATCTATTTCTTTAATATAATGTATTTTTTCATTTTTAGACTGTAGCGGTGGAAGTATTGGAAGCACCTAGCTTTATAAAGGCACCAAAATCTCAGGTCTACCTCACAGCAAAAACAGTTCGCTTTGAGTGTGGGGTTAGAGACAACAAGACGACAGAAATGATATGGCTCAAGAATGGAAAGCAGTTACAGATCAATGGTTAGTGTTTGTTTTAGCAATTTACACTGTTACACTGTTAATTTCTATTCTTTACATCGTCATGTGCATGAAAGCAGATTATTTTAAATAGGCTTGAAAAGTTTTGGATAATTGAGATTTCACTGTTCTTAACAGTTACAATCAAGTTCATGTGAACTTATTGTGGCAACATTGGCACATAAGTATGCATAACTTGTAAGCAAGTAGGGCTAGGATTTTTACGATTTAGGATATTTTTTCTAAGGTCAAGAAAGTGTTACGATAAAATTGATTTAAGCTACTTTATTAATGTAGCTGTACATATTCGTATATCTTGATAGACAATGCTATATTTTAATGATATTTTGGCCATATATGGCATATTTTTATATTTTCCAATTTTTTCTTCTTCTGCCCGCACCATTGACCCCCAAATTCTAAATTGAGTTTTTAACATAAATACACGTTTGAAAGTCCCATGAACCCAAAAATACTATTTTTGCAAACATGTCTTTGTGTGTGTTGGAACAGGCTAGCTCCAGAATGGAACATAGTGTGAAAACAAAATTTTGTATTTGGGTTAAGTACCTTCTGAGGATGCGACAAAGTTGGCAGCAACTTTCTCTTATTTTTAAGGGGACTTGATATTAAGAAATGTTTGTTTTTCATGATTTTCTCGAAAATGACTCTAATGATTTTCTTTATAATTTTGTACATGGGGTTCTTATACCAAGAGCTAAAACTTTATTGAAGCATTTTTTCGAAAAAAATTTCTTGATAGGGTAATTATAAGCCACCCACTGTTTACAGGACTCATTCTTGACTGGTGAACAATAAAGCTTTGCATCAGGTTTGAATCAACTGAATATGCGCTTTTTCATGATTTCTTATTCTTTATCAGAATGTGAAGTGAGGAAGGTGTATTTGTTGGCCATGCTTAGAGTAAAGAAAGTTACATGAGTGCATTAATCAGATTTTATTTGGGTTTGATTAAATTAATCGGGAAAACATAAAGAAGGAAACATGACAGTTGAGAACAGCTGATGATGGTGAGAAGTATCTCATCGAAACGATCGTCCTTTTGGTAAGTTTTTACTTACAAAAAATGTGTGAAGACGAATATTCTTATTGATTATATATTTAGTTGGGTTATTTATCCTTCAGGTGAAGTTAAGTGAGTTTCACAGCAGATTTTTTATGTATATTTTATTTCAAAGTAGATTTGAATTTGAATTTGAAATTGTATAGTTGCTGTGTCAATGCGTTAAGAAGACTCGAAACAGATGTGTGGAAAAATATCTGTTAGGGCAAGATAGGGTGACGCGCCGCACTTTTCTAGAAATTCGTCTACCTCAAAACAGGATTGAATATTTTGAAAACTCCTTTTGAGATTCCAAGCTATGATCTTCCCTCTCTGTATTTCAGCAACGGAAATAAAAATAAAATAAAATAATAAATAAATGTGTAAATACAATTATTAAATTGAAAGGCAAAACGGGAGAGATGCCGCATTACTGGGTGCTATGCCGCACGTACGGGAGACATGCCGCATTCACAATATTAGTCTAAATTTACATCAAAGGCACGTAAAAAACAAAAGAGAACCTATCTGCACAATCTCTGAATATGGACGACTAGCCTTATTTCATTTTCTGAACAAAGTACTCCTTCAGGCCCAAGTGAGGGTTTTCCCAATTTCCTGTGTCCATGCGCCTACGAATACTCCTCTCTGGCATATGATAGCAACGTTCGGCTTCCCGAATGGAAATTTCCCCTACCTCAATTTGCCGAATAGCTTTTTGTAGGTCACTGTCACTCCATAGGCCACATTGTTTAGCTCCCTTCCTGAGTTTATACCTAGTTAGCATATTTATTGCTGAAAAGAGCAGAAAAATAATTTTGGTGTGTAATTATACTGCAAAACAGTGTGCGGCGTGTCACCCTTGAAAGCTATGCGGCATGTGACCCAAAACTCAGGGACACGCGCCGCACTCATCTGTAGAACTTATTGTTATTTTTGTTATGGCGAACTTCACTCACAATATCTTTACAGCCTCTAAATAGTCTATTAAAAGAAAAATTGGAACAAATGGAACAAATGGAACAAATACAGGTCAGGAAAGATTAAAGTAATGAGTCCAAAAAAGTTTCACAATGAAACTAGTGCACTTACCTGATAAATACCGTTATAAAAATGACATAAACACCAAAAACAATGAAAACACGCAATCCAATTACTCTAGGGAGGGAACTGAAGATGGTATCACGACAACTAGCAGTATCTAGCGTCAAATGTTCGAGTTAGAGGGGGTGCGGCAACTCTCACGGTGCGGCCCGTCACCCGGTCTTGCCCTAACTGTTTTGTGAGAACAGTTAGGAAAATGCATACTTATGTATCTCACTGAAAACAATGTAAAACCTCTTTGTTGGCAAAAGCAACTAGGAGATGATGAGGAAGGAGTGATTTTTGCTGGAATTATTACCATAAACACTTTAATGAAACAGACAACAATGAAGAAATAAAGATTATTATTTTGGGGTGTGAAGTTTAATCTGTGCCCTTTGCAAAACACTTCCAGATTAAATGATAAAATAATAATTTGTTACGATATAATATTCCTTATTTCATTGATCATATTTATGGAAATTTATGTCTTAAATGAATGTTTTATTTTGTATGTATTTCTAAGGTTATAAAAATCATAGTACTTTGCTTACATTTGAATATGTAATGCTGAAATCCAAGCCTGCCTAATGATTTGTGATGTTACAATTATTTTACTTAATTTACTTATCAAATATAAGGTTCAGCCTAAAACGTGAAAAGTTAACGTTTTTGGTATTGCCACTTAATAAGAGATTTTACTGTATTTAATTTCAGGTCGAATAAAGCAGCGGCAGTCAGAACTTGTATTGTCAAACACTGTGAGTGATGACTCGGGGTTGTACCAGTGTATGGCTCGAAACAAAATTGGAGAGAACTGGCTGGCTGCACGTCTATTAGTGAACATGTCACGTTCGCAACCAGAGCCACCACAAAGCTTGACATGCTACACGTTGTCTGACTCAGAAGTGAAATTGGAGTGTAAGAAACCTGCAAAATTTGCTTACAATATCACTGCCTACACAATCCATTATCTCCCTTCAGGTAAGGCTTTTGTAAAACCGTGTTTGGGTTAAAAAAAAAAATAATGATAATTAATTAATTAAATAAAAAAGTAAAACAGTTTCTAAAAAAAGTTTGGAATGAGACTGTCAACAATTTAGTGTCACTAGATGTCCTTTTTTTCCATTTTTAAACTCTTGTGATGATCTAATGAAAAATTAATTAACACTATATTTTCCCTTGATTATGATTTCTAGTCCTGTGTTGTCTCTTGGTGATATGTATCAGAAAAAACCTTCAATGCAAACCGTTGCTTATCTTGATCCTAGATCCACAATGATCAAATAATTGCCTTATTTCAGATGGTGGTGAGGAGCGGCAAGAAGTTTCAGTCAACTGTTCTTTCCTAGTTCAAAAGCTATTACCCTTCACAAACTACACTTTCTATGTTCGTGCCTACAGTTCAAAGTCTGCAAGTGACCAGTCAAAGCGAACCAGATGCCAAACAGGTGAAGGAGGTATGTGCTGTAAATCTTTTCCTTTTGCTTCCATGCTTCCATGTTTTTTGCATGTATTTTATGTAAAAAGAGAGGTCATCATTATATGACTGAGGTTAAATCTTTATGTTAAATCTCAGAAGTTTGTTACATTGTAATAGGGCTGACTAGATATTGGACATTGAAAAATCTATGCAATGATAAACCAAACACTATAGATTAGTCAGTATTAACCCTTTGCGGGCGGCGATGTTTTATGGCTGTGGGTGGAAGGCAATTTTAAAGAAAAAATAAGTTAATGAAAAACCAATTGAAAGTAACTTAAATCATGCATTCATGCATAAAATCAACATATACCTTGGAGTTTTGCCGAATTCTGCCCCTAATCTGCTCTAGGAACGATTTTTATTATGTAGCGAGAAAATGTTTATGCGGAAATGGCACAAGTCTCACTGAGCGCATTATAAGTTTACATAGGCCTACAGTAGGCTATGATTCTCAATTGGATCAGTATTTTGTTCAAAATCAGAAGGCAGAACTGGCCCTTGCTGGATATTGTATATTGTAGTAATAGATGATGTGCCTGCATCAAAGTTACTTGCTTCCATTGAGCTGGGCGCACGATTGCCTCCAGTGTCACTTACGTCGCTCTCACTCTCATTAACGCTGCCGGTAGCGATCTTGGAAAAACATCCCTTACTATCGCTAAATGATAATTCTTTCACTTCACTGTCACTTTGAATACCTAATTCTTCAGTTTCAGAACCTGTAAGACACTTTATTTTTGCCATTTCCAAAAATAAGGGAAAAACACGGAACAAAAAGTGCACGCTATTCACTAGTTACGCACGACCACTGAAATCCTCTACTAAAATCATCCTGGGCATGTGTATTGGGGAATTCCCAAGTCACAGTGGATAAGAGAACATTCTCCTGACATCTGTTGAAGATTTTACGTACTTCGTGTGTGAGAAGAGCCGGTCACATTATGAGTCTGTCAGAGAGCCCATATATGGGTTGCCGCCTTCGAGGCATCGGACAGACGTGCCATATATGGGTTTCCGCCCGGGAAGGGTTAATAATACTAGGGAAGTTTACGGTGATGTGTTGACATTATTTTGCAGCAAGATTGAATAAGGAAAAGTGAACACTAACAGTATACATAATAGTGAAGTTAGTGTGCATATTTTCGCACTCTGTCTTGCTACATTACAAAAAATTTAATATGTTATGTGTTGAACATACACACCTTGTTGCTTCGGTTACCATTTGGTGTGTATAGCTTACTTGTATAACAGATTAATTTTATTGTAGTGTCTCCATAATGTCAATTGTACAAATAGTTATTATTATGCACACATTTTAAAAATGAAGTTTTTAAATAAATAACATTTTTTCATCCTAAACTAGATAATATGGAGAAACATTACATTTCTAACACACATCAGGTAGCTGAGGTTAATATTTTTATAAGTCAACAAAGCATATTTATTCCATGCGAACTGAAACTTTTACTATTGGTTTCTGTCCAGTTCCTCTAGCTGCTCCGCAGCTGTCACTAAAGCCCATCAGCCCCACATCTCTCAGGGTCACATGGACACCCGTAAGCAAAGAAAAAGCTCAAGGAGTAGTTACAGAGTACAAGATTCAGTGGCGGAGAAAAAACCAAGCTTCTACTCGAGTTGAGCATGTCAAAGGTGATATGACGGATTATACCATAACAGGTGAATTTATTTACTTTTTTATTTATTTATTTATTTATTTATTCATTCATTCGTTCATTCAGTCATCCATACATATGAGGCATGTTTTTAAAGTAAGTACTGATAATTTTTACAAAGTAACAGAACATTATTTTTCAAATACTTAATTATCATTCATTACCTTGCACCTTACACAACTTCTCCACATGGTCACCACCGTTATTCAGGCACTTGTCGTAATGGGAAAACAGTTTTTGTATGCCTTTGTCAAAGAACGATGCCACCTGTGATGAAAGCCAAGTCTGCACTTCTTGTTTTACATCATTGTTGTTGAAACGTTTTCCATCAAGGAATCTCTTCAGATGAAGAAACAGATGAAAATCGCATGGTGCCAAATCCGGACTGTAGGGATGGAGGTCGAATTGTTCCCTCATCACACCTGGTCCTGATTGCATCATTTGTTTGGGAACATTTCAGTCCTACAGTCTGGATTTGGCACCAAGCGATTTTCATCTGTTTCTTCATCTGAAGAGATTCTTTGGTGGAAACATTTCAACGACAGTGATGATGTGAAACAAGAAGTACAGACTTGGCTTTCATCACAGGCAACATCATTCTTTGACGAAGGCATAAAAAAACTGGTTTCCTGTTATGACAAGAGCCTTGAATAACTGTGGTGGTCATGTGGAGAAGTAGTGTAAAGTGTACGGTAATGAATGACGATAAAGTCTTTGGAAAATAATGTTCTGTTATTTTTTTAAAGTTATTGGTGCTTACTTTAAAAACATGCCTCGTACATTCATACAGCTACCATTAAGAGCATGTTTTGCCTTAAAGAGTAATAAAAGGAATAACTTGATTAGGAACATATTGAGTTTAAACATATTTTTATTTGGTCATTTGGTACTTATGCAGTAATTTTCTGGGGAAGTTCTTACATGCCAAAATAACCACTAAATTAAAAATGCTTTTTTAGTACACACTGTCTAAAGCGACTGCTTCTTGGACTGCTAACATATGCCGTAAAGTAGTACTTTATCGGCCTAGGCCGGTAAAGTAGCTATATCGACCTAGGCCAGTAAAGTTGCCATGCTAACCTCTAGCGGACGTAGTTTTAACTATGGCACCTAGATGTCTCTATAGTGTCTCGCACTGTAAGTTCAGTTTTAAATGCTAAGAGGTTTTGCTCTTCATTGTCTATTAACAAGCATAGTAAACCTTGTCATTTAGAAATCTTGAATTTAATAAATAAATTTGATAGTAATAACCTTTTATATTTTTTATGACTGGGGTGGCTGCGAACATGCGAAGTTTGCACTACTGCTCTATAGCTTAGCCTCCTAGACCATGAAGGCTAGTTCAAAGAAACGAGTTCAGATGAGTATCTATTACGATTCCTTCTTTTAACAAGTCATAATAAGTTTTTTTGCGAAAAATATGATAAAAATGACATGTAATTTCAATTGAAGTAAATATATTTAGTTTAAGTAATCAACATTATTATCTTAATGATGCCTTTATTTTATTTTATTTTATTTTTTAAATTTTATTTTATTTTATTTTTTTAAAGAAAAAGAAACAATCCACAGCAAGCCAAGTTTATAAACATGCAGTATAAGTACCATTATCTTTGCTTTCTTTATGCAGAATCATTGGAAATTAGTGGAAAACTGAGCTCTTAAAATTAGAGAACTTTTACTAAAAACTATTGCATGCACCACATATGCAAAAACTTGAGCTGACTCGTCACATATTTCAGACGCAGCTATGCCTTGTTTCGAAATACAAGATTCATCCGCTAAAGCCTTGCTTTGCACACTTGTTACATAAATAGCTATTTTGGTATGTGCTCTATAAAACAGGTGCTTGTAGGACTGTTAACACGCTGAAAAGTAGCACTTGACCAGCCGGTAAAGTCGTCATGGCAGTTGGCAGTGACCAGTCATACCAACCATATCAGGGTTTGAAACAAAATACTTGACCATAAAACAACAAATATAAGGCAACATTGTTTCTTTATGTTAATCAGAAAATTCACCAGGTTTTTTTACAAAACAATAATATAACAACAAATATAGGCCTAAGTGAACATAGCTATATTATTTATGAGAAATCCACACTGCCATCTAAATCTTCATTTCGTATTGGTTCACGGCAGAGTATTCAGGCAGCTGTGAGAATATGGCGTCAACAAATGGCTGACTGTGTCTTTTATAATTAATTATACAGTATTTTTATTTTATTTCATATAGTTTACAGAGCTTTTACTAAAAAAATATTGTATGCACCACGTATGCAAAAGCTTTGGTGAACTCATCCATTATTTCGGCCTTGGCCTCACCCATGATACTAGATTCATTCACTAGAAAGTGTTATTTACGTATTTGATACTTAAATAGCTATTGTAGTGCAATTTTATTTACCTTGGTAAACTTTCTGGACTGCCATTCGTGACAAGAGTTGATACACTGCTGAAGATGCGGGAACACCCATCCAGAAAGTTTACGAAGGTATATAATATCATACTGCAAAAGTATCTTTTAATTTAGTAATTTTAATACAGGACTTAACTCTGACACGAATGGACCAAAATTCTTTTAAACACTATAAGGTCATTAGAATGATTCATATCAGCAGAGCAACCAGTTTTGGAGAGTTTTTAAAACAGTTAAATATATTACTTCTGTTAAGCATTTATATTTATGAAATGCTAATAATTTATATTCACAACCATCTCTGAAGTGCATTCAGTCAATACTAGAAATAATGTGATGTTTTCATTCTGTCTCATTACACTAATACTTAAGCATGAAAGTAATTATAGTTCAATTGTAATTATTGTATTTATATTTTGACAGATCTGAGGTATCCAATGTCATTGTAAAGCTTACTGGACGAATAAAACTTACTTAAAATTTGCAGTTTTTTCAATCCAGGTTACAAGTTGTGTCTTGCCTTGTTATAAAGGAGACATTAATTAATAAGAATTCTGAACTGTTTAAGAAATAACTGAATAATCATTAGAATATTCTCAACCTAAAACTTGTAATTATCATGTGTCTACAATTTTAGGGTTACACCCAGGAAAGAGGTATGAAGTCAGAGTTCTAGCAGCTACCAGTAAAGGCTGGCCACTCCAGCAGGATGAATTTGAGTGGAAAGATGAAGAGACGCCTAACTATGGCCCTCAAAATGTTCCTCAGGCACCTACAGTACATTTAACAGTTGTCAACTCCACTTCCATTGAGGTACAATTATATTTCTATAAAAGTCATCAGGATAAAATGTGTAAGATGCCTCTAATTTTAGAAAACTTAATTTGTAATTTTTTTCAGGTTACCTGGAGTTTACCCTCAGAAAGTAAACACAAATCAGATGGCTTCAGACTGTATTATCGTAAAATGAATAGCGAGGAAAAACTTGGACCTAAAAATTTGTCTGCAAATACTACTCAGTTCCTTCTGGGAGATCTTGGTAAGTTTTCTGATGAATAGAGTAAAATGTAGGGATGGGTCCTCGATTCTCTCGATACTTGGATGGTATCATGATCAAGCGATACTTCAGAAAACTCGTTTGGTACTTTTTCGATACTTTGGTAACTCTGGAATTTAAGGAAATGTGGTATCTCTTTCTGCTTTTAGTAGTCTACATAGTGAATACTTCTATTTCTCCTTGAAATGGAGGAAACCACTCTGTGACTTTTGTCTAGACATAAATAAAGACTTTCCAACTTTTAAAATCAAACAGAAGAGATTCTTAATTGTTTCGTTTCCTGTCAAACGGTCCAATAACAACCAACAAGCAAGCTGACTGTCCAAACCCCATTGTTCGATGCTCCATTGTGGAGATTAAGTTACTGCTTATTCTGCAAACCTTAAAACAGTTTGTTCATTGTTCTGCTTTGTGATCTGAGTAGAACGTCACATGATTATTTTATCCATTCATAAGCAATCTATTATGGATGCTTTTAAAACAAGTATGCATGCCAGCTTTCAGTTGATATCTCTATGTGACAGAAGATTGTGTGTATTGTGGTACGATAACATAATTTTTTTTCAGTCAATATGAGTGAAGTGTGGAATTATTCATTAAATATGCACACTTAATTTAGTTGGTATTACACAGTTCTCTCAACCTTTAATTTTTAATATACCTGTTTATTGAAACTGGAAATGTTGATGGTATCGAGTATCAAGGAAAAAAAACATGTATCGGTATCGAGTATCGAGAAAATCTGGTATCGACCCATCACTAGTAAAATGTAAACATTACTGTGATAAATTCTTCATGAAGAAGTGTGCATGCAACCATTATACGTCAGGGTACTTATCACTAGAAATATAAACAAAGCTCCATCCATCAGGAGGAGATGATCCTATTTCCACAATTTAGAATAATTTCCCTTTGAAAGTTATTTTTGATAAATCATTTGGGGGAATTAACCTAATGCTTGTTAAAGGGAAATTATTGTGCGTGGATAAGTTTTTCATACTGTATTGATGGGTTTAAAGTTAAATTATTCATAAATTTCTATTGCAAAAATATTGCAGGGCTGAGTAATTCTGTTCAAATGATAAAGGGGATGATTGGGCATGTAGGAATCTTAATCCTAAATCCTCACTAACTAAACCACAAAGGCCAGGTAAAACTATATGTGAAAGCTAAAATTCCCCTTGGTCAAACTGGGAATTGAACCCCAAACCTCATGATTAGTCGTCAGAAGTTCTGATCACTAAATCACTAGATCTCTGTACTTTATAACTAGGGCCTAGATTTTTAGGCTTTTATAAAAGGTATTTTAGCCTTTTATTTTTGTGAAAGAGCCCTTTTTAGGTTTTAAACAAACGACTTTAGCCGTCTTAGTAAAAAAATATAATGAACAAGAATATTAACGCCGAAAATTGTATTTTAATTTTGACACAGTTATTCCAGTATTTTTAGAAAATAAACAAGTAACTATTCCTTATGTCGGCACTCGAAAAATAGCATAAACAATTGATGTATTTACCCTTTAATGATACAATTATTCTTTGTTTTTAAAGTATTCACAACTTGTTATTTGAAAGTTGAAACGACAATGGATTTGTTGCAGATTTCAAAGTATTGCAGATGGCTCAAGTTTCATTTCCTGTTAGGACGAAGTGGCATATTTTCGAGTTACAAAAACAAGCGACAAAGCGCCATATACATTGTTAATTTCAGTGCATTGTATAAATTTATTTTTATTATGCCTTTTCTTAAAATGTGCAAATTCAGATATTTATTTTCCTTTACATTAATTGGAAAGTCTATTTAAAAATCATATTTTTCTGCAAAAGCCCTCTTTAGCCCCTAGTTTTTTTTAGCAAAAGTCCTCCTTAGCACCTTTTATAGGTCCTTCATTCCGGTTTAGGCCTTTTTAGGTTCTATAGGATTCATATATTTGGAAGCAAGGGGCATGAAACGGAGAAATCCATTAAAATATTGTTGTAAGGAAGCTGGGGAAAAAATAGGTTAAAATCTTCAAATCCGGGGCCTATTTATAATAAACATGTTATGTGTCTTATTTCAGAACCAGACTCCTGGTATGAAGTTTTTGTCAATGGCTATAATGACGAGGGCTCAGGAGAATTTGGCTTAAAAGCAATCCATACTCTTCCCCTAAATAGTACTGAAACAGCAGTTCCGTTCATGGGCTTAGAGCCTCCTACAGATCTAGAAGCAGAACCTACATCTCCAACTTCCATTAATTTAACCTGGACATCACCTCCATCTGCCATCAATGTCAGTTACTACACAATTCGTTATGGACAAGTTCAAAGCACTCTTGCAGTCAACAATTCCATATATAGTTATGTGAGCAGGTAAGTTGTGTCATGTTTTCATTAATCATAATAACAACAACTATAATAATAAATTAGATGTATAGGTGTATAGATAAAACTTACCAAAACCGTACCTATGTCATGATCTTCTACTAATAAAATAAAACCTGGGTAACTGTTACTGTACCTATATTCAGAAATGTATTTTCCTTAGTTTGAAATACAAAAATGAATTGTAAGGAAAAACAAAATTAATTCCCTGCATTAGTATTATAGAAACAAAAATTGTAAGTCTACAAGGAAACTATAATTTTATATTTCATTGCTCAGAAATAATATAGGCTTGTAATAACTCCTGATTTTTTGGATGAATAGAAAAAAACCCAGTTAAAAAAGGCTATGTGCAAAAAATGTAAAGATTAGGTGTATAATATTGGTATGAGGACTATTTGATTATATTAATCGGGAAAACATTGTGAAGTGTCAACATTATACATTAAACTTTAAGGCATTCAACTTGGCATAATAATAAAAAAGTAAAGACTTATCAATTAGAACATATGTTTCAAAGGGATCCTCCTCATCGTCAGCCGTGATCTACTGACGAGTTTGTTTCTCTGTCCACCAGGTGTGTTCCTGGTTGTTATGAATTTCAAAATGAAGTCTTGTCCTTAGGGATGTGGAAATGTATACGTCTATCTTTGTTTTTCTGGATGTACAGTGAAACCTCTCTATAACGGACACGTCCAGGACCGTAAAAATCGTCCGCTATAGAGGGGTCTCCGCTCTAGGGAGGTTAAAAAATTCTGGAATGAAATACACTACAGTACGTCCTGCAAAAATGTAAGGAAAAGTGAGGCCTAAAGTGTTTAATAGTCAACAACTTTGTTAATTACATAACACTACAGTATTTTTCAAATGAGAAACGTTTTCCTTCACCGCCAATCACGTATACGAGCTCCTTCCGTCTCGCCGTCTCTGATTGGACCGCGTATCTAAGCAGGAGAAGAACAAACCGCTTGTCATCTGCAAAACACTTTACAGTAATCTACAGTACAGTACTTACATGAGAGTGTTATACAATAGATGAAAGTCTCTTTAGTTTACACTAATCCAATACACAGATATGCTGTAGGCCTACATATTGCGAAAATCCCAAACACTATAGTCCACTTTAGGCCTACCATCAAAATTAAAATCTCACTTTTTACAATGGAATATACCTACACAACTGTAGTTCTGCGTGTAACAGTCGAGCGCACTATTACCAAGTAAACAGAAGAAGAAAAGAAGTTCAGTACAATATACTGTAGATATGTGATTTTCTTGCCAAGTGTCATTAAGAGAGGTTTAAAGAGGCTTTTAAAGTGGATTTTTTGTGTCCGTGTCCGTAATATAGGGTGTCCGTCTTAGAGGGTTTAATTATTATGAAGTTTAGTTATAGTGACCTAGGTACCAGAAAAATCATCTGTAAAGAAGGGGTTTACGCTATGAAGGGGTGTCCGTTAAGAGAGGTTTCACTGTATACTTTTTCCAAATGGTTAAATGAAGTGTTTCTGAAGACATTTTAGTAATAAAGCTAACACAGAGAAGTTATGTTACATAGTAATTATAATGGGAGTTGAAATTAACACTAAACTCCACTTTAGTTTACCTGAACTAGTTTTGACATTATCACTACCATTTTCAACAACTATACTTCAACTGCTGTGGTACCTTGCTTTGGGGGTTGAAAAAATTTTGAGATGAGGGCCTCAATATGATCTGTAGACCAGAAATGATAAGGTTGAGTCCACCCTGTTATCTCGGTAAATTGCTGGGAGATACTAGGATTGAACCAGGCCTTGAAGTCAGCAATGCTAGCCAATGGATAACAGATGTAGGTCATAGATCATCATTAGCAGCCTGTATATATTTTTTCTTGAAGCAATAAGTTCCCCTAAAAAGCCCCAGGCTTTATTTATTGTAGATAACCATGTCTTTATAACAGTAGATGTATTTTGTTTACTTTTCTATTTCATTTATCTGTTTTCTATGTCCTTTCATTCTTCTGTTTTGTGTATTGTATGTGTTATTTCTTTCTAACAGCATTCACATTTTATGTTCCTCCTTCTTTTATTTTTCTTTTTAATTTAGTCTTTCTTGCTGTCACCTTTTTTTTCTTAGCATTCTCTATTTTTGTACATAGTTACATTTATGTGGCTGTTCATGAGAGAATAGATCTCAGCTTCCTCCTGGACCAAAGTGAGTTACAGAACATAACATTATTTTGTTTGGATACGAATTGAAATTCTGCAGAAATTATATATAAATTTGAAATGTTTATACAGCTTTCATATTGAGGAGAAAAAAGTTATATTACTTAATACCTGTGTACATTTCTACCGAGTCATCTAATAGCAGAAGTATAAAGAAGGAACAGTATAAATCTGTGAAACATTTTCAATCTACAGTTTCCAAAAAGTCAAGTTAATATTTCCCCATAGCTGTTGGCTGTTGCATAAACCAATGGTAATTTTTGTTCTAGTATATATATATATATATATATATATATATATATGTTGCAGTCAAAATGTGAATTCAGTCTTTCTACAAAATGACTAGGCAGATTATTATTGAAACATCCATTCTGCAATTTGACTGGTTACCCTTAAGGCAGTGGTTCTCAACCTTTCAGTATTCGCAGCCCAGTTTTCAACCCCCACTTACAATAAAATGTATACAACATTAATGCATTCTGAGTATTTTGGAGGCCCCTGAAATCGAGAATCTTTTCCGCACTTTGTAAAGACATCGGTTCAGTGCATTCACAGTTATTATTTTATTGCGAGGCAAGATGATTATCACGTGGGAAATTTTTACGTGTTTATGAATTAAGAGAAGAAATCGCCATTTTTCTAGAAGAAGAAAACAGACCGGAAGCCGAGAATTTTCGCGATGGTTTATTTGTGATGAAATAAAGCTACTTGGTCGACATATTCGAGAAATTAAATATCTTGAACCTTCAACTCCAAGGAGCAAATACACATATGTTGGATACGAGTATTAAAGTTAATGCTTTTTGTAGAAAATTGGATTTGAGGAGCAGAAATTTAAAGCAAAAAACCAAACAATGTTTGCAAATGTGGATGATTGTATTAAAACTTACAAGGCTGAAGAACATGTAAAAGTTGTTTTTGTAACCATTGAAAATCATTTAGCCACGCTAGAAAAGTATTATAAAAAGTGATAAATCACTATTTGAATTTTGGGCAGCAGTAGATGATGATTTTTCTGCACTAAAAACCAGAGCATTTCGCATTCTATTACTATTTTCAACATCCTTCCTTTGCGAAACTGGATTTTCTGCTTTGGCTTCGTTAAAGACAAAATATAGATCTCGGCTAAATATAGAAACAGAACTGAGAGTGGCTATTTCTAATATTGAGCCTTCCTTCGAAAAACTTTGCTCTGCAAGACAGGCCCAAGGAAGTCACTAATAATTATTTAATTTGTTTTTAATTTAGTATGTTTTGATAAAATGAGTTTTTATTTAGTAAGTTTTACTTTTTTTTTAATATGTCGAAATGTATTTCCTTTTCTATGTGTATGTTTTTCTGTCAGTTAATAATTTTTTAAAATAATATTTTCTCTTGGATATTCTCGCGCCCCCCCTCTAGTCTGCTCGCGCCCCCCCTACGGGTCGTGCCCCACAGGTTGAGAATCGCTGCCTTAAGGCATATAAAAAAAGCCAGAATGCAGTCAGTCAGATTGTTAAATTGTTAGCTCTATTTAAAACATTAACTTTGTAACTTGACCAGTTATTTATCCTTCAGACATATTAAAAAGCCAGAATGGAGTCAGATTGCAGCAAATTTTACAGAAAAAACAGTTTCATGGCTAGAATTAATTGAAATCAAATTGTGTTATTAAGTGCCAGTATGGTACTTATGAGATTGTGTGTGGGGGACGAAAAATGTCTGTCCATCTGTCTGTCTGTCCGTGTGTCTGTAAGTGCCTTAACTCAAATACGCTTTATAGGATTTTTATGAAACTTGGTATACGCATTTATAATGTCCATGGGAAGAACCCTATTGTTATTGAACCAAATCGGTTCACCGGTAGCGGCGTCAAACCCAATTTAGTGTTTTTATTTAAAAGCGCCATAACTCAAATACGCTTTATCTTATTTTCATGAAACTCGGTATACACATTTATAATGTCCATGGGAAGACGTCTGTTGATATTGGACCAAATCGGTTGGCCGGTACCGGAATAATGCCCAATTTAGTGCATTTTTATGGTATTATATAACAAATGGTCCCATAACTCAAATATGCTTTATCGGATTTTTATGAAACTTGGTATAAACATTTATAACGTCCATGGCAAAAAGCCTATTAATTTTGGACCTAATCGGTTGACTGGTAGCAGAGTAAAAACTAATTAAAGGTCACATGTTTTTTAATTTTTGTCTACCGGTATAATTTGACAGTTAACACTATTCCTTCACTTATGCTTATCAAACGACACCGTCAAACTGACTGAGTTGGCCAAATGGTAATGCCTTGGACTCGTATTCTGGAGATCCCCGGATCAAATCCCGGAGCCGGTCGATTTGACATGGATTTTTTTTATTTTATTTTTTATATTTATGTGAGTGCGCGATTGTCAAGGTATCACAAATCTGTAGTTCTGCTGACGCTGGTCGATTTTAATCTGATTAGAAAAACTTATTTTCTGCATATCATAATTGCAATTATAATTGATTCAACAAAAAGATACTGGCACTTTGTTATATCAGTTTACCTGATTTTATTATGTCTCTATTTATGCTAGTTACACTGAAATGTCACTTGTAATTTCAGTGTTTTCCATTGTAATATACTTGTAATACACGCAATGTAATACACTTCTCAACAACATCTCCAGTAAATGGAGAAGTACAAATTTTAATTCATTGCGTGTAAACCAACATTTAATCATACTGACAGTAGTACCTTCCTCGTACTCTCCATTTCTCTAATCCATCACTTTTCCAAAAATATTTTGAGGGTACAGTGGGCCATGATCAATCTTTGGAACAGCCACAATGACATTATCACAATTTGACTGACTTCACTCCGGCTTTTTTAATAATCCTGAAGGGTAACCAGTCAAATTACAGAATGGATGATTCATTAATAATTTGCTGACATTTTGTAAAAAGCCTGGGCATTTTTTAAAAAGTCAGGAATTCACAGTTTACCTGTGACATACACATATCTGCTTGATGTTCTTGCCTTTTCTGAAAATGAATCGGGAACTTCTGAAGTTAGCATGTTTTTATAGGAACTGTTAAGCTGCGTCTCCTTTTGATAAACATTTAACGCCAACATGTCAGTATTAACACGTTGGTATTGACATTTCGCATTCCAGTTGATTTGACATGCAAACCCAGCGTGTTGCACTTAACATTTTCAGATGTTAATTTGTTTTCCGGAGAAAATGGACAACATATCAAGTCAATTGACTAGTCGGCCGATATAGGCTTTGTTTTGGGAATTCCTGGCAAACAAAAAGCAATCGGCAGCTTAATCGGCATTGGTTCGGGAATTTCCATGTAAACAAAAAGCAGTCGACAGCTTCCTCAATATTGCTGGCATCTATTTTGTATTATGTGAGTATTTGGTATATCAGTGTTCTCAATAGTATTGCATCTACTTTTAAAATTATTTTTTTATGGCATACTCCATTGTAGAAAAATGTGATAGTTATTTTGAAAAGATCAAGACATCTATACAAAATTAGTATTTAAGAAAGTCATAGACAGTTAACAAGAAGATAATAACGAGTATATAAAATTACTCTCATTTTGTAATGTTGGCTGCCCTCTTCAGAGGCGTTTTCTTTTTGAATGTTATCTATTATTCATTAATTTCTGTTCGTAACCGCGCCAACCCATGTTAACTGATAACACTGTAGTGGAGACAGTTGTTAATTGGCAAACCACTTGACTTGTATGCGTCAACAAGTTGATGATAAACATTTAACATATGTTAACTGCAACATGTTGGTGCTAAATGTTATGTAGTGGGGACCCGGCTTTATGCATTAATTTTGGTCTTTATTAATACAATCATTTATAATCATTTTGGAAAAGGTGGTTATTGAAGTCTCTTGTGGTTTCATAAAAATAGTGATTCTTAATTATGAATTTAAATTGTAGTTTCTGCCTGTTTTAGTTAAGGTTTGGTTTTAGGATTACCAAAGCATTGGTACGTAGTTGTATTAGCAAGTAAGACCATATATGTACTCCTTGTCGAATAGTTGTAATTTCTCTCATATACAGTATGCAAATCTAGTCTAATCCTCAAGTATGTAACACTAACAAAAATAATTGTAAAAAATATTTTTATTTTCAGTTTGTGTTACCATCATTTACATTAAAATATTCATGTATAAAAATGCATGCAGCAGTGTTTTCTCAGAGAATTAAAAATGGCATCTTCATCATCTACAGAATAATATAAAAAATGAAAGAAAAGTAAGAAATCTTATAACATAGAATATATTCCTTCGTAATAGGAAAACTGAAATAGCTAAAATATAAAGAAAGGAAATATATCAATAAGTTCTTATCTAACAGAACTAAAACAACAGAGCAGAAATAACAAAAAGCAGTAAAGGTTGTTCTCGTCATCAAACATTGACCTGTATAAGGATACAAAGACTTACAGAAACTTCTTATCATGTCGGATATTCTGAACGAAACTAAACATGATTATTTACATACTTTTTCTTGAATGATACTACAGACAACTTTTTTTTATCTTCTTCTTAAATTTAGGGCGGTCTGTAATAAAATTTCGTTTGTTTATATGTGTGTTTTTTATATTGGCATCGTCGTGTAAGTTTTTGTGTATATGAGACATTTTAGGTTGAAAGGAAAGCATACTGCACAAAGCCTATGTCACAGAAATGAGAGAAACAAAACAATAAGTGATTTTGAAATGGCTTGGTCCACTTTTTATGATGCTGTTCTTGTGTTTCACGTACAAGACAATTCTCAGGGCCAAGAAATATTAATGAATTTTAAGAATACAGGTTTTGCAAGGAGAAGAAAGAGATCACATGTTGAAATAAAAAATGTGTAAGGTAATTGGTACAACATTTTAACAGCTTTCACTGTCGTTTCTTCTGGTGTTGTCAGTTTTGTGTTAGCACTTTGTATTTTAATGTTGAGTTTTACAAACTGTTGTGCTGTCCTACACTGTTATTGCCAAATGTGTCGTTAACTAAGAATGTGTGTGGAACTTTCATCCGATTCAGAAAATTTTTTTGTGAACTTTTTATTGGAACACGCTGTTGACATTCCAAATGTGTGAAAATATAATTGTGGCGATCTTTTTGTAAATACATATTTGATTTCTTATTTATCTAAGAATCAAATAATGGTAGGATTTCTTGGAATGAAATATAATAAAGTACTATTGATAAGCTGAAAATCTAGAACAACTTCCATTCAGTCAGAAAACATAATATGTATACAATCTATGTATTATATAAAGAATATAACATTCGCAAGAAGAAACCAAGAATGACAAACTGTTTGGTACTAATCAGAAGTAGACATCTGCTGAAAGATGACTTCCAACGAATGCTGAAGCTGTGTGTGATAAAATAAGTGATCATTTTTCACAAAATCCAGAACTAAGAGGAACTATTAAGTTAATATGATCTACTGAATACAAAACAGCTACAGCTGCAAATATAGTAATTGGGATTAAGAAAAATGTTCTTAAGAACAAATTTTTACCAGAAAGAAATATTGTGTCTAAAAGAAGTTTATATTTCTTTTCGGTTAAATATTACTCTTTAGTATAAGATGATGTTGGGAGGATATTATTCCAGCTCAGTGGTTTGGTATGTAAAGACCATATTGCAACAAAAACTTCGAACTTTCAGGCAGAAAATTATTTAAAAGTTACATATTGATGAGAAAACAAAAGTAGTGGATTTTTAAAACAAAAACAAGAGAATTTTCTAAATGAGAGACTAGCCTGTAATTTACCATTTAACGTTGTTATAAATAATTTATTATATTCAAACTTAAAGCTTCCAAATAATGTCAAGACTTTAATTACTAATTTTCTGTAGCATAAAGGAATTACAGAAGGACATATGCGACTCTAAAATGTACATATTTTAATAAACTGTACTTGATAAATGGAAATAAGCAGACAAGGAAATATGTTCACATGATAGAAGATAGTTTACAAAGGAAAAATTAGTTCATTTCTATTTTCTATCAAATGCAAGTGATCTTACTAGAATGGTTCAAACAAGATATACATAAAAATAAACAATTGCAGAAGGAAGAAACGTCAGATTAACGTTACTATGCCTCACACATGGCTGGTGTTATATTTTGTTGGGTTTGGATATTGTGTAGGAAACCACTAAACATCTGAGGAACATACCGTAATAGGTACACTTTTATAATACAAGAATGGAATTGAATGTTTATAGCAGCAATTAGATCTTGAAACTCCTAGGTGAAACTGGGGTAATTTAACATCTGGATGATCAAAGAATGGAATATTAGATCCTTAATTGTGTGTACTGATTCCAGTTTATGTTAAAATGGAATGATAAGGTTATTTATGCAATGTATACAGAGGCTGAAACTCTGAAAGATGTTACTCTTAAATCTTGGATCTGGTAAGTGAAAGATGGTAGCGGATGTTCTTCGTAAGTATGAACTGACTGTTTTAGTCTAGCAGTAAGTCTGTACCTGATGTGATGTTTCGTGCCTCCACTTGTGATGTCTGTGCATCTCCCCCACCATGTCACCCAGTAAGTGGACCAAGCCAGTCGATCTGTAGTTAACACCTTGGTTTATGATCCATTTGTTGTTGTGGCATGAATACTTCCCTTATACCTTGATGCTTTTCTAAGTAAACTTCAGTATCATAAACACTAGAGAGGAAACTTCAAAACAAAGGCCAAAATTATTGGGTTCTTTCAAGAGTTCTGGTGGGTTGCCATATCACACTTTATTTTTAATAAGATTATATTTTTGCTTTTCATACAAACTTTTAGCAAACCCTCGTTAAGTAAGGCAAACTAAGTTAAGCAATTCAGAATATCTTTTTGGGCTTACACCAAAGCTTTCAGTAAGACACTTTATTTACTATGTTTCATGCAGAATTCAAATTGATCTGAATGTGATCCCATTTTCTTGCAATTTCTGATATGGTATTGAAAACAATGTTTCCAAGAGAATCTACAGAATGTGCTATAGCCCCACATTTGAGGACCAATGGAACTCTTTGCACCACATAGGCACCACATGCCTGCTTTAGCGTACTGAGATTGAATTGAATACAGATAGTGTTTTACTGGAGGTAAATACAATCTCAATCTGATTCGATCCTACTTTTTAGATGGATTAACCTTGAGATTAATACAATAACCATATTCAGATCAAACTGAATACTTCATGAAAACGTAGCATTTGTTATCATCAGGGGACTTCCCGACAAAAGAAGAGGCAATTAACGATCACTCATATTTTACAACCTGTTGATTTTGACTTGCCAACTGTTAGTCATCTAAAATTTTATCGAGAAGTCCTCTGATGATGGCATTGGAGTGTATTGCTGAAAACTTGGGTGAAATACCTCTGATCCTTGTGCAAGCCCAAGAAGATATTCTTAATAACATTCGTGAGAAAAGATTCAATTAATTTTGAGTTTTACTCCTTGAAATGGTTTAGCTTCATTTACCTCTGTCTCCAGTCACTGGTAGGTAGCCTGAATAAGGGTAATAATCGATTTACGTTGGCGTTGATGGAAATGTCAGTCATGTTTCTGGCCCAGGCTGATGGCAATTAGATGTTAGGCTGTCCCATGTCTAGATTAACAGGCATAGATAAGAACTCCTGCATGAATAAATTCAGGCACACTGATGACAGTTAAAGCTTAAGTAGCCGTACACAATGACCTGCACAAATAAACAGTTTACAGGTCCCATAACCTGTATTAATTACAACGATCGTATGATCTTCCTCGTCAGGTTTAAGTATGGTTGTGATTTTGGAGATACCAAGGATGAAACATAAGGAAAATGAACCCCTAGACTACAGTATTGGTAGTGTTTAAAAAATGAGCTAAGATTTGTGCATGAAACCAAACCACTCACAATGCTCGATCCTCTTAAGAAATTTGTCCTGGAGTTCTTTCGTCTGTCTGGTCTTTGTGGCCAGATCCTCTAAATTTGAAGTTTCTTACAACATTGGTGCTTAGATAGCATGCATGCTTTTGGATTTGGAATTTGCAGGTTCACACCCAGCTGAAGTTGGATTTTTCAGGCTTTTAAAATCCTGGGCACAATGTCATCTAGGTGGATCTTGTGTCGGAGATTTACGGCCTGTTAAAGAACTCAAAGCTGAAATTATAGCCTCTGGACAAAATTTCCCAAATCTTTCACATCCCAGTAATATCTTAGTAATATTAGGTGGCCATCAAGTTGATGGGTTTATTACCCATCATTCTGCCCTCTACAAGTAAATAAATGTAACTGAAAGTCTTAGTCGGTAATGAAACTTCCTCCGGAGGTGCTCTCCATGTCTGGAGTCCACAGTTATGTTATGTAGCCTTTTATCAAATTAAGTGAAAGTCTGAATTACTTACTTACTCAATGGCAGTAGACAATTCCTACGCAAGTGAAAGGAATATTATCTATTTTATGGAATCCGGAGGTTCATTGCTGTGCTTACCTGAGTCTGCCATTCAACCTATTCTGTGCTGACTCCATCCACCCATCCCTCATAAATCCTACTTTCCTTAAATCTATCCTAATGTAGTCCTCCCACCTAAGTCTATGTCTTCCAAGTGGTCTTCCCTTCATGCCTCCCAGTCGTCGTTTTTGAGATATATCTTTCCTCCCCCTTGTGCGCAACATGTCCAGTCCATTTAACCCTTTGTGATTTAATTACCCTTACCATATTCGGTGAAGAGTACAAGTTATGAAGCTCGTCATTATGGAGATTTCTGTAGTCCCATCTCTAAGTGAAAGTCTTGATTTTAAGCACTTTTATCAGCTATCAATGTGGCATGTTTGGCTTGAATTTTGAAGCTTGCCTGGTAGTGATACTGAAGATTGCAGCCTCTGTCTCTTTTCTTGCTTACCGTACCATTGCTAATTGTGTCTGCAGCACGAGTCAGGGTGTGGAAGTGACGTGCTTAAAACCATACACTCTATACGAGTTCAAAGTGCGCACGCATGACCACAACAACCAGCATGGGCCCTATAGTCAGAAGGTGGAATGTCACACCCTTGAGGATGGTAAGTGTATTTTTCAACATCTTTTTCAATTTTGCATTAGACCTATAAACTTATTTTCTCATTATGGAAATTTTTCAGTAATTTTACTAATGATACTTGGAAAAGCTTAAAGAATTGGCAACTAGCTGGTAGTGAATCATTCTGTTAAGGGGATAATCTGATGAAAATCCCCACATAAAAGTTGAAAGTTATATCTTGAATAGATCCTGAGATATTTGGGCCTGTAATGTCACCTCCCATTAAACCTGCTGGTAACATATTTCTGGCAGATTGCACATTTATCCAGAAATGAGATTAGATATAGTGTATAACGATCTCCCAATATGGGCTATGAACAGTCTGGAAGAAGATTCTCCAGTTTGGCTTTCAGAAGGGTGGAGTAGTTGATACCGACTGCCAGATAGGCAAAATTGGTGGAAACAAAATGTCAGCCCACTGGAGCTGAATTTCAGAGTTGATGTTGGAAGGTTTAACGAATACATTAATGCCATTTTAGGTACCGGTACATATTTGAATGATGTTGAATTGCACAAATTGATTAATGTGGTTGAAATAATACATTCTGATGTGGTTTCATTGTTTAAAGCGAAAAAAATACTAAGAAGTAGTATGTAGTGGAACCCGTTGCTGCTCAGGGTTCTACTATTCCTGTTGTGAAATTTTACTGCACTCTTCCCAATAACAGTTGTGTGGTTGTAATACCAGAGGTCTTCAGTTAAGCTCCCTGGGAGATATGTGTTTAGGTAGTTCATGGAGAGGTGGTAGTACAGGCCAGTGTTTTTATTTTTTAGAAATTAATATTGAAATTAATGAAAATGTTCCTTGCACAATAAATTTCTAAATAAGCACGCCATATTTTTTTTTTTTTAAATTCACCCTAACACTTATAAAAGTTTAAAGTGAAAATTTATCTATTTATCTATAAAGTGAAAATAGAAAATCAACTTTCCTTACTTTTCTTCCCTAGAAAATAGTCCTTCCTTCAAGTGTTTACAAAGTGTCAAAGTCTTCACAACTATACTTACATCATATTTTTAAAATTGCAGAAAAGGTGCTTTAAACATCACTACCTGAAATGACCACATGCTATGAAAGAAAAAAAAATTATGTGGTTCTTACTCTGGAATTAAAATTTTACTCTGTGTTTACCAGATTCTCCCCTTAAATTCTTAGGGCAAAAATGTTAAACATTTAAAAAAAATTGGCACTAGGAGAATTCCAGTTTAAGTTAAAGAAGTTCTAAAGAAAAAGTAAAATATTAGCATTTGTGTGACTTAATATTATTGAAATAATGTACAATCTAATTTGCACAATTTATTAGAATTTAAAAATGCTCTGAATTTATGTATTTTATACTTATTGTACAGCCTATTATTGGAAGAAAAGAATTTTAGTTAAACTGAGGAAAATTTGTATTGTCGGAAATACAGGTAGTCTGAGCTATTCAACTGAGAAAGTTGGTGGGATTGTAAAGTGAACTCCAATATTTTGAGATAAGGAATTATGAGGCATGACACTTTCTTTGGCATACAATACTTTTACTTATCATTAGACTTCGGACTTTTAGGTCGCGAAAAATGCTGTTTTAGGTACCTAAAATAGGCTCTAAAAATTGGAAAATAGGTTCTAAAAACCGTAAAATAGAGTCTTATAAAATCGTTAAGTTACCAATTTTCTGAAATATCTCAATTGCAATGCAGAATATTATTTTTATTGAAGTCACCATTAATCAATAATAATGATAAAACACAGATATAGGCCTATGGTACACAGAGTTAAATAGACCTTTTACTAGGGCCTGTATTAGTATCATAACAGTGAAACCCTAATCTCTGAGCCCAGAAGCTACGCACGCTAGCATATTCAACCCCTTGTATCCCTCAGTGATTCAGAGAATTTTTGTTTGTTTGTTTGTTTGTTTTGTTTTTTGTTTTTGTTTTTGTTACTGGATGTGGGAGTCGGGAGAAAACCACTTTATTTCTTGGGAATTCCAAGGAATTTTTCTGCTGAAGACGAAACATTCCTTACTATTTAACCAAGTCACAAATGTGTCGTACTGCACATTCCAAGCTAAAAATTTAGTACAAACTGAAAACAAATGCTAGCATTTATAGCAAAAAATAACTTATTTTGAACTTCAGAGGAAAATCAAGCAAAAAGGCAATATTAGGCTCTAACGTAAAAATAGGCTGTTTTAGGTCTTATAAAAGTATCAGTTTTAGGCAGAGTCACTTATAAAACATGCATATACAACAATATAAATATTAGATGGAAATTTACAGTGAAGTGTTCAAATCTGTAGCAAGATTGAGATCGGAAATATGCACACAAAACTTCACTAAAAAGGTATATTTACCCAGAATGATCATTTCAACGGGTCTTCCCGCCAGCTGATCGGAATCAGCTGATGATGGCGGGAAGACCCGTTGAAATGATCATTCTGGGTAAATATACCTTTTTAGTGAAGTTTTGTGTGCATATTTCCGATCTCAATCTTGCTACAGATGCATATACAAGTTTTCATCCATATATCACTTAAGGATTAAAATAGGTTTTTACCTAAAATCCGAAGTCTACTTATCATTATTAAATAATATGTAGTATGATTTATTCATAGCCTTCATTCCATTGAAATTGTCCCATAGGAAAATTAATTTTTAATACTCACTGAACAGTATTGTGAAAATGATGGAGTTTTTTGTTTCGTAAAAATTAGCCTTTGTGCAAGAGTATGCAAGCAGCTTATAGTCCAGGCAACGAACGAAAAATAGAAAAAAAAAATCGTGTAGTTTTGAAATTTTGCAGAGATGTCGGAGGGAGTGTCCCGAACAACATACTAAAAGTCCCCGAAGGTGGGGGGTGAGCGGGGGGCAGGGGGGCCCGCAGAAGGTCCCAGTTTTAGGTTTTTCGCTTATATCTAAACAACGGTGCATCATAGAGGAAACATTGCTATATACAAAATTAAAGCTGATAAAATTTCCTACAAGACTGATCCTACACATTTCTTTCTATTTCCAATAGTTTTCGAGATATCCGCCAACGAAAACAACAAATTTTCGAAGAAAGCTCTTTCGCCTCGCGCTTTTCGACACACTTTGCCTTCTAGCGCTTCAGCCCTTAGGTATACAGCAATGTTCTCATGAAAGAAGTTGTAGCGAAATAAATTAGCTTTAAAATGAGTAGTCATTTGTTATTATTTATTCAAATGTTCAAAAGTTATAACAATTTAAAGTTTCGGTCAAATTTCGAGATTTCGAAAGAAAACCGTACATCGCACTTTCTCTATATTTAGGGGGTAATATATTAGTATATAAACTGTATATTGTGTATTTACATCACGAAAAAAGTGGAGAAATATAAGAAAAACCATTAAAGTTGAATTTATTAAAAATCCGATCACGGTACAAGCACAGGACATGTAATGGAACATACATTATATTTTAGGCAAGAAAGGAAAAGTGGGGACAAAAAAAAATCATGTAGTTTTAAAATTTGGCAGAGATGTGGGGGAAAGTGTCTTAAACAACATAGTAAAAGTCCCCATGGATAGGGGGTGAGCGGGGTGTGGGGGGAACTTTTGAATGTAATTTCTCGCAGTTTTCCCTAAACACACTAAGGCTATGGGTTCTAGCAAAAAACAGTGTATGCACAAAATTAACTACATAAAAGTTCTTATAAAATTGATCTGAATGATATTTTTGTGGATTTAATGGTTCAGGAAATAGAAGGATATGAAGTATGACATAGTTCTGGATATTCTGTTTTACATACACCTATATATTATATTTTTTAACAAAAATGAAAGGAGATGATAATTAAATTAGCATGATGCCAAGCAAGCAAACTAGTTCTTAGAAAAATATACTTACTAATGGTTAACGTCACACATAAAACTGATTATCGTTATTATTATTATTATTATTATCATCATCATCATCATCATTATTATTATTATTCTTGTTGTAAAGCTTAGCCGTTCTATGTTACGTTAAAAAAATTACCGGTATTTTGAAAAATGGTAAGGAATTAGATATATTGAGATATTGTAAGAATAGTAGGCCTACCTATTACTCTAAATAAATGTTTACTTGTCTATGTGGCTTCTGAGAATATTTGAACATCATATTTTGTCACTGTGCAACTCGGTGGATGCCGAAAAGCTGGTATTAAA
Source organism: Ectobius pallidus (assembly GCA_964059195.1). Taxonomy (NCBI): domain Eukaryota; kingdom Metazoa; phylum Arthropoda; class Insecta; order Blattodea; family Ectobiidae; genus Ectobius; species Ectobius pallidus. Next base: position 43,867,409 of record CAXKWD010000002.1, on the reverse strand, counting down.
TGCTCATCCGTTTGTGGAGCCTGTCATGGTACATGCACCAACAAGTATACCATTAGAAGAAGAAGAAGAAGAAGAAGAAGAAGAAGAAGAAGAAGAAGGAGTTTAAAATTGATGACGTCCAAGAAAAATAAGTAATTGTTCAGGCACTCTTTAATTAATGTTGTATATGTGTATAAATGCTGAATGTAGAACAATATAACCCTAAGTTATCATACGATGTACTAGGATTCCAGTGTTGGAGACTGAAAAAAATAGACAACTATACATTTATTTCAAGTATTATGTAGGCCTACTAGGTCTTATAATTACTAAATATATCTAACTCTTCACAATTTTTCCAAATGATATTTTATAAGAAAAATATAATGGATAATAGGCCTGGTTTATACTTCTTATAACGTACACTCATACCATGAGATTTTTGTAAGCTTTATAATAATAATGAGTTTTATTTTTCATGTTTACCTTTAGTACGAATATTATTCTAAGAACTAGTTTGCTTGCTTGGCATCATGCTAATTTAATTATCATCTCCTTTCATTTTTTTAAAAAAATATAATACATAGGTGTATGTAAAACAGAATATCCAGAACTATGTCATACTTCATATCCTTCTATATCCTGAACCATTAAATCCACAAAAATACTATTCAGATCAATTTTGTAAGAACTTTTATGTAGTTAATTTTGTGCATAAACTGTTTTTTGCTAGAACCCATAGCCTTAGTGTGTTTAGGGAAAACTGCGAGAAATTACATTCTATAGTTCCCCCCACACCCCGCTCACCCCCATGGGGACTTTTACTATGTTGTTTAAGACACTTTCCCCCATATCTCTGCCAAATTTTAAAACTACATGATTTTTTTTTGTGCCCACTTTTCCTTTCTTGCCTAAAATATAATGTATTTTCCATTACATGCCCTGTGCTTGTACCGTGATTGGATTTTTAATAAATTCAACTTTAATGGTTTTTTTTATATTTCTCCACTTGTTTCATGATGTAAATACACAATATGCAGTTTATATACAAATGCATTACCCCTAAATATAGAGAAAGTGCGATGTACGGTTTTCTTTCGAAATCTCGAAATTTGACCGAAACTTTAAATTGTTATAACTTTTGAACATTTGAATAAATAATAACAAATGACTACTCATTTTAAAGCTAATTTATTTCGCTACAACTTCTTTCATGAGAACATTGCTGTATACCTAAGGGCTGAAGCGCTAGAAGGCAAAGTGTGTCGAAAAGCGCGAGGCGAAAGAGCTTTCTTCGAAAATTTGTTATTTTCGTTGACGGATATCTCGAAAACTATTGGAAATAGAAAGAAATGTGTAGGATCAGTCTTGTAGGAAATTTTATCAGCTTTAATTTTGTATATAGCAATTTTTCCTCTATGATGCACCGTTGTTTAGATATAAGCGAAAAACCTAAAACTGGGACCTTCTGCGGGCCCCCCTGCCCCCCGCTCACCCCCCACCTTCGGGGACTTTTAGTATGTTGTTCGGGACACTCCCTCCGACATCTCTGCAAAATTTCAAAACTACACGATTTTTTTTTTCTATTTGGTGTTTTTCGACGTTTATTGACTGGACTATTATTGCAGTTAGAATGTTTATGCTATAGCATAGTACAGTATGGAGAATGATAGCATTATTATAATAAGAGAAAATGAAAAAATGAGTTCTCATCTGTTTTCACCGTGTCAGATGGATGTCTCGTCAGTGGCATGCTGACCCTGAACAAATTTTATGCTAAAGGATATAATATTGAGTTGAGTCTAGCACGGATACTTCACTTTTTGTATAAATACCTGAACTAGTTTCGAAGACCATCATCATTCATAATCATCAGATTAACACACATCCATCTGACATGGTGAAAACAGATGACAACTCATTTTCTCATTTTCTCTTATTATAATAATGCTATCATTCTCCACACTGTACTATGCTATAGCATAAATATTCTAACTGCAATAAGCTGCTTGCATACTCTTGCATAAAGTGAAGTATACGTGCTAGACCCAACTCAAAATTATATCCTTTATAGCTTCACTGTGTAAACTTCCAATATATGTATGAATTAACATTTTATGCTATTCTATTGTACTGAAGACAATAAGTTTCTTAACTCAAAATGTTGTCTTGAGTCCACTCTACAGCCCCTTTGATTTTTTCATTTGATTGTGGAACATCCTGCATTGAACATATATCCATCAGATGGCATAGCTTTATTCATTATTTTTATAATACAAAATTATTTTAGCGAGCGAGAAATGGTAATGTCTTGGATTCACATTCAGGAGGTCTCAGTTTCAAATCCCCAGTCAAAAAGGCAAATATCGAATGGATATTTACTTGCTGTGACTCACCCTCGCTATTCCATCCTATATCATATTCATGGAAATTAATATAAGTTGTAATTCTTCATGCCGTAAAAATATACCAACAATTGAAAATGGTTGAGAATCAATAGATCCATGGCCTACTGGTAAGCACACAGAACCTGAACTCCTGATGTGCCCTCAAAGCTCAAAGGAGTATAAATAAAGCTGAATTAAAAAAAAAAAAAAAAAAAAAAAAAAAAAAATAAATAAATAAATACAAAAAAAAATTTAAAAAAATGAAGTATTAAAAAAATCTAGTTAAACCAGATTAAGGGTCATCAGTAGAGACTATTTCTATGAAAAATTATTTTAAAAACATGTTAATAAACAGGGGTGCCCACAAGGGGGTTAAGACAATGAGTGCATCATTGAAATTTCTGAGGGGGTGCTTGAAAACTGTTGCAAAATTAACACTTTATACAGGGTGTTAATGAATAACACCGAAATATTTTACCTGTGTATAGAGGAGACATAGATAAGCAACTTTTATTAGGAGATTTTTGCTCTATAGATTCAATTTTTCCTGTTACAGCATAAGATCTCCCAGGGCATGGCCGCCACTGGCTTCTAACATTAGAAACAAAATGCAAAACAAAGGAACTTCGATGTTAACACTGTAGTCAGTAGTTATAAATAAAAGAAGAATAATGCAGCGATGGCCAGTCATGTGATAAGTCTGTAAATTTTGCAGATTATGAAAACTCTAAATTATGTAATAACTGTGGATGAATGATTAAGAATCAGGTTTTTATGGATCATTAGGAAGGCATGGAATCACTGTAATGAAAAGTTTAACTCTATTTCGCATAATTATTGACTTATGAGCACCAAATTATGACTTTAATGCCCTGTAGCACACACATTTTACGTCATAGAGCAAAAATATCCTAATAAAAGTTGCTTGTCTATGTCCCCTCTATATACAGGTAAAATATTTCGGTGTTATTCATTAACACCCTGTATATTAAAAATAAAAATTAGGTTGGAGTGATATGGAGTTTGGGGGGGGGGGGTTGCTTTTCATGAAACTAGGGGGGGGGAGTCATGAAGCTAGAGGTATTGATTTATAAATATGTAACAAGAAATCTAAAGGTGTATATCGAATATGTATAAGTAATATCAAAATTGTACTGAAGGTAAAAGTTCTTTATATTTCTTTTAAGATGGTTCTATTTACATCTAAAAAAACAAGGGAAAAAGGATAATTAATTGCATTTATAAAATATCAATCTCAATAGTAAAAATACCATATCATGCCTGAATTACTCATCCTCAGAACTGAAATTTTATCACATTATGCCATAACTACTTTAACTTTAAAATCCTGTAAATATTTATTTTTATAATTTTGGTATAGCTTATGCTGAAATATTCATAATTCTGTTCACATGGCATTTAATAAATATTTAATCAGGATGTTAATTTTATGTAAAAATATGTAGTATCAAAATTTAATATGATATTCTTATATTCTTCTATTATATTCTTATGGTCATCAACATCGAGGTTTTTCAAACAGATGCACACTAAAGAAAAGAATATATATAATTAATTACATAAAAATCCAGACTCGTTAGTTACGAGCAAGATGGACAATACCCACAAAACCTTTAGTGAGAGTTGATTCTGCATTCTGAAAGGGCTTTTCAATCCTAATAGAAATTTCCAAGTAGATATCCCACCCATAATGCCGTTGTTAATGATCACAAGTTAAAAGTTTGTGATTCAGGATCTTTGTTCTATCAGTTCAAAAATAGTTGTGTAAGCTGTTTGTTGAAAACTTTCTTGAGCCATGATCTGATATTTCTTTTCAGGAAATTGAAATATTTTGTAGTTTAAATTATCCATTAAAAGTGATTGACTTATAAAAATAACTGACACATGGTTACAGACATAGCAACATATATGTTTCTGAATCTTCATAATTTCTGAATGGGTTTGTCTGTGAATGCTAAAGTAACATACAGTACTTGTCAATATTATTATTCTGGAAAATTGTAAGACTTTCATATGTGGATTATACAGCTTTGAATGCATGTAGATGAAACTATAGTAGGCATACCCATTGAAGCATTATACCTTTTGTGCTTCATCCCTTTGAGTCAGTTTAGTATAGAAATGGTGCTTCGATAATTAGTTTATTAGTGTTATGCATTTGTTTTTTGCATGTTTTGATTTCCTTTGAAGGTTAACAGGATGATCATATTTTCCCCTAAACGTTTTATAATTACATACAAAGCATGCAGTCTCTCTATCAACTCTTTTTGTATGCTTCAGATGGAGTTCTATTTCAACATAAATGAATGTGTGTCAAAACTTTAAGAGGACTTCAAAACTGTATGTTTTGTGAGACAAAAAGTCCTGAAATCCTTCTCCACGGAAAGTCTTATCATAGAAGACCCCAATTTTACATTCTCATATGCTTTCCAGAATACTACTCTAAGGGCCGATTGTATAAACATCACTGACTGGAGATCAATTATGATCTAAGTTCAGAAAATGATCTGAGTTCAGGCTCGAGTCGTATTGTATAACACAGATCTAAGATCAACTAATCGAAGTTCAATTTTGATCCTAGTTCATACATGAGCGCTTGGCAACATCGCAGAAACAGATGAGTATCACGAGACGAGAGCATTGTTATTCTGTTTTCCTCCGTATTTAGACTGTGTTATGCGAAATGTGTTAACGAAATTAAGCAGAAAAAGGATCGTTCCTAATTGAAATTGTCTTGGGAAAATATAAAGATATTGTAGAATCCAAAAAACGGATGCGATAATATCCGTGCAAGAGCAAAATGCAATGAAAAGTGTTCTGGTAATTTCATTCCTGGCGTTATAAATCGGCTTAACATTTTCACGGCTAAGGACGTATAAATGCTTCGTCTCATTAATTGTATAAGAGCGGAGATGTAAAACTTAAGGAATTTTTGTTCATCTGTTATGTTTGTCATTCATGGAAACCAGGTAGCCTATTCCAATGAACTTTTCTCTATCGATTTTAAACTTAATAGCCCACTGAAGTTTTTACCTCATGACTGCCTTATTACTGAGATCAATTTAGTCTCTGATCCAAGATCAAACTGTTTATACAATCGGCCCTAGGTGTCCATTCCCAAGAACTAATTAGAATTTTTGTCACACATGTCCAAGAGAGCATGACAAAATTCTACAAAACAAAACAGCACCTTTATGTTTTTTAGGTCCTTAATTTTTCAATAGCCATTTAATCCCAGAAAACCATAATTAACCTTGAAATATTGAACTATAGCTAGTTGTGCCATTTCTTACCAGTTATTTATTCTGAGTCCTCCTTAGACCAAACAATAATGGAATTTAAAACTGACACATAATGCAAGGGTTATACACCAATAACAGCTAAATACAAACCACAAGAACTCCACAGATGTAGTAATAACTAAATACAAAACATATGTAACTAAGTCTAGAATGACATTTTCTGTACTAGCCATAATAAAGAGTGCGTGCTGCTGTACCCTGCCACTCTCTTTCCTGTGACGTATAACAGACTCTTGGGGGGGGGGGAAGCTAAGGCAACTAGAACTGAGCTGTATACTATTTGAAAATAGTTTATATATAAATGACAAGTTATTTTGGTGACCATAAGTTCATGTACTTGTTTTCACCTCTTGTACTGACGAAACTGGAACTACACTAGAACTCAAAACAGAGCTGGAAATGATATGATGCATTGTTATTATCTGTCTACCTGTTCCTATTGAAATCTAGGCAGGAAGGGTTCAAAGAAGGGAGAGTATAAATTTAGCAACTTATTTCCTGAAGTTCATGTGAATGACTCGGTTTGTCACATTTCTCTTCTCCTCCCACACCCTTCTTCTCTGGATTACATAGGAACTGGTAGAGCAATGGCATTGTATTATTTCCTCGTAACAAGTCTATTCCAAACAAGTAAAACAATTAGGCTATCATACGTGGGTGCATCAGAAAGTAACGCACAATAATTTCTATTCTGCATTGGTATCGTGGATGGGATGTTTCTCTAGCGAGAGAAGCGTGTATTACATAATAAAGATGGCATGCATGTTACTGTCATCCACTTTTGAAGAGCAGCAAGGTGTAGTTCAATTTTTGTGGGCTAAAGGTCATAACCAGACTTACCAACCCACATACACTGAACATGAGACACACATTCAAGGTTGATCTCATCTCTCATGCACTCTGCCTGCAATCTCACACATTTTGTCCATTAAAAGTATTAAGATTTAATTTGGAATTTCACTTCATTTTAACTCCTTTATAGTGCTGCACAGTCCCTGAATACCGTCTTTTAGTATTGATATCACAATTTAAATTCACAGAGCTAGCCACATGATAGATTGCAATAGTCACTGAGAGTTTCTGCCGGTTTTCAGGAAATGCATATTTATATGGGATCTCATCAGTTCTCCTCTCATTGAGAATGTGCTTTTTCTTTGATAAGGACCTTCACTGATCGTGGATGGTACTTTATCATCTCTCTTGACCAAGAAAATGGCTATCCCAGAGCCATTTCAATTGTTGTTTCACTCATTTTCCTTGAATCTCACTCTTCCTGATCGTGGATGGTACTTTATCATCTCTCTTGACCAAAAAAATGGCTATCCCTAAGCCATTTCAGTTATTGTCTCACTCATTTTCCTTGAATCTCACTCTTCCTGATCGTGGATGGTACTTTATCATCTCTCTTGACCAAGAAAATGGCTATCCCAGAGCCGTTTCAATTGTTGTCTCACTCATTTTCCTTGAGTCTCACTCTTCCTGATCGTGGATGGTACTTTATCATCTCTCTTGACCAAGAAAATGGCTATCCCAGAGCCATTTCAATTGTTGTTTCACTCATTTTCCTTGAATCTCACTCTTCCTGATCGTGGATGGTACTTTATCATCTCTCTTGACCAAAAAAATGGCTATCCCTAAGCCATTTCAGTTATTGTCTCACTCATTTTCCTTGAATCTCACTCTTCCTGATCGTGGATGGTACTTTATCATCTCTCTTGACCAAGAAAATGGCTATCCCAGAGCCATTTCAATTGTTGTTTCACTCATTTTCCTTGAATCTCACTCTTCCTGATCGTGGATGGTACTTTATCATCTCTCTTGGCCAAGAAACTGGCTATCCCAGAGCCATTTCAATTGTATCTCACTCATTTTCATTGAATCTCACTTTTCCTAATCAGTGATCTCACCCGATAACAATGGGGACCCTTAACAGCTCTGCTTAGCCAAAGTGAAATTCGCAGGGACATGGGTAGTATGTAAGGGCGAAACTGTAGGGACCATAGCAACTTCTTCAGGTGGTGGGCATTCTTCAGTAGGGCTACAACACTGCAGAATGTCACATTCATTGAAGAGGCAATTCTGCATGACTGTCGGATCCATCTAAAAACCTTATCTGAGCAGTGTCTCAGGCAGTGGGAATTTTTCATTGAGCCTGTAATACCATGGAGTGTCACATCTATTGAGAAGGCAATTCTGAATGACCATCTGCAAACCCTATCTGAGCAACATTTCATATGGTGCAGTGTTTGATATCATGAGTGGTACACTGAAATTTCGTAAAGTTAATTCCCATGGGGTGCCTAAGAATCTGACAGACGTCCAGAAGGGCCCTCTCTCTTTTACTGGCAAATCACACAGATTCTCACAGGCATTATTGAAAAATGCATACTATGTGGAGGCATTGCTATGGTCCATACAGTCTCTTCCATACACGCTACACATGTTCCTGTGAATTTCACTCAGGTTATAGTTTTTAGTCCACAAAAATCTTACTACGCCTCGCTGCTCTTCACTAGTGGATGACAGTAACATGCATGCCATCTTTGCTACTGAGTTCACGCTTCTTCTGCTAGACCTGCACCCAAAATAAAAATTGTGCATAAACTTCAACCTATATCTCAGAGAAATTTCAATGTCCCAGTCACAATACCAATGCATAAAAATATATTGTGCGTTACTTTCCAATACACCCTTGTATGTTAAAGTATTTTCAATGTAGGCAGAACACTGTGTGCAGAGAATTCAGTCAGCATTTATTAGGAATTATTGGAGCATGGCATGTTGAGAAGGTCCTAGATTAAAGGAAATCAGGAGTGTACTAACAGTGTTACTCTTTCAGTTCCAAGCTCTGTACTGAATGTACAGGGAAAAGTACTTAACTCAAGTACAATTCATGTGTCATGGAAGGAGCCGCTGCATACAAATGGCATGATCAAATACTATGAAGTAGTATTAGACAGAGAGAATGGTGGTTCAGTGGAACATTTTCGTTCTGTGAACGTGTCAAACTACAAGCTGAATACTGAGGTAAGGAAATGCAAAAAGTTGAAATACTACTATTCTCAATTTCTTATCCAAGTTTTAGCACCCATAAGCAAATGCATAACTGCAGCACACAATATGTTAAAAGCAGGGGTATCGGAGTGGGGAGAGGAGGAACAAATCAATGGTTTAGTGCACACGTGTTAAGTACTGGTACAGTTTTGGAGTTAGTGTGTGAAGTGCAAATTTGGAAGGTCCTGACGCATTAAATTCACTCTATGTTTTTTTATTTATTTATTTATTTACATCCTGCAAGATCAAAATACATTAATATGGGACATGTCAATATTGTATGTAATATGGTTAAGTGAGATAATGCTAAGCGATACAGTGTATATCTAAGTAATCAACGTAAATACATGATATTATAAAACGTAGAACATTAGGTATTTAATTGGTGAGCCTTTGATGGAGTAGTGCGTGTATAGCTTATTGACTAATACAGACATGATTGCAGTATTCCTCAATACTATAAAAACATGCATTATTAAAATAACTTTTTAGTGATCTCTTAAATTTATTTGCACAATGTATATTTTTCAAATGGTGAGGTAGTTATTTGAACAGGTTGATCCAGTATATTTTACTCCTTTCTGGAATAAGGATGTGTTATGAGTAGGGATAGACAGATTGGTTTTGTGCCTATATTGTAATTATGGATAGTTTCGATTTTTTAAAGTCCTCCATGTGTTATTTGACATGTAACAGAAGTCAGAGCCACCACATGGAGAGGGGGCTGCCGGACCCGGGGACCCAGGCCCGCGGGATCCCGATGATGTGGTATAATTTTATGGAAAACTGGAATAGTTTGATAAAATGTTCTGTTATACGAGTAACGAGAAGGAAGCTCCTTGGAGAAGGGAAGAGACAATTGTCTGAACAAGGATGGTCGGCGGTCGGTGAGGGGCCCGCGACCAGTACATTGTCCTGGGCCCGACACCGAGATGTGGCGGCCCTGAACAGAAGTTCATATATGTAAACAGATGGTAGAGGCATAATCTGTAGATCCTTAAATATTGGTCTACACGAGTCATTTCTGTTTGCTCCGTATATTATTCTAATGATTCTCCTTTGTAATCTATACACATGTGATAAGTGAAAAAACATATATTTTCAGCAGGGGCAGAATGTGGTAAGTAATTTTCCTGGGTGTACATTCATGGTAATTAGGTATTAAAATGGATTTACTAAAAACTACAGAATTGTACATAACAGATGTGTGCACTAAGCCATTGAAAAGGGGACAAGTTTCTCTCTTTTCCAACTTCTTTTTCCATAGTGAAAATATTTGCATTATTACAAGTTTGCGTAGAAGTGTTTATGTGTAATTATGGCCTGGGATGTACTGCTATAATCGTTTGCTTTAAAATATAGCTTTGAATTGCTGAAAACCCCTGAAGATTTGATATCATTCAACAATAAATTACAGTCCACAAAAAAAGGACACAGAACGATCATTAAAGCACTTGGAGATATGAAGATATAATGCAAATTGCTTTTTGCATCTTACATTTTTTTAAACTGTGCACTTTATTATCAGCGGCTCCAGAAGTAGCAGCTATAAGTATAGAACTGAATGTCTTGGAGTTAATTAACTAAGAAAATATGGGTGAGAATATTATAATTCTGATATGCATGTATGTTTTTTTAAGGTATCTAGTTTGGAGCCCAACAGAAGGTATTTCATAACTGTAAGAGCTGTAACAAGGGCAGGGACAGGCCCACCATCAAGAAAAGAGACAATCGTGATTGTGACACCACGGGGTGTAGTACCTAGTGAGCAGCCTCAATCACCACATGACTTTGAGACAGATCAGCATTTGGGTGAGTTATTACTAGAGCCCGGATTTTCATGCAAATGCATGTTTTTATATACTTTGGTTACACTTCTCAAACTTTGTAGTTACACATTACATGACTTATGGATTCCAAATAAACATATTTTTTCCGTGCATGTTTGCATATTTCGGCCTTTTTATGGCAAAATTCATGCATAATGCATGTTTTGGATTTTTTGGGCTTAATGTAGCATATTCAGACGTTTTTAATGAATATAAACCCTCATTTTCTGGTTTTAGTGCATAATATCAAGTTACCATGCATAACTATGCATATTATGAATATATGCCTCCCTAAAATCTTGGTTTTTCAATGAAACGTAAAAATGTTGTATTGCATTACCATTGTTATATTTTGATTGACTTGGCAACAGAGTCTGCCACCTACATGAATTGAGAGTGCAAGCTACTGTTTAACTTACCCTAAATAAACGGTAATATAATACACCAGGCTACAAAAGAAAATGCCGACTCGCCGACTCGCCGACCCCCACCACCTTCCATTGAAAGAAAACTGCTAAACAGAATGTTCACTGCTTGAATTTGTCAGTCACTAGCCATTGTTGAAGACTTTGAATACTTTAGAATCGTGTTGTGGAGAAACGGGTGTGACAGTCAGAGAAAAACTTAAGAAGGTACTTAGTTCAAACCCTGATCTTAAACTTCTGAAAACGTGAAAGACGTATTATGTGGAGAAAATGTAAAAGACATGGAATTCGATCTCATCCTCAATCAAATTTCTTCCCTTAAGTAGGCCTATGCACCTGTTACTTCATGTGAAGTAGATAGATCCTTTCTGCGTTCAAGAATGTTTTAACTGATAAACACAGGAGTTTAAGTGAGGAGAATTTGGAAAAACTCGTATATTGTTTTAAGATAAATTGAAATATATTGCAGTACAGTGCAGATTTTTGATAGTGCATGTTTCGCCCTTCATTGTGCATATTTGGAGATACGATAGTGCATGAATGCATGCATATTTTTAAGTTTGATAGTGCATGAAAATCCGGGCTTTAGTTATTACCGTAATAGAATATGTTTCAAGAACAGTAGCATTACCCTAGCAAATAAACCCAGATATGGAAAGGTGAAGTCAGACTGAAAAATTCAATGCCATAGCCGTGATTTGAACTATTTGATTGGTTCAAATCCCAGCTATGGCATTGAATTTTTCAGTCTGACTTCACCTTTCCATCTTAGCCTACAAACGGCCAATGTGAACAAATTATCAAACCCAGATATGTTGTCTTTAGAATCAATTTTTCCAAAGTTTTAAACATTCCACTACAGTGTAGCTGTAATTGTTTCTTTCTATCACTGTTAATTGCATCGTTTAAGTATACATACAGTACACAATTTAAGTTATTACACTAAGCACTGAACTTAAATATTCCTATTAAAAACATTAAAGAGTAAGGCACAGTTAGATATACAAGCTTTCATGAGCCACAGATTATTGTCTCTGTTCTCTAAGGCACAGTGCTACAAACCTGAAGGTGCTGGGTTTAATCTCCAATGAGGTTGGGATTTTTCCATTGGCCTAATCCTTCCTGTGACACTGTGATCCTAACTGAGCCTCTACCAGAAATGAGTATCAGGAGCAATTCTGGAGGGGGGTTAAGCTTGCTGGTGCATAAGGCTTACAACTTTACCACCTTCATGTGCCGAATTGTCTAAAAATGTGGGAGCTTCACCCTCCTGAAACCCTAAAGGCCTCCATGGCCTGTATAGGAATCACCCTCCTGTCCTGAAGAAGACAGCAACATGGCAGTGGAAACATTGACCCTCCAACAGTTGACACGGTATCACCCTGGCAGCCCAGATAGTAATAATTCTGGTTGCGGAATGCTACAAATCTAGTTGAATTGTTTCTTTTATAGTAGAGAGATCTTTAAAAAATAATAATTATTATTATTATTAATAAATAAATATTACAAATAAATGCCATAGACACATTTATTAACTTACCAGCAGGTGCCCGATAATTAATTTGAAGATTAAAAATTAAGAGCAAAATAATGAAGACATTATATTTATTAACACTTACATGCGAATCATTGATGAACTAAACGATTAATAATTATAATGAAATAGCTAAAATCCTGGTTGAAGTGCATTCCACAATTAGAAAATGCCGCTTGGGAAAAACAACCTCAGATTCGAGTTCCCTGGCCCAGAAAACCTCTGCATAGTGAGTTCTGTCCAAATCAATCAATGTTTGCCCATTTAGGCCTCTTTTCCGTCTATGTTGAAAATTTCAGATGTCTGGGGGCCTTGACATTATAAACAAACGAATCAACCAGGTTGAACTCATGGAATCAAAGCAATATATTGATATATGGAATTGGAAAAATCGTGATGTTTTTATTTCTGAGTTATGACAAAAATAGGCAAAGTCACCTCCAATTGATTTGACACTTGAAATGTATTACTGAAAACTGATGCTTTGATAGCACAAAAAATTCACGTTTTCTGCCAGTTTTTCACTCATAACTCATGAATGAAAGCGAAAATTAAAAATCCAGCTTCGAGGTGCATTAAGCCACCCTTCAGTCCATCTATGTTTAAAATTTCAGATCTCTGCATGCAGTAGATTTTGCTGGGCATCTCGCACAGACAGACATACACTTCCTGTTATTATTATAGATGTATAAAAAATATTTGTATATTATGTTTACAGGTATCGTGGTAGGAGTGGCTATTGGAGTGGGTTGCATCATACTGTGTGCAATGATAATAGTATGGCGACGCCACTGCATCAAGTCTGCGTCTCCAGAGTGCAGCGGCACAGGTGGGACATCATGTGGGTCGACAGGTCACCATGCAAATGGAAATGGGTATTGCAGGGAGTGGGAGAGAGCTCCAGGGACTCAATGTCACATTATGGCGAACATGCCTCCCACAGAGATCCATGAGCTGGAGTACTTTACTTCACCTGTTGGTACCAAGAATATCCCAAGCGAAGCTCCTGATCACTTGGATACAAAGGTAAGCTCTTCTCACCTGTTCTATGGTAATATATACATCTGGCTGCAATTTAGTCATATACAGTGGAACCTCGATAAGACGTTTTTCTAGGGACTGGAAAAAATAGACGTCTTAAACGGGAAAACATACTACTGAAAATAAAATAAAAAATCGTAGGGAATATGTAGATAGGCCTATGTTTTCTAAGTTTCTCAGAACCACCCAAAAGTGCATCCTAATGGCTCTGAAATACCCACAGTGATACACAGGTGCTTCAATGCCAAGCCATTTGTTACGAGAGATTTATTTTATGTAAACGAATACATAGGCCTAACAATTTTATCTGGAAAAAAAAACTTTCAAAAATTGATGGAATGTATGGGAGCCATATTTAATGATAAATCAAGACGAAATTCACAAAGAAAGCATCTATTTTATTCTGGAAATCACACATGAAACAAGTTGCACTCCACAATCTATTACCAAACACGAAATATTGTAATTGTGCAAAATTTCACACGTGCCAGTTCTGTAAACAGTCGTGTACACGGTCATGTTCACAGCCACAATTTGCTAATGAAATGTGATCCAATACCGACGTGAGAAGCACGATCTGCTTTTTTGGCATACATTTCTTCAAACTTCCTAATATTTTCTTCTCCTCACCACACGAACCGTAAGAAATTTAAAATATATTTCACTACTTCAAAATTATCACGATATAAAATGGCGGCCTAACAGCTGACTCGGCAAAATCGGCACCAAGTCAAATGGCCAATGAGAAGCAAACTGCAATGGTTCAAAATGGCTGACGATTGGTCCCATAGAGCAAAGATTGAGACTTGGACACCAGAGAGTACAAGAATTCTGACATAGAGATCACACAATCGGATGCGCGTTCAAAGCTTATGTTTGACAAAGTGTGGTTGGCGAGCCAAATACGAACGTACTAAGCGTTAAACCAAAACGTGTTAAGAAACATTTAAACATGCAATTATTAAGATTGGGACCGGGACTTCCAAAAACCGACGTACTATGCGGGAAAACGTAGTAATGAGGAACGTGCTAACGAGGTTCCACTGTAGCCCCTTTAGCAGTTAACCTGCCATGGCACGAGTGAAAAATAATTTCATGAGTATGGGTGGGTCTCAAATACGCGATGTTTTGTAGATTATATTTGGCTTTTATATACCAATGTAAATAGAATATATTATTCTATTAGGAGTACTATTACAAATAGCTTGGCACACAAAAATGTTTAGAAGTATGTGCAGAGTTCTGGAACAGTTTTCTAAAATTCTCAGTATTGTGTACCTGTCATAATGTCAACTCTTGCACCTTGCACATATTATAGAATCTAATTAAAAGATATTAACTGATGTATATATTAACAATAAGAAGTCCTAATAACAGACAATTAAAATTACTTTAAAATGTTAAATTTTGATCTTAACTTCCATAAAATGTCTGTTCTAAGTTAAAATTGTACATGTAGTCATCATTTCTTGTGATGAGTTTCAGCATTAATTCATAGTCTTCAAGTAGACTTCATTTGGTGTGGTTAGTGTATGTCTAGTAGCAGAAGGACAGTCTTGCAATTGGTGACATGTTACACCAACTCCACACCGAAAGAAGTCTATTTGAAGATGGCAAATTAATGCCGAAACGCATTGTAAAAAAACAAAGACTGCAGTTACAATTTTAACTTTGAACAGACATTTCTTGGAACTTATGACCCAATTTTAACATTTTTAAGTAATTTTAATTGTTTTGTTATTAAGACTACTTATTGAGTTATTGTTAATATATACATAAGTTAACATTTTATACAAGTATCTTATGTTACATTCATAATGAATGTGTAACAAGACATATTTTTAATTAGATTGTATATTATAATTATATTGAGTATATTATATTGAGTTCAGGTGAATGAATTGACTATCACAGATTGACAATAGCTCAAATGGATAATGAAAATAATTGGAATTCTCAGTATTGGGATATCCTCTAAGTAACGCAGCTTATTTAGGTTAGGTCCAAATTGTTTTCTTTTATAACTGTAAAGAAATAAATTTACTCCAGCCTCAAAACAATGAAGGAAGAAATAAGTTAAGTGGAAAAATAACAAGAATATCTTATCAGACAAAAACTTACACAAGTGGAGGGGTTGGGTCTCACAGGCCCACAAACCAAACAAAACATCATCACCTTATTTTACAATTTATACAACTGAACAAATCTACACAGGAAGCTACCAGAGAACATACTTGTATGTCAACAGCTACCACCACCTGTGAGGAAATAATGAAACTAAAACTGCATGGTTCTCATAGACCATAGACCCAACCTATTCACTGGTGGGTTAAGGGCTCAATAGCGCTCTTGCAAAACCACTTGAAGTAATACATGAATGAATGATAAGCAAACATTGTCTTGTACCAAGAACACAATTATTTTGCTAGTTGCTAAAAATATGTATTTGTTGTTGTTTTATATTAGGCTATATATTTTTTCTTATAGTTAATCCCTAGGTAGGGGAAGTATCTTATAATAAAAATATAAAATATTTTTCCAGATCGAGTTTAAATGGAGGCCACAGGTTAACTCCCAGGTAAATTTACAGGGGAAACATTTGACAGCTGTAGTGTAGACCTTTATGAAATGTTTACAAGGTTTTTAAAAAATTATAGGAATGCTCGAATAAAATTTCAGAATATCATAATAGGTTGTTTTGTGAATTCTATCAAGAATGTTAACAATATTTTTATGGATAATTTCTTCTAACCTATGTCCATACAGATGCTAGGAAAACCTCAAGCTTTACAATATTTTCATCTCTGTTCACTCCAGGGGCGGATCCAGAGAGACATTTTGGGGGGGGGGGGGAGCCAAAGTAGAGAGGGAAGTTTTTACTCATAAAAATTAATTATTCCCAGTACACATTTGAAATCAAAATGAACATTTCTGCATTTTATTGCAAATGTATTTCAAAATAATGAATGTCATTGCTTTACCTTAAGTATTTGGGTTATGTTGTCTTTACAAAATTTATTAGAAGGCTGACCGTTTGAATAATCTGTGCTTAATGTTACAAATTTTGGGGGAGGAAATTTCCCCCATTTCCTCCCCCGTGGATCCGCCCCTGGTTCACTCCTATAAATCAGATCTACTATAATTTTATTTTTCCAAGATATTTTGAGTAATAAGTTTTAGGTTATTAGCAGAAATCAGCTGAATATTTTTGTCAAGTAATAGTTGTATAATATATTTGTACATTTATTTCACAAATACAGAGATTATTTTCTCTGCCACATAAAAGTTGTTAATTTGGACACTAGCCCATTATACAAGAATCAAATACAAAGTACCCTAAGATAGGAACCGTGCTTCTACCATTTTTGATTTAACACCATATAAATCACAGTTTTCCAAATTTTATGTTTGGTATGATTCCAAGGTATTGGTGCTAGTAACATATACAAGAAATGGCCGTACGATAAGATATTGAAGTTTTCTTGCATAACTTGTAAATATAACATCGGTTTCTGTCATTCTAAACTTCTGGGAATGTTCTGTAATATAGTAGACAGTTAAGGCAAGCTTTTGTACTAGAAACATTCATTTTTCAATATGATAAGCCATCTTTTTACTCGACAAAGCATATTTCATAAATCTATGAATAGCAATAAAATGAGGAGCATCGATTCAAAACTCGTTTAGTCCACAAATAATGATTTTTCAGGAATGACGAAAAACCGTTTGTGGCCAAACTATCAAACGAATTTGCAATATTTTTTTCTGATCAGAATCAGTAATTAATATACAGTTAAATGTATTGGGTGTGTCAAATCATTCTTTTCATTTACATCTTTTATTGATAGTTAAAGTTTTGAAAGTAATGGACTTAATGCGTTTTGACCCAACATTATAATAATAATCATTTAAAAAGATGAAAGTTAGTATTTTATTTTTGAATTAAAATCACATCTTTTCACAGTAATGCAAAGTGAACTATTAGTACTATAAGTACCAAATTGTCAAAATTTAAAACAATTTCTGTTTTTTAAGCATTTTAAATCATGGAAAATCCATGCTTCTCTTCTTTTATTATTGACCGCTAATGACATCTGTTTTGGTGTCTGGTGAATACCGCTTTCATTAGAAGAACACCTTCAAAAAATAGGCGTCGTAAAATTCAATGCACCGCCTGTTTCGCACATGATAGCGTCTAAAATGTGGACTCAACGTAATTTGCACCGAACCAAGTTCTGGACTGAACGCGTTTTGCATCAAACCCCATATTTCAGGCTCAATTTTAACGAGGAAAGGTTGCGATTTGAAACAAAAACGTTATGTAGTATCATGCAGAACACCTCAGAGAATGTGAATCCGCAAAAAACAACATTACGATCGGAGGTGGACTTAACGCGTTTTGAACAGACACTCCTCAAATGATGAAAGCAATAAAACTTACTGGAAAACGAATCTAATTGGAGGTTATATAAATACACTAAATATACTAAATATACTTTGGTGTGTTATTGATGGTGATGGAATGTTAGGAATATTTGTGAAGATTATGTAAATCATTCAGTATTAATTTTTAATTGCTAAAAGTTAAAAAAAAAGTCAAATTTTCCCTCAGATTGCCTTACCATGCTCTTAGTGTCAGTGATTGCCATTATTTTTATGTTCTATAGTTTATGGTAAACATTGTGAGAATAAAAAATATTTATTTTCACTATTCTTAAACTCAATTTAACCTAACCTTGTTCAGGGTGGCTATCCAAATGGGCAGCTGAATGGTCTGAAGCACCCACTGTTGACGAATGGGAGGATTCCGAAAGGACAGGTTTCAAGGGATAGAAACGCAGTCCGCATTATAGAGAATCCTCAGGTGAGTAGAGCTTTCCTTCTAAATAGAGCTTTCAAGTGATTAAAATATTCATAGAGCAGTCAGGCTGGTCTATGTTCAAGTAATTGTACTGCTCACCTTCCACATTTGGGGACCATGGATCGAAGCCCGGTCAATCCATGTGGAATTTTAACTAAATCGGTTTTATTTTGGGGCAAAACTAAGAGTCCTAAAAGTCGCTTATGTATTCTAATTATTGTGAATGTTGCTTTATGTAGCAACATGGGCCTAGGGTATTACATCTACAGCACATAAGCGATTTCAAATTAAACAGCTAAAAATGTAACAAAGTTGGGGTATTGATAGATACCATCTTGACAGTAAAAATGTGAAAAGTTACTTGCAATAAACAAACAAAAGAGTCATTAAAATTTCCACCAAGGAGTAGATTCGAGCCATATACCTTGAGGTTTCTAACATGACACTTGACCATTAGGCTACCAGTTCACTTGAGTTAACTACTCTCATCTGATGTGATGCAGAAAACTAAAAGGGGTCATTTGTCAGGAAACATAATTTTACAGGAAAGGCTAACAAAGTGACCAAGCTCAGTACAGACCATTTTGTTATTTTGGTGTAATTTTATTAGAAAAACTCTTACATTAAAAATATTTTAAAGGTTAAAATCATCTTTTGGCATTGTTAAAAATAAATTTTTCTGAAGGTATGTCATGGTTACAAAAAGGGACCACATATCGTTATGGAGAATTAACATGGTCGCCGATAAATGGTCCCTTTTTTAAACAAAAAGAATAGTATCTGTAGCAAGATTGAGAATAGCCTTAGAAAGTGGCTATTCCTGCAATCTTGCTGCATTTTATAAAACTAGGGGAAGCTCTGATGTAAAGTAAAATGCTGTCTGCAGTGAATAAACTGTTTACTGACATTCGGTCCCATTTCTTCTGTCTGGAACAGTGAAGCAAATTTTTCCGACAAATGGTCCCTTTTCATTGTTAACTTTAGTCCCTTTTCATTGTTAACATTATTAACAGTTATGCATTGATTAAAATTCTTAACAAATCCAATAAAGCTCTGAAATTTAGTAACAGTCATAATAACGTTATATTCACCACTTATTGTAGTATACAGTATCCAAGTAGTTGTCATGTTGCAGGAAAACTAGCTGACTGAGCGATCAAGCTTGCTCTGACTTTAACCTCATTTTTCTCAAAATACCACTTTTCCATATGTAATATTCAAACAGTTATAACTCTGCAATATTTTAAGTTATTTATATGGATTTAATACCAAATTGATAGGAATTCTGTGCTTTATAAGAATATCACAAAATGTCAGTTTAAAAAAGTACAACTTCACATATACAGTATGCAGATATTTAAATGCTAAAATCTTAAAACCCATTCAAGAGAATTTTCAAATGGGTATTAGTTTTTTACTCATATATGAGGTGTGATCAAAAAATACGGTGAATGATTTTTTATAGCAGCAACTGCTAACTCTACATCCATTTGATCTAATATGTCCAATAGCCTGATCTGTTGAGACAGGCAGTGTTAAGTTTAAACCCATCCTGTCTAGTTAATCAGCTTCCAGAGCCGCTAGAGTGAGGTCGTGTTTACTGTGTCTGTCGCGTATGATAGATTTTGAACAATGTGTCAACATTAACTTTTGTTTTAAGTTACAAAAAAGTGCCAAAGAAGCTCATGAAATATTGGAATCAGTGTATGGCGATGATATGGTAACTCTGAAGACTGTTTACAAGTGGGATGAACCATTTAAAAGTAAAAATTAGTTGGTTGAAGATGAGCAATGGTCAGGACGTCCATCGAGCTCAAAAAGATGAAAACATGCAAAAAGTGGCAGCACTTGTCAGTTCAAACAGGCAAATGACAATTTGAGAGCTTACCAAAGAATGATGTATGAAGAAAGAGACCAGAAAAATGGGTCAGTGGCTTCCTTCTTCATCATGACAACACACCATGCCACACGTCACTTCTGATTCACGGGTTTTTGGCCAGGAAAAGTATTCCTGTCTATCCATATCTGCCTTACTCACCAGATTTTGCACCCTGCGACTTCTGGCTCTTTCCAAAAATAACAAGCATGCTAAAAGGAAAAAGTACTGACACCATTCCCAACATTGTGATGGCCACGACATCAGCTGAAAGTCCTTCCGAAAGAAGCCTTTCAGAAATGCTTCCAGTCATGGATTCAACATTGGGACAAGTGCATTGCTAGCCAAGGACAGTACTTTGAAAGAGTCTAATTCAAATTCTATGTAAGATTATTACTTTGTTTGTAATATAATTATTCACCGTACTTTTTTATCACACCTTGTATATTCAGCTTGTGAAAGATTGACATCGTGACTGGAACACTGTAAGTTTAACTCCCTGCGCCACGACGGGAAGATATCAAATGTCTCCCTACAGTTTTTACACAGTATTAGCAACTGTGCATACTCTCAGTGCCTGCCTACATGTGTAACATGTAACCAAGGCTGGACATAGAATATTTTTAATGTTCAGGAGTGAGATCATTTTTTCCTTTGATAACTGTACACATATGCCATTCAGTTGTTCAGTAATACTTTTACCCCATGTTCAGATTTGAATTATGTTTCTCAGCCTTTGAGCTAGTAAATTTAATAATAATAATTAAGGAATCGCGCACAATGTGCATTATCTTAACCTAAGACTTAACCTACCCAGTCCTGAACCCGGGGAGGGGATCTTTCACTACTGAAAAATCCCCGACCCGGCCGGGAATCGAACCCAGGCCGCCGGAGTGGAGGGTAGTAGTGATGTTGGAGGCCAACTGTCCTGCCATATGGAAGGAAGTGAGCTTCTCTTGAAACTGCTTTGAATACATGGAAATAATCTTTATTTTATAACTATAATGGCACGTTAACATAGAAAATTAACCGTAAACTTAAGAACATAAAACTTTTGCAAACTTCAGCATGGTATTGAGCATTCACAACAAAAAATTACATTGGTAACAACCAATCACAATTGAGAACGTGAAGATAAAATGGCTGCCAGAAATTATACAGAAGTAGATTTCATGTGTATTATTAAAGATGTGTATAGAAATAGAAATCATATGAGTGTATTCACGCATGGGTTATAGGTCTACATTATAAATACTAAATGAACAGTAGCCTATATATGGGCTGTATTTACTTCTGTAGTTCATTTCTTGGAAAATTAATGTCCATGTATTTTCTTCTTTGTATAATGGGTTGCTTTTATCATACAAATTGCGATGTAGCATTAAGAGTTCTTATCCATAGATGTCATCTCTTAACTACTTCTCTTCTGTCAACTAGTTACCAATTGAACAGAAAGTTCTGATTGGTTGTTTCTATACGTTTCTCATAAACTTACCATAAAAACTTGGAATTTGCAAGGTTCTAAGTTAATATTTAATTTTAAGGTATGTTTAAAGGTTATGTTATGCATTGTGAAGAATCCCATAAAAATCATGCCCCCAAACTTTAAGTTTACGTTATGTTTACAGTTAATTTTCAGTGTGAATGGCCCATAACTATCAGTGACGGTGGCTTTACCTAATGTAAATAGTGCTGTAGCTAAGTTAAGTGAGGGTATAACTGCTGCACAGATATGGTTCTAGTAATATTATATTGCAGTTCAACCGTGTTGGTAGTGGAGAATCCCAGCAAAGGGCAATGATCCCAGTGGCCAAGTCCCGATCCTCCCATCACAGTGATAGGAGGTCAGGGACATTTGGTGAAGAGGAGGTGGAGCTTCTCACTGAACAAAACACCCCCCTGCTTGAAGGGTAAGTACAGAAACAGCTCTATAACATGTTTTGACCATATTGCATGATGACAAACTTCATGTGTGATCCACAAATCATATTTTCTCCGGCTTTAAAGGGGAGGGACCTATGAAAATTTTATTTTTCAATTGCTTTAACTTAAGAAATATTTCAATGAATGATTATGTTCAAATAGCATACAGGTCAGGATTAAAACATTGATTTCAGTTTCAGGACCACCAGTTCATTACCCACTTTAAGCAAACAATAGAAACGTAGATGTGAATGCAAAATGTAATAACTTTCATATAGAAACTAGTATGTAGGCTTAAATTAAAGCTTTATGAACTCCCTTACAAATCTACCAGATGAAATTTTCATATTCTTATTTGACTATTTTTCAATTAATTTTTAGTTATTTTTTAACTTTCTAAATTTCATAAAAATTTTGTACATAATATTCAAAAAATTTTATAATATTTTGTAGAGTAACATGAATATCAAAAATCCATCTGGTAGATCTGTTTATTAGAACATCGTGAAGAGTCTCTGAAGATTTCATGCAGAGTCTAAGTTAAATACACTTGAAATCTGAAAAATGTAAATCACATTCAGGTTTAAATTTGTTGTGACATTATTAATATCTACAATAAAGATATTTTATCCAGGTTCATTGAAAATGGACACTAGTAAACTACCCCCTAAGTAATTTTTTAAAAGAAACGAATATAGCCATTTTTAGTCTTAGATAGATGTTACAAAATTTGCATTTTTATTACAATCGTTAGAGCCAATGCTTTCTCTACACTACTTATATGCGAGAAAATAAAATGGTTGCTGATCAGCTGTCAGATGTCATAGCGTGATGCAGTTTTCAAAAAATAAATCTACGTTGATAGTTTTTTTTTTTTTATGAAAGACAAAAATTACTTTTTTGGTCCATTTTTTCACGAATCTCATAGGTTGTGGATGTTCATTGACAATTTTATACTTCTATTAATGGATATGCATTTTTTTCATAATTTATCTTGACATAATTTTCATTAATTTTTTTAATACGCTAAATATAATTAACAGTTTCTTATTTTGCATGTTTGTCAGAAATGCTATCAGATTTTATCATTGACAGCATCCAAGAAATCTCAGAATCTCAGATGTGGTATTGCTATCAGCATACAATGAATACATGTACTTTTTTATTCTGTGGCCTGTCTAATTTTTGCAGTAATGAATGTTAGTATAAGCCTTGTTATATTTTATATCTAAATCGTGTAATACAGTATCTTTTGAACTATAAGATGCTACGGATCATAAGATGCATCTTGATTTTAAGATGGAAATTTAAAGGAAAAATATTAATTTGTTTCTAAATAATTTTTAATGGGGATATTACACCATGTTTTAAAAAGAATCATCCGATTTCAAAAGACAATGTCTTTTTCATGCATGCACATACAACCGTGGAATAACTTTCATTACATGCCTAGGACTACACAGTTTTTATTTACATCATTTGAAAGCATTTCACAAATGTTGTGCGCCCTCCGCCGGATGCACCACAACTATCCAGACAATAGTCAAACTCGTCCCACACTGGTGCAAACATGGCTGGTGTTACAGCAGCCACTGCTGTTTCTGTGCAGTGTCACAATTTGCCCTCAGTTGTTGGAAGGGGAGGCACATAGATGGGAGTCCTTCACAAACCCCCACAAAAACAAACAAACAAACAAAAATCACAAACTGTGAGATCAGCTGGCCTTTGAGGCCAGTAGTGCAATGCAAGATCCGTAGGACCCTTACGGCTGATCCATTGTTGAGGGAGCTCATCATTAAGAAATGCTCTTGCATGCCCATGCCAGTGTGGAGTTGCTCCGTTCTGTTGCAAAATGAAGTTTCCGGCATCTTGTTGTAATTGTGGAAAAAGCCAAAAAGCCCGTTCTCCAACACGTTCAGGTACGTGATTCCTGTAGCCGTGCTTTCTACAAAAATGAACGGACCATAAACCTTTTCACGGGAAATGACACAAAACACATTAAGCTTTAGAGAGTCTCTCTCATGCTGGAGTGTGGCATGTGGCTGCTGTGTTCCCCATATTCTTATGTTGTGGTGGTTCACTTTTCCACTTAAATGGAATGGAGCTTGCCACTAAACATTAAACGTGAAAGGAAAGTGTCATCTTCCATCTCCATGCCCAGAATGAATTCACAAAACTCTTGACGTTGTTGACCACCATCTCGAAGGGCTTTTAGCAATTGAATCCAATATGATTTGAGCTGCAAAACCCACCAGATAGTCACATGAGGAATGGCTAGCTCTCAGCTAGCACCTTTGTGGACTAAGTATGAGTCTCTGCTGAAAACACTCTATGGGTACACAGGGGGTGACCAGTGGATGTTCCCTTACTTAAGCAATGGTGTCTTGAATCTGCTGGTGCCAACATCGAATGCTGTGAGCTATAGGAGGTGCATTGCCATACTCTCAATGGAACTTATGCCGCACAGTTGTAACAGATTTAAATCCGTTGAAACGGAGAATGAAAAAAATGGAGGCATTAGACTGGAGCACTAGACCCACAAGAACAACAAACTAAATCCGTAAGTTCTGGGTACTGAACAAGCAAGTGAGCTAGCAGCACCAGGCAACCATATGAATCATGCTAACTTGCAACTGGCAGCAAGGAAAACTTTTAGGTGTGATGTGTATTTTAAATGCTTCATGTTGAAGATAGAGTCTTTTGAAATTGGATAGTTCTTTTTGAAAACTGTGTGTATTTCATTGCAAACACAAGTCAACAGAAACTGTGCAAATCACTTTCAGTACACTCAGTGTCACGTAAATATAAGGGAACAAGTCTTTGCCTTCATTTAGACTACCCCACAGAGACAACTTCTTTTGCATGAAAGAACCCACCTCATTTTATGATTGTGCCACAATTTGCAATGAACTTATTGTTACAGCCTTATATTTTATGGTTAAGACCAAAAACTAGTTAAGATGAAATTAGGTATTTTAGTTTTTTATTTATATACCATTTAGGTGTTTCTACGTTCCACAGAATTAACGTAGGCCTATGTGGATACTACGAACATGACTCGAGAAAGTGCATGAACATTTTTAATTTTTGGTTGTAAGGGAAAAAATAGGTAAAATCTAAGAATTTGGTCTGTGTAATAGCTCACTCTTTGTCAGAACTGCTCAGTTTGGTCCTTATGATAACACTTTTGTACACAGTTCACTCTGAAAATCCTCATGAACTTGAATGTAATAAGTTTGCTATTGTGCTTTTGTAGAGGGGAGGAGACATGTGGTAATGGAAAGGTGGAAGAGAATGGCAAGAGTAACAAGGAGAGGCATAGGGGGAGCAGCACAGAAAACGTAGGTATCCCTGACAACGACCTAAATGCAACACAGGTCACCACTTTGGACCTAAGTATTGATGGTAGCATCCTCGGCGAAGGAGGAAATCATAATAGCCACCATGAACAGCAACAGCATTCCCCTGATCATCAGCATCATCAACCACATCATCATCAAGAAGTAGAATCAACACATCAACAAACTCATCCTCATCAAATCGTCAATAGTCATAATAGCCATAGCCAAGGTAGTGCAGGCCTTCATCACATCGACAATGTTACGGGTACCAACACAACACGAAGCCAGTTCCATCCCCCTCCTGTCTCCTTGACAGAATCCTCATCGTCAGCAACAGTCAGTCCCCAAAATGAACGTTTCAATTCTGCTGCAGCAGAAACTCCACCACAAAATGACCTGTTGTTACTCAGCCAATAACAAAACTCCATTTGTTGGCACTATTAAAAAAAAAAACCATTACAAATAATAAAAAAAAGTGTTTCGGATGGATGCGGGTACACCACAATATTTTTGTTTAATTAGTAACTGCGATAGTGTATGTTGTTATACTACCATAACTTACTCATAATTCACAACTGCTATGAAGCTACTATTAATACTATACTATCACCATGGTCACCATCCCTCTACCTCACCCACCCCAACCCTCGACTTATTACAAGTACTATGTAATGTATAGCTATAAGAGCATAGATGGTGTCTATGATGGTAATGATGGGAGTTTTTAAGATTCTGAAGGTATATTTATGTAATGCTTGTGTACAATTCCAGGGCTTCTGCTCACCAACAAACTCTTCTTGTAATGCAATTAATAATGTGTTCTTGTCCACTTATTTTTATTGCTCTCGTGTACCATATCTCCGGTAAAAGGAGGTAGTTAAGACAAAGTGTGTTCATATATAACACACAACTTATCCATAATAGTAGATCCTAAGAGATATGAAGTTTGAAAAAAAGCATTTCACTCAGAATTCTCTTGTTTAAATGATTATTTACTGCTTGTTATAGATCTGGAGATAAAGATACCTGGTCAGATTTTCTTCGGGGGTAGTGTGTCTGGAATGAGGTGCAGTAACCTCTGCATTGTATTCACTTAATGAGGAAGAATTCTCTTCCATCTCCTTAGAAAAATGATTTTAAGGTTTTACTCAGCCCTCAACCTAAAACTCAGTTGTGGCGGACTTACCGTAATTCCAGTTCAGCTTGCCATGCTAATTAGTGATTATGTTTTAGTGGTCCTTGCATGTATCATCTGTGTGGATCATTTGTCATTATTGCCAACTCAGTAATATCTGTTCTTATGCATATTACAATATGGAACAAAAGAGTATTTAGTATCAGTTCTCATTTCATGAACAAGGCTCAAAATGTTCTGCACATTTGTAAAAGAAAAAAGAAAAAGAATACAAAACATCTAATGCAAATGAATATAGACTTTTTCCTATTAAATTGGTCACTATGATAAGACATGTGAGCGTGATGTCATATGTTTATGCATTTGCCACATTGCTGCAGAAATCTATGCCCTGCCTAGAATTTAACAAGCAATTTAGCTTTTATATGATTCTCCTTTGGGTCCCCCAGATAGATGTGGGTTTGTTTCCACAGCTAGTAAGCAAATATAAATTTAATTACACTGATGGAGATAACATAAATTCTTCTGTACTATAAAATAAATTATTTTGTAATATATGCTTTAATTAAATGATATTTCATTCAGTTCTTTTACCCGTTGAGTCAAACTGTTTATGATTGTTCATCTTCACTTCCAACAAAAAAAATTAAACCATCTCATGAATCCTAGGGCGTGACTTGCATTCCTTTTCTTCTTAAGAGAATTTTGTTCCAAAGAGAATTCTGTAGTGAAAGTGTATTTTAAAGTTCATATCTTAATAAATGCTCAGAAGGTGTGTGTTCACATACTTTCAAAACCACAGGTTGCTGTGCTTTTTGCCTGGATTGTTCCAAAGTCACCGTATACAGTTCCTATTAATTTTATTATTCACTTTATATAACGATGCCATCTGGGGAAAGTTCTTGTTGGTGAGTTGTAGTCCTGAACTAAAATTGTTTTGAACATATTTTTCATTGTTTTTGGGTTAACATTCACAAGCAAAGTACTATTATGTAAAGTAAAATTAGTTTTAATTGTAGGGAATGGGAAACGACTATAGCCAAAATGTATTTTTAGATTGGCTATAAATTAGTGTCTCATCTTGATTCTATGCCAGTTGTAATAAAATTTATGATTTAAATTGATCTTTAATACATACTAATAATTATATTATTAAGTTAAGAGTATTTAGGACTTTCATAAATGTAGGACTTGCTTGCAAACATTTAGTAAGTTGGCTATTTTAGATTGTAAGATTTGTAGTGTAGTTTTGTTCTTCAATTTTGTGAAGACGATTGGCATAGTGTGAAGATGCGATTTGAAAATGGACATGAAAAGATGAATATTGTGCTATCATTGTCCTTTAAACGTATCTTTAAGTTGATTTGAAATTAACAATTTGGTATTTTTTATTGCTATTGATAATTTGTAAGGGCTAAAATTTTTTTTTTACTTTTTACTTATTTTTAAAACAATTTTTTAAAATCATTTTGTTTCGTGTCCATTATTATACAACATTAATCAGAATGAATTTAATGGTTGTACAACAGATCATGCCAGTGGACTCTGAGCATGATAACTGCAATGTGTATGTGTATATGTATAGCATTGATGTTATGCACAAGTCACCACTAGGGTGTGCTGTACCTCCCCTCCCATAACCTCTCCCCCCAAATACCCTCACCTCCAATGCTGTCCAGTACAGCAATAGAGGGCACTCACTGACTGTTGATGTAAACAAGGGCTTCGACGACCTTTACTTCAAGAGTAAAAAATAAGCTGGTACCTGAGAAATAAGTCTTTGTAAAATAATGCAGAATGATTTTTCCCTCTCCTGTTCTCCTATGCGTCCTCCTCGACACTTAATCTTTCTCTACTGTTCTTTATCCTTTCTCTCTTCTTCTCTATTATAGGCTGAGTAGCCTCATCATGTTATTCATACAACCGTACTGTTTGTGAATTTCAAAGCAACAAGAAAATAATGTATATTAGAATTATTCCCTGTTTACATAAGGTATGTAGGAAAAACTGATGAATTAGCATGTATGCAGGCATATGTTGCATTCATGTACATATAAAGTGTGCTTTTCTCCTCGAAACCACACTTAATTTTTTTTAAGCAGCCATGATGGAAGAAAGAGAAAAATACTTAATAACGAAATTGGAAGTTGGTGAATTTCTTGTGGAATAACGATCTGCCAAAAGTGCCTCGCACGACAACATTGCAAGGGTTTAAAAACATTATTCATAAAGTTATGCAGATCTTTGTCTCCCCTGGAATTATGCAATTTACTAGTTCAGTGGCAAAAGATAAAAAAAAAAGAAGCACATTGTAGTTTGGAAAGCTGGAGTTTCTGCAAGAAGTGCCTCAGTTCCTCTTAAGAAAATAAAAAAATAATAATACTAAAAATAATTCAGTGTGATGCAACGATAACAAACTGTGCCCTGTTATGATTTTCAGAAGTTGGTGTAAGAAAGACAAAGAAAAAACCTATAAAGGAATCTATTGTATTAGACAGTATTGTTTAGCTACATTAGCAAATGCTGCAGAGGTGCTGAAGGGTTCCCAACTTCACAATCTTAGTTGGCTTTTTGATGAAAGTAATAAAAATGAATTTTATAAACATAAAAAAAAGAAGAAAAAAATGAAATTTAAAAAAAAAATGAATACAAAATAGTTCTCAAAACAATTTTTGGGTCCTCGGTGCCTTTATCTGACGTACAAATTTCTTCTCGTTACATGTTGATTCTATTTATTTTCATTTATTTTTCCTTAATGATGCAGGATAAGTGAAGAAGTTAAGTTACCAAGGCAGAATTTGGTTTCAGTCGTAGATGTAGGCTATGTATCTGATGCTTGCTCAGCCGCCCCTTTTTACTTGCATTTGGAGTTCATATTACAGCATTAAGACACCATTAATGCATGTTTATAGAAAAATAAGTACCATAAAGGTTATTACAAGTTAAATTTAACTTGTTATGAAAATTTTACACTTGCAGTACTGAAATCTCACAATTCTAAGCATGGGCGTACGGTGAAATTTTGTTAGGGAGGGGTTCAATGTAAAGTCGTCTCAGCTCCATGTCCTTGCGCACATAGTGAATTATTACTTTTTAAAATTACTAAACAGTTGTATTGTGATAATTAATACACTGTAATAAAGTAATATGCAGCTCAGTCTTTGAAACTGTTTTTCTTGATATTTCTATCCATTTCTCGTTTAAGCTAGAGTCTATAAATAAAAACTTTCTTTTGATAAATTATCATAATACTGTATGGTGCATAGGGCACGTTTTTAAAGTCATCTGTAAATCCACCGGTGGAAAAGCCTGATTAATGCCGATTACTTCATGATAATTTTGTGATGAGCTCGTGATTACTGTTGGCTTTACAACTGGTTGATGGATTTCGGCGGGAGTATTCGAGTTGTCGTTTGACAGATTCCAAAGGGATTTTTGTTTAATATAAATATTAGATGGAAATTTACAGTGAAGTGTTCAAATCTGTAGCAAGATTGAGATCGGAAATATACACACAAAACTTCACTAAAAAGGTATATTTACCCAGAATGATCATTTCAACGGGTCTTCCCGCCATCATCAGCTGATTCCGGGCGGGAAGACCCGTTGAAATGATCATTCTGGGTAAATATACCTTTTTAGTGAAGTTTTGTGTGTATATTTCCGATCTCAATCTTGCTACGGATTTTTGTTTACTAGTAATACCTCACTGTTATTAAGCTGAAAAACTATCAACACCACGAGGTTTTGAAATTTGAATCTTAAATAATGCTTTGATATGTACGAAATTGTAAAATATGTAACAACCGAGAGTTTTTTTTAATTGTTTAATTTCGTTCCATGATTTATAATCTTCAAAATATTGCAGATATTTCAGGAGGGGTTTCAACCCCCTGAACCCCCCTTACCGTACGCCCATGATTCTAAGCACATACACATCAGAGAATTTTGAGAAGCACTATCACATAGGATACTGGGAACCATACTACAGAATTCTTCATTAAACTGTAAACTCAAATACAGTTTTATTTCTATTGCTTTGCAACATGTCTTCGTATCATCCTTTCTTCTGCTAATGTTCAAAACCCTACACATCAAAGTCATTCATGATGTGCTTATATGATTCATGGAAGCCTTCCTTAAAAGCCTTTAGCTCCTGCTCCTTTTAACACTGTTTTCAGCAGTCCATTTTATTTCAAAAAGTCAGTTATTCATATTTTATATTGCAGTCTGCCCCGTGGCTGAGTGGTTAGACTGCTCACCTTCAACCACTGAGAACCGGGATGAAATCTCATTGTACCTATGTTGAATTTCTGGTGGACAAAATGGGATCGGGACAGGTTTTCTTGGGGTGCTCCCATTTCCCCTGCTGAATATCATTCCACTGTTGCTCCATTGATCATAATTTGACCATTTGGTTGCAATAAAGGAATTATTATTAAAAATAGAAGAGAAAGAATAATACATCCAAATGTAAATTACCTCGTATTATAATATGTATCAAATGTATCAGTAGTCAAATACAATAATTATTACATTAAAATTAACCTAAGGTGTTAAGTCCTGGTTTTGTTAAGAGTATATAAAAAGTATATTACCCAATTATGAGTATCATTGCCACCGTCGTTGGGTGTATTGTCATGCAGTGAAGTTATATGGATAAGTAAATTATATCCTTAAGTTTGCAGGTTATTATACAAGGCAGACTGCTTTCTTTCTTTATAAAATTGATGGTAAAAATATTTGTTACCAACTGCTTGAAAAGGCAGAAAAATTAGCAAATTCATAAAAATTTAAAATCAATATTATTCTTGGCCAATAGGCTGCATTATAAGGCCTCGTTTTTTAATCACTGGTTATACTCCACCACAAACGGTATGAAATTTATTAATTATGACAGCTCTCAGTAAACGAGTTGGTTCGTTACAACAACCGATCACTAATTCTTATTATGAACTCCAAATGCAAGATTAAGAGAATTTCAGGCTATGGAACAGAAACACTGAGAACACGTCTCTAGCCACTTCCTCAAGACACTTTTTCATGTTTACACATGAGTATTTATCCTTTCATGTTTCCCTTCCTCAGTGTGTAAGTACTTTCTTCAGTCTTACTTAGTTTCCTTGTATACATAAGCTATTTTCACATAAATACCTCATTTTTATAGATCACATTGCATTTTATACAAACAGTATGTTCTTTCAATTTTTAACTGTAGCTAAGTTTATATATATAATTTTAAAAGAATATAATTTGTGTGAATTTGCCCCATTACTTCTTGTAGTAGCACCGATGTGAATGTAGACAGAGACAGAGTGCGTTTTTGGAAGATGGAGTGGTTCTCCTTCCTTCATGTAGAAAAAATCTCACAACTGTTCTCTTAGAAAAATATATTTTTTTTATTATGCAGATATTTTTGCCTTAGCAGAATGCTACTTTCTGTGTTCCTTAAATCTTGATGTATTGCTATACTTTGTGACAATTTTAATTTAACCTAATTGTATATAATATATAGTAGAGATAAGTTTGTGTGAAATTAAAATTATTACAAAGTTTAGTATACCATTTTAATGTAACAGGTAATATGAAGTTCTAGATGAAGAATATTACCAGGGCCCGGAAGTTTATGAAAAATTATATTTTTAATTTAGCACTCTTATGACATGCTAGTGCTAAAATGTGTACAAAACATAAAGAAAATTAATGGTTTCATTTTAAACAATGTTAGTCTTGTGATATTAAAATATTTGTGCATATTTTATTTTTCCACATTTTTATCAGATATTAAATATTGAGTATATCTTTGTTAATTCAAACATTTACAGCATAATTGGCTAACACAATGTTTTGAGAACCGGCTGTTCAATAATTAATTGACAGTACATAGCCTAATGTTTTCAGAACCCATTAAATAACATTAAAGAGAGTTTCACTTTATTAAAGTAGTTTATACGAGGGTCATTTCAGAAGTCATGGCAACTATTATTTATCAGTCAATAAAGCTGCAGGGAACAAAAATCAGGATGTACGATTGAAAGTTGTTGGAATGTTCTTCGCAATGCTGGTATTAAATTGGGATCCAGATACAAGGTGCTATGGGTAAGGGACATTGAAAGATGCGTAAATAGAGATCATTATTTTATTTGTATAACATATGCACAAAACAGTATGCGTAATACTCATATTCTTATGAGCTAACAACCCCGTGGTCTGCCTTGTCTTCTGAATCAGTTGAGGAATTTGATGTCAGACTGGCATGTTGTCATGGTAGCTCAATGTTAGAGCATCGGCGCGTTAAGCCGAAGATCCGTGTTCAAATCCCGGTTATGACATAAAATTTTTCAAACTGATTCTTACTTGGATTAATATCCCAGACATGGATTTAATGTGTATTTCCTTTCCCTCCACTTAGTTGAAGGTTGTTGCCATGACTTCTGAAATGACCCTTGTACAACTTCTACTATTTTTTGTAATTTATAATATAATTCAGCTAAGAAGAGAATGTTAAGTATTAAGATTTCTTAAATGATATAGCATACTTCCTTGGTTCCAGAGTATATTTTACAAAGTTTAGAGCACATTTGCATGCACATGTTGTCTTCTGGTAGAACATTAACTTCCGGGCCTTAAATATTACATTCCTGTAAATTTTCGTGATATACTTGCATAGCACTAGTGATCCTTTGTACCACTCTGTCTTTCAAAAATCATAAGCCCTCCATGTAACTTATTTATTTTCCCCCAAACCTCCCCTCTCCTTTCCTTCTTAATCACATTGGAATGTTAGCTCGATTTGTAACTGCACAAACTGTTCCTGTCTGCTGAGAGCGAGCAGTTTCAGTGATTTATGCTTGAAAAAGTTATTCGCTAAACAGGCCCAAGAAATGCTGTCTTTATAAAAACGAAAGTATAAAATATGCAAATAGGAATAATAAATTAAATGAATACAGTATATTGTTAAGGTGTGTTCAGATAAGGTTCTTTTGTTTATTGAACAAGCATTCTGAGCACATCTTCAAAACAAGCACAGTCTCTGGTTAATGAATGTTATAGTAATAAGTTCTAAGTTAAGTTGTAAGGTTAATGATATGCTATGCATTATGAAAGTAGCTTGACAGTACCTGTTGTTACTAATCATACACCTAGTCTTTGTTTTCTAACTTCGTTTTATCAGGTAAAATGTGCAGCTGATATCTCTTAAAAGCAGCCGTCACAAAAGATATAACATAATAGAGATGGTAGAAATTTACAAGTATAATGCCTTATTGTGTTGAATTCTCGTATTTAAATACCTTTTACTTGTATATTAGCCAAGATTCTTAGTGCTCACACTTTCACAGCAGTTTTACATTTTTTTTCTATTTTCAATTTAAGTAGAACATTAATCCAGTTAATTGGGTCGAGATTAATTTGAGTTTTTCTTTTTGATCAGAAATACATATAAAACACAGGCTATTACATTCTTATTATGTATGTTGTAGACGATCCAAGAAATTCGCACAGGCCTTATGTCCATTTACTTCATGTGTACCACCACTGTCCAAAGGTCAAGTTTGCTTTAATTTACACATTTGATATTATATTATATCATGACTATATAAAAACATTACATTTGTTTGTAGTACTACTCAAATTATATATTTCTCTATAATGTATCTTCTTTCGATTTTAAAAATTAATTTATTCTATCAACCTAATAGGCTGCATCGAACAGCCAATATAGTTTACATTACTTCCATAAGCAGTGGGCAGTTTCCTTAACTCTGGATCATCTAAAGTGAAAATTATCACTTATTTTAAAACTGAACTCACACTAACCACAAACCTCGTAGTTTTAATGGTTCTTCGGTTAGACTTGAATGGCAATAAAATGCAGAACTCTGATACGCATGCAAATTTGTTATCGTCAGACATAAGTAAACAATGTGCAAATAATTTGTTTCAGGAAAAAAGATCCTATTAGCTGTGGGATGTTAATAGACTTCTTCGCTATGGGTCCTGTTCCTATAGTACTTGACCTACACTTCACTTTTGTAGGAGGATTCAGGATAGCTTCATGATATGCCCACGGTTGGAAAAAGAAGATAGACCATATTAAAAGTTCAGCCCCGATTATCAGAAACAGCAAGAATTTCTGCTAGGAATAATTTTGCATTCATGTCCAAAGTCCATGTCTTTTAATAATTTCAGGAATCCATTTAATATCATACCATTCAATATCATGAGACCACAAAAAGTTGAAATTTCAGGTAACAATATTCAGTTTATCGATTTCTGCTATCAAATTGTTTCTATCTTAAATTGCAAACTTGAACGAAATGTTTTTGTTAATAGTGCTATTAAATGCTACATTAATACATTAATTTTTGAAGTGCTGAATGTTAGGTTTCTCAGATCTACCATCTCTATACCTTAACATGATGTGCAGCAGTATTCTGCTATAAAAGTTGAATTAAAAGAAGAATTAATGCAATATATGTTAAATCAATACTTTATGATGAGGCCTTCATTGACTTATGCTCGTAAATGTTTGCTGGTGAAAATGTTCTCATTCAGAACACACCAGTCCCGTCCTCTGTGTGGTTCTTTACATTTGCATTGTATAGATGTAAGAAAACATCCGATCTCCTGCTTATGCATATAGAGCAATATAAGTGTATGTGAGTAATTAGTATTTTTAAGTGTATCTTTTCCTAAGCATGGGTTATTTACCAGCGCATGAGGTTAAATGGTATTATGTAGGGTTACCATATTTCTGGTTTCTCAGACCAAGACACTTTGATGGAGTGTTTTCTACAGATGCTGTTAGTACTAATTATTCACTTCTGAAATGCAGTTTACGTTAACAAAAATGGGATCTAATCCAACTTACCTACTTACAACTTGTCGCAACTTCACCTTTTGTGTACCGCTCATATTTTTCATTACAAACCATTTTCTTTAGAAATTTCATATCAGTTTTTATTTTTTCAAAAAATGTAAGATATGCTAATTTATGTTGATCTTATATTTCAGAACAATATGATTCAAGTGTAATATTCTGTACGTCATGACGTGGCGTGCTCTGCCAACTTTCAAGCGTACAAGGTTGTTTACTATAAAATCATATCATATAGACTATCTAGACTAGACTGACTAGACACAAACACTAAATTTTCAATACTGCAATAAAAAAGACCTCTGGAAACTCCTGGTCAAAATGTGACATGTGGTAACCCTAGTATTGTAATAAGAAATCATGGAATTGCCAGTATTTTATTTCAGAAGAACAACAGTACCGGAATATCAAATGTTTTTAAATTGTGTTAAATCTTACAAATGACAGGGCTGTTACTTCAAGTTTTCAGTATTGTTTGAATAACTTTGTTACTCTCCTGATGGTGTAAAATGACAATTCGGTACCTCTTCGTATTTTATTAGTATTAATTTGATTGTTGCTTATCAAATATCACACTAGATTTTTTTAAACTCTACATTATGCAGATATTTAAAAATGTTAATCGTTGTGTAAAATGGCAATAACACGAACAAGGAACCAATGCCTAAATATACTAGTATTTAGTGAGACATTTTGTAAGAGTACAAAATTTAAGTTTGTAACAAAATACGATTCCATAGGTGATGTCTTCTATAGATATCAGTGAGTGCTTTACTGCACCTGATGATTGTATTCCCTTACAAGCCATACAATTATACTCAGTAGGATTTTGTTTGCCTCTTTTTTTACGTGTTCAGTTATTGTATAGTTTTTTTTTTTAGTGGAACATAATTTATACTTGAAATGTACAAATACTAGCTTGTACAACAGAATTGTACAAGTTAGGTTTTCATACTTATCATCATTATTCATAGTTATCAGGTTTTCATACTTATCATCATTATTCATAGTTATCGCATAGTTATCGTCATTGATGTATGCCTACTAATCTTTATTGCTCATGATTTTTTCTCTCTGTTGCTTATATTTAAAGGTTATGAAATCACATATTTTAAATTTGCCTACAAAGTTTAAAGGTAATATACATTTTATTCGAGTTATGTGTCGTACATATTAGGTGTATGGATGGATGATCATGTAAGTTCAGGTACGATAATTAGATAATCACAGAACCAAATGTTATTGTTCAACCGCCCCCCCCCCCAAACCACTAAACCATATTAAATAGTATTCTATTTGGGTTTTCCTAGGTCCTGAAATATATACAAAAATAAAGTTAATTCTTACCCAGTGCCATGTGGATTTAGGGTAGTTACTCCATAACTTGGTAAAATTGTAGCCACTTCTGAGGTGACTATAAACATTACCACGCTATTTAAACTTAAATCCTTATGAACTAAATCAGATAGTGACTACCATGGCAATCTTCTATGAGGGATAATTTCGCATGGGTGGCATGGAAACAAACCTCATGATTAGTGAACAGGAATTCTATCACTACACCGTGAGGGTGGTCATAAAATAATCAAATTATGAATAGAATTTTCTATAAAATGGTTCTCTTCCTGGTCATTCATTCTATTGCATGTTGGTTAAGTTTTTTGTCCTCCTAAAGAACACCATATATTACTGTGTTCTGCTAGTGCCAATTTTATTTTATTTTGTATAATACTAAAAATGCAACAAAGCTGTATAAATATACTAGTGAAACAAATGAAAGCTAGAATAGGAATACCAGTAGTTCAACACAGTTGATCTTAGATTTCAAATGATTATTCCAGATCATTACCCATTTCTTATAACTGAGATTAGTGTCGCTGCTTTCTTTAGTTCAAACTAATTATATAATTTGTAATTAAAATATATTCCTGTTTACGTTTACAGCTATTCTGTTACAAGACTTTAAACATGAAATACCTCATTTCTTCATTGACTGTTTAGCAATGCCGTTACTATTTTGTGTTCCCATTTTAATTTAATTTATATTAACATATTTATAACGAATACATATTTATTGTTAATGGTTGTGCAGATTGATTGAAGGAACTCCCTATTTTCAGCACAAAATATTTCCATTGTGTAGTTCATGTGTCATCACTACCAGATTATAAAATCAAATGCACACTCTGTGTTAGAGCTTGAAGTTTAATACCGTACTAATTTAAATATATGTAAGATTGAATTTAATATTATATTATTCAACTAACTCTCAAAACTAATAAGTTGTTTATCTAACTGAAATAAATATTTCTATTTAACATTTCCCCTTAATATTTAAGGTTATGTAATAAAATGGCACAATGTAGCATTGTAGAGAATTATGTGTTATCCACATAAAAGAGCTGCTTGATATAGTAGAAAATTTATTGCTAGAGTACAATATAAAAATTGTCAGTACAATGTTCATATAATTTATTATACAATGAATCAGTTGGTAGTAGGCTTACTGGATGAATCCGGTATTGTTAAGTTATAATTAATAGTAATGCTGATTTAGATACTGCTTATCCATCCCTAAGAAAAGTACATTACTATTGTTTCTTCTTAAGTTTGTTATCCCAATAATAACAGAAGAAAACATATTGAAAAAAAAAAATTGGTACTGGGAATATTTGCTTACAGTTGGTCGTCTGCAATTCAGGTCTGAGAAGTGTGGAGACAAGCACAACTAAAAACACACCACCAGATCATGTACTGTACTACCTTCCATGCCAAGGCAAGTGAAGCTATGCTCGTCAAGGTCAAAACCACTTTGCTTCATGGTGGCAACTGAATGAGTAATTTTTAAACTAATGTAATTCCAAGAATTAGAAAGAAACTTTTCTCAATTGTTCATTTAGAAGTTTAAAATATATGGAAATTTGCTTGAATTTCCGACTAAAAAAGATATTTCATTATAAAAAAGATATTCTGTTAATCCAGGGTTTTATGCTTTATTGCAGTCATAAAATTACATATTTGTAGTCAGGAACTGACAGCCACGGTGGTATGGTAGTAGTGTTCCCACCTCTAGATCTGAAGGTCGTGGAATCAAACCCAGCTGGGATCGATGGATTTTTCAGGATGTAAAAATCCTGGGCATGGAGTCCTTCTGGAGGGACTTTAAGCTGGGGGCCCATCTTGTAGATTTATGGCACATAAAAGAACTCCAAGCCTAAATTAGAGCCTCTGGACAAAATCCCTCAATTATTTCATGTCCTTAGTTTCCCGAGGGGGTTTGTGAGGTGATGAGTTTACCACCTATCCCTTGGTCCTCTCTCTCAAAAAAAAATAAGCACATATTTAACCTAGGCACCATAAAATTACACTCCACCATAAGGGGCGACAGGAAAAAATCAGTCAAACATTCAGGAACTATTTAAACACTTCATGCAACTCTTTTCAGTGTGTGTTACACATTTTCGTATTTTGCCAAAATCCATTCTTCTATTATCATGTAGAGAAAGTTTGACTCTGGACACAATTTATTTCCGTTCATGTTAAGTGTCATATTTTGGAATCCATTCATCATTCTCGTATTCATATCACTGCAGAAAATGGAATCTGTCTTTCAAGATGTCTCCCTTTAAAAAAATGGGCTCTTTGATCATGCCAGGCAGGCAGGGACCTTGAGATTTAATTGACCATAAATAAAGAACTACCTTGGAAAAGGGACAAAACATTTTAAATGGTTTAAAATTTTAAAAAATTTAATTAAAATGTGAAGGTCTTCACATCCATTCTCATCTAAGTAGCTGTTCTCAGGGCTATAAGGCCATGGTCCACGGTTACCAAAACCCGCTTCTGTGGCAGGCAGACTGCGGCTGGAGTGCTATGAGAATTATTCGTTCCAGCAGCCTCTGATGATGCTTGCCGCAGAAGAAGGCCCAATAGCCCAGAAAATAGCTGTCTACAATATTTAATTTCCAAAGTAACACTTCTACTGTGCGAGTAATATCTTTCATGGTTTCTATATAATACTTAATGATATAGTTAGTACAATACAAAATATTACCTGTGAGAAATGCATTTACTACACATACACATTCCAATAGTTAGCTTAGATTGGTGACATACTGACATGTGCCAATATATTAATATGTATACACATCCTTGGGTTCAGGTGTGTGAAGTCATAACAAGTGAATCTTGCTATATTCTTTTTTTGTTCATAGCTCGGAATTCTTGTATTTTGTACAAAATGGCATTATATAGGCTCTTGGAATGCTCCAAGTTAGGTATATTTTCATGGGAATGCTTTTCAAGTCGAGCATAATTTATCCCAAAGGGTGTACTTAATCTATTTACTGTACCACCAAATCTTAAAATCATGAAGACAGGGTGTGGTGCTGCTATTTGTGATATTCTACTGGAAGGATAACTTACTTACTTACTTACTCCATGGCAATTGACAATTCCTAAGCAAGCTAAAGGAATATTATCTATTTTATAATTTAATATTTTAATATCTGCCTTTCAACCCTGTTCTGTGCTGACTCCATCCAACCATCCTTTGCAAATCCTACTTCCCTTATATCTATCCTAATATTGTCCTCCCACCTACATCTAGGTCTTCCAAAGTGGTCTTTTCCCTTCGGGTCTTTCAGTCAATACTTTCGAGATACCGGTATGTCTTTCCTCCCCCATGCATGCAACATGTCTGGAAGGATAACATATAAATAGGGTAAAGATTCCTAATTCCATGCTTATTTCCTTTACTACAACCCAGATGTGTGCTTTTCAGAGATCTTTGCATTTTCACTTACACAGTGACCCGTCTAACAAAATTCTTCTGCCCAGATGCATGTTTTATAACAATTTTTAAGTAGTACCCATTTTTTTACCACAAGTTCAGTCTTTTATTTTTCTGTCCGAATAATGCAATCGGCTTGGATTGGTGTCTTTGAAGATTGTTTAGTAAAAACTAGATGTAGAAAAATAACTCTAAATATGTATCTCTCAACAAAGCGGAATATAATTCTCGCATGTATTGTTTCAGTAAATAGCTTTTGTATCAGATGATTTGTCTTTTATTCAATTAAATACTTAAATTCTTTTCCACATTTCGAAGAACACCCAAGACTTGTAAGAAATTGTGAAAATAAATCACATTTTTGTGGATTTGCTGGTGCAGTAACTTGGGAACTCTCATTCAGGAAGTCCTTCAAATCCTGTCACTGACCAATCCGAGTGATTTCTAGGTTTTCTCCACTCACAAATGAGAATGCCAGATTGTAATTAACTTACTCCTTAACTTTGGAATAGATCTGGAAACAGGCCTTTATGAGATCTCTTATTAAAACATAAGCTTCATTTAATAATTCAAGTCAGCCTCCTAAAATATTGAAAGGGGTAAGCTAAGAGTTTATTTTAATGCTACTTTGTTTGTTCTTAATACTGAGTTCCATTTTTTTATTGCCATTCATGGTAGTCATTATACACTTATATTCAAACTCAGATTTTCTGGACACCTGTGAACTCGACTATGTTCTCAGTGTGTGAGTTACATCGGTGTTTGCACTGTTAGCGAGAGCACTTCTCCCATCTCTGGATATCATGACGTTCATAGTATTTATAAAGCTCAAATAGCACCATAAATGAGATTACTATATAATAGCAACCAGTCTCAGGAAATAATCTCAGGAATAATGTGTGAGTAAACTTAGGATATATGTTAGCCTACTGTCATTAATAACAATACTAACTTTATCATACAACATTGTATTCATCATCCTCATTTATGTTTTCTTTTTCATTAACACATCAGGTGTTTTGCATCTACCATATTGAAT
The DNA here is from genome assembly GCA_964059195.1 of Ectobius pallidus. Taxonomy (NCBI): domain Eukaryota; kingdom Metazoa; phylum Arthropoda; class Insecta; order Blattodea; family Ectobiidae; genus Ectobius; species Ectobius pallidus. The sequence goes on along the minus strand of CAXKWD010000002.1, from coordinate 43,825,992 downwards.
TAAGTCGGGGAACATCACATAATTTTAAACCTTCCTAATTCACTGCTCAAATTAGGCTGAGTTGTTCCAGTACAATAGAGTTCAGGTCTCGTAGACACTGTCTTCTTCTACTTTAGTAGCCTAACAACATTTATCTCAATATCTGGTATATGGAATTTATACCAGTAAATCTCAAAGTGCAAATATTTAATAATAAGCCTTTGTGTTGTCTTGTTTAATAAGTAGCCTATCATAAATTTAATTCATTATTAGCTAGCTTCCAGAGCAGTGATAATCTGTTTAGGCAAAATTGCTCTTGTAAAGATTAAGATTGAAAATTGTCTTAATATATAGCAGAATTAACTACATGTAGTATGTATTGCTCATATTACAGGATACTGATAACAGTTTTTTTTTTTTAAGTTTACGTAATGTAATCACCATTATTTTATGCAGTGAAGTTAAAGAACTTGACAAGAAAAGTATCTCAGTATCTTTGTAGCATCTTGTCAACCCTTCATATTATTTAAGGAAGCTTTCCTACAATCTAATTTATTTGCTGCCTCTAATCTTTGTTTACAAATGCTTATATATTTTGCTTCTCTTCAATTTAATACGTGGGACATACAAAATCAGGCTAATTGTTTTGTTGACTTTAATTTTTATGGTTTGAAGAATTTTAAAAATACTGGTAGTACTACAAAATGTCTCACTGATTACAATGTAAATTACGATGAGTAATGTATTGCATTTTTATTTATAAGGCATTTCAAAAATACAAAAAAAGAAAAAAAAAACTAAAGCTTGTCTGTGTTTGTTATATGTATGTACTATAAGTTTCTGCTAAGCAATTATTAAAGATGTCTACATAGATTTCTATTTTTTAAAATAGGGTTTTTGAGAACTAGTAGGGAACTAGCTTCTTGCAAAATAAAATTATTGGGAAATTATAATACACAGGAATGTATACCGTAATAATATTTTGAATTAAATTCTTAAAGATTATTAAAATGCAAGTTTAGTAAAAAAATCTCTGCACCATTATTAAATAATTACCATTTTGGAAAATATATATTCATATATATATATATACTACATTTTTTCTACAGTTTCACTTTTTAAAATTGACTTTGATCAGGTTACTAGCTTATTTGTTATTTCTGCATGGAGTCAAGAATTACAGAAATCTGAGTTTAGTAACGCTATACATAAGATTAAGGTAAAATTTGCTTGAAATGTACGGAGTTTGTTAGAGAAGAAAGAAAGACTTTGTTGTTGATAGCGAAAAAATAACAGGAAGAAAGAAAAGAAAGAGACAATGACAAAATACAAAGAATGTTTAATGCAACGTAGAATCATTAACCTTTTCACTGCTAATGATGTATAAATTCGTCACCTTAAAAATTCTATAAAAACAGATGTATAAGATCAATACAGTATTGATTTATACAGAATGTGGGGATTTTTTTATCCTCAAGTTAGGATTGTCATTTATGGAGATCAGCTATTTCACTGAAATTTTTCTCATTGTTTTCAAACTTAGAGCCCACTGATGATTGCTTATCTTAATAAATAAATTCAGCTTTGAAAGGGTTAATACTTTAGAACTAACTTTATTTAGTGGCCAAGCAGAAGTTATTTTACAAACAAACCTTTAGTCTTTGCAGGATTTTATTACTGGATATTTTTAAATGTAGATTTATTTTCATTTGTTATTAACATTATTACTATGAAGAAAGCTTTGATTTATAGCTTAATGTTATGCAGCTTTTTCAATATTTTTTGTTATTTTATGCATTTCACTTTTGTTTTTAATTAAATGCAATACAACTAGAGACGAGTTAAAAAAATAGCATGAAAACTTGCAGGGGATTTAAAGTGCATATATTTTTCATTAAGACATTTTGTTTTGATAAAGAGGATTCAATGTTGTGCATATGTCTTTAGCTTAAGCAACAGGTACTGTCGAGCTAGTATCACTTATTATTACTATAATTATTTTTATCATTATTATTATTATTGTAAGTAAACAACTCTCGGTTGTTATATGTAACACTACAACCGTATACAAACTGACAACAGTACTGAGCCATACAAAGTGCTGCTCAATAGGTTCTGCCACCTTCTTCCATTTGTAGTGAACATTTCACACAAACTAATATACCAATACCAAGCAGTATAAAAATTTAGTAGTGAGTGATAAATTTCAACAATTACTTGAGAATGAGTAAAGAAGTAAGAGAAGTAGAGTTTATATCCATTTTGGGATGAATGGTGATATTTCAGATCAACTAATTCACGAAGTGGAGTGTATATTAATTAATTCTTCAGGGAAAGAAGTGTATGAATAGGAATGTTCAAAATTGCCTCTCGCCAAGCAAATAATATGAAACAACAAATTAAACTGCCATATATTAGAAATGGTAATAGTTTATACTCAAAATAATACTTCCCATGATTTTACACTGAAAATTGTGGAGCTATAAATTTCATCAATGAATGTAGCTCATAGTGTGGTAAATGTAGTGTATGAAATGCTGTTCATGAATGATTGTACTCAGTAAGAATGACAATTCTGATTTAATAAAGATCTTATTAGTTCATTTAAATGTCAAAACTTAAGCAACTGTTATGGAACTCAATGCCATTTTGCACAAGTTTGTTCGTATGGTGATTTCCTTTTGAATTTTAAAAATATCAATTTCTCACTGCCCATTTTGTTCGCCTAACAAAGAATTAAGTAATCTTATGTACAATACCTGTACATAGCTAATATAGCACAACTGTTACCGTGCAAATCAGCTTCAATGGATATCAAACATTGTCCAGTTACTCATATTATTATACCGGTATAAGTAATTCCATGATTCACATGGAATTCCATAACCTAATTTCATGGTTTTCTTAAGTTTCTTGCTTAGTATTGGTATATATTTAAGAAAATATCAAATAATAGTGAAGAAAATGCTTTCTGCATCTTGTACATAATTAATTTAATTTGTTTTGTATATAAGAATGCATTTTCCTGTGTAAGGGAAATAAGTAGAAAATTGTCATTCTAAATGATGTAGATAGTTTACTTTCTTCATTGACAAATCAAAGTATTGATTAAGTGTATGTTAACGCTGGGAGTTTCTTAATTAATATGTATATATTTGTGAGCTTAATTGGTATTTTCACATACTCGTAGTGCAGGTACACTGATTTTTTATTTTGTAAGTGATGTGACATTAGAAATGGCAAGGATACTAAACATAAGGCGCAGAATCGAATACAGCTTCTGCTGCCAGTGTTACAAACCCATAAGAGGTGGCATGCCTGGGCAGCACTGTATTTGTCGGCCTGTTCCAACACATTGGTCAGGCATCCATTTTTTAATTTTTTTTATTTTATTTCCAAATTATTGAAATCTACCTCACAAAACTGCTGTTACATACCCCAACTTTGGGGTAATTCACTCAGGGAATACATTATAAATATATGTGACACATATAGCAAAAGATATGAAAATCTTTGTTTCTTTTTTTTTTTTAGTAGTATGAAACCTGGAGAGATTTTTTAAATACAGCTTGTACAGAGAAATCCATTTATATGTAATGGAATAAATAATTAAAATCTGAAATGCTTGGTAATTGATTACCAGATTCACTAACATTATTACTATCTACTAATACTGTTTTCTTGATATCAATAATTACTGTTGTTACATCAATGCATCTCATGTAATCCATAAAAAAAACCAACTTGCATTACAGCATAATACTTGATGTGGAATGGAACACCTTTATTTTGTATGGTGATTTTGCATTTTACAGTTTCTTATCTAGGAATTTATTTTTTTATTTAGAATAGTATCTCTCTATTCTCTAGTATGTGGATTAGGAGAATGTGAGTAGCAATTTCAAAAATGAATGTCACAAAACAAAAATGCAGCCCTTGACAATGTTGCACAAAGGGAGCTCAAATTGGGCCATAAAAGCCAGAATTTGATTAAAAAGGAGCTTAATAGGGAGGCAGAGGTGATCAAATAAGGTTTCAAAGTAGTCTTAGAACCCCTTTTCTAGAGCTTTAAAGAAATCTAAGGGAGACTTAAATATGCCCTAATATGATCTAACAATGCTTGAAGGAACCTGAATTTGTCTCAAATGAATCCATAGACAGTTCTGATGTACCAGTATGTATAGCAAAGCTTTAGTCTGACTGCTCACTTAAGTCCCTGTTGCTTATTAACCCTTTTGGTGCCATATGCTGATACGATCAGTATCGTCGTTACTGTCCGTTGAGTGCCAGTCTTTGTACTAGTTCTACCTGCTGAAAAATGCAGAGTTCGTTGGAAATATACATAAAGGAAGACTTTTGCCCTGTGGAGGATAATTTTTGTAATTATATCAATAGAGATATGCATAATTTAGGTATGATAATACGTTATGTTCCTGTTATATTATTGCATATAATATTGGTATGATCATGGTGTCTTTGTCGTTGTTGCGTACTTACTTACTCAATGGCAATAGACAATTCCTCAGCAAGCTAAAGGAATATTATCTATTTCATGGAGCCCAAAAGTTCATTGCCGTGCTTACCTGAGCCTATGATTCATCCCTATTCTGTGCTATCTCCAACCATCCCTCGCAAATCCTACTTCCCTTAAATCTATCCTAATATTGTCCTCCCACCTATGTCTAGGTCTTCTGGATGGTCTTTTCCCTTCAGGTCTCCCAGTCAATACTTTTGAGATATGTCTTTCCCCCGTGCATGCAACATGTCCAGCCCATTTCATCCTCCGTAATTTAATTACCCTTACTATATCCGGTGATGAGTACAGGTTATGAAGCTCATGTAGTTTTCTCCAGTCCCATTTTCTTCTGTCTTAGGCCCAAATACTAAGCTGCTAAGCTACTGCTATCAGATAAATCACTATCACTGGTACAGTCTAAGTCATCTGTGTTGAAATAACACAGTTCTAAATACTCAAATAATTATTCATCATCTTTTCTGCCAACTTATGTCTTGCAAACATTCTCCCGTGGTTACTACCAAACAATGAAATGACAATATGTTTCACTCAAGAAAACGTCCCCTTCTGAAGGTCAAAGCCTTCACAAAGTACGTCCTTGAAAAGAGTGGAGAAACCCAATCTTTTGTCATACATTTCAAGGTACAGTCTGCCTAAAAAAATATGTATATTATTTCGTAAAACTGAATTCCGCTCTGATCAGTGTTGGTATTTTAGACAGTGAGGATGCAGGAACCAAGTGAATTGGAAGGTGGCATTTTAGAAGCATTTCTCTGGCAAACAGCCTGGCACTGAAAAAGTTAAGACATTGACTGTATAAGATTGTGTCTAAGTTTATGCTTGTAGGAAGTGTAGGGTTATTATCTTTGGGATTTTTCTAAAGCATATTTTTGTATTGTACCATACTTCTTAATTCCTCAGTCTCCTTTTTTCTTTATGATTCCACATCAAGTATTATGCAGAAGCATACGATTTTATCATCACCATCATCGTCATCGTCATTATCATTGTTAGAGGGAAATAATAGTAATGTTTGTCCTAGTCTTGCTATTTTTATTAAAGATATTTTGATATTATTTCTAGTGTAAACGTTTGTAATACATTTCTTCTGAAACAGTTTGTTGACGAAGTTAGAAGTTTCTATGCAAATGATGTAACTTATAAAGAATAATGCTGAAACCAGATAGCTTTCCACAATACGTAAATTGCTCATTTTACTAAGCTCATAAGTAAGAATGTCTGCGTGTCAGTTGATTTGCCAGCATGTTTCTCAACAAACTGAAGAAGGCAACACTGTAGCTTACAGGTTAGAAATGCCAAGGTTTGCCAATGGCCTTTCACAACAAAAGAATTTAGACTATGGTAGTATGGGTGGTATGACTAAATACTTAAATTTTTATTTCCTGTTTGTTTGTCCACACTACAATAAAAAAACAAATAAACAAAGTAGGAGAGATGAGCGAGTACAGAACATTTAAAAGTTAGCGTGCTTTTATTTGTTTGTTGGTATGTATTTATTTTGCTTTCCCCCTTTGTGGGACAAAATATGCTACATAATCAAGATATGAGAGACCTATAACATTGATTAAATAGTATTCTAGGATACAAAAAAATTGACATAATTAAATCATTGTACACTGATATAATGTTTTTACAAATGTGATAATTCTGAAGTAAAAATTTAAGATAATTATTTATGTATAGGACTTTGGTTACTCAGGAGGCTGATAGTTTTTCTAAGCAGTAATAATGTCATTATACAGAGGATGTTGTTGATCTTAAAATTGCTGCAGTACCAAACTAGTGAACTCATATTTCCATGTCTACATCTTTGAGCTGCTTTTCGTAGGACTTGAAGAAGACAGTGGGAGCTATGGGTCTAAAGGAAGTGGGCCCTATAGAAAAAATGAGTTATATATCTACACAATTCCTACCAGCAAAGGTTAGTAATGGGTATTACTGTAATAGTGGTATTGTGGAAATGAGATTTGAAAATAAGTGCCATTCCTGAAGATGTCAGAGAAATTCCTGAAGGTGTCCAAAGGGACTCAAATGGCTTTACCCAAAGGGATGAAGACAACTAAAAGGGCCTGGTTGTTTCTGAAGAATCAAGGAAGAATCGTGAAAAGACTAAAATTATCCTAAGAGTCTGTGTTACCTAAGGTGTAAAATAAGTTCTTAGGGATATTCAACCTGAAATGAAGCCTACAAGACGCTCAAAAGGGGTTAATGATTAACCAAGGATCTTGAAGGGAGCACAAACTTACCTGAAATGACCAAGCTTGCCAAACTGGGATCATTTGTAAATTGTTGATAACATACTATGGAAGTATCCTACTAACTGAAGAAAAGAAATTATGGGCTGTTGAAAGGCTCTTTCTATGCAAAATGTCACAACAAGAATTCAGCTTACTTTTTGTGTGTGTATTTCGTTGTGTCTCCATTTTGTTCAATAGAGATAAATGGGCATTCCCAGAAGAGAAAAAATTACAAAGATTGCATCATTTATGCAGTGGTTGTACAAACATTATGTTTATTTTTTCTATTTTGTTCATGCACTGGTTTATGTCTGACTGCAATAATTTATTATTTTCATATTTCAAGTGGTACAATATTAATCAAAGATCTTAATAGATTCCGCCTGGTATACCACTAAATTTGTTTCAATACAGCTGGAAGCTGAAGAAGAAAATGATCAGGAATGCAAGCTCACGTCTATTGAGTAGATGGCTTATATGACTGCAATACCAAAAGAGTAATATTTTCCACTTGACTTTTTGTAACAATTTACTTTGATGCTATATACATTATTTCTGTTTTCTTTACGTTAATAGTTTCAAAATTAAATTCTCTGATCAGGTGCTACCAAAAAGGAATGAAGAATTTCAATTGTAGAAGAGGTAAATGCTAAAAGTGAAGCAGTATATTCATGCTAAATACTCGTACTTTCCAGCAGCCTAAGAAGTGTACAATTTGTCAGTATCTTTATAAATTGAGAAGACGTCGAACTGAAGACAAACTGTATTTAAAAACTGCAAAGTTAAGTAACCAAATCATTTATTAATATTTATTATATTTCACTAAATCTATAATTTGATCTTGATAGAAAAAAAAATTGTTACACTTCACAGCTAATTTTATTTTTATTTTATTCTTTATTTTCAGCATTATTTTACTTGGAGTCTCATCAAACGAAACCTTGATGATTGGTATGAATACATCCTGGTCTTACTTGAGGTTAGTGTCATAAATTGATAGGACTTATGACTCGTATGTTTTAATAGATAATATAAATTCACTGTTTCTAAGTTAAATTACTGATATATTTTCTTGTACAGTCTTTCTGTTTGTTTCTTCAGCTGTGTAATTTCAGGATCTGGTTCTGGCTGAGTTGCTGTTTGCATTAATTCCAGTACTAAGAGCAGAATAAATTAAGTGTGGTTACTCATTATTAAAATTACTGTTGTGATATTGAGTATCAGTTTTGATTTCATTAATTCTATTCTGTTTGCTTATTTATAGCTTATTTATTTATTTTTTCATTTACAGTTTTACTTCACTGTACTAATTAGCAAGAATACAAGAGGCAAGGCTTGAGAGTTTTAACTTACCATTTGTAGTTTACTCAATACAATAATTGTAAATATTATAGCTGATTTTTAACTCCCGGTTGGGTGCAGTGTATCTGAGCGATCTGTTTCCCGCATTTTTAACTACAGAAATGTAATTGTATATGAGAAATAATTTTACTCAGAGTAGCTTCATAAAATCCATTCTTGCTTTACTTTGTTAATTGCTGACTGACAGTATCAATTACTTATTAATATTCATTTTTGTGTTAAGTAAAATTATTTGAAAGATTCGTGTAGCTCACATGCATGTATGTTACTCACTACTGGACAGGGTTAGTATTTGATTTGTAAAAGAAATGTTTCTTTATGACGTGTAAAATATGCATAAAAATCGTAATTAACATATACATAAAGTATGTAAAAACCGTTTAAGACTTTGAACTTCGTTCCATTTTGCAATTAAAGAATTAGAATTGGAACCTGCTGATGCAGAATTTTAATTTGGAGCTTGTTTATGTGAAAACTCAATATAGCTACTATGGCACATGGACCAGAAACAGTAGCTACTGTTTACACACAGCATTTTGTGTGCACCATAACATAGGCATACCGAGGGGGGGGGTTTTGGGGGTTTGAACACCCCCCCCCCCCCCATTGATTAAAAAAAGGAAAATTATATAATTTTTTTAAGTCTGCCCATAAATTACTTAATGCAAGTATAAAGCGTGGGAAGCTTAAAACTCGTTATTTTGCGTCTTAATTTTTAAAATTTTCCGGGGGAGAACCCCCGGAAGCTTAAAACTCGTTATTTTTCATCTTAATTTTTAAAATTTTCTGGGGGAGACCCCCGGAAGCTTAAAACTCGTTATTTTGCATCTTCATTTTTAAAATTTTCCGGGGGAGGGCCCCCGGACCCCCCTCTCCCTGGGGGGTATTCCATACACCCCAGACCCCGCGGATGTTATAACCCCCCCCCCATATGGTCGGCCTGGTTACGCCTATGCACCATAATAAATTTTACAAAACCTTTTTGCAAAAATATGGCAAAAATTAAAGCTTGTTAAACTAAAATAGAAAGATTGATGCTGTTATTTAAAATCCATAGACTTCTTACTGTGATAGAGAAGTACATGGAAACCCAATGAACTATGAACCAGCTGCACAGTATTTTTCTACTGGGCATGTGGATATCTGTTTCCCGCTACTGCTGCAGTCAAGGTCATGCTAATGATGCTGGCTTTGCTCTGCTCTGCAGTATTTCGTTGACCATGAAGCAGTTTAGTTCAATGTGAGTTGGTGTGGAGCAGTTGTTACGAGTTATTTAGTATTGTGTCCTGTATTTAGTCACAATTATGGATCATTATATGTTTACTATTGTGCAGCGTATAAGTATGATTCATATGTGATAATGCAGTCAGCTTGTCAAGTGCAAATACGATTTGCAGAATGATTCCCGAGTGTAAAGGTTCCAGGCCATACAACAATCTGTAATCTGTATGATAAATTTCAGGTCACAGGTAGAGTTCAGGCTAAGAAATCTAACAGACAACTTTGTATTTTTACTGAAGAAACATTAGACGACATCAGTCATCGTTTGGAGACTTCCCCCTAGAAATCGCTTAGGCATCTTTCACATTAGGAATTTTGTCTTTGCAAAGAGTTACTAAATTGTTCAAGAGGTGCCAAAAATGTTATTGACGATGGTGGCCAGTTTCATTGCCTTTCATAACATTTGTAAGTAAAGCCAAACATAGTTGAGAAAATTGTTGTATGGCTGCATCAGCGCCACTCTAGCAGATGCCCCACAGTTGTACTGAGGTATCGATATGTGTAATAACATGTTAGTTGTGTATGGGGGTGTGCATTTTTTTTAGATGGAACATGTTGGTGGAATGTAGTTATTAAAAAGTAGATATAGGACCCATGCCCCCACATGCAGTTGACAGTTCAAATAAATTATTCATAGTTTTCTTTAATTGACAGGGCTTCCTATCTACTTGTATCATTCATGTTTATAGTGCTGAAACTTTCGTAGTTTTTGTCATGAATATTGCAAAAATTGAAAGAAAAAAAGTTTTGTGGTTTTGTCATAAATTAAACTTGGATGCTATCAAATGTTTAGACCAGGGGAAAACAATAGAAAGAAGTTGTAAATTATTATTAGGAATTAGGTGTTTGTGAAGTGATCATAGCAGACTAGAAGAGAGAGAGAGAGTAAACATTGGGTTCAATCTCTGGTACCTTCTCAGATATTTCTGGTAGAGAGAACGGTGAACTCAGCCTTCTGAGTTCAAATGAAGAGCTACTTTAAAAAAGAAGTAGTGGCTCCAGTCAAGAAAACCTTGAATAGTAGCCGTGGAAGTTGGCATGCTAACTATACGCCTCACAATTCTGCCAACTGCCAATGATGTCAAATGAGGCAGATATACAACTTTTGAATGGTAGGCCCTGCCCCTTCATGTTATGTAACGCCAAGGAATTTAGTTTACCTGTACTTATGCTCAAACAGCAGCATACCAACAGTGATTGGGTCTCAGACGCTGATCAATAAGGGGGCCTACCCAGTATTCACATTTATTTATAGCCTATTATTCACACAGTCTACACAAAATATGACAGTAAGCTGTCTAATTCATTACATTTCTGTGGACTCTGAATAAACTACTTAATAATAGATTACTTTTTTTCATTTGGGATTTGGATGTTTATTATTTATTAGGCAACTTTACTTTTGTACCATAAGATTGCTGAGAGTGCCAGTACCAGTATTAACTTATGGCCAGTGGAAATCCACGATAGTATGGTACCTAATTCCTTCTGCCATTTTATTGAAAAAATAGGTCAACTAAATAATTGTCATTTCACAATATTATTTTATGTATAAAAGAAAGAAAACCCAAAGAGCAAACATCAATGGTTTAAAAAGTACATTATTATTATTATTATTATTATTATTATTAATACACTAAATAGTACATAAATTTAAAATCTTGCATGCAAGTTTTTCTCTGCATTTTTTTTTTACATCAAAACTGACTTTTTTCAACAGAGTTCTCAATTGATATTAGGGCTAAGCTTGGCAACTGTTGGGGCTTTTATTATTACAGTATGCCCACAGTACTTCCAGTGTGGTTATTTCTAACCTGTTTTTTAATTAATCATTTAAAAATGTATAACTTAATGTTGTTTAATAGGCAACTGTTTATTCACTCAAACCAAGACTAGTCTCTGGTCCAGTAAAAATAAATATTATTTGGTGGTCTAGTAAAAATAAATATTATTATAAATATTATTTAATATTAATAAATATTAAAATATTTATGTTAAAAGTGGGGCCTGGGACGGACCACCCCTCCTCCCCTGCCTTGGTACACCATTGTGCTCATACACAACGAAATGTTTATTTTTTTATTATAAATGTATTTTTGCCTGGATTTTAGGAAGAATTTATTTGTTATAGTGAGTAAGCATTAAATTTTTTAAAAATATTTTAAGGAAATCCCTTAAGTATGAAAAGTGGCAATCCTTTGTTCTGATGTTATTTAGTAATACTGTAGATTATTTATTTATGTTTGTCTTAGTTTGGATACATAAGAAGTGTACAACTCATCTCTCTTCTATAAAACAAATTTATCTGATTCTGAACCGGTTAAAATTTGTCAGTTAAAATAAGAACTGGCTAGTATTTGGATAATGATTACTTGAGTTTCCAGTGGGGTGAGTAGGAGGCAGCTTGCTCTGTAGTCATCTGTTGGAAGAAATGAGCTAATTAGGAAATGGCCTGTGTTATGTAGAAAAAATTAAGATATGCTAGATGGAGTGGGCAATAAGGAAACTGGGATGTGGAGTGAGAGTTCTGATTGGTTGGGAAGGAAAACTGAATTGAATAGTAGTGATGGGTTGTGTAAACAGTCCTTTTCCTTTTCATGGCCAATGCCCATTTTGGGAATGAGAGAGGCCATTACTGGCTAAGCTGTAGACCGCCATCCCTTTTGAAGTTTTGGTCTTCGATCTGAACAAGTGGGGGGGGGGGGAACACACACAGGCGGTATGTTATCCCTAGGTTTTTCACTGTCATACCGCAATTTAAAAAATGGATACCCCTTCCCTCGCAACACATGTGGTAAGCAGTAAATTGTTCTAAACATTCAGCTGTGTTTTTAATTTTTCCTCCATGAGTAAGCAATCCCACTTCATAGATGATCGCCAAGCGGGAGAGCAAATGTTATGAACATCTTGTGCTGTATTGACAGTATTTTATTTATTTCAATAAAGATATTTTAAAAGTATTTAATACCTATATAACATAAAGGTTACAATATTTTGTTACCCAGAAATATTTTTCAAAACATCAGCTCTAATGGTACAGCCTTTAAGATAGCACTAAAGGCCATCACAAGTTACCGGTCACAGCCTTCTATACTGGCAATGATAATCTGTCCAAGTGGTTGAATGATCATAAAAGAAATTATATTATAATGCAAACAGATATTAGGGCCTACTCTTTGCTACAAAGGAACATAATTCTTTTTTAAGTTCCACTAATTTTTAATGACGGTATGCTATTTGACCATTGAAACCAGTTGTGCTATGCCATACCAGTGCATACCGTCTCACTTAACTCACTGATCTGAACTTCCAAGGAGTGCTATATTTCTGCTCCAGTAGCCTATCTGCCTACCCAGGATCTTGGCCTGATCGAATTGTATCTTGTGGCCAATGTCGAATCTTACTGGATCACTGCAGTCTTGCCTGGGTAATTCAGCCTTATGCATCTGCAGTATTCATTGTATCTTTCCTCAACAGTGCATCCTGTTTCCTGATGTAAACGTATCACAGGAGATTTAGCAGATGCCTGGTGTGCTAAACCTAATAAATTGTCCAAGATGGCAACGGAGCAAGCTGTCGAAAGCTCAGAATCAGTCGTCCTGCTCCCAGATTATAATCCCGAGATACCATTATCTTTGGCTAGTATTTCTTTCAAATCTTGCTTAGTCAAGGTGCTGAGGTAAAATGCTGGGAGTATAGTATGCAGGACTATACTGACCACATTGATGAAGTGCCGATGTTATATAGAGAACAGTAGCATTGTTGTTCTAGTCTCTTTTTTTTTAAACTGGCAAAATTTTCAATCATCTAATAATCCATTATATTGGTTTTCTTTGACAAAGTGTCTTAATATTTAGATATGACATTTTTAATTATCTACCGACAATACTATGTATACTGTTTTTTTTTTTTTTTTTTTTTTTTTTTGTAAAATGGAACACGTCTTGTTTTGAAGTATGAGGGCTTTTTTTTTTTTTTTTTTTTTTTTTTTTCAAGATCCGATCGGTCGCAAAATGAAAACCACAGTGAAAATCAAAACTGTTCTATTTTGAACGTCTAGGTACACCTTCTAGTTACTTCTCTAAATAGTCTCTCTTCGATTGAGACATTTTTTCAAAGCGTGGTGCAACTTTCAAATGCCCTCTTCAAAGAAGCTTGCCACCAGCGTATTGAGAAGGGTCTTCACGATATTTTGAAATTCTTCATTGGTGTGGAAGCCAGATCTTGGGTTTGTTCGGGAAATTCGTGTGCATCCATTGTTTGGATTGTTCTTTTGATTCTGGATTACCGTAACAAAACCACATTTCATCCCCTATCACGATAGATTTCAAAAACTTGTTCCCGTGCCAAGTGACTTTCATCTTTTTCGGCAGCTGAAGAAAGATCTGGGAGGACAGAGCTTCCACACCAACGAAAAATTTCAAAACCCTTCTCAATATGCTGGCAACAAGCTTCTATGCAGAGGGTATTTGAAAGTTGCACCACGCTTCGACAAATGTCTCAATCGGAGAGCCACTATGTAGAGAAGTAGCTAGAAGGGAAAAAAAGGCAGACCTACTAAAATATCTAAGTTGCTGGTATGAGCCACTGCGCATGCCTAGAACCCGCTAGGCAAGCAAGCAACTTAGATATTTTGTGCGTCTGCTTTTTTGCCCCTACGTGTACCTAAATGTTCCAAATAAAACAGTTTTGATTTTCACTGTGTTTTTCATTTCGCGACTGATAGGACCTTGAAAAAAAATAGCCCTCGTATCATCCTCTCAGTTTCATAACATTTCCATCCATAAATGATACAAAAAATGAACTTAAACATATGCCTTTCTCTTTTATACATTTAACCTAATTAAAAATAACACAAAAGCAATTTATGAAGATATCCATGCTTTATATCAGATGCCTTTTTAAAGAATATTGCATACAACTGGCTTTAGAATGGTGCTAAACAGTGTAAAGAAGAGCATGCACCATCTCGTATTGGCTACTAAGGCGGCAAATAGCTAGATTACAGGTGTTCAGAAAATGCTCATTTTGAAAGAAACCGTACCTGAGTAGAACTAATATGCCAAACATTAATACACACTTAATAGGTTCACAAATTTATACAGTTTTTAACTTGTGCAAAAACAAAGTTTCGTAAATTGGGGCTTAAGCCTTTTTTTTTTTTTTTTTCCATGAGGAATAATATTTTATGCACATTTGGGTTTTCTCAGGGTATTGGCTGATGCTTTAGTTTTGTATTTGCTGGCTTTCAGTGTGGTAGTATTTTTTAACCAGCTGTTGAATGTGGATTTTGGGGGAAACATTTCTCAATACCTACCCCAGATCTGAAACATTTTAAAAGTGTTATTTAAAATCGTTCTTACAAGCAATTTTTATAATACTGTGAATTTGATTGTGTGTTTGGATACTTTATAACAAAATGACCCTAGGATTTCAGCAATTTTTCAATGGATTTAGTGTTTTTACATCATGTTTTGAAGTATTTATTTGTCCGGGATCTTGAATAGGCTGTGAAAGCACTTAAAGCTTTCCATTTTAATAGATTGAAATGCCTGCAATACTTTTTGAGGTAGGACAAAAAATAAAATAAAATAAAATAATCTCTACTGTAGAGTAAACATAAGTTATACATCGCCTATGCAATTTAAATGTTTTTTATGCTCTTAGATGTTAGGTGTAATAATTTAAGATCAAAAAACATATTCTGTAGATTTCATGTTCGTTGTCAAGTATACTATTCCGGTAACTTACTAGAGTTTTTAAGTTTGTGTACCTACGTTTCATTGTAGAATCCCAGATGTCCATTTCAGAGATAATTGCTCTTAGCTATATGCATATATATTTATATCTGTAGTAATTTACAATATTCTGTTACTAGTCCAAGGTAGTAAGTTAATTAGATGTGTAAAGAATGTTCGTTCTCATTATCTGGGGAGGAAATCATATGTATATCTGTACATACTTCTACATTTGAATCTGATTGTCAATTGCCAAGCAGTTAACTGATGTTGTCGTCTTAGTCAACTATACCTTTTCTGTTTTAAAGAAGGAACTATTTAAAAAATATATTATTGTCCACTTTTGTTGGGCAATGTTAATACACTCCTTGTATCATTCTATCATTGAGCATTTTGTAATGAATGATCCAGAATCATTCCATGGATTACAATTTTTGGAGAAATTCAGAAAGTAAGAATCTCGCTTGAGTTATTTAGGTATGAATAATTACAGTGTATTGCGAGATGTTGAATATATCTCGGAAACTTGCTCATTATAAAATCCCAGAACCTCTATTATTCTCTTAATACCGGTACATTAAGGTTTTCAAAAATGAACACACAATTTTGGTTGGATTTAATTGGAAAATTGCCTGTATGTAATAAATTGTCAGAGATGTTATATTTTAAAATGAAAACAAATCATTCCCATCGCATTCACTGTTATTAAATGTTCAATAACTACCAATTTAACAATTTTGGTTGGATTTAATTGGAAAATTGCCTGTATGTAATAAATCGTCAGAGATGTTTTATTTTAAAATGAAAACAAATCATTCCCATCGCATTCACTGTTATACTGTTATTCACTGTAATAACTACCAATTTAACAATTTTTATAAAAATTAATTTTTCTTAACTTCACTATTAATATGAAGTATAGTGCACAGCTGACAACCATAAGAGGTTTCAATGCTTTGGAAAAATGAGAGATGGGCAACATTGTACATTAGATGAGCAAACCTATTTTAAGATAAGTATTTTATTTTAAAATTTTGTAGCTCACTATACTCATCGCAACAGGAATTTAATTCTTTGCATTCACAGCTAATCCAATAACCTGCATAATCCAAATCTAAAAAAATTTTTAGGGAAAATAGAAAATTATCAAAGAAATCTCAGGCTAAAATGGACTTGAATTTTAGAACTTCAAATGTAGGCCTACTATTAAAATAATACAATACATCAATATGTACTTACATTACAAATCAGCAGATTTAACACTCAACAGATCTATCTGCTGATGTAAAGAAAAAAATCTTGAGGATGAAGCAATTTTCCACCATCGCTTTATAAACGTTATTAACTTTTAGATTTCATATATATGCCTAATTGTGTAATTATAAATTAACCCCATTAATTTGAATTTTTGCCCATCCGAACAGGCCCCAGTCCCAATTAGTTCATACTATCGGACTTCTGCTGTACATACATACATAAAGAGAGATGTTTCATTGTGGCATTTTCTGCTCACTTATGTATTTTGAATCTTTAAAGCTGCTGACTTGTATTACAAGTTACATAAAGTGATAATGATTTCAAATTTAAAATTTAAAAAACATGGGGATTTGAAAGGAGTAAATATTTTTAAAAGTTTTTAGTTGGTCTTGTTTTACCAAATTAAACTGAAGGAAGACTTCCCTTAAATTGTTAAAATGGTACCACAGAATGAGAACTGAGTTTTATGTAGTCATTATAACGGTGTGTTTCGTTGGTTTGTCTGAGGGCACTTTCTGTAGGTTATGAATGGATGCAGTAAACCTAAAATACCGGTATTATCATGAGAATTACAATAGGTTTCATGGTACAAGACCTCACTTGATTGTGCTGGGGACAAATACTAGCAGATCTCTAGAATACTAGGGATATAGCCATTTATGTTCAACTGATTAAGGAATTTTTTGTGACTGCTCATATCAGATCTATTCCATACTTGGTGACTGATGAAGTTTTACTAGAAGATCATCAAAAGCAATTCAAATTTTCCCACCCTTGCACCCCAAATTTTTCAACTGTTTTCATTCCATGGAGTGAATAATATTAACTTAGTTCTATGCTACTTCTTCTTCTTCTTCTTCTCCTCCTCCTCCTCCTCCTCCTCCTCCTCCTCCTCCTCCTCCTCCTCCTCCTCCTCCTTCTTCTTCTTCTTCTTCTTCTTTTTTTTTCCTTTCTTCGAAGTAACATCTAGGAATTATTCAAATATGCAGGTGTTCACCAATATCTTGAGAATGATTGGAAAACCAGAACATCTTTCCTCAAATTAATAGCATATTCTGAAATATTTTATATAC
The DNA here is from genome assembly GCA_964059195.1 of Ectobius pallidus. Taxonomy (NCBI): domain Eukaryota; kingdom Metazoa; phylum Arthropoda; class Insecta; order Blattodea; family Ectobiidae; genus Ectobius; species Ectobius pallidus. The sequence goes on along the minus strand of CAXKWD010000002.1, from coordinate 43,808,528 downwards.
GGTATATATTAAGCTATAGAATTTTCATGTTTTCATAGTTAAATTAATTAGATTTTAACAGTTCAATTTGTTCTCCGAAAATACTGGACCAGAACAGGAAATAATTTTGCATGTGTATGGCTAATAGCATTCATGCTGAGCTAATTGGGCCTATATTGCATCATTTATTATAAATATAGGTGCAGTAAAGAGAACAATTTCATTCATAGCATTAATTTAAGATGACTTTTTTTTTAAATTAATTTGTAACATTAAAACAGAATCATGGACATATAGCCTTTTTGGTCTGGACATGTTCTTACACCATTGTCCATGAAGTCAGTGACATATGGCAACCTTATTTAAAACGTCATACAGAAGCATATGAACAGATCATGTTCATTATGGTGGGTGAAATAGCTTCTGCTAAGTGCAAAGTCAAGGATCGAGGAAGTAGTCCATGTTTACATTGGAAGTGAGATAAAAACTGGAGACACGAAGTTTGCTGCTGTCTGTTTTCTGATCTCACAAGGAGTTTTGACTGTTCAGGTTGATTCACGTCCATTATCTCATAGGCATTGTGATTGTATGAGTTTTGGCACCTAACTTACTTACTCAAGGGCAATAGACAATTCCTAAGCAACTAAAGGAATGTATTTTATGGAACCCGGAGCTTCATTGCCATGCTTACATGAGCCCGCCATTCGAACCTATTCTGTGCTAACTTCATCCACCCATCCCTCACAAATCCTGCTTCACTCAAATCTATCCTAACATTGTCCTCCCACCTATGTCTAAATGTTCCAAGTGATCTCTTCCCTTCAGATCTCCGATTCAATATTTTTTAGATATGTCTTTCCTCTCCATGCATGCAACATGTTCAGCCCAATTTATCCTCCGTGATTTACTTACCCTTATTATATTGAGTGAAGAGCTCAGGTTATGAAGCTTGTCATTATGGAGTTTTCTCCAGTCCCCATATTTTAGGTTCTTATATTTTCCTAAGCACCCTGTTTTGGAACACACACAGATTATGTTCTTCCTGAAGAGTAAACGATCATGTCACACATTCATATAATACAAGCGACAGGATAATAATTGTTTTATAAATTTTTATTTTTACATTTCTGGACATAAGACAAGAAGATAAAAGTTTCCTAACTGCATAAAAACATTTCCTGATTTCAGTCAACACTTAACTTCTACCTTAATATTATTTGCATCTGTAATTATTGATCCCAGATATTTGAATTTCTCCCATTTTTTTCTAATAATTTCTAATTCTAATTAGAAATTCTAATAATTTGTGGCACATTATTCTGACATTTCATGACCATATACTTAATTTTTTCTGTATTAATTTCTAATCCGACATTCCTGCAGGCATTGAAAAGGTTTTCTGCATTTCTCCCAAATATGTTGATGTCATCGCCCAACTGACAAAGATCATCTGCGTAAGCCAAAATCGGGGGTAGTGATTGCCATTTAATTCTAGGCCTACCTTGTTTTTCCGAACTTTCCTAATGGCAAATTCCAAAGTGAAATTAAAAAGTAAAGGTGATTGTACATCATTACTTCAAGCCACTTTTAATGTCAAATGTATCTGATACAAGTTTCCCTACCCTGACACTGATGTAGGTTTTACTTGGATGCATTTTTATTAACCTACCTAACTTTTTTGGTATCCCTTCTCAGTGAGGATATTGTACAATTTGTCTCACCTAACTGAATCATATGCTTTCTTAAAATCCATATATAGCTGGTGAACAGACTTATTGTATTCCCACTTTTTCTCAAAGATTTGGTGAATACAAAATATTTTATCATTGGTTGATCTATTTCGCCTAAAGCCACATTGATCTCATATGATATTGTCCGCATATGGCGTTAATCTTGACAGAAATATATTAGACAAAATTTTATATGATGTTGATAAGAGAGAAATTCCTCAATAGCTATTACTTTCGTCCCTCCCTTTTTATGGATCAGTATAATAATAGATTCTTTCCATTCCTTTGGCATTTCTTCCCTCCTCCAAATCATAAGAATGATCTCTAAATTTAATCTATCCCCATCTGCCTTAATTAATTCTACTGGAATTTGTTCAACACCAGGAGATTTGTGTTTTTTTTTTAGTTTACCTTTAGCTGTATCTTCTTCTGTTAGGGTGAGTTCAGCAACCAATGGCTCTGCTGTGAATATTTCGCTTTCTAAACTTTGTAAGTCTCCATGTAAAAATTGTTTCTTCAGATTTCTTATCAAGTTCCCTTTTTTATTTGCCTTTAAAATGAAAAACAGATAGGAAAGTGTGTTGATTGATATTCAGTGGAAATAAAAAGAGGAAACCAGCGAGAGAATTGAACCTAAGATACCACAGATTCTGATGATATTGTGGTAAACTTTAAAAGAGGTATGAGCAGGAGCAAAATTCCATCTTTAAATTTTCATATAATCTGTTGAACTATATCTAACATTCTAAGTTTTAGTGTTTTGCCCAAACATAATTATGTGAAGTACTACTGTAAACCTCACTTTATATCTGCCGCTAATAAACTGTCCTTTTTGGAGTTATTTGCACTCCTATGATCCATTTTTGCTACAGGGTAATATTAAATAAATATAACTGGTTTGTACTTAAATAACAAAGCTTAGATATCTTACTTTCTAAAATGTATTTAAAAATCAACAATGAAATGCTTGTAGAAGTTACAACAATATGTTGTTTCCAATTTCATACTAGCTTATTTGTGTTATTTATTTATCAGTACAATTTAGAGCTTAATATTTTTAAAGTGCAAACAAAAATAATAATAAATACATAAAAATGAAGAAAATGTAAAATTAGATCAAGTATAATGATGTTTATAGTCTGTATAAAATAATTTAAAAGTTACAATTTTTTTAAAATTCTTCTGCCATTACTCAAAGAATGTACAATTCCAAAATCATAAATCATCGTTGTATGTTAGATCACTGTAAATGCTGATACCCCCTCGCCCAGGTGAGAAGTTGTTTTGTATTTTTTAATGTGATGTCAAACTCTCGCATGTCTATCTCTACCTGCAGTGTTGTGATTTATTCAAAGCTGTGTTCTTCACAAAGCACGGAATACTAAAAATTTTAGTGTAGGCCTACATATTTACTAACTTATTTAAAATTAACCTGTAAAAGTGCTTTGAAGAAATTTCAAACTATTTGGCATTTGGTTTAGAATTCTCTAATAATTAATTATAAACACTTTTGAATAAGGTTTTTTATTGAATTTTATTACATAAATTGATTTTATGCTATGCATTTTTTAAAGAAAAATCTATTTTAGTTACAAGTTTCTGAGTACAGTTTCTTTTCAATTATATTTAAAAGAATTCAAGAAAAATGTCTTCATCCACATCAGTGTTTTCAGCAGGCAGATCTTATCCTTGTGTCATCATCTGACCGGTGTTTGCATAACCATGTCCTCATTGTTTTTCAGTGAATGTGCTATTTTATTTTACTTTTTAAAAGTTTATTGCCAGAACTTCTAAATATGTTTTTTATTCAAAAAATTCAAAATTACAAAGTATTTAATTTACCAAAAAACGATTGGAGGGAACATTGCTGTTCACACCGCTTTCATGGAATCTGTAGAGCATCAATGAGAAAATGAGTCTTACATCACAGATGGCTAGTCCAATGAGAAGGTACCCACTTTCCAGATATTGTAGTTGCAATGTAATGCATACAAAACAACTTTTCATTTCAGTAGAATAACATGTTTCTCTTTGGTAGTCTACTTTTAATTATGTTTCTATACAGCATATCGTTATGTTGTTAAAACTTTTGCCCTACTATGTAGGCCTACAAATAGTAAATCTGCTTATGTTTCTTCAGTCTTGGAGGAAATTTAATATTTTTCCCCTTTAAAATCCATTGTTTGTGCCACTTATATTAACGTGCAATGCAGTGATCTACTGGTACAATTGCCAAAAAAAAAGTTAAAAATTGCAATGTGTGTATGTTTTACTTCACTCAGGAATCAATAGTACTATTATATGTTTTTATACTCCTTTGTTACCTAGATATAATAAGGATGCACTCATTTTTGTATCAATTTAATTTAAAATATTGTAAATGTAGTGTATAGATTGTTATTGTATACTAGACTAATACTCTAATATTAATGTAAATTGAATTTTACTTCTTCCTATAGACGTCTGTTTTAAATCTATTAACAGTACCAGTTGTTGGGATGTAAGTTATCGTGTACTGAAAATGTATTAACATGTTTGTGAAAGTATCAAAAGCATTACTGGATGGTGGTCAGCAGATTTCACATTTTTCATTGTTAATAGAGTAGGCTATATGCTTGTCCGGAAGAAAGTAATTGTTTAAATTTGCTAAGTTTTACAGTTACAAAAGTTAGTAATATTTTGCTTCATGTCTTCGTAATTACCGTTATTTTGCAGTGTTAAAAAAAATATTGCACAATCACAAACTATTAATAAATTGAGGTCAATAAAACACCCACTCACTTTATAAGCAGCTGTTGACTGTAAAGAGGTTTTCCATTATTGAATGGCAAGTACAGCTACAGAAAACCTCTCAAAAAAGTTAACAGAAGACATAAAGGTATAAAAGATCTTTTGAAATTATGGGAGGGGTTAATTGGAAAAAGACTTAAGCTATTTATGATTCTTGTGTTTTCCTTTCACAATAAATAAAGTGAGCCCTAAGATATTGGGGGTTTTATGTTCTGTCCTATTATAAAGGTTCATATTTTGAATGATATTACACCTTAAAATGTTATTAAACAACTCAGATTTCCACTATGCCAATAGCTTTCTCTGGAACTTTCCATAATACTGTTATATCACAACATGGAAAATATCCCAGAAACTAGGAAAATATTTAGGCTATACTGACTATTCCATACATATGCTGCATATTTGATATTGACCAATAACATTTAGCAGTTCTTCAGATATAGACCAATCACGATCATTTATCTTATAAAATGCTTGCTACTAATACGAGGGTGCAATTTTATTTGATAAAATGTTAGCTCGTAACTGGAAATATAGGTATCAATGTGCAGTGACTAGTATGTCACATGCTGCCAATGAACACAATAAAACACATTATTTTATACAACATAACTTGTTTGAGAATTGAAATAATTGATTAAAAACATAAAAAACAAGCCAGTTTGTGTGCTTTTATTGTGTTCTGCTGTTAGCTTACCTGAATTAGGTTATCTATATGTCATATGTAACATTGGTTACTACCTGATAACTCGAATCGATTCATGGATGGTTGATTCATAGTATGCCATGATCTTGCAGCTGTTAGTTTTGTTTTTATATAACAAAGTATGAAAGTAATTATTATTTGTATAATCCATTACCGTTTTATTCGTGGAATAGTTTTAATAAATCCAACTCAAATATACGAGTTTTATCAGATAAAATAGCTCCTGCTGTGCAGTCACGAATCTATCAATAAACTCATAAACTCTCATGGGATTACCTATGATAAACTAAACTCCATAGCACTAAATCCCTTGGAGGGACTAGGCCATTCATTGCTTCATCATCTACCATAGGAAGATGGTAGGGTTGGGGACATGTGGTCAGCATGCAGACTCCCAAGGCTGTTCTTGATGGCTTAGTGAATTAGAACTGCTATTCTTGATCAGGTAGCTCCTCCTTTTGTGCAGTGAGGCTGAGTGCACCTGTTCCAGACCATCTTACCTCAGAAAAATCCAAAGCGGTACTGGGGATTGAACCCAGACCTGTGGATCCGTAGTCAGCAACACTGACCACTACTGTCCATTCCAGATTTCTTGAGAGAAAAAGATGCGGATTGAAAAATGTGAATGTCAAAGATCGAAGTGAGGTGAATTTAAGTGTGTATTTGATGTTCAAAAAGGTACGTTCAGTATTAGCATAATTAATTTTGAAAGTAGCAGTTTAGTGTTATTTTATGTATATAAATTTCCATGTGAGTTTTTCTATTTGATGAACCACACATTTCTTGTGTTACCACTACTGTTTACCTCCCATTAAAATAAGGCAAAAAGTTAATAACTTATTAATTAATGAAAGGTCTGATTGATAGGGAAGGAAAATTAAAAACAGCAGTAGTGTGTTATGTTAACCGTCATTTTTATGAGCAGTGTCCTATTTGGGAATGAAGGAGGCAAATACTGGCTGCCTCGTCTGGCTAAGCTGTAGACTGCCATCCCTATTAAAGCTTCTCCCAGAAGATGGTAGCAGAGCAAGCTCGGAAACAGTCCTCCTACTCACCCAGTTATAAGACCGAGGAGTCTCAAGTCACAAAATGATTTACTTTGAAACAAAACAGTAATGCAGAGGTTCATCAAAGTCTTGGGTATTAAAATCATACAGTTGTAATAAAGTGTTGAATTTAACATTGTCTATAAAAGTAAGTAGGTAATGTTATTTCAGTATTATTGTCCTGATAGACTGTTTATCGGTATCATTAACTTGTTTTCTGGCAGGTTGTTTTCTCTTGATTAAATTAATCAGGAAAACATTGTGAAGTGGCAATATTTTACAGGGTTAGTTAAAAGTTCACCACCATCTAAATAAATTTTGAAGCATGTGGTTCAGTGACATGAAACACCATGTATTGGGATAGCCGTATATGGAAAACTCAAAAACATTATTACCTGTTTTTGTGGACTTCCATTTCAACCAGAAGTAACTCCAACTCCATTATTTTAAATGGAAGACCCTATATACGTTTATGTTTTTGAATAGTGCTCAATGAGTGCAAATTGATTATTACTAAATCAAGAAAATAGAAAAGTGTGCAATAATAATTAAACTTTTCTTTCGGTTTCTAGCCATTGTGAAACATGTTTTCCCAGTGTTATCTTTGTTGCTCACAAATTGATTGATAAAATCCATACTTTTTGTTATATTAGCAACAAAGAAAAACACTTCATTATGATTAATAATCTCATTTAATAACATTACTTGTTGCTAGTACATTCCTTTGTTAGCTCAGGTTATCATAAATGTCAGCTTAATTTTTCAAGATTTAAATAATTCCACTTTTCTTAAACTATATTTTCATTTGATATGTTAATACATTTTCATAATATAATGGCGTATATAGCAAAAGAAACCCAGAGTTTTTAATCTCAATTACCCGCTGTAGATGTAAAATTGTACTTTCTAAGGCTTGGAGTTCGGTAATTAATGTTAACAGATTTAAAATTGATCATTTGGGATTTTTTGTTTGTTTGTATGTCTCTTGTCATTGCTGCAAATCTATACAGGGTCCCCCATTATTCTGGGGGGAGGGGGATCTTAGTTTCCTGTTGCAGTTCCAGCCTTGGTTGTTCATTAGTTATATGTATTGAATAATATTAAAATTACTACTAATATTAAGAAATAATTTAAAAAACAGTAATAAAAATAGTTGTATTATAAAAAGAGCAGTCAGCTGCCCGTACATACAAAGTATTATCCATACAGATCTAAGCTTATTTTTGTACAGAAAATGGATGTAAAAGTTTCCCTCCTCCCTAAACAATAATATAAATAACATTAATAATAATGAATTGTACATACAGACACAATGATACTCCTGTCGACTATTTCACTGTAGGCCTATGCAAGATGATGGTAAAACTGTCCTTGTCGAGGATTTTAATGGAACAATATATAATTATAATTATTATTTAATAATATTAAAATATATTCCACACCAAACTTCTGTCTTTCACTTTACTTCCAGGATATTCCACTCTATCTTTTTCAGTGAATCCAAATCTCTTAGTGAGCATTCACACCGAAGTAGCATAGCATGCGAATCGCATTACCTGGATGCAGGCTGCACATCGAGTTTCATGGTTCACAATTTTGCATTCATACCGAAGTAGCGAATGCGATCTGCAGTTTAACATACATTATATATTTTCACTTGAACAATTCAGAAACCCATTTAAAGTAATGTAATTTACCTAAAGAGGATATAGTTTCAGCAATCTAATGCTAGACAAGCGAATATGTATTGAATTTTCTTAACAGTTATAAAACAACTGAAAAGGCAACTGTACGCATGCGTCATCCCGAGTAGCATCACATTAAATAAGTCCAGATCTATCTGAAGAAATGAATGTCGCACTCTGCGAGCTGCACTATTGCCACGCTACTTCGGTGTGAAGACTTGAACTTGTTTATTTGGGATTTAAAATGAGCAACGTGCAGCATGCATCCAGGCAGCACGTCGCAAGTGGCATGCTACTTTGGTGTGAATGCTCCCTAAGAGAGACAGATTTTGTTCATTAATTTTCTTCTCCAGTAAAACATTTTCCCTATTATAGTTTGTCATTAGCATATTTTGCCCTATGTTAATATTTGTCCACACCGTTTCATTTAGTAGCCTACAGTGTGAAAGGAATGCGCCTCTGGAGTGAGCTAAGGAATGCTTACCTGCTAGAGGAGGTATTTCTACTGCCAACACAGCTATGGCATGGCCTACATTGGGGGTTGTGTACAGGGCCGTAGCAAGGTCCTTCTGCGCCCTTGCCGAGTTTGACAAATCTGCGCCCTCCAATACTGGGTAGTCTGAACAATTTTTAAATTTCTGTAAAACTGTTTATTATTTTAATATAAAAACACTTTTATTATCAAAGAAAACCTAAACCTCAATTTGACTTGCAAGGTACTAAAACCTTATTTTCAGACGATTGAACTACTTAAAAAAGAATTAAATAATAAAATCTAGTATCAAAAGTAAATTACATAATAGGCCTGAGGTCTACTAAAATGTTTAACACATTAATATAGGTAAAAATATTTTTCGAATAGTTGAACCACTTTCATCTCAATAATAACGTACATTTTAATTTTTATTGTTGTATCATTCCATAATGTTCATGATTTATGTTATACTCTGTCAATAAAATACGTGTGACTGCTTTTCGTTTGTAGACAATCGGCATAATACTACAGATAGTTCACATGCAGTCATTTTTAATAACCTGAAAGATTTCTTCCATTAACGTGGAATTTTTATTGCTTGATAAATTGCACCAGTCTAAAACAAGGCGGGATTTTTCATGGTTAATCTTGTGCCCACCTCGCCACCGCCTAGCTACGGCCCTGGTTGTTTATCAGATGGTATTGTAGGTTAATTTGTTTTATTATTGCAGTGTAGTTTTAGTTACTTTTTGGCAGAAGACTACATAGCCTACTGCATCTAGTGGGAGTCTGTGTTGCCAACAACTGCTGTTCCTAGTTCCTAGTGAATTCACTCTGCTCTCTCCACTTCAGAGCTTCTTTCCTCTCACACTGTAGGCTACCGTTATTTTGTCTAAGAATCTTTTTTTTTAAAGAAGGTGTGTCCATCTTTAAGGTTTAAAAAGTTTCAAACACTGGAGCATGTCACATCACTTTATAATATTCTCCCAACGAAAAACCTTTAGTAAGTTGTGGTTTATTTTGCAGAACTTGCATAACTTGTTTATTGATGAAAGTACACTGGATATATTCTTTTCAGGTTTCCAGCCAGGAAAAAAGTTAACATGCTCATTGTCTCACTCTCAGGGATTCTGAAGTGTTGAGTAAGTGCCAAATAGTGGTGAATAAACAGTGTGTTTCAGAGTTCACATAGAAACATGGGCATACTGTATTGGGGGGGGGGGGGGTGTTCAGAGGGTTGAAACCCCTCCCAAAATATCTGCAATATTTTTAAGATTAAAACTGCATGTAATGAAGTAAAAATACACTGGTTCGCTTGTTACATGTTTTACAATTTCGTACATATCGAAACATTATTTATGATTAATCGTAATTTTATTTAAGATTCAGGTAACATACTTAAATTTACAAAATGTAAGATGGATTTTAATATGCTTATAACATGATTTATAAGAATGGTAGCACTGAGCTATTAATTCCCTGACATCATGTATTATAATTTCCACTTCTTGCAAATCCATGACTCGAATACTCCCACTGAAATCCACCAACCTGTTTGTAAAGTCAACAGCAATCAGGAGCTCATAATGATGTAATGTACACTAATGGGACTTTTCCACCGGTGAATTTTTCGATGACTTTAAAAACGTGCCCCATACACCTTACAGTATTATACCGTAATAATTGGTCAAAAGGAAGTTTTTATTTATAGACTCTAATTTAAACAAGAAGTGTACAGAAACCTCAAGAAAAACATTTTCAAAGACTGTGCTGCATATTAATTATAGTGTGTTATTGATCACAATACAACTGTTTAGCTATTTTAAAAAAAAGTATTAAGTTACAATGTGCACAAGGACATAGAGACATTGAACCCCTCTCGAACAAAATTTCACCGTACGCCCATGCATAGAAGTTATAATTTTTTGTTAAGCCAGTTGATTACATTTGCCCTTGCATGTCCTTACAATTTAATACAAACAATTTTTATTTTCACAACTGAAATGTTACCAATGTTATTTTATTTTCTTAGATTGTTGTAACTATTTTCAGTGGCTCTTCATATTGTATGCCTTGCACCTCCCGACATTATTGACACCTTTGCAGCAGTGTTCATCCAACTCAGTCAAGCATTGCTGGATTTGTTGAAAAGCATTAATTTCTCAAATATGCAACGAGAAATTGAAGTTTCATAGCAAAATGTTACGTGTGCAAACAAAAAGTACCGGTATGTACTAAGTTATCAGTACATGCATGGAATTTTAAATTTCATTTCTACCACCCCAAAAAAGACCCAGGAGATCTTTCAGAATGCATTGCTCATTCGGAACATGTTGGCCAGTATGTTCAATAGCAAAAAAAATCCTCTCTCTTTCACGCACAGTGTCTTACTGGATGGAGTCAACCAATTAACATTGTAAGTTGCTTTATCATTCCATATCAGGGCGAACCTGTCTAGTAATTGTATTAGACTGCCAGCAACCACTAATATTTTATAATGCCTGATTATGGCATTTTTTTTTAGCAAGTTGTTTCATATGCACTCTACAAAAATTACTAGAACCATGCCTCTCCTTTAAATATTTTATCTAGAAAAAATAATTTAATCATTAAAAATATTTGTGTAATCTTTCACATAAATATAAAAATATGTGATATATAAAACATTTAAAAAGTAAAAATAGTGTGATTTCCATCATATGAAATTTTAATGAAAGAGTTTCTGATTACTGTGGATAGAGATATTGATTTTAACCTGTTTACAGTGCAAAAAAAGATGGACATACCCTCTTATTGCAACAAGTAATAGTGATCATTAGAAGTAGCCAATTAATATAGCAAAGATACTTCGTGTCATTTTGTTTCCACAGGAGAAGCAGAGGAAGAGTCTTTTTCATGTATCTGGTGAAAACCAAAACTTGTACTCACACAACCAAGAATTTGCATTTTTTCTTAATACACTAGAATTCCCCATTAAAAAGTGTAAACTTTTCAGCGCATAAGTGCTGTCAGTATAGAAAACTAAGAGTTACTTTGAATGCTATTCAAGAAACTATTTTAAGATGTTCTTAAACGCAGCTACCAAAACAAATAACGGCAGACAGATCAAGGACGAATTGCGATCACTGGACTAACTAAGGTAAGGAGGTAAACATCAGTAGGGCCCAAATTCTTAGGTTTTAAATTATTTTATTCCTTGCTAGCTATTTGTGATATAACATAATTAATCTGTTTCATTGTCATGGCAGTTACATAGTCTAATCTTATAAAACCTAAAAATGACTAAATATGTTTTATAATATTAAAAAATGATAAAATACTTAACAAACTAATAGGCTAATATGTAATTTTCCCATTATGTACCTCATTGTCCGCTAGTAAAGAAAATCATTAATGTAACGAAATCCCCGGTTTCTTTAGAAGCAAATTAGAGGCATTCTTAAGAAGCTTACACTTTCATCTTATTCGTAATGTTTCAGCAGCCAGTTGCCGAAAGTAAAGTGTTCTAAAAGTTGGTTGATTAATTGAGAAATGTTCTTGTTGAGTTTATGTGGTGGAGTTGGAAATGACAGGGGGAGTTCTAAAATAATACGGTAGTGTTATATAAACTATAACTGTTGAAAACCAAGCAAAATGTGTTCCTTTAGTTTTATGGTTCTGAGCCATGGAATTCTAAGTGAAAATAGTAACTAAATATAGTTTTTAATTTGATTATTGTACGGTGTTGATTAAAGTGAAACTTACAAAAATACTTGCCTTAAAATGGTAAGAAAAGAAAAAACTAAAATAGAAATATTTTAATATGTTTAAAAAATTATTACAGGGTTTATGACAACCTAAAAATTCGGGCCCTAAACATTAGTTAGAAATATAGGAAGTCACAAGAAAATACCGTATAAATCAGTGGCGGACACAGGATTTTTTTTCAGGGGGGGAGCATTGAATGGGTAGAAAGAATACTAAAAGAAATTAACTTCCATATATAATTAGTTTATAAAACTGCCTAGAGTGCATATATAGCCTTATTTCAAATTTCGGGGGGGGGGGGGGATATATCTCCCCAATCCCCCCCTTGCGTCCGCCACTGGTATAAATAACATTAACTAAAGAATTCCGAAGTCAAGAATTCATCTACGGTGTATGGCATATGATTTAGGAGCATTTTTTAAACTTTTTTTTTTTTAATAGTCTTGTTTGATATGTGAAAAAACTTATAAGGCTGTATGCAATTCTATGTGTAGATAGGTGGATGTGCTCTGATGTTCTTCTGTGGTATGGGTGGTAAGTTAGTCTAAAAAAAAAAATATATATTAATAATAATAACAAAAAATCAATTTAAAGCTTCGTTTTTGTGAATGAAAGAGACGGTATGTAATATAATTATATGAATTTTTAATTCATTAAGGATAATTTTGCTCTCAGATCTCAAGGGTACTTGTTTCATAATTTTTTATTGGTTTGTTCTTAACAAGTCCAGAGAAAGTAGTAACTTAGGCTACTAGAAGTAGCTCATGCACAACAACAATAATTGACCCTTTCTTAACATTTCTCTAATTAAACTATAATGATCATAGGGTAACAGGTATTAATTTATTAGGCTACAATATTATTATTTTTTGTTTATTTGGTTTTGTTTTGTGCAGGATTTAAGAAGTATCGACTTCATTTGTCATGCACAGTAGGCCATGTAATTACCAAGAAGGCCTCGAGGGGCGTTCAACTCGTTCTTTGCTCTTCTTCGGATGACGTCAACGTTGGTGATGTCGGATAGAGAAATGTCATAATTAATTTATTGAGAAACTTAACAGTTTAATTGGGTTTCGACTATCTCCGTTCTTCGATTGCAGCTGATAAGGTAGGTGCAGTCATTTGTAAAAAAAAAAAAGAAGAAGATAAGATTGCGCATATATCTGTATTGCACATAACCCCCAATCGATAGACTATTCTGACGGCGGCCATTTGCATTTAAGTCTTGCTGACGTTCTGTTAATAATTTTATTATTCTGACAATTTGCTGGTCTAGTCTATTGCTTTTAGATTGGAGGGCTATAATCCCAAAGATTTGTGCAGCTGAGAGTTATATTATATATGTAAAATGTTGAATTTGTCGACAGAAAAAGCCAAAGCCATGTCGGATCGAAAAGCGGAACTGGAAAGAAAGAAGGCGAAGCTCCAAGCTCTTCGCGAAGAAAAGGAGCGGAGGCGAATGGAAAAGGAGAAAAAGGATGTAAGTATTTTCATACTACCTTTGTGAGTTCTACCCAAAATAGGTCGCAAGTAGGTCTACTTGACCATTTACCAATGGGAAGTGTCGTCTGTCATTTTAGCATTGACACTAGGTTCCACGTAAATATTGACCGGTACCACGTTTATATATACCGAAGATTGAGATTGATCTGAATTCGATCCCAGGCAAAAGAAATCAAACAAAAGTTGCCCCTTATGCTCCGCCCACTGCGTTGCTATGGCGACCACCTGCTTTCTCACTCGGAACTCCCGACCGTGCCCTCACTTGACACTCCTGACCGTACCAAATACTAGCTACCAACCCTTGTACCAAAATGACAACCCGCTAGCTCACTCGGCACTCCCGACCGTACCACAGTTACCTCTGCATATAGTCTAAATAATGCATTACACTAACCACATATTCGCATTTCCGAATGGGAAAAACCAAATATCGAATGCTAAATAGGCTCCTCCCATCTCCTCCCATACTCGCTATCGGGACCCGCCCGGGAAGGAGGGGTTTAGGGCGGGGACTAAATGAAACAGTGGGAGACATCTAGTAGGTAATGGTGGAATTAGTAGTAGCGGCGCAGAGACATCTGGCGGAAATAGCAGAAACACAAGAAAATTAATTTTTTTATTTTCTCCTTTTATCTCTTTTCTCCTCTTCCTCCTCCTCTCCTCCCTATTACCTCCTTTCTCTCCTTCATCCTACCTACCTATTTGGGACCTATTCCTATCCTACTAATTTTTGCACCTACGGGGATTCGATCCGGGGACCGCAAGCGTACTAGTCCATCGCCTTGACCACTATACCACGAGGGCTCGTTGCAATAAAAATCGAGAAAACTTCTAGCCTTTGTACTACAGAGACGTGTAATACATGACGAGTAATAAGAATGATATGGTAATTCGTAAATATAATTTGTAAATACTTAGGTGGGTATATTTGGTACAAGGGGCATCTCGTATTTTGAATATTTGGTACAAGGGGCACTCTCGCATCGTGGGAATCGACTCGAGTGAAGGCGGGGACACGGTCGGGAGTACGACGGTCGGGAACGGTCGGAAGAAGATCGTGGCGAGAGCCGAGCGAGAGGTCGCCGGCCGACAGCTGCTGTCGCCATGGCAACGGAATGCGGGATGGGCGGAGCCTATTTAGCACCCGATACTTGGTTTATGCCTTCCGAATAATGTACGATACACTGTAGGTTTCGAAAATGTGGCATATTATATCTCCCAGAGGTTTGTCAGCCTGTCGCCTTTTGTTTAGTGGTATGACGTCACACCACCAACGTCCAGTCACGAGTTTCTTCGTAATATGAGGATCGTGGTAAAAAGAAAGTGCATCGCGAGGGAGCGGTGGGTGGGGTACATTCATCCCAATGTGTGACTTATATTTAATTTTTCCCAAGATAGATTTAGGTAGCGCACCAGCAAAGCTCCGCCCACTCTCGCCCACCGGCTTTCTTTCCATGGCTTCCAAGTCCTGTCATTTTAGCATTGACACTAGGTAAATATTTACCGGTACCATGTTTATATATTGAGATTGATCTGAATTCGATCCCAGGCAAAAGATAGATTTAGGTACTCTCACTCACTGGGTTGCTTTCCATGGCTTCCAAGCCAATGCGTGCACCGCTGCTTAGAGTTTTAGATTTGAATGATAGGGATGCCATCCATGAGGTTACTTAATTAATTCAGTGAAAATGACCCTTGCACCAAAACTGCTCTTTTCAGAGCCAGCACGATTAAAATAAATGACCATTGCACTAAAACGACTATTTCTTATGTATTAAAGCTCTCTAAACTTAAATAGATGAATTTTCCCTTCACTGCTCAGCAATCACTCATGGGCCATGGCATAACTTACTGGTTTGAATACTGGTCGTTCTGAAATTTATGGTTAGGAATAGGTCCCAAATAGGCTAGGTACCGGTAGGTAGGGTGAGAAGACGGGAGGAAGAGGGTGGAAAAGTATAGAAGAAGAGAATAAGGGAAAAATAAATTATTTAATTTTTCGGCTCCCACCTTTTGCACATCAGATGGCGTTGCTAGTACTAGTTACAATAGTGACACATCTAGTACATGACATTTGAAACCCTAAACCCCTTCTTCCCAGGTGGGTCCCATTAGAGAGTTGGTGGGAGGAGCCTATTGCACGACCTAAAACTATATTCCCTGAACCCAATTCAGTATGTTCCTTCTTTACATGGAAAGTTCTGGGGGTGTAAAGGTTTCTGTACTGTGGTCTTTTTTGGATGTGTAGCCTATGACAAGGTCTATTTGTGTGGGTAACTTGTGTAAACAATTGCCACATTCATTCAGCGAGGTGTTATATTAATAATTTCTTGACTCTTTAAATTATGGGATTAAAAAGTGAGAGGATAAAATTGGGGCAAAACGGAAGAATCGGTTAACTTATACTGGAGTTCACGGAATCTGCATTATGTTGGCAATGCTAACTGCCGTACTTAATATAACATGGACGTTCCTAACCTAACATTGGAATGTTGGGTCCTGTGAACTCTGGTATTGTCAAAGAATCTGCTACATCTTGGCTCTCACTCTACTCTGCTGCGCATTGCCATGGCGATGACCCGCTTCCCCTAGCCATGCTTTCATTTCTCCCGACTTTCTCCTTGCAAGCTGCTCAATGCCGGTAATGCAGTCCACTGTTGCCATAATGTTTTACTGCACTGTGTGCTATTAATTGTACCAATATGAATCAAGACCCTTGTACCATATCAAAATTACAATCACCAGAGCCTCTTTGGCATTATCAGGACCCACCACATGACCCTTGCACCAGCACTGCTATTTCTCGTGTATTGTAGATATGTAGATATCTCCCTAAACTTAAATAGATAAATTTTCCCTTCACCGCTTAGTAGACACTCATGGCGTGGTGGTTAAGGCTGCTAGCTACTGTGCTGGTGGCCCCGTGTTCGTATACTAGTCGATGCATAACATTTACGGTTAGGAATAGGTCCCAAATAGGTAGGAAGGGTGACGAGAAGTGAGAGAGAGGAAAAGGAAGAGAAAAAAGAGGAAATAAGTTCTTTAGTTTTTTTCCCTGTTTCACCTTTTGACAACTAGATGGCGTTGTACAGCATTCCTAGTAGTTCTAATCGCAATGCTAGGTGGATCCTGTTAGCGAGTAGGAATGGGGAGCCAGAGTAGCCTATAGCAGATTCTTCTGTTTCCCCTGTTCCCCTGTTGACTAGTTCCAGTCTGGATCACCCATTACCACAACATGGTTTTGCACACTCTGCAGTGTAATTGTTTTTGGCTGAAACAAGATGACCAACTATGCTTAGGGCCTATTGCAGCAGTATGATGGCTGCTGGTAGCTACCGGTAGGCTAGGAACAGTGATATTAGCCTACTTCATTTAGGTTAGTTTAGTTAGTTAAATTGAGCATGTTTCATTGTGTGAAATGTTCACTCTTGTGCATTTTATTATGTTGGTACAGGTGGCCTGCTTCTTGGCTTGAACGTCCAGTCATTTGTTTCTTCTCGCTTCTATAAAGTTAGTGTGGCGGAAATATTGCTAGGCCATACTTTCACCACGTAATATAAAAGAAAATGCACTATTTAGGGTGGGCAGGTTTGGACTGAATTACTCTCATGAAAACAACATAGATCGTCTCCTGAGAATGGAATATGTTGAAACATGTGTTTTCACAGCTTGAGAAGAAAATCTGATTTCAAAATGTAGGGAATTTAGAATGGGATTTTACCAGGGCATAGTTGCAGATGAGGTCCCCCATTGACTCGGTATGCTGGTTGGCAAAGATGCTGCAAAGTTTTTATTTTTTTTTTATTTTTTTTGTTTGTTTTCTGGCTGAAACATGAATGCTTGTTGCAGTAGTACGTTGGTTGCTCTAGTATGCAACAGGTATAGCCTGCTGACTAGTTCTGAAACTTTAACAATTTCCGGCATTTAATAAAGTTTTATCAAAACCCACCCCTGCATTAAGTTAGGCCTAAGTAATATCAGTGGTAGTTAGGTTAGAAACAGTGATACTACTGTGGTTCGTTAGGTTAGATTAGGTCGTTAGTTTATTAGTTTAGTTAATTGCAAGAGTTTCATTATTTGCCATGTTTAATCTCATACCTTTGTTTATGTTGGTAACAATTTCTTGCCAAGCGATACCACACTACGAACAACCAATCATGCATTTTTTCCCAGTTCTGAAAAGTCAAAATGACTGGAATATCGCTAGCATTTGACCTAAGTATCGCTGGTATAAAAGAAAGTATAGGTTTAGTACGACAATCTGCTCCATTTCTGTGCAAGGTGTTCCGATCGGTTACGTGGCCCATAGGTTGATTACCAACACACTCATTGGCTGCCAACAATCTTCCATCTCATTGGTTCTTCCCGCAAAGGCTTATCCTTTGCTGCAAATATTTTTATGTATGCATATGCTGTACTGGTAGTTGTATGGTTAGGTTCCCCCTTACTGTTTATGATAATTACCATACTTGAAGGAGGTCCATGCCCCTGGTAAGGGTTTTGGGGCAAAGCCCCCCAACAAACAAAATCCAGGAAGAAATTAAAGGGCCAATACCAAATTACCGCACTTGAAGTGCCTGGTCTTCATTATGTTTATAATAATTATTATACTTGAAGCTCCCATTGAAGGGGCTCTGGGAGCATTCTAGAAAGGGGGTCCAGGGCCACTGGGTTACATGTGGTCAGCATGACATTATCGTTATTGATGGTTCCCGTGATTGGAGCTGCTACTTCTTAATCAAGTACTGTAGCTCCTCAGTTTGAATCATGAGGATAAGTGCACCCCGTTCCAGACCTTCCTACTGCAGAAAAATCAAAGGAGGTGCCGGGGATCAAACTCAGGCTTGCAGATCTGTAGGCAGGAACACTCCCCACCTCTTTTCAATAATCATACTCCAAAATTTTCATCCAGAGTATTCTTTCCTTACTTTCTTTTACTGATACCTCCCTTTCTCTGCAGTTTTACTTGTAAAATGTTTTGACAGTTAGGTCTACTAAACACTTCTAAAAGCAAAAAAAAAAAAAAAAAAAAAAACATATATATATATATATATATATATATATGGTACTGGTATTATATTGGCCTAAGCGAGAGCTATGTTTGAAGATAGTTGAAATCACAGTTGTTTGACATTGGGTTTTCCTAGTTCACTCTGAGTGTAATTTGTAATTTAAAAAACGGTTAACTGTACCTAAGAGAAAACATACTTTCTTCCAGTTTGAATGTTGATATTTCTGGTTTTTGTTAAACTGTGCAATATTTTAATCTACCTATATAGGCCTATAGCTTTATAGTATATGTAACATCAGCGAAGCTCTAATGAAAGGAAAATGTATCTGTTTGACAGATGTAGGGACACTAGCACGTGCAGCAGCAAACAAGAGGTAACTTGCAAACAATCCTATATGTTCATCATTATGGCAGAAGTCACTTGTAACAGAAGTCACTAAATCAAAAAATGACCATGTTGAGTTCACTACATAAATGAAAGGATGCTTTATAATTCCGGGGTGCGCGGGCAAAGAGAGTTAAGTCCACTTTCTTGTTACTGAGAATTAGAGTGACTTAACACACTATACCAGCCCAACATAGCTTTAGAGATGGATAAACCCATGAGGCACACATCCATAATTACCGTACAATTTTGAATATGACTTACCTGGACTTAACACAAATGTATCGAACATTTTTATCTATAACTCTATGGACATATCTCAATTTTTTAGGATGGTGGACTTAACTCTCTTTGCCCGCGCACCCCAGAATTGATAAATTGATTTTGTATATTCCAGCTGCAAAGATTGTGGTAAGTGTTACATAGGCCAAACCAAAAGAAATTTGAATACATGGAGAAAGGAACACTTCAGAATTATTATAAACAAACAAACAGAAAAGTCAGCTTTAGCTACCCATTTCTGGGAAAAATTTCATGAAATCGGGGATGAAATAATACTACTAAACAAGTTCAAAAACCACTAGAGCTTATTGTATGGGAAAAAATATTTACTCAACAGAACCAGCAAAAACTTCTAAACTTTGACACCTCAGTGAACTTTGATCAACAAGTTCATCTACCCGCTGCTAGATGGCCAGTCGAAATCAGCCGATGATGGGAATACCCATTGAAACAGTCGTTCTGGGTAAATATACCTAAAAGTGAAGTCACTGTGCATATTTCCGTTCCCAATCTTGCTACAGATGTTAACACTTTACTGTGCTATTTCCTAGCAATATTAATAATCAGTTACGTGTTTGCTTTCATCACATAAAGAATCGAAATACAGTTAGTTGATTTGACATAAAATCAGATTACTAGGCCTAGCTTAAAGAAATTTTGTATCTACATTTACTTTAATAGCATATTTATAGTTGATACAGTTATGAACTGTGTCAGTGCTATCACAAAACATTAATGTCTTTTGGACATTAGATTCAACATCCTATATCTTAGAATTTTAAAAATTTGGACCTATTGCAGTTAGCATGCATAATTTCCTGTAGCAATATTGTGAGCTACTAGGACAGTCATATTTACAATTTAATTTCATAAATAATTTTTCACCTCTCAGAATCATGGTCACTTGTGACGGTCACCAGTGAAGAAACATAGGTTTAAATGGAAGTATACACACTGGGTCACCGTGGTGACCCTCCCAAACACAAGTGACGCTTCAGTGTCTACTCCGAACACATGTGACGGTCACTTGTGACCAGTCACCAGTGAAGAAGCATTGGTTTAAATGAGAGCATTCACAGTGGGTCACTTGTGACAGTCACCACACGGTCACTTTTATTATGATTGCCAACAATGCATGTTGTATATAAGTTACATAATTCAGTTGTATATTCAAGCTCAGTGAAACTAGTTATCCAGCCA
This sequence comes from Ectobius pallidus, assembly GCA_964059195.1. Classification (NCBI taxonomy): domain Eukaryota; kingdom Metazoa; phylum Arthropoda; class Insecta; order Blattodea; family Ectobiidae; genus Ectobius; species Ectobius pallidus. The sequence continues at coordinate 43,787,986 of CAXKWD010000002.1, read as the reverse complement.
TGATTTTAGATTTGATTAATACTGCAGATTTTATAAATGAAGTGGAATGTCAACCTGCCATTTGGGATGCCCAAAGTGATTACAAATTGTTTTATCATGTAGCTACTATTGGCAATACTAGCGGTGACCGTCACAAGTGACCCAGGTATGTGCACTGCAAAAACCGGTGACCATCACAAGTGACCCGGTGTAAAAAGGCCCTTAGGGAATCTAATGAAAGATGGATCTGAAGAATTCTTTTCATTTACACTTTACTGCAATACATACATTTTCATAAATTTTCATGTCAATACAGACATTTTCCATCGTACAACACGTCAAGAATGGTGTTTCCTCTTGCTCGTTGCTGCAAGCGCTGAAGTACTTGGGTTGGGGGAAAAAACCAGGGGGGTGCTTCGCTACTGTTATGATACACTGTGTTAAGATTATATTGTAGCAACATTATTTTATGTTGTTTCAAGATAACTACTGAGAATTTACCAGGGGCATCAGAACCCCTAAGTCATCAGTCTGAAATCCCTCCCAAGGTTACCGTACCAGTACAAGTACCGGTAAAGGTAGGTTATAGTGAGAATGTAAAAAGAAGTGAGATTTTACTCCTGCGGGTCTTATATTGTGTTGCCCTGTCATTTAATCTTGAAATGTTTATGGTACAGTTATTCATTGCATACCCAGGTGGCTTCGTTTATTAGGCGGTGACATTCCGCCAGCTCAACCCATGCTTTTTATTGTCACTGCACCTATCAGATAGTTACCGAAGCAAATCAAAATCTAAAAATGTAATGTGACAGCTACCTGTCCACTCTGAATGGAGTCAGAAGCAGGTTTGCAAGATCCAGTGACAATGAACAATAACACATGTGAATTGATTAGATGGAGGGAAGAACTGAACATTCAATGTTAAGCTGAATTTTGTATATACTTAGAGAAAGAAAAAACGGCATTTCTATTTCACAATTCGCCCTTCGCATTTCATGAATCAGGATGTGCAATTCAACTGTCAAACTAAAATACCCTTATATGAAACATATTAGGATGTCTTAAGGCTCTATAAAGAGTCCTAGGATGTCTCATTACTTTTGGGAGGCTGAAGCCTCCTCAGGCCCACTCTGAATAGGCCCCTGCAATGAATAACTCTACTATACTTATGATCTGGTTTCTAGGCATGCAACCTGAGAAGGTGGTGTTTTTCAGCCATTTATTATAATGATTCCATTCCTAACGTTTTATGAGCTGTGTGTGCTATTTTATCGCCTGTGAAGTCTGTTTCAAAGTGCATGTCAGGACTGTTAACTTTTGAGAATGCTGTTGCATTGTGCAGGATTGATTGAGAATGATCATGTTCAGCTATGATTTTACAAATTTAAGTTCTGGTATGGTACTTTCTAAGATTACATGGTGGATGGTAAAAATATCTGTCCATCTGTCTGTGTGTTTGTATGCACGATAACCTGAACACACTATCAGATTTTCATAAAACTTAGAGTACACCCTTAAATCTTAAAAAGGATGAACGCTATTGATTTTGGACCAAACCGATTGACCGGTATCAGAGTACCACCCAATTAATGGTTTAAAAATAGCAAATCACCACTATACTACAAAGCCACGTAGCTAACTCACTCATTGACATAATGTTTGCCCCCTCGCAGGACTACACTAGGATAGATTTAAGGGAAGTAGGATTTGTGAGAGATGATTGGATGGAGTTAGCACAGAATAGGGTTGAATGGTGGACTCAGGTAAGCACAGCAAAGAACCTTCGGGTTCCATATAATAGATAACATTCCTTTAACTTGCTTAGGAATTGTCTATTGCCATTGAGTAAGTAAGTAAGTAAGTAAGTAAGCAAACTTATAGCTTTTAGCCTATAACTGATGGGAAATCTCCAAAAAAACTTGAAATTTAAAATTTTTTCCCCTCCAAAATAAACAATTTTTGACTGCATATTTGTTTGGCTTCTGATGTTCTGACAACAATAAAAGAATAGACTTATTGTTGGCATGAGGAATTAGTTGTAAATTTGTTCTGTTAATATTCTAGTTCTCCCACTTATTCCTTCACATATGCTTACCAAACTTTCTCAAGACACCATGGTCTAACTGCATCTGGCACTTTGCTATATCAGTTTACCTGTTGTTATTATTATTACTATTATTATTATTATTTTATTATATATATATATAAGCGAATAAGCCCATTAGGACTACGCGAAGTACCTAGAGGTGTGCATTTGCCTTCCTTTGTGCCCATATCTCTTTCATTCTTTTACTGTAATTGTTATTATTATATTTATTATTATTATTATTATTATTATTATTATACTTTTACTTTTTGGGTGACCATCGTATAGACATATTCAGTTACTTTTATTTCCTTTTCTGGCATCCTTGATTATATACTGTGTCCTGATTACATACTTTGTACTTAGTATAGGCTACTATTTTGGTGGTCCCGTCACAGATTTCCAGGCTTCTAGATTAAATGCCAATAATGGAAAAAGAAAAAATAAGAAAAAACAGAGGCACCTGCTAATTCATGTTTGTTTGCCCTAGGTAATAGTTTAATCCGTTTTTGTTCTTAATTTTATTAACTTTATTCTCAACACCACTTCTTTTTCTCTCTTTCAATGCCCTTCTCAACTTTTTTTCTTTCTTTTTTATATAAATCATGATTGGTATATTTCAGCGATGCTCCAGTTTGATATGGCAACTGAGCAAGACCAGCTTCAATTAATTTCACAATTGAATACGATCTACATGGAAACACCACCTCAAATATTATAGACCTATTAAGTAATTATATTATGTCCACATTGGCTGGCTTCCCTTAAAAATCCCTTGTGATGACAATTCTTTAATTCCCCCTTACTTTCTACCATCTCTTTATAGCTATTTTGATGCTTCACTTCTGGAGAATAGTTTCAGTTCGGCTCCAAAACATCAGAAATAAATAATATTCCATCGTGGAAACAACAGCGTGGCTATTACTTAAAGCAGTGTGCACATAATTTGCCATTACCATTAATGACCGAATATGATTGCAACATCCCAATCCAGTTAAAATACGAAATATTGGCAAAATGTCACTGGATAGAGCAGTAGTTTCCTCTTGTGTTCCAGCATTTTTTTTATAACAAGCTGAAGACGTAAACAGTTAGATAATGTTTATTTATTCTTAGATTAGAGTTATAATGCAGATTTTACTTAGAATAATTATCTTGTTTGCAGGCTGAGGAAGTTGCTATCAGATCAATTGCAACAGACAAGGATCAGAGGAAGGAGTTGGACCAGATGCTGACAGAAATTGGGCTTGCACCTGTGTCAGGTGTGATGCTGAGCATGTCAAGCAACTCAAGTCTGACACCAGATACCAGTAACAACGCCACACCGGAACCGAGTCTACAGCCTCATAGCACTCCACCTAGTGGAGGGTAAGTACACGTACTACAGATATGTTTAATTTGTTAGTTGAAAGCTATACCTACGAGTGAACTGTTCTCATTCCTGCAAGTATCAGAGACCATTAGTTTATTGTTAATACACTGCACATGCCCAGTACAACAAATCCTCGAATATTCTCTGTTTGTTTGCTGGAACAAACGTAACAATACTCTATTTTCTATCTCGTATATCCAATGTTGGCATTCTTAAGTGAGATAGCCTTCATCTGTAATCACCATCTTGAATGTCAGTCAACCCATACTCCGTGAAAGGAGCATTAATGCTTCCAAGTGGAGGTTTTGTTACTAATTTTATCTTGTAGAGACAGGTGGTAGGTACATCAACTCAAAAGCCATGTAGGAGGATATTAAGGTATTTAGGAATTAAAGGGGCCAGGAAACTTTGTTTAGAGGGTCTAATTTGGCTTGAAGTTCTTTATAGTCCCTCCCAGAGGACTTCATACCCAGGGTTTTTAGGTCTCAGTCAATCTCGGCCTTACCTGCATATGCACCACCAAGGTCAATTCAAAATGTATCATGCTTATCACTTGGGTCTTATGTCTTATAACCATATAACTTAGTATAAATAATAAATTAATCAGGTTTTTGAGCCTCACACAGTATATTCTATCAAAACATTGAAATTTGCCAAAAAATTAACTTTTAAAAAGCTGATTTTTGTTGTTTTACATGCATACATTATACATAGTACATTAACTAGGCATTTTCTTAAAAGAAAATCAAATCATAATATATCATATTTTTAATACTGTGAAACATTTTCTTAATACTCGTATCTTTGTTTGTGAGTAAAAGAGTAGTCCAATTTGTTTTATTCATTTATTTCAGTAATATCCTGGTTTTTAACATTCAAATAAATATGATAATTTAATGTGATTGTAGGAAGCGTCGAGGTACTCAACTCAGCGTAGTGAGTGTACAGAGCACAAACATCCCCCCACGGCAGCTAGAAACTTACACGAAACAGACTCAGACAGCTTCATCAAGTCATGAGAGGGACGGTGAGTACAAACCCTTTGCTGTGGTTAGGATTTTGTTTAATTTGTACCTGTTATAACCTAGTTTTAGTGTACAAATGACAGGATCTTCCTTTGTGGAAGTACAGTAGAACTGCAATTATCCAAACTTCAACTGTCCTGATCGGCAATTATCCAGATCGCATTGGGGCTGTTTTCAAGTGGTCTTTGCAGCATCGAGCATTGGGAATCCCTCTTTCAGGGTCAAGTATTTGTGAAAAGCAAAACTTTTAGCCGACAAAATTGACAGTTTGTTAGCAAAATAACTGACTCTGACAATTATGTTCAAGGTGTGACACTTTATGTAAGTACAGTACTGTACAGTTCAATTTTTAAAAAGAAATTGCCTTTTTCATCAAATTTTTTATCCAATTACCCAGATATTTGATTATTCGGATCAGGTCCGGTCCCAATTAAGCTGGTTAATTGGAGTTCTACTGTACAGTATAACTTAAGCTAGGAAGTATCAATTTATACGTTTGAAACGTTAAATAGACGAAATACCAATGAAAGCAGAAACTTTTGTATGCTAGACCAACTGATAATTAATCATTAAACCTATTAAAAATTTATTTACTAGGACAATTGAAATTCGGAATTACTCAGTACATTTTGAAGCTAGGTGTAAAATATTTCAAAATTCATTCAGTCATTGCTCTCCAAATTTTGTAATTTTTAATGAGGTACTGTTATTTCTCCATTGATTTTTTTTTATTGTATCTGTGCCAATTTTAAAATTAATATAATTTATTTTGAATCTTCAAAGTAATTTGTAGAAATCGTCATTAAATGATTGTCTATGTTCATTGGTTAAACAAGAATCCCTTTCCTATTTGCAGTTCTGAATTTTTAATATAATTAGAAAGGAGATATGCATGTCATATTTCGGTTATTGATGTTCATAATAAACATCAGCATTAAGTAATAAATAAATGCTGCTTCAGTGTCATGCTGAGCAGTACCTTCAACAGTTCATCACCTGATTAAATAATTTGTAATTAAAAATAGAACACAGTTACATTCCCTATGTTGAATTATCACCAAGTCACCATACACTGCAGCTCCTCATTAATTGGCTAGCTGTGCCTGCCTCTTATTAGATAGATATGTACCGTATTTGTATATTGTTTCATTACTGTCATGAAGGTGAGATTTGATTTTTCTGTTTTAATACTTGTACCTGTTTGTTTATAGAATCATTTTCCTCTAATACCATTGACACTTTGTAAGTGCTATCATATAGTTTGTTTCTCCACTAAGCTCCATATTTAAAGATTTTGAATTTCCCATGACCTATTCTGTGTAAATTTTAAGTTATTAGAAAGTTAAATGTTAGATGGTATAGATTATCACGAGTCTAAGATTTTGTACAGTTTTAAGTAAGTTTCAAATTCTGGTTCTTTTAATGTGTTAATGTTTTAAGTGCTTTGAAATGTTCAGTTTGGACCTACTCTTTTTCTCCTCTTCTACTGGAAGCTTGGTTTTATATCCCAGTAAGTTTTATCGTGGTTATGCTTAATGCAGGCAAGAATGAAGATTAAAATAATTGTTGTCAATAGATGTTATAAGGGAAATTGATTTGAAATTATTGCAGCTTTACAGCCTTGTTAAAAAAAAAATCTAGCATGCTATACTCTTCATCTTGGATTAATTCCTATTATTTGCCTTTTAAAATAAGCTGGGACATGAACATAGCCCTATGTGTTAAGACCAAGACTGCCATTCAAACGTTTTCTGTTCTATGATTTTTAATCATTATTCTTAGGCTATTTAGTAGTTTCAAATTAATTTTTCTGTTGAGTTAACCATTTATGTAATAGTTTCGCAGGCTATGAGCCAAGTCAAATTATCTTCTGCAACCAAACTTCCCACTGCTGTGATCTCTACCATCTTTCTTAGGGAATGAGTCTCAAAACTCCTAAACTTTATGAGCAAGATGGTTGCCATGACATTGATTGAGCAAGATGATAATTGACTCAGCTTGTTATAGCTGAGAAAGCCTCATGTGGTGGTATTTACCTTTGGGACTACAGTTTTCTCAAGAATTTCAGCTAATGACCATTAAAAACTTTCTCGCTGTTGTAAATTTACAGTTCCCAGTATCTTAGATAAAATGGATTATCTTCATGAATTACCATTTATAAATGTAATAATATGTAATGGAAGGAAGGCTGTAAACTGCGATAATTTTCATAAATGGCTTTAGGTTCCAACATCGGAATATCTTGCTTAGAGGCCTTACGATAGTCATAATAGTTCATGCTAGCCATTCTGCATGATTTTTAGTAGGTCTAGATTTATAACCGAAATGTCATTGAAAAGTAGGACCTGTTATTTAGAGGAAAACTGAATGTTCATTCTCATGAAACTATCAATTGAATGGAATGATGTGTTTTGTGATTTCTTTTTTTGTTCTAAAAATTTGCAACCCATAAAGTAGCTTTGTACAGAAACCATTACTTGAGATTGAAACTGCTTACAAGCCTTATTTTAATATAGAAACGTGTTAAAGCTGCTTCAGTACTGAGAATTAATGTTATAGAAATTAAAGATTTGCTTTCGTAAAAACACCTCTTGGTATATGTTGTATAATAAAGTGGATATCACAAAATATAGCTCTGTTACATATTATGATAATACCATGTAATGTCTGTCTTATTTAAGATTTCTCATGAGTTACTGCTAGAAGGACTATAACTATTTCTTGCAGTCTTAATTTTATCAAACAATTTTCTATACGTACCTTAGAATGTAGTTGTATATTGCAATTCATCCAGGGAACAGATTTTGAGAAACAGTGAGAGTGTCTCTTCCAATGGGATTGCACAATAAGCCTTCTAGGCTGACGTGCAGGGAGGTGAATAAAACTCCAATAGAACCCCCCCCCCCCCCCCCATTATCAAATCAAATGTAGAATGTGCATTCTCCTTAGGGTTGTGATTTGGGATTTCATTATCATGGAAAAGTTCAAACCTTGAAAGAGCTCAAAGATACTTAAGTATGCTCTGTGGAACCCAATGCGGTCTTGAAAGCCCAGCCAAGCATACCTTGAAGGTCCCACCCCAGAGGGGATGTGGATGCTAGAATGTTCCAAAGATCTTTGACTATGATTATTTAATTAATGAAGCAAACCCAGTGGTTTCTGAGATAGCCCAGAAGGATTAAATGAGGAGAAAAAACAAATGGGGTTTACACATGGGTGAAGGGGATCTTAAATGGGACCTGAAGGTGGTCTGGCAATGACCTAAGGTAACTTGGACACCAGATGGGGGAGGCTCAAGGTTCCCCAAGGCACCTGAAAGGGCTGAAAACGTAAAGTCCAAGTTGGTGTAGCGGTTATAGATCTACAATATAATAAATTTGTGCACATATTTTTGTCAAGATAAAATTAATTATTGTAAGGAACATTTGTATAAACAAAATAAAAAATGATTTAAACATTTTCGTGAACCTAAAGATTATGAACAGAAAGAGCACGTTAATGTTTCAGATACTATTGTCTAGTTTTACTATTTTGTTTTAATTACTGTAGTTTCCACTTGTAGAAGCTAGTTTAACATTTACCTGTAGAAATTAACATGTGGTTTTTTACCTGTAGAAGATAAATAACATGTGGTTAGCTGTATGTGCCAGTGTGTCTCTGGATAGAGTAATCCCATACTGAAGTAACTTTAATTATGTTTTAAACTAATAGATTCCTCCCCTATGTTTGCTATTAAACCATGGCATTGTGTTCCGCAATATGTTACGACTGCAGCTTTTGCCTTATCTCAGACAGTGATAGTGCATAGTTCTTCTGTTTCGTGCATAATTTGATTATATATTCATCCTTTTAATTTCTTTTTTGTTTAAAGTAAGCAAAGATGTTACAAAAACCTGCAGAACAATCAGTAAACAAGATAAGTTTTCAGAACTAAAAGAATTATGTAGTTAAACGGAAGAGCACATTCTTCTCAGTGAATATAATGTTGTAACTTAGTGAAATCAGTGGATTAACACTGTGTAATTTTTTGAGGTGGTAAGATAACTATTTAATAAATTACTGTTTATACTTATTAGAACTGTTTAGTATTATGTAACATATCCTTGAAGTAATTTTGACAACATTTTGTTAGTCCAACTGAGTTCAGTTCCAATGGAAGGATCGGGGAATTAGATCTAGTGACTAATTTTGGGCTTTGAGGTTCTTTAATGTGGACCCATGGCAGGAGGTGTTTGAAAATGTTTTTATTTTTTGAAAGCTTTGTTTTAAAATTCAAAAGTTGGTGTTTTATGTTTTATTTTGTAGGGGCATTGAAAATATAAGACTTTGCATGTATGACCTAACATAATATTATTTAAATAATATTTTTATTTATTTATATACCAGTATACTGCATCTCACTGAAGAGAAATCATCGATTGTGATTAAAAGAAGTTTCCTACTCTTCTGAAACCAATTATGAAATCAAAGCAACTTCAAGAATTTAAACGGTTTAACTTTTTACATTCTGTTAATGCAGAAAGAGTGTTGTCAATTACAGCCCTACCATATTTTATAATAATATGAAGGAAACATATCAAAACTTTAAATAACTATGTGATTTCAATAGCTAAATAGATTTTAACTATACCTCCTTACATTGCAAAATAACATTGGGAAGATAACATATTTAATTTTTAATACCTTGAAACATGCTACATCAGTGGGTAAACGTTATGGCAAGAGCATATCTGCTTTCGATATAATTGACAATCCTTACCCGATTTACAAATTTGAAATTAAATTGTTGTTGACTTTTGTTGGAATAATCTAGAAGAAATTTCCATTCATGAAAGCAATGTAAGGACTTCATTAACAAGCCAACTGAGGAATAAAAAGTGGTAAAAACACAACAATTATCAAAAAATAGGTTTTTTTATTGGGATTGTTAATGATCAGCATTTGAAATAGGATAAACGTATTTCATATATATGTAATAAAATTCGAAAAACAATATATAAATTTGTAAATCTCCATAAGTGTATGGCCATTAACACCTTAAGAGTAATTTATTTAGCCCTAGTCGAATCCGTTATTCAGTATGGTATTATTGGATGGGGAAGCATTAATAAAACTGTTCTTACTCCATTAATTTAAAAAAAAACACATAATCAAAATACGTTAAAAAAAAAAAGGCTGAACTACCCATCTGAACTAATCTATTCCGATTTTAATGTATACCAAATCTATAGATATTTCTTATTAAAATTCTACCATAAAATTAAGACAAAATTTCTAGTTGTTCCACATAAACACAGCACTAGTACATTAGTAGAACCCAAATGTTCCACTTCTGCTAATCTGTCGTATAGCTTTAGTTTCGGTCCTCGTCTGTATAATTCTAAAATCACTTTACATCCAGTTTTAGTCAAATGTAGGTGTTATGGAATCTTTAAATCTAAAATTTAAAAAACTCATTTAACTTAGATTTTCATCCCTTTTAAAGTAGGTTTATTTTTTGGTACCTACTACTATCACGATAATTTATTTTTCATTATTAGTTATTTTTTATATCAATTGAGTTAGATTTTGTCTTTTCCCCTAGTACTATTTCACAACATCTTGTCTATTTATTTTTAAGGTAATTTTAGGTTAAGATTATATTTCATAAGGTAAAACATGTAAATATAAGTTGGAACTGCCCCCAAGGACGAGCTCCTGCACGTTTGGGGTTTCAGGACCTTTTATATTATCCATGTATTTATGTAATTTTAAAATTAAAATAAATAAATAGAAAATAAAATTTAGCTCATGGCTTTTGTGGTTTAATTTGTGAAATTGGCATTATTTCGCAATTTAATTTTACATCCTAATATTTCCTAACACCCTAATATGTTAAGAAAATGTAATCTTAACTCTGAAATAAGCATTTCGTTAGCTTATTAACAAAATCAAACACCTCTACCCATGGCTTATAGTCTCTACTGGGGAACTTTAACTGAGGATTTTTACGTCCTGGATAAAAAAAATTAACTTAAGCAGGGTTATAACGAGCCTCGGATTGAGAGGCAAGCACATTACACCACTCTGGGTGACTGATAAAAATGGAATTGGATGAAGAATATAGATTGTAATTTGTGAACATTGGTAGCCATGTGATGTAATTTGATGGTTTCTAGAAATTGGGGCAAGAGATCGGTTTGTGGGACTTTACAGTTTTCTCACAGGCATTGATTTACTGATTGTGTATGCAGGTTGTTTATATTTCGGTTAATTATTTTTCTATACTTGAGGCATGGCTTCGCATTACTGCTGCCATATGTCTGCTTGTATGTTGTGCATACTTCAAACAAATTTACTGTAATAGTGTGTGGGTGGATTTTCATACATTTAGAAATTTTAAAGTAGGGTATTTTTTATGATTATTACAGTTGGATTAGTTTCTTTTTATTTTATGAGAAGCATTGAGTTCAACCTAGAGGATAATAACCCTTATTTTATTCTTCATGAACAGTTATAACTCACGGTGTTGTATCAGTATTAACTTTCAAGCTATTGTGTTGTTTATACGGTAGTAAAAAGCCCATGTCACACATTCATCTCTTAGAAAGTTAATCAGCACGCTAGAAATCCCTTATTGACTGAATCCCAAACATTTCCTGGTGTCTTCTGATTTTGATAGTGAGTCATAGGCTCATAGTCCATGAACATTCTTATTGGATGTTTATGCAAAGGAGCAGTAATTATGATTTAGTGCATTTTCCATGGTTCTTGATGTTTATTAGTGTTCTTGTGTATAGAACAAACTCTTAGCAAACTCAAATTAGTAAGCGCTTATAAAAATTTAATTAGAGACTTGAGGCTTTCCCGGCGAAGGATACTTATGATGGTTTCACCCGATCGGAATCCTGATAGATCATCATAAGAATTTAACTATCCTTAGCATTTTTTTGAAGTTTTGGCTAAATATTTCCATTATCCTTACTATTTTTAAAAGATATGACAAATGGACTTCGGACAATTGGGGTTTTTTGTGTTTCATTGTTTGTAGCACTGAACTTCTTAATTTCAATTTGCTGTGCTTTCTACATACATGATCTGTGGTATGAGAGCATTTTTAAAAAATTAATCTTCTTGTATTATGTTAATTGTTGTTAGCAGCAAAATGTTGATTAAATCTTTTATTTATTTATTTATTCTGGGAATACTTTCAAGTGTGCACTTAGGCCGTTATTCATAAACAAGACTTGGGATTACAGTTTACTTCTCAAAGAACAAAGTCACCATTTTTCTATTCATAATTGAAAGTAAACTTTGATTGTTTCCTTTGCTTTGAAGTCGCTGGCAATCTCGACTTTTTCTTTGACTTTGGCTTATTCACATAAATAAATATGGATGACATTCTGGGAGTTAATGAATTTGCTGAGTTTATTGATGACATCCAGAAAATTATCGTAGGAAGTTACCTGTTCCTTGGCATATTATTACACATGTGCAAAACCATACAGAATTTTATAGGGATAGTAATTCAAGTCAGGATACAGGTTTGATAAGCAGACAGTTTTGAATAAATCACCATGTTTCAACATGCACTGAAGAATAATAATAAAGGAGGATTACCTGTTCCACTGATAGTACAACTGCTTATTTCATTAAGATTTTATGCAAGGATAAACGACATGCATTTATATTGTAGTGCATTAATTTCATAGGAGTCATATCTTTGGATTACTTCACCAATTCAAACAACATGTAAATTTTATAGTCTGTCATTGCTGGACTCTTTATGACTTCCATGCCTTCAGAATAATTATTACACAAAATGAGACACTTAACAATGTAATGTGCCATTCGATGTTATTTTGTTTAGTTGATACATTGCTGAATTTGTAGTAATTTCAACTGCTTGTAAACGTAACTCTTTTAGAGGTCAGTGCAGTGGATAAGATTGCCAACATTAGAATAAAATCGTCAAGTCTCATCTTTCCAAAGTAATGTCTATGAATAGGACTTTATACAAAATTAAACTTTACTTTGAAAGTCTACTTTAGGAAGTCGTCTTCCAAAGTCGTGTTCATGAATACGACCCTCAGTTAATGCATATCCAATTTTTGTAACAACTTTTTCTGTAATTTATGTGCAACAGACTTTGGTGAAGCTAGGTAATTTTGTCATATTACAAGTCAGTTTTAAATTTTAAAAAAGCTCAAAATTTTGTTACATCACTAGTATATTAAGAAATTCTTTATCGTAATGTAACAAATATATATGCTGCCGTTTTTATCAACTACACAAATTTTGATGGATAGTTGGCCAAATAGCAAATTTGCTGAATCCCAAATGTGTGACATGGGCTAAAACACATTTTAAGCTTTCTAAATGGTAGTAACGTTATTTCTAACAGAATAATATTCATGTAAAGAAATATTTGAACATTTTAAAAAGGAAATTGCATATTTCCTTTACGAGGTCTAATTTTTTTCAGGTGAATAATTATGTTAAGTGTTGTATGTTTTGAGTATCTTACTTGACAGTTCTGTAAAATAATGTACAAAGCTATAAGAATACATATTTAATTTTAGCTTCTCAGGTGTGGGATTAATAGTAAGGATGGTATAGGCACCTTGTACATTTTAAAAAAGTACATTTCTTTTTATATATATCCATATTATAGGTGATGGACTAGGTATTACATATTATTGTTAATACCAAGACAAATGATTTGGATATTAACATTACCTCCCTATTTCTGCATCTCTAACAAATCAAATGTTCAGTTCTGGGTTGTTCTTAATATTAATATTGCTTTCCTCTGTGCTGAACAAATTTTTGTTTTTGTGAGTGGTTACCAACATCATTTCTGATAATGTTACCTTGATACTGTTTTAAGTATTTATCTTTTTGAAATTTCCAATGCGGACCGAATAAAAATGATATTTTATGAAACGGATTTAGTATTTTGTTAATAATTATTACAATTTGTAGTACATGGTGTTCGTTTCCTCAACAGAAATTCTGTAATTTTACAAAATTGGAATGAAATTTAATTTGTACCAGCTAGATGTAAAATTAATTTTACAATGCTTTAAAATTTGCCTAGCTAATCTAAACAACGCACTAAAAGACCTTGCTAAAAATAACTGTTAAGCTAAAATAATTATGAAATAATTGTTGAATGTTGGTATGTTTATTCTCATTAAAGAAAAATAGATATATAAAGATAATCTAATAAATATAGCTAAAGAGCATGCATACTATAACACGTGTTCTTTAAATTTCTTAATAATTAATTTTTCTATTATTTGCTAAAGAAAGTGCTTATTGCTTAATTTCTAGCACTTGTTTATTTATGTTTTATATTTTTATGCATCGAGGAAACTACCTTAACTTCTGCTTTATTGGTTAAGGTAATGTTTAAAAAAAAATTGTCAATATAGACAATATGGTGACTGTTAGCATGAAAGAGCAGCTGGTGTAGCAAGCACAGCACTGCTTGGTGTGTACACAAATAATTGTTGGTAGTTCCTAGTGTATTCAGTGGGTCATGGTGGTTTGAGATATTTCAGTTCATTCATAACCCTTACTTGAGAATCTGAACAGTTGAAAGTTACGGTTTCACTTTTCTACAATGGGATTTCTGGGATTAATAATTAGAAATCTTTAGGTCATATGTGTAATTGTTAAAAGAGGGGTAGATGAACTTATTATTACTATTAGCCTAACACGGGAGTAGCAATTTTCTAACTAGAAAACCATAAACAAATTCCATCTCTCAGCCCAAAGCCCAAGAATCTCAGTTTCCAACAATGCAAGGCAATATAATTTTCATATCATCTTTTATATCAAGACCTTTATATTCACTTCTTGATTACCGGTAATAAAGCCAAATGCAATGTTATGTACACCTTATGCCAGAAAGTGGTTAGAGTGGTTGGTAGGGCCTTTGTTTAAGTTTACATTGGCCGGCACACAAAATAAGTACACACCATTGTTATATGCCTGAACAGATCACATCGGTATTAATCCTTAAATTAGCTAGCAGTGGTTTTGTGCCAGTTAGCATTGCTAGTGTTTCCAGGTTCAATTTCTTGCAGAAAATCATTGGATTGTAATTTTCTTACGTTATTTGGTAGGACATTGTAAGCACATAATCTGTAATTTTAGTAGCTGTAATCTGTAATTTCAGTTTAGCAGCTTATACAGATTTATTAAATAATGTGAATATTATTTTGACTTTGTATGGATATTTGGAATTTTAAGACAAATTTTAGTAAACTCAAAAGCATACCTAATTAAGTGTAATTGTAACCATAAATAAATATTTTTGATAAATATTTAATCAGCCGCTATCCAGAAATATGAAGACTAAGTTGAAGCTTTCCCCCCCCCCCCCCCCCCCAAAGTTCAAAATTCTTGTTATTTGCCTTTGTTCTGAACATAATTTTTGGTAATTGAGAAATCATATTATATTAATTCACGAAATGTACATTTTATGTTATAAAAAGTTAAGTAGAGACAGAATCCGAACCCATGATGTTACAAATTCTAGCATGTTGCTTTTGAAACTGGTCAGCTAATAGACTACAATGTTGTGATACAGTGTTCGTGATGTATCTTGTACTGCAAGGCATTGCACTGATTCATAAAATACGCGATAAGTCTTCCCGTAGTGCTCCCAATTTCTGCAACTGGGACTCTGGCATTTAAGCATTTTCTCCCCTTACATAAGGGGGTACATAATAATCGGAAATTAAGCATCCAAGGTGTGAATTTAAGTAATCTATAAATATGTAATTTCACCGGAATCTGTCATGAATGAGGTTTTGAAATCTCTTCTTCTTGCAGCTGATAGTGAGCTTAGCTGTTTACACCCATATTGAAAAAAGTATGTTGATTCATAATTTTTATTGATGGGAGATTACATATGTTGCCAAAATAGCCTTACAAACTTCATATTTGTGTCAAAAAGCCCCCCAAATTATCATTCTCTGTAGGATTCTTTTTTATGAAAGATGCGGCCGTTTTTTTTTATAGTAAAGTGCTGCCATAGTAGTATGCATTCTTACGAGTAACGGTATGTAGATTTACAGGTGAAAAATAATGTTAAATAAGAGAATTCTTGTCATAAATGAAGTTTGAATCTCAGACCATCAAGACTCAGTTACTTATGCATTGAATATTTACAGTTCACTTCTGTTGATTTTAGTCTTGGGCATATTAGTCTTTATAGCCATAAATGCCATTTTTATAAATTTTAACAGGGAACCATTAATATTCCAATAATGCTTATTTTAAAGAAAATTTTATATGAATTAAATCATATTTTCAATATGAGTTAATAGCACTAGATTTGAAGAGTATAAACTTATTCACTATGAGGGTTGTCCTATAATTATTGCATCACTTTTTTTTTAAATATAAATTTTGTTATTGCACTTGATTCAATCTCTCTAAATTGCCTCCTCTTGTTTATATCTACAAATATTTAATTATTTGACTGTTTGTGTCAGAAGTAGTGAACTTTGAGAGAGAAGTATGTTCCATTTAGAGGAAGTGAAATAGAATCTAGCAGAAGAAAGGCAGTTGAATACCTACAGCACATCACTAGCACTAGGGTGACCAGAATTTCAGATACAAAAAAGGGTACCGAATCGTTAAAGTGGTCGTGACACGCTAGATGACTTTTTCCGTCTACTAACATAATAGGTCATAAAGGAAGTTTTTATGCCAATATGCTAATATACTCTCTTTATTGGATGCAACTGAGAAGCGATACAATCTGCATTAAAATTAAGATATTGCATTTTTGACTGGATAGGGGGTATATCGCTAAATTTGTTTATGAACTCAGTAAATCTAAATACACAATTTTCACTGGAGTAAGATCAATTTATGCACACTGCACAGGACATGTTCAATTCTTAACAGACCCATGCTTTCAGATTCCAGGAGGAAAATGGCCACATTTTTCTCCTGTGACCTCCTCCCTTGTTTTTTGCTCCAGAATAATTATTGCAGTAACTACTGACAACCCTCATAGCTTAGTGTTTTAAGAAACAATAATTATTTTCATCGGTATTAAAAACTGTGTTAATATGTTGGTAACCACTGTAACAATATGACAGTGTGGAACAAAGAGGTTATAATTCCAAGGGCTCAGCTTATATATCCCCTGGTTTTGTGCCTTTATGCTTGCTCTCCCTATAACAAGGATCATCTTCGTCTTCTTCCCCTCTCAAAGGCTACTTCGAAGATTGGTGGAGGCCACGCAAAGGTCTGTACCACTAACACTAAGTCTGTTTGTCCCCACTTTTTTGTGTTGTGTTAAATTTCTCATTCTCTCTCTTGTTCATTTTCTTATCCAAACTTGCAAAGGAACATAGGTGTACAGGCAATATGTGGAATAAAATAATTATATTGAATCAATCCAACCTGGCATGTCCTTGAATTTTTTAGAGTTAGGAATGTCTGAAAGGGATGACATTCTTGTAAGGACAACTGAGAAGGTACTCAAATAAATGCGTAAGGGCTTCAAGAAATTTAATTTACACTATTGTTTATAATTTATTGTTTTGGGATATATTATTTGAATTATAGTAATTCTGCAGGCTGGTGGTAGACCTTTTTTAGTGTACAGTGAAGAAGAGTTTAGCTGTTTGATTGTTATTAATGTTTAGTTAAGAATGACTTAGTACACCCTACGGGGGTAACATTTTACTTAAATAAATTTATCACACAGTGTGAAATACACACCCATTACAGTTAATTTCTTTTTAAAATAGAAGAACTTCTTTTTTACGTGGTACATTTGAAGAAGCCATTGCTGTAAACCTGTATACTTTATGGGTTGGAAAATACAGTGGCACATGCGAGTGAGCCAATGGGCTTCACCGCCTGTGTTGCCCGCCTTAAACAGTACTTAAATACGTTTATAAGTGATGCAGTGATTGATAGCCGCATAAGCTGCAGTGCCTTCCATGTAGCATTAAACGTTCCAATAACTTGAGAAGAAAAGTGCATTAATATGATATTTTCTGTTCTTAAACCAAGCCATAGAGTAGTACAAATTTATTCCACATATTGCATAAAATAGTTTTTAACTTACACACATTCCCATTTTCTTTCTTCATGTAGTAGATGCACTTTTAATTTTTAGTTAAATGTTTATTACATGTATCTGTATGACAGAATTAAATTATGTTTTTCATGAATGTTGTTGATGTTGCTAAATACTGCAAAATAATATCGAAGATACATGGCATTTAATGTAATTATGCACCTTATGTATATTATATAAAATAAATGACTGAATATTGATATAGAAAAACCAGGAAACTAAATGTATTACATACATGCGCAGTGTATTATATCACAGAAAGATTACCGGTTCTTTGGATTAGGTGTTGATGTAAAATACTTCCTTAGGTAGTTATAAGTTTGAAACGAGGGTCGCACAAAAAGCTGTGAAGAAATTATGAATTCAGGAATTTTTATTCATCAGATAGTATTGGTTTTTAGTAGATAATGGCATAGTGTAATTTTCCTTTTGTATTTCGAGTATTTTGCTTATTGTTTGGTAGGTTTTGTAAGTAGGAAACTTTGAACCCCGAAGTAGATCATACCAGAGTATTATATACAATAGTAAAGGGAAAAATATAATGAAAAGCCAAAACTGTAGAAAAATTATAACACAGTTCTCAGTAATTAGGTTTACAGCGTATGATGATGAATTTTTATTTTCAAACACAATTTAGTTTGGAATAAATCCGTTTATTTGTGGAGTTTTTTGGTAGTACACATTTTATATTTTTAATTATTTGATGTTTCTTGACTTTATTCAAAACTTTAGACTTTTTATTTATTATTTGTTTGTTTATTTATTATTATTATTATATTTATTATTATTTCTAGTGCTTACATCCAGGTCAGTTGTAGTGTTTTTGTAGTTGGAAGGTATAGGCACAGACATATAATTGTAAACATTTGCAATTATTTTGCATATTTTCCTTAAGGAAGTAAATAGGTATTTGCCTAAAATTCCGAGTTTTACTGATCAGCTACATTATGAGGTTTTAGCAGTATGTTACCATATAAAACTCTAGTTATGAGAGGCATTTGCTAAACTAGTGCATAATAAATAAAGCTTCTCAAATAGAGGGAAAAATTTACGAACAAACCTTTTCTTTTTTATTGTTTAAGTATGGTGATTAGATAGCTTATACAATATGGAACAAGAGCGAGAAGGAGAAAAAATTCATTTTTGTTTAATTATTTATTGTTTTCGTTTGAGGAAAACTTTTTCATTCTCGTTAAAAACTTGTCACTGAAAATAAAGTGACAAAAAGGTGGAGAGTATGAGTAGGACTTCACCTCCCGGCACCTACCAGAAACATAACTAACCAATTCAAGAGGATACAGAATATGTATGTTTCTTCTTCGCTTTGTTATGAGAGCTGAATACAGACAGACTTAGAGTGGGCTCCGGCTGGTAGTCCATTATTTTAATAATTTAAACTACTTGTTTTGTATATAGATGTTGATTTGTGTAGTTTTACCTTAGATTTTAGCTTGTTTTATTAGCCTTTTATTTTGTTGGTTTGTGTATTTTGTGATATAAAAACTACCCTGTTATCTTTTTAATATAAATCTAGTTATGATATGTATATGTGGGGTATAATGACATTGTTTGATGGAAGATTCTTTGAAAGGGGGTACTTAACAAAATATAATTTTTAAGGATATATCGCTATGTATCATATAGTTGATAGTTACAGAAGTAGAGTTTTAACATTAACATGTTTCATTCCATTAAATTTGGTCTTTTTAAAAAGATCTACAATTATTATTCACAGCTGTTGGGGATGAACAGAAGGAGAACATAGAAAAATGCAGTTTCCAGTTTTGTTAGTTTTAATATTATAAAACTCATCCTTAGAAGAACAGGCAAAGGATAAATTATCTGCAGAGTTTTATTTACTTTTGAGGATATAGTTATATTAAGTTTTATGGTTCACTGTTTTTTGTAATGGATGTATTAAGATTCTTATTATGTGGTATACAAATCAATCATTCTGAGTTTTTAATCTGCCTGTATTTAAGCATTCTAAATGACCAAAAATACTCTATGACTAGAAAGTGGATCCAGTATACCTTAACAGTTAGTGAATAGAATTTCTCAAAGTATCTCGGCATCCTTGAGTAGTAAGCAACTCACTGCACTATCTTTGTGCTGTCCAGAATTATTGAAAATGAATACAAACCATATGAGACGCATTCCTCTTAAGTCTTCATTGTGTATCAGCTATCAAATGAGCAAAAAATGAGCCACAAGCCGCTACTGATACCCCCATACCTTTGTTTACTACCAAAGTATACTTATTTACTGCATTTAGAGAACTGTGTGGATAAATGCTTGCAAACTTTCATTGTATATGACCTAATGTGGTTTATGCTGATTATTCAACAGTGAGTGAGGATAGAGAAACTATCAGGAGCATATCAGATTTTTGTTTAGTTACCATCGCTTAGATTAATATTATTAGATATTCGTGTTGAAATATTGAACTAAAAATCCTCTGCAAAATTACTTGCCTATAATTTGATCTTAAACTAGGAAACTGTATAGTTTTTATTTCTCTTCTCAATATTCTTGCAATACTGTGTCTAAAGTGTGTGTCACTTCCTCTTTGTATGTTATATTGTGTTTTGTAGTTCGGTATGTCACTAAAACTTTTCTTCAGAGTAGAAATAACATGAATTGCATTTGTGTAAGTTTGGTATTCTATCTGTTGTAGAATTAGCTAATTTAATATGGATGTTCAAGATTACTCTTAGTTTCTGGGGTTTGATCAAGAGTTATAGTTGCTGATTTGATTTTTTTCTTTCTTCCCCATGAACTCCTAACACCAGCTCATGCGTTCGACTATTACGGTAAGTTATGATTTCTCTTGGTTAAGTCCTTTATTATTTTCATTTCTTAGTTTATTATTATTATTGCTGCTGTTTGGAATGCCAGGTGTAATTTACATAAATAAATGTGTAAATACATTTAAATAATCACAAAATTACAACATAAGAAAGTATTGTAATTAGTGTTATTAAGTTAACTGAAAAATTTACTTTAATCTTTCTACATATTCAATTGTAATTTTACTAAAAAAAAAATCTAGATCTGTTTTATATCGTAGTTTGCTTGTTTGTTGTGTAAAGACTATTTAATTTTAGTTCTTAAAATATAATTTCCTTTACATTTCATTAGATTCAAATTATAAGGAATCTGACCTAATTTTCCATGTCATACAACCTGGCATTCCATATTAGTTGCGGTGTTTTTTTTTATTATTTAATAGCTGCATAATCCACTTGCAATCACTTTTTTTATTTACTTTCTTATTATTACCTTTGATTTATGATTTTGCTGTGTTATGTTGCATTGAAACCTATCCCCCTTCTTAAACCCAGATTCTGAGGATGTACTCTAAACAATTGATAATTGAACGCAAAACTATATATCTTCCATCCTACAAGAAAGTGTCCACTGCAATATCGTAGTTCCATTTCGTCTGGTGACAGTATTGGCAGTAGAGCTGTTTTCTTTTGATATTTATTTTGTTGTACAATTATTTTAAGTGTTCAGTGGTTTGTGGAATAGATGAATTCTTTGTTGCAATCATTGTTTATATTAAATAAAGTAGACCCAACATAACAATGATTATTAAATGATCAGGTGGACTGTAAGGGGCAAAAAGCTATATCTTTCTGTCAGGTTCTCCTAGAAATAGCATTGCTTTTCAAGTGCAAAATTTGCCTTTCTTTTGTCTGTGATTTGATTTTGCTCAGTATTTTTCAGAAATGTTTAATTCTTTGTGTAGAAATTGTAACTAAGATTTTTCTTTTTCAAGGTTAGGTTTCCTTTCTTAAAAAATCAATTTCAGGATCACTAATATGCAAATATAAATATTTATTTTTGAAGTTCTGTTTGACCTGTATTCAGAGCACAATTTACAGATCAGTTTTGTGTAAATATAAATGTTCTATTGTTTCAAATACATAGATTTATTCTGCAACTAAATTTTTTGGGGGGTATTAATTTTTAAAAGTTTAGATATCTGCTAAAAACAAAAGTCCATTCTCAAGTAGCATAAATTAAGAGTATATTAATTGTGTATTTGTGTACGTTAAAGTAGTTCTTGAATTCTTGAATTAGTTTGTATGTCTTTAACGTTGAATGTTTGGAAATTGTACCTAATTTTTTTTATTAATGAATATAACCATAGGGCTTAAAAATAAATATTTGTTGGGGTATGGCATGCCTTTCTATGTACTGTTGTTTGCTATTGAGCAAATTTTAATTTTTTAACTTTAACATTGATTGTAGTTTTTTCTCTTCATCTGTCACTTTGGGCCATTTTCCCTTTATTACATTGAACAAAATATTTTTTTTTCCGAGGAGGGGGGGGGGGGAGAATGGGGAGTTCACTTAGGAAGCTACTTCAAATCTTAATTTTGTTTATGCTTGTCCAGAAAAATAGAATCCTTATTTATTTTCTGACATTTATCAGATTTTAATTGACAAAGAGAGAGAATGAGAAATGTTACTGTTTGAATCCAGGTAACTGAATGTTATACAGAATGTTTACTACTTAATGGTCAACATTTTATGGGCATGTTCTTTGGATAATTTACATGCATATAACATAACTTACCTAGAGCTATTTGTGCACTTTAAAATTTTGTCAAATCCAAAACTTTACAATTTCTTGCAGGGCTTGGAAAGTTTTCTTGTCATATTTTGAAGACCAAAAAGTTAAAAGACTTCTTGGGTTAGTACCAATTTCAGATTTTTCCAATAGAAGACTAAAACCTTTCTTCATGATCTACTTACAGAAGTTAATTGTTTCTCCAGATTTTTACATAATTATTTATATGTCTTAATATAGGTTAAAGAGGACAAGATAATATTCAGTAAATAGCGTAAAATATCTCATATCATGAACAATGTGAAACAATTTCAATTTTCGATATTAAACAGTGTTCGAAACCATTTTACTTGCTTCAATGCAAGCTGAATATTCAGTGTGAGTACAAAAAGTTTCAAGGAAATGTGGATAATCCAAGATTTTTCACTACAAAGTATTAAAATTGTGCTGCTTTGAACAGTTAGAGCTTAGCACTGCAAGAAGACACATATTTGGAAAATTATTTCCATGATGGTTCATTATAGTATGATGGTGTGTTTTTTCCATTTTTCCATTATAAACCATGGAACATGCCCGTACAATTGCTGATTATTAAGTCGCAAATACTCTTTTGTTGGAGGGGATTTGGACATGATGATGTTTTTATTATTTTCAGGACATCAAAAATTGGTGCCCGTTAGTAGTTTTTATATTAACATTCTTTAAAAAGAATTTATATTACATTATGTACTTAATATTACAGAATTTATTTAGATTTCTTGCAGGAAAAAAATTTATTCATTGTGAATTAGATTGGCCTTTTCCAGCAGATTGGTTTGCAAATGTTTTAGGATTAACATATATTTTGTTGACAATACATTCAAAGTACACGGAAGGATTTGACTTTTGCTATTACACTCCCTACACTGAATATGATTCATTTCATGTTTTTGATTTCTCATCGCTTAGAAGCCCATACATATTAACCTTTATATACATGTTTTTATATTGTTTTTTTTTTTTAAATAATTCTCTTATGGACTATTTTACAACATATAAAACAATTTAGCTGTAAGTATCTTCATTTTAAAAGATGGGGGTCTAAGGAGTTCTATTTTTCTGGGCATTTTGTCTGTTTGTATTTGCAACATATATATTTCTTGCTTGGGCTTGAAGGAGCATACTTGCAAAATTTTCTGATAGCTGTTTTGCAGTAGTACAATATATATATTTATCTCAGTTCATTTTGAGACAGAAGCTTATTAAAAGTTTTACAGCTGCTTCGCAATTTCCTTCTTGTTCTTATGCATGATACTTTATGATTTTGTGTGTCTTAAGAAAATCTTTGACTAGGTGCTGCCTGCTAATTAAATGCAGACTCTCTCTATAGGACTTCAATAAAAATTATATTGACCAATATAATTACCAGTAATTCTTTGAGAAGAAACATACATATCTTGTACCTTCGTAGTTCTTGTATATTATATCCTGGATAATTAGATATTTGATTTCTTTTTACTTTGATGAAAATTTATTCGTATTCTACGTTCTCTGTTATGTTTCTTATTTCTTGCAAAAAATTTTGAGCCTTAGAGGATAATATGAATAAAAGGAATCTGTAAACCAATACTTGAACAAATTAAATTGGAATTGAAGAAAGGAAAATTACAAATTCCATAACTATTACATATTTTCCACTGGAGTTATTTTGTGGTATAATGTGTGTATGTGCCATTTTCTAATGCAGTGGATTGTTGTATGAAGCAAATTGCTAATGTGAGGAAAATGTTTGAATATCGAATTAAAAAATATTTTTTCCTTTACATTTATGAGTAGCAGAGTAGTGGTTCTAGTACGATTCTGGTCTGTTAAGTTTTATTTAATATGAAAATAACAATGCTGTGGATAGGTTTGATGTTTCCCTTTCCTCATATTATTTATATATTTTATTTTCTAGACAGAATTTTCCCTCTGATATAATTAAATGATTTTAATTTACCCAGTTTTAAATTCTAGAAAAATAATATTTCTGTACTATCAAAGAAACTTTTTTGCACTGGACTCAATGACGTTCTTTTCTTCAATAGTTACTGTCATTCCTTCTTGGTACTCAGATTACAAAGTTGTTGTAAGTTAGCATGCACATGATCAGCAGTATACCCAGTGCTGTCAGCTGCGCTCTTCCAGGTTGCACGGTGTATTGGTTATATAATTAGGGTGAACATAATATTTTGAGCTGAAAACAGGACATCCCCATCAAGTCAGATACCCCCCCTAAAAAAAAAATTATAGAATGTAATATTTTTAAATTAATCACTAAGGAACTAACATATTTTATGGTAACTTGCATAGTGTTTCTGCCTTCTCCTGATCCATATCCTCCATAAATTTGAGGACTAACACCCAGACTGGTTTCCAGAGACAGGAAGTGATTTACATCAGGGATATTGTAATACATGTACTTGAAATTAGTATGATGTTATGTTTCATTAAAAAATTCCAGTATATGATTGGTAGAGAAAATTATCGCAGCTGTTGACTCCACCATTATATCAAACCGCAGTACAAATAATCCTTACAGCCAAACGGGATAACAATGACTCTTTAAAGGAACCTATTTTAAATAACATGCTTGCTAAGTATTCTACAAGCAAAGAAGAATGCAAACAAAAAAATTAGTTTCCTGTGCATGACTGCTACATTAAAACTCCAACAACTGTCACCCTGAAAAAAAATGCTATTATGAAATTGCTCCAACAAATTTCAGATAATACCGGTATCTAAACTGAAATCCAATAAGGTCTACAGATTTAACTATAACTGTATGTTCTATTTGACTGGCTGGCTAGTGGTTAGCATTGCTGGCTACGAATCTGCAGGCCTGGGTTTGATCCCAAGTACCTCCTTGGAGTTTTCTGAGAAAGGGAGGTCTGGAACTAGGTGGGCTCAGCCTCATGATACAAACTGAGGAGCTACTTGATGGAGAAGTGTGGCTCTGGTCACGGAAACCATCATTAATGCTGACGACATGCCCCTCTGCCCCTGCCATCTGCCTATGGTAGATGATGCAGCGGTCGGATGGTAGACTTAGTCCCTCAAAGGGATATTGTGCTACGGAGTTTAGAGTAAAGTATGTTTTATTCTTGAGATTATTCCTAATATTTTATAAGAATGGGACAATCCGTGTTTTTTTGCTGTTGGAAAACTGGCAATATGGCCTGGACACAAAACGGGACTTTCCTGGTCAGAATGGGGTGCATTGTTGTGCTTTTTATAAATATATGCATGTTGACAATATAAAAACTGAAATACTTGCACTATGGTACTTGAGTGATGCTCACTCTGCTCTAGACTGGATATGTTCTCCATTTCTTGTGAGATATGTCTCACAATTATTTATTTATTTAATCTAATGCTCAGAATTTTGAACATTTGCCATTTATCTTTTGGCTTCCCAATAGAATTTTCCATTGAACTTCAGTTTTTCTGAATTGCTCAACATATCCTAAGATATTCTAAATTCTAGTATGGAGTTTTTGTTGAGAATTCTGCTCTGTTTCATTTCACTGGTCAATTTTGTAAGGAATTCAGCTATTTCAGCTCTGAAGGTCTTGAAAAATTTTCACATGCAGTGGTTCTGTAGTTAATATACTCCTAATTTTTCTTGCTCAGGATAAGTTAGTTCTTTGAAAAAGATGACAGTACCAGATTACTGTGTCTTTACATTAATGCTCTTTGCATAAATTGTGGGTCCAATAATTCAGTGTCCATTTAACAGGCAATGTACACCCATTCTTTCATCATGAGGTAGTAAAAGTAATAATTTGAGAATGTGAGAACTTTTGCACGGTATATGAAAGGTGTTCTCAGCAACTACTGTGAGCAGGATTGGTGTTTTTGAGGTTTTTATAATTCAGGCTTTTTATAGTTTTGGATGATGTACTGAGCAACCCATTAGAGTTATGGCTGGCAGTGCTGGGGCTACCGGAGATCATTGAGCCAGTAGGTTGCAGAAAGTTCCGGTAGATAAAAATGCCTAGTATGTAACAGTTTTGATATCATTTCATCTTGCTTTAGTTTTGATAGTAGACAGATGTGGATAAGTTTAAAAAAAAAAGACCTCCACCTACATATTCAATATACACATTTTAAAATTGTACAGGAACAAGGATGGTGAAGGTTGCATGTGGTTATTTGATAACAAAGTTGGGTTAGTGGTAATCTAGTTGTAGAGATTCTTCCAGCATGCTGGTTGCAGGTCCATTTCCTCCTTCATGTAAATGGGGCATGACAACGGGTAACGGTAATGTTTATATGCCTGGTTTATTGGTGAGGAAATTGCCAAATGTAAATACAGAAAGCCGCATATACCTTTCTCTGAGCTGCCTCTAAAACTGGTAATTTTTTGAATGAATGCATTTTTTTTGTATATGCTGTAATTAACACTACAATATCGTTTTTTTTTAAACTTGAGTCGTATATTAATTTTGATTTCATTGCATAACCTTGTTTTTCCATTATTTGTTCACAGCACATTATTCATAGCACTCTGCTTCTTTGATTGTTACACTGAACAACTTTTCAACTCACACACACTTGAACTTAAATAATATTCTAAACAGGTGTGGTTATATTGCTCAAATTAAATTTTATATGAGCTTAATATGCCAGTTTATCCAATCTTTGTTAACATGTTTCATGTATATATATTTGCTGGTTTTAACAGATAGTTAAGTTGATGAAATTGGCTGCTAGATTATTATTTATTTTAACATTGAATACAAAGGTACATGTCTTTCGATCATTAATTTGTGTGTACTAAGTCATTGTGAATCAGTTGATGTTTTCGTTATTTAGTTTGACTTATATCAGCAAAGAATTGTAGCAAAGTCGAAATTATTTTGCATACGTGTAGTATACAGTTTTATGCAAACATTGCATGTTTTGCTTCACCCTTTGTTTGTAAAATGTAGAATTTTCATTTTCTTACATGAACTATTGTGAACAACACTTCACTATATTTATCACATGAATCTATAGTCTGATAGTATAATATAGTTAATGAAATTGGCTTGTGTACTTAAATGTATTTTAATAATTTGTTGGCAATGAATTTCCTCATTGGAAAACCAGAGCTTGGTGATCATATTGTGAGTTAGCATTATATTAGATGGTTGGCACGTTTTATTCAGCCTCTTAACCATGACACTGCGCTGTTGCATTGGACATTAATTGTTATTACTTATGCATTGTATGTTGCATCAGTCCGATAACATGCAATGACTGCCTTTTGTGGTTGGAATAACTAATAAAGCTGTGGGGGTTAATGATTAATCTTCACTTAGATATGATTTTTATTGTCATTAACCAATGCCTGGTTTATAATAAACCTGGAACGGTAACAGAAGCAGTAATTCACAATAAATCTAGGTTGTAAGGATTTCTATCATAACAATCCTGGAGTGAAAATGTTGATGTATATTGATACACGTGTGATGTGTAATACAAGATCAGTTTACATGGTAATTTTGCAGGGGAAATTAATTATTTCTAAAGTTTCTTCCCTGTGCATATGACAAGAAAATTATATAAGACAAGAAGTTAAAACCAATAATATACAAAATAAAACAGCTGTCTTTCACTTTTTAAATTGGATCAGTAAAATTACGAAATAAGTTGTGCTTAAGTAGTTAATTTAACTACTATTGCTTTATTTAAGATTTTCTTCTTTTTCATTTCATTTCCTGAGACTCTTAGTCTTACATAGGGCCATGTGAAGAGTGATAACTAAATTCAGAGAAGTTTTATTGTACGAGGGTCATTTAACTCGAAGTGGCAACATAGTTGTGAAATGGAATGTGGTAAAGCACTCGCCGCAAGAAGCTTACAGTCCTTCGATGTAGTCTCCGCCTGCCTGTTGAACCCTTCGCCGGATGTCTGGTAACCGTTAAATACCTGTCAAAGCCCCACTTTGGGAGAGGGTGTTGACAGTGCGCCCTAAAGGCACGAACAATCCTAGGAATGTCTCTGAAACATTTGCCCCTGAGAGGTTCTTTCATTTTTGGGAAAAGATCAAAATCGCAGGGGCTCGTATCCGGGGAATATGGCGGGTGCTCCAGTACCTCCCAACCCCACCGCCGTAACAGAGTCTGTACTGGATGGGCTGTATGACATCTGGCATTGTCGTGTAGGAGAATTGGTCCAGATGCCATATTCCCCAGATATGAGCCCCTGCGATTTTGATCTTTTCCCAAATATGAAAGAACCTCTCAGGAGAAAAATGTTTCAGAGACATTCCTAGCATTGTTCGTGCCTTTAGGGTGCACTGTCAACACCCTCTCCCAAAGTGGAGCTTTGACAGGTATTCAACGGTTACCAGACATCCGGCGAAGGGTTCAACAGGCAGGCAAAGACTACATCGAAAGACTGTAAGCTTCTTGCGGCGAGTGCTTCACTACATTCCATTCCACAACTATTTTGCCACTTTGAGTTAAATGACCCTTGTATATAATTAATGTAAGAAAAGTTATTAAGATTAACAAGAAAAAATACCCACAGTGTTAAAAAATGCATTGATGTATTCATCAAAAAAGAAGTGAAAGTCTGATAAACATGTTCAAAAAAATCATTGTAAGACTACCCCACTCCCCGCTGCTCACCAATATTTCCACCATGCAGGCTACTCAAGCGAGCTGTACGAGTGCCTACCATTGTTTCTTTGTGCTACAATACAAGCCACTTTTCATCTGCTTACAGCTAATTTAAGCACCTAATTCTTTGCTTATGTACCCAGTCATATCATAAGTTCTGTCAATAGAATCTGGACCTCCTTATCTCACTCACAGGAAGTAAGAGGGGTATGAAAATAAGGGTTGTTTACACTAGCATCCTGTACTCAATATTTTAACCTGGAACATTCAGTCAGCACTCATACTTGAGATGGAATGGACATCAAAAGAAAATCGTGTTGCAATAATAGCATTACACAAGTGCAATAACGACGCAAGTACTTTTTTCAAGTTTGAAACCACTTGGAATCACACTCAGATTTGTGTACCGAACCATACAGAGATTCGTACAGCTTGGCACATTTGATGACCATATAAGGTTTGGGTGTCCTTGCACAGTTCGAACCTCTGAGGTGGTAAAGAAGATAAGGGGTCGAATTCGAAGAAATCCAGTCAGAAAGCAAAAGATAATAGCCCAACAGACAGGAATTTCGCAAGTGAGTGTTTCAAGGATATTAAATCAAGATCTCAGATTGAAAGCTTACCGCTGAACTACCGGGCACTATCTGGATGCTCGGCTGAAGGAAATTAGAGCCCAAAGATCAAAAGTGCTTTTTTCAGCGGTACGCAAAAGGTGAACATAAAAAAAATTCTGTTTACAGATGAAAAAATATTCACCATAGAGGAGAAACTGAATAAGCAAAATGACCGTGTGTATGCTCACAACAGTAAGGAGGCCCATGAAGTTGCTCCCCGTGTCCATCGTGCCCACCATCCAGTCTCAACAATGGTTTGGCTAGGAGTGGCCTATTCTGGTACCACAGAGGTCCATTTTTGCAGAAAAGGTGTGAAAACCAGTGCCAGAAGATGTTTTAGAACAGATTATGAAGCCACTTAATTAGACTTTGTTCAAAAATGAGCACTGGATATTCCAGCAGGACTCTGAACCTGCGCACAGGGCTAGCATCTCGCAAGAGTGGCTTAAAGCCAATGTTCCAGAGTTTATTGCCCACAGTGAATGGCTGTCCTCCAGACCAGACCTCAACCCTCTGGATTACAAACTGTGGGACATTTTGAAGACTAAGGTCAACTCTTCCTGCCATAGAAATTTGGAGAACCTGAAGAAAGCCATCGTGCATGCAGTGGCCACTTTGGACATAAATGTTATACGTGCCTCAATAGATGACTGGCCACAACGTTTGAAGGCCAGTGTCAAGGTCAAAGGTGGGCATTTTGAATAAGTGTATGTGCATTTTGTTTGTGAAAGTGTGATGTTTAATTTAAGACCAAAGAATTATATATTGTGAAATTTTTGTGTTCTACAGCGGTCTCTAAAGTTGTGACAGAACTTATGATATGACTGGGTATATCTACAATGAAGAGCTATTGATTTGCTGAATTTAATGGTAGGCTTTGACATGAAATCCCATAAGTTTCCTTCTCAGGCCACTAAATGCATTAATTTTAGGATCCGTGTTTGTTAGACTTTTGTTAATTTAAAGGCCTAAAACTTTCCAAACTTCAGTAGTATTCTGTTATTTTTTTATGATTTTCTTGAGTACTTAGAATAACCATTTTACCAAACTGGTTTGTGACTTGCTAAAACATTAGTTACAATCATTCTGCTATAAAAATTTATTGGAGGCTATGATATAGTATATTGCGACACAAGGGCGGAAAGGCACGTTTACGGGTCGAGGAAACAGATTGAAAACCCGAGGCGTGCCTCGGGTTTTTAAGTTTTCGAGACCCGTAAATGCCTTTACGGTCCGTGTGTTGCATGCTATTTTTTGCACGACAGTTACTTATATCAATTTAATTATATTAATTGTGATATTACCTGAAAATATTATGTATATACAGTCTTGAAGAATGGTGCTTATTTGAGAAAGGGATTCGCATTTATTATTGTTTATGGCAACCGAATATTTATAAAGCGGGGAGGCCTTGGTCATTTCTGCTTGCAAATAAGCATTTGCGGGCAGTAAAGTAACTTTCCACCCGTAGCCCCTAGCAACAAGATTGATTGTGGTAATGTCAAGTTACGATCCATGTAAACAACTTTCGTAAGTAACACTTACTAGCTAAGGAGTGCAAAAAAATCTTTGTGAAGTGTCATTTTTTTCCGTGCAAGCTTGCTCATTATTTCACTTGCCTTTGTTGTTACTGCTTCTCTTGCCGCTCCATGTATCGTAGATCAGTGTTAACAAGCATAACACATAATTGTTTTTAATAACTTCAGTCATTCATGTTGGCGTATTTTGATGTGCAAACATACAAACTAATATACAGAGAATTGATTTTTCTTTCCTTTTTTTTTTTTTCTTCCATTGGGTTTGAAGACGAGTACAATCTAAATCCTGGTTTAGAATGGGAGGACGAGTTTACAGGTAGGTCCATGCTCCTTGCTTAATGCCTTTCCTTGGCATCCCGTCATTAGAAATGACCTGCCTTGATTCATGGTAGCCTGCCTGGCAAAATCACTTCTTCATAATCTGGCTTTATTATACAGCATTTTCTGCAGTGCAGTAGAGATTCCAATATTGATGACAGTGAAGGGCAATATTCTTATATGTAGTAATTTTTGGGTAAAAACTTGATCCATTATAACAATTTTACCCGAAGTAGTTTTTTGTTAATGAGGTATCTTGGTGGTATCTATTCCCAAACAGCAAAATATTTACCGTGGAATCTCAATTGTGCGGTGTAAACTGGACCTTGAACATCACTGACCAAAGCTAGTGAAGGATAACCGAGAGGAACATTTTTTATAATAGACTAGATAATGATCTAGTCTGTTATGATGCATTTTTATCAACTCTATCCTGATTTCTTTCCACCTCTCAGTAGTGAAGGTCAAATGACAAGTGGATGGGTCATGTAGTAAATCCCAAAAAGAAGTGAGTCTCACCCATCGTTAGTAACTTTTGCCTGACAGACAGTTAATATATATTTTCTATACAAAAGAATCTGCTGAGAAGCACTTGGGAAGAAAACTTGCTTCGTATAGTGGACAATGACTTATTCTTATATACTGGATGGCTATTTTTCCCCCAGGTATTTATTTTGAGAATATAATGCTCATATTGCCCAATTCAGTATTCCCATATAATACAGCATTCTTACAATACAATACATTCTTAATTCTTTCATTAAATATTTAAACCAATACTACAAGAGAAAATCAGAACACACACACAATAATATTAAAATTGTGTAATGATGCATGTAATGTCTGCATGGAATAAATACATTGTAATAGTTATGGAGGAATATACCAGTACGTAAGTTATACAATGTAACAGAATATGAATTACTTTTGAAATGTTTATTTTGTTACAAATTGTTTTGTACCAAACAAATAAACCTATTTTGCATTAGCCTGTAAGTTGGGCATGTGTTGGTAGCCAGTGTGGGGGAATTCACTACATAAAGTTTCCATTACCTGGAAAGTTTCATCTTTCCATTTGGAGTTTGGTGTCTTGAATTTACAAGAAAAGCCTTAGATAGGGGTAACTGTGTTTTAAAACTTATGCGTAACTTAATAGTAACAGCTTTGGTAAGGGCAATATTGCTGTTTGGAAATGGATACCTCTTTCAAAATAATGGTTTCAGATAAACTTGTAGGGATAACAATTGATGTGCAAGATCAGGGTTTTTGTTTAATGTAATGCATGAAAATTTGGGTACATCATCAGATGTGCATTGTAGGTGCAAGAATGGGATTGAACAACTTTTAGACTTTTGTTTAGATGTATACTAACCACTTTCAGTTATTATAAGCTGGTAACTCTTCTTAGACTGTGTAAATTGAACCAGAATATGGTTGAATTCATTATATGTTTTAGTATCAGAATCTTTTCAGGAAATTGTTGTTTTGATGGGGTATGGTGTTCAATTGGATCCTGTATGTTAGTTATTAATGCTTTATGTACGTTTTCCAGTCTGTATTAACTTAAATTGTTGTCCATACTTATTTAGCAATAGAGATAAATTTACAATTTGAGAAGTAATTCCTATAAAATTATGTTCTACGCTCTACAAATGTCCTAAATGTGCCCCTTGAGTCACAAGACACATGTCCATGTGAAAGTCGAGTTTGTTCCACACATTTTGTAGCATTATTCTGTCAGTCGTCATCACTGCAGCTTAGATCCGTTCCCTGAGCTCTACTAGTGTTCTTGGCAGTAGGGGTACATAGTCCAAGTTCATGTCTTGCTTGAACTGTTGATTTTTGTGGACTAAGCATGAAACTCCACTTTTTCATCTATTGCTGTTGGTTGATTGGTGATTCTCCGTTTACACAGACAACCAGTGGCCTTAAATTGCCAATACCACCGGCAAATAGCTTAGTTTACTTGGCGATTCTTTTCCGTACTCTCTTCTGAATGTATGTTGCACTGTTATAACAAACTAATATTTCGCATATTCCAACACAAAAATCTTCTTGTGCTTTGTTGCCATCTTGTAATGGCACTGAACTCTTGTTACCAATAGTGCACACAATTCGAACTTGGAAGGTTTACGGTTCTTTTCATATATCAGTCATATTTTTATGTGTAATACTTTGGAAAATATAGCAGCGTTTTGAAAACGAATGAATCATTTATAGTAGCCCTGTACTGTAGTTCTCTGCATTATAAAAATAAAGCAAGATCGATAACAGAGCTTGTTTCAGAAGAGGAGCTTTAAAATAAATTTCAATATGATAAAAAGAAACTGAAATAAATAAACAAACTGAATATCTGAATTTTCTGTAGAATTTACGGAAGCATTATGTATTTCGTTAAAATGCTGTTTAAATAATGTGTTGTCAGTATTGGACATCTCTTAGCACTACAATATTTTTCTGAAAATAGTACCACTTGGAGGCTTCATTAGTACTATATTTTGCTATAAAAGATGTGGTTAGTAATTAATGCGAGTATAGTGAGTAAGTCACATGTAAGAAGAATTAAACTATTTATTATATATTTCTATAAAAAATATGCATCATGTGCAGTAGAATAAATTTATTTTCCAGGCTTCATTTGAAGATGCTGTAGTATCATAGTAGCATAATGCTTCACACCTAGGGACTATTATTCAGTTGCTCGATGTGTGCACTACTCAGTCATAAAAGATCAAATCCAGAAGTTTGTTCCCCTGAGTAAAAGTGTTGTAGCATATGACATGGGGAAAAATACACTGTGGGTTTTGTGGCAAATTTTGTGTTGTATTCTTAATTTAAGGTTAAAATGTTTTATAAAAGAAAGGAAGGAAATAATTTAAGAAAGAAGAACAAAATTGAAGTAACTATTAAATTAGCAGCTGTCTCTTTCATGTCTCCCACCGTAGACAGCTGCCTAGGCCTAAATATTCCCTGGTTGTAATGATATCCTAAATTTTTTTATGTTTACAATTTTGTACAGTAAAATGTGTTGAAATTGCTTTTGTGTGTGACTTACTCATAGCATGTGCTAGCTTCTGTTTTATTGGTCTGTGAATTGCAGCAAATTAAAAATGCTGCTTTGCATCCTGTTGCTTCTAAGCTACTTTTAATAGCAATTTTAAACCTCTCCTAATTTGTAATATAAATTTTGAAGAAATAAATTGTTCATTTTTTATTTCTGACAAAACCTCTTAAGGTAGAATTACATTTTGCTATTACTGAAGCCTCCTCATGTTCCTATTTACTTACTAATTCTCCTTAAACGATTTAATTTACTGTTAAGTATGTTGACCGATGCAACCATGATCTGTTGAAGGATGTTGAACAGTGGATTATTGCTTGAAGGATGGAAGCATTAAGTTTGCGTTGAATTATCTCACATGCTTATAGTGTACTTCCTCGTCACCATCATACTTCACTCTTGTCACTTGTACTAAGCTTTTCCCTTCTTTACCATACATCACCATAATCACTGCTTATCTATGTTGTGAATGATTCTTACATACAATGAAAACTTGTATACTCAATGCATTGCACTTGGAAGTTGTATGTAATCTAATTATAATTAGCATTGGAAAGCCTGATTTGTGTTGAATTGTTTTTAAATGATTTACTTGAGAATAAAAATACAGATCACTACATTTGTATCCCTGTTCTGAACATAATTTGTGGTCTGTAAACTGTTTACTTACATATAGTGGGTGCAGGCATTAGGTTTCCACTTCGGTGTCTTTGATTCTAGTGTTAGGGTAGCTCGACATACTTATGATATGTAACATGCTCATCTGACCGCCAACTTGACATATTTATGCTGGCCTGACAGCTGAACATGTAGTAGTATTGTATAAGTGCCAGCTTTTCAAGTTATCTTACAAAGCAAACTTATGCTTAGAGGCAGAGGCGTAACGAGGGGGGAGGTTTTTGGGGGTTTGAACCCCCCCATTGATTAAAAAAAGGAAAATTGTACAATTTTTTAAAGTCTGATTATAAATTATTAATACGAGTATAGAGTATACGAGTATAGAGCCAAACCCCCCTCTCCCTGGGGTATTCCATACCCTCCAGACATTATAACCCCCCCCCATATGGTCGGCCTGGTTACACCTATGCTTAGAGGTCCACCTTAGGGACACAATAAGAGACTTAATAACGAGCAGATAATTATGTTGCGAACCTGTCACCACAGTCTTGCCTCAGGAGGGTAAAAGGGTGCCTTTGAAAAAAAAAAAAGTGGAAAGCCGATGGGTGCTGCTACTATATATAATTCATGCTTACAGTGCTGCTGCTTTTTAACTCATGTACTTGCTTTGTTTACTGGGCAGAGTGCGAGCAAAGTGATTTTCCAGAAGAAACTTAATAGCTGACTTGTTTGTTATCCTATTATTATTTGATATTTTTGTCAAAGGGATGAGATTTCTTTTAAAACAGTACTAGGGTGAAGTATCCCCTCATAGCCAGTGCTTATCCCTATGTAAATTACTGTATATATAACCTACAGTAATAATCAGGGCCCGGATTCTAATGACATGTCATCTTTTTATTGATGCTGCATAGACACTGCCAACTTGGGGATAAATCCTAATCATGGCCTCTAGATTGTAGAAATGCATTTTTATTAGGTCATTTTTTGGCATTTTATGTCATTTTATATTTTTAGGGCATTTATTTCAATTTTAGGTAATTATTTTGTCATTTTCGTGTCATTTGCTTCCTCATTTAGTCATTTTCTTGTATTTACATTGAGTGTATTAACTTTTTTTCGTCGCTAGCGGTGCTGTCTTTGAAATGTTGTTTGTTTAATGCAGGACGGAAAAGTGTTGTCATGTCTCAGTCGGAAATGAGAATCAAAGAAACGCCAAAATTGTGTATTATATTACTATTGTTATTAGACTGACTTGGCACCTGCTTGAATTTGAGATTGCAAACTGCTGTTTACCCTCAATAAACAACAATATAATCCGGCAGACCACAAAAGGAAATGCCGAATTTTGACTCACCAGTGCCTCAGTTTCCGTGAGAAATGAACATTCACAACATTACACTTATTTACAGTTTTTATAGTTATTTTTTTATAGTTATTAAGTCATTTTCTTTAAAAATTAGGGTCATTTTATATGTCATTTTTCAAACAATTTTAGGTCATCAGAATCCGGGCCCTGGTAATAATATATAACCTGTATGTGTATGTGTAGGCACAGGGAAATTGCTGCTGGAAGGTATATTTTAATCTCATTATAGTTAACAGTAGATTAAAAAGTTGCACTTACGGAATATAACCTTTCCACACAATAATTTCTTCAAAACTTGTCAGTTATTTCTCACTGATTGTCTTTGCCTTTATTGTTTGCAAATCACTACCTTTATTAGTGTTGAATGCACACTGTACTTTATACCAAGTTAAAAGGTTGTAGCTTTTTCTTGCTTTTCCAGGGAATGATCTTTATTTACAAAAATGCCCATTTCTTTTAACATTTTTGCTCTTTTCAGTTTCTCTTAACATTTTTGCTCTTTTCAGTTTCTCTTAGATGACCTATTTTGTAGCATATCTTGTGATTGCAATCTTCTACCCTTTCTGTTTCCAAGCTTCTTCTATTTTCCATCCTCCTTGTTGTCTAATCCCCATCTTGTCCTCCAAATTTCCATAAACATCTTCCTAGGTCAAACTCCTTTTCTTTCCTCCTTCTCAGTAAACACTAGATTGAATGTTTGATTTCTTTCATTCTGTTCTAGCATTCAGGTCTTCCACATCAGTATTCATAATTTTAATCTTCTCTCTGATCCCTTGCTTTACTTCTTTTGCTGCCCAGATGTTCTTCCAAGCCATCTATTCTTTTGGTGATCTTCAATGTTACCTTGTCTGCTTGGGTTCAGCTCAATTCCTCCTGTCACTAGAAGGACCATGATTATGGTTAAGAAAATCAACATGTTAACTTGGTCTTTTTTAATTGCTTGATATTTATTCATCTTTTTGTTCCCAAAGGAATCTGTTCTGGCTCTGTATACTGCTATTTCAACTCCTTTTGACCCTTATGTCACTTTTACTAAACAGCAGCACCTCACTTCCTCTCTCTCTACCATTGCTTATTATACTGCAGTTAAATTGATAGCAATTCTTGAAGTATAACATATTTTAACACAACTAAAATGATGAGTGAAAGAATTCCTCACTGTACTGAATGTTGGACATCATTCGGGCTTTTAGTGCTGAGGTTGATCTTCAGTTCTTGATGTTCAGTCAGAAACTGGACTACACATCTTTAGGAGCTGGAATTATGCCTTTCACTGATTGCTGTAGTATAAATTTCTTAGCTCTCTCTCTTCTCCTTATATAGGTTGCTGGTGGACGTTATCACCTGATTGGCTACTTACCTTACGAGAAAGCACTACAGTAAGCCAATCAGATGACAAGATTATGGCATGTATCTTCTTACCAGCCTATATAAGTAGAAATATCTGAGAACCCATACTCTACACAGCAAACCACTGAAGAGTACACACTCCAGCTCCTGAAGATCTATCACATTTGCAGACGATTTTTTATATATTTCACTAACCAATCACAGCACTCTAGACTAGAAAAATCCCAACATTCAGACTTTTACTACAGCCTGCACCAATTGAAGTATGGACTGTTTTAAGGAACAGGAATACTGTAAATCTCAATCAAATTCTTGTTTGTTTTTAGAAAATTTGTATCTTGTAAGGTGTTGCACTTTGTCGTTTATACACTTCCAAAGTGCATTGCAATGAAATGGATTCTTCTTTTCCTACTCTCTTTTTTAATAATCTTAAATATTTCTGATTTAGTTGTTAATGGATTTATTCTATTCTTAGCATAATTATCTTAATGTTTGAAACTCTAGAATAACAGACAGTTTAATCCAACAGAATATTTGTTCTTTTTATGAATGCATGTTTTTAGTTAACAACAGTAGCACTTCAAAATATCTCAGATTCTTGATAAAAAATATTAACCACAGCTAAATGAATTCTTGCTGCTACAAAATATAAGCAAAAAGTTAAATAAAGTTATACCATTTTTGGGCAAGAGAGAGAGAGAGAGAGAAACCGTTACACTAACTGCACCTCGCACTGCATTTAAAACCGTTGATATAGTGCATCCAAAACTGCAGAAATTCTTACATTTAAATTGTTATAGTTTGCAGAATTATCCATTTTCCACTCTCCTGGCTGTTTCAAAATGTTGTCAAATTAATACTTCAAATTTTAAATTGTTTGTCGATAAACACACATCACAGTTGATCAGTCACAATGAGACCGAGTGATGTCCTAATGAATAGGCAGGAGTTAAAGTGGCTCCTGTATGGAATGATGGGTGCTTTAGACAGCTCGCATACGCAATAGGAATATTGACATAAGGATATAAAGTTTGAGTTCCATACATGCAATTACTTAAAACTTTTTAATGAAAATTTAATCAGGCTTACCCTCTCTGTTAAATTGAGTTTACTTGGCAGAGATTTTACTGTGCTATTTAATTAGATATCTATAGTTTCAATTTATTCTTTCTTTGTTATATTTAAAATGTATTTATTTTGGAATATATTATGCGCAGTCATTCTTAAATGAGTTGAGTAAGTTAGTATATATTAGTAAAGTATATATTATGATGTACATGTATAATTATATATTACATAATTTCTTTGCAATGAAAATTGCTTTAGAATTGCTATCAGTATTTGCCCTTACACTGCAGTGATGATGTTTTTGAAACATAATTTCATATTTACTTCATATTGTAAGAGAAAAATTAAAGTCTGTTATTCTAGTGTAATACCAAATCTAAAATCATTAAGTATGTATATATATATATCTTTTGTTTAAGAATCAACTTTTATTCCTTGATCACAACTCGATGCAACAACTTGATAAGTGTAGAGGTTTCAATTGCACAACACGTTAAGTTATATTTAAAAACTGATGAATGCATATTAAACAATTTTATAGTCCAGAAACGTTCAAGTTGGTGAAGGCAGCAACTATACTCTACTCTATTACTGCCCCAAAACTGTATTTCAGTTGGGTGTTTTCTCTGCTTTAGAATGTTTCTATTCTTATAGTTTAAAGAGTCTTATGATTTGTCTGATTTTAAAATAAGTTACTTTAACTATTCACTAATAGCAGTACTGTAAATGCATTTTAAGGGAAAACGATAAGAACAGTAATGGAAGGAAAATAATGTTTTTATTTTCAAGCTTTTGGTTTGTAACATGGTTCTCAAAGGAAGCATTCTTTGTTATATTTAACTGCATAATTCCCCATAACTAGAATTAAGCCTCTTTGTACATAGATAGCAAGCTATAACAAGTATTCTTCAGCATTTGGAACTGTATTACCAGCTGAACTCTTTCTTAATAATTTTGGAAGTTAGGTTACTAGATTCATCTGAGCAGAATTTCTGAAATTCTAAGATCTGAAATCTGTGTAAAAATGCTTTGAACTGTATATCTTGTCTGAATTGTACCATTTTTAGTTCATTTTGTGTTATTTTAAAATTCAGAAGCCGCATTAGTTTCCTCTCACCACAAATAAATGGAAATATAATTAAATGCTTTCTAAAGTATTACCATAACCTTACTAGCCTTTTAGTTATATCAATTCAGAGTTCACTCCATGGGGTTGTGAAAAGTGGGCCAGCTTTCTGCTCTTATTGGAAAGCCAAGTGAGGGATTTTTCAGTTGTGGGAAAATTTCTTTTTTGGTTTCAGAACTTGCGTTGTCCCTTCATCTCCATCCATCACCTTGCCCTGTGCACCGTCGGCAGGTCATGGTTTTCATCCTATGACTTGGTCCATGGATCCAACCAGCCTTCAGGCTGTTCATCTCATTATCATCATCGTAGTTACAAAATGTATTTACAGTACTGCTTTTGTAAATAATGTATTCCATCACTTCTTTCTATAACTTTCCCTTTTTTCCTTTTTGGGTTCGTTGTCCCAACTTAATTTTGTTTTAAGTAAGAAAGGTTATTACTTAGTATAGATAGACAAATTGCAAGGAACTAGCTTATTCACCACAGTTTTGACTTTTGATGACACATCACAAGCGGAAGATGAAGAGAGCTCTTTGCCGCACCTTGATGGATTCCAAAGCAAGCTGCCACCAGGCATTCTTCCTCATGGTCTGCCCCAGGTGAAGGAAGTGCAGCCAGCTCTCACATCGCTCGAAAGTGCTCCTCCCAAGCAGGAACCTCCCAAACAAGGTGAGTGCAGACTCTTCTCAGATTTAACTACCACTAAACCTCTAATAAAACTCAAGTCTTTAATAATACATCAACATTAAAAAGAAGTACTATCTTGTGTTATTAGTGGCTGCAGAGAAATTTTATGGTTTCTAGAGGTATACCAGGTTGGCGTGCTGACCACATGCCCCCCAATCTTGCCGTCTGCTTACGGTAGATGATGCCATGGTCGATTGGTAGGCTTTGTCCCTTAAGGGATGTAGAGTTTAGTTTTAGAGGTATACCAGGACGAGCTTGGATAGTTCAGGGCTGTAGCTCAAAAAGTGGAGCATATGCATATGAGATCCAGGATTCTCCATACATAAGACAAATTTTCCTGCTAAGACCACGGCCCTGTTTCATAAAAGTCACAATTTTACAGGTGACAGAAAATTGTCTGGCAGGTTTACACTTTGACAAGTGTGCGTTTCATAAATTCTGACAACTTTACAAAAATGTTATGACAATTTTCTAGATTTCTATGACAATTTTACGAATTGTCGTCTCATAAAACTTGAGTGTTTTAAGGTTTCAATTCTGACTAATTTTTCAATCTTAGGGTCCTAGCATTTATGAAAAGTTATTTACAAATTTATAAAAAATGTAGGATTGTCGTTATAAAAGTGACAGGAAATCAATCATGTGTAGGCCTAGTCATATTTGAAATTCATTTTTTTAATGACAAGAAATAGGCTTTGTTATGTGCAGCCAACTGCAGAAAATGGACTGACTCTCGTTCATTAGAAATTAAAATTGTATGGAATAGTTGACAAGTGTAAACAAACTTGCAGTCATTGCTGTGATTTGTTCATTGACAGAATGTCTATATCGAAGATTGTGGGTTCGCTTTTCTTTAATGTGTTAATAAACAATGGATTTTATGTTGTTCAACGATATTCTTATTTAATTTTCAGGTACCATAGTGTATGCAGAATTGATTCTCCATTCAATGTAATAACAAACATCAGGCTTTTAAACAAAGTACAGCCAATTTCAGTGGTTTAGTTATATGCTGTCTTGTGTATACAGGCAACGACGAGATAAACATGCACAGTATTCTGTATCTGGGACTTATAATTTTAGGTGGCCCATCCTTCTTGCAGCCAACTGTACAAATCAGTTATATTCTATGAAAATTAATACGAATAACACCAAATTAAAAGAGGTTTACATCATAGCTTGTTTTAAATTATATAAATATATAAAATAAATCTTGCAGAACAGAATTAGACATAAAGCAAGTCTCAAATGTATTTTAATTTGTCAGGAGTCATAACAATTGCAACTTTTTTGCAGTGAGGGAGCTATCAGAAGAGGAGAAGCAAATGATCATCCTCACAGAAGACTTCCAGAGGTTTTTGGATCGTGCTGGACGTGTGATGGAAAGGGCTCTGTCTGAGAGCATCGACATTTACACAGACTACACTGGTGTCATTGATGGAGATGAGGCAGGGTAAGCATTCTTGATTACATGTATAGCATGATAATATATAAAGGAATTAGTAGCCCTAGTAATAACTGATGTAAAAGTACAGGAGGATGGTAATAGGTAAAGTTGGAGGGACCAGGACTATCTAAACCATACCTGAGCAACTGAGGGGAAACGTTTTAGTC
The DNA here is from genome assembly GCA_964059195.1 of Ectobius pallidus. NCBI lineage: Eukaryota > Metazoa > Arthropoda > Insecta > Blattodea > Ectobiidae > Ectobius > Ectobius pallidus. The sequence goes on along the minus strand of CAXKWD010000002.1, from coordinate 43,745,854 downwards.
CCCTATCCACTCTGTGACGTATGAAACCTGCTCTTCATGTTCAGTGTCACGTCGAAACTGCTTTATGCTGACGTCAAGGGCAACTGTAGTGGGAGACATTACCCCACCACACAGTGGCATAATGTGCCACAGCTCCGCACCCGTGATCTAAACCAAGTTTAGCAAATTCAAGGGTATACATAAAAGAGGATGTAAGTGTCACATTTGAAACAAACTGGTTTTTACTTTTAAATGGATGAACGTCCTATGTCAGTTACACCATAAAGGGATGAAAGTCCTAACATTGTTCAATTAGTGTACAGCAGTGCACAAAAATGGCATCTAGTTTATGGGTGTTTCTTAAAAAAGGCTGAATGTCACCAGGTGGTGTTGCAATCAGTTTGCAGTTAATATTAGCATAATATTACGTTAATGTTGATGTTAGATTTAATATTGTGCGTTTATAGCTTATTTTGTATTACTGAAATGAGTCTATCCAAAACTAGTGGAAGCAGAGAAAATGTGAAGAAAAGCAGAAAAAAAAGAAGGAAGTGAATCTGTAGCAAGGAGAAAACTTAGAACCTTTGGTCAGCATAACTTCTAAACAAAAAATCACTGAGGCAAAACAGCCACCTTCGGAAGAGATAATTAAATGTTTGTGTTCATATTTTAAAAGCTCGTTGGATTTAAATTAACTCTGATTGTCCTGGGAAAATAAAATGAAGCAGTCATTAATTGACTAGAAAAATGGGAAGCAATAAACATCTTTAAAAAATGGAAAACATATAGCAGTGTCATAAAAAATGGAAAACATATAGCAGTGCCATCTGAAAGAAACATGATCTCACACTATGCTACCATCCTTACATAATAATGAAAGATAATTTTTCTTAAACATCATTGATAACATTGATTGATGATAAGCACATCTGAATGGAATTTGCAGATTTTTTTGTCAGCTTTTAGCTACCTTGCTACTTCCATCTCCTGCGGAAGATTCAAGTAAGAGAATACCCAAATGAAAACAGTTTCAGTATTTAGTCGTTTAGCTCAGGAAGTTCTGATTTCTCAAACATCAATGTTAAAGGGGCTTAATGTTTGAAGTTCCATCCATATAAAATTTGTACATCATTGTGAGATATGTATGGAACAGAGGGGACAGCATTTTAAATATCTACCCGTTACGAATGGAATACGGATATAACCGGGTATGAGATTTTTAATTTCCACTTCCAAAGAAGCCATGTAGCATTATGTGTGCCCAATAAAACTGAATAAAATCTCACATCTGCTGTATTCTGCTAAGAAAGGGTTAAATACGGAAATTCTTCTTTTTGTTTGGGTATTCTCTCACTTGAATCTTTGGTGAGAGGTGCAAGTAGTGGAGGAAGCTAAAAACTGTTGTTTCTGATTAACAGTGAAGGCATGCTAAGGATGATAGACATCTGGTGGCTTCATGTTTGATTCACACTGTATAATTCCATTTTCATAAATAGGCTAATTCAAGGATGTCCTCTACTGTTACTTTAAAAGTGATATGCTTGTTTAGTATATAAATACACATCATTTTGCATTTTTACTTTCGATCAGAAGTTAGAACGAAAATTGTGTACATTGTTTTTTTCCAGGGATGAGAAATCAACTCTACGATTATCGATTAATCGTTGCTTCTACGATGAGCGTTGGTCACGGAATCGATGTGTGACTTCACTGGACTGGTCACCTCAGTTCCCAGAATTGCTAGTAGCAAGCTATCACAATAACGAAGACTCTCCCAATGATCCAGATGGCGTGTGTTTGGTGTGGAACACTAAGTTCAAGAAAACTACTCCAGAATACATTTTCCACTGTCAGTCTCCGGTTCTTGCAGCAACATTTGCAAGGTAAATAATTATCACTTACTGGTTTGAAAATTTTTCAGTGTTCAGCTTTCTCATCCCTTGAGTTAGAGGTTTTCCTGGTGCACAGAATGTATGAACGTCTCGGGTTGTCAACCATGTTTGCAAGTCGATGATTCCTAATGTTTCAAAGGCTCATGCTGCCTTCACTTCAACTTGCATATCTTTCTGACATCCCGAGAGATGTTCATACGAGGGTCATTTCAAAAGTTCTGCACACCGTAAGATAAAATTAAAGAAAATAATTTATTTTACAAAATACCTTTACAGGCCTTCAATATAATCTCATTCTTGCTTGGCAAATTCTGTATTCCGAATAGGGCACCTTCATTGTTGAGCTGTCTGAATACTCAGGTCACCTCACTGGAAGCTTCATCAGTTGTAACAAAACGTTTTCCATGGAGTGGTTCATTCAATTTGGGAAACAAATCAAGTCTGATGGGCTCAAATCAGGACTGTATGATGGGTGGGGAAGTCTTTCCCATCCATAGTCTTGGAAAACGTTTTGTTACAATTGATGAAGCTTCCAGTGAGGTGACCTGAGTAATCAGACAGCTCAACAATGAAGGTGCCCTATCTATAATAAGAAATTTGCCTAAACATTGGGAAGCTGTCATAAGCAAGAATGAAGATTATATTGAAGACCTGTAAAGGTATTTTTCAAAATAAGTTATTTTCTTCCATTCTATCTTACAGTGTGGAAAACTTTTGAAATGACCCTCGTATATGTCAGGTTACACAAAGTTAATGTACTACTTGTGTTTTTTCTAGGTTTCATCCTAACTTAATTCTAGGAGGGACATACTCAGGTCAGATTGTGTTGTGGGATAATCGTGTACAGAAGAGAACTCCCATTCAGAGGACTCCTCTTTCCACAGCTGCACACACTGTAAGTTCACATATACAGAACATTTTAGGGTCTTTTCGCCCCGTATTGCAATCAGTCTGTTTTTGTGCATGTATATGGAAAGGGACCAGTTGTTTTCATTGAATTAATAGTACTGTTTTTAATACTTGATTACTGTATCAGATGCATATACAGGGTGTCCACCAAGAAATGCTGAAGAAATTCCCGACCAAAATATGAAGCACTTTGTAATAACTGTGTAAGAAAAATTATAGGATTATACATACTTTAAATAAGAAAAACTTTTAGTAACAAAAGTAATTGCAGACAATAATAGCTTAGGCTATAACAGATACAAAATTAGGAACAGGAAAATAAATTAAATATACTTTCATATAGGCCTATTATTGTCTAGAAGTCTTTTTGATCATGCTTTGCAGTTTATCGAATTTTCCCGGATATTTTAACAATTTCATTGACTTTTCCCGACCATACGAAATTCCTGGCCGTTTCCCGGATTCCCGGATTTTCCCGACCAGTGGACACCCTGATATAGAAACTTATTGTTTTATGTGGAAGGCAACATAGTATTTGTGGATTTGAAATTTTTGACAAATATTCATAAAGTTATTATTTTTTCATTGTTTAATCAAAATTACAAAGACAAAATGATAAAGATGGTGTGCATTGATTTAATCATAAGAAATTCATGATTATTAAAAGTTTAACTCACTCATGGCCGGTTTCTATAAACTCGCGAATTACCTATGGGTAAATTATCCAATGGACAGAATTTACACAAAAATAACACCACACCAACACAAATAATTTAAAGATAGCAATCACATACACTTGTGGCGAGTTTCTAGATAAATGTCCTCTGGGTAAATATGAAAATGACAGAAAAAATGTTCCTACAAACTCGGACTAGATCTTTCCAAGGGTAATCTTTGGGTTAATTTATCCTTGTTGTTGTTGTTCGTTGTTCTTTAATGACGCTACTGCTACTCCTAGGAGGGATAATCCTTTCATGGATGGCTGGATAAAATTTAACCTTTCATAGGATCAATAGTAATATTTAAACAATGAGAATCAAAGCCTTCTGAATTAAATTAACTGTACAACTCCAAGGCCTTGCTCATTATATCATTGTAGGTTAAATGGAACTAATTTGTCCATGGATAATTTACCCATAGGTAATTCACTAGTTTGTAGAAACCGGGCATCAATGCAGTAAGACAATATATTTGAATGACTGACTGAACAACTATTATTTCTAATTAAGCATAAACCTGTAAATCCGTGTGATCTAGATGCCAGATTGGAGTGTGCTACCCATACATATAGCATTTTTGATTCCACTATTGACTTATAAATATTATTGAAATTACTTATTCTAATATTAACAGCTCCGATTAAGGCATTTGTATATATGATTTTTTACAAACTTTTAGCATAATAGCATACTCACTACCCATCATTTACACAAAGTCAGGCTTTATGCCCTGCCTTTGCAGATTTTTTTTTTTTTTACTAAGAACAAAAGATAGTTGATAAATTGATTTACTTATTCCAGCATCCAGTGTACTGTTTAAGTGTGGTGGGAACACAGAATGCACATAACTTGATCAGTGTGTCAACTGATGGGCGATTGTGCTCCTGGAGTCTGGACATGCTGTCTCAACCACAGGAAACGCTGGAGCTACAGCACAAGCAGGGGAAGGCTATAGCAGTGACATGCCTAGCTTTCCCTCACAGCGACGTTAATAACTTCATTGTAGGAAGTGAAGAAGGCTCTGTCTATACAGGTTAGTCTTGATAATCTACACCATTTCAACCTCAATTTCGGAAAAAGTAATTTCAATTTCGGAAAAAGTAATTCCAATTTCGGAAAAAGTAATTCCAATTTCGGAAAAAGTAATTTCAATTTCGGAAAAGGTAATCTCAATTTCGGAAAAAGTAACTTCAATTTCGGAAATACGAAGGCTATTTTTTAAAATATTCGATGGGGCATAAAATGAAAACCACAGTGAAAATCAAAACTGTTTTATTTGGAACATTTAGGTACACCTTCTAGCTACTTCTCTACATAATCTCGCTCCGATTGAGTCATTTGTCCTAGCGTGGTACCAACTTTACTATACCCTCTTCATAGCCCTCGTATTTCCGAAATTGAAGTTACTTTTTCCGAAATTGAAATTACCTTTTCCGAAATTGAAATTACTTTTTCCGAAATTGAAATTACTTTTTCCGAAATTGGAATTACTTTTTCCGAAATTGAAATTACCTTTTCCGAAATTGAGGTTGAAAAGGTGTAGATGGAAAAAATACCATATACACTGACCGGCAAAAAAAACCGTTCACTTTAAGAAATTTAAAAAAAATTAAGTTTAAATAAAAATTATGTAGTAGGCCTAGTGCTCGAAATAAAATTACTGCAATTATATACGTTTTTAAGATTAAAATGTAATGACACATTTCACACTTAATTCCCCATTTTTCCTCTTGCACCGTGGTGAATGGTGAGCCTAAGGTTGCAGGGGCATAACAGAGGCTGCATTTATCATCAATTTTAGCAACAGCTTTGGCAAAGTCTTAAGGACCGAGAGGCATTAATTTCATCTAAACTTACTGACAGAATCACTGCGATGCGAAGGGAGACAGTTTCCGTTCAGTTTGGAAGGAAATGACGCAATACAACAATGAAACACCTTGCAATGTGTACGACAAGATAGTGCTTATAATCATATTGGAATCACCGTATTGTGATGTTTTTTTTGTTTTTTTTTTTGTTTGTTTGTTTGGTGATAAAGTGAAGATTTGAAGAAAGCTTATATGCTGTATCTATAGTTAATGATCCATTAAAAATAATAATTCATCCTCAGCAACAACAATGTATAAACATCCAATCAAAATTATGTTTAATCTTAAAAGTACAACAAATTTTACAGTGATCGGTTTTTTTTGCCGGTCAGTGTATATTTTGGAAATTCGTTATTGCTTATTGTTATAGCTCTCCCAATTAATAAATAACCATGCCTAGGGAACAGGCACTAGTATGGGTGAAGCATTACTTCTCAACTGATAAGGCTGTCTTTAAAAACCCGGTTCAACTATTCTGCGGAGAATGTGACACATGCGAGAGAAATTGCATCTGCACAGGATATTTATTATACCTTTGGAGCGCTATAGCAGACCCATTTAATATTATCAGATTGATTGTGAAAGTTGTGGGGGAAGGCACCAGAGGCATAACGAGGGGGGGGGGGGGTTTGAACCCCCCATTGATTAAAAAAAGGAAAATTGTTCAATTTATTTCATTATTGTGATATATCACCTTTTTTTAAAATCTGTTTTATAAATTACTTAATATGAGTTTAAAGCGTGGAAAGCTTAAAACTCGTTATTGTGCATCTTAATTTTTAAAATTTTCCGGGGGAGGACCCCCTCTCCCTAGGGGGTGTTCCGTACCCCCAGATGTTATAACCCCCCCATATGGTCGGCCTGGTTACGCCTATGGAAGGCACCATGCCGAGGGCATATTCAGTTCAAGACAGTTAACATTAAATGTAACCAAATCTAATCACATTTAAACAATATAAAATTGTATATGGTTGTGCAAATTCTTCTGTGTGCTAGTGCATCTCATATCAATGAGCCCTCCAGGAAAAGTTCAGAATAATTTTTTTTTTCTTTTAAAAGGGGGGGGGGGGGAGGTACAAAGCTATTTTTCTTCCCTCATAGGTAGAGGTGTTTGTTTTTGTTGGTTAACTATAAAATGAAATTATGTATTCTGATGTCAAGGTTATATTATCTTTTGTATTTTATTTTATTTTTTAAATAATGTCAGTTTACAAGTAGTTCAGGATGAATGCAAAATATGTTCTACCAAAAATTTGGTAAGTGGAGTACTTTAGTGTGTTAGTCAATTCACATTATTTTTAAAAATGTTATAACTTCACTGTGAAAGTTCCATCATAACTTTTCAAAATTATATTATCTTGTTATATTAAAATGTTAGGTACCATTTGTTGTGAAATAACACAAAACCACAAATGCCATAATCCATTAAATAAAACCTATTTTTGGTAATTTTTGTCCTTTTTTCCCTATATCTTGTTATGTGTATTACATGGCCATGCACAATGTGCATTTCGTTCTGATCCATTGTGGTGCAACTGTGCTCAGTGATGCCATTTTGAAAAAATATCAAGGAAGCTTCCGGTAAGGGTAGCCAACAGTCTGTAAATGTAGTTATTTTGCCCTCACTTCTACTGCCCACCGTATGGATTATATTAGTGCGATTGTTGGCAACATTCTTGTGATCAACCAGAAAACAAACAAAAACTAAACTTTTTGAAGTTATTTTTTAAATATTTTTTTAGAAGAGTGGCAGACATTTTCTTATTCCATTGAACACGTGTCATCTTTGGTAAATAATAATAATAATAATAATAAAAGTGATAATAATAAACATAAAATTAATAAGTATTATATGATAAAAACTTAAATGTAAAGGGGGCAGAAAGTACCTCCCACCCCCAAAGTCGGCGCTTACGAGTCAGAGGGCAGAAGAATATGAGTATGAGTGAAATTAGTACAGTAGAACCCCGATAATTCGAGCTAATTGGGGCTGAGGCCACCTCGAATTACAAAAAACTCGGATTATACGGAAATATCACTAAATCAATAGGTAATTCATAAATAAATGTTTAAAGAGCACAATAATGGTTTAAAAAATAAATAAACAATATAGTAGGCCTACATACCTGTGTTACGCCTGTATGTATATTGGCAAACATTTTCAATTTTCTACATCGGCATCCTTTAAGGATTAAGTCATTGTCTGAGTCTTAATGGAATGGAACGGGAAAGCGGCGCTACTAGGAAAACACTTTTAAATTACCATTGTAGCTGAGTAGGGATTACTGAAACAATACAGTATTCTTTTCTGAAAGGATGGTATGCACTGTACAATTGATTGACACGAGGTCCGGACAAAGAAAGATCAAACCTCGGTTTCTGTCAGTCTGTAATAGAAATGCATTAGCAGTCTGAAGCCAAGGTTATTTCTGTGTATTATGAACGAAAACCCTAAGTGGGACAGTTTTACCTGCAGTTTTGTACATGGAAAAATTGAAAGAAAGCTCAAAATGTAAAACATTCGAAAGTGCGTAAAATTTACAAGCGGACACCGTATACAAATGGGATTTTACTCTAATATTACGGAAAATATTAATATTCTTAAGACCAGCTCGAATTACACGGAACCTCAAAATACCGGGGCTTGAATTACCGAGGCTCTACTGTATATAGTAAATGCAGAGACCCTTAACTATCATAAGCAAACATGTGTCAGTGTTCATATGTGCATGATGTCCTATATCTTTAGTGTCTTTAAAAAATAAAAACACACCTTTTGAACTTCAAAACAACTAATCTTTAAAAAAATAAAAACCTTTTCAAACACCTCCACTCATAGGCCTTGCCTAAACATTAAAATTGCCATGTGTGTCATTACCTCTTGCTTTGGAGTAATAATTATGATCCTTAAGGGAGGAGGAATTCAAGAAATGAAACAATTTTTGGGGGTAGGAGCATCACAATTTCATGATATTTTTTGCATTTAGTTTATAATTCCAACAATTTTGTGTTATTCCCCAGTTTCACATTATTTTTTGGAAATGATATTGCTTAATTTTGTTGTCACATGTGAAGCGAAACATCAAATATGATTAAAGAGGCATTTAAAAAAAAATGTATATATATATATGAATCGGTGAGATGAAGAAGGGACAGATTCCAGGTGACCAAACTTTTGGGAAACTGGAAAAAACTTTATAGTTTATAAACTAAAATTCTGATAGCCAAACTCACTATTGCAAAGTTATAGCCTATAACCTTATCTATCATATCCACCTGTTTAATTGTTAATTTTGTTCTTAATTAAGCTGGTGTATTTATTCAAAGTTGGTGGAATCTTTCCCTTTTCAATCTCACTGCAGTTTTAAGCAGGAAAAATTAAATAAAAACATTTGTTTTGGTCTAAAAGTATTACTGTATTACAGTAAAACAAAATATAGGATAAATAAACACTCTTCAAAAACGTTTAGACAGTAAAATAAAACCATAGGTAGTGTCAAAAACTGATAGCTTAGAAAAGAGTCATTGCTTTTTTCTATCTTTTACTCATTGGCTACCTCGACATATACTTAACTGAGTGTTAACAATAATGAGTACTTTAAAATCTAAAAATGTTCATAATTAATTCACAAACCTTAAAAATAATAAGAGTATGACATTCTTTTAGCATTATGTTTCAGTCAGTAATCATAGTCTTTGTGTAGTCTTTACTCGCTGTCCTGTTCTTCACCAGCTTCTCCATCACCTACAGCCCATGATAAAATCTTGATGTAAAATTCTCTTGATTCTTCTGGAACATAATGAACTATTTTAGCAACATCCTCGAGTTTCTTCTTTTTGATGGGAACACTTCCATTGTACGCCTTTTCAACTGGAGGGTTTACATCACCACCTTTGTACAGTTTGAAAACTTCACTGTTTAGACCATCAATAAAACTGCGAGCTGTGACATATCCTCTTTTTGCTGCTGTGAATGTTAAATGTCTGTAAGTACTTATTTTAAAAGACTGTTTACTTCCAACGCTCTGACAAGATTTTTTAGAGAACGTCGGCCACCAGTCATTGAAGTTCAGAATTTGTTCATTAGAAACAGGCTTCACCTCAAAGAGAGGCTGAGTGGTTTTGGCAGTTCTAATCATGTCATTGTACTGTTCAGGGGTATAGACCCTATCATGGCGACGAATTACCTTCTTGATTACACTGAAATTTCGATCACAAGGGAGGAAACTGTGGCCTCTAATGGGAAAAAACACATGAATTTCATTAAATCGCCTATCAATGGTAAGGGACAGAAACAATCTCACTAAAGTGTGGTTGCGGTTCTGCCCGGGGCATGAATCACTAAACACGTACAGTGTTTTTACTTGAGGATTAACTGTGTTTTTAATGTAGTCGTGCAGTAAAGAGCACACCTCATTTGCTCCTTTCTTGGCCACCCCTTCATGGTAAGTGTACATAACAGATTTTTTATCTCCTAAACTATGGACACAGAAAGTGTTAAACCACAACTTTCTTAAATAGAACATTTCCTGAACTGGCATACATGGCAAAGGAAGATTTTGCATAAAGTCAAAGCACATCCCATGGACATCATTCCTGATTGAGCAAAGCTCACTTATCTCTTTAAGTTTTTTATAAAACTTGCACGCTCTTCTCTTATGAACTAATAGTTCGGCTACAGCGGCCCGTTTTGCACTTTCATTGAGAGAAGTTGATTTTATTTTAGTATTCAAGTCCTCACACGTGGAACACACATCAACTTGAGGCCTACCGAACCGGTACCCGTAATTTTCCTTGTAATAGTTTAAAAAATACTCATACTTAATGATGTCTTTGAGTTCTGGGTGTTTTTCTAGGAGCATTTTATGCATTTTGAAGCATGTTAACCCAGCCTCCAAGTATGTGATAGTAGTTGATGAATAGTGAGAGGTTTTTTTGGGATAAGACTCAATGTGTTCTTTTACCTTCATCAGAAGATTGTTTGGAATTCTTTTATGGTTGAAGTGTTGTCCTCTCATGTCAATAGGTTGTTCGCCTTTAGCCAAAAGTTGTGTCAGTCGATATACCATCTTATTTGAAATAGCATGTAAGCTAATAAAAGCCTTACGGCAAATCTCTACCCGGTCACAATCTCTCCTAGCAAAATAAGTAAAGGATGAGCTGTTCTGTTTTGAATCTGGACCTTTAGGCCTATGCCTTGCAACATCATGTTGCTCAATCAGTCCTATCAGGTAAGTGTCCTGTTCGTTTTTGGGCCTACCACTATAAACAGCTTTAATTATATTTTGCTTTTGTTCATCATTAAAACTCGCAGTGCACATTTTCTTACACTCGCAGTTGGGACCAGTCTTCTTTTGCTCCACTAACCTGCCACTTGTAGTAACAAACTCTTCCCCATTGCGTCTAGCATTTTTCATGATTTGTGTCATATTTCCGCCACATCTCCTTTTCTTGACAGGGCTGTCTTCAACCTCTGAAAGTTCTGACATTTTAAAAACGTTTAATATTTCACTACACTAGCAAAAACACTAACTGTAATCACAAATGTATCAGCATTAAGAAAACATAACCAAACAGCAAAACATAAGTTTCCAATGTACGAGACACTGAGCGCTCTGGTGGCGGAAAAGTGAACTTACCCCTACTGAGATCAAAAAGGGAAAGATTCCTGGAATGTTTCCCTTTTTAAAGTCGACCAAAACTTTCACTGCCTATAACAGCATAAATATGAAAGGAATATTTTCTTTTTTTCATGCAAAAAGATGCGTTTACGTGTAAAGAACAAAATGGCTATCTCAGTTCAAAACCCCAAAAAAGTGGAATCTGTCCCTTCTTCATCTCACCGATTCATATATACATATAAGGTATATAATTATTTCAGTTGCAAGGTTTACCACCTGAGCAGAAGCCAGATAGCACTCAATGTTGGTTTCGCTTTATATGTGAAAATGCATGTTGCATCTGAGTTAATTTTAATTAGTAATTTTTTATTTTGCACGACGTAACTAATTAGTGGTACTTACGAATACTGTTGCCATGGATCGTAACTTGACATTCCCGCACGCAATCTGGTTGCTATGAAAACAAAATAAATTTCCATGCGGTAAAAGTTTCAAATAGCACAAGTGCCATAAGTAAAATCATCATATGGAAGACCGGAACCAAGGCCCCCAGTTTGTGGTGAGTTTAACAGGATAAATATTCGGTTCCCATTAGAACAAACACATGCGAATCACTTTCTGAAATATAACATCCATCTTCAATAATGTATATACATAATATTTTCAGCTAATATCTCAGTTAATATAAATAAATTTATTTAAATAATCATTGTGCAAAAAATAGCATGCAATACTCGTTCCGTAAGCGCATAACGGATCTTGGAAATTGAAAAAACGAGGCGCTTGTATCGCATTATACTATTGTTTTTTTGTTTCACCTCCTTGTTTTCAGTTTCAGATAACATTTTAAGAGGTATTGATATTTTTCTAGCATGTCGTCATGGAAGTAAAGCAGGTGTGACAGAAACTTACGAGGGGCATCAGGGCCCAGTCACTGGCATCTCAGCTCATGCAGTTCAAGGTGGAATTGATTTCTCTCATTTGTTCCTTACATCCTCTTTTGATTGGACTGTGAAACTTTGGAGTGTGAAGGAGAACAGACCGCTTTACTCATTTGAAGACAATGGAGATTATGTTTATGATGTGGCATGGTCACCGGTACACCCTGCCCTGTTTGCTGCTGTGGATGGGACTGGAAGACTAGATCTATGGGATCTCAACCAGGCAAGTACACAATATAGCCATAGAGTAACTCTGTTACGGACATTTGTAAATGTTGTAAACTAGTAGCCAGGGAGGACACTAATCAGTAGGGCAAAGGAATTTGATGATTTTGTATCTTTTTTATATGAAGGTTAAAATATAGCTTGAATATAAATAAATGTGTATCATGAAATAATTGATTAAATAAGGACAATTTGTTTTTGCATTTTATAACATTTTCAAGAAATATGTCATTTTTTGGCACTTTTTAGGTCAATTTTGGCATTTTTAGGTCATGTTTCAATGGTGGTAGAGAGGAGGTTTTCCAGGTACAAATCGTAACTTTCAGACAACAGAGAATCTCCACCAAGTGTTCTTAGTTAATTTTAATTCAGGTTTATTGTAAACATAGCAGTTTTGTCTTGTAGCAGTAAAGAATTTTTTTCCTTTCTAAATGGTACATATTTGCTAGGGACAATTTGATGGGCATGCCAGTTCATGAAGAATTTCTTTTTCACTAAGGGTGTTCAAGTATTCTAAATTGACTTACTTCTTTAGTAACAAAATAAATGTTTTATATTGTAAATTTATATACAGTGAACGCCGCTTAATGTAATCGTGGATAATGTTATCAGTCGGGTAATGTTATCCGAAGAATTAATACTGATACATTGAAAAAATGCTGTTATCAATTGTGATCGAAGATTCGGTTTATGTTATCACATTTTCCTTTTGCTGCTTTATTTCCAAGTACTGTACGTCATTCAAAATTTCATTTATAAGGGTTTTGTATCTAACTAAACTGTATTGTGTTGTACTGGAGGTAGCAATTTTGTTCCCAGCTCACAGGATGACCGGTTCAAGGGGTGGCATTACCTAATGTTCTGTTTTAAGCAATAAAACATGTTTCATTCCACAGGTAAGCTGCGGTTTTTGATTTATGAAGACATGCAGTGTCTGCTAATGTAAAATTAAAAGACTTGTACAAGACAGGCGTTAGATGTTTTGCTATGCGGTGTTCACCACAGATCAGAAGACTTCCAAAAATACTCGTAACTGAGTATGGAGTATCGTTTAATGGACTCTAAATGAAAGTAAAAATAATTATATACTTTGTTACTGGTTGAATAGATAGTTGCTTGCAGTCTATTATTGTATTAGGTTATGAGTAGTTCAATGATTCACACTTACGTATTTATTCGAGCTATTTTGTAGTGTATTATCTAATATATGAATAAATAAACTTCATATAATTTCTTCGGCTACTGTTATTAATCGGTTAATATTATCAGATTAGCTGTATCCCGAAGTGATCACAATAAGCGCGTGCACTGTATAACTCACTGTCTTCCACTAAATTGATTTTAACAATCCATTAGTTTAAAATATGAATTATAAGTAATAAAATTTATTGTTCTGCTTTATTTATTTATTTATTTTGTATCTTTTTTTCACTATTTTGAGGTCATAAATGCATTTTTCACTATTTTATGGTCATTAAATGCCTTGCCATACTAACCTGATACCAGATACCTTCCACAGGGCTTTACAATTGAACATTTAAATATTGTTATAAAAGGGTGGTTCTAAAATAGCTTCATCTTTGTAATGAGTTACATTTAATGTTATTAAGGAAATTTGCCAGGACCAAAGAAAAATATTGTTAAATGCGGGTTTATTGTTATATCAATATTCGTTATACAGAGGTTTGACTGAACTGTAAATTACATAATACAGTATTTCTGTAATTCAGTGCATTTTTTTCTTCATTTGAGATTAACCCCCATTTTAAGGAAAAAAACCACTCTTCCTTAGCTTTGATAAAAAGTTATTTTAGTGTTTATTAATATAACACTTTTAATTGAATTTGCTTGTCTCCCCCAGTGGGTTCATAAAAATTAATGAAGCATGTTATCATGAATCATAGACCTTCACTTGTGAAGTACTTGTAACACATGCTTTCAGGACACTGAGGTGCCCACAGCCAGTGTGATAGTGGAAGGCTCTCCTGCTCTCAACAGGGTGTCCTGGACTCCATCAGGTCTTCACGTTACAGTGGGTGATGACATGGGAAAGATTTGGGTGTATGACGTTGGCGAGGTAAGTTGACAAGCCTCATGAGCAAGAAATTTAAAATGGATTACCTTATATTTGCAAATTTGATTTTCTCTTCTTAAAGTACACATTGTGTTCAGTAATTACCATGCATACTTTCATGAAATTTGATATATCTTTTGTAAACATCTTTGTATAGAAATCACAAATTTATTGTAATTTATTAAGTGCCAGTATGGTACTTTATGAGATTGTGTGGGGGATGAAAATATGTCTGTCCATGTGTCTAGACGCACCATAACTCAAATACGCTTTTTCGGATTTTCCTGAAACTTGGAAAGCACATTTATAATGTCTATGGGAAGAACCCTATTGATATTGAACCAAATCGGTTCACCGGTACCTGAGTAATGCCCAATTTAGTGCCTATTTTAATAGATTATATTAGAAAGGCGTCATAGCTCAAATACGCTGTATCGGATTTCTATGAAACTTGGTATACGCATTTATGACGCCCATGAAAAGTACCCTATTGAATTTGAACCTAATCTGTTGCCCGGTACCGGAGTAAAACCCAATTTAGTGTCTTTTAAAGACGCTGTAACTCAAATACACTTTACCGGATTTTTATGAAACTTGGTATACACATGTATAATGTCCATGGGAAGAAGTCTATTGATATTGGCCAAAATCGGTTGACCTGTTTCGGAGTAATGCTCAATTTAGTGCCTATTTTATGGTAATATATGTATTCGAAAGAATTTATTTAAAAAAAAGCAAATCAGTTATCTTGACAACATAGCCTATTGTTTTACTGTGATCTTATAAGGCTTTGGAAATTAAAATACAGTTAGCTATGACCAAAAATATTATTGTTTTACATGCGCTTATCCAACTAAACCGTTAAACTGACCCAGGTGGCCAAGATGGTAACGTCTTGGCCTCACATTCTGGAGTTCCAGGTTCAAATCCCGAAACCGGCCTTTTTTTTTTTTTTTTTTTTTTTTGGGGGTATTTTTATGTGAGTGTGTGATTGTCAAGATATCACAAATCTGTACAGTTCAGCTGATGCTGGAAGATTTTAATCTGATTAAAAATAAATGGTGCAAAAATACGTTGCACAAACTTTCTCGCATATACGTGTTAAAGGCTAGCACAGAAAAAATTAAATTAAAGAGACAATTAAATTTTACTTATTACATTTTCATAAAACTAACAAGTATCTAGAACGGAAAGCACCAGGGTCGATCTATATGTCCAATGCTTTTACCGTGAAATAATAATAAGAATAATAACAATAATAATAACAATAATAATAATCAATGACAGTAAAACTGCATATTATTAGTACTACTACTACTACGGGAAAATTCAAATATAAGTCGCACCTTGGGATAAATCGGACCCACCCAACCTATCTTCACCGATGCAGTTTCTTTTATACCACGATCTAGCAAATTCTTCTGTCCTAGTATTATGAAGAAACTCGTGATTGGACGTTGGAGGTGTGACGTCTTACCGCTAGACGAGAGGTGGCAGGCTGACAAACCTTGCGGGAGATATAATATGCCACATTTTCGAAACCTACAAACAGTGTATCGTACATTATTCGAAAATGCAAGGGCGCTTCGCGCACTTAACTACGTGGTTAGTGTTATGCATTATTTAGCTATATGCAACAGTATACATGGGCAGTTGGTCACTCTGCTTCGTTCAGAAACAAAATACATCACACAGTCCGTGCAAATGTGAATATCGAATGAGGAAGATTAAGGGGCGACTTATATTTGAATTTCACCACCACTACTACTACTACAGAAGGTTATATTGCACGCTTTAACTGCATGTAGGTCATACCACGTGTTTAGTATGTTTGCGTGAAACATTAGTCTATATCAGCGTTTCTTAACCTTTTAGGTAGATTTTGAAGAAAAATCTACCTATTGCAATGGATACCATGTTATGATTTTCGAAAAATTCTTTCATATCTTTACGTTTCATGCTCCCCGAAGGGGGTTGAATTTTTAAAAAATGTATATCTCGGCCCCTATGAAGTATAGAGGGAAACTTTGTTTGAATAAATTGGAGTACTCCCTATGGAGTTCACAGTGACACCAACGATTCGGGGGTTCGAGTGAGGGTGGGGGTGGGGGATGAAAATTCGAAACTTTTGAAACCACGTCTTGTGGGGTATCGTTGAAAAGCTCTTGATGAGTACTCTACAAATCAATAAATAGTTTCTTGATAGCTCTCATATGACGCGAGATTTTAATGTTTGAAAATAATAACACTTAAAAGAATTATTATAATATCATAATTTTGTCTTGTTTAGCGGCTTTGCTAATTTTATTCATTGCTGGTCTTGCGCACAGCCTCCCAGAATATTATATCCTATTCTTGTTGTTAAAACAAATGATTGTAGGTTCTTCCTCTTTACTGCAGGTTTGTCATGCCAAGGATAAAAAAGAAGAGTGCTGCGCAGCGATAATAAATTAAACCAAAAGCACTTCGAAATCTACCTCAGCCTGTAGGCCTGCCTAAAGGGATTTTTTGAACCCGAGGACCTCTAAAATGAGTAAAAAACTTTATGGACCCCAAATTTTACATCCAATTTTTAAAAAGTAGGCTATATGTAGGCCTATATTCTTAATATTTGGGGTATTAAATTATAGGTCGTTATAACAAAATACATTTTTCTTTTAATCTGACGGAAACACAGTTATTGAATTGGAATGAAACTATTGACAGTAAAATTATATTTTGAACACACTTTAATATGTATTACCAATTTGATAATATAATTAGGAATTATGTTATTACTCACTTTTAATGAGACGTTTGAGCTTGACGCCTCTTGCAGAGTTCCTGTTTTTTTGGCTCAATATTAGTCAAATTTAGTCGATATGACCTGTATTTTCGAAGATTTTAAACCTTTGACATCTAGTGTCCATTTTATGTGAAAAATTTCTACTTCTTTACTTTCCACTTGCTTTACGATATTTTTTAATTAATTATGTCTGCGGACCATCTGCACCGTGTTCGCGGGACCATAGGTTGAGAAACGCTGGTCTATATTAGCAACTCATTCGCGTCATGTTTCTATTGTTTAGTGATGTCTTCTTATGTGATATTCAGTTTAAACGATTATAATATCCAGGGACATAGCGGCGATGAGTTATGGAAAATAAGCAAGTCCTACAAACCCGGCGTTTGCCTTTGCGAACGACGGAATCATGAAAAACCCAAGTCGATTTGGGCGGCCACGAGGTTTGATTTGAACTCAGGACCTCTTCCCTGTTAGCCCATAGGCCTACCACCTCGCTGTAATTGGTTTTAGTGTGTTCTTTGCGACTGAGCTAAACTGATTGCATTTCACAACAATAAGTACATTAGGCCTATAGTTTTCTTGTTACTAGGGGCAACAAAATGTCATTCATATTTTAATTTACATTTATGTTCTGAAATTCGCATTTAAGCTGTCCTTATTTCGTTTTTATCTTGATATCTATTAAATGTACAAAGAAATGTGTTAAAAAATGTTCATTTTAAATTTTTCTACAACTTTACTGTGATAGGTTTTCATGTATCGCCTACTGTAATGGATATAATCTAGAAAAATTGAAAATGGATACGAGTAAAGAGCCCCTTAAGTCATTTTTGCGGAAATACGGATATAGCCATTTTATTAGTCACAGATAAGACTTTACAATTTTAAATTTTTATTAAAATCGTTAGAGCCATTTAAAAAAAAAAAAAAAAACAAATTTTTTAAAAAAGTTTTCATGAAAAGTCCCCTTAATATTTCAGTTGTAAAACTAAATTTCTGGGCGGTTCGACAAAATTTCGAAAAAGTTCTTAATTCAAAAAATGAAGTAAATACAATGAACCGTTTACCCGCTGTGCTTGTCCACGGACAGACGGACAGACGTCATTCCAAAAATATTTTTTTCGGTTTCTAGGCTTCATGAAACGTGCTCTCCCGGTGTTATCTCTACTTCGATTTTTTGTCACGATCACAATACTTTCTCTATACTACGTATATGCGAGAAAGTAAAAAAACTAGAACTTTGTTCTTCCGTAAGCCCTGAATAATGAATAAATCTGGAGCTTAACTTGGAAATAAAATAAAATAAAAAGAAACATATTTTGCATATCATAATTGCAGTCATAACTGATTAAACATAAACATACTGGCACTTTGTTACATCAGTTTACCTGATTTTATTATTTTTTAAAACAAATTCACATGTGTAAATAATAATAATAATGACTGTGATAATGATGATGGGAATAATAATAATATTAGTGCCGTGTAATAGACATATTCCCCCCTCCCCCAGATTTTTATAACAAAAAACCAGGGTGCATCCAATATGCTAGGAAACAATATTAGTGGAAAAAAAAATATATATATGTTACCGGCAATGTGTGAAATCCCGGTATTCTATAGAATGCCTAGGTAATGTACAGAATGCCTGATGGTTTTAGGCAAACTATGAAATATAATAAAACTTTGAAGGTTCCCCCGACGAATACATTGTAAAAACTGTTCTCGGGTTTCCAGTCGGGTAGTTATAGAAGTACATTCTGAGCTTTCGGCGACTGTCTGCGTCGTCATCTTCAGAGAAGTGAGATCCAAAGGTTGTGGTGTTGTATATATACCCATGGTAGGACTAGTCAGATGCAGTCGTGGATCCTGATTGGTCGGTGGAAGTAAACGATCTCTCCCTCCGTGATTGGAGCAGAGAAATAGCAGGTTGCCAGGAAGCGGTCAATTGGAACCCTCCGTCTCTATTGATGTTATTGGGGTTCACTCTGATGTGAAAGGCTTCTTTGATGAGACGGGCCCATAATCCCATGGTAGAAGCCAGTACCGCTGTGTTGAGGTAGTCCATCTTGTGGCCTATGTCGAGACAATGTTCGGCGATGGCGGACTTTTCAGGTTGCCCCAGACAGTAGTGCCGTTTGTGTTCCTCAATCCTGGTGGAAATGTGGCATCCTGACTGACCAATATAAATCCTTGCCACAACCACAAGAAATTCCATAAACCCCGGGTCTCTGTAACCCAAGGTCATCTTTCACAGTCATGAAATCTCTTCACTAATATTATTGATTGATTTGGAGGTTATATCTGGATTGTTGTTTGTGTTTTTTCTCTTCTTAAGACTTTTTGTCAATACTATTTCAAAGCAGCACGGCCTACATATATCTTCATAATAACTAGCTCTAAGAAATGAATAAATCTGCCAGGCACTTATTCAAGTTAGCAGTCAAGTTAGTAAGGCTATCTGCATCGGAAATGGCTCTGGCTCGGTGCACTAGGGTGTTGAGGACAGCCTGTTTCTGTGCTGGATGATGAAAGCTGAGTCCACTGAGATACAAGTCGGTGTGCATAGGTTTCCTATAAACGCCATGCCCCAGAGTTCCATCGGCACGTCGATAAATGAGTATGTCTAAGAAAGGCAGGCGGCCATCCTTTTTCCAAATCCATAATAAACTTGATGTTATTGTGGATCCTATTGAGATGGTCAAGGAACTCTTGCAGAGCCTCTCTACCATGGGGCCAGATCAAGAAGGTATCGTCTACATATCTGGCGAAGATTGTAGGCTTCAGACGGGCGGTCTCTAAGGCACGGTGTTCAAAATGTTCCATATAGGGCTCAGCTATGGCAGGTGACAAAGGTGACCCCATAGCCGTGCCATCAGTCTGTTGATAGTACTTCTTTCCATACACGAAGTAGGAAGATGTGAGGACATGCTTGAAGAGGTTCACAATTCCTGCATCAAAAAAGGGGGAGAGGAGTTCAAGAGTGTCCCCCAGGGGAACTCTAGTGAATAACGATACCACATCAAAGCTGACCATGAGGTCTTGGTCACAGACTCGGAGGCTGTCTAGTGTGCGAACAAATTCCATGGAGTTCTTGATATGATGTTCACAGTTCCCCACTAACGGAGACAGAAGTCTGGTAAGATATTTAGCCAGGTCATAAGTAGGTGAGCCAATAGTACTCACAATCGGCTGCAGCGGAGTGTCTGGTTTATGCACCGACTGGAAACCCGAGAACAGTTTTTTATGAAATATAAGTTTTTTTGAAAATGTTACATACTTTTCCTAGGCATTATACAGAATGACCAGTACCGTTTAGGCAAAGTGTTAAAAGGGAACAAGATGATTAATTAATATGCGTTTGAAACTGAAAGAACAAAACTACAAAATAAAACACAGGATATTCTTATCGGAAAACAATGGAAGCGGAACTGAAGTACTTGTTACAGTAAGTACTCACCTACCAATGATATTACAACCTAATTTTCTCAGCAAAGAAGTCCTACTACATAATCACAGTTGTAAATTTTCATTACACCATATTTCAGTGTAGAAGGTTGATTTCAGAAAATGTGTTTCTTTTCTTACGAAAACGTATTTTATCAGAATATAATGATAACGAATCTCTCATAGCAAATTTAGCAGACTATTTAATTCTCCTATTTCAAAAAGTCTAAATACGTTTTAAAGATATGATTTATTCTAAATATTTGTAACATATAGTAGAAATTATTTCGTATAAAGTTATTTTGTAATTAATTTCAGCTAAGGGTATTTGGTTGTTTGCATTTTTA
The DNA here is from genome assembly GCA_964059195.1 of Ectobius pallidus. Classification (NCBI taxonomy): domain Eukaryota; kingdom Metazoa; phylum Arthropoda; class Insecta; order Blattodea; family Ectobiidae; genus Ectobius; species Ectobius pallidus. The sequence continues at coordinate 43,725,047 of CAXKWD010000002.1, read as the reverse complement.
AAACTGTTATACAAATTTACCCTCAATTCTACTCCATCAACATATTAGTTCCTCTTTATGCTTTTAGTCTGTTTTGTTCTTCTGATCTGAGTTCAATCAGTTATCAATTATCATCATTATCTTTATTATTAGACAGTGGTAGCAGGGAAAAATTGTGGGATTAGGCGTATTAAGGTATATACTTTGCTGGCAGACAATCCGGCAAAGTATACAATGCCTAGGCAATGTATAAAAGATCAATCATACCATCTTTTGACGTTCGATTTTAGGCATTCTATACATTACCTATACATCTATAGAATGCATTCTATACATTACCTATGCATTCTATACATAGAAACAACATGCACATTACACTTATGGCGAGTTCCATCGGCCTTCGTTACGGCTAAAATGCGTCGTTTTCTCCTGCTTGTGTCATGTTTACGTTCCACCGATCCGGGTTACTCCCTCACGCCCATTAATACTCACGTTAACTTAAAGACAGAAATTGCTTGCGTTAAATCTCGCGTTTGTTTGAAAACAATATGGCCGAAGCTGCTTGCATGCTAGAATACGCAGTATTATCCACATTAAACAGTAAATCCAGTATATTAATGCATTAATAACAGTTTCTGAAGAATAATATGAATACAAGGGAGTGATTCATTTACTTCCTTTGCTACTTTAGAGCAGTCAGGTAACAGAATGGGACCCTCCTGCTGTCACTAGCATGAACACAAAAGTAGGATCTGGGTTTTTCTCAAATTCCACAAAACAAAGTAGTCTCTCAGAGGAGAGGATCAGTTGACACTGTAACCTTGAAACAGACGAATGGTTACAAAATAAAATGTTTTTCGCAGTTGCTCAACATACAACAGTATCCTGAAGTATTTCGCTCATAGTTACGCCTACATGCCATCGAAAGTGTCGCTGTGTATTTGTCAGTTTATAGCTTGTATTATTACTAGTAAGTTGACGATAGGTGAAATTGACTATAATATCTCTACTGGATTACTTCTCAATAAAATAACAGTGCACAATGTCCCTTGTTATTAAAGAAAAATTAGTCCTAAGTCAAATCGTTTTTGAGTGTGTTGTGTGTGTATTATTCCCGTGTTTTTCCAGGAAAAGGTCATTTTGTATCTCCTATGACTATAAAATTAAGGTAAGAGCTATGCTGTACATTTATCACATTGTAATAGTTTTCAATAATTTCTTGATATGGTATAATATATTGTAATAATATTACACCAGCAGTAGGCGTATAGCCTAGGCCCAATTCACATTTTAGGTTTGATACATTTCTGATACCGATAGCAGTCGAAAAGACTGCAGGTTAGCATATAATAAATTATGATAAAGTTATGATAGGTTTGAAAATGATGCGAGTTGACTACACACTATTTTCTCCACTTACCAAATTTTTTGGTAGAACATGTTTCGCATATGTTCATATGCATCCTCAACTACTTGTCAACTGCTGAGCCTTGCTTGCTAGGAGAATCTCCATGAGTCCCTGGTGGCGGTTTTATGTATTTCCTGATCAAATTATCTTCTGTGAGAATTTCAAAATTCATTAGCTGGTTTTCAAATTTTCTCATGTATATTTTTTCCCAGACTAACAGTTCTGCCGGTGTATGGACTGATTTCAATAATTTTGCTTCTGTATTAATTTCATGACCCCCATCCCAATAATGCATAGCAACTGCTGATTTTTCAGTCTGTTTAAATTTTATGTTCCTAATGTGCTCTTTTAGCTTGACATCCATGTTTCTCCTTGTCTATCCTATGTAAACATTATCACAGTCTTTGCAATCTATTTTGTATGTGCCTGGTAAGTGGAGAAAATAGTGTGTAGTCAACTCGTATCATTTTCAAATGTTGTTACACTCCACTGTGAACGTTCCGACCAGAGTTTTTTGAATTATGATAGGTTACCGTAATATTGCGAGTGCAGCATCATAAATTGTATAATATACTGCATTAATAGCATTAATATTAGTAATAATTGGGTTCTACTCCTGTTTATTTTCTGCTAGCTACTGTGAAACATAGCAGCCAACGTTGCCAATGGAAAAATTACTTTAAACGGCGAAGGAATCGGCCATGAAAACAATATAACATAAGATTTTTGCATCTCAGTAAATAAAAAGAAACAATACTCACTCAATTTGTTTATAATTTTTAATTATATAGTATGAAAATTACTAGTCGTGTGCAGTGTGTGCTCTCAGGTTTAACGTTGTATGTTGGCAGTAGCGACGGTGAATGTATGAAAAGCTTGTGTGCCAAGATTGCCTGCCTTCTAATGCTCGTTTGAAAACGGGTGTTTATTTCAACGACTAGAGTGTTGGTGGAACAGTGTTCACATAACACAGACATTATACAGCAATGGCGCGTTATTAAAGTCTTCGTTTGGGTATATTTAAAGAATGTCGGTGGAACCGGCTGTTAGACTGACTCTGACACTGTAAATTCTCATCCAGCGGCTCTGTAACTGTGTTCTTCCACGAATTTCATAACTTTCAACCTAAAACTCTTCGTATGTTGCACTCTAATTCTAACAATAATTGGATCGTACTACTTCAGTACACGTGACACCAGTAGGAGGAAAATATTGCATCCACCACGGATGCAATAATATACCTGGCTGCAACTCGAGAATGAATTAAGATAGAGCAATGCTGTTTTATCCATTGCTATTTTCACATAATTTTGAGTAGAATAAGCATAAGTTCTTAGGGCCTTTAAGTTCATTAATTGTCCTATTTGCATCAAAAATCAATTGATCTATTTAGAATATCTTCATCTGTTTTTGTTAATGAGTATTCCGTATAAAATCAGGATTTTAAAAACTTCACAGGTATTAATAAAACTTGATATCAATTCACTCCTGTATGATGTTACAGCAATTGGCCCAGCCAAGACATGATGAATGGAGCAAGTTCGTATATACACTGCAAGAGTTAAAGAACAACCAGGCAGATGAAGAAATTGACAAACTCAATCTCAGTTCTTCAGGGCCAGCCAGTCTTGGAAATCTGTCATCTTTATCCCCCAACCCATTGCGCTAGAAACTATTAAGCCTTGAATTTAGCGAAAAGTGATTTCAAACAGGTCTGTGAACTTCACTCAAACAGTTTATCATTTTCTCGCCTGAAGTCATTAGGAGTTGTTTTGCCTTCTACATGTGAATACAGTAAATATAATTTTTTGTTGATAGAAGATCTTGCACATTTAATACATCAATCAGAATGTCGCTAAAAGCAACGGAATGGATTGGTAACATCGTGATGACTTGCAAGAGGTTGTGACTAAATCTGATGCCGCTCTCATGAAATGACTTGTTAGTGTATTATTTGTACATATCATATACAGAAGTGTAATAATTTTTTTTTTTTATTAATTGTGTTATAATAAACCTGTGAAGACTAAGGGAAGTGAAAGTCGTACATATTATTGAACCTGTAAGACAGAAATGCAACTGTAAAAATAAACTAATAACTATTGCTATTTAGAAATATGACTAAAAATAAATGTATTACTTTCAAGTTACTTTCAAGTAATGTAAAGTTACATTCAGGTTACTCTGATGCTGCTTCAATGTTACATTCATCTTACTTTCAAATTACTTTCAAGATACTTTATTATTACTTCATAGTTACTTTGAAATAACTGAAGTTACTTTCAAGTTCCTTTCGTTACTTTGAAATTAGTTTCATGTCTCACTGAAATTGCTTTCAAGTTAATTTAAAGTTACATTCAGGTTACTCTGATTTTAAATCATTGCTTTATTGATGCTTCGATGTTACACAACATAACATCAATGTTAAATAACTGAAGTTATTTTCAAGTCACTTTATTATTACTTTAAAGGATCTTGAAAGTAACCATTTATTTGTTTGAAGTCTCTCTGAAATTATTTAATGTCTCTTTAGTTACTTTGAAGTTACTTTAAATATTTAAAGTTAATTTAAAGTTACATTCAGATTACCCTGAATTTAAATAGTTACTTCGATGTTACATTGAACTTACTTTCAAGTTACTTTGAAAATTATTCCAAGTTAGTCTAAAATAACTAAAGCTCCTTTCAAGTTACTTTGAAGATACTTTCATGTTACTTTGAAGATACTTTCATGTTACTTTGAAGATACTTTCATGTTACTTTGAAGTTCCTTCATGTTTCTTTGAAGTTACTTTCGTGTAACTATGAAGTTACTTTCATGTTACTTTGAAGTTACTTTCAAATTAATTTGAAGTTGCTTTCATGTTACTTTGATATTACTTTGAAGTTACTTTGAAGTTACTTTAATGTTACTTTAATGTTACTTTCATGGTACTTTGAAGTTACTTTCATGTTACTTTGAATTTACTTTCATGTTACTTTGAAGTTACTATCTAGTTACTTTCATGTTACTTTGAAGTTAATTTGAAGTTTCTTTCATGTTACTTTGAATTTACTTTCATGTTACTTTGAAGTTACTTCATGTTACTTTGAAGTTACTTTCATGTTACTTTGAAGTTACTTTCATGTTACTTTGAAGTTACTTTAATGTTACTTTGAATTTACTTATATGTTACTCTCATGTTACTTTCATGTTACATTGAAGTTACTTTGATGTTACGTTCTAGGTACATTGAAGTTACTTTCATGTCACTTTGAAGTTACTTTAATGTTACTATCAAGTTATTTTGATGTTACTTTGAAGTTACCTTCAAGTTAGTATCAAGTTACCTTGAAGTTACTTTAAAGTTACTATCATGTTACTTTGAAGTTTCTTTATGTTACGTTCTAGGTACTTTGAAGTTACTTTCAAGTTACTTTCATGTTTGAAGTTATTTTCATGTTTGAAGTTACTTTCAACTGTTACTTGAAGTTACTTTCGTGTTACTTTAAAGTTACTTTCATGTTACTTTGAAGTTACTTTCATGTTACTATAAAGTTATTTTGATGTTACTTTAAAGTTACTTTCAAGTTACTTTGATGTCACTTTCATGTTACTTTGAAGTTAATTTCATGTTACTTTGAAGTTACATTCAAGTTACTTGTAGTTTCTTTCATGCTACGTTCTAGGTACTTTGAAGTTACTTTCTTGTTTGAAGTTACTTTCATGTTTGAAGTTACTTTCATGTTTGAAGTTACTTTCATGATTGAAGTTACTTTCATGTTTGAAGTTACTTTCATGTTTGAAGTTACTTTAAAGTTACTTTCATGTTACTATCAAGTTATTTTGATGTTACTTTCAAGTTACTTTGATGTTATTTTGTTACTTTGATGTTACTTTCAAGTTTCTTTCATGTGTGAAGTTACATTCAAGTTATTTTCAAGTTACTTTGAAATTAATTGAACTTACTTTGATGTCACTTGGATGTTACGGTGATACTTTGAAGTTGCTCTGATGTTACTTTGAAGTTACTTTCATGTTACTTTGAAGTTACTTTGAAGTTTCTTTCATGGTTACTTCGAAAATATTTTCATGTTACTTTGTATTTACTTTGAAGTTACTTTGAAGTTACTTTCATGTTACTTTGAAGGTACTTTCATGGTTACTTTGAAGTTACTTGGAAGTTATTTTCATGTTACTTTCATGTTACTTTGAAGTTACTTTCATGTTACTTTGAAGTAATTTCATGTTACTTTGAAGTTACTTTCATGTTACTTTGAAGTTACTTGCATGTTACTTTGAAGTTACTTGCATGTTACTTTGAAGTTACTTGCATGTTACTTTGAAGTTACTTTCATGTTACTTTGAAGTTACTTTTATGTTACTTTGAAGTTACTTTCATATTAGTTAGAAGTTACTTTCATGTTACTTTGAAGGTACTTTGAGTTTCAAGTTACTTTCATGTAACTTTGGCGTTACTTTCATGTTACTTTGGGTTACTTTCATGTTACTTCAAAGTTACTTTCATGTTACTTCGAAGTTACTTTCATGTTACTTTCAAGTTACTTTAAATTTACTTTAAGTTACTTTCATGTTACTTTGAAGTTACTTGAAAGTTACATTCGTGTTACTTTGAGTTACTTTCATGTTACTTTGATCTACTTACATGTTACTTTGAAATTACTTTCATGTTACTCTGAAGTTACTTTGAAGTTACTTTATGTTACTTTGAAGTTACTTTCATGTTACTTTGAGGTTACTTTCATGTTACTTTGAAGGTACTTTGCAGTTGCTTTCATGTTACTTTGCAGTTGCTTTCATGTTTGAATTATTTTCTTGTTACTTTCAAGTTACTTCGAAGTGTTACTTTCATGTTACTTTGAAGTTACTTTCATGCTAGAAGTTACTTGAAAGTTACATTGAATTTACTTTCATGTTACTTTCATGTTACTTTGAAGTTACTTTCATGTTACTTTGAAGTTACTTGAAAGTTACTTTCAAGTTACTTTGAATTTACTTTCAAGTTACTTCGAAGTTACTTTCATGTTACTTCGAAGTTACTTTCATGTTACTTCGAAGTTACTTTCATGTTACTTTGAAGTTACTTTCATGTTATTACTTTGAAGTTACTTTCAAGTTACTTCGAAGTTACTTTCATGTTACTTCGAAGTTACTTTCATGTTAGTTAGAAGTTACTTTCATGTTAGTTAGAAGTTACTTTCATGTTACTTTGAAGGTACTTTGAAGTTACTTTCATGTTTGAAGTTACTTTCATGTTAGAAGTTACTTTGAGTTACTTTCATGTTACTTTAAGCTACTTACATGTTACTCTGAAGTTACTTTCATGTTACTTTGAAGGTACTTTGAGTTACTTTCAAGTTACTTCTATGTTACTTTGGCGTTACTTTCATGTTACATTGGGTTACTTTCATGTTACTTCAAAGTTACTTTCATGTTGCTTCGAAGTTACTTTAAATTTACTTTCATGTTACTTTAAATTTACTTTCAAGTTACTTTCATGTTACTTTGAAGTTACTTGAAAGTTACTTTCGTGTTACTTTGAGTTACTTTCATGTTACTTTGAGCTACTTACATGTTACTTTGAAATTACTTTCATGTTACTTTGAAGTTACTTCGATGTTACTTTGAAGTTACTTTCATGTTGCTTGAAAGATACTTTCATGTTACTTTGAGTTACTTTCAAGTTACTTTGATTTACTTTCATGTTTTTCGAAGTTACTTTCATGTTACTTCGAAGTTACTTTGAAGTATTTTCATGTTACTTTGAAGTTACTTTCATGCTACTTTGAAATTACTCGAAAGTTACTTTCATGTTACTTTGAAGTTACTTTGAAGTTACTTTACAAATAACTTCAAAGTAACATGAAAGAAACTTCAAAGTAACATGAATGTAAATTTAAAGTAACATGTAGTAACTTCAAAGTAACATGAAAGTAACTTCAAAGTAATATGAAAGTAACTTCAAAGTAACATGAAAGTAAGTTCAAAGTAACATGAAAGTAACTTCAAAGTAACATAAAAGTAAGTTCAAAGTAACATGAAAGTAACATGAAAGTAACTTCAAAGTAACATGAAAGTAACTTCGAAGTAACATGAAAGTAACTTCAAAGTAACACGAAAGTAACTCAAAGTAACATGAAAGTAACAAGAAAATAATTCAAAGTAACATGAAAGTAACTCAAAGTACCTTCAAAGTAACATGAAAGTACCTTCAAAGTAACATGAAAGTATCTTCAAAGTAACATGACAGTATCTTCAAAGTAACATGACAGTATCTTCAAAGTAACATGACAGTATCTTCAAAGTAACATGACAGTAACTTCAAAGTAACATGACAGTAACTTCAAAGTAACATAAAAAGTAACTTCAAAGTAACATGAAAGTAACTTGGAAGTAACATGAAAGTAACTTGGAAGTAACTTCGAAGTGACATAAAAGTAACTTCGAAGTGACATAAAAGTAACTTCGAAGTGACATAAAAGTAACTTTGAAGTAACATGAAAGTAACATGAAAGTAAATTCAAAGTAACATGAAAGTAAATTCAAAGTAACATGAAAGTAACTTCAAAGTAACATGAAAGTAACTTCAAAGTAACTTCAAAGTAACATGAAAGTAACTTCAAAGTAACTTGAAAGTAACTCAAAGTAACATGAAAGTAACTTCAAAATAACTTCAAAGTAACATGAAAGTAACTTCAAAGTAACTTGAAAGTAACTCAAAGTAACATGAAAGTAACTTGAAAGTAACTCAAAGTAACATGAAAGTAACTTTCGAAGTAACTTCAAAATAACATGAAAGTAACTTCAAAGTAACATGAAAGTAACTTCAAAGTAACATAAAAAGTAACTTCGAAGTAACATAAAAAGTAACTTCAAAGTAACATGAAAGTAACTTCGAAGTAACATGAAAGTAAATTCAAAGTAACTTGAAAGTAACAAGAAAATAATTCAAAGTAACATGAAAGTTACTTCAAAGTAACATGAAAGTAACTCAAAGTACCTTCAAAGTAACATGAAAGTAACTTCATAGTAACATGAATTTAACTTCAAAGTAACTTCAAAGTAATATAAAGTAACTTCAAAGTAATATAAAGTAACTTCAAAGTAACATGAAAGTAACTTCAAAGTAACTTCAAAGTAACATGAAAGTAACTTCAAAGTAATTTCAAAGTAACATAAAAAGTAACTCAAAGTAACTTAGAAGTAACATGAAAGTAACTTCAAAGTAACATGAAAGTAACTTCAAAGTACAAAGTAACATGAAAGTAATTTCAATGTAACATAAAAAGTAACTTCGAAGTAACATGAAAGTAACTTCAAAGTAACATGAAAGTAACTTCGAAGTAACTTGAAAGTAACTTCGAAGTAACTTGAAAGTAACTTCGAAGTAACTTGAAAGTAACTCAAAGTAACTTGAAAGTAACTCAGAGTAACATGAAAGTAACTTTCGAAGTAACTTCAAAGTAACTTCGAAGTAACGTGAAAGTAACTTCGAAGTAACATGAAAGTAACTCAAAGTAACATGAAAGTAACTTTCGAAGTAACTTCAAAGTAACTTCGAAGTAACATGAAAGTAACTTCAAAGTAACATGAAAGTAACTTCAAAGTAACTTCGAAGTAACATGAAAGTAACTTGAAAGTAACTCAAAGAAACATGAAAGTAACTTCAAAGTAACATGAAAGTAACTTCAAAGTAACATGAAAGTAACTTCAAAGTAACATGAAAGTAACTTCGAAGTAACATGAAAGTAACTTCAAAGTAACATGAAAGTAACTTCAAGGTAACATGAAAGTAACTCAAAGTAACATGAAAGTAACTCAAAGTAACATGAAAGTAACAAGAAAATTTTTCAAAGTAACATGAAAGTTACTTCAAAGTAACATGAAAGTAACTTCAAAGTAACATGAAAGTAACTTCGAAGTAACATGAAAGTAACTTCGAAGTAACATGAAAGTAACATGAAAGTAACAAGAAAATAATTCAAAGTAATATGAAAGTTACTTCAAAGTAACATGAAAGTAACTCAAAGTACCTTCAAAGTAACATGAAAGTAACTTCAAAGTAACTCAAAGTAACATGAAAGTAACTTCAAAGTAACTTCAAAGTAACATGAAAGTAACTTCAAAGTAACTCAAAGTAACATGAAAGTAACTCAAAGTAACATGAAAGTAACTTTCGAAGTAACTTCAAAGTAACTTCGAAGTAACATGAAAGTAACTTCAAAGTACCATAAAAGTAACATGAAAGTAACTTTCGAAGTAATTTCAAAGTAACTTCGAAGTAACTTCAAAGTAACATGAAAGTACCTTCAAAGTAACTTCAAAGTAACATGAAAGTAACTTCGAAGTAACATGAAAGTAACATGAAAGTAAATTCAAAGTAACATGAAAGTAACTTCAAAGTAACATGAAAGTAAATTCAAAGTAACTTCAAAGTAACGTGAAAGTAACTTCAAAGTAACATGAAAGTAACTTGAAAGTAACTCAAAGTAACTTGAAAGTAACTCAAAGTAACATGAAAGTAACTTTCGAAGTAACTTCAAAGTAACTTCGAAGTAACATGAAAGTAACTTCAAAGTAACATGAAAGTAACATGAAAGGTTCTTCAAAGTAACATGAAAGTAACTCAAAGTACCTTCAAAGTAACATGAAAGTATCTTAAAAGTAACTTCAAAGTAACTTGAAAGTAACTCAAAGTAACATGAAAGTAACTCGAAGTAACATGAAAGTAACTTTCGAAGTAACTTCAAAGTAACTTCGAAGTAACATGAAAGTAACTTCAAAGTACCATAAAAGTAACATGAAAGTAACTTTCGAAGTAATTTCAAAGTAACTTCGAAGTAACTTCAAAGTAACATGAAAGTACCTTCAAAGTAACTTCAAAGTAACATGAAAGTAACTTCGAAGTAACATGAAAGTAACATGAAAGTGAATTCAAAGTAACATGAAAGTAACTTCAAAGTAACATGAAAGTAAATTCAAATTAACTTCAAAGTAAATTCAAAGTAACTTCAAAGTAACATGAAAGTAACATGAAAGTAACTTCAAAGTAACGTGAAAGTAACTTGAAAGTAACTCAAAGTAACATGAAAGTAACTTCCAAGTAACTAACTTCAAAGTAAGTTGAAAGTAACTCAAAGTAACATGAAAGTAACTTGAAAGTAACTCAAAGTAACTTGAAAGTAACTCAAAGTAACATCAAAGTAACTTCGAAGTAACATGAAAGTAACTTCAAAGTAACATGAAAGTAACATGATAGTAGCTTCGAAGTAACTCAAAGAAACATGAAAGTAACTTCGAAGTAACATGAAAGTAACTTCGAAGTAACATGAAAGTAACTTCAAAGTAACATGAAAGTAACTTCAAAGTAACATGAAAGTAACTTCAAAGTAACATGAAAGTAACTTCGAAGTAACATGAAAGTAACTTCGAAGTAACATGAAAGTAACTTCGAAGTAACATGAAAGAAACTTCGAAGTAACATGAAAGTATCTTCAAAGTAACATGAAAGTATCTTCAAAGTAACATAAAAAGTAACTAAAAGTAACATGAAAGTAACTTCGAAGTAACATGAAAGTAACTTCAAAGTAACTTCAAAGTAACATGAAAGTAACTTCAAAGTAACTTGAAAGTAACATGAAAGTAACTTGAAAGTAACTCAAAGTAACATGAAAGTAACTTCAAAGTAACATGAAAGTAACTTCAAAGTAACTAACTTCAAAGTAACTTGAAAGTAACTCAAAGTAACATGAAAGTAACTCAAAGTAACATGAAAGTAACTTTCGAAGTAACTTCAAAATAACATGAAAGTAACTTCAAAGTAACATAAAAAGTAACTTCGAAGTAACATAAAAAGTAACTTCAAAGTAACATGAAAGTAAATTCAAAGTAACTTGAAAGTAACAAGAAAATAATTCAAAGTAACATGAAAGTTACTTCAAAGTAACATGAAAGTAACTCAAAGTACCTTCAAAGTAACATGAAAGTAACTTCAAAGTAACATGAATTTAACTTCAAAGTAACTTCAAAGTAATATAAAGTAACTTCAAAGTAATTTAAAGTAACTTCAAAGTAATATAAAGAAACTTCAAAGTAACATGAAAGTAACTTCAAAGTAACATAAAAAGTAACTCAAAGTAACTTAGAAGTAACATGAAAGTAACTTCAAAGTAACATGAAAGTAACTTCAAAGTAACATGAAAGTAATTTCAATGTAACATAAAAAGTAACTTCGAAGTAACATGAAAGTAACTTCAAAGTAACATGAAAGTAACTTCAAAGTAACATGAAAGTAACTTCAAAGTAACATGAAAGTAACTTCGAAGTAACTTGAAAGTAACTCAAAGTAACTCAAAGTAACATGAAAGTAACTTTCGAAGTAACTTCAAAGTAACTTCGAAGTAACATGAAAGTAACTTCGAAGTAACATGAAAGTAACTTCAAAGTAACATGAAAGTAACTTCAGAGTAACATGAAAGTAACTTCGAAGCAACATGAAAGTAACTTCGAAGTAACATGAAAGTAACTTCGAAGTTACATGAAAGTAACTCAAAGTAACATGAAAGTAACTTTCGAAGTAACTTCAAAGTATCTTCGAAGTAACATGAAAGTAACTTCAAAGTAACATGAAAGTAACTTCAAAGTAACTTCGAAGTAACATGAAAGTAACTTGAAAGTAACTCAAAGAAACATGAAAGTAACTTCAAAGTAACATGAAAGTAACTTCAAAGTAACATGAAAGTAACTTCCAAGTAACATAAAAGTAACTTCGAAGTAACATAAAAGTAACTTCGAAGTAACATGAAAGTAACTTCAAAGTAACATGAAAGTAACTCAAAGTAACATGAAAGTAACAAGAAAATAATTCAAAGTAACATGAAAGTTACTTCAAAGTAACATGAAAGTAACTTCAAAGTAACATGAAAGTAACTTCAAAGTAACTTCGAAGTAACATGAAAGTAACTTCAAAGTAACATGAAAGTAACTTCAAAGTAACATGAAAGTAACTCAAAGTAACATGAAAGTAACTCAAAGTAACATGAAAGTAACAAGAAAATAATTCAAAGTAACATAAAAGTTACTTCAAAGTAACATGAAAGTAACTCAAAGTACCTTCAAAGTAACTGAAAGTAACTTCAAAGTAACATGAAAGTATCTTCAAAGTAACATGAAAGTATCTTCAAAGTAACATAAAAAGTAACTTCAAAGTAACTTGAAAGTAACTCAAAGTAATATGAAAGTAACTTTCGAAGTAACTTCAAAGTATCTTCGAATTAACATGAAAGTAACTTCAAAGTACCATAAAAGTAACATGAAAGTAACTTTCGAAGTAATTTCAAAGTAACTTCGAAGTAACTTCAAAGTAACTTCGAAGTAACTTCAAAGTAACATGAAAGTACCTTCAAAGTAACTTCAAAGTAACATGAAAGTAACTTCGAAGTAACATGAAAGTAACATGAAAGTAAATTCAAAGTAACATGAAAGTAACTTCAAAGTAACATGAAAGTAAATTCTAAGTAACTTCAAAGTAAATTCAAAGTAACTTCAAAGTAACATGAAAGTAACTTCGAAGTAACATGAAAGTAACATGAAAGTAAATTCAAAGTAACATGAAAGTAACTTCAAAGTAACATGAAAGTAAATTCTAAGTAACTTCAAAGTAAATTCAAAGTAACTTCAAAGTAACATGAAAGTAACATGAAAGTAACTTCAAAGTAACATGAAAGTAACTTCAAAGTAACATGAAAGTAACTTCAAAGTAACATGAAAGTAACTTGAAAGTAACTCAAAGTAACTTGAAAGTAACTCAAAGTAACATGATAGTAACTTTCGAAGTAACATGAAAGTAACTTCAAAGTAACATGAAAGTAACATGATAGTAGCTTCGAAGTAACTCAAAGAAACATGAAAGTAACTTCGAAGTAACATGAAAGTAACTTCAAAGTAACATGAAAGTAACTTCAAAGTAACATGAAAGTAACTTCGAAGTAACATGAAAGTAACTTCGAAGTAAAATGAAAGTAACTTCGAAGTAACATGAAAGTAACTTCGAAGTAACATGAAAGTAACATGAAAGTAACTTCAAAGTAACATGAAAGTATCTTCAAAGTAACATAAAAAGTAACTTTCGAAGTAACTTCGAAGTAACATGAAAGTAACTTCAAAGTAACATGAAAGTAACTTCAAAGTAACATGAAAGTAACTTCAAAGTAACATGAAAGTAACTTCAAAGTAACATGAAAGTAACTTCAAAGTAACTTGAAAGTAACTTCAAAGTAACATGAAAGTAACTTCAAAGTAACATGAAAGTAACTTCAAAGTAACTTGAAAGTAACTTCAAAGTAACTTGAAAGTAACTTGAAAGTAACATGAAAGTAACTTGAAAGTAACATGAAAGTAACTTCAAAGTAACTTGAAAGTAACTCAAAGTAACATGAAAGTAACTTGAAAGTAACTTCAAAGTAACATGAAAGTAACTCAAAGTAACATGAAAGTAACTTCAAAGTAACTTCAAAGTAACATGAAAGTAAATTCAAAGTAACTTGAAAGTAACTCAAAGTAACATGAAAGTAACTCAAAGTAACATGAAAGTAACTTTCGAAGTAACTTCAAAGTAACTTCGAAGTAACATGAAAGTAACTTCAAAGTAACATGAAAGTAACTTCAAAGTAACATGAAAGTAACTTCAAAGTAACATGAAAGTAACTTCAAAGTAACATGAAAGTAACTTCAAAGTAACATGAAAGTAACTTCAAAGTAACTTGAAAGTAACTCAAAGTAACATGAAAGTAACTTCAAAGTAACTCAAAGTAACATGAAAGTAACTCAAAGTAACATGAAAGTAACTTTCGAAGTAACTTCAAAATAACATGAAAGTAACTTCAAAGTAACATGAAAGTAACTTCAAAGTAACATGAAAGTAACTTAGAAGTAACATAAAAAGTAACTTAGAAGTAACATAAAAAGTAACTTCGAAGTAACATGAAAGTAACTTCAAAGTAACATGAAAGTAACTTCAAAGTAACATGAAAGTAACTTCAAAGTAACATGAAAGTAACTTCAAAGTAACATGAAAGTAACTTCAAAGTAACATGAAAGTAACTTGAAAGTAACTCAAAGTAACTTGAAAGTAACTCGAAGTAACTTGAAAGTAACTTTCGAAGTAACTTCAAAGTAACTTTCGAAGTAACTTCAAAGTAACTTCGAAGTAACATGAAAGTAACATGAAAGTAACTTCAAAGTAACTTCAAAGTAACTTCAAAGTAACTCGAAGTAACTTGAAAGTAACTTCGAAGTAACTTGAAAGTAACTTCGAAGTAACATGAAAGTAACTTCGAAGTAACATGAAAGTAACTCAAAGTAACATGAAAGTAACTCAAAGTAACATGAAAGTAACTCAAAGTAACATGAAAGTAACTCAAAGTAACATGAAAGTAACTTTCGAAGTAACATCAAAGTAACTTCGAAGTAACATGAAAGTAACTTCGAAGTAACATGAAAGTAACTTCGAAGTAACATGAAAGTAACTTCGAAGTAACTTGAAAGTAACTCAAAGAAACATGAAAGTAACTTCGAAGTAACATGAAAGTAACTTCGAAGTAACATGAAAGTAACTTCAAAGTAACATGAAAGTAACTTCAAAGTAACATGAAAGTAACTTCAAAGTAACATGAAAGTAACTTCAAAGTAACATGAAAGTAACTTCAAAGTAAAATGAAAGTAACTTCAAAGTAACATGAAAGTAACTTCAAAGTAACATGAAAGTAACTTCGAAGTAACATGAAAGTAACATGAAAGTAAATTCAAAGTAACGTGAAAGTAACTTCAAAGTAACGTGAAAGTAACTTCAAAGTAACATGAAAGTAAATTCAAAGTAACTTCAAAGTAACATGAAAGTAACATGAAAGTAACATCAAAGTAACTTCAAAGTAACATGAAAGTAACTTCAAAGTAACATGAAAGTAACTTGAAAGTAACTCAAAGTAACTTTAAAGTAACTCAAAGTAACATGAAAGTAACTTTCAAAGTAACTTCGAAGTAACATGAAAGTAACTTCAAAGTAACATGATAGTAGCTTCGAAGTAACTCAAAGAAACATGAAAGTAACTTCGAAGTAACATGAAAGTAACTTCAAAGTAACATGAAAGTAACATGAAAGTAACTTCGAAGTAACATGAAAGTAACTTCGAAGTAACATGAAAGTAACTTCGAAGTAACTTCGAAGTAACATGAAAGTATCTTCAAAGTAACATAAAAAGTAACTCAAAGTAACATGAAAGTAACTTTCGAAGTAACTTCAAAGTAACATGAAAGTAACTTCAAAGTAACATGAAAGTAACATGAAAGTAACATGAAAGTAACTTCGAAGTAACATGAAAGTAACTGGAAAGTAACTCAAAGAAACACGAAAGTAACTTCAAAGTAACACGAAAGTAACTTCAAAGTAACACGAAAGTAACTTCCAAGTAACATGAAAGTAACTTCCAAGTAACATGAAAGTAACTTCCAAGTAACATGAAAATAACTTCGAAGTAACATGAAAGTAACTTCAAAGTAACATGAAAATAACTCAAAGTAACTTGAAAGTAACAAGAAAATAATTCAAAGTAACATGAAAGTTACTTCAAAGTAACATGAAAGTAACTCAAAGTACCTTCAAAGTAACATGAAAGTAACTTCAAAGTAACTTGAAAGTAACTCAAAGTAACATGAAAGTAACTTCAAAGTAACTTCAAAGTAACATGAAAGTAACTTCAAAGTAACTTGAAAGTAACTCAAAGTAACATGAATTTAACTTCAAAGTAATATAAAGTAACTTCAAAGTAACATGAAAGTAACTCAAAGTAACATGAAAGTAACTTCAAAGTAACATGAAAGTAACTTCAAAGTAACTTGAAAGTAACTCAAAGTAACATGAAAGTAACTTCAAAGTAACTTCAAAGTAACATGAAAGTAACTTCAAAGTAACTTGAAAGTAACATGAAAGTAACTTCAAAGTAACTTGAAAGTAACTCAAAGTAACATGAAAGTAACTTTCGAAGTAACTTCAAAGTAACTTCGAAGTAACATGAAAGTAACTTTCGAAGTAACTTCAAAGTAACTTCGAAGTAACATGAAAGTAACTTCAAAGTAACATGAAAGTAACATGAAAGTAACATGAAAGTAACTTCAAAGTAACTTGAAAGTAACTCAAAGAAACACGAAAGTAACTTCAAAGTAACACGAAAGTAACTTCAAAGTAACATGAAAGTAACTTCCAAGTAACATGAAAGTAACTTCGAAGTAACATGAAAGTAACTTCCAAGTAACATGAAAGTAACTTCGAAGTAACATGAAAGTAACTTCAAAGTAACTCAAAGTAACTTGAAAGTAACAAGAAAATAATTCTAAGTAACATGAAAGTTACTTCAAAGTAACATGAAAGTAACTCAAAGTACCTTCAAAGTAACATGAAAGTAACTTCAAAGTAACTTGAAAGTAACTTCAAAGTAACTTGAAAGTAACTCAAAGTAACATGAAAGTAATTTCAAAGTAACTTCAAAGTAACATGAAAGTAACTCAAAGTAACATGAAAGTAACTTCAAAGTAACTTCAAAGTAACATGAAAGTAAATTCAAAGTAACTTGAAAGTAACTCAAAGTAACATGAAAGTAACTTTCGAAGTAACTTCAAAGTAACTTCGAAGTAACATGAAAGTAACTTCAAAGTAACATGAAAGTAACTTCAAAGTAACATGAAAGTAACTTCAAAGTAACATGAAAGTAACTTCAAAGTAACATGAAAGTAACTTCAAAGTAACTTGAAAGTAACTCAAAGTAACATGAAAGTAACTTCAAAGTAACATGAAAGTAACTTCAAAGTAACTTAAAGTAACATGAATTTAACTTCAAAGTAACTTCAAAGTAATATAAAGTAACTTCAAAGTAACATGAAAGTAACTTCAAAGTAACTTGAAAGTAACTCAAAGTAACATGAAAGTAATTTCAAAGTAACTTCAAAGTAACATGAAAGTAACTCAAAGTAACATGAAAGTAACTTCAAAGTAACTTCAAAGTAACATGAAAGTAAATTCAAAGTAACTTGAAAGTAACTCAAAGTAACATGAAAGTACCTTTCGAAGTAACTTCAAAGTAACTTCGAAGTAACATGAAAGTAACTTCAAAGTAACATGAAAGTAACTTCAAAGTAACAAGAAAGTAACTTCAAAGTAACATGAAAGTAACTTCAAAGTAACATGAAAGTAACTTCAAAGTAACTTGAAAGTAACTTGAAAGTAACTCAAAGTAACATGAAAGTAACTTCAAAGTAACTCAAAGTAACATGAAAGTAACTTTCGAAGTAACTTCAAAATAACATGAAAGTAACTTCAAAGTAACATAAAAAGTAACATAAAAAGTAACTTCGAAGTAACATGAAAGTAACTTCAAAGTAACATGAAAGTAACTTCAAAGTAACATGAAAGTAACTTCAAAGTAACATGAAAGTAACTTCGAAGTAACTCAAAGTAACTTCGAAGTAACTCAAAGTAACTTCGAAGTAACTCAAAGTAACTTGAAAGTAACTCAAAGTAACTTCAAAGTAACTAAGTAACAAGAAAGTAACTTCAAAGTAACATGAAAGTAACTTGAAAGTAACATGAAAGTAACTTGAAAGTAACTCGAAGTAACATGAAAGTAACTCGAAGTAACATGAAAGTAACTTCGAAGTAACATGAAAGTAACTTCGAAGTAACATGAAAGTAACTCAAAGTAACATGAAAGTAACTTTCGAAGTAACTTCAAAGTAACATGAAAGTAACTTCGAAGTAACATGAAAGTAACTTCGAAGTAACATGAAAGTAACTTGAAAGTAACTCAAAGAAACATGAAAGTAACTTCGAAGTAACATGAAAGTAACTTCAAAGTAACATGAAAGTAACTTCAAAGTAACATGAAAGTAACTTCAAAGTAACATGAAAGTAACTTCAAAGTAACATGAAAGTAACTTCAAAGTAACATGAAAGTAACTTCAAAGTAACATGAAAGTAACTTCAAAGTAACATGAAAGTAACTTCAAAGTAACATGAAAGTAACTTCAAAGTAACATGAAAGTAACTTCAAAGTAACATGAAAGTAACTTCAAAGTAACATGAAAGTAACTTCAAAGTAACATGAAAGTAACTTCAAAGTAACATGAAAGTAACTTCAAAGTAACATGAAAGTAACTCAAAGTAACATGAAAGTAACTCAAAGTAACATGAAAGTAACTCAAAGTAACATGAAAGTAACTCAAATTAACATGAAAGTAACAAGAAAATAATTCAAAGTAACATGAAAGTTACTTCAAAGTAACATGAAAGTAACTTCGAAGTAACATGAAAGTAACTTCGAAGTAACATGAAAGTAACTTCAAAGTACCATAAAAGTAACATGAAAGTAACATGAAAGTAACTTTCGAAGTAATTTCAAAGTAACTTTGAAGTAACTTAAAAGTAACATGGAAGTACCTTCGAAGTAACATGAAAGTAACATGAAAGTAAATTCAAAGTAACGTGAAAGTAACTTCAAAGTAACATGAAAGTAAATTCAAAGTAACTTCAAAGTAAATTCAAAGTAACTTCAAAGTAACATGAAAGTAACATGAAAGTAACTTCAAAGTAACATGAAAGTAACTTCAAAGTAACATGAAAGTAACTTGAAAGTAACTCAAAGTAACTTGAAAGTAACTCAAAGTAACATGAAAGTAACTTTCAAAGTAACTTCGAAGTAACATGAAAGTAACTTCAAAGAAACATGAAAGTAACTTCGAAGTAACATGAAAGTAACTTCAAAGTAACATGAAAGTAACTTCGAAGTAACATGAAAGTAACTTCGAAGTAACATGAAAGTATCTTCAAAGTAACATAAAAAGTAACTCAAAGTAACATGAAAGTAACTTTCGAATTATCTTCAAAGTAACTTCGAAGTAACATGAAAGTAACTTCAAAGTAACATGAAAGTAACATGAAAGTAACTTCAAAGTAACTTCGAAGTAACATGAAAGTAACTTGAAAGTAACTCAAAGAAACACGAAAGTAACTTCAAAGTAACACGAAAGTAACTTCAAAGTAACATGAAAGTAACTTCCAAGTAACACGAAAGTAACTTCCAAGTAACATGAAAGTAACTTCCAAGTAACATGAAAGTAACTTCCAAGTAACATGAAAATAACTTCAAAGTAACATGAAAGTAACTCAAAGTAACTTGAAAGTAACAAGAAAATAATTCAAAGTAACATGAAAGTTACTTCAAAGTAACATGAAAGTAACTCAAAGTACCTTCAAAGTAACATGAAAGTAACTTCAAAGTAACTTGAAAGTAACTCAAAGTAACATGAAAGTAACTTCAAAGTAACTTCAAAGTAACATGAAAGTAACTTCAAAGTAACTTGAAAGTAACTCAAAGTAACATGAATTTAACTTCAAAGTAACTTCAAAGTAATATAAAGTAACTTCAAAGTAACTTCAAAGTAACTTGAAAGTAACTTCAAAGTAACTTGAAAGTAACTCAAAGTAACATGAAAGTAACTTCAAAGTAACTTCAAAGTAACATGAAATTAACTTCAAAGTAACTTGAAAGTAACTCAAAGTAACATGAAAGTAACTTCAAAGTAACTTCAAAGTAACATGAAAGTAACTTCAAAGTAACTTGAAAGTAACATGAAAGTAACTTCAAAGTAACTTGAAAGTAACTCAAAGTAACATGAAAGTAACTTTCGAAGTAACTTCAAAGTAACTTCGAAGTAACATGAAAGTAACTTCAAAGTAACATGAAAGTAACTTCAAAGTAACATGAAAGTAACTCAAAGTAACTCAAAGTAACTTCAAAGTAACTCAAAGTAACATGAAAGTAACTTCAAAGTAACTCAAAGTAACATGAAAGTAACTCAAAGTAACATGAAAGTAACTCAAAGTAACATGAAAGTAACTTGAAAGTAACTCAAAGTAACATGAAAGTAACTTTCGAAGTAACTTCAAAATAACATGAAAGTAACTTCAAAGTAACATCAAAGTAACTTCAAAGTAACGTAAAAAGTAACTTAGAAGTAACATAAAAAGTAACTTCGAAGTAACATGAAAGTAACTTCAAAGTAACATGAAAGTAACTTCGAAGTAACTTGAAAGTAACTCAAAGTAACATGAAAGTAACTTTCAAAGTAACATGAAAGTAACTTTCAAAGTAACTTCAAAGTAACATGAAAGTAACTTTAAAGTAACATGAAAGTAACTTGAAAGTAACTCGAAGTAACATGAAAGTAACTTCGAAGTAACATGAAAGTAACTTTCGAAGTAACTTCAAAGTAACTTCAAAGTAACTCAAAGTAACATGAAAGTAACTTCAAAGTAACTCAAAGTAACATGAAAGTAACTCAAAGTAACATGAAAGTAACTTGAAAGTAACTCAAAGTAACATGAAAGTAACTTTCGAAGTAACTTCAAAATAACATGAAAGTAACTTCAAAGTAACATGAAAGTAACTTCAAAGTAACATAAAAAGTAACTTAGAAGTAACATAAAAAGTAACTTCGAAGTAACATGAAAGTAACTTCAAAGTAACATGAAAGTAACTTCAAAGTAACATGAAAGTAACTTCGAAGTAACTTGAAAGTAACTCAAAGTAACATGAAAGTAACTTTCAAAGTAACTTCAAAGTAACATGAAAGTAACTTCAAAGTAACATGAAAGTAACATGAAAGTAACTTCGAAGTAACATGAAAGTAACTCAAAGTAACTCAAAGTAACATGAAAGTAACTCAAAGTAACTCAAAGTAACATGAAAGTAACTCAAAGTAACATGAAAGTAACTTTCGAAGTAACTTCAAAGTAACTTCGAAGTAACATGAAAGTAACTTCGAAGTAACATGAAAGTAACTTCAAAGTTACATGAAAGTAACTTCAAAGTAACATGAAAGTAACTTCGAAGTAACATGAAAGTAACTTGAAAGTAACTCAAAGAAACATGAAAGTAACTTCAAAGTAACATGAAAGTAACTTCCAAGTAACATGAAAGTAACTTCCAAGTAACATGAAAGTAACTTCCAAGTAACATGAAAGTAACTTCGTAGTAACATGAAAGTAACTTCGAAGTAAAATGAAAGTAACTTCAAAGTAACATGAAAGTAACTCAAAGTAACATGAAAGTAACTCAAAGTAACATGAAAGTAACAAGAAAATAATTCAAAGTAACATGAAAGTTACTTCAAAGTAACATGAAAGTAACTTCAAAGTAACATGAAAGTAACTTCAAAGTAACATGAAAGTAACTTCCAAGTAACATGAAAGTAACTTCGAAGTAACATGAAAGTAACTTTCGAAGTAATTTCAAAGTAACTTCAAAGTAACATGAAAGTACCTTCAAAGTAACTTCAAAGTAACATGAAAGTAACTTCGAAGTAACATGAAAGTAAATTCAAAGTAACATGAAAGTAACTTCAAAGTAACATGAAAGTAAATTCAAAGTAACCTCAAAGTAAATTCAAAGTAACTTCAAAGTAACATGAAAGTAACATGAAAGTAACCTCAAAGTAACATGAAAGTAACTTCAAAGTAACATGAAAGTAACTTGAAAGTAACTCAAAGTAACTTGAAAGTAACTCAAAGTAACATGAAAGTAACTTTCGAAGTAACTTCAAAGTAACTTCGAAGTAACATGAAAGTAACTTCAAAGTAACATGATAGTAGCTTCGAAGTAACTCAAAGAAACATGAAAATAACTTCGAAGTAACATGAAAGTAACTTCAAAGTAACATGAAAGTAACTTCAAAGTAACATGAAAGTAACTTCAAAGTAACATGAAAGTAACTTCAAAGTAACATGAAAGTAACTTCGAAGTAACATGAAAGTAACTTCGAAGTAACATGAAAGTAACTTTCGAAGTAACTTGAAAGTAACTTCGAAGTAACATGAAAGTAACTTCAAAGTAACATGAAAGTAACATGAAAGTAACATGAAAGTAACTTCAAAGTAACTTCGAAGTAACATGAAAGTAACTTGAAAGTAACTCAAAGAAACACGAAAGTAACTTCAAAGTAACACGAAAGTAACTTCAAAGTAACATGAAAGTAACTTCCAAGTAACATGAAAGTAACTTCGAAGTAACATGAAAGTAACTTGAAAGTAACTCAAAGAAACATGAAAGTAACTTCGAAGTAACATGAAAGTAACTTCAAAGTAACATGAAAGTAACTTCAAAGTAACATGAAAGTAACTTCAAAGTAACATGAAAGTAACTTCAAAGTAACATGAAAGTAACTTCAAAGTAACATGAAAGTAACTTCAAAGTAACATGAAAGTAACTTCAAAGTAACATGAAAGTAACTTCAAAGTAACATGAAAGTAACTTCAAAGTAACATGAAAGTAACTTCAAAGTAACATGAAAGTAACTTCAAAGTAACATGAAAGTAACTTCAAAGTAACATGAAAGTAACTTCAAAGTAACATGAAAGTAACTCAAAGTAACATGAAAGTAACTCAAAGTAACATGAAAGTAACTCAAAGTAACATGAAAGTAACTCAAATTAACATGAAAGTAACAAGAAAATAATTCAAAGTAACATGAAAGTTACTTCAAAGTAACATGAAAGTAACTTCGAAGTAACATGAAAGTAACTTCGAAGTAACATGAAAGTAACTTCAAAGTACCATAAAAGTAACATGAAAGTAACATGAAAGTAACTTTCGAAGTAATTTCAAAGTAACTTTGAAGTAACTTAAAAGTAACATGGAAGTACCTTCGAAGTAACATGAAAGTAACATGAAAGTAAATTCAAAGTAACGTGAAAGTAACTTCAAAGTAACATGAAAGTAAATTCAAAGTAACTTCAAAGTAAATTCAAAGTAACTTCAAAGTAACATGAAAGTAACATGAAAGTAACTTCAAAGTAACATGAAAGTAACTTCAAAGTAACATGAAAGTAACTTGAAAGTAACTCAAAGTAACTTGAAAGTAACTCAAAGTAACATGAAATTAACTTTCAAAGTAACTTCGAAGTAACATGAAAGTAACTTCAAAGAAACATGAAAGTAACTTCGAAGTAACATGAAAGTAACTTCAAAGTAACATGAAAGTAACTTCGAAGTAACATGAAAGTAACTTCGAAGTAACATGAAAGTATCTTCAAAGTAACATAAAAAGTAACTCAAAGTAACATGAAAGTAACTTTCGAATTATCTTCAAAGTAACTTCGAAGTAACATGAAAGTAACTTCAAAGTAACATGAAAGTAACATGAAAGTAACTTCAAAGTAACTTCGAAGTAACATGAAAGTAACTTGAAAGTAACTCAAAGAAACACGAAAGTAACTTCAAAGTAACACGAAAGTAACTTCAAAGTAACATGAAAGTAACTTCCAAGTAACACGAAAGTAACTTCCAAGTAACATGAAAGTAACTTCCAAGTAACATGAAAGTAACTTCCAAGTAACATGAAAATAACTTCAAAGTAACATGAAAGTAACTCAAAGTAACTTGAAAGTAACAAGAAAATAATTCAAAGTAACATGAAAGTTACTTCAAAGTAACATGAAAGTAACTCAAAGTACCTTCAAAGTAACATGAAAGTAACTTCAAAGTAACTTGAAAGTAACTCAAAGTAACATGAAAGTAACTTCAAAGTAACTTCAAAGTAACATGAAAGTAACTTCAAAGTAACTTGAAAGTAACTCAAAGTAACATGAATTTAACTTCAAAGTAACTTCAAAGTAATATAAAGTAACTTCAAAGTAACTTCAAAGTAACTTGAAAGTAACTTCAAAGTAACTTGAAAGTAACTCAAAGTAACATGAAAGTAACTTCAAAGTAACTTCAAAGTAACATGAAATTAACTTCAAAGTAACTTGAAAGTAACTCAAAGTAACATGAAAGTAACTTCAAAGTAACTTCAAAGTAACATGAAAGTAACTTCAAAGTAACTTGAAAGTAACATGAAAGTAACTTCAAAGTAACTTGAAAGTAACTCAAAGTAACATGAAAGTAACTTTCGAAGTAACTTCAAAGTAACTTCGAAGTAACATGAAAGTAACTTCAAAGTAACATGAAAGTAACTTCAAAGTAACATGAAAGTAACTCAAAGTAACTCAAAGTAACTTCAAAGTAACTCAAAGTAACATGAAAGTAACTTCAAAGTAACTCAAAGTAACATGAAAGTAACTCAAAGTAACATGAAAGTAACTCAAAGTAACATGAAAGTAACTTGAAAGTAACTCAAAGTAACATGAAAGTAACTTTCGAAGTAACTTCAAAATAACATGAAAGTAACTTCAAAGTAACATGAAAGTAACTTCAAAGTAACATAAAAAGTAACTTAGAAGTAACATAAAAAGTAACTTCGAAGTAACATGAAAGTAACTTCAAAGTAACATGAAAGTAACTTCAAAGTAACATGAAAGTAACTTCGAAGTAACTTGAAAGTAACTCAAAGTAACATGAAAGTAACTTTCAAAGTAACATGAAAGTAACTTTCAAAGTAACTTCAAAGTAACATGAAAGTAACTTTAAAGTAACATGAAAGTAACTTGAAAGTAACTCGAAGTAACATGAAAGTAACTTCGAAGTAACATGAAAGTAACTTTCGAAGTAACTTCAAAGTAACTTCAAAGTAACTCAAAGTAACATGAAAGTAACTTCAAAGTAACTCAAAGTAACATGAAAGTAACTCAAAGTAACATGAAAGTAACTTGAAAGTAACTCAAAGTAACATGAAAGTAACTTTCGAAGTAACTTCAAAATAACATGAAAGTAACTTCAAAGTAACATGAAAGTAACTTCAAAGTAACATAAAAAGTAACTTAGAAGTAACATAAAAAGTAACTTCGAAGTAACATGAAAGTAACTTCAAAGTAACATGAAAGTAACTTCAAAGTAACATGAAAGTAACTTCGAAGTAACTTGAAAGTAACTCAAAGTAACATGAAAGTAACTTTCAAAGTAACTTCAAAGTAACATGAAAGTAACTTCAAAGTAACATGAAAGTAACATGAAAGTAACTTGAAAGTAACTCGAAGTAACATGAAAGTAACTTCGAAGTAACATGAAAGTAACTCAAAGTAACTCAAAGTAACATGAAAGTAACTCAAAGTAACTCAAAGTAACATGAAAGTAACTCAAAGTAACATGAAAGTAACTTTCGAAGTAACTTCAAAGTAACTTCGAAGTAACATGAAAGTAACTTCGAAGTAACATGAAAGTAACTTCAAAGTAACATGAAAGTAACTTCAAAGTAACATGAAAGTAACTTCGAAGTAACATGAAAGTAACTTGAAAGTAACTCAAAGAAACATGAAAGTAACTTCAAAGTAACATGAAAGTAACTTCCAAGTAACATGAAAGTAACTTCCAAGTAACATGAAAGTAACTTCCAAGTAACATGAAAGTAACTTCGTAGTAACATGAAAGTAACTTCGAAGTAAAATGAAAGTAACTTCAAAGTAACATGAAAGTAACTCAAAGTAACATGAAAGTAACTCAAAGTAACATGAAAGTAACAAGAAAATAATTCAAAGTAACATGAAAGTTACTTCAAAGTAACATGAAAGTAACTTCAAAGTAACATGAAAGTAACTTCAAAGTAACATGAAAGTAACTTCCAAGTAACATGAAAGTAACTTCGAAGTAACATGAAAGTAACTTTCGAAGTAATTTCAAAGTAACTTCAAAGTAACATGAAAGTACCTTCAAAGTAACTTCAAAGTAACATGAAAGTAACTTCGAAGTAACATGAAAGTAAATTCAAAGTAACATGAAAGTAACTTCAAAGTAACATGAAAGTAAATTCAAAGTAACCTCAAAGTAAATTCAAAGTAACTTCAAAGTAACATGAAAGTAACCTCAAAGTAACATGAAAGTAACTTCAAAGTAACATGAAAGTAACTTGAAAGTAACTCAAAGTAACTTGAAAGTAACTCAAAGTAACATGAAAGTAACTTTCGAAGTAACTTCAAAGTAACTTCGAAGTAACATGAAAGTAACTTCAAAGTAACATGATAGTAGCTTCGAAGTAACTCAAAGAAACATGAAAATAACTTCGAAGTAACATGAAAGTAACTTCAAAGTAACATGAAAGTAACTTCAAAGTAACATGAAAGTAACTTCAAAGTAACATGAAAGTAACTTCAAAGTAACATGAAAGTAACTTCGAAGTAACATGAAAGTAACTTCGAAGTAACATGAAAGTAACTTCGAAGTAACTTCAAAGTAACTTCGAAGTAACATGAAAGTAACTTCAAAGTAACATGAAAGTAACATGAAAGTAACATGAAAGTAACTTCAAAGTAACTTCGAAGTAACTTGAAAGTAACTCAAAGAAACACGAAAGTAACTTCAAAGTAACATGAAAGTAACTTCCAAGTAACATGAAAGTAACTTCCAAGTAACATGAAAGTAACTTCCAAGTAACATGAAAGTAACTTCGAAGTAACATGAAAGTAACTTCAAAGTAACATGAAAGTAACTCAAAGTAACTTGAAAGTAACAAGAAAATAATTCAAAGTAACATGAAAGTACCTTCAAAGTAACATGAAAGTAACTCAAAGTAACATGAAAGTAACTTCAAAGTAACATGAAAGTAACTTCAAAGTAACATGAAAGTAACTTCAAAGTAACATGAAAGTAACTTCAAAGTAACTTGAAAGTAACTCAAAGTAACATGAATTTAACTTCAAAGTAACTTCAAAGTAATATAAAGTAACTTCAAAGTAATATAAAGTAACTTCAAAGTAACATGAAAGTAACTTCAAAGTAACTTGAAAGTAACTCAAAGTAACATGAAAGTAACTTCAAAGTAACTTCAAAGTAACATGAAAGTAACTTCAAAGTAACTTGAAAGTAACTCAAAGTAACATGAAAGTAACTTTTGAAGTAACTTTAAAGTAACTTCGAAGTAACATGAAAGTAACTTCAAAGTAACTTCAAAGTAACATGAAAGTAACTTCAAAGTAACATGAAAGTAACTCAAAGTAACATGAAAGTAACTTCAAAGTAACTCAAAGTAACATGAAAGTAACTCAAAGTAACATGAAAGTAACTTGAAAGTAACTCAAAGTAACAAGAATGTAACTTTCGAAGTAACTTCAAAATAACATGAAAGTAACTTCAAAGTAACATGAAAGTAACTTCAAAGTAACATAAAAAGTAACTTAGAAGTAACATAAAAAGTAACTTCGAAGTAACATGAAAGTAACTTCAAAGTAACATGAAAGTAACTTCAAAGTAACATGAAAGTAACTTCGAAGTAACTTGAAAGTAACTCAAAGTAACTTGAAAGTAACTCAAAGTAACATGAAAGTAACTTTCGAAGTAACTTCGAAGTAACATGAAAGTAACTTCAAAGTAACATGTAAGTAACTTCAAAGTAACATGAAAGTAACTTGAAAGTAACTCGAAGTAACATGAAAGTAACTTCGAAGTAACATGAAAGTAACTTCGAAGTAACATGAAAGTAACTCAAAGTAACTTCAAAGTAACATGAAAGTAAATTCAAAGTAACTTCAAAGTAACATGAAAGTAACTTCAAAGTAACTTCAAAGTAACATGAAAGTAACTTCAAAGTAACATGAAAGTAACTTCAAAGTAACATGAAAGTAACTTCAAAGTAACTTGAAAGTAACTCAAAGTAACTTGAAAGTAACTCAAAGTAACTTCAAAGTAACTCAAAGTAACATGAAAGTAACTTGAAAGTAACTCAAAGTAACATGAAAGTAACTTTCGAAGTAACTTCAAAATAACATGAAAGTAACTTCAAAGTAACATGAAAGTAACTTCAAAGTAACATAAAAAGTAAATTCGAAGTAACAAAAAGTAACTTCAAAGTAACTTCGAAGTAACATGAAAGTAAATTCAAAGTAACTTCAAAGTAACTTGAAAGTAACAACAAAATAATTCAAAGTAACATGAAAGTTACTTCAAAGTAACATGAAAGTAACATGAAAGTAACTCAAAGTACCTTCAAAGTAACATGAAAGTAACTTCAAAGTAACATGAATGTAACTTCAAAGTAATATAAAGTAACTTCAAAGTAACATGAAAGTAACTTCAAAGTAACATAAAAAGTAACTCAAAGTAACTTAGAAGTAACATGAAAGTAACTTCAAAGTAACATGAAAGTAACTTCAAAGTACAAAGTACAAAGTAACATGAAAGTAATTTCAATGTAACATAAAAAGTAACTTCGAAGTAACATGAAAGTAACTTCAAAGTAACATGAAAGTAACTTCAAAGTAACTTGAAAGTAACTCAAAGTAACATGAAAGTAACCTTCGAATT
The DNA here is from genome assembly GCA_964059195.1 of Ectobius pallidus. NCBI lineage: Eukaryota > Metazoa > Arthropoda > Insecta > Blattodea > Ectobiidae > Ectobius > Ectobius pallidus. Next base: position 43,696,384 of record CAXKWD010000002.1, on the reverse strand, counting down.
AACTTCATAGTAACTTCGAAGTAACATGAAAGTAACTTCAAAGTAACATGAAAGTAACTTCAAAGTAACATGAAAGTAACATGAAAGTAACTTGAAAGTAACTCGAAGTAACATGAAAGTAACTTGAAAGTAACTCGAAGTAACATGAAAGTAACTTCGAAGTAACATGAAAGTAACTTCGAAGTAACATGAAAGTAACTTCGAAGTAACATGAAAGTAACTTCGAAGTAACATGAAAGTAACTCAAAGTAACTCAAAGTAACATGAAAGTAACTTTCGAAGTAACTTCAAAGTAACTTCGAAGTAACATGAAAGTAACTTCAAAGTAACTTCAAAGTAACTTCAAAGTAACTTCGAAGTAACATGAAAGTAACTCAAAGAAACACGAAAGTAACTTCAAAGTAACATGAAAGTAACTTCCAAGTAACATGAAAGTAACTTCCAAGTAACATGAAAGTAACTTCGAAGTAACATGAAAGTAACTTCAAAGTAACATGAAAGTAACTTCAAAGTAACATGAAAGTAACTTCAAAGTAACATGAAAATATCTTCAAAGTAACATGAAAATATCTTCAAAGTAACATAAAAAGTAACTTCAAAGTAACATGAAAGTAACTTCGAAGTAACATGAAAGTAACTTCAAAGTACCATAAAAGTAACATGAAAGTAACATGAAAGTAACTTTCGAAGTAATTTCAAAGTAACTTCAAAGTAACATGAAAGTACCTTCAAAGTAACTTCAAAGTAACATGAAAGTAACTTCGAAGTAACATGAAAGTAACATGAAAGTAAATTCAAAGTAACATGAAAGTAACTTCAAAGTAACATGAAAGTAAATTCAAAGTAACTTCAAAGTAAATTCAAAGTAACTTCAAAGTAACATGAAAGTAACATCAAAGTAACTTCAAAGTAACTTCAAAGTAACATGAAAGTAACTTCAAAGTAACATGAAAGTAGCTTGAAAGTAACTCAAAGTAACATGAAAGTAACTTTCGAAGTAACTTCAAAGTAACATGAAAGTAACTTCAAAGTAACTCAAAGAAACATGAAAGTAACTTCGAAGTAACTCAAAGAAACATGAAAGTAACTTCGAAGTAACATGAAAGTAACTTCAAAGTAACATGAAAGTAACTTCAAAGTAACATGAAAGTAACTTCGAAGCAACATGAAAGTAACTTCAAACATGAAAATAAGTTCAAAGTAGAATGAAAGTAACTTCAAAGTAACATAAAAAGTAACTACAAAGTAACTTCGAAGTAACATGAAAGTAACTTCGAAGTAACATGAAAGTAACTTCGAAGTAACATGAAAGTAACTCAAAGTACCTTCAAAGTAACAAGAAAGTTACTCCAAGGTAACTTCAAAGTATCTCAAAGTAACTTTCAAGTAACTCAAAGTAACATGAAAGTAACTTCGAAGTAACATGAAAGTACATAAGAGTAACATCAAAGTAACATGAAAGAAACTTTAAAGTAACTTTAAAGTAACATTAAAGGTACTTCGAAGTAACATGAAAGTAACTTCGAAGTAACAAGAAAGAAACTTCAAAGTAACATGAAAGTAAATTCAAAGTAACGATAGAAACTTCAAATTAACTTCAAAGTAACTTGAAAGCAACTTCAAGGTAACATGAATGTAACATGAAAGTAACTTCAAACTAACATAAAGTAACTTGGAAGTAACTTTAAAGTAACATGAAAGTAACTTCAAAGTAACATGAAAGTAACACTTCGAAGTAACATGAAATTAACCTGAAAGTAACAAGAAAATAATTCAAAGAAACATGAAAGTAACTTCAAGGTAACATAAATGTAACTTCAAAGTAACATGAAAGTAACTTCAAAGTAACACGAAAGTAACTTGGAAGTAACTTTAGAGTAACATGAGAGTAACTTCAAAGTAACATGAAAGTAACTTGAAGTAACATGAAAGTAACTTCAAAGTAACATTAAAGAAACTTCAAAGTAACATGAAACTTCAAAGTATCATGAAAGAAACTTTAAAGTAACTTCAAAGTAACATGACAATGACTTTAAAGTAACCTCAAAGTAACTCGAAAGTAACATGAAAGTAACTTCAAAGTAACATGAGAGTAACATATAAGTAAATTCAAAGTAACATGAAAGTAACTTCAAAGTAATATGAAAGTAACATCAAAGTAATATGAAAGTAACTTGAAAGTAACATAAGAGTAACTTTAAAGTAACTCAAAAGTAACTTCAAAGTAACATGAAAGTAACTTTAAAGTAACTTGAAAGTAACTTTAAAGTAATTTCAAAGTAACATGAAAGTTACTTCGAAGTAACATGAAAGAATCTTCGAAGTAACTTCAATGTAACATGAAAGTACTTCAAAGTAACCTGAAAGTAACTTCAAAATAACTACAAATAACTTAAAGTGACATGAAAGTAACTTCATAGTAACATGGAAGTAACTTCAGAGTAACATGAAAGTAACCTTAAAGTAACTTCAACTAACTTGTAAGTAACTTAAAGTAACTTGAAATGAGAATCAAATTTTTTTCAAAGTGCAAAAAAAAAAAAAAAACAATTCCAATTTTTTTTCCAAATCCCCAATTTTTTTTTTAACAAAATCTGTCCCTCATACACTTCAAACAATCTTCAATCACAATTTATCTAACCCAGTATTAATATCCGACAGGAATACTAAGACTTGCAGATGGGTCCTTGGGCGGATTTCTATGACATGTCATATTTTTCTTCTTTGCATTATTTCAGGTTTCCGACTAATTTAAACCCGATTCCAAGCATCCTGGTGAAAATGAAACTGCTTTTATTGTGCATATAAGTGCATATTTTGGAAATTTTCAACCATTTTAGCATATTTAGTATGAATATGCGTATGGTCACATTTTTAGCATTTTTGTATGCATATTAAAGAAATTTTGAAATTTCATATATTTTGTCAATTTTGCATTACAGTGATACTTTTTGAGAATTTACAGCTATTTTAAATAATTAACATATTTTAGTAAATTGAATTGTTAAGAAACTTTTAAAAATATACTCATTGTGTTAGTGGTCAAGTCATAGTTTAAATTTTATTGGTCATATTTTAATGATTTTTAGGTCATAAATGCATGCATATATCCTTTTTTTAGGTCATACAAATCCGCCCCCTAGTATTAAATGTACAAAGATTTATAATAAATACAGTGCAATCAGTGTGAGTTATGTGTTTTACCCATGGTAACTTACTTCACCGCTCTGAGAAAACTAGAAGAGAACCTTCTTGCTCAGAACCAACCCACGTCAACCCATCAGCCAAGATGCAAAGCAAGAACACAACTAAGTTATACAACTTCATTTCATCAGAGTATGGTTCAGCTACAAAATCTCCATCTCAAGCATTTATATATATACTAGCATGTGCCCGCGGCTTCGCCCGCTATAATTATTTCAAAAATTAAAAATTAAGAGCATAATAGTTAAATCATTATAGGCTATTTATTAACACGTAAATCACGTGGACTACATACCACGATTAGATAGAGTCACCTGGTAAAAGCGACCTCAGATTCGAGTTCCTTGGTCCAGAAAACCCCTGTATAGTGAGTTTCGTCCAAATAAAACAATGTTTGACCATATTAGGGCTTACAACATTCAAGCGATCGCAAAAGTTTTATTTCAAGGTATGACAAAAAGAGGCAAAGCCAACTGTAATTGTCAAACTTCCATTTCATTTAATTCCAAACCCATCTGAAACCCACCGGCAACAATATGTTTTAATGTCAAATGTGATTCGGATTCGATAATTCTGTGTAAGAAGGGATTAAGTATTCTCAAAAACATTTGATTTTTGGCATTTAAAATCAGAATTTTTCAAAATCCTTTCTTAGTGAGCACCTACACTATGAAACGAAGGTACTGTCAAAATTCCAAGTCTCTACCTGTTATAGTTTAGGCTCTACGTTGATTCCTGTCAGTCAGTCAGGACAAAGCCTTTTATTTATATAGAGACTAGCATGTGCCCGGGCGAAGATAATTATTTCAAAAATTAAAAATTAACAGTCTTACTAATAATCCAGTTGTAACATTTATACCAGGAATATACACAGCTGAGGAGAAGAACTGTACTAATAATCGTTGCATAAGGCTGAATGTGTGCAACCTTTACACAGCCTGGCACCCTTGTATAAACTTGACGTAAATAATCAAGATGGCCGATATCCGTAACAGTTGGTCGTTTCGTAGATGTGTGAGATTGAATTTTGAGGCTACGCATATTCTGAGCTGCTTTTGCGGAATTATAAACATTGTTCCTTGTTTGCGGGACATATTTCCATACTTGTACCCATGATTACAGCTTTCTGAAAACAATATAATGAAATACTGAAACTCTGCAGACGATCCATCGTTGTTTGCCGCTGCATCGATAGATGGCGTTCAGCAGTCCCTTCATAGCCAGGAGCTAGTAACGTCACAAATAGAGTGACGTATTTGATGACGGACGTACAAACCCTATGTAAACTCAGCAGTTACACACCCGTTATTGGTAATGCGGCTTATGCAGAACTTACACGGTGAACAACCAAACAACCGTTCAACACAGATATACGCAGCTTTTATTAGTAAGGCTGTAAGAGCATAATAGTAAAATCATTATATTTATTAACACCTAAATCACGTGGACTACATACCACGATTAGATAGCATCGTCTGGTAAAAGCGACCTCAGATTCGAGTTTCTTGGCCCAGAAAACCTCTGTATAGTGAGATTCGTCCAAATAAAACAACGTTTGACCATATTTAGGGCTTACAACATTCAAGCGATCGCGAAAGTTTTATTTTCAAGGTATGACAAAAATAGCCAAAGCCAACTGTAATTGATTTGACATTGAAATGTATAACTGAAAACTTATGTTTTGAAAACTCACAAAATGCACGTTTTTTGCCTGTTTTTCACTCATAACTCACGAACGAAAAGTAAAATTAAAATTCCGGCTTGGAGGTGCATTTTCCGACCCTTCAGCCCACCTATGTTTAAAATTTCAGATCTCTGCGTTCAGTAGATTTCGCTGGACATCGAGGACAATTCCTTTTATTAATACAGATAATATGAATTATAATGATACCTTCTCTAATTTGTCAAACATCCATTTCATTTAATCCAAACCCACCTGATACAACTGGCAACAATATGTTCTGTGAATTTGTTTGGATAATTCTGTGTAAAAAGGGGTTAAGTATTTTAAAAAACATGTAATTTTTGGCAGTTAAAATCAGAATTTTTCAAAATCCTTTCTTAGTGAGCACCTACATTATGAAACGAAGGTACTGTCAAAATTCCAAGTCTCTACCTGTTATAGTTTAGGCTGTACGTTGATTCCTGTCAGTCAGTCAGTCAGTCATTCAGGACAAAGCCTTTTATATATATATATAGAGATTATGTACGTTTCTCATTAATTACAGTTTTATTTGTTTTTAAGAACATTCATATTGAAGAATAGAATGACCTACTACTTCTCATTCCTTGTGAGTGTTTAGAGTAGGCCTTGTCTTTTCAAATCCTCATATGTTTTACGGTTCACTACATTTCCTTGTGAATCTTCATATTCCTCTTCTTGTTCTGGCTGCCAGCGTTCTCCTTGCTTCTGTGATTTCAGTTTCTCCCATACTGCCAAAAAATTAGTTATCAATATTAGAAATGTACACCTATAAAATACAGATTTCAAATGTTGATAAATTATTGCAGGGGACTGTATTTGTAGTAACAATGATAAGTGTGAAATTTTACTTAGATTATGTTTAGCTTTACAGATGCTTAAAATACCACTGTTAAGCAAATTATATCCACGAAATATAGTAAGATTTGTTAGACTGCATGAAATGTGTGAATGAGTATGAAAAAAATCGTAAGATTTCTTAGTTTGAAGTATGAATAAGTATTAAAAAAATCGTAATATTTCTTAGTTTGAAATTTCTTTTTCATTTTGTAATAGCCTGCTCTCCTTTTATGCTGCAGAGAAATTAAACTCATGATCAATTATGGTAAATAAAAGGAGAATGTATGCCATTTAACAAATTCGTGATATGGAAAGTGATAGGCATTTGCAAACAAATTTGGCAATTATTATTCCTCATACGTTATTATTAGGGCTCGGACTTTTAGGTGCTTATAAAACCGAAAATATTTATTTTTTATGTGGTTAAAATGTCGAAAATATGTTTAAAAAATATGAAAATATTTTTATTTATTTATTTAACCAATATTTACAGAAGTAGGCCTACTCATCTAGTCATTCTAGTCAGCAAGTGCAGAACTGTTGCAGTAAACGACAATAGTAGGTCTTAAGTTGTGCATCTTAAAGCTGTGACGATTTTCACGGAACAGAGACTTGTATCTTGAAAATGTACCTTCAACATTGCAGGATGTTAATCTTGCATATTTTTAACACTGACACTAACAATAATTCACTGACACTCAGATGTTCCATCTGCTCCAAGTTCTCTACACTGTTAACCATTAAAATATCTGAAATCTTGCGCAACACTTGTAACCCTTCATTCTTATTTAGGCATGACAGGAATTTTTCTCTAATTTTGTTTGCTTTTGAACCACTGATTTCGTTAAGTTTGTTTTCAATGTGTTTGATTTCTTTTATTGATTCTGTCAACAATTGTTTTATTCTTTCCAACTTAGTAATGCAGTTTGAGAGGAAACAGAAATTTACACTAATAAAGGCCTAATCAGCCCTGATTTATTGTCTGACTCAACATAACAACGCATCACATTGAAAATATGTCGCAATTTTACAAAAACAGTCAAAATATTCATTTCTAAATAAGATATGTGGTAAAATATGTAAAAAAGAATTAAGTTACCAAAAATATTTATTCAAATAAAAAATATCGAAAATATTTTTTTTATGTGATATGCAACTCAGTATTTTGAATCCAAAGGTCCCAACCGGAACTTTGACAAAGTCTTGAAATCATAAGTAATAGCAAAAAAAATATGTATTTACCTAAAAGTCCGAGCCCTAGTTATTATGGTAAATAAAAGGAGAATGTATGCTATTTAACAAATTTGCCATAGGTACTATGGGTACAGGAATTATTGTGTTTGATCCCTAAATTCAAAGTAGAGTGTTAAACATAAATACAGGTTTTGAGGCACCCTGAATCCAAAAATACTATTTTCCGAAACGTGTCTGTCTGTGCACAGAAGTATTGCACTGCTTTCATGTGAACATTAGAGGGAAGTTGTGTCTTTAACATATGTTTTGAGGTACGCTGAATCCAAAAAATATTTTCCGAAACATGCCTATGTGTGTATGCATGTCTGTGAACATAAAAAATCTAATGAAAACAACATTTTGTTTTTAATTTGGTATCTTCTGGGGGGATGTGACAAGAATGGCAACTTTCTCCTACTTGTAATGCCACTTCATAAAAAATTTCGTTTTTATGTTTAAAAAAAACTTTATTGATTTTGTTAAAATTTTGTACACGAGGCACAAGAAACTCTGTCATGCTTGGTGAACAATAAACTATAAACCTTTGCATCAGGCTGAAACAACTGAATACATGCTCTTTGAAATATAGCCTCTAATCTGATTAACTGCCAGTATGGTGCTTTATGAGATTGTGTGGGGGACAAGAAAATGTCTGTCTGTACGCATGATAAGTCAAAAACGCTTTATCGGAATTTAGTGAAACTTGGTATATGCGTTTATAATGTCCATGGGAAAAAGCCTATTGATATTGGGCCAAATCGGTTGACCGGTACCAGAGTAAAACCCAATTTAGTGTTTATTTTAAAGGCACGATAAACTCAAACATGCATTATCGGATTTTCATGAAATTTGGTATATGCAGTTATAATGTCCATGGGAAGATGTTTATTGATATTAGAACAAATCAGTTGGCTGGGACCGGAATAATGCCCAATTTAGAGCCTTTTTATGGTAATACATAACAAAAAGTGCGATAACTCAAATACGCTTGCTTTATCGGATTTTAATGAAAATTGGTATACGCGTTTATAATATCCATGGGACTTTATTGATATTTGACCAAATTGGTTGACCGGTATCGGAGTAATGCCCAATTTAGTGCCTATTTTATGGTAATATATTAGACAAAATTTAACAAATGCCAATCGGTTATTGTTTTACACTTATCATATACGGCAATGGAATTTTCAGTACAATTAGCCATGACATAGTTCTTCGCATTTCATTATTAAACTAGTCAGATTTTTATATCGTTGATCAAGTTGAATACTGTTTATATACAGAAGGTATATTACTGTGAAATAATTAGGCCTAGGTAAATAAGTGGAGTTCTTCGCCAGTGTAGGCTACTTGTGAAATGTTGACATATTTTAAGAATTTCTTACATCTTACTCGAACAGTCTGCATCATGCAAGCTTCATTTCATTGACTTAGGTATCCTTACCTTAACAAGTATGTACATACTAAGCGTGCTCTTGTATATTAAAGAAAATATTGATAACCTCAACCTGAGAAATGACATTCATGAACACAATACTAGGTTTAAAGATACAATAGATATTCCCTCATTCAGACTAACTACAACACAAAAACACTACACCTATACTGGTATAATCTTTTTTAATAAACTACCACACAAATTTAAAACATTGAACAATTTAACATTCAAAAAAATAGTTTCCAAATGGGTCAAAAAGAAAGCATTCTATGACATCGAGTTCCTTGATTCCAATACAGATGATATGTAGCATATTTGTAATAAATAACATTGCAATAATTGGGGTTAAATATTAAATATTGAAGATTTTGTAAATATTATTCTAATAGTGTAAATATTATTACACGTATTAGCATGTACTCTGTTATGTATTACTTTAGCTTGTAAGTATGTATTATTTTAGCTTGTGAGTATGTATTATTTTAGCTTGTAAGTATAACTCTATTTGGTTTAGTATAGATTTGCCTTGTACTGTAGATTTGACTTGTACTGACGAAACCGAAATCTTTATGCAAAAATCTATGGTGAATAAATATTATTATTATTATTATTATTATTATTATTATTATTACTATTATTATTATTATTATTATTATTATTATTATTTATTTATTTATTTATTATTTATTAATTATTATTATTATTATTATACGAGTTTGAATTAAGGTTAAGTATGTTCTTCCACAAGCCCTGCTTAATGAATCGATCTGGAGCTTAACTCGGAGATAGATTACAAAAATAGTTAATTTTGTTCATATCATAATTGCAATAACTTATCACTGATAAAATAAAAGCATTCTGGCACTTTGTTATATCAGTTTACCTGATTTGATTTTATATCAGAATGTGAAGTGGGAAAGGTGAATTACCCATGCTAAGGGTAAAGAAAGTTACATGAGTGCATTAATCAGATTAGATTCGGCTTGTGTATCATTTGATCCCCTCATTTTTACAACCAATTTGCATGAAGGGAATGTCGTACTCAGGCAAACCTTTTATTTGGGCAGAGGAAGTTATGTATTTCACATCAGAGTTCTTGCTGTATAGGTTAACCACTACAATACCTCCAGCTCTAATTCCCTATAGTTAGATGATTTTTTTTTTTTTTTTTGACACATATACTTGTTTCATAGAAGAGAAACCATATTCGGATTTAAATGTTTTATAAAGATTTTTAACTGTGTTACATATTTGACGATAATTGAAACTTTTTTTCATATTTTGCAGTAACAGATTTATTTTTAAGCCATTATTCTCGATAACTCGGGATTTTGGAAACTCAGCGTCCTTTCGGTCCATATTAGGCCGAGTTTGTGGACTCTGCTGTACCAGTAAATTACAAATTTGGCTAAATATGTGGAAATTATTTCAGCAAAATCACGAAAGAATTGAAATTATATGAAAATCATTGAAAGATATTTGAAGGCAGCAACCCTAGATTTAAATTTAGATACATGAATTACTTTTGTAAGATCACTGTAGGCCTAACGTTTTAAATAACATAATAGATGTTTTTTTCAATTAGACTTATACAAATTAAGAATCACTATCAAGGAATTTGTGTAAAAACTACAATACAAGAGGACAAAAATAGTTGTGCAAGGAGCAATTTGAATATAAATATGTTATTTGAAGTACTCAAAATAATCACTTGTTACTTTATCAAAATAGGCTTAGTTGCAACTACACTTACCGTATTTATCCGAATATAAGCCGCACCTGCCTTTTTAGCAGTAAAGTAAAGGAAAAATAATTAAATTAACCCCAAAGTGAAAAAATAAATCCCCTCATTTTCATAATATTAAAGTAAACACATTTCTTAGCTGAAATAGGCCTGAAATAAGAGAAAGAAAGTATCAGCTGACTAAAGTTATGATATTCTAATTTTATTTAATATAATTAAATAAAAACCGATGAAAAAGAAAACAGAAATCAGTACTTTACACTTCATATGACTTCAGTGTTGAATTTCACACGATTTTTCTATTTTTCATAACTGCACTTTCAGTTACCATCAGTAAAAATTTCCTTTATTCACATTCCCATATGTTACTGCCATTTTTTTACTTCTCAGGAGCTCATAATACATGGATATCCTGTAATACCGCTATAAAAAATGACAACAAGTGCAAAACAATACTTGCTTACACATTTTTACGCATCTTCTACGATGCTTCGATTAAAATCGATAGTCCTGGAGACTCGAGATAATGGATAGGTGGTGATGCTTGGAGAAGGGGAACCAACAACGATGGATTAACTGGCTATATTGTGCTCATTTTTACCATTATTGCCTAAAAACATTTGTATGCGGTTTTAAGCCGCAGGCATATTTTGCTGGGCTTAATCTATTAAAAAAGTGCGGCTTATATTCAGATAAATGCGGTACACAGCGTTCTAAAACTCACAGACCTTTATGCCGTAAACTACATGATTATCAAAAATAGCCATATCTCATGAAGGGAAAATGTCACGAAGTTTCTTAATCTGGAATTTTTATTTTATTTTATCTATCTCACGAGTATCCTCTTATAGAACCCAAATTCCAACTTTCATTACTTCAGCCATTAAAGGATAGGTGGCAATCTTATAAAATCATTTACATCAAAATATATGGTTTTGAATTTGTATAATTACTTATTAAATATTTAATTATTATTAATAATGCTGATTTTGCTACTCATCTTTTTGTGTGCTTTGAGTAAATGTTGTATTAAAAAACATTGTAAAAAATATTTAATTTGTATGTAAAAACTAGGGATGTGTCCTCGATACTTTCGATACCTCGATACTCTCGATACTTGCACGGTATCGGCATCAAACGATACTTCAGAAAACTCGCTCGATACTTTTCCGATACTTTTGTAATTCTGCAATTAAGTGAGAATGCTAGTATTTTTTAACAAAAACTTGTAAGTGGACTGTTTAAAAATCTAATTTTAGTTTTAATGTAAAGTTTAAAAATAATTATAGGCTACTGATTATATTTAATTTTGTCTCATTAAATATGCAGACTTAATTAATTTAGTTGGTATTACACAGTTCTCTCAAATTTTAATTTTTAATGGACCTATTTATTGAAACTGGAAATGTTGAAGGTATCGAGTATCGAGGAAAAAATCATGTATCGGTATCGAGTATCGAGAAAATCTGGTATCGACCCATCCCTAATATAAATATTTAATTTGTATGTAAAAACTTTATTACACTTACATGCAAGGGCATCTTCAATCTGCGTAACATTTGCAAAATGAGCTGTGTTTGGAATTCCAAGACATCGCATTCCATGTGCATGACGCCATTCCTGTAAACAAAGGAAATACCAGATAAAAGTGGAAAATTCAAATGCAGATCATAGTAGAGTAGAGGTGGGTCGCGAAAAGGACGGGAAAAATTGAATGTGTTTTCAATATAAGGAAAGAGTGTTTAATTGAATTTAATTTGTAAATAAAAAAACAAAAGTTTCATAATAGTATATTGCGACACAAGGGTGGAAAGGCACGTTTACGGGTCGAGGAAACATTTTGCCATATGGCTCAAACCGTGCAAATTTTCTATCCAAACATATGAAATCAACTAACAGTCGCTAAAGCAGACTTTGAATTTAAAATACTAACTATAGCCATTATTACAATCGGCATTAACGTTAAGGCGCTCTAAAAATTATGAAAAACTTTCGGCAGAACATTTTTCCAATGTCAAGCGTGTGCATATTGGTCGCCATGTCGATTGCAGTAGCTATCAATATTTGTTTTGGGAGAACAGCTGACAATATCAGACCAAAACACACTCTCGTGTGCACAGCCAGAAACAATTACCGTATTTATCCGAATATAAGCCGCACCTGCCTTTTTAACAGTAAAGTAAAGGGGAAAAAAATTAACTAACCCTAAAGTGAAAAAATAAATTGCTTTGTTTTCATAATATTAAAGTAACACATTTCTTAGCTGAAATAGGCCTGAAATAAGAAAAAGAAAGTATCAGCAGACTTATGAAATGCTAATTTTATTTAACATAATTAATGTAATTAAATAAAACAGACAGAAAAAATATATAAATCAGTACTTTACAATTCATATGACTCTGAGAGTTCAATTTCGTGCAATTTTTCTATTTTTCTTAACTGTACTTTCAGTTGCCATCAGTTTAAAATTGCCAATATTTGCATTCCCATACATTATGGCATTTTTTTTTTTTACTTCTGAGGAACTCATAAAACACACATAATACGTAATACCGCTATCAAAGATGTCAAAATACGCAAAACATTTATCATAAAACGAACATCACTTGCTTACGCAGTTTTACAATGCTTCAATTAAAATCTATATATTTTCGATGGTGAATCGATTAATATATCAATAGTCCTGGAGATTTGAGATAATCGATAATTGGCAGTGCTTGGAGGAGGGGAACTAGCCACGGTAGATCAACCGGCTATATTGTGCGCATTTTTACCATTATTGCCTAAAAACACTTGTATGCGATTTTAAGCTGCAGGCATATTTCACTGGGCTTAATCTAGGCAAAAAAGTGCAGCTTATATTCAGATAAATATGGTATATAGAAATGCTACTTGATACAACTTTTTCAACCAAAAGACTGGATCACGGAATATTGGCTTTGGTGTACTTATGTAAGAAGTAATATGTTGAAAGCAGCATTAGGTAGGCTACAATACACAGACTGAACATCATTAAGCAGATCCACCGAAACAATGAGAAATATGAATACTTACTGCAAAATGTCTCTGGAATGCTTTTGGACCCTTATATGTGAAATTGCCACAAATCTCACAATTATAACTGATGTTCAAGCCATGCAGCTTATACAGCCAGTAAGGAATTGGCTGAAACAAAGAAGAGAAGCATTATCTACAATATTTTACTATCTCCAGATTCAAGTTAGAGAGATGGAAGTTATACATTTAACTATTTAAGATACTTTAACAAAATGGACATTCAGGAGAATTATATTAAAAAATCAACTTTTGTATGAAAAGTTTTTTATATGATATTGCAACAAACAGCATCATAGGGCAAGTTTCAGTCTTGTCTGTATTCAATGATAAAGAAGCTGCTGAACATCAATCTCATACAATGTCATCGACAGAACTCAACTGCACATCATTGTCCAACTACTTTAATGGCTAAGTCATCAGCTTATAAACAACTCATATTAATACTGTTAATGGCAGAAGGTAAATCATTAATATAAATAATGAACAAAACTGTTCCCAAGATAGAACCTTGTGGGACACCTGTTACAGTAGGTAAATACTGTAAAAATTTATCATAGGTAATCCCACAAGAGAATACAAGTTTATCGATACATTTTGAGAACTTTGTTCATGCAAATTTATCTGAAGAAACTCGTATCTCAAGTAGGATATATTAAGACAATTCCATGAATAAAATGTAAGAGATTAATAATAATTATTTTCTTAGAACACATGAGTGGAGGTATTATACACTATACTTCACTAGATTTTACCACTGACCTGGACATGTTTCGGGATTCTGTCTTTATCCCATTGTCAACAAACTCCAACATTGGAGAGGCTAGATGTGTGACCACTCAATTTGCCTAATTAAATCAAAGATATTTCGCCATGCACAGAGGACCACGCTAATATTATTAATATTAGCGTTTCAATCAACCTGTTACCAATGTTCACATCTATTGTCTATACAAAACTCTCTAGGTGTTACGAATTCACACTGTACTACATATACCTTCATCAATAAGGTCCAAAGTAAAATGAAATATAATTTAACCAATTTAAATAGCACACTTTACTAATCCTAGACAGTTAAAAAGATGTTAATTAAGTGAGATGGTTGACATTTAAACACTTTATACTTCACTTTTACTTAAATTTTTGCAGTGTTGGAGTTTGCTGCAGATTGCAAAGCTATTAAGTAATATGGTTGCCGCAAATGACAACACAATGAAGAATCAACAACCTAATTACAGAGTGCAATCTCAGCATTATCTTCGTATAAATAGCAGTGGCGGCTATTCGGGTGAAGTAGGTGAAGTAGCACTTCACCAGTATTTTTCCTTTACAATACGTATTTTTAAAGTTTATTTCCCATATCTCGAATGTTGGTTTTTACTATAAATGCATTTATGTAATTTTGTATTGCCCGCCACGAGTGATGTTAAAGGAGGAGGCGCCAGAGAGCTCTCGAGTCTTGCAAAGAAGCACGAAGCAGCCTTGATTCACTTCCCCTGTTCCATGGGTAGTCTGGTCCACTAAAAATGATGCTAGCTGATGCTGCAAGCAGCATTTTTCTCGCTTATCCCACGTCCATTCTGAAGGGATCAGACTACCCACGAAGGTGTCGTCCTGCGGCCACATGATGCGCGCGCTTCCCACAGCAAGCTGAAGCTACTACAATGACAGAGTGTGGCGGGTTTCATACCTACTCCTCTTCTGCTAACAGCACCAATTTCACTTCCTCTACCCGTACCAAAGGTAATAAATGTTCGAAATCAATGTTTTTAACATAAATACCTGTTTTGAATTCTCCTCTGTCCAATAATATTTTCAGGAACGTGTCTGTGTGGCTTGAGAACTAAACATCGTGTATAAATAAAACTTATTTGGATTAGATATCTTCTGGGGAGATTGACGACTTTTTCTTACTTTTATACGGTATCCTTATACTTTGAAGGGTAGTTATAAGCCAGCTATCGTTTGTACAAACTCAGGCTTTTAAGTCTTACATCTTTGGGCGAGGCTAGAACAGACTTTCATTCTTCACGATTTTATAAAAAAAAAAACTAACAATTTTGTTTAAATTTTCCACACGATTTGCATAGACGCTAAAGAGCTAGAATTTTTATTTTTAACAATTTTCAATTAATTATTTAAAAGGTGTTTATAAACAACCATATACTTCATTGAAGTATGAACGGTAGAGGAGCTTGGATTCTTTCTCATAAAATTAAATATCATTAACGGAAAAAAAATCATAGGCGTTCGATTCTATAGCACAAAAGTGGGGCATAGGGATGAGACTAGAAGTTAATTTATTTAATGTGTGTCACCATATACCAAGACTACTGTGTACTGTGATGAAAGCCCACTGTTAGGTGTCACAACACTGAACCTTCTTCGGAGATCGTCGCCGATAGGACGCCATAGGACGACAACGTTGAATCACGACGTTTCATTCCTACAATGCATATTTTTTCATAGGCAATCATACGACATGTGACATATTAATCACTGCATATTAATGCCTTGAAGTATCCAGTAACGAGCTGAAGTTTATCAGATAAAATTGCATCTTTCCGACCCTTGCAAGCATATTAACTTATAAGATAAACAACAGTCATTGGTCGATATCCGAGGCATTGCTAAAGATTATTAGTCAATTTCAAGTCCGCTTCGCACGAATGGAATATTCTGAATAATCTGATTAGGAGAATAATAATTACGATAAACATCAATAGATTCGCGGCGGAAAAGCAGGATCGAATTTATCTAATGAAACTCATAATCCCGATTGGGATTTATTAAGAGTATTCCATGAATAAAATGTATCACATTTTATAAATAATAACTATATTCTTACCCGCATTGTTTAAAATCAAATCATCATTGTGCCAGCTGTCAGATCACGACGTAGGCCTACTAAATGAAGGATCAAAAATGTTGCCAGACAAGTATCTTGTTTAGCGAATATTTCAATTCAGAAAGAACCTTTACTGCAGCTAGAAGAAATGCAGCCGTCCTATGATGATATCACCGACAAATTTGCAGCCATAAAGGACTATCGAAGGATTGATTTGCTATACAAGACATAGGTGAGTTCGGTTATTAACGTAAGCATGTGGCATTTTTTTCCTCTTCACCTAATTTTCCGGCCACGAGCCGCCACTGATAAATAGGACTCTGAATATGTACAAGGAGAGTCAGGCAGCAGCCCTGTCTGTGGCCACGCTGCTCGGGCCTTTGGGCCCGAGAGAAGATTGAAGAGGCTACGACGAAGACATCACCCCGTCAACCCTTCCTGTGTGTGTGCTGTTAGATGAGAGTACAACTTTTAAAGGTATGCAAATGTCTATATTATTATTATTATTATTATTATTATTATTATTATTATTATTATTATTATTATTATTATTATTATTATGTTATGGAGGCATTTCAATAAGTTGTATCAATGTGTAGAGTCATCATAAAACATGTCATAAAAATATGAATATTAAAACATATTGTTTCTGAATGTAATATTATGTCTTCGATTATACAGTTAATATGTCAATACATAAAAGTATCACAATATACAAATAAAATAAGGCATTCGCAGTAACATATATCCGCCATAACAGCAGAATGCACGTTTCATGGGCTTGGCCCACATTTCAACAGCTGGTCAACTGTCAAATCCTTGCTTGGAGAATACTGATGTTCCCTCTAGTGTAGATTTTATGAACTTCTTGATCAAGTTTTCTTTTTGTGATATTTCAAAATTCATTAACCTCTTTTCAAACTTTTTTATAGAAATCTTTTCCCAAACTTCCAGATCTTTAAGTTTATTTATTGACTTCAATAATCTGTCTTCCTTACATATGTTATGATCTGGAGCAGGTTTCAAATACCTAGAAGAAAAATTTCCAAGAATCAGTGCTTCTAAGTTGAAGGAAGGCATTTTTGTTGGGCCTCAGATTCGAGAACTAATGAAAGATCAGCTGTTTGAAAGTAAACTGAATCATGTGGAACTTGAAGCATGGATATCATTCAAGACCATTTGCGAACAGTTCTTAGGTAATACTAGAGCACAAAATTAAATTAATTGAGAACTTACTAGGAGCCTATAGAAATCTAGGTTGCAACATGTCTCGAAAAATTCACTTCCTGCATTCCCATTTGGACTTTTTCCCTGCAAATCTAGGACAAGTTAGTGATGAACATGGAGAAAGATTCCACCAAGATATTTCCGAAATGGAGAAAAGGTATCAAGGAAGATGGAAACCCAATATGCTTGCAGATTACTGCTGGAGCCTCAAAAGAGAAACCACAGGAAAGTACAGAAGAAGCAGCAAACGGCAGAAATTCAACTGACAGCAGTAGAGACTTGAAAACGAGCTGGCAATGTTTTCAGGTATGTTAATTGGTTACTTTTACAAAATTAAATATCACATCAAAATACATAAGAAATGATATGTTTTGTGTAAAAAAATATTACCAGTTAGTCTTTGATATTACGGTGACTTTACGATTTATTTATAAACGACTAGAAATGTAAGTATACGATTTACTAAAAAACTGAGGGTGCTAGACAAAAACTAAGGCCATATTTGAACTCAGCACATCAAAATACATAAGAAATGATATGTTTTGTGCAAAAAAATTTTTTGAAGGTCAGTTTTGTTGTCCAGTGTTATTATTCCAACAATGATCTGCCACTGCTTTTTCCATTCAACAATACCTAATGTTTCTCATGTGTTCCTTCAATCTTACGTCTGTATTTCTTTTTGTTTTTCCTACACATGTTTCATTACATTCTGAGTTTAAATGTCAACCGTCTCACTTAATTAACATAGCATATTGCTTCACTGTACAAAAGTTCTATTATTTTATGGTGTTTTAAAACTTATGAGACAGAAAGGGAGAGATAAGGCACACTACTCATATGCCTACATGGGAAGCGATTGTGACTATGGCTACTCAATATTTCGAATTTGCAAGATTCGCAAATAATTTTCACTCACTAGAGCAGCTAATCTTTTGCATGTATCTATCTGTAACGAAGACCTATCAATATGTAAAATTTGAGGGTATGTTTTGATGTGACAACTTGTACAGTTCCCTTGTGAGTTTCCAATGCTACCAATAGTACGTACCAGAAACTGGAGAGCATTGTCGTAGTTCCTTACACTGAATCAAAATTGTGTTTTTATTATCAATGGACATATAAGTTATATTATTTCAATTTCCAAACAAGTTATGTTGTATAAAATAATTTATTTTCATTCTATTCACTGGCAACATGTGACATATTAATCACAACACTTTGATGCCTTACGTGTCCAGTAACGAGTTGATGTTTTACCAGATAAAACTGCATCCTTGTGATCCTAGGAAGCATATTATAAGATAAACGATCATGATTGGTCTATATCCGAGGAATTGCTTGGTCAATATGAATGGAATAGTACTTATACATTTTACTTGTGTGTTAGTTCTTGGATGACATTTTCTATGGACTTGACCTAAAATCATACATACTATTATCACTGAAAATAAAATTAGTCTCAAAATAATTGACAACTGATCATTTAAAATTACTTCAAAATCCTTTCCTGTATTAGAAATTATTAATGCAGATGTATAATTTGTTATCATAATTATCTTTAGCAACTTTCTTATGTATTGGGACCATTTTTGTCAATATCAAACTGGAGAAAATGAATGTTAAATATATATTCATTAAATAAGTCTGTAAAAATTTAAGTGATATAAGTAGCTGCAATTTTGAAATTGCAAGAATTTATAAAAAATAGAGGCCCACTCCTTTGCTGCTACTTAAATCCAAAATAACAGTTATTTCATGAGGTTACATTAAATGCTTACTTTGCCGTCCCATCCCAGCGGTAAATTCTTGGGATTGTAAGGAACATCAGTGTCATCTTCTTCATCAGATTCACTGGCACTGGCTTCTGCATCAGAATCATCCCTCTCACCTTCTGTACGAGCTTGCTTTCTCTGAACATTTTCCTTTGTAGCATTCCTCTGCTCTGACAGCAGCTCAGTCAGCCTACAAATATTTAATAATAGTGACTTTTTCTTTTTAAGTTATGGGTCATGAAACACTTGATCCCCACCCAAACACCCAATACTGGGCCTTAGTTTAAATGAAGCGAGTTCTGTGACTGATCTTAAAAACCAATGTACGAAAAACAAGTACTGTTACTGAATTTATTTATTTTCTTTATTGAAATTTGTGGTTTCCCATGTTTTTAACTTATGGGGAGGAGGAAGGGTTAGCTAA
The DNA here is from genome assembly GCA_964059195.1 of Ectobius pallidus. Lineage (NCBI taxonomy): Eukaryota > Metazoa > Arthropoda > Insecta > Blattodea > Ectobiidae > Ectobius > Ectobius pallidus. The sequence goes on along the minus strand of CAXKWD010000002.1, from coordinate 43,676,898 downwards.
TAATCCGGAATTTTGATGGAAGACCTTCATAGCCGATCATGCCATGCACAGTATGCGATATTCTTCTGTTATTATTGTGCCATAACTACCAATGACCAAGAAATACATGTGTTAGACTTTATTCAAAGGTTAGGATTTGAACACTGCTCAGGAAATTGTCACTCACCAATATCCTTATCTATTGTGGTGATTTTCAAATGACCAGTAACTAGGATGTTATAATAATAAATAGGGCGAGGCATTTGATGATTTTGCATCTTTTCTTAGATGAAGTTTAAAAGATACTCGAATATATGTAAATGTGTATAACGAAATAAAATAGGTAAACTGGTGTAACAAAGTGCCAGTATGTTTTTGTTTAATCAGTTATGATTGCAGTTATGATATGCAGAATAAAAAATATAAAAAAGAGTCAAATTGGCCGGTTTCGGGATTTGAACCATGGGACTCCAGAATGTGAGGCCAATACGTTACCATCTTGACCACCTGGGTCAGTTTAACGGTCTAGTTGGATAATCGCATGTAAAGCAATAGTGTTATTTGTCATAGCTAACTGTATTTTAATTGCCAAAGCCTTATAAGACCACAGTAAAACAATAGGCTATGTTGTCATGATAACTGATTTGCATTTCATAAATTCTTTCGAATACATATATTACCATAAAATAGGCACTAAATTGAGCATTACTCCGAAACAGGTCAATATCCAATATCAATAGATGTCTTCCCATGTACATTATAAATGTGTATACCAAGTTTCATAAAAATCTGGTAAAGCGTATTTGAGTTACCGCGTGTTTAAAATACACTAAATTGGGTTTTACTCCGGTACCAGTCTACCGATTTGGTCGGGTATCTGTAGACATCTTCCCATGTACATTATAAATGGGTATACAAAGTTTCAGGAAAATCCAATAAAGCATATCTGAGTTATCACGAGTTCTTATATATTAACATAAAAGGCACTAAATTGGGCATTATTCCGGTACTGGCCAACCGATTTGGTTGGATTTCAATAGACGTCTTCCCATGGACATTATAAATGCGTATACGAAGTTTCATAAAAATCCAATAAAGCGTACTTGAGTTATTGCACCTTTAAAATAGACACTAAATTGGGTTTTACTCCGGTACCGGTCACCAGATTAGGTTCAAATTCAATAGGGTACTTTTCATGGGCGTCATAAATGAATATACCAAGTTTCATGGAAATCCGATACAGCGTATTTGAGCTATGGCGCCTTTCTAATATAATCTATTAAAATAGGCACTAAATTGGGCATTACTCCGGTACCGGTGAACCGATTTGGTTCAATATCAATAGGGTTCTTCCCATGGACATAATAAATGTGTTTTCCAAGTTTCATGAAAATCCAAAAAAGCGTATTTGAGTTATGGTGCCTACAGACACAAGGACAAAGACAGACACACATTTTTTCGTCCCCCACACAATCTCATAAAGTACCATACTGGCACTTAATAGTTGATTAAATAAGGGGAATTTGTTTTTGCATTTTTTGTCATTTCAAGAGATACGTCATTTTTTGGCAATTTTTAGGTTGTTTTTGGCATTTTTAGGCCACGTTTCAGTGGAGGCAGAGAGGAGCTTTTCCATGTACAAATCGTTACTTTTAAACAACAGGTAATCATTTTTATCTGAGAATCCGCCAAGTCTTCATAGTTAATTTTAATCCAGGTTTATTGTAAACACTATTGCAGATTGTCTTGTGGCAATAAAGAATTTTTTTTTCTTCTTCTTTCTTTTTAGATGGCACATATTTGCTTGAGGCAATTTGATAGGCATGCCAGGTCAGAAAGATTTTTTTTTCCCCCCGCTAAGGGTGTCCAAGAAGTGTAAATTTAGTTACTTCTTTAGTAATAAAATAGGTGTGTTTTATATTGTAAATTTATATTTAACGTACTGTCATCCATTAAATTGCATTTAGCAATTAACTACTTAAAGAAACTAAATATAAGTCATAATTGAAAATTTATAGGTTATTCTTTTAAAATTGTGTAATTTTTTCACTATTTTATGGCCATTAAATGCCTTGCCCTAATAATAAATATTTTTGAAGGGATGCATGATGCAAATCTTGCTGTAAGTTTGTGTTGTATTTACACATGAAAACCCCTTTTAATGAGTGATGTCAAAGAGACTATAGCCTATAAGTTGGTGTGCAGGAACCAATCTTTTTCACTTGTTCTACAGTCTGTTTTCGTTCACATATTGGTGTCCTGTTAACATCTGTAAGTTGTTGGCCTTCATAACCTCAATGCATAGTGAGTATTACATACATTGGTGAGAGGTCACTTCGTTAAGAAGCCAAACCAAGCAGATTGGATGTTAAATCATAATCCGTAAGTTTGTCATTAGTAATACTCTAGTTGCTCATATTGTCACATTTTTTGAAAAGCCAGTATAAAGAAAGTGTTTAAGAAGTGATAAAGAACATTTAAAATAAAACAGTGATTGAATACCACAGTTATTATAACTACAACTGCTGTGAAGGATACTTGTCCCAAGAGTTGTGAATTACAAACATTTCATTCATCAAAATAAAAGTTAGTCAAAGCGAACAAATTCTTGTTACTGTCATATAATACCAATATTCCTTGTGATGGATTCCTTGCTCATTTCTGTTGGCCTAGCTGGACATTAAGTGAGATGTTAGGGATGTGATTATGGTGAACAAGATGTAAGAAATTTCAGTATTTAGTAAAGAAAAACAATCAGAACCATCAAATCTAAATTCCTAAAATCTGTCCTAAAATTATTGTTCTGTCAACTGCTGAACCAATAAACTGATAATTTCTCCTACACTTTTCTGATACTGAAACATAACCTCTCACCATCCCAGCAATCATCAATCTGACAACCACACATTCTATAATAAAACACCATAATGAATGCTCAAATCTCATAGTTTATTAAAATGAACTCACCTGTACACCTGAGCTTCCAAAAACGCAATATCCTTCTGTCTCTCACTCTCCTTTCCTCGCCCAACTTTTCCTGGCTTATTTTTAGCAAATAAAGATGGGTCCAAGGACTTCTTTCCTTTTGTGCCAAATAACCTCTGTGCTCTTTCTTCTAAAGTTCTGAAATATGCAAAACAATAGATTTAAAAAATGGAAGTGTATGATCGATTGCATGGAATCTTTTTGATCAATGTGCATCGATTCATGTCGGTAAGAGGTGATAAGTTTGTATTAAGTTGGCAATAAAATAGCTGGCTTTCAATAGGCTAATTCATAATACGATAATGAGTGGATTATAAAACCTGAATATATTATATAGATCATTATGGGTCTGTACAAAGACCAACTGATATCATATTTATCAGCCAGATAGAGAACTTATCTGGAAGTTGGTCAAGAATTGCAAACTATGATCTCCTGACAAAATCTGTCTGGAAAGACAACTCCCAGACAAGCTATACTACCAATGACTGATAAACTACCAACAACAATGGCTGATAAGTTAGGGAAGCTTGGTGGAAACAAGATGGCAGCATTCCGATGCTTCAAAGCCACCTGAGTTTCAGAATTGATGCTGGAAGATTTAACTTACACAACAATTTGATTCAATTAATCGGGAAAACATTACAGTGATACCTCGAGATACGAGTTTAATTCGTTCCGTAACCTTGCCCGTATCTCAAAGCAATTTTCCCCATTGAAATTAATTGAAATGCCATTAATCCGTTCCAGCCCCCAATTGTTTTTGTTACGTGTTTTTTAATATGAAAAATGTATTTATAAATGACAAATGTTGTATAAAAACATAATAAAAGAGGATGTAAAGCAAAAAAAACTGGTTTTATAAAGTGTACATACATATTTGTTACACTTGCTTCGGACCCATGGTTATAAAAAGAAATGTGATAAAGTATGTAAATGCACAAAACGCCCAAAGCCCTAGAAAAAATTAAGCAAAGATGCTTCGACAGCGAGGTAAACAAGCACACTGGGGGAGTACGTGGGATAATGCGCGAGACGCACGATGCGCAGGCGCAGTAAACTGGTGGGCGGTGTGCAGCATCGCAGTTGGCCGTTCCTCGTATCTCAAATGTCGCTCGTATCTCAAATGTCGCTCGTATTTCAAAACAAAACTTCGCTTGCTCGACAGCTCGTATCTCAAATAACTCGTATGTTAGGGCACTCGTATCTCGAGGTACCACTGTACTTACAAAATATGTGTGAAGACAAATATTCTTATTGATTATATATATTACACAACAATGCTGTTTTAGGCTCACATATGAATAAAATAGAATTGCACAAATTGATTACTGCACTTAAAGTGATATGTTCTTATGCAATTTAATTGTACAAATACAAATTTGAGCTGCTGGACTTAGTGGAGGACTATCGAACTGCAACAAACACATCTCTTCACTCAACGAGCTAAGGATCATTTTACAAAATTTTACTGCGTTCTTCCTGAAAGCAGTTCCGCAGTGTATTACAAGACATCTTCCAGTTAAGCTATCTGGAAGAATTGTTGGCAGGTGGTAATACAGGCCCTACGAGTATTTCACAAATGCTTGTTAACATAGTTGCCACTTGATCCCTTATTGTGAGTCCACACCTAATGTAGGAAATACACAACACAACAATTAACTTGAAATACACAGAGGTCCATAAGTCAGGGCAAAATCTTAGAATTCCAATGACAGTCCACTCTCTCCAACTACTTTCCAAGTTCCCTCTTCAAATTACTGAATATATTGCTCTCACCTAAGGGTTTAGTCAGAGAAAACTGGTGTTGCAGTTGTCTTTATGAAATATTACTCAGTTTTAGACAGTGATCTTAAGATTTGTAAGCGCTGAAAAGGATGATTTGGATACTGTTTCTGTTGTTTCATTCTGTACAGAATCCAGAATTATGCTGTGTTGCCAGTATCAACCAATGAAACTAGATGACAATAATAGATTTGTTCCAGAAACATTCAGTGGGTGTCATTTCATGCCCAATGCATGTGAGCATTGTCAGTTCATTGACGAAGGTGTTATGAATAGACAATGTGCGCATGCCTCAGCATGTGCTGACGATTTCTGAATGTTGCTGAAAGCAAACTTAATAAATTGCACACAACATTCTTTTTCATATGGAAATAATTGCAACACCCCCTATGTAGGGTAGATGGTTTCTATTCTTTCAGTCAGGTGCTTGTTACAGACCTACATGGAAATTTGTTTTAAATAAAATCAGGGAATTTGATGTCCTGACTGTTCTTTCTTGGGAAACCGGGACAAGACATAGAAAAAAGACATCACGATTAATCAGGATGTGTGGCAACCCTAATAATACATGCCATGAATAGTGATCTAATAAAACATAAGATATAGCAGTAAAAGAGGGATTTGGTAATTTGAAAAATTGTACTTATGATAATTAAAAATAAATCTGTAAAAAACTCACCCTCCACACTTAAGCCCAAGCGCCATCAAAGCTGATTTAAGTCGATCCAGTCCAAGTGAAGCCAATTCTTCCCAAGAGGAAAATGCAGACAGGTCCAAATGAGCACCAACATGAGTCAAAGCACTGCCAGTTTCTTTCTGTAACAGGCCAAGTCACACAGTAAAATATTAGTATAAAGAAATTTAGGGGACCTCAGAAATTAATTTGTTATAGTAAAAGAATGTTGTACTGAAATCTTACTACTGTATACAGCACATGCTGTATAAAGGAAAATTAGGTGGGGCTGCACAAAGGGTCGTCTTACTGAGTAGCGAATAAGAGCGATGCAGTGTTGCCCAATACGGGTAAATCCGCACCTAACAGAAGCATAGAGTTGTGCTATTTCAATTACATGCTAAGAAGCTACAATCAACCCAAAAACTAGACTGGACCTAAAGAAAGAAGGAATGTTTTTGAAACTATCCATACAAATCCCATATTTTTACGATATGGGTTGCTGAGCTACAAGGTGTTCAATGGTGAATAAGCTTTTTGAGCAATAATGCGTCCCCATAGGAACATGTTTGTTTTTCTTCTGGCATGAGTTATGACTAGAGATAGGAATTTTTCGGTGTTTTCAAATCGAAGAAAGCGGTACTTTGAAATGTGAAATTCGGTGGTTTCAATTGAACTTTTCGGTACTTTCAAAACTATAGCAGGTTCACGGGAAAGCATACCTTTTATGTGCTTAAACCATACAATCAAATTAACTTATACACATTTAAACCCAATCAAGACACAATATTTACAAAAGGCTAAATAATACACATTTAAACTCAATCAAGACACAATATGTACAAGGCTAAGTAAAGTTTATCCTTCAGAGAACATTTCACTAAAAAGTTCAACGTTCTCTTGGGACAAACGATGGCGCCTGTCACTCAATACGCTAGTGTTCGCAGAAAAAAATCTTTCGCAGTCTGCATATGCACATGGCATCCACGACGCCAAACTCCAAGGAGAACTAAATACGTCATACTAATACTATTCAAATCCTAATACCGTATTTATCCGAATATAAGCCACCCCTGAATTTAAGCCTCACCTGCCTTTTTAACAGTAATGTAAAGGAAAAATAATTAAATTAACCCCAAAGTGAAACAATCAATTGCCTCATATTCATAATATTAAAGTAACACATTTCGTACCTGAAATATGCCTGAAATAAGAAAAAGAAAGTACCTGTATCAACTGATTTAAGTTAATAAAATTAAATAAAACTGACGGAAACGAAAACAGAAAACTGTACTTTACATTTAATATGACTTGCATTGTTGAATTTCGCACGATTTTTCTATTTTTCATAACCACTTTCAGTTACCATTATTTGCATTCCCATATGTTACAGCATTTTTTTTTTACTTCTGAGTAACTCAAATTACACGCATATTCTGTAATACCGCTATAAAAAATGACAAAATACGCAAAACATTATTATTATTATTATTATTATTATTATTATTATTATTATTATTATTATTATTATTCAACATAGCTAATAAAATTATCATCACTTGCGCATTTTACGCCTCTAATACAATGTTTATTAAAATAGATATATTTTCGATGTTAAATCGATTCATATATCGATAGTCTTGGCGATTCGAGATAATCGATAGGTGGCGGTGCTTGGAAGAGGGTAACCAGCTACGGTAGATCAGCCGGCTTTTTCGTTTTCGGCCTCTTTCTCGCAAAAAAGTAAAAATTTGTGCCAAAAGCGCACTTTAAAGTAAAAATTCGCGACAAAATCGCATTTTCAAGCAAAATTCGCGACAAAATCGCATTTTCAAGCAAAATTCGCGCTTTCATGCAAAATTCGCATCAATTCGCGAGTACAAAAAACATATTTCAGGGTACTGTTGTGTGTGTTGAAGCTCGTTATCATTCCTAATACAGTTCTTAATAAAAATCGTTAAATTCGCGATCGCGAAAAATTCCTATCCCTAGTTATGACTCTCGTTAGTCTGATAATAATCAGATGCCTTTCCCTGTATCACCCTAGTCAGATTTCAGTGTGAAGTTGCTTTTGTAATAGTTCTGTGTAAAATCTATTCTCCTTAAAAAATCTTACTTTAAAAATTCACATTTCACTTGTGTTTCGGGTTTATTTTTTCTTAAATACAGTATATAGTGTGGCGTGCAATAATAAATTACAGGAAAAAATGTAATTATCAAAACCAACCACTAGTGGTAAAGGACGTGTAAAGTTATACATACATAGGCATGTGGCATGGTGTTTAAAGTGTACTCTTTTCTTAAAGAGCTTAAAGAGCTTAAAGAGCTTAAAGTGCGGGCTGAAACCAAATTTTCACAAACATTAACTCTTACAGCTAAAGCATGTGACTTTAAGTGTTCATACAGTGTCACAAATTCTGCAAGAGGGTAAAACATCAACTGTTGAGAATTGGACATCTCTATAGTTAGATCTGGTAAAAATTTCAACAGATAAAAAAAAAAAAGTTTCCAATTTAGATGATTTTGAGAAGGATGTACTGTGTTGTACAGTTTTTGATATGTACGATAAGGGAGAATTTCCGACAATTAAGAAACCTGTGCACATTATAAGGGAAAAAAATCTTACAATGGTTCAACAACATCAATGGAGTTAATAATAAAAAACCTCGGGTTCAAATACAAACGAACTAACGATGGACGAAAATTTCTTCTAGAAAGGGGGATATTGTTGCCGCTAGAATTAAATTCCTAAGGACAGTTCATAATTTACAGGAATCAGGTGATAGTAGATCTATATTTTATCTCAATGAGACATGGGTGAATCAGAATCACTCAAGAAAAGACATCTGGGAAGACGGACTTAAAAGTACCTGTGGGAAAAGGCAGTAGACTCATTATATGTCATGTACAGTCTGCAAAAACAGGATTTATTGCTGAAAGTAAATGGGTCTTCCGTCCCCACCCACACAGTAAAAATTTAGATCATCATACTGAAATGAAATCTATTAGCTTTAAAGATTGGTTTGCTAACAGGTTTCTGAATTTATTACAACAGAATCAGTGATAATTATGGATAATGCCAGCTATCATTCTATAGTAATTGACAAGGTCCCCTCTACAAATTCGAGAAAAAAGGAAACTGAAGAATGGTTACAGAGAAATAACAAATTAATATCCTACTGAAATCAGAACAAAACAGTTAAACAGGTAAGAAAGTTAAACAGTACAGGCCCCAACAAAAAGTGTATGAATTAGATAAAATAGCTCGTAAAATAATTCGACTACCCCTTATCACTGTCAGTAGATCCCAAATGAATTAATTTGGGCAAAGGTAAAGGGGAAGGTTGCTGAAAAAAAAAAAAAAAAAAAAAAAAAAAAATTCAGTTAGCTTGAATTGAACGATTAATGCATAATGCACTCAATAATGTAACTATTCAGGATTCTGTTAGTCGTGTTGTACATGCTGAGAGACTACAGGAAGATGAATACCAACCTCCGTGATAGTGACTTAGACAGGAGTGATGAAATATCGGTGAACGAAGAAGAGGAGCTTGTAATCCCTTTGCAATATTCATCGTTACTCCATAGAAATATTGCAGGTATGATATTGATACAATAATAAATTTTACATTAGCTTAATATTAATATATTTAGTTATATGAATAAAAAAGTAGCATTGAGCATGCATAAAGGATTATCGGCAGGGAGTAGCTCCAGACAACCTGTCCTTTGTATCTGTCTTCCTATTACAATGGCAAAAGAACATGAAGAATCGGTAGGAATTGGTGTATCGTATTTATCCGAATATTGCCCCTGGCTTTTTAACAGTAAAGTAAAGGGAAAAAAATTAAATTAACCCCAAAGTGAAAAAATAAACTGCCTCATTTTCATAATATTAAAGTAACATATTTCTTTGCTGAAATAGGCCTGAAATAAGAAAAAGAAAGTGTCAGCTGACTTAAATTATGAAATTCTAATTTTAATTAATATAATTAAATAAATAAATGGAAAAAAAAAACAGAAATCTGTACTTTACACTTCATACTACTTTCAGTGTTGAACTTCGCACAATTTTTCTATTTCTCACAACTGCATTTTCAGTTACCATCAGTTTAAAAATACCATTATTTGCATTCCCATATGTTATACTCGTGAGCAACTAATAATACCCGCATATTCCGTAATACTGCTATCAAAAATGACAAAATACGCCAAACATATATCATAAAATGAAAAACACGTACTTACACAGTTCTACTCATGTTTTACGATGCTTTGATTAAAATCGATGTATTTTCGATGTTGGATCGATTAATATATCGGTAGTCCTGGAGAATCAAGATAATCAATAAGTGGCAGTGCTTGGAGGAGGGGAACCAGCTACAGTAGATCAACCGGCTATATTGAGCATATTTTTATTGCCTAAAAACACTTGTACACAATTTTAAGCCGCAAGCATATTTCGCTGGGCTTTAATCTAGGCAAAAAGGTGCGGCTTATATTCAGATAAATACGGTATATCATTTTCCTTTGTATAGCATTCAAAATAGTCACCAACCACTGCATATGAATTTAAAACAGATTCTGGCATATTGCTTTGTGATAGAAGAATATCTTGATGACTATGTGCCATGTGCAGCCTACACTGTAGATCACTGTGTTGCACATCTTTCTCTTCCACCTCATTGTCACATGGATTTCTATCACTTAAAATGTCTGCCACAATTCCATCTATCTGTGATTCTTGATACACTATCATCACATCACAGTCCACAGTGACGTCATTAGGATTCACACTTGCTGGCTCATCTGACTTTTCACACAAACACTTCCAGTTTTCTTCTGTTTCTATGGCATTTAGCACTTTAGTTTTGTGATGTCTTCTTCATAAACAAATCCAGCTTTTCTAAAGCAGCTAGCGATTACGTATTTCTTTTTAAAGCCATTTCCATTCTGCATTCAACATAATATGCATTGATCATAAAAAAGTTGGCATTAATGTCTCTCTCAGAGGCAATACTATACAACATACGCTGGAAAAATTAAAATTATTTATAGGCAAACAGGCGAAATTTTAATTTGTTATACTGAAAGTTTCAAACTTGTTAAAATGAAATGTTTTCATTGACTGGTATTTTACTGTATAATGCTGACATAAAACATACCAAAAGTGGATCTGCACTATTGACAGCTGCACTTCTTCCCTGCTCATGAACGTTCACTGAAATTATTTTTCCATGGGAAAGGGACAAACCTACCATGAACCTCCAGCAGTAATTTTTCAGCCACCCCTCATGTACTTGCAATCATGTCTTCACCCAAGGAAATTTACACGATTTTGGTAAATGAGTAGTGATGAGTAGTAGTATTAGTATTAGCAGCAGTAGTAGAATAATAACAATAATGATAATAATAATAATGATATAATAATTGAATTTTGTATAAACATTGTGTGCACAGCTGCCGCATGTAATTGTGCATTGTTCCAGGTGTTCCAAATCAAAAGAAGATGAGTATCGCACAACATGTGTTTCCATTAGCCACACTGGGATAAACCAAATTTTGCAAAACTGTTTGCCTAAAAGAAGGGCTATTTTAAATAGACGAACTACAGTAGATTTAGCCTACACTCATGTTGTCAATATTTGAAGAAAGCGAGTTTTAGAAAAAAAACATTTTGTCATGTCGCGCAAAAAAAAAAAAGTTTATTCTGTTACTGACAAACTGAAAATCATTGATCATATTAAGAATGGTAAATAAAAGAATAGACAAAAACAGATGAGCCATTTTTAATTGTGTTTACAACACGTAGAGTAGTAAATGGTAAAACATCGCCCCTTCCTGTGACACATTAATGATTTATTATGACCTTTCAGTATACTGCGGTCAAACTATAACGTGGCGGGGGCAAAGTATGTCCCTCAACAGCACCATTATTTTTTACATCCTTTTAAGTCTTACAAACAATGTTTTTTACAATATAAATAGCCGAATAAATACGGTATGTGCATTTATATTTGCTCTAAAGTGGTGTTTTAAGTAGAATACAGTACAGAATAAAATAAAGAGACATAAACCTACCGGCCATCCAGGAAATGTACCAGGTTCCCATGCTGCATTAAACTGTCGCTGCACATTTTCTACTTCTGCACTGAGATCCAGCAGAGGGCGAACTCGTAACAAATAGTTGTGGAGGTAATCAAGAAGAATTTCTAGATACTTGCGGTACTCTGAATTCTTCCGGTCTTTTGGAATGTCAAACAGATGATCAAAAGTTGTAAGATATGTGATGTAATCCACTTTCTGAAAAACACATATTAAAAACTCAAGTCTATATTTCAGAACAATAACAAATGAAAATAACCTACTTGAACATGAGAAGAATAAAATTTGACAGCATACTAATTTAAGGAAAACTTTGTTGTTGCTCTTTTCAACTACATCTCAAATTGAAGGCATTTATGGGTCAGAATGGAAGTTTTCAGGAGATGTAATGCTTACTAATTCTGGTAATAAAATGAAAATATTTTTAGCATTTTCCCTGAAGTCACCATAATTCGAGGGTGCGCAGACAAAGACCACTTCCTTGTTACTGAGAGTGACTTAACACACTTTACCTGCCCAACATCGCTTTAGAGATGGATAAACCCATGAGGCACACATCTATAACTACCGTACGTTTTTTAATATGACTTAGTGGACTTAACATAAATGTAGAGAACATTTTTATCTATAACTCTATGGACATATCTCAATTTTTGAGGATGGTGGACTTAACTGTGAATTAATATAACACAATGGTTCTCAACCAATTATTGATCACGGCAAAGTCCCCTTTGTAGACTGACCTGCTGCACACTGTCTTTCGTAAACCTACTAACCCAGCTGGGGAGTGAGTATTCTGCAAGTAGAAGCACCAAAAGCAATTATGATAATAAAGTACAATTTTCAACAAACTTTCTCAGTTGTCCTTACTATTGTTGATGAAAATGTTGCCATCAGAAAAATATAAATAGTATTGTGGATGATACAAAAGAACTTTATTGTCTGCTTTGTCCAATGGTAAATGCAAGTGTGAATATATTATCAGTATTGTAATCAATCATTAATCCCTATATGCATTAGTACAGAAATTGTAGTTTTACTTTTATAATTATGCAGATAATTTTTTTAAACACTCCTTTGGTAAATGAAAAATCTGGTCAGTTTAGTAATGACACAAGTAAGAGTAGGCCTCCAAAGGATTAACAAATAAATTTAAGTACCAGTTATTATAATATATTTAAGATATTCTGATTACACACCTCAATGCCTTTCAAATTCACAAATTTCTCATAGCATTCATGAAGATCTAAATACTTTCCATATCCTTCTTCGTCGGTGAATTCTACCATATCTGAAAAAACAAAAAAATGTAAAATTGTACAGGTCCTGTAACTCGGACTCGGACACAAGCTGAGGATGATCAGGAGGCTGATTGAAATCATGATTCTTGAAAAGAAACAAGTAAGTGAAGTTTGAGTTTAAACAACCGACCACATACTACATTATTTATAGTACCACTTCACTGCAAAAAATCCCACGTAATATATTATAGAGAAAACTTATTTAATTTTAATTTAGGAATTAACAATTTTAACAAATAATGATGAATTACACATCTGATTTATACATGTATACTCCAGTCCATGGAATCTTTCCGATATAATACGCATGACTTACTGTATGGTGGTAAGGTAATACATAACTGGCCCGGCCAGGCCCACGCCCCACCCTTGTGCGTATGCTTTTTTCACGTTGGTGGATACACAGCAGAAGCTAACCTTCCCCTCACTTCTTCTTTCCTGAACCTGAAACCAACCTGTGTTCATAGGTTAATGTTTGAGTTTGACATCAAACTAATATGAAAGTCGCACTTGTCCAGAAGCTGGTGTGGACATACGTTGTGAGGCTTGTTCTCCAACAACTGAACTGAGATATTTCCATACTTCACCCCATTTTACCGCACACCTAGCCTTGAGCATTGTTCATTGGCTAATTTTACGCACATGCAATTTAGATGATATAGATTAATTCCTCGTTTTAATTATACAGTAAAACCTCGTTAACAAGAACTTGCTTACGACGAACACTCTGTTAACAAGAACAAAGATTTGGTCCCGGCAAAGATGTATTGTTTCTTATGAAAGTTTTGTCGGTTAACACGAACTGTGAACTGTTTTTCTGTCCCTTGAATCTTGAAGTGTCATTTAACACAAACTTCCAAAGCTTTTCAAATTGTTATTCCCTGTTCTTCCTTTGCTAGGTATGCAAGAAATGAAATGAAACGTAAACCTTTATTAAATTCCCGGTTACTTATGTGAATGGCTACGAGTAACTGGATTAACATCAACGCTGGCTGGTGCAATCGCTCGACAATCGGGAGTCATTGTTATTGTTATCCTATGCCAGTACGGCTGGTCTACAGGATTGCTAAATAAATAAATAAAGCATCGTGCCGCCAACAATCGGGTTATAACGTTTCTTATTTTATTTTTCTGTTCATTCAAACATAATCAGTACGATTTCATCATACGTTGCATTAAAACTTGTAACCCACCCGCCAGAAAGTGTTTGCCGCCATAGCAACTTTAGAACGTTTTGCTGCAACATCCGAATCATCTGTTGGGTTTACTGAAGCTGTGAATACAATTGGCCGTGAAGTTTCCAGGCACTTTCATTCCCATCAGCGACAGCGCAACTTACTTGAATTTTTCAACAGGAAATGATCTTTTTTAAAAGGTAGGCATAATTACATAGCCTACTTTTGCATGTAACAGTATTTTCTACGATAGCGTATACCGTAATTGGTTCATTAAAAAAAGAAAAAAATTAGTCCCCGGTTAGCACAAATTTTTTTGAACACGAACACCTCATTTTTCAGACCCTTGGAATTCGTGTTAACGAGGTTTTACTGTATTATCTGTTATCTTGAACTTAACTGCAGTTAGTCTAACTGTTCCAATATTGTAAACACTTGCACAGAGTAAGGTGTTTGATTGCCTTGAAATACATTTAAATACTGGTAGCACATGATTCTGAACCAAGAAACATGCAAAAATGTTAAAATCCACCCCCAAATTACCATTAATGAGAAATTTCGGGGGGGGGGGGGGGGGGGGTGGAAGAACATAACCTGCGAAGCTACAGTAGCTTCTTTATGTAAAATAGAGATTTACATTTAAATGCGACTTTTTGGTGCATAAACCACTTTTTCCTCCCCTTTCTAAAATGTAAATTAAGCTGTAAAATTACTACCAGCTATTGAAAACTACATAATTATTGCTTGATCGAAATTAATTAAATGTAGAAATGGACCGAAGTGTACAGTTAAGACAAATTATCATGGGAAACGAGAAATAATAAAAAGTAATTACAATAAAATTCTTACTTGAATTTTCATCTGAAGGATTTTCCCTCATCTTGGCAATTTCTTCAAATTCAACTGACATTGGAATACTGATCTGAAATAGAAATGAAACATGTCAATGAACAATTGAAATACATCTGTGAGATAAGACTCTTTAATGATCAAATTATGTAAAATAGATTATCTTACATAATCTGTTTAACTTTATTTCATCCAGCCTAAGGAAATGGTTGTTTTCGGGAAGTTCTTTTCACCAAATGAGTAAAGCTGATGTCCCACAACTCAAAATTCCACCCATATCCCACAATTTATCATAACATAACATTGATCACTAATTTCTTTATGAAATTAATTCTATTCTATGCTTTCCATCAATAAAATTCTATCTATCTGGTACAGCTGAATATTTTTCATCTTAAAATATGAAATCAACCAATGAGTAGGCCTATCGCTCTCTCTTCACATGACACATATTTTGGAAACATGGCAGCTTTTTTCAAAGTTGTTTCTCTGTATTGTGACTGAGCTGTGACCACACTAATAATTTCGAAGAAGTTAAAAACAAGAATTGAAGTCAAGATGACTGCTAGATGCCATGGCGACTTATACTTAGTACGTTTACATGCAGGATTCAGATCGATCTGAGTCCGATCCCCGTGTTGAAATAGTCATGTAAACACAGACTCAGTCCTGAATGAATTTTCGATCCGATCCTCTGCAAATGGAGGAATGGATCGGATTCAAGTCGTATTCAATCCTGGTGTTCTGTCAGCTGACTGTTAATTTAATAAAAAACACTCACTCACATTATAATATTAATATTATTGTTACTCTTTTATGTCATAATTTGTTTATGGTGACTAGAAATTATTGATAGAACACACTTTTTTTTATATATTTTTAATCACGGAATAAATGCGGCATTTGTTTAATCAGGTTAGCCACAACAATATCCATACATAACCAAGTTAGCCAATAGTCCAACAAATCTCAATCCACTCCTAGAACTTGCCATGTAAACAGGGAATGTATTGAGTTGGGATCAGATTCAGATAGATTTTGATCCCACATGTAAACGTGGTAACTTATTACTGACCTAAATTGAGTAATGCTCTGGAAAAGTTTAAGGGTAAAAGATTGTGAGACCAGATACTAAATCTGCACATTTTGTCCACAATATTTTGTCAAATTATTGAACAGTTAACACATAATTGGAGAAAAATATGGTCCTGTAAAATAACTGTAAACTGTACAAATGTACTCTGATAAAGATTGAACCAAAATATTTGATTGAAGGATATATGCTTAAAACATTTCAACTAACTAATTAAGGCACAGATATAAAAATGTGTCATCTACAGCACTGTAAGTGCCTTAGAAAAATACAATTGATCCCTATAATCTTTTCTGCTGTTCTATTTTATATACAAAACTATTAATTAATACTTCAGGCTCTTGATAGGTAGAATATGTTGGCAATTGATTTCCTTAGCTTTATGAGCCTAGTATTCTTCAGAGAATCAGTTATCTTAACCAAATGAAACTCTACCCTCCGAACAAATTTAATTCTTACCTCATTTGGTAATCGACGATAGAAATCTTTGATGCCCTTCAATCTTGTATAAAATTCGGCAAATTCATTTGGACCAGACAAAGCTGCTACTTCCTCCTTCCGCAAGCCATCTTTGTCTTCATACAGTTCCTTCAGATTATTTGTACTTTCCATATAATGCTGCAAGAAAAGCATCAGATTGAAGCACATACATAAGAGGAATAGGCCTATTGAAAGCAAGTGTTGAAAAAGTGCAACTTGCCTGTAATTTAAAAGTTATAACTACAAATATTGAGCTTTAAAACTGTTGACCATCATCAAAAATGTTATGCCTTGGTGCAAACTGTGCTCACTATTAACAATATAATGATTAAATTACTAGCCAGACACTTTGAAAAGTCTTTCAAGTAGGGAGGCTATGTACTTACATCAAGCAACAGTTTCAAACGGTGATCTGAGTTTATGACTTCACGATACTGAAATAAAGAATAAAACCAAGATTAATAGGCCAAATAACTCTATTATTTCTCAGAGGTTTAACACATGTTCTTCTTCTTTCATGAACATAAACTTATCCACTTTTCATGGTTAATAAATCAAACTGGTGGATTTTATGAGAAATTATAAAATGTCCTTGCTTAGCTTTAATAAAAAAAAATTAAAGAATTAAAATAAAAATAAATTTAAAAAAAATGCATTCGGAAAGGAAGGAACCCATAAATACAACACGGCGCCTTGATGTTATTCAGTATTCACCCTGGTGGTACAGGTTGAAACGTTGTGTGGGAGGAGAAGTTTGCCATCCACTGGATTTAAAAGAAGGTAAAGCCCATATTCTGATAACTTTTGGTGTGGGGGAGAAGGGTAGGAATGGTCTAACAAATAAGAAAAGAATACAAAAAATAATTGCTGAGATATCGGCACACCTCTATTATAATTTTACAGTAATGGTAGTAGTTGTTTGTTTTTTGTTCATCATTATCACTACCACCAAGATGATTTCAACGTAAAGTTTCTTCCCTGTTTCTTTAATCTCAAAAGCCTATGCAATAGCTCCTGTCCAATAGCTGAGTAACAGTACTTCATGTAGTAAATATGCCATTTTAGATTATGCCTATATTTTTGACGTATTCAAAATTTGCTTGTATTTTGCCACCTTTCTAGGAACCAATTGACATCATATATGAATTCTATAGGTTCTAAAGGACATTATTACTTCATATTTGGCAGTCTGTGTCTACTTTGATTCTCTGCATGCAATCTACTAGATAGCCCACGTAGTTTGTTTCCAAATACCCTCATTGGCTGGTTCGTTGATCTCACTGGTTGCCACATACACTGTTGCCAACAGTGCCAGTGTCAACGTCAATGAGATATAGGCCTACTATGTTTTTCAAATGGCATTTTAGTTCAAGACGAATAACATGTGAAAACTGTCCAGATGTTGCCAGCTTTTGCTAGCCCTGTCTTGCCATATCACTTAATCTGTTACCTCTTATACCACTCCATTCAATATTTTAAGCTACCAGTGCCAAATAGGCCTATGTGAATGCCTGCAAGATTAATTTTTTTACAACAGTTCCTTAGTAATACAGTAAAACCACATTAATCCGGACCCCAATAAGCCAGACTTCATTGGAAGAAAAAAACTTCAAACAATCTTAAGCAGCAAGAGTTTTGAGTGATGCAGAACCAGGTCCATCGGGCACATATGTAAGCTACTGCACTGTATGCAGCCAGCATTGTATACCATTTTACAGTAACGTAATGTATAGTGTATTGAGGTCTATGTTCTTGAAATACACTGTAATAAGTGTTTTTTTGTTGCTGGTAAACGGAGTTTATGGTTTCTACTATTCTTTTAAGTTATTTCTGTTAATCCGGACTTTCAATAAACTTGTCAATTTATCCCTCCAATTAGTAGGATTAAAGAAGTTTTACTGTAAATAAGTAGTTTACGAATATAAGTTTATAATAGTAACAATAAACTTGTTAGGCCTACTCAGCCTATTTAAGTGCTTGGCGAAATGGAAGTACTTATGGCACCTTGACCCTCATTCCAATCTCCGCTGAGAGTTCGGCCGCTTCCCCTGCCTGATTAAGCCATCTCTTCCCCATGCCTTCAAAAAATTTTCATGAAAAGTTCCCTTAATATTTCACTTATAAAAACCAAATTCTGGGTGGTTCGACAAAATTCCAAAAAAAGAAAGAAAGAAAGAAAGAAAGAAAAAAAAAAGTCCTTAGGCCTAGTTAAACAAATAAAGTAAATACAGAGTCTTTATTATAAGTTAAGACGGGGCGACCGGTGTTTTCACTCTCCGCTACGGAGTCCGCATTAGCCACGGGTGGAGCGCGCGCGGCTGCCCTGTAGGCTATATAAAGTATTACATATCTTACCTTATAACATATGTTGGAAGTGTCGTCCTTCCTGTGTTATACAGGCATTGTATCTGGAAACCACATTCTGGCTGACGCGAGTGAGTTCTTCCACTGTAATGCCCCTAATTTCATTCGTAATGTTTTCTTTCAGCTCCTCCAATGTGTGAGGATTTGTTCGATAAACCTTATCTTTAAGAATGTGGTTTCCAGATACAATGCCTGTATAACACAGGAAGGACGACACTTCCAACATAATATGTTATAAGGTAAGATATGTAATACTTTATATAGCCTACACTTTAAGCAGGGAAGCCGCGCGCGCTCCACCCGCGGCTAATGCGGACTCCATAGCGGAGAGTGAAAACACCGGTCACCCCGTCTCAACTTATAATAAAGATTCTGTATAATGAACTGTTTAGCACTGTGCTTGTCCACAGACAGACGTCATTCCAAAAACACTTTTTTTCAGTTTCTAGGCAATGTGAAACATATTTTCCCGGTGTTATCTTGATTTTGTTTTTTTTGTCACAATCACAATACGAAAGTAAAAAGGACCCTCACAACAAAATGGCTATTTCTAATATATTAAAGCTCTCTAAACTTAAATAGATGAATTTTCCCTTCACCGCTCAGATTTCACTTGTAGCATAGTAGTTAAGGCTGACAGATATGGTGTTAGTGGTCCCGTTTGCATACCGGTCGATGCGTAAAATTTACGGTTAGGAATAGGTTCCAAATAGCCTAGGTAGATAGTGTGAAGAGAAGGTGAGAGAGAGAAAGGAGGGGGAAAAAGGAAGACAAGAAGAGAAGAAAGTAGAAATAAATTGTTTCCCATTTTCACCTTTTGCCAAATAGATGGAGTTACTAGTTGTTCAAATGTCACTGCTAGGATGTCTGACTGTTTGTAGTTACTCCCCACCCTAAAACCGTCCTTCCCAGTCGTGACCCGTTAGTGAGTAGGAGTGAGGGCTAGGGTGCTACAAGTATCTGTGTTTTCCCAAGTGTTTAAATGCTGGTTTTAAGGACATAGAAAGTTAACAGGTTGGACTACCAAGAAATTATCTATTCTAAACACCGAGAAAGCCTTAAGTTACACATCTACAATATTATATTTCTTAACTTAATAAGTTCCTGCTATATTACTATATAGCTCACGCTGTAGGCTATGAAGGAAAATCGGGTAGGGCTTTAGGGGGACCTGTCTGTGCTAGTATCAAATGATAGCTGGGCAATGTTGCCCAGTTCAGATAAATCTGCGCCTAACAGAAGCATTACATTGTGCAATCACCAGAAAGAAAAAAGGTTTCTGAAGCCAGCTGTACAAAAGCCATATTTTTAAGACATGTGGTTGTTGAGCTTTGAGGTTCTGAATGAACACTGTTTATCAATCATGCACCTCCCGGGAGTAGTTTCAGGAAATCTAAGCTCTCTTTCTTCTAACAAGTGCGGCATCAGTGCACAAAGAGTCGGCAGGGATTGGCACACACCATTTTCCTTCTTTCAGCGTGAGCCATATAATGCATTGAAACATTTAATCGATAGTAGGATGGGAAGAAGTCAAGATAAAAAATGATTTGCGTATGTAGCCTACATAATACTAGAACGGGTAAAAGGAATAATTAATAAACTGTGGTACTTACTGGATCAGTGGAAAATGATATTAACTGACTGGATGATGGAGGTAACATAAACGTAGTTGAACCAATTAATATTAGTAAAAATAGCTCAATAGTAAACCCCTATCAAAGGTATGAAATATCAAAAAAGTATAACTTATCTAAATTTTCAATTTTACATCAAAATATACAATATCTAGGAAATAAACTAGAAACACTTAATAACTTCATAGATGATATTTACCCACATGTAATTGTATTAACAGAGCATGGACTTACAAATGAACAACTGAATCTATATAAAATTCGTAATCATAAATTAGCAAGTAGCCACTGCAGAACCACATATAAAGGTGGTGGAGTATGCATCTATATTGATGATAGTATAGAAGCTAAACCAATTAAAGATATTGAAAAATTAAATATACAGTGTGATCCGTTTGAGATGTCAGAAAAGTAAAACGTTATAGGGCCTATTTAAGAGGTTAATGTACATAGCTCTGTGCAATTTGGTGTAATGTAAGTGGAAAGGATGGGAGTTAACGATGACTGATGTTTCAGACTTCCGACACATGGCTTGGCGGTTCTATTGTGCATAGAAGACAAAATGGTGGTCACACCACAACAGCGCGCTCAGTGTTTAGTATGGAATGCGAAGTTTTCTAGTGTAATACAAACACAGCGGGCTTTCCGACGTCGGTACAACTGTCGGTATGCCCCTTCGCATCGAGACATTGTTAACTGGTACCACATGTTCTTGGAAGATGGTCTCAAAATGCCTCGTACAGGCGGAAGGTTACGTGATAGAAACAAGGAAGAGGATATTCGACAAGCCATGATTCAGAGTCCAAAAAAAATCACTCCGCCGCTTATCACCAGAGCAGAATATGTCATACACAACATGTCAAAGGACGGTAAGACGTTCCCATACTGTATTCAGCGAGTGCAAGCACTGACGCAACATCATTACGAAGCTCGTATGAATTTTGCTACAGTGATGTGTGAGAGACAGGACTTCGACTCCTCCAGATTTTTTTGTGTGGGGGTATATCAAGTCAACTGTGCACACACAAAGACCACAGAATGTAGCTGACCTACGACAGATGATTACAGCGGCCTTTCAGCAAATCACTCCAGAAATGCTCCACGTGGCGGAACCTGTCCGCGAGGTATGATCTGTGCCGCATTCGCAATGGTGGTCATGCTGAGTGCTAATGTTCTGGAATACAAAACTTACATGTTTCCAACACCTGTTTGTACCATTAACAATTAATAAATTTAAATAGTTTCTTGTACACAAAGCTTTACTTTTCTGACATCTCTAATGGATCACCCTGTAGATAAAGTAATTGAATGTAGTGCTGTTAAAATTAAACACAATTGTGAAAGTATGACAATTTTAGGCATATACCGTTCTCCCTCTGAATCAGTTAATGAATTTTTGGTACATTTAGACAATGTCTTGTCTAAATTTAATACAAACGATACATTTATCATGTTAGGAGACCTTAACATAAACCTTGACTGTAATAATCTTGATTATAAAAAACTCAGGGACATATTCAACATCCAGGACAAGATTAATATACCCACAAGAGTAACCAACAGCTCAGCTACTATCATTGACCACATAGTCACTAACTTAATGGGGGGATCATTTTCTGGAGCAACTCTACCCATAGGGAGAAAATATTTAGATTACAAAAGCGGGCAATAAGAATAATATGTGGAAAGAAAAAAATCCCTTTAGGCAGGCCTACAGGCTGAGGTAGATTTCAAAGTGCTTTTGGTTTAACTTATTATCGCTGCACAGCACTCTTCTTTTTTAGCCTTGGCATGGCAAACCCGCAGTAATAAGAACTGAATTCGGTAAAGAGGAAGAGACTACAATCATTTGTTTTGACAACAAGAATAGGATATAATATTCTGGGAGGCCGTGCGCAAGATCAGCAATGAATAAAATTAGCAAAGCCGCTAAACAAGACAAAATTATGATATTATAATAATTCTTTTAAGTGTTATTATTTTCAAACATTAAAATCTCGCGTCATATGAGAGCTATCAAGAAGCTAGTTATTGATTTGTAGAGTACTCATCAAGAGCTTTTCAACGATACCCCACAAGACGTGGTTTCAAAAGTTTCGAATTTTCATCCCCCCACCCCCATCCTCACTCGAACCCCCGAATCGTTGGTGTCACTGTGAACTCCAAAGGGAGTACTCTAATTTATTCAAACAAAGTTTCCCTCTATACTTCATAGGGGCCGAAATATACATTTTTAAAAATTTCAACCCCCTCCCCCGACCACCCCCTTGGGCCAATTTTGCTCATTAACGAACTTATCCGAGCTATTGGGCCTAGAAATGACATAACAAAATTTGGTTCAAATATCTTCAAAATTACGGCCGCTATCGTGTAAAGATATATATATATATATATATATAAATATATATATATAAATATATATATATATACATATAAATATATACAGTGTGTCCCACGCAAGAGTTGGCCAATGACGCGGGTTCCTGCGGCGCGGCGGGCACAGCTCCAACTCCCGAGCGATCGGGTGAAATATCTACGCTAATGAAGCCGCGATCGGTGTTATGATTCAGGTTCTCACATTTACAGTTGGAATTACAATGAAAATAACCACGTACCTCATCATAAGAGATGTTGGAAATGTCCTCCTCTTGCATCCACACAACATTGGAACCTTTTTAAGAAATTTTCTTTTACGCGCATAAGTTCAGCTTCCGAGATAGAATTAATTCTCTTCTGATATTGTCTTTAAGTTCTTCTAAAGTGTGTGGGTTTGATCTAATTTCTGTTCAGTAAGTACGCGCCGCTTGGTCCCTCGTTTACTATCGAGAATCGAACCCGTTTCCCGAAGTTTGCTTACAAGTTTTCGCACGGCTTCTCTGCTTGGAGGACGTACACCTGGGAATTTTGCTAAAAACCGACGTCTTGCGTCCTTGCAAGATGATGTAATAAATCACATGTTTTTCTTTGTGAGAACCTGAACCATTACACCAACAGCGGGCTTTATTAGCGTAGATATTTCACCCGTTTCCTTTTTAATGTACGGGAAGTTCACCTATACACTTTATTTTTCAAGTTTCTCCATAAATAATATTCACATACTGTTAGAAGAACTTAAAGACAATATCACATAGGCCTATCACAAGAGAAATGAACTCTGTCTCGGAAGCTGAACTTATGCGCGTGAAAGAAAATTTCCTAAAATGGTGTCAGTGTTGTGTGGATGCGAGAGGAGAACATTTCCAACATCTCTTGTGATGAGGTACGTGTTTATTTTCATTGTAATTTTAACTGTAAATGTGAGAACCTGAATCAAAACACCGATCGCGGCTTCATTAGCGTAGATATTTCACCCGATCGCTCGGGAGTTGGAGCTGTGCCCGCCGCGCCGCAGGAACCCGCGTCATTGGCCAACTCTTGCGTGGGACACACTGTATATACATATAAATATATATATATATATATATATATATATAAATATCACAATTTTTTTTTTTTTTAACGGACGGTGGTTTCGTACTTAGAGGAACATGAAACGTAAAGATATGAAAGAATTTTTCGAAAATGATGATATGGTATCCATTGCAATAGGTAGATTTTTCTTCGAAATCTACCTAAAAAGGGAATCTTGTAAACCGCTATTTGAAAAATTAAAAGTCCTCACTCTTACAGGGGAGTATATATACTCTGTTATGTGTTATGTAGTGAATAATATTGATAAATTTCAAACTAATTTTAGTGTACATGGACGTACTACCAGAAACATGAATGATCTACACAGACCAAATAACTCGTTAAAACTCTTTCAGAAGGGTGCGTATTATTCTGCAGTACAAATATATAACAAGCTTCCAAACAACATTAAATTATTATGTATTCAAAGAAAGAGCAAACATTTCAAAACAGCTGTCAAGGAATTTTTAATAACCCACATCTTCTACAATTTGGAGGAATATTTCCAGCTTGGATAAATTTGGCAGCTTGCAGTTTCTGTAGACCTATATTATTGTTATACCATGCATGTATTTTTTGATCTGACGCGTTCTATATCCTTGAGCCCCGCTCAACACAGGATCTACAGGACGAGATATCTACATCTACATTTACATCTACATCTACATCTTATCGGATCATTATGCACAAATGATCGAAATCAACAGTACAAAGGTTAATAATATATCTAAAGGTGTATACACTAGGTATCGTAAACAAGATCACAATAGTATTAATCAGCTAAAAATGTCTCTTAACTTAGAAACCTGGAGTGAGGTGTACATAACTGATGGTGTTGATGAGAAATGGCATTGCTTTTATAGAATATTTAATAGACATTTTAATTTACTCTGCCCTGTTATAGTTAATTATAAAAACATAAAGAAATCTGATAAAATGAAATTAACAGCATCAGGATTAAAACTAAAAGAACAAATTAAAGACGCGTATGAACTACATAAATCAACTGGCTGGAAATATTATAAAGACAAATATAAGAACCTAAAACTAGAATTTCAGAAATACTTAGTCGAACTACATGCAACCCAATACAAACATAAAATGGCAGATCCCAAACAAGTTAATAAATATGATTGGAATATCATTAATCAAGTAAAAAATAATGAACATGAAGTTGAAAACATAAAAATTAATGTACAAGGTACTAATGAAAATAATCCTAATGCAATTTGTAACATTTTTAATAATTACTATCTAAAAGTAGCA
Organism: Ectobius pallidus; assembly: GCA_964059195.1. NCBI lineage: Eukaryota > Metazoa > Arthropoda > Insecta > Blattodea > Ectobiidae > Ectobius > Ectobius pallidus. The sequence goes on along the minus strand of CAXKWD010000002.1, from coordinate 43,651,759 downwards.
CAATCCACAACCAATTATAATTGTGACGAAATAAGACCTGATAGAACTACTTCTAATACAAGGTCTATTTATCTGAACCCAACTACGACAGACGAAATAAGTAGTATTATTAATACCTACAAAAATAAACAATCTTCCGGATGGGATGAAATCACACAAAAATGCTTAAAAGAGTGTAAAAATGAGCTTGTAAAACCATTAGAACATTTATTTAAGTTAATTATTCTATTGTTAATGGAAAATTTCCTGCATGCCTAAAAACTAGCATTGTGAGACCTGTTTTTAAAAAGGGAGACAAAACAGAAATTGGCAACTATAGACCCCTCACACTAACTTCAACTATTGTTAAACTTTTTGAAAAAATTATTTTAAATAGAATCGACAAATTTTTGCAATCCTGTAGTATACTAAGTGAAAATCAACATGGGTTCCGTAAAAATCTATCAACTATAACAGCTATCTCACAGTTTATTGGTGAAGTCATAAGAGAACTAGAAAAAGGTAACAAAGTGGCAGGGATTTCCCTTGATCTAAGTAAAGCTTTTGACTGTGTCGAGCATGGTAAATTGATGGATAAACTGGAGCATTATGGAATTAGGGGTACAGCAAACCAGCTGATTTCATCATATCTAAGGGATCGGGTACAAAAAACGGAAATATTTTTTCAACACGATAAACATAGGGTAAAATATCAATCAGATGAAAAGACTGTTAAGTATGGTGTACCTCAGGGATCAGTCCTGGGACCACTACTGTTCTCTTTATATATAAATGACATACCTAATACCAATAATTTAAAAACTGTAAGATATGCTGATGATACATCTATAATCTGCTGGGATAATTCAGATGACATGTTAATCGAATAAATTACTATTGGTACTGATACCTTAATAGAGTATTTTAAGATGCATAATCTAAGCTGTAATGTAGGTAAAACTAATATAATTAAATTTGACCCTACATACAGAACTAACAATAGGGAAATTGTTGCTAAAATATGTAATGAAAATGTAACTGAAAATAGCAATTGTAAATTCTTGGGTATGGTTGTTGATAAACATCTTAACTGGATAGATCATATTGATCATGTTTGCAAAAAAGTTAGTAAGGGAATATATCTATTAAAGTACTTTTCTCGTTACAATGACCCCTGCATTATGAATAACATATATTTTGGCATCATATACCCACAGCTTAGCTATGGAATAGAAGTATGGGGTGCAGCATCTAATACTCATATAAATAGACTACTAGTACTGCAAAAGAAATGTCTACGGATAATGTTAAATGTTGATAAGAAACGGTCTTGCAAAGTACTATTTAAAGAAAAAGGATTATTAACTGTTGTTTCACTGTATGTGTATAGGGTAATACTATTATTAGTGCTACGATATTCTGATAAGATTAAACGTAGTAATGAACTACAAGATCACAACATCAGGAACAGATGTGACCTATACAGGCGTGTATATAAACAGAAATACATTGAAAAGGACCCTTTAATTATGGGAGTCAAATTATATAATAAATTACCATTAAATTTGAAAATGTTTACTGGCAACAAGCTAAAATTGGAACTAAAGAAGTATCTAATAGAAAGACCATTGTATAGGATAGAAGAATTTATTGATGAAAAATAGACGAACACAAAGGTACTGACTTTAGAAATAACTTATTGACGAAATCTGCTTTAATTAGTCTTTCTAAAATTATAATGTGTAACTTAAAAATTGTATCTATATTTATATTTTAAACTGTACATATATACTGAAATAATTTATATTATAACACTGACTGACAATGATTTTAATGTATATTTGTTTTAAAATTGTTAAAATACAATCCATTCTTAAAATCTTGTATGATATGTAGCATAACTTGACAATGGTATTTATATTATACTGTATATAGACATATGAGATATTTTAATAATATGTGAATATTTGTATCTTAATGTAACAGATATGTCTTAGTATAGATATGTATTAATTTAGTTTAGTGTCATCAATTATAAAGCTAGCATATTGTTTGATATATAATTATACTAAAAATTGTCACTAAATGAAACACAAAAGGTATTTAATATACAAATTTATTATAGGTTTAATGAGTAAAAATTGATGTATTAAATCTTGACTATGCCTGAAACACCTATTGTATACTGGCAATAAATTATTATTATTATTATTATGCAGAAATATACTGTCTTTTCCACTAACAGAGTTTCTGAAGTGAAATTACAATATTTTCTTGAAGCAAAGTCATACTAAGTCCGAATTCTTCCTTCATGGCTGCAAAGGCTGACTGCGGGAATACCGTTTGGCAACACTGCACAGCTTTGATTGGCCTACATATCAGAACAAGCGAAGGCTTGCTACTTGAAAAACATAATAGTCAGTGAAGAAGAAACAGTGCAGTCTTTTTTAAGGCAAACCTGTACAGTAGGCCTACTACAGCTTAACTGCAGCAAACTAGAGTTGGAAAAAGAATGGCCATGACAGTTCATACAGCAAAATCTGTAAAGTGAGATCTGAGATCGCTTCAACACTGCTGCGACATAAAATGAACCTATAGCAGCCGTATGTTCACTTTAAAAAAGTATGCAAGGGCAGCATGCAGAGTCTAAGCATCCCCGACAGTTTTTAGTTTTCCTAAAATTAAATAAACACTGGGCATAATATGGGAACAATCCCCAAAAGAAAGTTTTCAGCATTGACTAGGAAGGAGGGAAAACCACATGACCTCAGCCTGAACAGCCCTTGGAAATAGTAAATAAAATCAAATACCTCAGAGATATCCTGCAGAGGATGACAATATCATTCAGTTGGCTCACATAATCACACGTTTTGCCATTCATGATTTGCATCACAAGATATGCTGTAATAAGAGTTTGACAAGAGGTGTGTGTGTGGCTAAGATGTGAAAGATATCATCTGGCAACATGTCATGATAGGGTGAAATCCCTTAATGAATATTGTTAAAACTTTAATACCTATACGAGCGATCATTTATTTATTATTATTAACAGGCAGGTGACTTCACTTTTTGGGACCGTTCTTTCGTTCCGTGTGTTGCAAAAGCATGAAGTGAATAAAATGGGAAAACGGAAAAACGGAAAAACAGGTCGCCACTTCAGCTTCGCCCTGAGAGATATCCATGAGGTAATGATGGAACTACTAGCAGCGTTGAAAATTGGAAAAATGTAATTTTTTTTCCCCTTTCCTCTCTTTACTGTTCAACCCCTTTTCTCCTTTAGCCAACCTACCTATTCTATCCTATAAATTTTAAACCTGTCAAGAATCGAACACGGTACCACCAGCACCATAGCCAGAGTTATCTACTACGCCATCGAGTGATTGTTGAAGTATGCAGCGAGAATTCATCTATTCAGCCGTTTTGGTTCAAGGGGATGCCTCGTATTGTAGTAATTATGCAAGGGTTATTTTGTATGGTAATAATTAGTGCATATGTTGTGGTACAAGGGTTATTTTCATATTGGGGATGGCTCGATTGTAGTAATTAGTGCATAAGCTTTGGTACAAGGGGCTGAAGCAGGCCAACGCCATAGCAATGTTCGGCCAGGGTGGGTGGAGCTTAAGTCGCAACCTGTTATTCCATTTTGCCCATAAAATTTTTCTGAAACCATTCAGCTGCGAGAATAAAATAACTACGTCATAACACCCGAATATTACAAGGTACCGGTATAGGCCTAGTTCTATTATTATTTTTCCATAAACTGAGACATCTGGCCGACAACTACAGTTCACCACAATGGTCGAGAATACTGAGAATGCAAACACGCTAATGCCCGAGTGCACCATTCTCTGGTTTTCTCACCCGTTTCGTTACCGCGGTAAACGTAATACCGGGGTATTCTCAAAATCTCTGTGCACCATTGCTAAAATATCGCGGTTTGCTAATGCTTGGAAATATCGCGGTTACTCTGCTATGAAGCCAATCCCATGGAGAAATTTTGTGTTGGTTTGTGCTGATTTCTTCCATGGCCGCTAGGTTCGCTCTCTCTCTGCACGTCTTCCAGTCACGGTGACTCAGCTAGGCCCAATTTCATTTATTTTTTGCCTTATTGTTCAATAATAAATGTTCGTAAGGATAAAATGGAATATTACATTGCGTATATATCGCACCCCTGGTGGAAGACTGCCATAAGTCAAAAAAATTGAATTTTGAGATAACTAGTACTTATAAGTGCTTGTCATCATATCCATGTCCTGGAAAAGTGGCACAACCCAAATCGTAACGATAAGGATTCTACAGCATATAATTGATTTTTCTTCTCACTAGCATCTGATGTTTCAAATAGCAGAAAACTGCAATATCTCAGTTTTTTTATCGTACGCAAGCCCGTAAACCCTAGATTATGCAGTGTTCTTGTCCGGAAGTGGCAGCAATTTTGTGTTAAAGTAATATTTACTGTTTTTCATATTGCATCAAAATCTTTAAATGCTCCTCCTGAACAAATGTTATTTTTGACTTGTGGCAGTCTTCCACCAGGGGTGCGATATGTCTGACTTTGAATTCAAACACCATAGATACTGTAACGATCGTGAAAATCAGTTGATTACGCCTACTGGATGGACCTGGTTTGGATAAGGTCATTTCAATCGATGTTACATACAACATTTGCAAATATATGTACCATCGTTCATTCTTCAAATAGATCCCACCTGTCTACATTTCAATAAAATAACATTTATGTTTTAAAGAATAATTCTCACACCTGTGCAATCTAAGGCAAAGCAACACAATGAAATCTCTGTTCTGAGTTCGACATAGTCTCACTTTTATTCCCGTTCGACTAGTGGAAATTTTAGGTGCAAAGTCATCTACATAGCCATGAAAGGGCTGTTATAATTATGTTCGTGTGTGTGTGCAAGTATGAAAAATTGATTACATACACTATACATAGGCTATATCGTGATGCATGTAGCCATTCACTGTAAAGTTGGCCTAGGCCCACGAGTTTTCCATAATTCATTTATTTGTTGCCTTCTTGTTCAGTAATAAACGTTCATAAGGATAAAATGGATTATTATATTGCGTATAGGCCTATATGTCGTCTGAATTCAAAGTTTGAATTCAAACACCAAAAATACTGTACTAATCGTGGTTACTCCCACTAGCCTACTCGATGGACCTGGTTTAGTTGAGGTAAGAAAGGAAGGTAATTTCAATCGATGTTACAGCACAGTATTTGCAAAGATATGCACCATCGTTCATTCTTCAAATAGATCCCCCCTGTCTCTCATTCTTTATATTCAATTAGCTTTTGGCCTAGATATCATAAATATGATACATTACGCTGATCTCCATCTTGGAAAGAAAACAGCGGTTTCTCACTTTACAGCTACTTCACGGCCGGTTTGCATCTTACCACGGTAAAAGTCGAAATCGAGCACGATGCAACGAAAATATGACTTTACCAGGGTAAACTAAGCAACTTTACCTCGGTATTCTGAATATAGGCTTATTAGAACATAGGCTATAAGTTAACAACAAATAGTATGACATTAAATAACAAGCCTGTTAATATTTGGGCTGTGCATCGTCCACGCCTTTAACTCAAGTTCCTGCGCCTAATTGCTTCTGCGCATATTGTTCTTTAACTAGTCTTGCTATAGTAGAAAACATAGGCTAAGGAAAAATAACTAACCTAACTCACAAATCATATGGGCTGTTTTAACTTGAAACTGTTACTTTTCTGGCCACGATTAATAATTATGAAACTATGTAAAATATCAATCAAACAAACTATTTAGCTGCAACATACAATGATTTCTTTCCCAGCCACATCACAACCATGAAATGTTAACACTGATCATCAATATTTACCCCTGACTTTTTGTGAAGCATTTCTTTCACCATTGCATCCATTAGACGCTCCCTTTCTTCATGGTATCTCCGTTGTTGTTCAAGAATAGTTTCCATGTTTCCTTAAGCTACAACTACCTCTCATATATTAATAAAATCTAAATCCAACATCCACCTTATTAACAAAAGCCACCGTCCACCATTGATTAACAGACTAACAACTTGCGTACAGTGTCGCCAACATAAAATCCCGAGCAGATAATTCAGAAACAGCTAAGCATTAATGCTAAGACGATACGGTTTACAAAATGCTTTTGTACCATCACCTACGGCCCAGTAACTATTTTATTTTTAACCATTCATGTCGAATCGTGTAGTAATATTCGGTAATTAAATACTGAAAGTTAAGACTAGATTTAGGTAGAAAAGATCTATGGTGGCTTCTCTGCTTAACTAGGAGAGCATAGAGGATCATATGGTGGAAGACTTGTACATAGAGAAAAGAAAAATATTAGGCGGGCGCGCCAAATAGAAAGCATAAAATGGCGACAAAAAAATAATACAATAAATAATTGCGCTTGACATATTTTAGAATGATGGATAAACGTATTTTAAAAAAAATCTGCATCACAAATAGCCTGAATTACTTCGGGATGAATCTACGGTATAATACCTAAACAATATGACAAATAAAGAAAAAAGAACATTCAAATGATCCGGGGTCTTTATTTACTCCATGTTCCTAGGGTTTTCCAACGAAACGGAATGGTTATGGGGGCGTAATTCACGTGAAATCCACTTGTTGCATATTATTTAATTTTTGTGAATTACTGGGTATGAATGTGCGAGAACATACATCTTCCTGATCGTATTTAATGAAATTGCAATTTCCCGTGTAGATAGGTCGAGCAGAAAAACGTTAACAGTGAAACTTTCTGAAAGCAATTGACAACTTGGGGAAGGTACAACTTGACATTTCTGTGTTATAATAGATTACCATAATGGATAAATTAAGAAGAGCTCTTAGTGGAGATGATCAACCAGATGAAGAGAGTGGAATTATGCCTCAAGTAAGTAATGTTAAAGGAAACGTTCATTAGTTCAAATGTTATTGCTGCAATACAAGAACTGTTATATTCTTTTTTTCCTCCCCTTTCAGCTGCTTGATTCAACTACATTAAGTTGGGAGACAAGAATAAAAGGCTTCATTATATGCTTTCTTATTGGAGTTTTGTGTTCAATTCTGGGATCGCTACTGATGTTCATGCATGGTGGTCTGGCACTGTTTGCAGTATTTTATACTCTGGGCAACATTATTTCCATCGCTAGGTGAGTTACGGAGCATCCATATCTTCATTTGAGTATATTGTTCATAAGTAGCTAGGACAGGCAGTTATTGATAATACATGAAACTAAGTCAGCTCTCCCAGATTCAAGAATTGGAAAGAAATAGTCTATTTAGGAAATTCAGAAAATAAATAATTTAAGTGATTTAAGAACATTGCAACAAAAGATATGCACCTGTCAACCTTAGTGTTATTATTGTGTTTACCCTAGTTAAATAGTAATGCGGAATATTTTTTAACACAATGACACATTTCACAAAATACAAATTTTTTGTGATCCTATTGCTGAATAAAAATATGCAAAATGCTTACATCAGTGTTCTTATGGTATGTTGAAACCTTAAACTGCCAAGTAGAACCAACCCTTGTTTACTAGAACCAGCCTCCAGTCATATCCATCAATGTGCTGAATTATTATTGAACTTTAAATTTTGTACATGGATTGCTTATACCATTTCAAAAAGATTCTCTGAAGGGTGGTTGTAACCTACCAACTTGCCTGGTGAACAACTCAATACGCGGACATTTAAGGCATTTTATTCTATATAAGCACGTGAAGTGAGAAAAATGTATTGTTGACCCTGCTTACAGTAACTTAATCAAATATCTGAGGGGAATATTCGATAAATTTCGAAAATTATTCTTAACAGCGGAAAGTTCAATAAACGTTTGCAGTCACTTTTTTTTTCTTCCATAACCTGCGTTTTTAGTCGCAACATTCGGGCTATAAGATATTTATAACATAATTAGCGTAAAATTGTGTCTTGCGATTCTGTACAAGGATATGTGAATGCTGCTAACTTTTATTTGGGCAGAGGAAGTTATGTGACTTTCACATCAGATTTTTTAATGTTATCTTTCATGAAACATAACTACCGGTATCTCTACATTTTATATTGTGACAAGTAAATGGTTGCATTGATAGTGTGCAATTGGAATGCTACAATTCTGTGCATGCTTTTTTTTTTCAAATAAACAAAAAACAGCTAAGTTACTGGTGCATATGAAGTTGTAATATTCTTTAGATCCTATAGAATTCATACATAAACTCAGCTTTTTTTTTCCTAAAAATATGCTAAAACTTGAAAAGTGGACACTACCTAAAATGACATAATTTACTGGCACTCATAAGATCGGCTGCTGGACTAGACATTGGGTGAAGTGGGGGAAAGGTGTACAAAATCAATCACATCATGAAGGTGCAGGAAACTTGATGAATTATAAAATGTTGAAGAAAATTTACTCTTAGTGGATAAAATACCTTAAAAATTAAAAATTAAGCACGACGTTTCAGCTCTTCCACCGAGCCTTCTTCAGGTGCGCTCCACTCAACGACTGACTCTCTGGATGAAGAAGACTCCACTTGTTCCACCGTCCTGTCACTATCGATCATGAAAATCGTGCATCTCGAATGTTTATCGATCCATTCAGGTGGAATGCTGAAATCCATGCCTGCCAACACATTTCCTGGTAATGCTGGAAATGCAACTGTTGTTTTTTCTTTTTTCCTCAATCTCTTAACTAAATCCAGCCACTCATCCCCCAAATCCCCGTCGTATCTATTCAAACTTGCAACCCTTTCCCACAATATTCCACGCCTCACATACTTTTCTCCTAACCTTGTTTGGCTCAATTTTCACGATACTGACTTCTCCAATGTGATGTTTGTGTTGTATCATGTGTTTACTTAACCCTGTTGCGGGTTTACTGTGCTTTATATCCCTTTCGTGTTCTTTTAATCTAACCCTGAAACTTCAAAAAAAAAACAACAGTTGCATTTCCAGCATTACCAGGAAACGTGTTGGCAGGCATGGATTTCAGCCTTCCACCTGAATGGATCGATAAACATTCGAGATGCACGATTTTCATGATCGATAGTGACAGGACGGCGGAACGAGTGGAGTCTTCTTCATCCAGAGAGTCAGTCGTTGAGTGGAGCGCACCTGAAGAAGGCTCGGTGGAAGAGCTGAAACGTCGTGCTTAATTTTTAAGGTATTTTATCCACTAAGAGTAAATTTTCTTCATCATTTTTTAAATCATCAACTAGTGGAAATTATGGACCGTTTTGCAAGTTTAAACTTGATGAAGTTGATGGTGGCATGGTTTTGTCATTAGAGCTGCCTGTCACCGACTAAAACCTGTCACAAACGCACCACTACCTGGGTCATTCCATGAAAAACAGACATGTCATTAAAAAATTTAAACTGATTATTTTGGTATGATTTTTTGCAGTCTTGTTGGCAAAGAACCAAACTATCACATTTTAGAGTAAGAAATTTATATAGGCCTAAATTGTAAGTTTCGATTCTATTGCCTTTTGAAGTTTGATAAAAATTGTTGAAAAACAAGGGAGGAAATTTTTTGTAACACAAGTCACTTTTTTTTATAATAAAAGGCCTATTTTTGGATGTTTTTATTTATTTGTATTGTAACATGAATTGATGTTAGCTCTCAAACTTACTTCTGTTTGTTATATGCTCACCTCTCTCAAGGACAAAATAAGTCATCACGTTCCAAAGAATATAGGCTATATTTTGCTCATTTGCAATCACGTTTGAAACATGGGGTAATATTTTGGGCAAACAACCGAGAAAGTGAAACGGTCTTTAAAATACAAAAGAGAGCAATAACAATAATGAATAGAATAGGAAGACGGACATCTTGTAAAAATATATTCAAGAAACAAAAAATCTAAGACAAAAAAATAATAACCACAATCCAAATAGGGAAAGTAAATATTAATTGTAGAAAAGTAACATGCTTCTTTATATATATATATATATATATATATATATATATACTCAAGCTGAAAAAAAATCATCCATATTGTAGAAGGTGTGAGTTACTAAATATTGCTTCAGAGCTCTTTTGAAAGATTTGCATTTGCTTTTAATACATAGTGATTTAATCTCTTTTGGAAGGTTATTGTATATTTGTATTGCGGAATAATAAGCACCTTTCTGAAAAAGTTTTAATGAGTTAGCTGGTCTATGTAAATCATTCATGTTTCTAGTAGTACGCCCGTGTATACTGTGATTACTTTGAAATTTATCAATATTATCTACCATGTAACACATAACAGAGTATATATACTCTCCGGTGAGAGTGAGGACTTTTAATTTTTCAAACAGCGGTTTACAAGATTCTCGTTTTTTCTTTCCACATATTATTCTTATTGCTCGCTTCTGTAATCTAAATATTTTTTCCCTATGTGCCGAGTTACCCCAAAAAATGATTCCGTACCTCATAACAGAGTGAAAATATGCAAAATATACCGTGAGTAATGCGTCCTGTTGTAATATATCATTCAAAGTTCGTAGCGCAAAACATGCTGAACTTAGCTTAGAACTTATCATTACAATGTGTTTCTTCCAGTCAAGATTTTGGTCAATTTGTAGTCCTAAGAATTTTATGTTGCTAATTTCCTCTATGATTTGTGTTTGATAATTGATTACAATGTTTGAGATATATCTATTTTTTGTTCTAAATTGAATAAAGTGGGTCTTATCAATATTAAGTGACATTTTATTAGCTTGAAACCAAGTATTTAATTCGTGAAAAGTCTTTGTAGCTAGTCTTGCTAAATCTTCTTGTGACTTTCCTGTTACGAGTACACTAGTATCATCTGCAAAAAGCAATGCCTTTGATTCGTCACTTAAGTTATCTGGTAAGTCATTGATGAAAATTAAAAAGAGCAAAGGTCCCAGTATCGATCCCTGAGGTACTCCATTTTTAACAGTCCCTAATTTTGATTCATTTCCATTTATTATTACCTTTTGAGTTCTATCAGACAGGTATGATTTGAACCACTTTAGTGTTATATTATCCAACCTATAGTGTTTCAGTTTTTGAAGTAGAATTTCATGATTTATACAGTCAAACGCCTTAGCTAGGTCACAAAAAATTCCTAGGGCATGTTTCTTTTTATCTAACGCTTCCAATATTTCTGTAGTGAGTTGAAATGTAGCATTATCAGTGGACATGCCACTTCTAAATCCAAACTGAGATGGTGTAAGAATGTTATTCAAATTAAGATAGTGTATTAAGCGGTTGTACATAACTTTTTCAAAAACTTTTGAAAATGAGGTTAGGAGTGATATAGGTCTATAATTTGATGGAACATTTTTGTCACCTTTCTTAAAGAGGGGCTTAACAATAGCATGGGGACAAGGGTCCTTGAAACATGTTCTACCAAAAAGTTGGTAAGTGAAGGATACGTGTCTAAGTTAAACTCAAATTATAATTATTCTAACATACTTCTTGTTTATATTCGTTGACAGTCTTTATATGATTAAAACTGTTTAATGCTTTGTATTTAACCTGAGTAATGAATTTACAGCACATGTTTCTTGATGGGCCCAGTTAACCAGCTAAAGAAAATGTTTAATCCAACCAGAGTGATAGCAACAATCGTGGTCATTGTTATGTTTGGCCTAACACTGTTTGCAGCTCTCGGGGTAAGTTTATTTTAAAGTTCATAGCTGTGGAGAATTGAGTAGCCTGTACACAGGACCAATATTTTATAAAAAATTAAAGATACTAAACTGTTTAGTTATGGTATAACTTATATTTTTAGAGTTGTAAGGAAAAGGAATGTATTTTTTTTCTTTCTGCTAAACTGTTAAATTGGGTTGCCACTATGTAGCCATGCCGCTGTGATTACTATTGAAATAAACAATGTGTGCAACATGTTGGACTTTGCAAGTTGTTGAGGGGCGCAGAGTAGATTTACAGATATTTAAAAGAATTCCTGCAGGACAAAGACATTTTTATCTTCAAATTGGTCATTTTAGATTAAATCTTAAGTTGAAAAGTAAAACATTCGATTACTCACATCAAAAGTTGTCATGCGCTTGTATTTACCAAAAAAAAAAAAAACCTTTAATGATTAGACTATTTATCTGAAAATGTAGAATTGCACACAGAAAAGCAATATGCTTTCATTTGAAACAAAAAGTAATAACCATTTTTTTGACAAATTTTCAGTGTAAGAGCCCCTTAATTAATCTTTAATTAATTTGACTAAGCCTTGCTACAAAGCTACTAACTTTTCATACAAACTTTTTTTGTTTTTACTTACAGCTACATAAACCAGGTTTAGCACTTCTGTTTGTGATCATTCAGTCACTTGCAATGACTTGGTACTCCCTCTCCTACATCCCTTACGCTCGTGATGCTGTGAAGAAGACTGTTTCAGCCTGTATTGCCTAAAACACAATGATTTCAATTCTGAAGACAGCGGCAGCTTACTTCAATTGCTGCAAGAAATACCCTTCAAATTATTGCAACAGATAAGAGAGACTGTTGTTATAAAGTCGTTCGGGTTTGTATCACATGTTGTATTCCTACTATTCTTCCATTTGTTCGATATGAATGGATCCTTGATATATGTGATGTGTTTGTCTAGTACTTTGTGCCTTAAATAAGGGCTTCAATTTGTTATATGGCCTCTTTATTTTTAATTGATTCAGATATTCTCTGTGATGGGATAAGTAATTGATACGTTTATGTGTGTTGTGTGTGAACTACTGTGTGTCTGCGAATGCAAGATAACTGAAGGAATAATGTACAATGTTTTCATTGTGTCTATTTTTATGGTATATATATAATTATATATTTATTAATTACTGTTTTCAAGCACAATGTCCATTCCATACACATATTAAAATTTATAACTGACTTAGAGTCTATATATGAAGTAAATAAAAAAGAATTACTTTATTGTCTTTTCTCTTTATACACTGTTTTCCATTTTTTACTAGCTTCAATAAAGACTGCTTTCTAAATTATCCATGTTGTCTTGATCAAGAATTCTGTTTTTATGGGGATAAAGTTACAAGGCTGGTAACAAAGAAAAGTTTATAAGCATGCATAGCTAGGCAGATAATTATAAGTACCAAAAATAAAATGTTCTTTACTTTAAACCCCCCTTATATTATCATTTGATTGGTACTCTTTAACGAATTGGAAGCAGGGTATAAGGAGAAATTCCAATATAAGCCATTGAATATTACATCTTCCAAAAATTAAACTTAAGTTTCGATATTAAAGTTCCTTCTAAACTGTTTGTAACAGATCCATAGATAAGATATGCGAAGGAAATGTTCATAAATTTAGAATAAAAAAACTTCAACTCAGGAATGGTCTTGAATGTCAATTATCACAAAAATTGTTCATTAAACAGAAATACAGAGCTTACATTATATCAGGTAAATAGAATATGCCAGCATATGATTAATTAAATCTATTGTGATGTATTTCTATTACTAAGTCTTTCAGAAATTCAATTTATGAATATGGTTGTAGTACCTGAAAACCCGAAATTAAATTTGGATGTTAATATTTTGTTAATCAGGTAATAAATAACGTAGAGAAGTGGTTGAATGAAATATATTTTGTCATTTAAATTGTATATTGTACTTAACGTCTTCCAAGAAACTTCCTAGACTTGAAACATACGTTTCTATAACAGACTTCTTAAACTACGAGATATTTTTTAGTACACACTCTCTAAAGCACCTGCTTGTCGGACTGGTAACATGCCAAAAAATTGCATTTTTGCAACCTAGACCGCCAAAATTGCATAAAACTGCACTCAAACTGCAGTTTTATCAGTCTAGGAGACTAAAGTCGTCATGGCAATCTATAAACAAAATCCAGATGGCATTGACCAGTCACACCAACTTTAACATGGATTTAAGCATGTATTTGGTCATAAAACAACAAATTTAAGCTAATATGTTTCTATATGATAATCAGAAATTTTACCAGGGTTTTTTTGCAAAACACGGTAGCCTACTTCATCATACAACACAAATATAAGCCAACAACTTTTCACATCTTGGTTCACAAGAGAAACATTGATTACTATGGATGCAATATTTGCATTTAAATACAATATATTCCTTCTCATAGTCTACTGCAGCTGAGATTTTATGCCAGCAGTTCCAATTCAATGTTTCTGGCTTGGATTGAAATTTTCTTGGGATTATCATTAATATTTTCACAAGCTTTTAATAAATACTAGTTTGAATGCATTATTGTTTACAAACAAGATACTCATATATTATGCATCTATACTGCATTTCGTATTGGTACGTATGGTTCATTGTTGTTCTGCGATTCAGGTGGCTGTAAGGATATGATGTTAACAAATGGCTAACTATACCTCTCATAATTAATTATACAGTATTGTTGTTTCATTTCATATAATTTAGAGAGCTTTTACTAAAAAATATTGTATGCACCACACACGCAACAAAAATTTCCAATTGGACTCATCCAGTATTCGACCTCGTTGCTATACTAGATTCATCTGCTAAAGTGTTATTTTGCATACTTGAAACATAAATAGCTGTAAGGACACAATAATGCTATCCTATGTACCATAATTTATACGAGGGTTGATCAGAAAAAAAGGTTACAAGTCGAATAAAGAAATATTTATTAACAATAGACAGAAAATACAAAAAGGAATTAAGAGACATACATGCCTATCACTTTTCGACATAATCACCAAGTCTATTTAGTCATTTATCAGAACGCACAAGCAACTTGTTTAACCCATCTTGGTAGAAATCAGGTCCCTGTTCATTGAGCCAGGTCTCGGCGGATGTTTTCACAGCCCTGTCTGAAGAGAACCGACTGCCAGATAAGTGCTCCGTCGGAAACAGGAAACAGCCACTGGGTGCCAAATCTGGGATGTATGGGGATGACTCCAGATTTCCCACCCGAACCGTCGCAACAATTCCTGCGTTGCTTGAGCAGTATGGGGCCTGGCATTGTCATGCAGGAGGATGACACTTTCACTCAACTGTGAATGTCAGATGCGGACACATTCTTTGCCCATAAAAATCGAATCACAGCTCACACTTCCAAACGAGACCAATTTTCTAAGCATCTTTCCATTTCAATCGTCTTGAACCGTCTGGGAACTTTCACTACCTACCCGCAAACCAGCTGTATGACAAGTAGCACCCTCTGTCTCCCCTCTGGGGAAACAAAAGTTCTCCATAATATGTAGTTTTCAAATGCTGCGGTTTGTAACCTTTTTTTCTGATCAACCCTCGTAGTTACCTATGCTCTCAGTACGTATCACATTTACTGTCTGGCCAAAGATCCAAGATATACAAAATTACTCTAAGAATATTTTCATCACTTTCAGTAATAACAGTTTAGTCAACCTTAAGAGGAAACTGATTGAGGAAGAGAACTATTAATTTTAGTTTTATAAATGTTCAAAGGTTTTTCATGTGAAACATTAATACTTGATGTCTAAGAAAAAGCTTACCAACAAGGCAGAAATGAAGCAAAGTGTTCAGGCTTACCCAAAACAAAATGAGATTGGGCAACCACAGTAAGTACATTTATGGAATCTAACAATATACTGTAAAAATAAACCATTTCTAGCAGTTGGCATTTTAAAATCATATTACTTGAGAGCAAAATTTACAAATAATAGAAGGTAGTGAAACTAGAAACAGAAGCGTTGAATTTTTACCAAAACAGTATGTACAGCAACTAATAATAAATCAACCGATTGAAACAAAGGAAGAGGCATCTGAGAAATCCTTTGTGTTTGTCAGAAAAACCGACAGGAAGCGGTTTGTGGCAAGTTCATGCTCAAAAAACCTATATTTATCTAGTACATGAGTTAGTAATATTTACTATTATAAAACAGTTTAGAGTGGCAGCAGGTACATAACCTATGGGTGGGGAATTTCCAAAAATGGCCCTGGGTAACACATTCTTACTTTATTATATGTCCAGAAAGTGATTACTTACTACTTACTTGGTTGATCCTCTTCTACCCGAAGGTGTAGAGGTTTTACAGAGAGCTTTCCACATAATTCTATCTCGAGCCCAACTCCTGACACTGCACCAGTCTACATTTAGTAGTAGCCATGCCAGTTTTGTCATTGTAGAAACTGTCCAGTGTATTTCTCTCTTTAACTCTCTTGAAATTCGGGTGAATGGGTTATTAGCCCACTGCACTCTAGCCCGGCTGCCTCCTAACCACTCTGGACCATGGGATTTTTTCTCATAGCCTTTGGAGTCCCCCTCTTAATTGCACGGTAGCAGGTTGATGTATCTCTTCCTCCTCCTTCGCCTCATGCATTCCTCTTCTGGCTTTGGAGCTGTTGGACATCCTCTTCTGAGTCACTTCTTAGTCTGGATCTTCACCTTTGGCCTGTCCGGCAAGGAAGATCCTACCAGTAGCTACACTACCGCCGGCATAGCCCATAGGATCATTAGACCATGCAAGCACTTCCACCACGTCAAGGTCATGCAACTCCTAGGGAGTGCAGAAACTCCATGCAGCAGGAATTTCTCACAAAACTTTTATTTTCCACTTTGTTGAAATCACTTAATTTCCGACACCATTTGTTTTTCAATAGATAATATAGAGGCATTTAATCCCTCTTCCCCCATGTGGTTCCTGAAATAATTTTAACAAGTTTTAACCCTTTCACTGCTATATAAGATATAGCTATTGATAAATCTATATAACACACCACTTTGCATGCATTACAGGTTGAGGGCATTGTCTACAGAACAGTTTCATATAGGGCAGGAAGATGATTGTTGAAATATGCTACTTCATAAAATTTCTCCTAGTAATGCCAACTTACGAAATCACAGTATGAACTAATGAGAGCGATAAACGACCAGACATTGACAATTTCAAAACACTTTATTTATGTTATAATATGAAGTACTATTGTCCTGGAATTCTCTCTACCATATTATGTACAATCTTATTAAATCTGAAGGTATGTAAAATAGGTAATTATTACATTTCAAAACTGTAGCTATCAGCAGAATTAATAATTTTGTTTGGGAATGGCAGCATTCACAATGACATACTGTTTCCACATTCTATCCATTGTTTTGACCAGGTCGTAATATTTCTCTTTCCATATCTTTTTGAATTGACAGTATCCCGTTTTAACACCAGGTAGCAAAGTTCTTTAACATGTGTTTTTTCAGTAATATGTCACCAGTGTCAACTAGACTGTTGGCATTGCATTTTATCTGCCAAACATAGCTTTCGCAATCAGCCCATGAAGCATATGCAGAGGCATATATTTTTGGTGAAAATTTTTGCTAGATTTTGTAAATTGTTTAGTTATGGTAGAATGTTTTTAGCTTTATTTAATTTCGTAAACAATTTTGCTATTTTTGTTAGTGAGTGTAAGAGCTCTATAAAATAAAATATGATATGATATGATTTTACACGGTATGCTTATTTTCTTTTAATTTTTATGCACTGGTAATTTAAAAGAAAAGGCTTCAAAAGATGTGGGTGGGTGTATCTTATTTGACAAGTAGGGGTATCCCCAAAAATATGATATTTTTATTTATAACAGTACAGTCCAATTTTTAATGAACAGAAGTTCAATGAGAGATTGCATTATCTTTACAAAATATTTTGTACTCACCATTTTCGGAATTGATGATATGAAACCACATACCAGGATGACTCCTTAAAGCTATTCCCTCCACTTAACTCCATTACGCCTTCCACACTGCATTTAAGGTGTATGGTGAGAAATTCAGACGATACATTATATTTGCTACACCCTATCACTGTATTTCAATATTTACTATGCATTTTGCTGAAGGCATTTAATAATATAAACCTGGAATATATGCAATTAGAGAAAACTATTTTCATTAATATATGCAAGAGAGTATTAACCAAGTATACATAACTATGTATTTTTACAACTGCATTTAAGGTATTAATTCATCATTAAGAAACATCATATACTTTTATGCTTTTTAATTTGTTATTCTGTTACCTTACATTCTGAACATAGTAGCTGTAAGATCACATCTTTTAAAACTATTTTCAAGTTAGGTCAATAATACATTAATTGCATTTATTAAAATAATGATGTATTATAATAAATCACATACAAAATGGCACAAATTACTGCTCTGTATAATATTTTAGGAAAGTTATAGAGAGGAAACTATGCACTTGAAAGAAATTGCACTGGAATGTATACATTATATATTTTATGTACGTTTTATATAAGAAACAGGAGTATTTATCTATAAATGTTACACAGTATATTCCTGTATGATTCAAAGTGATAAGAGATATAGTGACATAAAAATGTTATATTTGAAAAATATATCATAATCATCCACAAGCTTTTTGTCCATTATATTCTACTTTTTTTCCCCCCAGGATGAACAGCAAATAAGGTTCTTTCATGGTTCTTTCCCATCTTTTTTTCCCCCAGTAACTTCAGTAGCATTTAGTTTTAATCTGCACTTAGTAGATTACCTATCTAAAAAACTTAGAAGTATTGAAAAAATTGTACTTCCCATGATACACAACAGACATATTCATTATCTTCATATATGAATAGGACTTTATTGTTGAATAGAATGGTGAAATTACATGTGCTACAAATTAGGAAAGCATGCATTTTATTTTTAATATATTTGAATAAAGCATTTTTATTACAATATAGAGTAGCATAGAATTACAGTTCTAATACCTGAATCTCTTGTACTGCTTCATGACTACATGGAAAGACCAAACAGGAGTTAGCCAACCATTGAAAGTATCTTCTGTACAGTTTATAACTTCATGGCTTGGTTACTTTGGACTTCTTTCAGTGGCTACCTGTGCAAGCTGGAGAATATTTTGGGCTTGCCTTAAAGATGGTCTGTCAATCATGCTGCCATTATAGACAAATACTCCCTGAAAATATTTTAAAATTATAAACAATGATTGTCCTTTTTTTTACATTTTGTATTTTATAAAATTATAAACTGCACTGTTATATTTATTGTATTTTTAAATCTAGTATTTTAACCTTATACAGCATCATAATTTACAAAAATGCTATAAAGTAGTTGTTTCTCCCAGATTAAATATTGTAATGCATAACATGCCTATTGTACTCTGGATTAACTTTTGTTTAATAATCTTTTTCTAAAACAGTTTTATATGCTGTAATCAGGAATCGTGTGTATGCTGCCAAAGACAGCATTTCATGTATTTCATTTGTAAGATAATTTATTGCATTTAACGACAACTGTCCGTAACTGCAGTGATCTCCAGTTTTATAACACTCATATTAATATTAAGATTTACCACAGGGCATTTGGAAACTGTTCAAGCAGCACCATTTATTATTAAATATTCTTTTTTAAAATTTATAATTGCTTCCTCCATTCAGAGATTGCCAGAGACAAAGCTTAACAGACAATAAAATAAAACATAAGAAATTAGATCAATAAGAATGTTTCAGTTATGGTCTAGAGGTGTTTTATGGAGTCTGTTATCTGCTGAGTCCTAGGTGTATTTACATTTGATAAAAACTAACAGGAGGTAGAAAAGATCTCAAACATGGAAGAATGCAGTAGAAAGAGTACTAAAAAAAAATATTTTCATTAATTTCTCTCTTTAATAATTCAATTAACAATACTGCGTGTTTGCTACTGTCTGTAAGCTTTTGATGGTTATCTTTCTTTGCAGTTTTAAGATGATTTTTCTTACAGGTTTTATGAAAATAATATTTAAATCACAAATTCAGTATTAAGAACAAGAGATATCAGCAACTGCTACAGAATCATTGCTACTCATATCAGCATTTAAAGAAACATCCGAATCAATTGTAATATAAGTTCAAATGTTACCAGGTAATTTTAGCTACTGCAGAGCATAAATAAGATTAAAAGTTTTAAAAAAATCTCTCAAATTATGGTAAGTAACTGTGACTTCATAATTTACCAGAAGTAAATATTTGTGAATTTTTCTCTTTCCTGTTGCTTTATTTTTAATTTTACTTAATTTTATTTGAAGTTACAAAATACTTTCAACTAAAACTAAGTTATGAAAAAAATTTAATAGGGTACAGCTGAGAGAAACTGGAAAGAGATTGACCAAAACAATAAGTAACAGTGTTTTTAATTACCCTTATCTACTAGTAAAGATGGCTGGTGCATAAGAATTATCACTTTCACATGCTCACAAAATTAAGACGCCTTAAATTGAAAATGATAAGGGAGTAACTATGCCTTCCTTAGGAATTATTACTGTACGAAAGAACCAGCAATGAACAATATTAAAAGGGCTTACAATTTTATAAATACAACGAGATTATGGATATGCTGCTCACAAATTTTAATTGATTTTAAACAAGGTTGAACATTTATGGAAGTACAGATCTTTTATCTTAGTTTGTATGTGAAGTAATTGTTCAATAAAATTTGTAGTTTTCGGGGAATTTTAATGTAAATAATTTTGCCAACAAAATATTAATATGTGTACTATATAATTATGATATTTTTAAAACCAATATTTCTGGCTATGTACCATCTATGGATTTACCATAAATTATTTGGTAAGTGGATACAGGTCAAACTGAAAGCATGTGAGCAAAACTGGAACCCTCAAAATGAAAACTATTTTGATTTGTGGTGATCTCTTTTCATTGAATGAAGTACAAACTGGGTTGAATGGTATGACATCACGAAATATCACCTATGAAAAAATGTTCTGTTTTAGTTTTAGTTAAGATTATTTTAAATTAATTTGCAAAGGTAAATTTTTCTCAAGTTCTGAATATGAGAGTTGTACACATGTCTTCAATTGCAGAAAATTTCTGCTTGGTTACATTATTACAACTAATGAAAAAATATTTTAGGAGAAAAATTCTTCTGACACTGGGACTTGAAACAACAACCTTTGGCTTTACATGCTGATGCTCTACCAACTAAGCTACCCAGAGTTTGATTCACAGCACCAGATGTAATCTCTCTTCTACATCACTGAAAGACATTTACGTCATATACAGTATTGTGAGGCACACTAATTTAGTGATTTTGTGACCGGGTTTCTACTGTTATTGTACAATAACATTTAAGATTTAAATATGTGTTCTTCACAAAACATTGTTTCTGTTGAACATTACATGGGAATATTTCATATCATGAACTACTCTACTGGGGTCTTGAAAACAATTTTATTATGTTACTATGTCTTTCCATTTCTTCCTCTGGTATTTCATCACATTTTGACATTGGTTTTCTATTTAAAAAAAAATATTCTGCTGTAAATATTGATGTGGTTGTAACCTGTCTGAATTTTTTTCTTTATGGTATTAACAGTTTAAATGTTAGGCCTATGTATAAAAATAAAAGAGTAGTTTAAAAGTGTTAAAGTAATTAAATTGAAGTTATATAGACAGTAGAGCATGTTTAACTGTTGACTCTCTACAAGTAATTTAAAATTTATACTCATGGGAAAATCTTCCTAAATCCAAACAAAATAGATCAGATTTTATTAACACATGGGAAATACAAACAAAATTAATACAGTGACTTATTTGAAGATACTATTTAGCAATGTGTTTTCTGTACATGCCATTATATTAAAAGGTAGAGGTACATGGAAGCAAAATGACATACAGATGAGGTTAAATTTTCTTACTGAATTTATTATTTTGTAAGGACTAAGTGTTATTTGATTTGTAAATTAAAATTTTATAACCAGTATGACAGGTTCAATATAACAACCTTATTCTAAAATTATCCAGGTGTGGTTTGTTGAAGTAACAAGTCACACAGACAGAGTGGACTGTTTATAATAATTTCTAGTAAGGAACATGGGTAGGATTCAACATCCATTAGTTTTTACTTTAAACCCGTTACAGCTTCCATTTATGACTGATAATATGTTTCTAAGAAAGGAATATGATTATTCCTCTGCATTTTATCTATATAGCAATTAAGAGATTATTTATTGTAATATATTTTAATGTTGGGCATACAATAGCATTTAACTGTTAAGTCTTCAGGTGATTAATGTTGGCAATACTGTACTGTATAGATTTCAAGATTGCATTCAATGTCTAAAATGTTTGTGTCTTGTCAGATTTCTCTGGCACATAATGACAATACTTGAGAAAATGTCCAGATTCCAATGACTAACTATGTCAATTACATGTTAAAAATTTATTGTCAATGGAAATGTTTGAATCTGTGAATTATATCAATTGTAAAATCTGTGATTTAATTCTCTGTTCAATAAAAATATTGTGTTGAGTGTACATCTTTATTTATTGCATTCATAGAAAATTCCTTCACTAAGGGAGCATTCACACCGAAGTAGCATGCCACTTGCGACGTGCTACCTGAATGCACCCTGCACGTTACTCGTTTTAAATCCCAAATAAACAAGTTCAAGTCTTCACACCAAAGTAGCATGGCAATAGTGCAGCTCGCGGAGTGCGACATTAATTTCTTCAGATAGATCTGGACTTATTTCATGCGACGCTACTTGGGATGACGCATGCATACAGTTGCCTTTTCAGCTGTTTTCTAATTGTTAAGAAAATTCAACACATATTCGCTTGTGTAGCGGTAGATTATGGCAAAGATGTCATGAAAACTGCTAGAAAGAGAGCTATTTAACATACAATTTGTACATGCGTAGACTATACGATATGGCAAGCGAAACTAATAGGAAAAAAGCCTGGAATTAAAATTGCTGAAACTATATCCTCTTTAGGTAAATTACATTACTTTAAATGGGTTTCTCAATTCTTCAAGTGAAAATATAATATAATGTACATTAAACTGCAGATCGCATTCGCTACTTGGGTATGAATGCAAAACTGTGAACCATGCAACTCGATGTGCAGCCTGCATCCAGGTAGTGCGATTCGCATGCTATGCTACTTCGGTGTGAATGCTCACTAACGCGTAGGATCCATCCAGTCTATACTATTTCCAACTAAAGAATAAAGTAGATATAAACAAACACACTGAGATGTATTACTCCGCGACCACGTGTTCGTTGACACATTGCAGGCGACGCAATTTCTATGCAAGAGGAACTCGTTAATATTGATCAAAGTAAGCTAGCATCTACAGAAACAAAGCTGGATTTCACAAATATTAAATATGCCTACGTTTAAAATGCTAATGCATTGTAATATTTCAATGTCATAATGAAAATCTACCTACTGCAAAATGTATTAAAAACATTCAAGATCACAGTTTTTTCGCCACTATTTAACTGCTTTTCCCGCTTTTGGTTAACAACACGAGGTGGTGAGACCTGATTAGCTTCAGCCATTGAACTGTATTGCTGTCTTTTATTAATTATAATAGCTGTGGTAAGCTTGTTTTCACCGTATGAATTAACCGTTAACTGTATTCGAGGAATACATGACAAGTGACTGTGTTATGTTTTCATACCTTTGTTGTGTTCAGGCATGCGCGTTGCATTACATTCAACCGATAATATCAAATAATAATATCGGTATTGCTGAAATCACATAGAAAGTGTTGCTATGAACTTGAGAAACGTGCTTAATTTAGTCGTAGATCATATACATTACTTACTTTTTATGTTTTGAAGAAACTACATTAATACTCGTAAGAAGACGACAAGCAAGAGCCTGGAGGGGTTGTGCGTCCAACTGCCAATCAGAACCCATCATGTCACGTGGTTTTGTTTACATCTACTTTATTCTTTAGTTGGAAGTAGTATAGGGTGATGATATGTCCCATTTTGAGGGTTCAAAAATTAGTCCCTATTTTTATAGGGTTAAAGAAAAAACTGATTACCTGACTCAATGAAAATAAAACAAATTTATGAATACATCTTATTGAAATTGTGTATTTACCCTCTTATGAATTTCTAATCTGCAATTGTGAATGCACATACACCCACTGTTTAGTGATTTTAACAGAATAAAAAACTAAGAAAAGAAATTTGTTTTATAAGAGATGGACAAAGACTAACCTCTCCACGTTTCTGATGTTCTTGAAATGCTTTAACCAGTCCATGAGCCCAGGTTATTGCTTCTTTTGAAGGAATAAATGTTTCTTGAACTATAGGAATCTGACATGGATGTATCACCTGCTTGCCAGTAAAACCCATTTTCCTGCCCATTTCGCACTGCTCTCTCAATCCCTCAAGATCTATAAAACACAAAGAGTGACAAGATTATTTACATTGTGCAAATGCAGGTAAGGAAACATGATCTTACTTACCTATAATTTTACTTATCTGTATGGACTAATTTTAAGTATATGTACATACCATTTGTTCGCATTTTAAAGAGCCCCAGAATTGTTTATTTTTTTATTGTTTATTGTTAGCCAGTTGTACCAGGTGTACACGGCTGAGAAATAATACAAGAGATTAAATACACAGAATGAAATATACAAAAACATACACTTAAGAAAATACAATAAAACTTTTAAGATAATACACTAATACACTTAAGAAAATACACTAATACACTTAAGAAAAAACCCTAATACACTTAAGAAGAGACACTAATTAACAAAATTTTGAGAATTTTAAACACTCAACAATTTATGCACACTTTCTTATTATAAATATATATATATATGACTAATTCTTTTCATTTATAAATTCTTCTAATGAATAGTAGGCTTTTTCTAAGAGGAAAGATTTTATTTTTCTTAATTTGAGATTATTGCTTGAAATGGTTTTTAATGAGGTCGGTAAGTGATTGTAAAGGTCTTTTGCTCTAATTTCTATACTTTTATTGCCTAAAGAACCTCTTAATGATTTCTTAAAATAATTACTATTGTTTCTTGTGTAGTGATAGTGCATGTTTTGGTTTTTGTCCTGAATGTAGTTTATTATTACAAATTTGATGTTTTCAAAGATATATAGGGAAGGAATTGTAAGTATTTTTAGTTTTTTAAATATATTTTTACAAGATTGAATTTGAGGTATTTTTTCTATGACTCTAATGGCTTTTTTTTGTAATCTGAATATACTTAATAATACAAATGTTAATTACAAATGTAAAATACAATAATAGAATAGTTACATGATAATTGAAATATGGTAAAAATATTATTGTGGAGGGCCACAAGAAAATATTTGCAGGAGGGCCCAAAGTTGTTACTGCTATCACTGGTTTGTAGTCATTTTCTAACAACAAGTGGCATTTCTCCTCCGCCATTTATTTTGCTAAGTGATCGCTTCATCAGCTATAACTAGAGATCCGTGAAAATGGTTTTATTTTTAAGCAAAATTTGTTTTAAAATTTCAATATTTTGGTGTTATTGGCATTTTGGCAATGCTATATTTAAAATATGATCTGTATATCCAAATTTTATTACCTACTTGTTATCTTATTATGAATTGGCCATTAAAAACTAGGTATTTTTATTGCATTTTCATTTAATATGGGAAATATTTATTCATTTCAAACTTTCCATGTGTTCAGAATGTATGCTCGTAATTGGTAATTGGGTATTACCATCTGCAAGAATTTAGGAAATAATTATTTCTTAAAAACCCAATTGATTTTGTATTCCAGCATACCAAAAAATAAAGTTTGGGAAGCCTTAGAAGTTAAAATTTATGGAGCAGTTAGTGTATTCTGAATGTGCTGCGACATGTGTTGCATTGCTGGATGATCCTATGAATATTCCTCCTTGGTTACATGATGTACGCAGAAAGCAGTTCATTCTGGAATGAAAATTGCTCTCGATGGCAGCTTGCCAAAGGCATTTGTTGACAAAGCCACAAGGGAATAAGTGCAGGAAATTATGAAAATATTGTTTAAAAATGAATTAATCTTACGATTTCCTCCAAAAAAAACTTTTTGATGGATTTACTTTATGTTTCATGTGATTACATGAATTTGCATTACTTCAAGATTAAAAATTATTTTTGGGGGGATTATAGGTGGAGATAAATTATAAATTTGCAAACATTTGTCAAAATGAGAAAAAATTGCGTTATCGTGAATTGTGAATTTCACGGATCTCTAGCTAAAACAGATATATTAATTTATTGTCTGTAAATTTCCTTTTATGACTATGGAGCTTTTATAAAGGATGCTTGAGCACCCTCCTAGTGATGTTCCGAATACTCTGTCCATTGTTTAGACCATGCCATGATATTTTTATTTCTGATTTTAGCTCTAGACATGCAAAGCTCTTTAAAACATGTGTGGATACAACTGCAGGTCTTGGTATTTAATACCAAGACCTGCAGATATCCATGGAACTTTCTCACTCATGAACCACTTTTCTTTTGGTGCTTTTCTCACAAAAATTGGCAATAATTATGCATTGTAACTTATAATGTCAAGATATTCTAAACTTTATAAACAATGAATAGACATACAGCTCAGCCGCTCATTTTTGGCCTGCTGCTTGGTTTACTGCTACTCTGAAAATGAGTTTATGCATACTAATTACCCTTCCTGCCTTGCTGTCCTCGCCCACTTATTGACCCACCCATAGCCTTCACATTTAAAACACTCATAAAGAAATCAACAGTATCTGTCTTTTGACATGGGTGTTAACATTACAGCTTTCTGAACTGGAACTGCAACTTCATTGCCAACTAAATCCTCAATTCTCCTCACCAGGTTGAGTGCCAGGGACGTATCCAAGATATTTTTTCGGGAGGGGCTATATAAGTCTAACACTGTTATCACTAGGGCCCGGAAATTTATGAAAATCATATTTTTAATAATGCAAATTATTACAAGGTGTCAAAGAAATATTAAGAAATTGATGGTTTAATTTTGCATATTTTGTTAGTTTTGCAATGATGCATCATATTTGCTCATTATTAAAATATTTGTGCATATTTAACCAATTTGTCACATTTATAACAGCATATTATGAGAGATGTCAAATATTGTGCATATCTCTGTTAATTAAAAAAAAAAAAGCTATTTGGCTAAGTGAATGTTTTGGAAACCGACTATAAAATTTGTTGATAGTAAATAGACTATATTTTTTTGTAACCGATTATATAATATTAAAGCAACGTTATATTCATTATTTTTCAATTTACTAAAATTTATTGCAATAACTTAACCTTGTTTTATTTTAATTTTTATTATGTAATTCATAAGACTTATACTATCTTTTAAAATTCGTGATGTAATTCAGCCAACAACAGAACGTCTAGTAGAGTATTAAATTTACTTAAATAATAGAGCATACCTCATTTTTCCAAAGCATATTTCACAAATTTCAGGTAAAAATTCGATGTTAGGCTGAATTTTGTCACAATATGCAATTAAACTGTCTACTAGACCTATTTGTCAAATTAAAATGTTCTTATGTGCAACATATTAGCATTACTTAACGTTTCGGGGGGGGGGGGGGCTGTAGCCCCCTCAGCCCCCCCTCTGAATACGCCCCTGTTGAGTGCACTCCATTTCTACTGGATTTCATTTTTTAAAAAATCTATAATTACCATTAAATTCTATGTGAACCATATCAATAGCTTGTAGATCAAAAGCTTTTGCAATAAGGACGAGCCTCTGCCGGCAGTACAGAAGTTCCATTCCATCTCTAGAGCGGGTTGCTCCTGTAATGAAAACATAAACAATGACAAGGCAACACATAAAAGGGAAAACTTGCAGACAAAAATTTTCAGGCTCGAATGCACCACGAATATGTATGTACGTGATCCCTATAAAAACTGTGGAGGCCCTTATGGTTCCAGGAGTTTGAGGCTCCCACATAAAATTTGGCACATACAGGACATGAGGTTGGTAACACTGTCAGTCTTATGCATCGGTTCTTTACTCCCAGGAATGCTCTCAATACACATTTATTTTAAGAGGCTCAGTAGAATCCTGGAGATACTGCCATCAGAAGGATTAGGTCAACTGAAAAATTCCAGTTACTTCATTCAGCAACCATGGTTTGTAACACAGAGTCAAAACCAAATATAACAGTGATTATCTGTAATACAACATGGTTTGACTTCAATTCTATCAGAAAATGAACCAAGCTTGGCAAAACAAGAATGCATTAATACCTTATACTAAAATATGAAGATTTTCCTCTAGTTGTCACAATTAGCATTTATGGAAACCAGTTATTTCAGCAAAATTTTCCTCATCAATTTTAAACTTTAAGTTCAACTCTAAAAGAGTTAAAGACTACCTATATGTACTAATTTCTGTTTCTAAATACAGTATTACCTCGCACTTACATTCCCATAATTAACATTTTCCCGTTGTGTACAACACTTTTTGTTGGTCCCCTTATATTACTCATATTCACAATGTTCCCAAGATTTACACTTTCCCCTGGTTTACACCATCATTCCTCTGGTCCCTAGAAAAGCGTAAAAGAGGGGTAATACTGCATAAACATATTTGT
The DNA here is from genome assembly GCA_964059195.1 of Ectobius pallidus. Classification (NCBI taxonomy): domain Eukaryota; kingdom Metazoa; phylum Arthropoda; class Insecta; order Blattodea; family Ectobiidae; genus Ectobius; species Ectobius pallidus. The sequence goes on along the minus strand of CAXKWD010000002.1, from coordinate 43,623,419 downwards.
AAAATTGAGTTCTGTTTTTGTAATTTTGAATTTCCTACTTTAAAATTCTTGTAAAAACTTTTTCTGCCTGAAAATTTGTGAGTATATTAGCAAATTTGTCTATTCTCTCTTATTTAATATTTTTATTATAATTATGATAATTGCAGACTCTAAACATGAGCTTTGCTAATCTGGGGGCTTTCAAGGATAAATGTAAGATTTTTGTAATGTATATAATTTTGTTTGTATGTTTGCTTGTTTGAAAATTTGATTTTAATAAAATAAATAAACAAAAAGAAATTTACAAAGTTTAGAATGAAGTTCTTTAGACAGAGAAGCTTTACTAATTAATCGAAAGTAGTCAAACATTTAAAACACTTTTAGCTCACTTTACGTACCATTACTAGGACATGTTTCAAGAGGTTAGTTCCCTCCCATCGTCGGCTAGCGGTCGACCGTAAGTAATGGTATGTAAAGTGAGCTAAAAGTGTTTTAAACGTTTGACTACTTTTGAATAAAAAGAAATTTGTTTTGCTGCCATGGAATAACACAATTACTTCTTCCCTACTGTCAATCTGCATGTCACTTTCTAAGCTCCTCATCCACAGAATGTTTCACTACTTACATTTCTATCAGTTCAGGTTATTCCCTGGTTGGGGACCCAGCTAAGGTCACCTTGAGATAATCGTGTACAGAGGCATGGTGAAAACTTAGTTTGTATGATGTCAGGTAAACCATATTGTTCATATTCAGTCCAATGTAACATGAATGGAAGTAGATTACTGGTATAAATGTTACAACTGGATTATTAGTAAGACTGTTAATCTTTATTTTAAAAAATAAAATGAAAAATTACTTGTTTCTTAAACCTCAAACCTGTATATATCCCATTAAATTACCCCACAGAATCCCTATTTGAAGAGCAAAAAGATGTAGTTTAATATATACATACCTATACTAGCACACAGATCATCGCTGCCCAGCACAAGAGCTACAGGATGGAAAGGAGTTGATGCAGAAAGATCTTTAGCAGTTGTACATATCTCTGGAAGGTCCATCATAGCCACTGCACTTTCTATGTACATTATGAGGTTCAACTTTACATCTGGACCCCTTGGAGCCAATAATTCCATCAGTTTTTCTGAAAACTAAATGGTCTGCAATTACTTTTAACCCATCTTTGAACTGTATGGGCCTATGAATTATCATAGATCTCTGTGCACAGATAGTGTGTCATTAAACTACTTTCATGTATTAAGTTATGACTTCATATCTCAGCTCTATTGACATATTATCTTTAAACATAATTGTAAAAATACATTTACCACCTTATTATTCTAACTAAAGCATAAATCATAAGTTAAAGCTATTTCTCACCAATGTCTTTACTAAACTTATGTTACTTATGAAATGATTGTGATGAAATGCAGGTGGAATAGGATACTTCAAAGTTTCCTTTCTTCCAGTAAAATGTCTGATTTTTAATGTTATCTTGAAAGCAATTTTCTGCCACTCATCCTGGCATGTCTTCATACTCATAACATGAAAAAAAAATCTGATGTGAAAGTCACATAACTTCCTCTGCCCAAATAAAAGTTTGCAGCATTTACGCTAATTATGCTATAAATATCTTATTTCCCCTTCTTTGAATGTTGCGACTAAAAACGCAGGCTATGGGGAAAAAACAAGTGACTGCAAACGTTTATTGAACTTTCTGCTGTAAAGAATAATTTCCTAAATTTATCAAACATTCCCCTCAGACATTTCTTTACTGTAAGCAGGGCCACCAGTACATTTTTCTCTTTTCACGTGCTTATATAGAATAAAATGCCTTAAATATCCGCGTATTGAGTTGTTCACCAGGCAAGTTGGTAGGTTACAACCACCCTTCAGAGAATGTTTTTGAAATGGTATAAGCAATCCATGTACAAAATTTAAAGGAAATTTTTAGAGCCGTTTATGAGAAAATAGCAAAAAACAAAATATTCTTCATGTAAAGTCCCCTTAAATATAAGAAAAGGTTGTAGTCAATCTTCACAGCCTCAGAAGGTACCTAACCCAAATACAAAATTTTGTTTTCGTACGATTTACAAGAAGCCGTATTGCAAAAAGCACGTATTCTCAGTGAGTTGCTTATAACTACCCTTCAGAGAATTTGTTCGAAAAAATGTTTCAAATAAAAGTTTTAGCTCTTGGTACAAGCAATCCATGCGCAAAATTTAAAGAAAATCGTTAGAGCCGTTTTCGAGAAAATCGCGAAAAACGAAAATTTCTTCATGTAAAGTCCCCTTAAAAATAAGGGAAATTTGTCGCCAATCTTCGAATCACATCTTCAGAAGGTACCTGACCCAAATACGAAATTTTGTTTTCATGCGATTCTCCGTTTCGGAGCTAGCCTGTTCACAAACTTCCACACAGACAGACAGACAGACACACACACAGACACACACACAGACATGTTTCCAAAAATAGTATTTTTGGATTCAGGGGGCCTTGAAACGTGTATATATGCTAAAAACTCAACTTCGAATTTTAGGGTCGAAAACAATACTTCCTCTACCTATAGTACCTATGGTACGGGCAGAGGAAGTAATAATTTCAGAGAGTCAGGGTTGCCCAATATTTCAAGAGTTTTATTTGTCATTAAGCGATATGTAACTTATTTACAATAGACTTCATCAAATACACTTAAAACTAGAAGTAAAAGTAAACAATATTATACATTATAATGTACTCAGAGATTAATTAAAATTAAAATCTACTTATAGTCTACAAATATTGATTTGGCCTAATTAAAGTTGTTTATCACAACATTAAGTGACTAGAAAATCATCTAAATCATAGAATTCTTTTAGGACTGCCTAAAAATTTGTCAATAGATGCTTTCCATGGCAGAACTAGGCAACTTACTAAAAATTTATATTGCTTATATAAGTTAAATGACTTTTTATAAATTTATTTAATCTGAAATTGAAGCAAATCTAGTTTCAAATGGTTTCTGGTTCTATGTTCGTGTATATCAAAACATTATGTACTAAATTTTTATATTCAAGACTACATAGTGACATAATTGATAATTAGAAAAAAGGGTTTCCACAACTATCTCAATGTTTTACTTCTGCTAAAATTCTTTTGGCTTTCTTTTGACATAGCATATCTTCACTACCTGAAGCTTTTAGCTGTAGGAATTATACTACATACACTAGAAGGAAATCAGATTTACACATTCCCAGGCCAAATCTCAGCTGTTATCAAAAAGGTGTTTACTAAATAGTATTCTGGAATTAAATTCTTTGATAAACTTCCAAAAGCGATTAAAAAATTTACTAACAAAAACCAAAAGAAATGAAATTATTGATTAAGAAATATTTAAATGCTCACAGCTTCTACTCTGTTGATGACTTTATGACAAATAGTTAATAGTTTATAAATGTAATTCTGTTTAATGCTTTGACAAGTTCCACATCCTATAGTCATCAGACTTTTATGGGATCTATGGAATGCTTTCTTACTTTACTTTACTTTACTTTAATTCTGTTTAATGCTTTGACAAGTTCCACATCCTATAGTCATCAGACTTTTATGGGATCTATGGAATGCTTTCTTACTTTACTTTACTTTACTTTACTACTAAGTTACATACAAATACATACATATTATATACAGAGTGTCGAAAATATTTATTAACAAAATTTTCATCAAATAGGCCAGTTGAGAACAAATCTTTTCAAATGTATGTAAATAATACCTACTTATTCGACACCTAACATTTTCTTAAGTGATTTAAATTAATATTCATTAACAAGTTATATTCGGTCTATAAGGAGGGATTTAATTGTTTAATTCTCTTCCTTCCATATGGTATTCATTGACATATCTTGTTACTGAAGGGTTAATACAGTATTTCAATAAATAATAATTACAATAAAACTCACTATGAGGTGATGGAAAGCAAATTACTTTTTTTATTCTCAAATCTATTATTGAGCCGCTCGGGGGAACAAAATGGTAAGTGCCAAATGGGGTATGTTGAAAAAGAGAATAAATAAGTTTCTCATTAACCTAGAAATCTGAACAATTTTATTTTCAGCTCAATTTTGTTCTCAACACATTTGAACATATAGAGATCAATACCTATCACCTACCATTCTGTTACACCAAACAAGCTGTCAAGTCAAAAATTACTTGTTTCATATCAGTGGCACTTACCATTTTGATCCCCCGAGCAGCTCAATTATGTCCCTTGATTAAAGATATTAATGGAAATACGTTTCAAATTACTTGTATTTAAACTATTTCTATAGATTTAGTTACTAAGAACTAACCCATTCGATATCTTCTGAGTGTTCAACTTTTGGAAGAAGCACAGTAGGTGGTAAATTTTTTGCTGTGAGAACAGCTTCCAAATCCAGCTCACACAATCCACTCTCCACTGAGTTAACTCTGACTGACCACTCTGGCTGGAACTCTGACACAGGTCCACTGTTCAGCATATTGCGAATATTCTCACGAGCAGCAACCTGTAACATGAGCCATTAAGGGAATTACTCGACTTTATATACACAAGTAAAGAGCATTAATTCAAATGAAAGTGATATTAAACTAAAAATCTTGACTGTGATTAATCTATATATTTATACTGTATTGCTCTACACAAGAAAAAAATTACCAGAATTAGGGTTTAGGCATGATATTTACATTCTTATAACACAAGGAGTAACCAATATATTGACATACCCTATCAAAGACTCTCGAAATCCATCAATAGCTTTGAAATTCTACGGTCAAAACTTTATGATAACCTACCAAAAAAAATTACTGATCTGTCTGAGCCATTATTCAAAAGTAAGCTGTATGATATGTTGGTTGGTAAACCCTGTTACTCCGTAACAAAGTTTTTTCAACTTTAGCTCTTACTCAAATACTGTAATGTTTAATTTTTATGTCTCTATGTCTTCATAGGTGTCTTTTTATGTATTTGATATTACTGTTATTATTGTATTGTTCCAATTTGTTTCTGTTTTCATTTTTGACGTTGTCTATTGCCATTTAGGCTTAACGACGATAGAATGCAAATGCAAATGAAAAAAATGAAAAAAAAAAAAAAAAAACCAACAACAACAACAAACAAATAGGGAGCCCTCACAGCAGGGCTTAAAGTGATAAAGAGAAATCATTGCTTAAGTGGCTTGAAGTGAGATGGTGGTATGCAACTACTCAAAGAGTGAACAGCCTTCAGCAAGAAAACCTTTTTTTTTATAACGGAACTGAATGTACTGTAGTGTTGATTAGTGTTGAAACACTATTAGGCCTAATATTAATGTTGAAACTGAATCTTTCACAGACCCTATTATATTTTATCTAGGCTAATATAAAAATCTAGTGGTTTCTATGAGTCTGTCTTACTCTTTCAAGGTAAAAACATTCAACTGATACAGGTAACTTTGCATGGGGGGGAGGACAAAACAAAAACATAGGGGAAAAGGTAATCTGCGCCACTTCTACCTTTTCCCCCAACCTAAACGATGTAAACTGCGTCATCAACATATGTAAACTGCACCACGGACATATGTAAACTGCGCCATCGACATTTAAATGGCGTCACCATCATATTAACGCACTAACATTTTCCTTCCCACTTCTCTATACTTAGGACTGGCTATGAAATTGCGACCACTAAAAGATAATGTACACAATAACTGTTGAAACTATAAAACACAAGTGAATGGCTCGTTAGTGAGATTGTGTTTTGATGTGCTTTGCTAGAGAAAAGTTGTTACCAACATACCTGTACATAGAATGGTACCAACTTACAGACAAGTACGCTCCCATCAGCTCATGTGCAAAAAATTGTTACTGAATACAAACGAACATTCACATATTAGGTCTAACTTTTGTTTGCCTATAACTACTGCTGCAACCTACATATCCCCATGGCGCAGTTTACATATCTCATTTTTATTCTATTTCAAATTCGGTGTCAACTGTGGCGCAGATTACATACACCCAAACATAGGGCTATAGCTGTTCCAAAATGTTTTACTGTTTCAAGATGGTGGCTATGTTAATGGTTTATAGTAACAACAGGATACCAATATTTTACTTTCTCATGGACAAACCGAAAATCAAATTTGGAGACCACTTCCAATGCGGTATTTAAAATTAAATTTTCTAAAAAAAAAGTTTGTATTTTTCAATCTCTTAAAATGCTTGTTGAGAGAATGCCATTTAATGGCTTCAGATAAACAATAGGATTACATTCCTTGCCAATATTGCTTTGGTTTTTGACAAACAAAAACAAATTGCTAAGGAGAAGACATCGTAATCGAACCTGGACAAGCTGCGTGAGGAAAGAGAATGCATCCCCGGCTCCATAGCAGTGGTCCACAGTGATACAACTACAGTGAGTCCCACGCAAGAGTTGACCAATGACGCGGGTTCCTGTGGCACGGCGGGCACAGCTCCAACTCCTGAGCGACCGGATGAAATATCTATGCTAATAAAGTCGCAATTAGTGTAATGATTCAGGTTCTCACATCTACAGTTAAAATTACAATGAAAATAACCCCGTACCTCATCACAAGAGATGTTGGAAATGTTCTCTTCTTGCATCCACACAATTCTGGCACCTTTTTAGGAAATTTTCTTTCATGCGCATAAGTTCAGCTTCCGAGATAAAGTTGATTTCTCTTGTGATATTGTCTTTAAGTTCTTCTAATGTATGGGAAATTGACCTATACACTTTATTTTTCAAGTTTCCCCATAAATAATATTCACATACTGTTAGAAGAACTTAAAGACAATATCACATAGGCCTATCACAAGAGAAACGAACTCTGTCTCGGAAGCTGAACTTATGCGCTTGAAAGAAAATTTCCATAAAGCTGCCAGTATTGTGTGGATGCAAGAAGAGAACATTTCCAACATCTCTTGTGATGAGGTACGTGTTTATTTTCATTGTAATTTTAACTGTAAATGTGAGAACCTGAATCATTACACCGATCACAGCTTTATTAGCGTAGATATTTCACCCGATCACTCGGGAGTTGGAGCTTTGCCCGCCGCGCCGCAGGAACCCGCATTGTTGGCCAACTCTTGCGTGGGACTCACTGTATAATAACTTACATCAATTTATTTGTTTTTTCTCTTGTCAAATACAGATTAATCACAACCAACCTTGTAGTTCTGCAAATGTACTAAATACGGAAATAATAGCCTACTACAATGCCAATAGATTGAGGGAAATAAGGTATTCTGAAACTTACTTTCTTATTTGCTGCCACTCCATCTTCACAATCCATTACTATGCAGTCAACTTCTAAGTTTAACGCCTTGTCAAGCTTCCTCTGTTGATCTCCAGGGACATACAAGATTGCACGTCTTGCTGTATAGTGGCGAACCTTGGAGAATAAAACATAATGCTTGTAGATTCTAAAACTGTATGATTTCATTTTAGAGTAACAATGTGTTGACAACTGTTTCATTTCTATATCAATTAACAGTTCAAAATAACATTAGCATGGCTGTGATACCTACAGCTAAATGCAACTGATTAGATGGGTAAGAAAGGTAAATGCAAAACTGCATTGAAAGTCTGTAGGGCTACAAGGATGTTTCTATCTCTCTTCTCGTGCATAACAGTCCCGACTGTTGCTTATCTACATTCCACATTAACTGATATGCTTGTTAAAAATAAATTAACTAAAATTACACACAAACTGGAACTTTTACATTCCTTCCCCACAATACTCATGCACTCTAGTGCTCCAAACACCAATTATTTTCATGTTGTTGTTGAATGTAAATATAGACTGTACCAACAATAATGACATCTATGAGCATTGCTTTTCTTTCTCCTTCCTCAACAGAAATTCCCAATAATCCAATGTTTTATTGGGCTGTTTATGTCACATATGCAGAACTCTACTGTACATGCTTTAGATGAAGTGACAGGGAGTTACTATAAACTCCTTAAAATTACTGTTACTATACCAACAGAACATCAGAACCAGAAGAAGTTTGTGTGTGCATATCATGTTACTGATAGATCGAAACCATCCCCAAGATTGGTGTCAGGCATGAAGCACTTTCATTTAACGGTTATTGAAAAATTAGCATGAAAAAAAAAAATAATAGAATTTCTACCATCAGTAGGAAAGACTAGTACTATGCAAGACGATTTTTACAGCAACCACTTGGTTCTTCACTTAATAGAGTATCAAGAAGAGGTAGTCTTTGAATATAATATTGTGCCTCTCACACTGCTGCATCACACTACACTATAGATGAATATTCCTTGTTACTTACTTTGTAACTATATAACAAGTATGGAACAATAACAACTTGTTACAAATAATAAAAATAACAAGCTACCAAAGCTCCTGAATAGGGTGTCCTTTATTGTTGCACCGACACTGATGATTTATATAAGCACATGGGAAAGGAGCCAAAATAAGACACGAGAAAATAGTAATTTTAACGATTGAGGGAAATAAAGTTGTGTGTATAGGCTATGTTTCAAGAGCCAGAATTAGATGTGAGAAAATAGTAAATTTAATGATCGAGGTAGAGAAGCAGAACACAAGCTTGGGGTTGTGAAAGCAGTGTTTGTGAATTTAATACATTCAAATTTAGCAGCGAATGATATATTACATTAAAATCATGGGGAAAAATAGTTATAGGTCACGCACTAGGCTCCTCCCACCAACTCTCTAATGGGACCAGCCTGGGAAGGAGGGGTTTAGGGTTTCGAATGTCTCCTCTTAGATTGTGTTGGTAGTATTGCACAAGGTGAAACTGGGAAAAATTTATTTTTTCTTTATTCCCTTTTTGTTTTTGTTTTCCTCTCTCTTCCTCCCTTTCTCTCACCTTCTCCTTGCTCTACCTACCTATTTGGGACCTATTCCTAACATTAAATTTTGGATCGGCTGGGATTCGAACTTGTGGCCACTAGCACCATAACCAGTAGCCTTAACCACTACACCAAGAGCGATTGCTGAGTGGTGAAGGGAGGATTTGTCTATTTAAGTTTAGAGGGCATAGTACATGAGAAAGAAGCGTTTTGGTGCAAGGGTCATTTCCTTGTAGCGAGGTGCGTGTGCAAGGCTCGGAAGCAAGGGGGCTTGGCTGGTGCGTGACCTAAATGTATCTTTTGCCAAAATCATTCCTGTTTTGACTGATGGTGCACTCACGCAACGGAAAACTGGTGGGAAGCAGCCAGTGGGCGAAGCTTGGCTGGTGCGTGACCTAAATGTATCTTTTACCAAAATCATTCCTGTTTTGACTGATGGTGCACTCACGCAATGGAAAACTGGTGGGATGCAGCAGTGTGCGAGGCACGGTATTATATTCAAAGACTAACTCTAGGGGAAATAACTTACGGGTACTATTTTTGATGCTGAAGTATTAATTAACTTCCTGGCACAGAACTTCTGTAGTTTAAATAATGCCATAACTCGACTTGGGAGCATTATGAATTTGAGATCTGGAAAGAATGAACTCAAAGTTAACCAAGTTCTTGTATATAATCTTAATTGGACATGCGTTTTTTTACAGTTGTTGGATGACGATTAAATTGTTAATATAAAACAAAATCAAGGTACTATCTTAGACACTTACTTTGTTTGGTTATATTTGTCTATTAATTACATTAATAAACCTAAAATTCTGGACACAGATAGCACCTAACCAATTTGCATTACAAGTTACCTAAAAATATAAACTATACATGTCATTTAGTTAAAACAAACTTAATATGTGTATGGTTATGTTTATTAATAACCAATACAAGTAAAAGTTTTTGATATTATTTAAAAATGCTTAATATCAATCAAAATGTTCATGATGACAATTATTCAAAATAGATGCACATCAAACATGCCGGACACAATCCATAATATACCAATAGATAGCGCTGTTGCTTACATTTCACAGAATGACAAACCTCACGACAATCAAATAACGGAATTCACATATAGCCAACAAAAATATAAATAAACAGAAAACAGCACATGGCGTACTAGGGAACTGGTAATTCTTTTAAAGTAAGTAAAACAGTATAATTTTTGTGTTTCTAATGTTCTAATTCACATGAATAAAAAGACTTAAATGAGATTTATCTGGTTGATTGATTCAAAATTTAATTAAAAACACCAAATCCACAATGCTATATTCAATTTGAGGTTAAGTTTTCTGTGTTGTGTTTTCTGTTTTGAAAATAATATACATAAATGGTTTTCTTTCAGAATATACAATTATGGGTTTGACAAAGCAATATTTGCGTTACGTACCTGCAGGGAATTTCAATATAATAGCCAGTGCAAATTGCAATGTTGTGTTTCTTACATTGGAAGGCCAGGAGGGCAGATATGTTGGAGTAGCTGCTTGTGAAGACATTATTATTTGGGATATGCGTCTTGGAGAAAAGGTATTAGTACTGTGCCACTATTATATTCCTATAGCTTTAATTCTTATTTAGCAGGACAGACCTAACCTTTACTTGTATGTTTAAATTCTAATCATGTGACCAAATTATGTTGGTTTTCTTGTACAGTCTTTGTTTAGCTGTAGCATTAGTTAAAAGAAGTAAACACGTGTAATCATTGGATGAATTTAAAGTGCAGTTTATTGCATGGGGAGTTTACGTAGACCTATGCTTACTGGTATATAGGCTAATTTTCTTTAGTCATAATTATGGATGTTGGGATGTTATTTATATTAATATGTATTCAACAATATACTTGTTTTAGGCCTTGGTTCTTCCAGGAGACAAGTACGAAGTCACCTGTCTATGTGCTAGTCCTAATAAGCAGTTTCTAGCAGCTGGCTATTTGGATGGAACTGTCAAAGTTTTCAATCTCAAGTCAGGAGAAAATGTAACAAACTTTTCAGGTCATCGTGGAGCAATCACTTGTCTTGCATATGATGAAGAAGGACATCGACTGGCATCAGGGGCAAAGGTAATCTGACCAACCATCCCATATTTCCTATGACTATCTAGGCGCAGTCGGCGAAAGAGTAGAACAGGCTGCGCACACGTCCCCCTTCTACTCAATACCAGCCTGGCAGCTTACCCTATCCTGCCAGTCGTTCCTAGACTGTCTCCTAGCCACCCGCCGGCTGCTGCTCAACGCCAGTAATAATATTTTACAGTAAAAAAAATACCCTTGCCCCATAGACATAGCCTATTTTACAATTACACAAAACACCGTATATATGCCAACAGAACATTTCACAATTATAAAAAACAAAATAATAAATATTTCATAATAAAAAAGACCCTTGCACCATACATAATATTTTGCAATTATAAAAAAAAAGCTTGTATTATAACTTAAAATATGACTTAATTGATGAAGGAAAATTCCCTTGCACCAACACTGCTCTTTTCATAACTACAAAATATCTCAAAATTATAAAAACCGCTAGATGTCTCCCCCACCCGAAACCTCTACTTTCCAGGCGGGTTGGAATGGGGGACTCGTGTGCGACCTGTTTTACTTTTTTCCCACTATCTATTTGTGATTTTTTTATGACTACATTCTGAAAAAGCAGATCATTTAGTAGTAGTAGTAGTAGATATCTTGTCTTTCAGATCCTGCGTAGAGCAAGGCTCAAGGATATAGAACATGTCAGATGAAAATATATAAATGCATTTATATAACATACCTTAATACACTGTACTGTAAACTACTAAATTTATTCAAACTGGAAATATTTATCCATATTGTAACTTAGAAGGTGTGAGTTATTCAAAATTCCTCGAGAGTTCTTCTGAAAATCTGCATTTGCTTTGAATGAAAGGAAGAGCACACTAATGTGAATAGTAATATTTCATTTACATTTTTACTGCATAACACTTTGCTGTGTTCTTTTAATGAGATAGGTTGGTTTTTGCACTTTGTTATGTGGTAGCCTATCTATTTATTTAGAAGTTTATTGTATGTCCGTACACCTATTACAGAATATGTTGAGAAGCCTTCTGAGAAACATTGTATAAGATACCATGTGGAAAAAAAGTACAGAAATTTTCTCAAGGATTAACTTTGCACACTGTGTGCATTTCTTATTTTGTTCATAATGTGCTCTGGCCATATAAATTCAATCCATCAGCCATTCTACATAGTGGTAGGTATGATCTTTCTTTTGGTTTTACAGGATACAGATGTTATACTGTGGGATGTGGTGGCAGAAACTGGACTGCATAGACTGACTGGTCACAAAGGCATTGTAACCCAGGTCTGCTTCCTTAAGGAGTTCAATGTTCTTGTTTCCAGTTCCAAAGACTCTTTTGTTAAGTTCTGGGATCTTGATACTAGTCACTGCTTCAAAACCCTTGTTGGACATAGGAGTGAGGTAACTCGGTCAAATGGCTATTATAAAGATTAAAATAATAGACGAAAACATTAATTACAGACCACATTTTAGATCTTGTTTGTATTATAAATACTGATGATGATAAATTTGAAAGTAATGATTTCCATTGACAAAGTTTTGTCTGTAGTACAGTTAAAACGACTGTGAAGTTGTTATTAATTCCAGGTTTGGGGATTGACTCTAGTAAAGAACAAGTATCTGGTGACAGGATGTGGTGATAATGAATTACGAGTGTGGCGTGTTTTATCAAAAGATGCAGCCATGGAAGAACCAGAGAGTGTAGAGAAAACAGTTGCAAACACAGAAGGCTTCGTTACAGGAGAAGACATTGGTGATGTCGAGGGGGTGGTGAGTTTTGTTAAACTCTTTCTCAAAGATAGTCTTTAATATTGTTTCCTGTTACTGGGTCTTCCTAATGTTCTTTTCCCTTGTTTTTCTATGAAACTTTTCTCTTCTGCTCTTCATATCCTATGTAAATAATTTAGTAACAGGTTTACTATTTGCTGAGCAAAATGCAAAAATTTAACCTTATCATAGACTTCAAACCATAGAAATTACCCAGTAAGAGAAATCTATAATGTTTAAAAGTTTCAATTGATTTTTAAGATAAATTGGTCTAGGCTTTTACATTTTAACGGAAAATTTGCCTAATAAATTCTTCAAGGGTGCTGACTGAACCAATATACTATGTAAATTATGCTTAATAGTAGCAGTATAATAAATATTGATATATTGGTATCACGATATGTTACCAGAGTCCTCTAGTATGCAGAAAGGCTGGAGCGGTCCTTCGTGCTGGAAGAGGTCGTGTTGTGAGCTTAACTTCAGATCCAACAGGCCATGTACTTGCCTGCCATGGGACTGATAACCAAGTGGAGATGTTCCATTTCTGCTCTGATGATGATGCAAACACAAGGATGAAGAAGAGGCAACGCAAAGAAAGGAAAAAATCTGCAAAGTAAGATATTGATTAACTGTTCAAAAAGCAAGTTAATTAAAATGATATACTAATAGATTCACTCAGATGCTGCTAAAATTTGTCAACCTTATACTTGCAATACTTTTTTGTTTTAATCAGAATTCTTGTTTTCTTGCCATCTAGAATTGGGGATCCACCTCCTAACCCGACATTTCAAAAGCCAGGGATCAAAGATGAAGTGCGAAGGTTAAATGTGATCAAGGTGGCCATGGGAAAACTTAAATCTGTGGATCTCGTAATGGGAAGAGGCGAACTCAGGGTATGTAGGAGTAAATTGATTTTTGTTTGAAGAAATAGGCTATGTGCAATGGGGTCTAATTTGTGTCAGGTTTAAAAATTGTCAGAGCACCGCCTGCATTTGGTAGTTCTCCTTGGATATTTCTGAGGTAGAGAGTTCAGGCATTCAGACTCATGAGGACAACTGAGGAACTGTTTGATAAAGACCTAACAGCCATGGGTGGTAGAATGCTGGACATATATCCTCAGGCTTGACATCTACCAATGATGTCAAAAGACAAGAGGTAGCTGAATAATCAGATGATAGTCCTTATCCTGCCATGGACGAAGTACCACAGAGTTTAATTTAAATTGTCATAGAAAAGCAATACATAGATTCATATCAATAATACTTTTTCAGAGATATTAGAGTCTAGAGCAGCAGTTCCCAATGTTTTAATTGTATTAATGCCCCCTTGAAATATTCATAACACGTTTGCATAATTTAGGGCACAGCAAGATGGCTATATTATGTTAATGTTTTAAATATACACATGGAAATTTTTATATGACATAAAACACTACTCAAAAAATATTTTTTTGTCTTACTTAAAGATTGTAATGTGATAGTTGGGCCTGCTTGAAACTGACAGTTTAGCAAGATCTGGGTCAATAGAAGACAACTTACTCAATATCAACATCATGAACATGAGAACTGAAAATGTGGATTCACACAAATATTGCTTGCAAATGGCATTAGGATTTGGGGAAATTACTTATACCCAAATTGTTTTTAATTACTGATCTGCATTTACACTAACTTGGAAAGTCACGAATACCAAAAGGTAGTAGAATTTAACTACATATACACCAAGAAAACAGCATCTCACAACACAAGGGAATTACACATTAGACCGGAATTTCAGTTCTTTTATTTTTGTCTAAAGAAAGAAACTTGAGGTTACATGAATGTTGAGATGAAAGCAAATCTACCACTGGAAAGGGATTTCAAACGTCACAGCCATGTGTTTGCAGCCAGCTAACTGTAACTAATCATACATTCTTACCCTAAAAATTGATATAATATGTGATTTATGAAAACTTATGCAAAATTGGGAATATGGTAAGTTAAATTATCATTCTTCATCGTTACCACAGTTGGGAACCGCTGTAGGCATTAAAATATGCTTCCAGTGTTTATACTAGAAGGAAATGCACTGACACTAGTTCAAATAACTAGTAGGCACATTAGTCAAATAGAGAAATTCCATTGCTTTTAATCAATGTTTTTTAACACGTTTTATTGAAGGTTGCACTAACATTAAGCACCAACTGTATAGAGTTACATTCCATGAAACTTGGAGAAAAAGATGCAGAGTGTCGATGCCTGCGCAAGATAAGTTCTCAAGGTCATCAGTCAGAAGTCAGAGCTGTGGCTTTCAGTTCTGACAACTTGGCCATTGTGTCAGCCAGCGCTGAATCCATCAAAATGTGGAATAGGTAAGTAAGTTAAATTTTATTGGGAGTGAAGTGAAATCTCTTCTAATAAATACATAGTAAAAAATACTTCACTATTATGGGTGCATTGCCAGTACAAATATTTCTATATGAAGATTTCCCAAGCGTATGAAATACAGGGAGTCATAAGGCCTCAGCAACATCACCTAGCAGTACAAGATGGAAATTTGGTATTGAAACTTAGCTGAAGATATTGCATACTGTATTTCATGTATACCAAATTTGCTTGCCTAATTTGTGACCTCGCATGTTTTGGGTACCCTAATTTTTAAAGAATTATTTTTGCTCCATGTACTTTACATACTTCTTTCACAGTGAGGTATTTTATGTACTGTACTTTTCTTACAGTGTGGTAGAATTAGTAGGGACTTTTTTTTTTTACAAGCAAACCTCCATTAGCAACCGTGAAAAAAAAAGATTTTCCATTCTAAAGTCACTGATAGAATGTATATTGTACACAAATAAAAGGCCTCCAGTGAGTAATGAAGCGATGGAGAGTTGGCAATTGGGGGGGGAGTTTGAAGTTGAAAGAAAGGTAGATACAGTAAGTAAGTATGAATGCATTCATAAAATCTGATACTGATCATTCATAATGAATTTTTTACAATATTGTCAGGTTTTCACTCTTTTTGTAAGTGAATATTTCTTACTTGTTCTAAAATAAATAAATAAATAAAAAATAGTTTTGTTAAATGTACTAATGTAGTAATTATTTTCCAGGCCATCGTTGGCTTGTCTTAGAACTGTGGAGACTGGTTATGTACTTACCACATGTTTTGTTCCGGGTGACCGTCATCTTTTGGTGGGTTTGAAAGAAGGCCGGTTACTCATTGTGGACATTGCATCGGGTGATTTGTTGGAGGAAATTCCAGCTCATACCAAAGAATTATGGTCCATCTGCCTGCTACCAGACCAGGTATTGTATTTGTCTAAGGACAGATCAATCATGATTCAGTTTTACTTAATTTACATTTTCCTACAGTCATCTTTTTACTCTAAACTGTGTGGTATATCATATAAAAGCATAAAGAATCAGTATAATTGTCAGGGTTTGTTGATTTATAATGTAAAGGCAGTAATTAATATCAAGTCATAGCCTGTGTTGAATTGTGTGATATTTAATTTGTTGTACAATTGAAAATTTATTTTATGTTAACAATAATTCTTATAAATATACTTTATCCATTTATTTCAATTTCCAATCAATCTTTCTGGGATTATCAATTAGTGTACCTACAGTTAATTCTGCTATATCAGTTTTCCCATTCAGAGCATTTCAACAGAAAATCATAATCAGAATAAATACTGCATACAAGATGAATTGTACACCTGATTTCTGTGTAAACACTATTTATTTGTAGTAAAGTTCCTTTGTAACACACTGTAGTGAATACTAAATTACAATTAAGGAGCATTTTTTCAAAAGCCGATAACTGCAGTTTTTGACGAAATTGAGATATAAATTGTTTCGTATAGTTTAAGTAGCTGCCTTTCCAATGGTTATACTGGTTCTTTCATATTTCGACATCTGTTCCACTCAGAAATGGTAGAAAAACGGTAGTTTTTGGAAAATCTGATATCTACGGTTAAGGCATTCTATCAAAAGCCGATATCTCAAAACTATACCTTATGTAGATATCGGCTTTTGAAAAAACGCTCCTCAATTACATTCCACTGTATATTGTATATTATTTGGGTTACTTTACTCTGGGTTCTTTTCATTTCAGCGAGGATTTGTGACTGGAGGAGGTGATGCTACAGTTAAGTTCTGGCAGTTTGAGTTAATTGATGATCCGAGTAACAAAGAGAGTAAAGCAAAGGTTTTGTCTGCTCTCCACACAAGAACACTCAAAATGAACGAAAGTGTTCTGGTTGTTCGAATATCACCTAATAGTCGACTCATAGCAGTAGCGCTTCTTGACTCAACTGTACAGATATTTTTTGTTGATACTCTAAAGGTAAACTACATTGCTTTTTTCATTTCAGAGGGTTTTAGTAATATATTTTGCAATTGTTAATTAATATAATTACTGAGATATGTAGATTCTTTAAAATTAGAGCCCTTGAGCACAAAAAAATAAGGGGAACAACAGACCCATGCTGATTGAACAGTTGACGTGTGTATTGATATTTAAAAACTTGATTCTCAACTTGCCCGACAGATTCATGAACAAAAAACAGAAAATATTTACACATCATAAAGTCCTGTGTGTCGCAAAACTGAGGTTAATTTATGCATGTGGAAAGTAAGATTGAACCCAGATTAATATAAGTTTAAGGATATACGGTTGTTTTGATTAATGTCTCTAATTTCAGTAACATTGATTAAAACAATGAAATTTATAAAGATTTGAACTAGCCCTAGAGTGTATTTACATTTTAAATACATACTACATATTTATTTCTTATTTGGTTCCGCATTGCAATATAGAGCCTCATGCAGCACTTTAAATGTTGGTCAGTGAACTTAAAAGCTATAAATTCTTTACAGTAAGAATAAAGTCCTAAGGTCAGTGCATTCATATAAATTTAAGAATCCCAAAAAGATACATGCATAACCCTTAGCAAGATAGTACAATATAAAGAAAGCATATTCATTCTTTCATAAAACCGCTCTTCCCTCCTTTCCTCATCTACTACAACAAGAAAAAAAGTTATGAGAAGCTGCTGAGAATCTCTCTGTATTCCAAAACATTTCTTTGTAGCCTAAGGTCAAGAGTCAATGGTTCTTTTGCCTAGTTGAGTACAATGCTGCCAACAGCCAACATTCCTTACCCTTCATTTTATTTTATATCTAAATTCTTTTGTAATAGGTTAGGTTGTCCTAATGACCAAAAATTAATGTGAGCCATAAATTCTGATTCATTCTATTTACTGCCTAACTCTGTAAAAAGTAAAGTGATCCCTATACAGGCCATGGAGGCCCAGAGGGTTCCAGGAGGTTGAGGCACCCAGATTTTGGACATTCGGCACATGAAGGTGGTAAGGTTGTCAGCCTTACGCACCGGCCGCCTTTACCCCCCAGGATTGCTCCTGGTACTCATTTCTGTTAGAGGCTGAGTCGACCCCAGGGCCATAGTGCCACCAGAAGGATTAGGCCAATTGAAAAATCTCAACGACCTCATCGGGAATCGAACCCGCGACCTTCCGGTTTGTAGCACAGCGCCTCAACCACTATGCTACGGCGTACCCCCGCCTAACTCTGTACAACCCATAATATGTACAGAACAATCTTTATTCATTATTCATTCTGTTTGTGTGCCTTTTTAACCCCTCCCAGCTAAGTTACCTGAATCATCTCCAGATGTGAATTTTGGAGTACCAGTATTTCATAGCGTATAATACATTACATTTTAGATTTATGTAACTGTCCACATCATCACAATTTTGCTTATTTTTGAGAACAAACTATACTGATATATGAATTCTGTAGATTCTAAAGAATGTTACATTCGCATATTTGGTCATTTATATTTATTTATTTAAAAAAATTAATCAAGCAGCGAACTATAATCCCCACAAGATAGATTATACAGTGTCAAAGTTCTTTGATCAGGGAACTTGAATAATATTTCAAGCAAAGTTTGCATGAAAGATATATTACATGATACCAAAGATTTTTGTAATAACCAGTAGAAACAATTGCCTCTGTTACTGTGAATGACACTATGGTATTAATAACTTCTAAGTGATTTCTCTACAGTTTTAACTGTTTTGGCACCTTTCACTTCTTTTAATCTCTGAATCGTTTATGAATCTTTCGAACTGCAATGTTGATTTGCTATTTTCAGTTGTTGCTATGGTAACTACAAATTCTTTGATCAAATATAGCCAGGGTGACCAGAGATCTCAGTTTTACCAGGACTGTCTCAGTTTTGAGCATCTTGTCACATCTAAATGTCCCGGTTTTTGAGGAACGTGATTTTGCTAGAAGAAATATGTATTTTGCAAGATGCTTTTTTTTTTCTGCCAGGTAGCAACACTACATACATGGTATGAAAGATACTCTTTTACAGGCTAAGAGATTCTTATGATAATTTGTTATTGCCACGGACTAAGTTGGCATCTGGCTGAAATCAATATAGTTTATGCCGGTTAATGCTATTATTGTCTAATGCTGACTTGTGCTGGCCATTTTTACTTGTGCCTGTTACTACCTACTAGTTTAAGTTTCGCATTGAGTGAATTTTGATACTTCTCAATTTACTTGAAGACATATTTTTCACAATCAATTATAAGATAAACTAAGGAAAGAAAAATCAGGAGCTCCTAAAGCAAATAACTAGTTCTGAAAAGTACAGAAAAAATGAATGACCTTACTTTGATTAATTAATATCCACATTTGATCTTTATGTGCTTTATTATTTTCTAAATGTAAAATTTTGAATGCTTTATTTGTAAAATTAATATTTATAAATGAAGAACACACTGAAAAAATTTGAACGGTAATATGTTCTGATTTTTTTCCCCCCAATCTGATCACCCTAAATATAGCAACAAGCAGAGTTTTTAAAATCATGCAAGATGATTGTCATCAAACTTCTTTTGTCACTGACACGGGACAGTTTAACACTACATAATTAGGTTTTAAATTCTTAACTATGATAAGTAATATAAATCCTACTGTACTTGCCTGCAGTTTTTCATCTCGCTGTATGGGCACAAACTTCCTGTGTTGTGCATGGATATCAGCTATGACTCCACTCTCATTGCCACTGGTTCTGCTGACCGAAATGTCAAAATATGGGGTCTCGACTTTGGTGACTGTCATCGCTCGCTGTTTGCACATGATGACTCAATCACAGGGCTTCATTTTGTGCCTCGTACGCATCAATTCTTCACATGTGGCAAAGATGGCAGGGTCAAGCAATGGGATGCTGATTCCTTTGACAAAATCATCACATTACAGGTTTGGCAACTGATTATTCTCGTTTTCCCTATCTGCAGAGTTAAATTTGTTTCAGAAATTAAAAAAATTAACTGTCATATATAGGGTGAATTCTAAAAATATTTATTCCTTAAAAGTGTGAACATTCAAATGGGAATAAACAATTATTGTAACTGGGATTCACAGTGAAGTAATCAAATACACACAATTAATTCTGTTTTCCACTCAACTTCACTAATAAAATCTTAAGTTAAAAATCTATTTTGCTTTAAGTTATTGCTTTTGCTGGTATTTAAATACTTTTTTATAATTGTTCTTCCCTTCTTAATGCTACATTTTAGCAAGAGAAACCTAATTTTAAAACCATTTTATTTATATTCCTTCAAAATATATAATATATCCTTTAGGGCAAAAATATAATAGATTATTATATTGATGAGTGTAACTTCTCCTGTTTTTATTTTTAATGTAATTCTCTCTCTAGATCCAATGTTTAAATTGTGTAACAATTACTCCGATTAAGCTAGCTGTGTCTAATTGGCACCCTTAATTTAAGGCAGCTATCCTAAAAGGATTTCCTCTAATAAACTTCTGTAAAATTACTTGCATTTATAATAATTATATAAGAGTTGAATTTTTACACAAAAACTTCACTTTTGGTATAGTTTACCTGTACTAGTTTCGGCACCTTTGCAACCATTGTTAACAGCTATACTTCAACTGCCGTGTTACCCTCCCGCAGACGTGGTACAAGCTTCGAGATGAGGCCTTCATTGGTCGGGATATCGAAGTTCATCAGTTGGTTCCCATTCTTGTGAATAAAAATTCTTTCCCAGACTGAAAGTTCCTTGTGACCATGGACACATTTTAGTAATTCTAGATCCCTGTCAACTTCATGTCCATCATCCCAAAAATGTGCCGCTATCCCGGCCAATGAGGACCTCATCTCGAAGTTTGTACCACGTCTGCGGGAGGGTAACACGGCAGTTGAAGTATAGCTGTTGACAATGGTTGCAAAGGCACCGAAACTAGTACAGGTAAACTATACCAAAAGTGAAGTTTTTGTGTAAAAATTCAACTCTTATATAATTATTATGTTATATAACTTCACTGTGTTAACTTCCAATACAATTTAATATTTACTTGCATTTATTTTAGGCACATCATGGGGAAGCCCGTTCACTGGCAGTCAGTCCTAATGGTCAGTATGTTGTGAGCTGTGGATCAGACAGGGTTCTGAGGCTGTTTGAAAAGTCAGCTGAGCCCCTGGTGCTAGAAGATGAAGCAGAAGAGGAGCGTGAAGCACAAGATGATGCTGCACTTGTCACTGGAGAGGAAACAATTGTTCCAGGACAAATTGGCCTCAACTTGCCATCTAAGAAAACTGTTGGCAGTGAGAAAGCTGTAAGTAAACATAATAAAGAAACTATCTAAGCATTTGAGTTTAGTCATGTGACAGTGTGGATTCTTCCTTTTCAATCTTCCTGACGGTTACACAGATTCATAAACAATGTAGATGTGGACTGTTGTGACATGTAAACATGTTTATGGGATTGGCCTTTTTTCAAGAACTGCTGTTGTCAGTACACTCATTGGACTGGCAACATTGGACCCTGAACACTGGCCACACAGAAAATGGGCTGCTGTGGCAGGCAGATCGCAGCAGTTTGCAGTCTAGAAATGTCAGACAAATCACGGTGCAGCAGCAAAGCAGGCAGGTTTGAATAAATGTCTGTATAAGGAAAGTGTAATATTTCAACTCGCTCCATTATTCATCACAATTCCATGGTGCTTAGTTGTAATCATTCACGAAATAATACATCTAAGCATTAAATAAAAAAATAAAAAATTACTTACCCCTAAAATATCTTTGTGTATCTACAGGGTTGAATTCAACTGTTCAAAAATGATCCCTATGCAGACCTTGGAGACCCTTAGTGTTCCAGGAGGTTGAAGCTACCAGATTTTTAGATAGTCAGCAAGTGAAGGTGGTAAGGCTGTCAGCCGGCTTTACCCCCAAGATTGCTCCTGGGGGGATTGAGCCTCAACCTTACTGTTTATTGCACAGTTGCACTACGTCATAACCCCTTGAATTCCTGTTTAAATTATTTGTGTAATCATTGCAATTCTTTGCACTGGTAGTATTAATTCTGGCTATAATTTTATTGTATAGTTGTACGGTACTTAATTATAGGTAGTCATAGTTATGTGAGATTATCTATTTACTGGTCTGGTCTTTGGATATAATACCTCTCAGCTTTTATGTTCATATTACTACAGTCTGGGTGACTTGTATAATGAAAAAATGTATATTCCCTTACTTCTTTTCAATACATTCTTCCCCAGTTCTGACTTGCCAACAAAATAGCCCACCTGCTGTTTGATGGCAACAATAAAATCCTATATTATACAGTTAGAAATCCGTCCGCCACAATCACCATCTGTCCGCCATTGCCTACCATAGTAGCCCAAGTTGTGTATTTTTTCTCAAGTAGTCCAGAAGACTACAGGGAAGCTAGCTGACACAGTTTTCTTCATTAGAATATCTAATGGGTGAGAATAAACAACCGGTCGTGTTTGTATGTGATTACAGGCAGAACAACTTTTGGAGTGTCTTGAAATTTGTCAGGATTTCAGAAGCAAACTTGAGGAACATAATGAACTTGTACTAGCAGCATCAAAGAAAAAGACACAATTACCAGCACCACCTCAACCTCCAGCACTTATGGCTGCATACCAAGCTTCTACTCCAGAAGACTTTCTTGTGGAGATCTTGCGAAAAATACGATCTAGGTAAATATTCAGATAAGCATAAAGTTTAGAACAATAAAAATTGTTATTGTTCCCACGGCCTCTCAGCACTCACTGTGACATCTTCAAGGTAATTTTCTGTTCACGCAGCAATGATGTCCATGAGCTATCCATGCATGTTTGTGAAGTTTGTGACCAAGCCAGATTAGAGAATACAGAAAATCATACTGTTACTGGCTGGATGGTCTTCTTTATCCTCCTCCTCTTCTTGTTTCGAATGGGCCTACTTAGGACCATGCTTCTTCAACTGTTGGGTCTTATTTTTGCCAATACGGTTGCATTTTCTGTCGTTGTAACTCCTTTCTTTCATCTGAAAGAACAGTCGAAAGGCTTTCCGTTCTTGATTTTCTACTTGAACTTTCATAATCTTGATTTTTCTTTTTTTTTTTTAACCAGAATTCCAAACTTGTGTTATTTGCATTACAGTTAAAAGATATTTCTTGATGTCTTCTTTCTTTAAAATTTGTGTATTAGATATAACTTTGAATTCTATATTTATAGTGACCTGGAAGAAGCTCTCTTATTACTTCCCTTCACTTCAGTCTGCGAGCTTCTTAGTCAGCTGCCATCTGTCATAGAGAAGGGATACCAAACAGAACTTGTTTGCCGCACCATGATCTTCTTGTTTAGAATGCATCATGGACCAATCGTAAATAACCAGGCTCTTCTTCCCATAGTAGGCAAGCTCCAGAAACTAGCATTCTCCAAAGTTAATGAGCTAAGGGTAAGATACTGAAACAGTCACAATTTTTATCTAATAATAAAATAATTATAATATATGTTATTTAAACATTTCTGTAATATTAAACATAATATTAAATTATTGAAGAATCTAAATGGTAATTATAATTTTTAAGATTCATTAAAAAGATTATGTGACAACTGCATTACTTAATCACTCTTTAAGATTCTGGACAGTTTATATAGATTATTTGATTATGTTTAGGCATTTAAAAAAAAATTGTTAATGTAAGTACTATTCACATACTTGAAGTACTGTTTACTTGAAATAAATATACGTAATTATAAATTAAAAGATAAATGGATATTTTTAAAATAATGTTAAATGATACATACCGGTATTACCTTATAAATTATGTAAATGTAACATATGCATATACATGAAAAAAAGATGGTTTTTAATACACTGAACTTTGCTGGAATTAAAAACTAACTACATACAGCTGAGGATGAGGGTAATAACTCTTGAAAAATGTTTAGGGTCTTTTTAAGTTAAAGTTCTGTTTGGTGTATTGAGAACCTCCTCATTATTATTTTTCATGATAATAACTTCACTGTATAGATCTCTTAGGAGTTTCTAACATACACATATATAATTGGAAAGAAGTATTGCAATATTCAATAAAATTTGTAACTTTGCTCTTTGATAATAACTTAAGAATTACGAATGTAAATACAATATTAATCTAATCAGGAGTTTTCTATGATTAAAGATTACTGGTTCCTAGAGATATAATAATAATCTGTAGATCTTGGTAGTGCTTGACCCGTAATCAAGTACTGTAATTAGTCAATATAAATATTAGATGGAAATTTACAGTTAAGTGTTGATATCTGTAGTAAGATTGAGATCGGAAATATACACACAAACTTCACTAAAAGGTATATTTACCCA
Organism: Ectobius pallidus; assembly: GCA_964059195.1. Taxonomy (NCBI): domain Eukaryota; kingdom Metazoa; phylum Arthropoda; class Insecta; order Blattodea; family Ectobiidae; genus Ectobius; species Ectobius pallidus. The sequence goes on along the minus strand of CAXKWD010000002.1, from coordinate 43,599,017 downwards.
GGATGATCATTTCAATGGGTCTTCCCGCCATTATCAGCTGATTCCGGAATCAGCTGATGATGGTGGGAAGACCCGTTGAAATGATCATCCTGGGTAAATATACCTTTTAGTGAAGTTTGTGTGTATATTTCCGATCTCAATCTTACTACAGACTGTAATTAGTATTCAAGCTCTCATTTATATTAGGTTTTACAAACAATACGGATTTATCAGTACAAGTGTACTTACTTAAGTTTCTCATCTTTTTTCACAGGACATGGTAGGCTACAACCTTCATGGACTCCAGTTTCTGCAGAGAGAGCTGGAAGCGAGAGAAGGAATTCAGCTGTTCAGGGATGCCACACTGGAAAGAAGGAAGAAGGATAAGCAGAGGAAGAAGAAAGAGAGGGTTGCTAAACGAGCAATCATGATGCTGTAAACTGTATTAATAACTGTTGTATCGTATCATTATTTTTGTTATTAAATAAATCATTATACAACAAGTATTTACATCTCTGAACCTATTACAGGACCGAGTTTACAACATGGCTTAAGGAACTAATTCAACTTCATACAGTGTGTTTCATGTACGAGTTGGCCAATCATGTGGGTTTCTGCATCGCGGTGGCCACAGCTCTAACTCCCGAGCGGTAGGGTGGAATATCTACATAAATAAAGCTGCTAACGGTGTAATGATTCAGGTTCTCACAGTTACAGTTAAAATTACAATGAATATAACCACATACCTCATCACAAGAGATGTTGGAAATGTCCTCCTCTTGCACCTTTTTACTAAATTTTCTTTCACGCGCATAAGTTCAGCTTCCGAGATAAGAGATCGTTTTTCTTTTGATATTATTTATAAGTTCTTCTAATATATGGGAAATTGACGTAAACACTTTATTTTTCAAGATCCCCCATTAATTATAGTCACAAACTGTTAGAAGAACTTAAAGACAATATCACAATATCACAAGACAATATCACTCTGTCTCAGAAGCTGAACTTATGCACATGAAAGAAAATTTCCTAAAATGGTGTCAGTATTGTGTGGATGCAAGAGAAGGACATTTCCAACATCTCTTGTGATAAGGTATGTGGCTACTTGGTTATTTTCATTGTAATTTTAACTTTAATTGTGAAGACCTGAATCATTACACCATTAGCGACTTTATTTGCATAGATATTCCACCTGATCGCTCGGAAATTAAAGCTGTAGCTGCCGCAATGCAGAAACCCACATGATTGACCAGCTCGTACATGAAACGCACTATACATTCAAACACACACATGCACACACAAGTTTATGCTCTTCCTGCTACAGAAATTCGACTGGCTCAAATCTGGTACAGACAGTAATGATTTACTTCGTGAGTTTTTTTTTAAATAAATTAAAGTACTGCAAGTATATACAGTTAATACAGATTTTCTGAAATTCACAATATGCACGCCTGAAACTGGAAGCCAGTGGATAATCTTGTATAAGAAAGTAAAAACTACTTACAGGATTTATAATTTAAATCTTTCAGCTGGAATTGCAAAACTCTATTCATACTCAACTATTTAAAGCAGTAAATTGCATGTAAGAAGTATTAACTAATCAGACTTGAGTTATTTGATATTGTACAGTCCTTCTGAAAAAAATAACAACTAAACTAAGAGGGGGTGGAAATGCTATTTCATGAAAAGGTATAAAATACACAACCTAAACATATGCTACTAGAATGAAATCTATAAACAGCTATGGCTCTATGTAAAATTGGTCTTTTAGAGGAGTGATTCCTTAATAGTTGGAGACTTTTTTTTAGTGAATGACAAACTACAATAAAAAAAATATATATTGTAATCCAAAAGCATGAACTCAAAGCAAAGACATTTCAAATTTTTCTTGCAGTTTTCTCAAGTTGCAGATCACTTTAAAATTTCACTCAATATTTTTTCTTCAATATCAATGTTGAATTAATTTTAGCATTGCCATATTTAGCATTTTCTGCTAATTTTCATTCTGACATTTTTTTTTATCAACAATAATCAATGTGACCCAATCTTCTAAAGAACATAATGTTATGTCATCTTGGCTGAGCAACTATATGCCATGCCAAAAAAATTGGAACTGTAGAAAACTCATTACTGTTGCCCTATTCTATAAAAGAATTCAGATTCTTTAACACTGTAAACTGCAAAAATTTAAATTCTACACTTTAAATCTAATCTCTTAGAAGGGGTAAAATTAAGGACAATGCTATTCAATGGCCGATCGGTGGCTGGGAAGAGGGGATGGTCTTGAAATAGAGATAAAAATCACATTGATTGTACGAGGTTTTACATTGGTACTTCAGTACCTAAGGAGAGTTACAGGTTTCAATGTATATCATAAGAGAGAAGAACTGAAGAATCTTGGACATAATAAATTTGTAAAAGTGGTCTGAAAGAGAAAGATTACAAACAAAATCACCAAACTCCAGTTATTTGTTCAAGTATTAGAACTTTTAGCAAGATTAAAAACAAAGGGAATGTTAAAAAAGAAGTAAGGTACCGGTACACGCTACACACCATGGAGGTGCTTAGAGTTCCTAGAGATTGAGGCTTTAAAATTTTTGGAGTCAGCAGATGAAGGTGCCTTAACAATCTTGAACCATACATATTGCCACTTTTACCACAGGACCTCATCAGAAACTGAACCCATAACCTTCCTATTTGTGCACAGGGACTTAACTAACTGCAGCATGACATACCACAAAAGAAAATGTACCTTAAAATAATCAGGGATGGCTGCAATGATTATGCACCATGTTTATTCACATTAAACAAATTGAAAATCTGTGGTTCTTGTGTTCTTTATAAACCACAGAAACCACATAGTAATTTAGTTTTTTTGAAAAGTGTCTGAAACACTGGGAAAATATGAATGAAGATGTCATTTTTCTAACCTATAAATGGCAATCTGTGAACAGAAAATGGCTGGTGGAAGGCAAGAATTACAACTGACAGTGAGTTTCACAAAGGCTATGTGATCCAGAAACAGTTGTAAACTTCATGGCAATAACACTAACATTGCTTTTCCTAACCTAACTAACATCAACCTAGCTCTACATGTCACTAGCACTATTCCCGAACTAACTGCCACTTAACTAGAATCGCAGTTGAATAGCACGGGAAACATGTGTTTTGAATCACGGTAATGAGATACCAGATCTGTGTCAGCCAATGAAAATCATTTACAGCAAGCAAAGCTCCGATGCAACCATGAAGTATGCAAAGTGCATAATGAACGAAACTAGACCCAAATAATCTGAACTTTTCCACTTCCTGAATGTATCCTTTACATATATTCTTGATTGAAAGTTAGGTCATTTTCTGTGTCGCCAGAAGAGCATATACAATGAGATCACTTCTCTCAGACTGGGGCAGGAAGATCACAACCTACATAACATAGCTACCAGCTACTGACATGATAAGGTAAGGCAATTACAGGAAATCTACAATACCTCTACACTGTTTTCAACCCTTCACAAACATACAAGGACAAAAATAATATTCATAATTTATAAATACCCTGTCCACTACAATTACAGCTGCGTGTGTGAGTTTTATGTTTTAATTCTACCACCACACACTACTACTGTCTGCTAAAGCTTGAGATGTCCATCTGTCGATAGTTCTAAACAGTGCTTGCAGTGTAGAATCTGGATTGCAGAGTTATTATTATTATAGTGTTATTCCCAATATTAGTTATCTACTTAGTAGAAACTGTCTGACATACTACCTGCAGAAAGGAAAGAAGTATCCAAAATGTTTTAAAATGATCTACTACCTACTAATAAAAACAACTTGGATCAATTATATACAACTGAAATAACTATGAGCTATATGTGTAACAAGTTATTAAGCTTACTGTCTATTAAGTTCTAAACTAACGCTAACAGTACACTGGTAGAGTAGCCTATCTTTGTGGCACTCTCCTTAGTTCATGTTGCCCCACTTTAGAAACACACAGCTTTAACTTGGTATTTGACTGTGAGATCAAGGACTCTATAGGCGATAGCGAGAGCATTTAGAACACCCCTGACTGCTTAAGTTGTTGCGTTTAACCACTGGCCTTTTAAAAATAGGAATTTTGGATTGCAGCAATAACATAATTATGGAATTCTATCAAGAGGAGTCTGTATTAAGTAGCTTTTATGCTCACTTGTGTCAGTAAATGTCTCACTGAGATATCTCAACAACAGTGTACTGCTGGCATAAGACTTAGTTACACAGTCATCATGACGTGAAGTAGAGGAGTTTAGTGATATCACTTATCCGACAAAACATTTAAAACAAAATTATATAAACAGATTGAGCATCCACTTGTACCCATTGACTTCTTGTAATGACTGCTTTTCATAAATATACAGACTACTTCTTTCCTCACTGTACACTGTTATTTAACAAAAAGTCTGCTTTTTATAAGTGATTTTTTTGCTTACATTAAGAAGAGCTACTTCTCAAAAATACCCATTCTTCTACGCTAATTAAATTATACTTCATAGCATGCATGTGACTATAATAAAAAACAAAAAAAGAACCTGATGACATACTACGTGGCCAAGGGGAAATCATCTGCTAAATTTATTGCAGTATTCTTTATGCAACATAAAACCAGAAGAAGATTCTATGAATCTCTCTCATATACAATGCGTATAGCTTAACGTATAATAAAAAAACTATCAAGATTTAAAAAAATTATATTTCTGCTCCTGAAATCCTGATGAATGATAATACCGCGTTAATTAGAAAGATAAATGCTGAGATTATTTCAGAATCAGAAGACTTAATTACATGTGTCAATTTTTATAAGTAACTTATTCCAGATTATCAAAAAGATATCTTAAGAATGACATCCTGGACAATAACGCAATATTTTTAAAATTCAAGATCTAGTATAAATACTCAATCTTCTCAATAATAATACCTGAAGAGGCTAATAGGAGCAAGAGGGGCCAATAAAATTATTTTAAACATTATATTGCAGAAATAGCCTACTTCTGAATAGCCTAACCAGAAAGGACAGTGTAGAAAACCTTCAGATAATTTACTCATTAGATATTAAGAAGGTTTTCTACTGCTAACATTTTATTTAATTTTCTACTGAACATATAACCACCTCAATATGTTAGAAGGCTAGAGAAAGTTATGCCCTTTTCCTACTAATCCTGCAATTTTACACAACACAATTTATTCATACTTAAATGACACAACTTGTACTACTGTACAACCTTCACCACAACCAATACTGCAATCCACTGTCTTTGGTATCTCACCAGTACACAATAATTTAATAAATTGTTAAAATTACTAACAAATTTTAACACCAATACTACTTTCTACTTACAACAGCACTTAAAATGAGTGTGAGAGAAAGTGTTTAATTTTCGTACACCATCAAAATCAAAGTGGACATTTTCTACTTAGACATTCTTTCACCTTAATGAAAAATATAAACAAACACAAATTGATAAGCATCATGGTCCAGTGGTCAGAGTTCAGTTAGTTTTATCTTTCATAGACAATTTCTCCTGGGCGACTATGATCTGGTTAGTATTAAAGAATTCATAAGTCACTCCACTATCTCATATCAGTTTGATGATTTAGCCCTGGCTTAAAAGAAGACTACACTTCTGCCAAACCAGGAGGGAATACCACAAATTCTAACAGGGTAGTGATGTCATGAAGATTTGAATTGGTTTATTGCATTACCAAGTGAAAGATCCTTCATTTTAAGTGCTGAAGTAATACCCAACAGGCACGGCTCAGAGCTGGGAAGTTAGGTGAAGAGCTAGGAAGATGCCTGGCACCAGTAAGGATAGATTGAATGGAATGGAAGTCTACCATTGCATTGCGCCATACAAAGAGTGCATGCGTAGGTGAAGTAGCACTTCACCTAGTTCCCCTGAATAACCACTACTGGTACCCAAATCTCACCATCTCATTCACTCATGGGTATCACATTGCAATTTAAGGTACCACTTAAAAAGACAATTCACAATCAGCACAAAACTATTCACCAAGAAAAATCACAGGTGCTTGCACCAAACATCAGTGAGTTCACATCCATATATGTGAACAATATAAAAATGAGTACACTTATTCAGCAAGAGTGAAAGTAATCTCAGCTTAAAATGTATCTACCAATAAAAAGTGCACCTGTTTGCCATGTTAAGTCCGCTTAATCAGAAAATCCCAAAAAATCAAAAGGCTGATAAAACTACGTTAGGAAACACCTCAATAAAAATTCTGAAAGTGATTGTGGGTGTGTTGTATTAAATTAGAGGCTACAATAACTGGGGGAGGAAAAAAGAAAAGGATTCAGTTTCACCACCCATGATCATGTTTTAAAGATCTTCAAACCATAGAGCTAAGAACAGAACAAGTTCATAAGGAAATGGAAAGAGGAAGATCATAGCACACTCAAAACAATGGGCACAATTAAAATCAAAACTTCAATTGTCAATATTGCCATTCCTAAAACAGAATTATTAATTATTTTTAGGGACGGGTTTTTGCACAATTTTCTTTAAGAAAGAAAAACTGCCTTCTTGATTCAAAATTTTGCAAATAGAATTTTGTCCAGTTTCTGTATTATTAATATTTTATGCAAATTCATTGCCTTAAACTTTATTTACCATATCTTGGCAGATTTTGCTTTCTGATTGTTTTAAAATAATCCTATGTTTAGAAACGGGTTAACTGCCTGCGTGGTCTTGTAGTTAGCATCACTACTACAGATCTACAGGCTCGGGTTTGATCTTCGATACCTTCTCAGATTTTTCTGACAAGGAAAGATCTAGATCTGGAATGGGGTGCACTTAACTTTGTGATTCAAACTGAGGAGCTACTTGATTAAGAAGTGGTGACTCCAGTCACAGAAACCATTAATAACAGCCATGGGTGACAGCATACTAAACACATGCCCCCCAGCAGCAGTCTGATAGTAGGCCTGGTCCCTTCATTAGGGATGCAGTGCCACATAGTTTTTTTCTTCTTTCTTTCTTTTGAAATGTGTTAATAGTATATTAGGGGACATTAAGATAAATCCGGGGAGTGTCCCCAGGAAATGGGGATGTATGGTAACCTTATCTTAATTTGTTATGTAACGTGTGACAGTATTTACTTTTTTCATTTACTGTATTTGTTTATTCTTTTAATTTTTATTAGTCATATCGCGATATTCATGTTATACATTATTGCATTCGTAACCTTGGTATTTACTTTTGTGCACCAATGCCATTCTAATTTACAGTAGATATACTAAACAATTAAACTATGCAGTTTCTATGGTTATCCAACTTACTCCATGGATGGATATTTTCTGCAGCTGCTGAGACTTCCATCAACTCTACAAAATAATATAATAGCAAGCTCGAGTACCATGTTGCATACGTGGTTGCACACCTACCTAGGTATGCAACCAGGTATCCTGCATACCTCATAAGAGCCTGTTATTTTCAAATCGACGCTCCAGTTTTGTTTGGTGACTTCTACTTCCTTTATGCTCTTTAACAGAAAACTCGAGTACTATGTTGCATATGTGGTTGCACGCCTACCTAGGTATGCAACCAGGTATCTAGCATACCTCGAAGTGCCTGTTATATTCATATCGACGCTCCAGTTCTGCTTGATGACTTCTACCTGATCTTCCCTGTCTGAATTTAACAGAATACTTGAGTAATATGTTGCATACGTGGTTGCACACCTATTTAGGTATGCAACCAGGTGTCCTGCATATCTCGAAGTGCCTGTTATATTCACATCGATGCTCCAGTTCTGCTTGGTGACTTCAGCCTGATCTACACTCTCTGAATATAACAGGAAACTGTAAGTATGTTCTATATTTTGGTGCATTCTTAGAGATGCCTGTTATATTCAGCTCGAGGCTTCGATTTAGTTCACATTTGTTTCATCTACTTATTTTGGTTTGCTTTTGGTTTATTTGACTTGTTACTGAAAGAAGTGAACATCCCTCCATATGAAGACGCAGAAGAGGATATGAAGATTGCATCTCAGTCTGAAGGTAAGTAATCTGCATATTATGTGTGAGAAATGAGTTTAGTAGCATATATATAGTTCCTAGAGTGATTTATATTATAATTAACACATTAACACACATGTTTCACTTGTGTCTATCAAGTGAAGTAGTGCGTTATTGTTAATTTATAATCAAAATTGCTGGGATTTTGCTTAAATGGTTAATGCAAACCCAGCAACAATGAGCCAGAGGCATCTGGTGATACCCGTCCTCTGTGAGGCTTAATGCAGCTTATTTCTTGGTGTTATTATACAAGAGTTAAGCTGGGGGACTGGATGCAGCATTAAGCATTTCAACTTAGGAGGGGCTGGATGATTATACTGATGTAAAAGATAGTAAAAGTACTCCAAAATATAAATAATTAAACGTATTTCTGACCTTTCTGGAAACTAACCCCCAGAGTCGCTGACCCCAGAGAGCATATGTCCCTTATTTCATTCTTGGAAAACAATTTTGCCACCAAAGTTTTCAGTAAAATTTTTTATTTCAGGTCAAGCCATATTAAACCTTTAAGTGCCACATGTCGATATGATCAGTATCACTTTCTCTGTTCTCTGACTGCCAGATTTGTGTTAGTTCTATCTGTTCAAAAGTGCCATGGTTTTTTACACCAAATGCACAGTAGTTTAAAATATACATAACGGACAGAGTTTTGCCCTCTTCTGAGGGGATAGTCTTCTAATTATAATAACCGAGATAGGCCTACACATAATTTAGGTATGATAATAATATGTCATGTTACATTTTATCACTGTGTAATAGCAGTATGATCATGTCTTTGTTACTGCTGCTTTCATATAATTCAACGTTACAGGGTAAATCATCTGGGTATTGTTCTAAACCCACTAATAATTATTCATCACCTTTTCCGCCAACAAATATGTATTGCAAGCATTCTCCCATGGTTACTACCAAACAAAGAAACTGCAATGAAATGAAAAGATCTGACGATGTGTTTTACTAACAAAAAGTCCCCTTTTGAAGGTCAAAGCCCTCACAAAGTACGTCCTTGAAAGAGAGGAGAAACCTGTACCTGTTGATGTACATTTGAAGATACAGATTGCCTCAAACATTTATCATATATATTCATAAAACTGAATTCCTCTCTGATCGGCACTGGCAATTAAGACTATGAGAAGAAGAACCAAAGTAAATTGGTAGGTGGCATTTTAGAAGCCGTTCTCTGGCGAATACCTTGGTGCTGGAAGTGTTAACAGTACAGAAATATTTAAACTTAAAAACGAATTTCCCTTAAAAATAAAACACTTTTATGGACCTCCACTAATAGCAAAAAGGCTATAAAATGCAATTTTAACTATTTTCTTTTGTACCAGAAAACCCAAAAGCATCAACATCCATTTAAATTGCATTATCAACAAATTTCATAATCCAAGTTTGTATGGTATGAATAAAGAAATTATTATAAAGGAGAAATTTTGCTCTAAAGAACATAATGCAAATCTCTTCAGTATGATAAGACTGAAAACTTAGTTTCAGAAGATTATTTAACTTTCTTGCTTAAGAAAAGAAATGTCACATCTTAAAGATGCCAAGTCTATATCAAGATCACCTAAATGCAAATGACACCCATTATTACTTGTACAGCATAACAGAAATGTTTAGTCTTCTTTCCTTAATTCCAATCAACACATTATGTAGCAGAACAAACAAAACCATGGCAAACAGATTCACACTGATATAAGCAAAGATTTTAGCAGTGATTAAAGTTAAGGACTATAGTAATCACACATTAAAATCAGTCAAACCATTAAGCCACTTAAAACTAGATTAAAAACGATGCAGATATTATTCTGCTTGTACGGTATACATATAAAAAATTGTAAGAAAGGGAAATTTTATCACGGTCAAAGAAAAGCAACTTTAAGAAGCACCTCACAACGTATCTATAAAATTAATGACTTACAAATACACTTTTACAATAGGCAGAAAAACTCTGCGACACAAAATGGAAGAAAAATACCAAACTTTCCTATCAGTCAACAACATATACATTGCCAATGCAATGATATTAACATTTTAAAGCTTAAATACAAAATCTGAATACAATGAAGACAATGAGTCTTAAAATTATTCTTCCTTTCAACAACCATGACTGCCTATTTCCAATAACAATTTAATATTGTTGTTCCCACAAATATTTCAAAAATAGTTCTTTACTTTCTTAATACATTCTCTTGCTGCCAGAAAAGGATGTGTCGCCCACAAAAAGATGAGAATTCCCATTAAAAGAAATATTTATAGAAAAAGTATTAATGAAAAATTATTTTAATAGCACCAGTCCTAACAATTTTGTTATTGTAAGCTAGTTTCTTCAGGATTATACATTTTATTAAAATGAGAAGAAATTTGTTATTTTTTAGATGAAAAGTATAGAACATACTTAACAGCAAAAACAATTAGGAAGGCACATCCTTATTCATTTGCAGATGCTTGCAAAAATACTATCTCCCTATCACATCCAAGCATCACAAACGCCTTAATTTCTAGCCATTGTCTATTTTGCTAACTCACATTTCAGAGTTCAAGTTCTTAAAAGTTCAAAGAGCAGACTACTTCATTTTAAAATATTGTCTTTGTTACTTTGTTAGCTTAATAATAAAAACGTAATAGTAAAAAAATTAAAGTAAGACTTCAAATCATTAAATGTAAAAACTACAATGAACATGTCTTCATGTAATTCCATATGTAATAACGTTTTAGTATGAACTAGTATTTTCTTTTATCCAGCATAGGCCTACTCCCTTGTCTTTATGCTTATTCATAATTCACACAAAGCCCATGGATTATTTAATCTAAACATATTATCATTACTAGTGCAATAAGTCGTATGCCATTGAAAATGCATGATTGGTATCTATGGAAAGGACTGTATGTCAAGATAGTGTAATTTAGAGATGTAATATTACAAAAACACAACAACAGAAAGTCAGCAAACTATGTTTTTAGTCACATAATCCCGAGAATATTTTATTTACCTAATTTCAACCTGTACTAATGCTCCCTTCTGACTCGCTGAATGCAGCAATGTCTGTTCTGCTTACAATGTTGCAATATAAACTGAATTAATTTTTTTTTCCCACTTATGACCTACTGCAATCAGCACGATCTTATGTGTGTGTAGTTCCAGGGCAAAAGATTAACAAAGAACAAAAAGACATGAGAAATGTCTAAAATCTATTGTAATAATTCAGGAACATAACAGAACCAAGCATCATCATATTGCTTCTATTCTATCTTCAGGGTGGGCGAAGTGTTTCTCTTTCTGAATCTATCCTATTCTTTTTTCTGTCGCTATCTATAACAATTTATTTTATCCCATCATCATTTAGTCCCATACAGGCATAAGCCCTCATCGGGAACCTGAGCAGAATCATGGAATGAAAGCCACATCTCACCCACAGCCTTTCAAGACAAAGTGGTTTCCACTGCCTTCTGCCGAAAAAGGAGGTCCCCACCAGAATCTAAATCCGAGACCCTGGCACCATAGACACAAGCCCTACCGATGAGGAAACTAGGGATCTATTTTACCCCACACTGATTGGTGAAAATCTGCAATCTCTTTTGATTTATTCTACTGTCACCAATATCCAATTGCCTTCACATACCTTAATAAACCTTCAATTAGAAATTATTTAGAAACTGCAGCCTCTATTATTTTAAAGAAGTTCCATCAAGGCAGTTTTATTTTTATAATTCCACAATATGATTAATATAGAGTGGAACTACTTTCTTGACACTGATCATGTTGTTTACTGTAGCAAAAAACTATTGCCTGTGAAGTTCAGAGCAAGCTGCTAAGAACTTTCCTTCGCACAGGGTGCTGCAGACGACATTACTTTAATAGCAAAATTAATAGCACAATAATAACAGTACCAAAGTTCAAGTATTGCTCCAAAGTAAAACCAATATTCTCACATTCTGTTCAGACACATTGTAGGAAAAAAGTTAAAAAAATTATAACCATTTAAATTTGATAATCAGTATCTGTAAAATTCTCATTATAAACATGTTATGGAAAATAATAAGTAACAAATTAAATTTTTGCTACTTTTTCAACAAAATTTATAGTTATTGTATAAATTAAATAAAAAAGTATAAGAAATTTAATGTGAACACATTTTAAAAAAAATTAAATTTCAAGAAAGCTGTCAAGTTCGTTGAAAAACTATTAAAAAAATCTGCAAAAACTTTATTTTTATTAAAGAATATTTCCTGGCTTCTAACATTGATTACTTTCTAATTACTTGGATAAATTCAGACTTCTGGGGACTATCTGAGGTTCCTTTCTCAAGGAGAATGGATTTTTATTATTTTTAATGAGTTATAAAAAATCTCCACTTATTTACTGGAAAACTGTTAACATTTTTGGAAAATGTTTCTTGGCGTCAGTATAACTTTCCACTGTTATGGTACAGTGTTATACTAATTTGTAGTATACAACATGTGCAAGTTCCAGGAGTTATTTCTCTTCCATCCTGCATGATACAGCTAACGAGACTAAAAGTAGTCTGCTATTGAACATTTTTCTTCCTTCCCACCAAGCTAACAACAAAACACACCATATCACAGTAATGAACAGATGAGATCATTCAAATGAAACGCTTGAAACGTGTTACGCAGCTGCCCATCGTTCTGCACGCCACAACAGGGCATACATATTGTGACTTCGCCCCTCGTCCCCAGCCCCAATCCTTTCGCTGCCACGATAGGCATGCATGGGGCTCTGAACACCTGTTGGCGTCATCACCATGTCTGTATACCTGGCAATCAAGCTGCGGTACCCTCGACCCACTGTTGCAATCAGAGGACAGCACAGCCTTTTCTGAGGTTCAGAATTAGCAGATTCCTCTGTGGGAGTAGAGATATCTTCCATGGGGGGACGAAGTAATGGAACAATAGACCTTACCTCTTCCTCAAAAGGACGGAACACAGTGATGGGCCGCATGGTTGAGCGCTCGGCCACCACAATGCATCCCCAAGTAGTGCCTATGTAGAGCTCCGTGTTCAGGATAGCCATGCTTGTAACCTGAAATTGCAGCATGAGATGTTAACATATTAATAGACTGTTTCATTCAAGAACTTCAAAATTAAATGAATTAAAAAAACTGGATTTAAAATAAAAAAGCACAGTTTGCAACCTGCAATAACTATTATTCTTGTAGCTACTCACTGAAATAATTACAGGGTTTGTCCGAAAAGTAATGTCAGTGAGTCAATTAGAAGATATTTATTGATGCGACCGGTACAATACATTAAAAGATTTCAAAACAGGCTCCTCCTGTGTCGATACATCGCTTCCAGCGAGATTTCCAGGCATCAAAGGCATCATGGTAGGTCTTTTCCAGAATGTCCTTTAGAGCCTTGGTGTAAGCCTCTTTGACTTTGTCAACTGTTCCGAAATGATGTCCTTTCATGGGAGTTTCCAAGCATGGGAACAAGAAGAAGTTGGGGGAGCCATGTTAGGACTTTAGGGCGGCTGGAAAACCGTTGGCCCCTTTGAATCGGCCTGGAAGTAGGTCATGAAGATTATTCTGTTGGTTAATCCATTACAATGGATTAACCAACAGAATAATCACCTGGAGAAAGAAAAAGGACCTGAAGATGGCTGAATAGCCAAAATATATGAAAATTGTCTTATAAAATTGACAGATATAATTTTTAATTATATTTTATAATATTGACAAATATAAATTTTAGATTTGACAAAGCTATGAGCTGATATTTAAAAAAAAAAAAAAAAACATTTTATACGAGGGAATAGGTGGAATTATTTTATAGACGCTTTACCTATGTGTTTAAAGTAAAAATTTGTAATGCTCTTGGCAACAAGTTTAAATTTCACTTTGCTTAATTATGTGTAACTTTACACTATTCACTTCTTTCTATCCATCAAGATATTCGTTACTGTAACAGGGTTGGGACTGTATCTAACCCTTACTGTTCGAGCGATGGGTAGGCCTACTCTGTGTCAACATAGATAGTCTGATATTTTGTTTTCTTATTATTTGTCCGAGCTCTACTAATAACAAAAACTAATCTGCTATTGTAATGAAAAAAAGTGAAAAAGTTAAAGGGAAATAAGGAATAAACAGAAAAAAATTATTGAAACATAGCCTACCTGACATTTTCCTGGACTAAGATGTTCTTCAATGCTGATAGACTTTAGACTCTCGGAGCATGGTACCAGCTTGGAGCAGTCCAGTTTATTCAATATACTGTGTGTTGTGGTATCCCACTGATAGACTACACAGCCTGAAATAATAATTTCAGTTTATGCCAAAGTATATTCCATCTACTTGTGTATTTTCCCTATATTTATTTGAATTTTTTTCCATAGATAAGAGTAAGGTTAAATCTCAGTATCAGAGGAATCTGTCCCCTAAAATATTCTCATGTAATCTTCAACAGAAACAATAAAGTCACAAGTCGGACACAAGCTGAGGATGATCAAGATGCTGATTGAAATCATGATTCTTGAAAAGAAACAAGTAAGTGAAGTTTGAGTTTAAACAACCGACCATATACTACATTATTTATAGAAACAATAAAGTTTGATTTACATGTTCAATACTGTAGAACAGATATCTACAAAAACAATGTACTAAACATAGGAACCAAAATTTTTTAACAAACTACCATACCAAATTAGAGAACAGCAAGTATTTTATTCAGTAGATGAATATATGGCCTACTTTCATCAATAAAAACATGACTGTTCCTCCCTTGCTCTGTAATTAACTCTCCTATAAGGCCAAATTAGTATGCAGTCCATGTTTCTTTTATTTTATTTTATTTTATTTACTTATTTAATTAATATAAGCATAAGTGTGAACATGAGTATAAATGCAAATGTAAGCAATATTTAGCATATAAGATCTGACATGTCCAATATCATTTGTACCCTGTACATGTTTATATGATATAATGGATGAATAAATTTTATTATTATTATTATTATTATTATTATTATTATTATTATTATTATTGCACATCAGTTTTGAGCCATAAACCACAAATTTGAAAATTATACAAAATATTGAATAATATTGCAGCTTCAGATACATTGATACTCATGGTTATAGCAAAAATAAAAAAAAAAATAGAGTACACACTACAAACTATATACTGAACAGTAAACTAATGACTGGAAGGAAAACTAACTTGAGGTATGTAGCAAGATTGAGATCGGAAATATACACACAAAACTTCACTAAAAAGGTATATTTACCCAGAATGATCATTTCAACGGGTCTTCCCGCCATCATCAGCTGATTCCGACTGGCCCTCTGGCGGCGGATGAATGAACTTGTCAAGTTGATTGACTTGATTGACAAGTTCATTCATCCGCCGCCAGAGGGCCAGTCGGAATCAGCTGATGATGGCGGGAAGACCCGTTGAAATGATCATTCTGGGTAAATATACCTTTTTAGTGAAGTTTTGTGTGTATATTTCCGATCTCAATCTTGCTACAGATTTGAACACTTCACTGTAAAGTTCCATCTAATATTTATATTAACTTGAGGTAGTTAACAGCTTTGATGAGGTAGAAAGTTGTCGTAGCAATCATCTCAGTCTCTGTACACCTACACGTCGGTCACTGAACTATACAAATTTTTAACATATAGCTTGATAACGTACCTGGATATACATAGGAACACACTGTCACATCATCTCCTTCATGGTAAAGAGGACAGTGTGTTGACACCAGATTCAGTACATTAATGTTCTCAATCATGGGTTCGTAGTGGTTCACAATTTCATGACCTGTAACTATATTCTCACAAATTGTGAAAATAGAGATTTGTCCATTTGATTCGCCACACCATAGTTCACACACTCTGAAAATAGAGACACACAAATTTATTTTAATATGGCTTATTGCATATTATTTTTATCATGTGTTTCAGGTTCAGATTTCTGGTTTCCAGCTGAACTTACTTTCCTCCTTCCCTGAACACAGCTGTCAGAGAATGCAACACTGAACTGCTGCCGAGCTCTGTCATCACAAAGCTTCCCTCGCCCATTGTGGGGGATGATGGTAATGTGTCACTTCGTACAAGGAAGAGACGTCCATTCGTGAGCCCCACAGCCACACGCTGTAGGTATGGCAGAGGTACCAAACTACACACAGCATAAGGTTCTGGAGCCTCAGGATCCAATGCATAACTGAACAGTGACTGGCAGTTTTTACCCCTGTTAATAAAGAAAAATATAAAGGAAAAATTTAACTTTAGAGCAACAAGAAATTTAAAAATGATAACAAAGCCAGAACACATATACCGGTATTTTATTTTTCTCTAATTTTGCTGTAGATAGGAAATGTTTCTTTTTGGAAGGATCTATGATAAACAATATTTGAAGACAGACACTGCACATGGCTAAGTAATGTGCAAATAGTACTCAGTAAAATATCTACAGAGATTCTTCAAACTAACTATGACAAAAATTCCTGTTGTTCTTCAACTTTCTTATGGCACCATGCAAAGAACAAGTTACTTTGCTTACATAATTATAGGCCTATGTAATATTATAAGAAAAGCGAGTACCCGTAACATTTTCTAATAATGACTTAAAGGAAAGAAAATTTTAAAAATCCGTTTTAAAATGCATCGGTGTTAACTTGTGTTAATCATCTGTTCCAATCAAGAATTAATTTTTTTCTTTTAACTTTTCCAGAACTAGATTATTGTTGACTTTATCTTTCATAAAAAATCTGATGTGAGATTCACATCAAATAAAAGTTAGCCTCTTAGTATAATATATATTACATGACATTCTCTTCATGTAAATTCGTTACAGAAGTGAAGAGAATGGTGTTACCACATCATATCCCTGAGGGATACATAACCCAAATAAAATCTGATTATTGCACCCTCATAACTTTCTTTACTTTAAGCATGACCAATACATTTTTCTCACTTTACATTCTGATATAGAACAAGAGACCATATTGCAAAGAGCACGTATTCAGAGTGGGTGGCATATAACTACCCTTCAGTGATTTTTTTCGAAAAAATGCTTCAAATAAAGGTTTTAACTCTTAGTATAAGCACCCCATGTACCAAATTTAACGAAAATCGTTACAGCTGTTTTCAAGAAAATCGCAAAAAACGAAAATTTCATGTAAATTCCCCTTAAAAATAAGAGAAGGTTGTCACTAATCTTTGTGACACATCCCCAAAAGGTACCTAACCCAAATACAACATTTTGTTTTCACACAATTTTCTGTTCTGGACTTAGGCTGTTCAAAGACATACAGACACACACAGACATGTTTCCAAAAATATTCTTTTTTTGGATTCAGAGGACCTCAAAACTGTATTTGGGAAGTAAAATAATGATGGTTCATTCCAATGAAGAACAAAGTACTACCAAATGTACTTACAAAAATGCATGGATCTGTCCCATGCAATCACCGAGCCAGATATTGCCTCCCACAAGACAAGCTGCAGTTGGGCTCTGAGGCAGAGACAAGGAGCAGTACTGTAACCAGCCACGATGAGATGCCAGTAGCAGGTCTGTCCTTGAATTTGAACATGCAAGCCAGAGCTCCGCTCCACTCAAACTGTCATCTGAAATACGCAGATACAGTTTATTTAACTATACTCATGCAAATAATTTGCAGAAAAATTCTTCAGCCATTATTAGTAGCAGAGTCTGTCATATTAGAAATTTTAAGGAATGTTAATTTTACTAAGTTTCAATAGAATTTACTTTAGCAGAAAATTGTAATGAAATGTCTTTTCATATTATTTTTTCAAATGTACCCCATATGAGAGCTGTATTCCTTTTTTGAAAGAGAAACATAGGAATAAGTTTGGTTAGTTGGTTATTTGGTTATTTAAAGATTGGGTGTATTGCAGAATTTTGTCTTGCAGTTCTATTACATGCCTGTAAATCTATAGACTTGGTCTATTTATGCACACATAAATGCCACTGACCTGGGCCAGGATTAAACCTGTGAGTTTGAGCACAAAAAAGGCAGCGCCTTATCCCTGTGCTACTCAGGCCAACTAATAAATTTGGCAATTGGCATGTCATTCTCCATGGAACTTTATTTGGTTGCAATAGGAGACACTTATTCATCAGTGGCCGAAGTAATGAAGAAACTTGACTGAATTTAGCATTCTTCAATCAGATGATGGAAAACATTACTGCTTACTCATAAGGCATATTGCACCACCAATAATTCCAGTATATACAGGTTGTTAATGAATAACATCTAAATATTTTGCCTGTGTATAGAGGGGACATAGTAACTTTTATTAAGAGATTTTTGTTCTATGGATTCAATTTCTCCTGTTGCAGCATAAAATCTCCCAGGGCACGGCAACCACAGACTTCTAACATTTGAAAAAATGCAAAACAAAGGAACTTCGTTGTTAACACTGGAGTTATGAATAACAGAACTAATGCACTGGTGGCCAGTCATGTAATTAGCCTGTAAATTTTGCAGATTATGGAAATACTAAATTATGATGTAGTTATTGATGAATGATTAATTAATGACTTTAATGCTTTGTAGCATACACATTTTACGTCATAGCGCAAAAATCTCCTAATAAAAGTTGCTTGCCTATGTCCCCTCTATACACAGGTAAAATATTTCAGTGTTATTCATTAACACCCTATATCAGTGGTTCCCAAACTTCTCAGTCCGCGGACCCCTTGAAAAAAATTTAAATTTTGCAGACCCCCTCTGGGTTTTGAAATAAAAAACTAAATAAATACTTTGATTCAAATGTATTAAATGTTAAAATGTTACATTGACGCGAAAACACGGTTGCGCATTCAACTCCGTGCAACTTCAACGCGGCTGTCTCACTTTGTCTTATAGAAAAATCAAGCTATACTTTGGAGTCAAACCTGATCCATTTAATATTTTATGAATGATCGTATACATATAGGTACAACATAACCACTATTAAAGCCAATAATGTTTTAGGTTTTAACATTTTTATTAACTTATAGAATACTAGGAGGTGCCCGTGGCTTCGCCACGATAATTCTTTTAAAAATTAAAAATTAAGAGTATAATAATTATTAAAGCATTATATTTATTAACACTTGCACGCGAATCATTCATAAACTAAGCCATTAATAATTAATGAAACAGCTAAAATTCCTGCTTTAGAGTACATTCCACGACATGAAAGCGCCCCCTGGGAAAATTATATCAGAATCGATTATGCAATTCCAAAGAACCTGTGAACACATAATACGTATTGTTTCTCAGCTGTTTATTGACATGAATATGATGTAAATTTTATTTTATCAATTCAGTGTAATTTTCAGAAATTATATAATGTTTCAAGGGAAGGAATGGTTTGTTTGGATTATTATTATCAGCGATATTTCAAGAGATAAAACCATCAATATTTTACAGCTGTTGCCCCCGGCTTTGCTCGCCATTATTCATTGACTCCAGGATTTTTAAGAAAATTACACTGGTAGATTATTTAAAATGTTTGTGGTTCAGAGCTGAAAATTGTAAGTAAAAATAAAATTAGAATATTTGTTCATTGTGTTCATTTCACTTAGGCCTTATATAATAAAGAAACGGTTTTCCATCCTAATTTTGTAGTCGTCATGAAAGTTTACACTGCGAGAGACGAACATCACCGAGTATACCCGATGTCTCACGAAGCGGGCGAGCAAGCACGCTATTTAGGGCCGTTGAATTGTATAAGAGTAGATATGTAATTTGAGAAAATTACGGGATATTCTATTTCTTCTTAAACCGCCTGCAGACCCCCTGAAACAACATTGTGGACCCCCGGGGGTCCATGGACCCCACTTTGAGAACCACTGCCCTATATATTATAATTCAACCATAATACAGTATTTTATCATCAATATTTATTTTCTTTGATAGATTGTTTAATTGATGTTTTTTACAGAAAGAATTGTAAAATCAATAACATCCTGATCTCCATTTTCCATAATTTTTATAATTATGATTACGATTGATCGGTATGCTATGTTCAGGACAACTTGTACAATCTAAACAGCTTCGTTTAAAAATTCCTTATATTTACAATAAGAATAATAAAATAGAAAAAATGAAGATAAAATTTCACTTGACATATTTGTCGCACTCTGTTCATTTTTCCATCTTTTAATGCCTGTTTATACTCACCAGTTATGTCAGGTAAAGTGACGACAGCTGAAGCCACCACTGGAGCAGGGTGATTAAGAGAAACTGTATCACTAAGGTGTGTGAACTCTGGTGCTGAGGCAATTGAAACAATCTGGCTAGCAGAGGGGCGATCCCTTGGTGATTGTGACCAGCACAGTACCATGAGGTCCAGCATGTAGCTGGGATACAGTGTTTCCTGTGGAACATAGTAAGAAAATATTACTTCTGATAAAACCACAATTACTATTGACAAATTAACTTATACAGTGTATTAATTTCCGGCATCTATTCAACCCGCTTTTCCTGGGACAGCCCAGTTTTTTGGCAAAATGTCCTGCTGTCCTGCTAGTTTTATTGGGGACCCTCAAATGTCCCATTTTTAAAAATTCTGATTAGCCAGTGCATTTTACGCTACATTAATGAAAGTTATAACAGTGAAGGCCTTGCTTACTGTCAAAGCACATTTAATGGTGCATCATGTGTTGACTTGATGACAAAGTATCAGAAGAAAATGCATGTTTTGGTAAAATTGATAAAAGTACAGTAACAATGAGGCAGCAACTTCTGTGAAAAAAAAAAAATTATCTATACCATTCTGCAGAAGAAATTTAAGGAGTAATTTAAGTCATTTGGGATAATTTGTGCGTACGAGACAAATTTAGAGTAAATTTTCACTAAATTTGTGGATGAATTTTTGTCCCTTTAATTCCTTAATTGTCCCAGGTTATCCCCAATTCTTAAATACCCCATTTTTATACAAACTTTATATGGACACTCTATATTAATGTAATTACTAAGGAGGAGAAGTTTATTCTCCAGCCTAGTGAACTCTCTTTGCTGTCATTTTTGCCATAGCTCCTAAACTTTTGAGAATGTGGGTGATATATTGGTAAGAAAAATGACTGCATACAACAGTAATAAAGAAAAGATAAAGAATGAATAAGAAAACTACGGTACCGGTAATTAAAACCAATTGCTTGTACAACATTTGTTTTGTCCCCACAAATTTCATGTTACCAAGGGCTCAACAGAAGAAGAGTTTCCCAGCCCTGCTACAGAAGCCAATAGAACCACTTGGATAACTCCTGAACCAGCTTCTGAGGGGGAAAAAGTATTCTTACGGCTGTAGAATATCTACTTAAGGTAATCCAAGAACTCCAAAAGCAGCACAGAAAACTATATGTAGTGTTCATAGACTACAGTCGAGCATTCGACACCCTAAATAAGCAGCTACTAATAAACAAAATGTTGTTGCTAGCAGTCAAAACATGACTGACGAGACTAGTCAACAACATATTAGCAGAGAACCAGGTACAACTCAAAAAAGTACAGAGATCTCTGAATGGATAGAACAAAAGATCGGTATACTCCAGGGAGATCCCTTGAGTCCACTCCTTTTCAATGTTTATATACAAGATGATACATGCAGCAATATGCACCGTGAATGTGAACTTACTGCTCTATGCAGACAACATGGCCATATACTCCATGGACAGACAGGAGTTACACACATGTTATCAAGAGTGTTTGATTATTTAAATTTATCAGTAACAAATCTCACAAGTTATAGGTTCTATAATAAATATATGTGTTTAAACTATTACTTGACATACTTACTCTGTATGTAAGAGGGGGACGTCCTCCTTCAAGAATACATTCTTTTACCGACTCGTGACCTTCAAATGGCTGATGGAGTGTTAGAAGTTCATAAATGAACATGCCAAAGGAGAAACAATCCACCTGCAAAAATGTTTTACATATTGCTTAAGTGAATTTTCATTTAATTAAGACAATAATGTATGGTAACCTTGCTTAGGATTATGGACCAACGGCTCCTCCTAAGCAGGTCACTCCAGGCTTCAAGTTCCATTCTCTAAATCTTTACAAAACATTAAATCCTAGTGGTGTACCTGAGGATATTACATATGAACTCTAAAGAAAGATTATTATATTAACTATTATTAATATTGCTGTAAGAAAGGCCAATGTTACCTTCTCTGTATATTCTTCTTCACCATTATACCTCATGATTTCTGGGGCCATGAAGCCTTCAGTGCCACCAAAACCTTTTGTTCCTGATGGCAAAGTTAGACGACTTATCCCTGCAAAAAAATAAATGGTTACAAGTAGTCTGAATTATACTGTATTCTACAGAGGAAAATTTGTTCTCCTTTATGTCTTCAGTGAGATAAGAATGAAAACCTGTCGTTACATTGTCTGATTTACTTTGTTAACTCATTATGTAATACAAAGTAAAGTGGAATTTCATAATTTATTTATTAAACTTGTTATACTGAATATACTTCACTGCTGTACTTGACTCACACGATCACATTTTTAACAAGTAATAAGATAACATGGAAAAAAGTATTATGAAATTACTGTCCATGTTTCTTGTGTACAATAAATACTTGTCAAGTCTTCAAAACGAATCACATCAAATACTGTACATCCTACCAAGAAATTCAATATAGTTCCATTAAATAATTTTTTATTCACCATAAAATTTGATAAAGACTTTGTGGAACTTGATACAGTGAAGCAACTATAATAAAATTAATTTACTATACGAGTTGACATAAACACACTTTTTGCTTCACTTACCATAATTTGGTATGACGCGTTTCAAGGAGCCTCCTCCCCATTTTCAAACACACTGTCAACTGCCAAATCCTTCTCAGGAAGATTCTTTTGTGCACCTAGTGGGCTTTTTATGAACTTTCTGATTAAACTGTCTTCTTCAGGTGTGTGTTTATGTCAACTCGTATAGTAAATTATTTTTAATAAAATTTGATATTTGGAATGAAATATTAGTTAATGTATTGTTCCACATTTCTTTGGAACAGAGATTATGAATCATACATACCTACGGACAAAAATTCATGTACACATGCTAAAGTCCAAATCCCATCTTAAAACCTTGGGAGCCTTGAGTTGAAGAAATGGAATTTTTGTTTCAGCATAGTGCCTTGCAATAAGTACCATGCACTTATACATGTAAAAAGCACCCATGAAAACTATGTCACCATTAAGATGGTTCATTAGCTGTGAGATTAGAAAAGCTATCTTATAATTCACTCAGGTTCAACGGTTCAAACACCATCTCTCTTTAGTGCACACATGGGCATTTACTGGTTCGCGAACCACTTCTGGTTTTTGACCTTCCCGCGTAACACACAAGATGGCATTGAGGACATTCGGTGTACGTGGTGGATTATTCCCATGCATGAGTCATACTCTCTTTGCAAGCAGTGACGGGTCGCGACACAGTTCCAATTGGAAAGGCATTATGGCACATTCTAAGCCTTTGTATAATAAAATAACTGCACACATAAAAGAATAATTAAAAATACAAAATTGCTTGTATTATTTGTTTCTTGTAGTGTACATTATAATGTGAAATTAGTGTTTCCCTAAGAATGAGCAACCGCCACTGCACTTATTGTCTGTTTGTGTCTCCATCTACCCGTTCTTTTCGAACTAGGTGCAAGTCGACCAAGTTTGCGGGTTGCGTCTCAGTGGATAGGGGTTTGCCTATGACTGCTTTAGTGGACAGACTATAATAATTATAATTTCTCAATAAAACTAGATTTGAGTTATTCAGCACATTGCTCACACACAGAAACCTTCTACAAACTTTCAATTTGTATTTGGTGGACAGAAAATTGGCAAAAATATAACTAGCATACTTTACCCTTCAAATAATATTAAAAAAATTAATTTAAATTATTGAACTGCTACTAGGGTGAGAACCAATGAACTAACTTAATGATAATGAGTAGTGTAGATTTGATAGATATTTTTCATGTGTGCATCAGATGCTGTGCCAAAGCTGGACTTAGTAAAAAAATATTTTGCGGTTCAAGAATCAACCCAATTTGTTATTGCAAGGTATGCATATAAGTTTCAAATTCATCTTCTCAAGTAATATCAATGTGCTAAGAAAATGAAATAAAAACTCACCATAGTCAGCTAACTTGATGTGCACAGGATTGCTTTCAGAGGCATCATAGCACGGAGGAGGCATATCCCACACTAGAACGTTCTCAGACTTCAGATCTCGGTAGATAATGTGCTGCTGATGCAAGTATTCAATGGCTTTTGCAACCTATGTACCAAATAACAAAAGTAAAGAAAATGATAGCAACTTCCTACATCTTACATTTGAATTGTACGATTTGAACTAAAGAACCAAAGACGAAGCCACTGGAATTAAAAAATGAGGTACCTTAAGTGGATCTGCTGTTTCACTGTCTCAGATTCTATTTTTTAAGAACTAGCCCATTTATTTTATAGGCCTACATAGCTATGTCCTGCAAAGCTTTACAAGTTGGATTTTATTCTCATGTTCTAAGAAATATTTATTTGAAAGACCCTAGGCCTAATAATTTACAAGTTTTAACTGTAAATAATAGTTTATTGTGCTGATAATGCAATTTCTTAAAATTCATTTAAAACAATAACCCATGATATAAATGCTTGTTTAATACAGTGCGCCAGGGAACTTTCTCCACAGCGAATACACGCTGGAGAAGATGCTAGCAACAGCAGTTATGTTAGCAGCACGAGCTTGTACCAAAACAAATCGTAACCCACACACTGATTTTCTGCAAATGCAATAGTGTTCGTTTTATTGCATTGGGATTGTCTCAAGACCATATTTGAGTTTTTAGGATTTACATAGTCACAATACTGAAGTGAAATCATGTTTTGTTTAAAACTCCAACTCCTCTGTCTGCCATCTGCTGCCAACTGAAAGCAGCAGGCATGGGCTCAGCATAGTGGCAAACTGTATAAGAAAGTTATCTAAGCTTTAGATGGAAAATAGACTTTTATCAAACTTTCACAGTATTTTAAGTGGGATATTTTTACAGTGAAGAGATACTATAAATAGAATGATAGTACAATGGTTGGTTTTTACATTCAACTTCACTTCCTTGTTTTTTTAATATTTTTTTAAAAGAACTATGGTTTCAGTCACCATCGTGACCATCCTCAGTAGTCGGAAGCTAGCTGAGGATGATCATGATGGTAACTGAAATGCATGGTTCTTGAAAAAAAAGTAAGTGAAGTTGAGATAAAAAAAAACAATCATTAAACTATCATGCCATTTATATCAAACTACTTAAGATACAGAAAGCATTTACCTGTAGAATGATGGCTTGAAGGCAGTATGGTCCTATGCGAGACCCAGAGCGTCTGTAATGTCGCAGAGTGGTATCCAGGGCTCCCTGAGGTGCCAAGTCCAAAACAAGAGCTAGTGGACTTGTACAGACCCCTACAAGAGGCACAATGTTAGGGTGTCGCAAGCTCAGCAGAATGTTCAGTTCTTGTCGAGCTGTGCAGTAAGCCTTGCATGCATATTGCAGTGGATCTCTGTCCCACTTTCCCTGCGCAGCCTGAAACAACACAATGCAACATAAGTAGCGTATAATCCAAGGATACTTGAGCAAGTTGGAACCTATGTAAGTATTTGCAATACTGGGGCTACACTATATCCAAAACTTACCTTTTCCCAAACATTTTCATTTATTCCACTTTGTCATGTATATTTTCATACTGCAAAATGATTTGTTTCTATTTGAATTAGAGATAGTCTTAAAATATTAAAATTGGAAGAAGCTATATAAAAAATAGAAAACAGTTCATTGTACTTTTCTTTTCACTCACCTTGTATGCTATGATGGCAGATTGGCGGGCATTGGTTCCTGGCTGAACTGGCTGTAACATTTTCATGGCTACATCAATATATGTATTTGAGCCTCGAATTTTGCATGAGCCTTTAAACACAAATCCAAAAGCACCACGTCCAAGTAAACGCCCTTTCTTAATGTTGGCTGGACGAATCAAATGACGTTCACCAAGATCAAGAAATATCTGAAAGGATACAAGACAAACAATAAACATATGGTATTGCAGAATTGTATTTCTAGCCTGTTAGAAATGGAACCACAGTTTTTTATTATTATTTTTTTAATTTTAATTTTTTAATTCAGCTGTGTTTATACTCCTTTTAGCTGCGAGGTAATATCAGGAGTTCGGGATGTGTGTCTATACAGTACGGTAGGCCATGGAACTTTTGATTGTCAATTGTTTGTATTATTGATGTTTTTCATGGAGTAAATTTCAACAGATATTAATTTAAATGGATATGATACAGGATGAAATGGTGAGAATGATTCACGGTATGTAAATATCCAATTTGACATTTGCCTTTACGACTGGGGAAACCATGAAAAAACCCGTGTTAAATTGGCCGGCCATGGGATTTGAACCTGGGACCTCCTGAATGCAAGTCCAAGATGCAGCTTCTTGTACCACATCTTAATATGAGAAAATTATATGAGGTGTTTAGAGCGCAAGTGACTTATGCCCATATAAAATGATAGATGTAATTGGCCTTAAAGAAGCAATGAAATAAGTACCCTGACTCATATTGAGTAAAGCACTGCCATTTACAGTAAAATAGTTGGAGATCAGCTGAGATTCCCTTCCCTTGCAAAATATGAATTCAGCCTTCAGAAGTGCATATGTCTGCTCTCTGTGGCCACATTTGTAACTAACTGTATCAAAACACAAGAAACTCACTTATTCAAGTTTGAAAGCTAAGAAGAAATTGTCATCTTATACAGTTTTTTTTCAGGATTTTAAATTCTTATGATTTTACGTTAAGTGGTTAGTTAAAATATACTAAGAAACCTTACTGATTAAACTTACTGTATCTGGGGAAACTTGAGCCAATGAAATGTTTCCATGACTTGGGCAGGTGACATATTTGCTGTCATATGCTGCTAATATACACTCTTCTACCACCCAGCTGTAATGTATTGGCTGCTCCGACTCCTCTGAAGAATGACAAGGTTCATCCATGTTGTACGCAGGGTGTCCCTCCACTGATGGCATGCGACTGTCAACAAATTATGCAATACTAACTATCAGATTTCTCTCTACAGACAAAGGAAAATGATAGTCAAAAACGTTTGCATGCTTTAATTGTAAGTCTTAAGTCTTGCCCCGATGCAATAGTTCCGTTGCTTTATTTCTAACTGTACTAACTTAGAGCTAAGGTAGAGCAACAATTTTTCACTCTAAAATGAACAGCTCACTGCAGAAGCCAAAGAGGAAGAAACTTAGGCTCAACCTATGACGCAAAGCACAAAAAGTGCACTCAGGCAAGTTTGTTCCGTAAATTCTAAGTTCTTTCTCAATGACAATCTTTCTTTTCTCGTAAGTTCAAGAAATGGGTATGTTTTTAAAATCAACACGTTCTCATGTTCACTACAATGCAAGCATTCTTAAACACATTGCTGAAATCAATCAATTTTTTCTCCTTTCCAGTACATTAAACTTTGATGTTCAAACACATCCAGTTTTACTTACATTGCATTTACAATTCATCGCATACACATCTACTGTTAATCAGCACATTTTCTCCGATGAGTTTTAAAACTCACCTCAATACAAATTTAATTCATCAAGGATGTCTATTAAGAAAGTTCACAACAATAATTCAATTTTTAAGTTTGTTTCGAAATTTTGCAGATATTACCTAATTATAGTACCAACATTCATTATGAATTTACAACAAATCTTAAATTAACATCTCCTACCATAATCTAAACTTGAATTAAGCTGAGAGAGACATGATGTTAGTTCACAATAATAATAATAATAATAATAATAATAATAATGGATGAATTATAAAACTTGACAAATTAATAACAACACTGAAATATGAAATTTTAAAACTTATTTTCGCTAAAAATAAAACAACTTTCATTGACTTCTATAATTACCGTATTTACTTGAATCTAATGCACACCTTTTCTGTCTATTTGTTGCATTCAAAACTGGGGTGCGCATTAGATTTATGAGCAAATCCATTAACTAGTTCGGCGGTAACTTTGATCACTTACATAACAATGCATTGCTGTAATTCTAGACTTCATTACTTTTATCATGGGTCTATTACCAATACACAAACATGGGTTGAAGTTAATGCATCATTATGACACTTAAGCTTAACCCCAAGCATGTTGAAAGTTGACTGAGTTCAATGCAAAAGTATCTTTTTTCCTGTACCCCCTCCATTATCCCACCAAGCTGTTATACTGACCTTTATTCATTGGCATTCGTAACTCTATTGTAGTATAAAATAAAATATTAGATAAAATACCAAATATTCTACCAATGTTGCACATTGGATTCGTTAATAAACTCTTTTTTGTATTTGTATTTGTATTTTGTATTTGTAGTTATCTCGTTCTGTAGATCCTGTGTTGAGTGGGACTCAAGGATATAGAACACGTCAGATTACAATATACAAGCAAGTAATAAATAATGATATATAATATACTACACTATAAACTTATTCAAACTGGAAATACTCATCCATATTGTAGAAGGTGTGAGTCATTAAAAATTTCTTGAGAGATCCTTTGAAGGATTTGCTTTTTCTTTGAATACATAATAATTTAATGTTGTTTGGAAGCTTATTGTATATCTGTATTGCGGAGTAATAAGCACCATTCTGAAAAAGTTTTAATGCATTAACCGGTCTATGTAAATCATTCCTGTTTCTAGTAATATGTTCATGAACACTGCTATTAGTTTGGAATCTCTCAATATTGTCTACCATATAACACATAACAGAGTATATATACTCCCCAGAGTATGATTTGAAGTTTCAAAATTTGGGTGCGCATTTGATGGATGGTATATCAGATTTGAGTAAATACAGTATTAATTCATTTATTGGTAACTTATACGCTAAATAATTAAAAGATGCTGTTACCTAGAACCAGTAGAGTCTGGACCAACTCCACTGTCTCCATCTCCATCTGAGGTATAGCTCTCTTGGGACTTCCGAACGTGGCGCACTCCCATCTGACTCTCTGCTTCTGCTCTATGGAAAGCCTGCAGAGAACATAAAACCCAACCAACTGACACACTTATACAAAGCATTATTCAGTGGATAAATTATATATATATTTTTAAATAATGTACAGGTAGGGGGAAAAAAAGCAAACCTACTAAAATATCTAAGTTGCCGATATGAGCTACTGTGCATGCCTAGAACCCACTAGACAAGCGCAGTGGCTCACATCGGCAACTTAGATATTTTAGTAGGTCCGCTTTTTTTTTTCCCCCTACTTGTACATGAGCATTGTTAAATACAGTCTTTGGAAAATATTATTTAATAGAATTATACCTCAGCAACATGTTTAGGTCCTAAAGCACCACTAGGTATGTTGCTTTCTCCCCAGTTATCTCCACCTCTGTGCTGCTGCTGAGCAAGTTCAATATCGCCTTGTGATGCAGCAACACAACGGGGGCAAGGCACAAGTCTCGTCACCAGAAATTTTCCCTCGGATGTGTGGACAAATCTCGTACCTGACAAAAGAGCAGATAAAATGTGTGTTCAAATTGTTACAAGGATTTTTGATAAATGTAGCTATTTATAACTGACAAGATTTTTTTATAAGTAAAAATCACATTGAAAATCTCACAGAGTTCATCAAGTAGATACATACGTAATTTAGAATGCTATTGTGAGCCTTGGCTTACATGCATTTGGCAAGAAAAATGTAACCTACTTTTATGTTCACCAAGTATACTGGCACTTCTAAAGTTCCATTTCAAGAACTGCTTATATCTTAAACATATTTTTTGAAAGAATTTCAGACAAGTTCAAATATTTGATTTCTTGAAATGCGCAGAATAAACCTCCTTCTATTATTCACTCACCAAGCGTAGGGTACCAGTCCTCCAGTAATATGTCAATGTGATCCACTGCAAGGGCCAGTAACTGAGCAGTGCACTCTGGACTGGGGTCTAGTAAAATAGCTTGGTAACCAATTGGTTCACTGCCTCCCATCTCATCAGCAATGGGACGTTTTATGACTATTGTGTCCACAGGAAAATAAATCTCAAGGATTGAAGAGTTGACTAGATCCACATCACCCCATATGCCTTCCTGCTTCAGCCGAAACCTACAAGAACATGATCAAGAGTTGGTAGTGGATTGAATACATCAACCAAAATCTCGTGGAAGAATTTCTCTCATACAGAACTTGAATAAACATGCATCTTCCAGTGTCACCTTAAAAGTATGATGCTTTAGTCTACACAACTTATTAATGGTACTAAAGAAATCCCTACAGGCATGAACAAAATTGGCTTTATGTGACTGTCTCTACAATATACAATGTTCAACAACACGGTTGATTACAACCAAGATAAGTTGACTTGCCTTGTTATTGCAGAGAGCCCTTCAATTACTAAGAATTATTGTAACTGAAGTATAAACAAAGTTTATGTTATTCCATCTTATGAAGAGAACATGTTCTTTCACAACATTTGCCTACCTCTTCAATTTCACTGGTAAGTGATGGCATGTGGTCAACACTCTTTGCTTATGAATAGGGACACTATTATGTTGTAAATAAGAAGGAATTCAAAGCAGATTAAAAGCACTGAAAAATATTATATGGTACATAGAAAAGTTTTTATTAAGTACTATTCAGCAACTTAAACACTTAATACTGTTGTGCTGTTGTTTACAACCCTCACTTGATATCAACATCAAATCGAAGCAGTGTTTCTTAATTTTCATTTGGCAAGTTGGTACATTTGCCAGACAGAATAACATGCTTGAAGCCAATAGAGCTTTTTCAAAACAAATAAATGCAATTTGAAACATAAAACTGGGAAAAAATCAAACTAAACTAAACTCCATGGCTTTTTATCCCTAAAAGGACTATGCCTACCATCCAACAACTCAGTCACCTACCATAGGCATAAGGCTGGCAAAAATCACACTACATTTCTGAATTCATGGTATGTAGAAAATACTTTCATCATTATTAAAAACGGTCAACTTATAAAACCTTTCAATTTTCACAAATTTCATTAAATTTTGCATCTTGCAATGAACACAACTTCAATATCCATCAACTGATATAAGAACACTTTTTCCCCCCCCCCCCATTTTAAGAAGTTTTGTGATTTTGCGATGTACTACAATATCATGTCCCTACTCATATTATCCTCATGAAACTGACTACAGTCATCCCAGACCTCACTACCTAGTAAAATACGAGGTGGGTATTGGGAAAATACCAGGGCTTGCAGATCCATAAATGAGCTATGCAGACTAATTGATCAGAGAAAGCCAGCACTGAATAAACCAATACTCTCATCCGCTTGCTTTTCTTTTTCACGTTTCATCTCATATAGTCACACAGATAGTAGCATTAGTATCATGAAGCAGCATGCAAGTATGGAAGTGTACATGTATTATAAACATTACAAAACTACAGGAACCAAACAGAAAATTGTGTAAATTATAGGAGAAAATTAAAATTCTTGAATTGTAAAAAGGAATTTCACGAGATATTTATAGTACCTGCTAGATTTAACGCACATTGCAGGCCAGACTTGAAAGAACTGACTAATCTCACATCACAAGAAAATCTGTAAGTGCTATTTAGAAAGCTATAGGAATTACCTGAGCTGCCTATAATCTATAGGCGTGTTCTTGAGGCCTGGTAACACCTCCTTCATACGGAAAAGAGTTGTATCTGCATACCTCAGCTCCATTCCAGTCTGCCACAGTACCCACTCTGCTCTCACATCCAGCATCTGTGCTAGCTTCATATCCTGCACCATCTTAAACATAACAGAGATAGGCCTAACTGGTAGCACAAGAAATAAGAGGAGGCAATAGAGATGTCATTAAAAAAGTGACAATCAACGATTTTGTCAGTTAAACCTCTTATCTTCGAAATTAGCGAAATATTGTTGTGAAAAATTCAGACAAAAATAATTCTATGTTTATGTTGAAGCCTCGTATGTAAATCAATTTTTGCAATATAATCCAACGTAGTTAAACTATTTACAAACACACAATGCTGGAATTGAAAAGTTTTTCTTTGCTTCCTTGAAAGCTTTCATCTTAGCTGACGATATACAGTACATGAAGCTCACTTATCTGAATAAATGGAGGCATAGGTGACTATGGAAAAGTTAATTTTCAGCTACCGTATTTTTCAGACTACAAGGTGCCCTGGACCATAAGATGCACCTTGATCTTAGGATGGAAATTTAAGGAAAAAAATGATTTAATTCTAAATGAAAATTTTTAAAGGGAATAATATACTTCATTGCATACACAAATCATGAATTTCTACAATGGATTCAGTGCAAATCGCTTTCAATGCTCAATATCAGGATGTTTAGAAGTCATTGACTTCATTTAGGTTTAGACCACCCCACAGAGACAACTCATTTTGTATGAAAGAACCCAATATTCCTTTCTTTTCACCTTGTATACCTGGCTTTCCGCTACCCTCATTTTACCAATATTGTGATAAGTGCCTGTTGTACAGTCTGTGCCAAAATTTGCAACAAACTTACCCTTACAACCCCTTCTTTATGATTATGGTATTATGGGCAATATTCACTGTAATTTTAATTCTTTTTTAGTTTACTTCGTCCATTACACGCACCTAACTTTCAAGACTGTGTTTTCAAGATAAAAAAGTGTGTCTTATGGTTTGAAAAATATGGTAATTCATGAATTCTGATTTTCCTGCTTGCAGGCCCCTCAACCATAAACGAAGGGCCTCAATAACTTCTCATATTCTGTAATTTCTTTGTTTATTTTAGAATAATGTTTTTTGAGTTTAGATTTGATTTTACCTGTTCTAAAATAATTTATATCCTACCACCATCATTTGCTGTGACATTAGGAAGATATCACCCTTGTTTATTCTCTAATTCTCTTTGCAATTTCAAGTTCTCCCTTCAACTACTCTCACCACAAGTGTGCCCCTACTTGAAATAGTAATTTATAACATTAAAGTAAGTGTAACAACATGACAATTTAAAGTGTGTGAAAAAAAAATTGATTTTACAATCTACTCTGGATCAAATACATATTTTTATGAGTATAGAATAGGTAAGCAAAAGCAGTACCATACAAAAGGAAATAAGAGGTACAGTTGGGAGCTGACGAGATGATCCCTGGCATGACTATGGGGCTCTTATCTGTAGCCAATAGCAGCGCTTCCCTACACTTGCAGTTATAGCACAACACCGTCTTCCCCCTGCATGCCACCACCAAATCACGGATCATCTCGTCAGCTCCCAACAATATATTCCTTGCATTTTTTCACTATATGAGTTTATAATTAATTAAGTTTACCTCTTTGGGTGTGATGAAGAAGGCACGGACAATATCAACAATGGCATCATCTGCTAGGATTCTTGTGATGAGACGAGACCAGAATCCACTGGGAAAGTAGGACATGAGTAGCAGACGTCTGATAGATAACTCTGGATCTGAACGGAGGGAAATTTCACACTGAAAGGTTGCTGTAACATCCAAACCTTCTTCTGGTGGCAGAGAGGGACCTAGGCACAATAATCACACGTAGGTCAATTAAATGAATAATCATTACAAAATGTTGCTTTTATTTGTATGTAGATATACACATGCATATGCATAAAATGTAGTTTAGTGCTGATTATTTTACCTTCATATCTTGAAGACAATGGTGTTCATAAAAAAATCAGTTATTTTCTAAAAAGTCCTTTACGTTAAAATAAAATGCCATTTTTACTTCCCTTCCATTTTAAATATAGCACTTCAAACTTCAGAGATGAAGTGCAGTACACACTCAGCAACTCAAACTTCACTATCTTGGACTTGTTAATGCTGACAGAATTTTCCAGAAATAAAGTATTATTTATTAAAATGCAGTCACATCGGTATTATGCATCAAAGAGGATAGATATCACCTTCAAACCTGTTTCTGAAAAATATCCTCACAATGGCATACCAGTCCGTATCGTTCTCCTACTGTATTAATGTTGTAAATATAATTCTGAACTCTGTATTTATTATTTCTGAAATCCGGTTGAGTGGAAGAGAAGGCTTCAAGGCCTTAACTCTGCCATAAAAAATTGACTTCTGCATACTTTGTTGCTTCACTTATCAATAATTTGGTAGGATGTGCCTCTATCATCACAAACACTGTCAACTGCCAAATCTTTCTTGGGAAGACAGAGATGTTCATCCAGAGAACATCGTATGAACTACAGTACTTGATCAAATTGTCCTCTTTTGGTTATCAAAATTCATCGATGAGCTTTCAAATTTTTTTACAAGATTTTCCACCCAAACTTCCAGAACTTTTTGTTTTTTTCAATGATTTTAACAATTTTGCTTCCTTACAAATTTTATGCCCATTTCCCAAAAGTGATTGGCAATCATCCCAGGCATCTTTCTATTGAGATATTTTCTTCCTTTTTCTTTCATTACTAGTTAATTTGTGACGGTTTCACTTTTCAATAAGACCATGATATTTACAAACTAGTTCTACTACTTCAAATAAAATTAACTTTCCACAAACAATGCTGAGTTCACTTACCGCTGATTTTTAAAGGGGATGGAGTATTGACAGTTGGCCTCTGGAGTTTGAATTTATCAGGGCTCTGGGTGTAGAATGATGAATTTCCAACTAGTGTTGATGCCCCAGTTGATGAATTGAGTTTCTTGCCACGAACTGCCCAACCTCGAGAACGCACAGGAATCTGGACACACAGAACAGCAAGGCTAGCTGCATAGATATGAGTTGAACTTGATGAAAAAAGTTATAAATTATTTATATCATTACAAGTTCTAGTGATTCGTGTATGGAATTTCTATCCTCTAGAAATGGACTTAGTTGTACACTACCTACCTTAAAGATGTACTCTGCAATTCACAATAGACTGAGTTTCCTTATTTTCTTTTTACCCATATAGTACCATTCCAAAAATCTTCATTAGAAGTTTCCTCTTAATAAGATAAAAAATAAATTATTAGAACTTAAATGAAAACTTAAATAGAATTCCCCTATCATACCAGGGATAGTAAAGAAAGAAAAAAGGATAAAAAAAACTTAAACAAATTATTCCTCATGTACTTAAGCAAAAACTAATCGTCTATAGTATTATGATGTGGTGACTAGTTATCTGAAGATTGCAACTAAATCAAGTTGACCACTTCTTTATTCAAACACACAGTTACAATGAATGTCTCTTGTAAAAAGCAAATTAATTTTAGAACAAAGCTTTCTTGGACCCAAGCTTGATGAGCTCATGGGACAATGGAGAAAAATTCATCTTGCTAGAGTTAAACGCAGCTCGGAAGGCTGCTTAGAGTTGGATGCGCATGAATCAAGAAGCACAGTAAGGGTGGGGGGCCCTTCCCTTCCATTCTTAACCGATAACAGCATTCTAGGAATGGAACATAGCTTGGAATACAGCTTGTAATTAGATGTGCATGAACCAAGAAGCATTATAGCTCTGTCTCTTTTTGCGCAGTAGTAACAGTTGAACCGTCATCTGAGCTGCATTCTAGTCTAACTACTGCTGATGCCAACTAGTCATAAAATGAAACTTACCACTCAAAGACTTCATTGGCAGATGGCTTGATTGGAAGCATGTGGTCAACTTTTTTGACAGGAGATGCTACTTCTTTATTTAGTTGTCCTTGAGAGACTTGACAATTTTGATAATCTTTAACCTAATATAAAATTATACCTGCATACATTATCTCGTTATTAAAGTAGACATGGACTTAAAAACAGCAAAAGAATTAAATTACTGGAATATGTTTGGTAGTTTAATAAAAAAAATAGAATATTGAAAGATGGTGTGTAAATATTTCTTACAATATAATATAGAGGACTAATTTTTGCTGTAAGAATTTCAGTTGCTTAACCTTTTAACTGCTGTGGCCATGACAGTGAGGAAATTTGCTTAGATGTGCCCATACAGTCGACATAAGAGGTAATTATATAGTAATGTATTATGCTAAAAAGTGAAAATCTTTATCTTTGTCTTACAAATACCACTTGTAAAACACAGCTTTCATCTTGAAATTTCCCTTGGTGATTTAAAAGCTATCTTTTTGGCGTCTCAATTAAAAGGTTAAGACAAGGTAGACAGGAATTAAAATATAAAACAATCAATACAGTGTTACTTGTCTTGTGCTGCTATGCTTGTGCAATTATATTTTTCAAGTGCTTTTTGGAAAATCTAGCGTGAAGCGAATTTGGGCATGCTGAATGGCCGAAACAGTCACACATCCACTCATACTAGCTGAACTCTTGGAACTGAGAACTGCCACTATGATAATTTCAGGAAAGAAAACTCTGTAATATTTTCTGTATGCCAATAACATGTTGCCTACCAAACTCAATAAATTAATTACTGTTATTTGTAATGGAAAGATAATATACCGGTAGTTCACTCAGTTCACTTTATAGTTTTTCAAAGGACACATTTTGGGAGGTATTGCTCTCACCTTCAGCTTATGTCAAACTGAGATAGAATTTACAAAAATAAAGGCGGCATGAAAAAATACTACCACTCTACCACTTTCACAGATCTCTGCCTCTAAGGGAATAAGTTTCTTGAGAGTATCTTTCACAGCATGTAATGTAGGTTGCCTCAAATTATGACAGTGTAACCTGTACAGTGTTTCATAGGATTTGTTCCCAAAGACAAATTCATATGTTGTCATGTACAGTCGAGTGCATGGCATCTTTCAGACATAATGTGAGGTGATTTTGTTGGTAAGGGAATACATAACCCGCTCCACCCGCTAAACATTTTGTCTTAGATTTTCTTTGGAAGAAAGAAACTTCCAGAAGCTATTATGTGTTGCTTCGTTAACAGTATGGCTGCACACAAAGCTGAGATAACTGAATGTTTAGAGTGATTGTAGCACAAACAGGTCAAGAGTTAGAATACGGTTTTCTTAGAACTGCAGCAGCAAAGTATTTTGTATACCACACACCAAGTCAAGTAAGTGTTATTGTTTATCATTAAAAATGGTCAACTTATAAACATAAATAGCCTTCACTTACATCTCATTTTTATGGTTTAGTTTCGAGGAAAACCATCATCCCCATCCTCTGCTAATGGATTTCCTCGAAACTAGTCCACAAAAATAAGATGTAAGTGGAGCTATAAGCGTTTATAAGTTGACCATTTTTAATAAGATTCAATAGCTTCACAGTTTACTGTATCTTTCTTCTATCTTTTATGTTATTGTACCACTATATATGTCTACATTTACTTGTGTGTTGATTTACTTATTTGTATTGAATTGTGTTACTCATCCGGTATCATGTATATGACCCAAGGATAAATAAATAAAAATAAATTGTTACTTGTAACCTATGAATGGTGTAATGTAAATTAATGTACCGGTAATAACAAATTGCAATTTATCTGCACTATGTACAGAATACGCTGTGTACTTGCTAACTAACATTACAGAATGTGCCTGCTCTAGGCTTAAGAGGGAGAAAGTCACATGAGTGTTTTGCTTCAAATTCTTTTTGGATAGAGTTTATGTTTACAGCTTACTCTTAAAAAGTTATATTACTGTAGTATTGTAATATTACTGCTGGTTTTAGACCTATACACCACCTCTGAATTGTAGTGGCATTCCCAGTTTCAAAAATTCGAGTGGGTGCATGCAGCTACAAGAGACAGTATGAAGACGAGTGCAGCACCTTTACCCTGACTAGCTGAGTGTGGGTGGCTCGCATGCTCTCTTCTGAAGGCAGCAGTGAAGGAATGAGTAGAGTTCGGCTGTCCCAAGTCAAAGCCACCTCAAATTTGTTCAACAGGTTCACAATGTAGCCACGTGTATCGATCGGACCTATGCTTGATGACTTGAATACATGTTTTAGATCATCTAGCTTCATTACACCTGAAAGGAAAATAATAACAATTCCTCTAGAAAATCAAGGACTGGAAATTTGTAAGTCACATTAAAATGCCAACAGAATTAATCTCATAAGAAATGTGTGGGTGAATGTCAAACAAAAATAATAAAGTAAAACAATCAGTGTCTATATTAAAATTCCTTTGAAAGAGAAGTGTTAAAATCAGCAAAGTGAATTTATTCTTCAAGAACACTAGTGAAATGTGTTTGCTATGATTATTTCATGATGATTGTGTAAATTAGGCCTACGTTATAACCCCTGCTGGCAAGAATTTTTTACCGCAGTAGTTCTAACACCTGTAAATCTGAATAAATTAATCAAGAAAACATTGTAAAGTATCAATATTATACATTAAATTTTAAGACATAAAACATAAAGGGGCTCCTTTTTTGAAAGGTAAGTTCTAATTTGGTAAGATTTTACTTATTATAATTGTGTGAAGTCGAACACTTTAAAGCATTAAACTGTTGATCACACACACAAATGCTAATAACTTGGGTCTGGTAACTAGCAAACTTTGGAACAGAAAGCCACTGCCAGACTTTCTGAACCAGGTAGTTGCAGGAAATTTTATAATATGTAAACTTTTATTCTGCGATGCATTGTGGTATAGTTGGTGAGGTACTGTTCTACAAACTGGAAAGGTGTAGGTTCAGACTCCAATAAGGAAAATGAGGCTGTTTTAATGGCCCAACCCTTCTGGTGGCATTATGGCCCTGAGGTCGATCCAGCTTCTAGCAGACAACAATGGCACTGTAACCCAGAGGTCAATGCAACATCTAACAGAAATCAATCTTGAGGTTAAAGGTAGCTAGTGTATTAAAACTCCATGGCATTACATTCTGTAAATCAATACAACCTAATGTATAACTAGTATGATATCTACCTTTAAACTTCACTGGCAGACACAGAACTGAAGAACATGTGGTCAATATGCTGCCTCAACAAAAAAAACAAAACAATGATGTAGATCTGGAGTACCGGTATCTTATATTATCTGGCAACCTTGTAGAATGCGAACATTGAGACTCTCTACATCTTGCACCAGAGCGCTGTATACAAGAGTTTTTAAATGCCCCCACAAAAAGCTAGTGTATTGAGGTCAGGCAAGCAGGGAGGCCAAGGAATTGGTCCACCTCTTCCTATCCATCTATCGTATGACTGTCAATTCAGAAACTGACAAATAGAAAGGCTGAAATGAGCTGGAGCTCCATCGTGCATGCAGTATATGTCTTGTCATATTCATAATGGCACACATTCCAACAGGACAGGGAATTGGATTTTTAAGAACTCTTTGAACCTTTGTCCATTGAGATGATATGGCAGTGCATACAATCCCACCAAAGTCACAAATAATGACGGCCCAGAGTTGAAGACAAAGGGCTCTAACCAGGAAATAGGCATTTTCGACCCATGCTCATATACAGTAACATAATTTCACACTCTATATGCAAGGGATGTTTCCCCAAAGTTTTGGCTTACCTTTTTGTTACACCCTCATGGACATGAACAATGATATTCATATAGATTTTAGTATTTTCACCAGATAGTTTCCTGGAAGAAAATTAACACAAAAAATCTGAAATAAGTAGGGTTTAATCTTTATGCTAACCTGTGCGTGCAAAAGGGTTGATTTCTCTGATGGTGACAACATGAGCAAGCATATCGCACAGCCATTGTGGGTCAAGGAAGTACAGATCTTTCAGAGTGGCATCATCATAATGCAGCAGAACACCTGAAACAATAAATTCATATTATTTTATTCTTGTCTAACCAATGCTTTTCGTGTATTATCTTCATTATAGTTGCCTTTAAAGTACTGTGACAGAAGATTTAGTCCTTAATAAGCTTACTGTAAGGAACTGCCTCTTCTCTAGCTACTTTTCATATTTGTAAAGGATGTGCTAAATTAATCCTTAAACAGTGAAGTACAAAATGCAAATAGTACTTCCCTTTGCATCTGCTATTGCTTCTGACTGGAACTATAGTGAAATCAGTTGTGCAGTTCATTAGTAAAATATATGTATCAATATGTATTTGGAGTAGAAGAAATTTGTATTTTACTAGTCACTTCATTTTGTTGGCAAAAAAATTTCAAGAGAGAAAAAATGTAAGTGCAAAAATCTCAAGGAAAATGTCAAAACTTTCTTCTATTAATCATTTCTAGACTACAACTGTAATTTATGTTTATAGAAAAATGTCATAAATTTACTGTCACATCGTGTTAAATCTCAAAAAACTGACTACATACATATACGTATGCACTGAACCAGCCAATATTCATGGAGCCAGCACCATCATGCAATGGTGAACTGTGCCACGTTCCCATCACTTAATGATTTAACGGCCCTGCCATTATTAGTAATAATCGTGAAGCACTATAAATTTTAAGTAGTACAGTTAGGTTACGCTAACAGTAAAATTAGGGTAATAATAATAGAATAATAATAATTTATTGCAGTCAATACACTTGTATACAAGTTTCTGACATTGTTAATGGGAGGCCTTACAATTATAATAATTATAAATGTTACAGTTAGGTTGAACTTACTTATTCCTACATTTCATCTAGACTATACAGGTGTACTAGTTTTATGATACTGTCAATGGTTAAATATTACTTTTTACAGATATAACAATTAGGTTAAAATTACTTATTTCTGGGATACTGTATAAAGGGATACTGTTGATGTGAGGAATTTGTTGCACATTCATTGTGTTAATATTCTGGTAATTCTACTTATTCCTTCACAATCCTGACCAAAACTTTTTCAAGAAACCGTAGTGTGAAACTCAATAGTTTCTGAATTAGGCCTATTAACTTCATCTGGCACTTTATCAGTTTACCTGATATTATTAAAGCTTTTAATGCTTAATTTAGAAAATTCTGCGTGAGACTTTGTAATGGAGTTAGTATCCTCTTGTTTCAAAATTATTGCTACATTTAAAATCTGCAGAGGTAAAATATTTTGGTTCTGCCAAGGGTGAATTCTTACTACAGTATGCAAAATTACTTTTATCATAAATTTTTTATAAGAATTTTTTTTGTATTAGCGTTTGATAAAAGGAAAACAAAAGTAATGACATATACCATTCTCATGAAGAAAGAGGGTTGCCTGATGGAGTTCTGCACTATCACGGAATGTGCGTTGGTACCTATATTGCATCTCAGCCGTAACAACAGCCTTGTACTGCTCTGCATTAAGTACCGGATCCACTCCGGTTAGCTTTCGCTCTGATGCCAGGTGACTCACCACATCTTCTAACGCTAGGTAAGTTGCAGGCACTCTCTGTTCTAGAAGTAATTCTTTGCTACCTGGAAAAAAAAAATATATATATTAAAAAATGGATATCAATAAGTAAATAACAATATAAGGAAAACATAAAATAATGCAAATAACGTTTTAGAGAAATAACGTTTTAGAGAAATACCGTTATCTCTTATAGAATATTTTCAAGCAGAATTCTTAACAACACGAGTTGAATCTATCTAATGCTATGGGGAGAACTTCCACTTGACAGAATTAAATGAGGATAGGGACAACAGCTCCTGAAATCTGCCCTATGAAGCTAAATATCAATCAATTTGCCATAAGCATCAGGAAGATGCTATACACCATATAAAACATGATGAATTACCAGTAAATACATACAAATACAACATATAAATTATAAACATAGGTCTAAGAATGAAAATATAAAATAATGAATACAAATACAACATAAAGAATGAAATAAACAAGTTAAGTTATGGGTCTGAAAATATATTATTTGCAAATGAATTATTACCTTCTATATTTGGTTGGTTTCTACTAAAAGCCCTCTCCAATTAGATCTTTTCAATTCCCTCTTACTTTTTAGTTTTCAAAGTATAACAGTTTTCAACTTTTGTACTTCACCCCTTGAAAATGGAGCTACAGCTGGACTCCGAAATACTGTGGAGGGGTGGGGGAACTTAACTATAATCACGAGACAATTTTCCATGTTCTTATTCACTGGAGTAACATAAATGAGATAATGAGTACTAAGATAATTGTTATACAAGAATGGTTACACACATACACAGCTGTCGACTGGTTCTGACCACTGAGGTCACTGTCTCAGTAGACATCCATTAAAACACAGTTTCTTTACAGGTATCAGTTAATATACTTTCCAAGTTCCATTTTCATTAAGTTTTCATCATATTTGTCTTTCTATCAACCAAAACCATTTATCACTCTAATCAAAAACTCTTCCCCTAACTTTCTTATTTATGCATTGACATAAAATATTTTTTTTTAACTATTATCTCTTTTTAGTCCCCTTTTCTGGTATGAATTCAGATTTCTAATCCCTGACAATCAAATAAATGTGAAAATCGTCTTGAACATGCGACAAATTCCCTGTACAGTGGATTTTTTGAATCCTTGGATTCTCCAAACCCCTAGTCTGAACCAAGTGATACCCTCCCTCTCGCTTTGAATAAATAAAATCTGCATACTTTTCCCCATCAGAGTTTTGTGAGTATTACAGAGTTATCTGTTTAAAAAGAAAAATTGGATTTTATTTTTTATTATCTTTTTAAAGAAAAAGTTTCTGAAATCCCTCATCTTTAAAGTTCCTTTTTAAGTTCGTGAGGATGGAGGAAGCTAGGTTGAAGATGTTATTGGGAAGTTCCACAGTTCCTGCAAATTACTTAGGACTGAAAACAAGTAATGTCTCTTAAATCAATTAATAGTAAATTAGCACCTACTTCTGATGAGAAGAATTAGTTAAATTAAATAACATTAACATAAAACACTCGAACAGATGACGTGAATTGGGCAATTGTTCTATCTACATGTGTTTTTTTTTGTTTTGAAAATGAAGAAAGTGAAGTTTAGTGTAAAATTCAACTTATTATATACAGTAATTATTATATAGGCTAATAACAATAATTTTATTTTCATCACAATCTTACAATTTTTAATAAATAGAACTCACCTGGAGGTCTCAGGCTGAAGACTGTATCGTAGATGAGATTGCAGAGCAATTTTATGTTATGTCTTGTTTTGCAGCTAACCTCAATTGTGTCCAGCACCCTAGGCAGCCCACACTTCTCTGCATCCACAATGTTTATAAATCTAAACAATACAGAAAATGGGTGGGATGAATATTTGTTAATTTTTATGTGCAATATGTACACTTACTAAGGCTTCCATTCAGCCTAGAATTTCAATTAATTTTTTTGGTCAAATCACAATGCAGTGAAACTTCTGAAATAACAGGTGTTTCAAGCAAATCAGTAATAGGCCTACAACTTCTCTGATATTGTCAAGATATCACCTTGCGTAAAAAAAAAATAAAATAAGGCAGATTTTGATTCTGAGGACCAGGTCAAAACACAATAAGTGAATCCTGTGTGACAAAGAGGAAATATAACATAAGTTGTATTGGAATTTTGACATCTTTGCTTTATGTTGATAAACACATCATAAGTATAAGTTATACTCCATCAGTACTTTAAATTACTCTAGCACATTATTAATGTTCATTCCATCATTTTTATATCTATTAATTATGTAAATAAAAAATAACAATGACTGTGTACCTATATCCAGAAAATGTTGGAAACACCATCTGTTTCACCATAAATTTCTAAGAAATAACAGTGAGCAAGTTGTAAAAACTGTTACAGGTATTTCTCATCACTAACAACATTTTCTGTAACTGATTATTAACCTCAGCAATCATTATCAGATGCAAACATTTCATTTTTTTTGAGAAACCAGCAAATAAAAATACTCACTTATCTCTGATGAGCTGCTGTAGATCTTCAGATTTGGAAGCCGGATAGTATTCCCTCATTTTATCGTAGTGAGTGCCAACTATCAGAACTGGAGAGTTAGGAGCTCGTGCCTGCAACATAATGTTATAATATGTTTAAATTACTTATCCTGATGCTTACACATGACATAGCCTTAAAAATCTAAGATTCTGTAAATTAAAGAATGTGGTCTAAGGAAGATATTCATTGAACTGACCAAATGACTGCAGTCATCAGTCCTAAAACAATAACCTACAGAAACAGTCAGGTAGCTTGAACTGATGAGCAACAAGGACTGATTACTAATAGCTTTCAGTCTTACACCAGTGAAGAGATTCTGCATAAAACTTTCCTCCACAGAATGTAATACAAATCTCTTCGCTGAGATAAGACTGTAAACCTTAATTAATAATTAATAGCAATAAAACTCTTGGTTAGCTTAAAACCCTATAATACATATTAGAGTTAGATCACCAATCAGAGAACAAAATGAGGACTGCAGAACAAAGGAGGAGCAATGAGACTGAATGAGAATGATCGCCGA
Source organism: Ectobius pallidus (assembly GCA_964059195.1). Lineage (NCBI taxonomy): Eukaryota > Metazoa > Arthropoda > Insecta > Blattodea > Ectobiidae > Ectobius > Ectobius pallidus. Next base: position 43,554,686 of record CAXKWD010000002.1, on the reverse strand, counting down.
CTTATACAGTCTATGTGGTATCACTCATTAAATGGGCTTTCATTAGTATTAAATTTCATCCTTGATTATTTGTATATTTAACAACTTAAATCTGATTCGTCAAATTTAAATATTTCTAAAATTTTGATTAAGAAAAGCAAGGTAAAGCATGCAATGATGTCTTTTAATAAAAATTTATTCTGATTAAAAATACTGAAAATACTTAATAAATCACTAGTCCTTAATGTTTCCTAAATGTAAATATTATTATTTAATAGCAAATTATATGGGCAAACTATTTACATTTATTTTATATAAATAAGGAAATATTCAAAGAAATATAAATTAAAGATGGCTAGAGGAACCTCTTCAGTTTGTAGGGGTTGCTAAGGATCTGGCGGAATATTTGGAATGGGATTGGGCATGACTTGGAGAGATGATGATCTCCAGATCAGCATACAAAGCTGAAAACCTGGGTTTGATTTCTGCCCAGGACAAATTTTTCTCTGCAGATTTAAAAAACTGGCGAAAACAAATGCTCCTCTTTTGAAGCAAATACAATAGTTGATGAAATATGTTGATTTCTAAATTAAATCATTATATTAATTTATTTTATAAATCCAGATTCCTTCTTGGCCTTCTTCTATTATCTAATCATAACGATGTTTTAAGTTCAAACTGGATTTTACCAATGTTAATGTCCTTGTTTGTTAATAATAGGAACATCAGGACATGGCTTGTATTGAACAAATGCTTACAAACGATCCATGACCAACATGAAAAGGATATTAACCATAATTGCTAGCACTAAGTTATAGAATTTGTTTTGTTTAATTCTTAAACAGTTATTTATTATAGTGAGGATTATGCTTTATGGCAATTTTTTGTTCCCCCTTATCGACACTCTTTGTGACAGCTCACAATTCTGTGACTGACTTTTCCTTTTAGAATATAATTATAGATTTCAGACGTGCAGAAATGGACACCTTCCCTTAGAGATAATAATAATATATTAGGATAATAATAATTGTGACAATCTTTCTTTTGCTACACAATATACCGTGGTCACTCAGCTTTGCAAAACATTAATTTAATGAATTACCTGTATGTTAACAAGCCAATGGAGGATCTCATTAATACCGCGTTGACCATCTGGAATTCTCCACACAACAAGATAGAGGCTTCTCTTTGATAAGAAATATTGATGTGTTGCATAATATTCTCGCTGTCCACCAAAATCCCAGGTCCTGTAATTCGTTAAAATAAAATAAGGAAGTTCTTAAAGAAAATAATTGAAAATATGAATACATAAAAATGAAGTAGGCCTACTGTCTATTGCTTCAATGTAAAAAGTTTAATTAGAAACTAACTATTTAAAATACTTCAGTAAAACCTCTATTAACTGAACCTCCACCAAAGAACAGTTTAATTGTAATGAGCAACTGAATTTTTAGAGAATTACTAATATCTGTAGTAAGACTGAGATCAGAAATAAACACACTAAACTTCACCGATCTCAATCTTACTACAGATATCAACACTTCACTGTAAATTTCCATCTAATATTTATATTGATGAATTACTAATATTATTATCAGTAACTATATTTATTTTTAATTTGAACGTTGCATATGTAAAATATATGGGAAAATAGAAGCTTTTTCCAAAAAAAGAAGTAGTTGTGACTAAGCAGGTAGTGCCTACAAGAAACACGCATGAGATCAACTGGAATGACAGCCATAAGATGAAACTAGTACATAAACTAACCATAAAATGCTAAAAAAAATGTAATGAAACAAGTCATATCTACAAAACCAGAATAAACATAAACTGAACTCAGTGGAGTTGCATCCCTGAAGGTACTAGGCCTACCATCTGATTGCTGCATCATCTACTATAGGCAGGTGGCAGGTCTGGGGACATGTGGTTCATATGCAGATACCCATGGCCAATAACGATAGTTGCCATGATCAGAGCCACTACTTCTTAATCAAGTAGCTTCTCAGTTTGATTCCCGAAACTGAGTGCACGCCATTCCTGACTTCCCTGTCTCAGAAGAAAGTCAAGGAGGTACCAGTCATTCGTAACAATAGTTCCATAGATCTGCAGATCCACAGCCAGTGCCGCTAACCATGAGGCCATGCGAGTCATTGAGAAAACAATGGCCTGGGAAGATACCAGTCATTCGTAATGACAGATCCATGGCCTGCACATCCATAGTCAGTGCTGCTAACCATGAGGCTATTCAAGTCATTGAGAAAACAATGCATTTTGAAATACTGACGGTAGGAGTCATCTACATTTCAATAAACATCCACCAGAGGGCAGAAGCAGTAGCAGACAGTTGAAGCTACAATATGGTGAATTTAATCAGTTCTCAACTGATGTTTCAGTCAAAGCAAAAGTGTTCTTGTGTAGAAAAGTAGGTCATAAAATACTGCAAAACAGGTGTGTTCAGTGCATAATTGGAGAATCAAGGTAGAGTTTTAAAAGATGAGCCGGAAGCGAGTCTTTCTAAATTCCCAAAATTCTCCAATGCACTTAACCTCACACTCAATAGCTGAATACACCTGTCTATTCATGCATTCACTTTCCCTTAAATGTAACTTAATGAGTCTGCTCTTATGAGGTATCTACTTTATTTTGGTTAATGACGTTTCACTGTAGTTTGTAATAACGGTTGGCATTTTAAGAAATAAATAAATGGAAAAATTCTATGGAAAGAGAATACCTGTGAACTACTTCCTTGACTAGTATAAAGAGGAACTGTTTGTTTTGATAATCAATAATACCTGAACACAACTGGTCCATACGAAGACTGGCCACGAATTTTCTTCTCATACACCCAGTCACCAATATCAACTCCAACAGTAGACATGTTTGTCCCACGTGAAGTTTTCACATTTATATTCTTATTACCCATGCGTTTAGCCCAATGCTGCAACATAACATGAACAAAAATTGTAATATTTTAACAATTCTAATCATTATTAAGGAATTCACACTGTACTACAAAATGCCAGCTCCCCTTCACTGAATCACAGAATTACCTTAAAGGTGCCTGTACATTAAGTGCCAGAATGGTAATTTTTAAGGTTACTTTGTGAACGGGAAAAATGTCTAGTCTGTGTATGTGCTTAATCAGATTTTCATGAAACTTAGTATACACACTGAGGAAGAAACCTATTGATTTTGGACCAAAGCAGTTGACCATTACCAAAGTAATGACCGATTAATGGTCACATGCTTTTTAAATAGCAAATTTGCTTCAAATGATAGAACCGAATATGCTGTTAGGAACTGAAGACAAGTGACTGTGTATTTTTACGCCTTCAGATGTTTTGGCAAAACTAAAAGGGATATTATTTACACGAGGAATTTGTTGTAAATTCATTGTTAATGTTCTAGTTATCTACTTATTCCTTCACATCACGTTGATCAAACTTTCTCAAGATATTGTGGTCTAAAACACAATAGTTTTGTAATATGGTTTATTAACTCTATATGGACTTGATTTTATCAGATTACCGAAGTTTATTTATTACTAGCATGTACCCGCGGCTTCGCCCACGATAATTATTTCAAAAATTAAAAATTAAGAGCATAATAGTTAAATCATTATATTTATTAACACCTAAATCACGTGAATTACTTACCACGATTAGATAGCGTTGCCTGGTAAAAGCGATCTCAGATTCGAGTTCCTTGGCCCAGAAAATCCCTGTATGGTGAGTTTCGTCCAAATCGAACGATGTTTAACCATATTTAGGTCTATGTTGATTATCCCTCTTCCGTGCAGGTTGAAAATTTCATATGTCTACGGGCCTTGACATTCTAAACAAATGAATCGACCGGCGTGGGCTTACAACATTCAAGCGATCGCAATGCTTTTATTTCCACGGTATGACAAAAATAGCCAAAGCCAACTGCAATTGATTTGACATTGAAATGTATTACTGAAATCTGATTCTTCGACAGCGCTAAAATCACGTATTCTGCCTGTTTTTCCCTCGTAACTCGTGAACGAAAGCTAAAATTAAAAATTCGGCTTCGAGGTGCATTCGCCCACCTTTTAGTCCATCTATCTTTAAAATTTCAGATCTCTGCGTTCAGTAGATTTCGATGGGCATCGCGGACAGACAGACAAACATGTCTTTTTATTATTATAAGATAGCATGTGCCCGCGGCTTCGCCCGCGATAATTATTTGAAAAATTAAAAATTAAGAGCATAATAGTTAAATCATTATTATTAACACCTATATTGTAAACCTATATTGTAAAGCATATATACACCTATATTGTATATTAACACCTATATTGTAAACCTGTAAGTGTATCATATCTCTAACCCTAATATACCTTCGGGTGAAATAGGGTTTATTTCAATTTGGATATTCAATAAATAAATATTATTAACACCTAAATCACATGGACTACATTTCACGATTAGATAGCGTCGCCTGGTAAAAGCGACCTCAGATTAGAGTTCCTTGGCCCAAAAAACCCCTGTATAGTGAGTTTCGTCCAAATCGAACAATGTTTGACCATATTTAGGCCTACATTGATTATCCCTCTTCCGTGTAGGTTGAAAATGTCATATGTCTGTGGGCCTTGACACTCTAAACAAATGAATCGTCTAGGATGGACTAACAAAATCAAGCGATCGCGTTGCTTTTATTTCCAAGGTATGAGGTATGATGACAAAAATAGCCAAAGCCAACTGTAAGTGATTTGATATTGAAATTTATTACTGAAACTGATGCTTCGAAAACGCAAAAAATGCACTTTTTTGCTCATTTTTCACTCATAACTCACGAACGAAAGCGAAAATTAAAATTTCGGCTTCGAGGTGCATTTTCCGACCCTTCAGTCCGCCTATGTATAAAATTTCAGATCTCTGCGTTGAGTAGATTTCGCTGGGCATCGCGGACAGACAGACGGAGGACAGACAGACGGAGGACAGACACTTCCTTTTATTAATATAGACTATGGATGGGCTAGTAGTCTTTATTTATGATACTTTTAACTGTTTGAAAATCCTTTATACACTAAACAAAAGAAGAAATAAAACAAATTAAACGAAAATGACTAATAAATATTTCTTTACTCTGAAACTTATAGGAGCTAGAATAAGTAAATAAATAAAAAAAATCAATTAAAAACTGAACAGCTGATATGAAGATACCTCAACTGGCTTCTTCTTGTAGGAACCATATCCCTCTTGTCTTAGCTGTTCGAGAAGCGATGTCTTTCCAATCCCTTGAACACCTACAATCATCAGCTTCATGCGTGCATAAGGCCTGGCATCTTCTAGCACTGACTTCAGATATCCAATTACATCCATTGTCTTGTACTTCTTGGAATCGATCATCGATTTTAAAGGTTCTTGAAGACTACATCCTCTAGTATTTAGGTTCCAGAGTCTTGACAGCAGTCCCATCTGGGAAGGAAGCTCATTGATATCTGTAAGGAATTTAAATGATAACACATACATAACATATGAATATTTGAAAAATTATGTTTCATATTTCATGTATCTTTTCTTACTGAAATGGGATATTAATTTAAGAAAAACAATAATGTTCAAATGAAAATAACTTCTATGAACTTGAATAAAAATTTTAGTAGACGCTCTCTAACATGGCTGCTTGTCAGATTGTTAACATGCCAAAAAGTAGCCACTAAAGTTACGGATTCTTCTTTTAGATAGATCCAACTATGGCAACTAAATGTCTCTAGCGTCTTGCAGTGAAGTTTATTAAGTGCCAGAATGTACTTTTTGAGATTGTGGTGGATGGGAAAATGTCTGCCAGTGTGTCTGTACGTGCAATAACTCTAATATGCTTTATCAGATTTTCATGAAACTTGATATACACGCTTATAACGTCCATGGGATGAAGTCTATTGATTTTGGATCAAATCGGTCGACTGGTACCGGAGTAACACCCAATAGGGACTTTATTGTTCTTGCAGCTGTGATAGTTAGATTCTTAATATATTAGCGATATGCTTATACTCTGAATCAACAGGCAAAAGAAAGTATTTTGATATACAGTAGTTGTCTTGCTATCATTGTCCCCAGCTGAGCTGTCTTTGAAGTGTTGTTTCTTTAATGCAAGAAGGACACACTTTTAATAGCTGTGTGTGGAAGTTTTGTCAAGTCCCAGTCGGAAATGAGAATCAAAGAAACGCCAAAATGTTGTATTATATTACTATTGTTATTAGATTGACTTGTCAAAACCTGCCTAGATTTGAGGGTGCAATCCACTGTTTACCTCAATAAAAAATAGTACAATCCACCAGACCATAAAAGGAAATGCAGACGTTTAACTTGCTGAGTGGGGACGTTGAAAACGAAAGCACTATATATAGTGAAACTGTATCAAACAAAAACCGAACTTCCATGAAAAACAGGTATTCTAGAGGAATGGTTGATTAATAGGGGAAGTTTTTTCACATACAAAATATAATATCTTGGGTTTTGAAATGTTGAATCATTCAAGCAACGACACAGTAATAAGAACTAACTTTTCCTAACATTTCCTTTTCATGTTATGGTTCGCGTTGAAATTCTACAAGCTTAAAACCCATGCAAGAGACCCGGTCAAACCCAGGGTCAGAAGGAGCCCAAGTAGAAGGATCCCCAGCAGATTATTAAGTCAAGCTTATGTCAACAACAAAAATACCAGTGACCTTGGAAATTAAACCAATGAGCTTTCAGTTTAAGCACGTGCTTCATCCAAGTCCATTTTGGCCTTATACTATTATAAAAGAATAAAAAGGAAGTTCTGTTTAGATATTTAGTATTAAGAGTTCAAACGTTATGATGTAAGTAAAATATTATACAAAAATTTCTAAGTAGCATTCATGTAGTTGAATGATTAGCATGTTCACCATCTGAAGGACAGACCTGCTGGAAAAGTACTGGCTTTAAACTTCTCACATAAACACACACTTTTCCAGGTATACAAAAACAGTTATGATATTCACCTTTTGTTTATACCCACCTTGATTGCCACTAATGTTAAGAACAGAGAGGTTGTTGAGTTCATGGATATTGTGGGGTATCTCTCGCAGCAGATTGTTGCTTATGTCAAGCATACTCAGATTTGGGAACATAAGCCGTGTCTTGTTCTGACCTGCTGAAGAACTCAATACATCCTGCACAAAACCAACAATAAATTAATCCCAATACTGTAGTAATTTAATTACTTGAGCAGGCAGTCAATGAGAGATATGACATAACATTAACACATTTGCTTTCATGCTGACATTAGTCAGAAATGGTTTACCATGTTAGATCCTGATCAGATTTGAAGTTGTGTGGAGCTTTAACAATTCCAAATACAACAGATGATAAAGTTAGAGAGTTATATTATACAGATGGCAGATAAAAATATTCTTAGTGAAACAGTCATGTGATTTTTGGGTTATTATACTCTGTTTTCTGAATAATCATTCAACAGTGTGAGGGTTGTTGGTCTTGTCTCGTTTTGGTCTGTGTTTTTGTCTCTCGATATGATCATGGAAAGTAAAAATACATGTCTATTGAAAATCTGTAGAAGTTTTGTATGTAAAATAACATCAACAAACTAGTGGCTTCAAACTTGTAGCCTTAAATAATGATTTGCAAACAGCGATGATATAATGTCATTGTAAATTGTTATTAATGGTATAAGAGTATATTTATAATATTAGAATAATACAATGAAGGAATGTTGAAGGAAATGTTCATATTTGTACAGGCCACTCTTTAGAACTCTATATGTTCAAGATGGCGCCGGCCGTAAGCCCGTTGAAGCTTCGAAGCGGTCGTAATCTGAGTGAAAATAGTGGTAAAACAATTCAGAATAATGAAGAAAATAGTACTATAGTGACCCAAGATGGAATATCTAATAGAAGAAATGAAGGTAAGACGGAAAACAAAATAGGAACTGAACAACAATATTCCGAAGTTGCAGCAGCAGCCTCAAGATTATCTAACATGGCGGACATAACAACAGACTCGATAGCGTCCTTGCAGCTTGTAATTAAACTTTTGACTAAGGATCTGCAAGAAGCAAATACTCAAATCGGAAGACTAACTGAAAAGAATAAGGAATTGGAGGAGGAAATTGCGAAAATCAAATGCAGCAGTGCCTGGAGTAGACCTACACCTAAGGAAAGCAAATGGCATACAGTGCAGAAAATGAGGCAACAGCCACGAGGAAATTACCACATTGAGGACCACAGTAAAGGAAGGCCTATGATATGGAATCGCTTCCAACCCCTAGCAGAACAAAATCCTGAAGAAGAAGAAGAAAATCAAAATCAAAATTGCATAACAAAAACAAAAGCAAAAAGGCCTACAAACAACAGAAAACGAGTGTTTCCAGCAGGACGAGTGATGATTGTAGCAGACAGCCATGGACGAGGAATAGCAGAGAACATGAATAGCAACAGTTACTACAACATCCCGAAGGCAACTGGACACGTAAAACCTGGAGCAACATTCGAAGAAGTAACTAAAGACATCGGAAAAAATTGTGCTGATTTCACAAAAGAAGACTCAATAGTGCTAATAGGAGGGACTAATGATGTTGCTAAAGGTGAGCCAGCGAATTTCATATACAAACTAGACAAAGTCATTAAGAAGCTAGATCACACAAATATTGTAATTGTGAAGCTCCCCCATAGGCATGACTTAAAACCCAATTCCTGGGTTAACCAGCAGGTAGAGAAAGTAAACATTGAAATTAGCAAAATGAATAAAAATTGTGAAAATGTTAAGATAGTTAATCCCAGTCATGTTAACAGGAAACTGCATACCAATCATGGAATGCATTTCAACAAAATTGGAAAACAGGCTCTTAGTGATGTGCTGTGTAGGGCTATAGCTGATGCTAGGAACATAAGTAAGCCTATTACATGTAACTTGGTAAATGAAAGCACACAGCCAAAAAACTAATTAACAATGTAAACAGCCAAAATAATATGTCAGGAGGTAGCACGTTACAAGAAAGGACCTTAAATACTAATTCTAGGCAGATAATAAAAACTAGGCCTAATTGTCCTCATATTGCTAGCAGGCCTATCTGCGCTCAAAACATGAAGGTTATACACTTTAATGCACAGTATATTAGAAATAAAATTTTATATATAGAGCAGTTTATAAATGAAGAAATGCCACAAATAGCAATAATAACTGAGCATGGTTTAAAAGAACAGGAAATAAATATACATGAAATTGTAAATTATAATATAGTAAATAGTTATTGTAGAACTGCATGCAGAGGTGGGGGCGTCATGGTTATGAGTAGTAAGTTACTACAAGCTAAAGCTTTGAATTTAGATGAATATTGTGTTGAAAAGGTATTTGAGGCAGCTGGCATAAAATTACAAACACAGGATGGAAATATTATAATTATTGGAATCTACAGATCACCCAGTTCATCAGTAAATGAATTCATACAATGCTTAGACAGAACCTTACATGATGTTGCAATGAAATCATCGAATATAATTATTGCAAGTGACTTGAATATAAATTTAAGTATTACTGACAGCTCATACATTAAACTAAAAAGTATTTTTGATATGTATGGTCTCATAGATATGATTAATGAACCAACACGTGTAACTTGTGAAACAGCCAAAACCATAGATCACATAGCAACAAATATGATAAATCATGTGTCAGACTCAGGTATAATAAAAACCACCTTCTCAGACCACTATGCCCAGTTTGTTAATTTCAAAAATATAAATGGAAAGATGCATAAGAGTGCTACAAAGAAAATTAGGATACTTAATGACTCAACAATTAACAAATTAGTAAATAACCTTGCAGAAGAAACATGGAATGAAGTATATAATTCTAATAATGTGGATGATAAATGGACAAAATTCTATGATATATTACAAGTAGAGGTGTACATATTCTGATTTTAGCTTGCCTGCCCCTTTGAAATTCTGCAACCAGTCACAGCTTTTAACTTGCTTGACTTGAAAGCAAGCCAGATTACAACGATGATAAGAAATACTGTTGCTATGAGTCATAAGCTCTTCATAACTTAGTGGGTTGCTCAGGACCTAAGGAAACTGCAAGGCCTGGCGGAAAGAATATGAAACTGGTTTTAGCAGTGCACTGGTAAGTCGTGCAGTTACGTAGTTGAGGAACTTCAGATGTATTTAGAGAATTTTACCCTGAAGGAAGCCGAGGAGAAACTAAAATGTGGACAGTTTTAATTAATTATCAATGAACAAAAGTACTAGTCCGACATGGGAAAAATTTTCAAACATTTTCGAGAAAACATCATAAAATCATTAATAACAATAACAAAAATCCCTTTAGGCAAGCCTACAAGCTGAGGTGAAGTGCTGAAGTGCTTTTGTTTTAATTTACTGTCGCTGCGTAGCACTCTTCTTCTTTAGCCTTAGCATGACAAACCCGCAATAATAACTGCAAAAAGAGGAAAGAGAACTTTTTAAAACATTCAAATCTCGCCTTATATGAGAACTATCAAGAAACTAGTTATTGATTTGTAGAGTACTCATCAAGAGCTTTTCAACGATACCCCACAAGACTTAGTTTCGAAAATTTCGAATTTCCATCCCCATACCCCCACCCCCACTCGTACTCCCAAAACCCCCGAATCGTTGGTGTCACTGTGAACTCCATAAGGAGTACTCTAATTTATTCAATCAAAGTTTCCCTCTATACTTCATAGGGGCCGAGATATAAATGTTTTAAAATTTCAACCCCCTCCCCCGACCACCCTCTTAGGCCAATTTTGCTCATTAACGAACTAGTCTGAACTATTGGGCCTAGAAATAACATAATAAAATTTGATTCAAAAATCTTGAAAATTACGGCCGCTAGCGTGTAAAGATATATATGCATATATATATATATATATATATATATATATATATATATATATATATATATACATATACTGTATATATATATATATATATATATATACATATACTGTATATAAATATAAATATCACAATTTTTTTAACAGGCGGTGGTTTCGTACTTAGGGAGGCATGAAACGTAACGATATGAACGAATTTTTTGAAAGTCATTAGGTAGATTTTTCTTCGAAATCTACCTAATAATAAAAATAATAATTGTGTTAAGACGCTAAAACGATTTTTAATACTTTATCCACCTTTTATTTATCTGCATGGTGAATTTCTTCTACCAGCATGTAGAAAAGCAAGAAAGTATTACCTACACTCAGCAACTACAGTCGTTTAGCTGATAGGAATGTCGCAAGCTTATTCTGACTTGCCTAGGCTGGGTTTGACCTGACCCATCGGGCATAAAGAAACCTGCCTGCTTCCTAGCTATGACGCTGGCAACTTGCTTGCCTGGCGTTCAAGCGGGTTTGGGCAAGCTAAAATCGAGATTTGTACACCTCTGATTACAAGGCCATTATAACACTGCCTGCCCAATGAGAAAAAAAATTGTAAATGAGAATAAACTCATAAAAATAGCACTACCTAGTCACATAAAAAAGCTAAAAGACAAGATGAAGGGCATGTACGAACTGTATAAATCCACTTCGTGCAACTATTATAAAAATAATTACAAAACATTAAGGAAAAGATATTTAAGTGAACTAAATGAAGCCAGAGCTAATACATATAGAGATAGAATACTAAGCTCAGAAAACAAATCAAAAACTGCATGGGATATGATAAATGAAAAAAGGAAAAAGAAAGTTGAACAAGGAAATCTAGAACTGGAAATACAGGAAGAGTTAGTAAAAGAACCAAGCGTGATTTGTGAACATGTAAATAATTATTATGTAAATGCTGTAAATGATATAACTGCCAATACCAGAGTCGACCAAAGAATGTCCATAAGTAACAATCCATTCACATTCTTTATTAGACCAACCGATGAAAATGAAATAATTAAGGTAATATCGCACATTAAAGGTAAAAATTCCACGGGATGGGATGAAATTAGCTCAAAAACTCTAAAATCTTGTAAAGAAGTAATAGCTAAACCACTGGCACATCTAATTAACTTCTCATTTCAGGAAGGTATATTTCCAGACTGTCTCAAATTGAGTATTGTTAGACCGATACATAAAAAAGGAAGCAAAACAGATATCAAGAACTATAGGCCAATAACACTGACATCTGAAATAGGCAAAATATTTGAAAGAATTCTACTAGTCAGACTACTTGAATTCCTAAACAGACATGACATATTTTGTAAATTTCAACATGGATTTAGAAAAGACCACTCAACGGTGACAGCAATTACAGAGTTTGTGCATGATATAATGGAGAAACTAGATAATAATGAAAAAGTTAGTACACTTTTCTTTGACTTAACTAAAGCCTTCGATTGTGTGAAACATGACATACTATTGGAAAAGTTGGAATCATATGGAATTAGGGGACTAGCGCAAAAACTACTTAAATCATACCTAACAGATAGAAAGCAAGTAACGGAGATTTATAGCAAGAACAATAACACAATAGAAAAATCACAATCAAAGCAAGCTACAGTAAGATATGGAATTCCACAGGGATCAGTTCTTGGCCCGCTCTTATTTATTATATATGTAAATGACATCAAAATATCTAACAACTCTAGTGTAATATCTTTTGCTGATGATACAACCGCAAATTGTTGGGGAAAAAATGACGCTTTACTTTACCAAGCAATGTTGACTGCAACAAAAAATCTACTAGAATATTTTTCGGCAAACAATCTCCTCTGTAACATGTCCAAGACATCACTAATCAAATTTGACATAGGACGCAATAACATAACTAGAGACTTTGGTCTAACAGTGGACAATGAACTAGTTACAGAAGTGCAAGAACATAAATTCTTAGGAATATGGGTGGATAAACATATGTCATGGGCTACCCACATAAATGATATATGCACTAAAATATGTAAATCTGTGTACATACTAAGATACTTCCAAACATTTTTTGATAAAAATGGACTAAAAACCATTTATTATGGTATAATCTATCCACATATCAACTATGGGATAGAAATATGGGGAAGTGCTGCAAAAATTAGCATGGACATGTTGTTAATAATACAAAAGGCATGTGTTAGGCTAATAAGTAAATTGGAATACAACGAATCCTGTAGAAATGCATTTAAAGAAAACAACATGTTAACAGTCTACTCACTCTACACATATAAAGCAATATTATACATAAAAGGAAAACATCTAAGGGTAAACAATAATATACACAACTACAATACCAGAAACAATGAAGACTGCCACAGAGATCGTATAAATAAATCCTCAACCCGGAAAGACGTGTATATCATGGGACCTATCCTATTCAATAAATTACCAAGGTATATAAAGGCACTAAATGGATTAAGATTTAGGAAGGAATTGAGAAGCTATCTGATAAATAAATGTATGTATTCGTTAGATGAACTGTGATGATCTGTATGAATATTGTATGTGAATATTGTATCTGTATGAATATTGTATGTAAATATTTAATTGTACCGGTACTTTTATAGTTTATATATAACTTTAAATTTTATGAATTGTAATGCCAATGTAATAATTTGTATGAATGTAAATTGTATGAATGAATGAATGAAAAATGTATGAATGAATGAATGTTGTATGAGTGAAATCTTAGCCTAGGCATATAGATTAATGTAAATGACAATGTCAGAAACTCACTGAGTCTATTGACAGAAATAAACTTATTATTATTATTATTATTATTATTATTATACTAGTTCCAACTAAAGAATAAAGTAGATGTAAACAAAACCACGTGACATGATGGGTTCTGATTGGCAGATGGACGCACAACTCCTTTAGGCCCTTGCTTGTCGTCTTCTTCCGAGTATTAATGTAGTTTCTTCAAAACATAAAAAGTAAGTAATGTATTTGATGTAGGACTAAATTAAGCACGTTTCTCAAGTTTGTAGCAACACTTTCTATTCGATTTAAGCAATACCAATATTATTATTTGATATTATCGGTTGAATGTAATGCGAGGCACATGCCTGAAGACAACAAAGGTATGAAAACATAACACAGTCACTTGTCATGTATTCCTCGAAGACAGTTAACGTTTAATTCATACGGTGAAAAGAAGCTTACCACAGCTATTATAAATAATAAAAGACAGCAATACAGTTCAATGGCTGAAGCTAATCAGGCCTCACCACCTCGTGTTGTTAAGCACAAGCGGGGAAATCCGTTAAATAGTGGCGAAAAAACTGTGATCTTGAATGTTTTTAATACATTTTGCAGTAGGTAGATTTTCATTATGACATTGAAGTATTACAATGCATTAGCATTTTAAACGTAGGCATATGTAATATTTGTGAAATCCAGCTGTGTTTCTGTAGATGCTAGCTTACTTTGATCAATATTAACGAGTTCCTCTTGCATTGAAATTGCGACGTCTGCAATGAGTCAACGAACACGTGGTCGCGGAGTAATACATATCAGTGTGTTTGTTTACATCTACTTTATTCTTTAGTTGGAAATAGTATACAAATATTGACATTTACTTCAATATATCTACTGGAACTTCTAACCCACGTACACACCAATTTTGACCAATACAACACACAGCACACTCCTGAACATGACACCAGGAACAAACAATTGTCAAAATTTCCTCCTCAGAGATTAACTCTCCTACAGCGCAGCCCACAATACATGGGCAATAAACTTTATAAAGCAAACAATAAACTATCAAACAAAACAAAGACATTTAACAGCAGACAGTTCACAATTAAAACAAAAAACTGGTTGTTACAGCAGACATACTAATCAATCAAAGAATTCCTTGAAGAAGAAATTACCATATAATTGCATTAATTAAAGAGTAGCAAATGGAAATGAATCCTATTATTCAGGCACTCATTAATAACATAGGAATTATTCAGTGTTAGTTCCTCCCTGTTTTGTAATCATAATTTACTAGTAATATACTTTGAAGGTCTAAGATAGGATTTTCTTAGTTGTAACCTTTAGCAAGTAAGTTCAAACTGACGAGTCACCAATTTACCAGCTCAAGCTGAAAAATGTCAATGAATTTGTGACAGTAAACTTACATTTACATTTACAAATTTCAAGTGAAAAGGATTTTTAATTATGGGTATTTATACAGACATGTAATAATATCTCGACTGGCCATTTAAATACCCTCTGGACGAGTTGGGAGAAGATATGGTAAATCATAATCATCAGATTCATTAGAATTCAGTGTTTAGTAAGAATAATGACATAATATTCCTAATTTAAATGCAGTAAATGTAAAGGGTGTAAGGGTGAAAGGGTGTTAAATCATTGATTTGTGTGAAGATACCCCCAGAACATCTGTGACTTAATAAAAGAAATTCAAAGAGTTAATCGGAGAATCAAGAAGTTTGTAAGTTTGTGAGGCAGTCTTTGTTGATTTCTTGAACAGAGTTCTTATATGCTAGCAAGATAGAGGGAGTAATTTGTCTGATATTTTCAATACATATGAAATAGGACATTGTGATGAAGATGTTTATGTCCTTCTTTAATGTGTTTTGAGAAAATAAAGTTCATAATAATCAACAGGCCTACATTATAACAGGTGCTCTCTTTTTTTAAACACACTTTACTTAAAATATAAAGCAAACTAAAGGTAACATACCCATTCTGACTCTTCTTCTTCTGATATAGAGCTTGCTCCGTCATCATCTGTTGACAACTGAATGCGAGCAAGATTATTATCAGCCAAAACAAGGGTACGCAGATTGTCCAACCTTAGATGACGCCTATGTGAGCATACTACATTCAGAATGGCAGTGCGCAAGGAGCGACGTCCTAAAATAAATAAATATTCTCATGTACATCTAAGTTTTAATAATGGCAAAATACGGACACATAGCAAATGAAGTAAACCACATGTTATGGAATAAATTAGATTTTTAAGTATGTTGAAAAATATATTACCTGGTAAAACAGGGAGTTTGCTTCCAGGCTTCCCAGTACTATCTGCAGGAGCATAGCAGGCTGTGAGAGCCTGCTCCATGCTGTCAATGCCTTCAACCTGAGGTAGGCTTGGCCAGCAGCAGATCTGATTATGGGAAAGATCCAACTGTTTCAATGAGCTGGGATAGGAAGTGATGTGACTCATGCTGCGAAGGCTGCAATAAAAAATATAAATATGTGTGAAGTTCAATTGAAAATGTGTCTGGAGAAATCTGCAAGAAAAGATTTTCTGGACCTAGGCTTACTAATTTGTTTGTATGTTTATTTATTTATTCATTCATTTACTCACTCACTCAATTACAATAGAAATCCAGAAAAACTGACTATTAATAACTTGACTTTCCTAAAAAATCTTTGAACCCTTTATAACCACTATATGGATAAATCCACAGGTGACAAGTTTGAAAAAGTCTATTTCTTCCATTTCATATTTAATGGAATTATTTTATTATTAAGCTAGTTTACCAAGAAGTCTCTAGATGACACCAGCAAACAAGCCTGCTTGTTTTAGTATACTCCAGATACAATGGATGGGTCTATTTATTAGAATGAACATAACATTGTGTGGCCACTGTCAGATATTACCTGTTTTCCATTCAATGAAAATAATACCAACCAACTAATCAAAGAAGACTATGAATAACATGTAAGTCTACTTGTTCAGTAAGTTTAGCTTTGTTACGTCGTCTTATGTCACTATAAATACTTGCCTCAGTGTATTTACTTATTTAATGGAGACCAATTAAGTACCTAGCACACATTCTATGAGAAACTTGGAGTATAGAGTAAAACCTCAGACACAAGAACTGTTTAAAGTCAAGAAAATAATATAGTCAGGGAAAAATGATGGTCTCTATAAAGGAATTTGATCTTTCAACCGCATGAAATTCTACTACAATTTTATACTGTATATCTAGTTTTTCCTAACAGACACTCATTTGAATACTTTACCTATTATAGCTGAGATTGAGTCGTGTAAGATTCACAGCAAGGCAAGGCAATGCAACAGGCACACTTGTGAACTGGTTGTGGGCAAGGTTCAGTGCCGAGAGCTGTGAACAATTGTCTTCATTTTCATCATCATGGTGTAATATCTGTTCCGTTACCTCCACATTTCGGCTCCAGATATTGTGGTGTGTGATGTCCAGTTGCCTGTAAGAGACAAGAGTGCTGAGAATGAAAATCATGAATTTTGGTGACCATTACTACATTTACATTAGGATTAAATTTTAAGTGAACAATCCACATGGAAAGTTACAAAAGCGTATTGAGATTTTCTTCTGACTTATTTTACTTTTGATAAGTGTTGTTAGTAATGTAACGAACTGTTGTAAGTAATTATAGTTATTACTCTGTATCATAAAAAACATTATTTATGGCATTAGTAATTCTGGTCAAGCATGCCCACCTATGATCTGAAGGTGATGGGTTCAAACCTGGCTAAGGTCGATGGAATTTTCAAGACGTAAAATTTCTGAGCATAAGTTCTCTGGGAAGTACAGTCCCGTGTTGTACATTTTTCCAAGTAATACCTTAGTTTCCTCTAGAATACATCATATGCTTATAATTGTTGCATACACAGAACACAGTCTGTTGTCTATGACTCATTTGAGATCTGGTGATAGCCTCATATGTCCCATCAACGCCTTAACACGGCAGTGTGCGTTTAGATCTCGATTGTTCTGGGGCATTAGGGACAGCAAAGGGTTAATATACAGCCAGTGCGCTGACAGACACAAAAGCTAAAAAATTTCCTCTTAGATGTGTACACGCTTTTCAATAAAGATGATGAAATAGGTACCTTACCTTTATACATTTTCTTTTATAAAGATAGTTAAAGATACCATTAAAATATGCCAATTCATCTCTATTACTTACTGAACAGTTTTAGCTTTCACGAATGCAGTGTGTAAGGTGTGAGCATCCAATAGATTATCTTCACTGGTGGAGTTGCCTTCAGTGTCAGACGCTGTTGAGATGTCCATGCTCCCACTCAGCTCAAGGTTCAAGTCTCCATTACTGTCCTGGTACCCACTCCTTCCAGACTCTGTTGATGATGCAATGCTAACAGTGTCCTGTGATTCCTGGGGACAAAAAGGGATTTTTATAAGCCTATTTAACTGCAAAGTTAAAATTATTAATGGCTCCATCAATTAATCCCATACTTGTTTAAAGACTTTTTGGAGGAGGTTAGGATTAGGAGTTACTGCTATCTTCAATGTAGTAAATACAGGAGCAGGACACTAAAGAAAACTGCAATATATATGTTAATGCACCATCAAATTTTAAATTTCCATTCTTGTTATAATATCAAAGTACTCACCTCAGGTGCAGAGCTTGGGAGTTCTTTCAGGAGATTAAATGCTGCATTCAGTTCTTTCAATTTAGGAGCTTTCCACATGTTATAAGGCAGATTCTGCAGTTTGTTGTTAGATACATCAAGCGTGATGAGAGATGGTAACCTGAAGATATCTTCACAAATCTGCTCTAGTCTGTTATCCTGCAATTTAAGCATCACAAGTTTTTACTTGCAGTATGTTGGCACCGTAAAGTCGCTCATAACCAGGGCTAGGATTTATATGTACTAAAAAATGTCAAAATATGTACATATATATGTACTTAAAAATGTCAAAATATGTACACATATATGTACTAAAAGTGTCAAAATACTTACATATACAGTATATGCAAATATATTATGAAAATATGGACATCAAAACAATTTTAACCACTAGACACTACATTTTATTACTTTTAGAACCTATAAAAATGCATTACAAATACTGTATTCATAAATTAAATTGTTCAATTTTTTTTTCAGATCACTTACTTATTTGTATTCATTCATTGATTATTTCTGCTACCATAACAGTATGCCACAAAATGTTGTTTTAAATTTTCAAAAGTGATTTGTATTGGCTCTAGTTTTACATTTGACGAGCTACTTAAGATTGCACTGATTTTACACATTTCTTCAAAGCCTGGATTTCTTGAAAACACATTGTCCACTTTACATTTTGATAAGATCGGCTAAATGTCCACGTATACATTTGAGTTCATGAATCATGTTTTTCACAATGTCAATATTTCCAGATAATGTCAGATTATTATTTTGTAGTTTCTGAATTATTTTTGTTATATTACAAAAATTTGATTCAATGTAACACAAATCATTTTTCACACATTCATTTCTGTACATAACTGTAAACTTATCCTGTGCTGCCATATTTTCTGTCACTGAAAACGACAATTTTATATAGTTTTACTCTTAAGAATGAAATATGTACGAATGTTGCATTAAAATCACTAAATATGGGCAAATAATTATTTTACATATAAATATGTACTAATGTCAGAAATATGGAAAAATATGTAAAATAAATTTGTTTAATTTGAATAGAGGACAACATAATAGATGGAGATAAATGAAAAAAATGTGTCTATATGTGAAATTAAGAAATATGTAATTACATATAAATCCTAGCCCTGCTCATAACACCACTCCATTAACCAGCAATACCACAACTATGGCACTTTTCAGAGAAAAGTTGAATCTAAAAAT
This sequence comes from Ectobius pallidus, assembly GCA_964059195.1. Lineage (NCBI taxonomy): Eukaryota > Metazoa > Arthropoda > Insecta > Blattodea > Ectobiidae > Ectobius > Ectobius pallidus. The sequence goes on along the minus strand of CAXKWD010000002.1, from coordinate 43,535,161 downwards.
GTATGAGGTAAAATAATTTGCTGCAACACATATTTAGGTTTAAGCATGCAACACCTGAAAATGTGAAAAACTGAGTGAGATTACTTAAAATTAGTCTGTATAGTGACATAATACCACAATTTGCATGAAATAAGCAGATGGGAATTCTGGGTAACAAAAACAAATTAAAATGAAGTGATGGAAACAGTGGAGCATGCTGAATCTTATGAAAATCAGAGGATGGGAGTAACACTCCCAAAACTATAAATTATAATTTTATAAATTGATGTAAGTGGAGTTAAAAGTGTTTTTATTTTAGACTTTTCTTGCAGTCCCAGTCCCAGTCCCAGTCCCAGTCCCAGTGTCGGAGGAATTTTTCTCCTATAATATTCTCATGTAATGTCCAACAGAGGCAATGATCTGTGGTTCATGAAAGCTTATATATCTAAAAGATGAACTTTCTTTATGTACCTCTAGCGGAGAGCCCAACAGGGACTTTGCAAACCTCTGTAAAGTAAGTTACTGATTATAGTAACAAGACAAAAACCAAATATCATCAGAACAGATCTCTCACCTTTTTTAAAAAGTATTGTTAGATCTTTCTGTGGAAGTTTGAACTGTGACGTCGAGTGATTTACAACACATTCATAACATATTTTAAGAATCTTAACAGCCTATTCATCATATGGGATAGGCTTTTGGAAATGAACTACGGATGAATTGAGAAGGAAAGAATAGTTGTGGAAGAAGAACCCACTTCGGCATTTGTTCTGGAGAAATCATGCCAAATTAGTTGACCCCATGATTCAAACTCAGCACATCCTGAATTGAATTTCACAAGGAACCATCTTAACACTTTGCATGGTTGAGACCATAAGTAATTTTATGGAAAGTGGTACCGCCAGACAGAAAATTAAGCTACAGTAGTATCAAAGTTACCTGCAGATAGACTTCTTCCAGCACAGGAGCAGTATAGCCCAGTCTGTCTGGCATAGCAGATGTTCTGCTCCCTTTGGGCTTCCTTGCAGGTGACACAACAATAACACGATCTCCAGAAGGAGGAAGCTTTTCTATCTTGTTTTGTGCTACATTTAAGTACCTGTAACAACACAATGTACAGTCATTTTTATAATGGTCAACTTATAAATTCTTATAGCTCCACTTATGCCTAATTTTTATGGACTAGTTTTGGGGAAAACTATCATCCCCATCCTTGGCTAGTGATCGACCATTAGTTTCGGACAGGGATGATGGTTTTCCCCAAAACTAGTCCATAAAAATGAGACGTAAGTGGAGCTATAAGTGTTTATAAGTTGACCATTTTTATTAATGATTCAATAGCTTTATTGTTTATATCACTTCTTTTTTATTTGTCACAATATACGGTATTTCATACTCTATATTTCAACATAATTTTTTAATCTGGGACCAGCTACAAAACGAGGATAATATTTTGTGTTCAACTGCAACACACATTTTTACTTCATTCACATGAAAGTTGCAATGAGATTTCACGCTAAAAAATCTCAAAGCTTCAAATTGAATAGTGATATTCATAACTACAACATACAACATACGTGTTGGTCAACAAAATTGGAGTGAAGTTCCATAGATCCTTTACTTACTGGACTGAGATATCTAAACAAAATCCTCCCAAGCTTGAACAATGGAATTAAGAATACGGTAAATTAAAACACAACCTGATAAGCAAATGTAAATATGAGCTTTTAAAATTGAAACCACTTTCTCTGGTAAAAGAAATCAGATTTTATGAGGGGGTGGTTTCCTATCAGGGAGAATGTCTAATATTAGTGACTTGTTCATACATATGAAGGTTAAAACACTAAAAATCACATAAAATAAAATAAATAGAAAACGTAACGATTACCTGAGACTTGGAAGCTGGAATATGATTGGAGGCAGCCAAGTTAGGGAGTTCTTGGATAAATCTATCCTGGTGATTGCATACAGTACGATATCCTGATTGCGAGGATTCAGCTTTAACTTGGGGTTTACATTAAGAGCGGCATCCACCTGTGAAACAATAACACTCAAAGACATTCACATGTGATGAAACAAGCATGGCAGAAGCTACAAAATATTTCTGTCTTCTCTTTGTGTTTATAATACTGTATTATTAGTGTTTTAAAAATCAGCAATTTGCAAACGAGTTTATAACTATTATGAAATACATTTTCTTATCACCTTTACTTAAAATCACTTGCAATTTTAACTTCAAGTTTTATTATAATACAATGTTTAAATGGGTATTATTATGCTCTGAAAATATAATTGTCAATAATGCTGCAGTTTTGAAAGCATACAATAATAAATGCATTTTAAAGCAAAAGCAAATTAAAACTGTATTTGAAGTTTAATAACTTTAGTTCTGATTGTTCAAAAGCTTTATGACAAACAGAAATCAAATAAAAACTTGAGATACACGCAATACCATAAGAAAACAAAATGTTTGTACAATAAAATGTTTACACTATTAGATAACCAAAAATTGTAATAAGAAGGATCTGCTTATGTTTTATGTTTAAACGCATAAATATGGATTTGCTTTCTCATTAAATATATTGAATAGACACTGCATACCTGCATAGTCCTTGCATGTCTGTCTTTTAACTGCACTTTTATTGAACTGCAGGATCACTCTCTACACTTTCACTGTTAACTATACTTGTGCTATGTTGAGAATGGCACTGAGGTGTAAAAAAGAAACTTGTATTTAAGGAAGTCAGTTTATATAGTGTTATGAGGCAGCTAATTTATTCTTTAAAATTTTCTTCATAAAATTGTTTATGTTCTGTGCTTAGGAACAATTTTGGGAATTCTTGCTTCATTTTACTAATAGATTGAAAATGAATCAGTCACAGTGTTTATTATCACACTTTCACTTTACTGGATCTACATACACCTCTTTTTTTTATGCCAATTCATCAGGATAGCATACTGAAACATCTTCACAGCTTCTTTGGCATAACAGAATTCATCACTAAACACTGTGATTAGGTATATTAAGTATAAGCTGTACTGATACAATGGATTCTGTCAGTTAAAGAGTTCAGGGATAATTTAGCAAAACCAAATTTGCGAAGCGCTGTGTCATGAAACATGTATTTTTATGTGTGGTATATTACTTAGCATATCTTATGTAAGCATTTTATTTTATTGAACATCATTTTATTACAATGATGGTTTTACTTTCTGTAATTTCAATTTTAAACACAAAATACCATATTGACCCGAATGTAAGACGACCTCGCATATAAGATGAGCCTGAATTTTTTAAGGGCAGTTACAAAAGAATTTATAAAATACCTTATTAGTACATTTTGCTTCACGTGAAACGGAATTTTGAAGTTTAAGTCGTAACTTCTTCTCTTGCCTTTATTTATGCATTGAGACAATGAAGACACTTTCTTTTCCACATGGTCCGCCATGACTGGTGGTCAAACAAAGCTTTACTCTTAAAGACGCCAAGCAAGTAACAGTGCAGTACAAGCAAAAGCACAAATTTGGGAAAAATTAAGTTTGGTAAAGTTCGATGAATTTCCGCATTTGAGTTTGAACTGGAAGCCCATGTCATCGTGTGTGAATTCCCGCTCCACAGCTGGATTCATGATTGGAGAGTTGTTGCACATATAAGATGATTATAGTTATTATAAGCACATTTCAGCAAGAGGCGTGTAAAAATAATACAAAATTTCGGAAAAGGTGTAGAACAGTCATCCTTCCTCACCAACTTGTCACTAGGATGTGTCGAACTGTGTAGTTATAAATCACAATTTGCAGATTATTCATAAAGAGCTGAGAAATATACGACTTAAACTGCACTATTTTCTACTCTGTCCATTCATTTTACATAGGGAGTGTCGCAAAGTGATGTATACACTCTTTTCGTCATCTACTTCTTTAGGTTGTTCCTTGAAGATTCCAAAAAGAATAATTCGATCAACTAGACTACCATTCCTTGAGTTTGATCTGTTGTTGATAATAATAGCTATACACCTCACCAACAATTAAATGTAATATATTTAGTTAACCCTCATAACTCAAAAGGTTTCCAGGAGCATTATTAAAGACACCTTTTTGTGAGAAAACTGGAAAGTCTACTTTAAATTCTTGATTACCATATTTATTCGCATAATGGACGCTCCACATAATGGACACACTCCAATTTTTCGCATTAAAATAAAAATTCCCTGTGTAATAGTTGCATTTAATTTTTAACAAAACACTGTTTTAGCCTAATAATATTTGACGATGTAAGATTGGATGACCTGCTTATCTTTCAATTCAAGTTTTTAAACAACAATGCATGGAAACAGTAATCGTGATTGGTTCTTATTAACGCACAAAATATACTCAACGATTGTCGATTAATAACACAGTATTCTTAGGACATCTGCAGTAGACAGTTGTGTTGATAAACTTGTGTTTGGGCAACGAATACGAGATGACCAAAACATTCAAGTTAATAGCAAGTTTTAAGCTGAAAGTAATCAAATTTGCAAAACACGTCTGTTTTTGCAACTGCTAACCAATGATTGTCATATGTGCGACACAATCGATAAGTAAATTAGTCGCGTCCACTAAATCAATACGTATACTATTGATCGTTAGTTAGCACATCTTTTAATATATGTGTTTTTTACCCACTAACCTAGGGCACAACCTAGTTTACAAAAATATGAAAAAAGCATGTCTATTACACAGGTAAATACAATCTTTTATATTTCTGAATAGGCAACTTACCAGCCATTGTTTGCGGACTTGACATAGATCGCATTGTTGGTTATGCCAGTTGATCATCACTGATGTATTAGGGAACAGGGAGCTGTATGTGAGAGTAGTGAGTCCTAGCTGTGGGAGTGCAGGAAGCCCTTCCTCTGTCATCGCTGCTTTGTTCAGTTTGTACTCTGGATCTGGATATGCCTACAAAATACAATAATAAAAAATGATTATCTTTTAGGAAGTTTTCCACACTTGTGGACAACAACTACGATACAGTTAGTATGAGGTTAGTCTTTTGTGTATTTTCTTGCTATTCATCGTAACAACACAGTTAATATTATGTTCACAATCAGCTGATCTTGTAACTCAAATAAGAAAACTCCTTGAATTGTGAACAAAGAGTCCGATCGGAAAAATTTCTCCAGTTAAAATTAATCCTAGTTGAGTAAGAAATGATCTTATATTAACGTTTATACAACAAAAATGTCTGAGTTTAGCATGAACCAAGATCAATTTCGTCTCTGATCTGAGATCAAACAGTTTTTACAACTAATCCTAAAACATCTGAAATCAGCTATTTAACTGAATTTTGGAAACATTATAGCAAGTTTATTTTCCACCCTCACAAATATATGAGCTTCAGGGACTTATTTTTCCCTCACATAACTTACACTTCAACCTCCTTCCCAACCCTGAATGAACGATCATCAATACTGCTGGTAAGAAAGTATTGTTTTTCATCATGGTATGGTAGGGATGATGTTATATTCAGTGTACAAGGGTTGTACCTTAATGGAAAGCAGCTTGGCAGTAAGAATGTCATCCCTGTTGTGAGTGGCTACACGAAGAGCTTTGCAGTCGTCATCCCTGGCAGAATGCCTCAGCAGTAAGTCAGCCATGCCAATGTCTCTGTTTCTACAAGCCTCCACAAGTGCAGTGGTAGCTGCTGTACTACCAGTGTCTTCCATGTCTCCAGTGATCTGCAGGAATAAAAAATATTAGGTTAATGTAGTAATAATGAAATCTACGTAATAATAGCCTAGGCCTATAACCAACTTTTGAGAAATTAATGCTTAAACATTTTAAATTTGATCATAATTTAAATTTATATTAATTTGCTTTTTCAATCATTTCCTGCTCATGCTATGATGGTGGAAACCTGAATTTCCTGCACCCAGTGCTAGTAACCTCATCAACTTGCAATTTCTGCATTCTCTGCAGCCAACATGCATCATTATATCAAACCCTCTAACTTCTGATATAGAAGTAGCAGCTCCCATTACAGAAACAATTATTAACAACTGAACTAGTTAAATATTATATTAACACTTAATGCTTCACTTACGTCGCTGTTTATGAGCAGGACATGTCATAGACAAGATGATTTCAAAACACAAGAAACAAAAAATGATAAAAGGAATTAGTACATTAGAAAATTCAGAGAAAAAAACCACAAAATTACAAAAAATTCACCTACCATCCAAAAACATTCTACAAATTCGAGAAAGTATTCAAAAACTACAACATCAAGCTAGCACCCCAGAACAAATATACCATTAGAAATCTGCTCAATCACCCACTAAAAGACATCACACCCAAAACAGAACTATCAGGAATCTATCAGATGGAATGTGAAAACTGCCAGCTGACCTACATTGGACAAACCAAAAGAAATATAACAACTAGAATGAAAGAACACCTTAGGAATGTGAAATTCATGCAAACGGACAAATCAGCTGTAGCACATCACTCCTGGACACAAAACCACCACATCAAGAAGGATGTTAAACTATTAAAACACGTCAAGACACGGGCAGAACTGAACACCTGGGAGAAGATTTTCATCACTAAGAACAGCAGCAATGTTATGAATTTTGAAATACCGCCGGTGGATGACGTCATCAAGCTTACAGCCAAGAGAAGAGAGGGCAGCACTGGACAAACCATAAAGACCACTAACCATGATCGCCAATTGCCAGTTGACCAGCAGCCGAAGATGGGATAAGAATCCCGAAACATGTCCTGCTCATAAACAGCGACGTAAGTGAAGCATTAAGTGTTAATATAATATTTAACTAGTTCAGTTATTCATGTGCTCCACTGTGTATATTACTTCGTTTTAATTATTAAATTATTAACAACCTTGGGTGTTGGCATGCTGACTACATGTCCCCCAATCCTGCCATCTGCCTAAGGTATATGATGCAAAGGTTGGTAAGCCTAGTTCCTTCAGGGATGTAGCACCACAGAGTTTAGTTTTTAACTTTTGATACATTTATTAATGCAGACATTGAATATAATTATATTTGCTAGTTGATATTGACCATTTCAATCTTACCTATGTCTTCATCCCCCCCCCCCCAATATTGACTTATGATTTAATTCATACAGCAGTTAAGTATGATGCGACTATAGTCTGCACAGTTTTAAAAGGCATATGAGCTGAACCAACGCATGCTTCAAAATGACAAATTTCCAATAGTATTTTTGGGAGATTGAAAAATAGGAAACTCTGTAGCTCATGCTTGCACCATGGTCATCCGAACTAAGCAACAGAACTTCAAAACACTATTGGAAATGTACTTTTTATTGATAGTCTCTACTTCCTCCACCATTTCCCCATGACTCCATTATACCCTCACCAACATACAGTTACTCAGTCACTTACTGGATCCGGCTGACGGCAAGAGACATTTGGATCTGCACCGCATTGGAGCAGCAAGCCTGCAACATCAGCATGTTTCCCTCTGACTGCAGCATGGAGTGCTGTTTCACAGTTGTTATTGCAGTGAGTATTTAACTGCAAAGGACTCAGATGGCACTCATTTTTCCCCATGCTCCCCAGACTTGTAGGCCCTTGTCCATCGGCACCAACACGGCTGAGGTTGAGTCGAGCCATGATGGATATGATGCCATCTGATATTCTTCTTCTTGTAGGACTCAGAGCTTCTCCTGGTGTCTTCTCCTGCTCCTCCTCTGTTTGATCTGGCTCTTTCACAGCCTGAAAGCAAATTTATAATATTCAAATTACAGTAGAGTCCCACTAATCCAGACCCTGCTCTTCAGGGTATCTGGTGAATCCAGACGGAGTTTTAAATTTCTTTTTAAAAAAGCAGGATTTACTAACTTTCAATGTCCTCAGTTATTTACAATGAAAAAGGCACATGTGTTTTTCTTTTGTACTGAACAATGAATAAATTTTGAATTTTAATCACAAATATGTTTTGTTTTGTTAATCCTACATCAGTTCATAGGTTAAAAACTTAGTACAGTATGTACATTTTAAGACAAATTCAGTTTAATCCGGACTTCCGGTGATCTGGTCCCATCAAGTCCAGATTAGGAAGAATCTATTATACTACTAACAGTAACAGGGCATAACATTTTGTCCAACAAATGATCATATCATAACTAAACAGCATTTGCATGGGTCTTCAGCTTTTTGTGTTGTCTGCACCATAACATTAGCAGATATATATATATATATATATATATATATATATATAATTTGTCATGAACAATATAATCAACACTGACCACTGGAAAACAGAATCACACACATACACATAAATTGCAACGGCAAGTTAGTTTCAACTATTTTTCCTAAGTTAAAAAATCTTAGTTTAACAAATATATATACTAGCAACTACATGAATCTCATTTAAAACCATTGAACTATATAATGATTGTGTTTATATACATTGCATAGAAAATGGGATCATCCCTTTCTCTAAACCCTAGAATTAATTTGATTTCTGCTAGAGCTATTCTATTTTAAAAATCTGAATTTCTTTAACCCATTGAACTTACATATTAAAACTATAATGTTGGAACTTCATCTATTAAAAGGAGTAAAATTACGAAAACTATTATTAAATAACTGCTCAATTTGAAAATGATGCGAGTTGACTACACACTATTTTCTCCACTTACCAAATTTTTGGTTAAGTGGAGAAAATAGTGTGTAGTCAACTCGCATCACTTTCAAATGTTGTTACACTCCACTGTGAACGTTCCAACCAGAGTTTTTTTGAAATATAAACTGCTCAATTGTTGGAGAGAGAGGTGGTCTCTAAATGGAAGACAGTAAAAAATGCTTTGACTTTGATTAATTAGAACAATTCTTAGGTGAGATGGCCTCTTATTAGGAGTGGACTTTTAGTTAGACTTTACTATATTTATTCCAAAATCAAGAGAAAGAAAATTCAAACTCAGCTACTGCATGCAAGAATGGGGAAAAAACTCTCACATTGGCTGGCTACAAGATCAAACAATTACCTCCAGAATATGAGACTGCAACATTAGCACCTCAAACACCATATTTAGTACTAGCCACGATGAAGATAATTAAAACTGCCCTCAGGTAACCTATATTTATTTAAACACATTTCATTTCATTTTAGTAAACATAAAGATATAAGATGTAATCTTCCAACACATTTTTCTCCTACCTTAATTCTGGAAGCCTTCACTCTGAATTTGAGCAATAAGTCCACCATTTTGTAATTGCCAAGTAAACTTGAAACATACAGCACATTCTGGCCCGTTACATCTTTCATGTTCAGATCAAATGGCATCTCATACTCCCACTCTCCTGTTGGATCTCTGAAGAAAAAATATAAAATCAGTTAAAAGAATGAATAATGGAAATAACTTAAAACAAGAACATGGTCATTTTGTTAAAAAAAATAAATGATGCACATATTAAACTAATGTAGGGATAGTATTTTTTTTGTAACAACAATAAGCACAAAATTTTACAAAATAACTTTTCTTAGCTATACTTAGCTTTATAGATCTTAAGTTAATGCTCAAGAAATTAAATTCACGAAGTATTACAATTTTTTTTGGATTGTGTGAAATGTAAATATGTTCCCTCCACGATAAAATTTGAAAAATGGTATTATTCCTTAAAAAATTAACCAGAGAGCTGAATATTCAAATACAAATTTTTTGCATCTGGAAATGTAAACCGGTAGATTAAAAAATTAAAAAATCTATTAAAGGTTCAGGTAGGATAATGCTAACTTTTGTTAATGATATCTGGAACTTTGGGTAAAAAAAATGAAATTTCATACACTGATTTTGAATGAAAGATATCCGTACCAAAAAAAAAAAAAAAAATTTTACAACCAGAATTTTCAAATTTCACCATACGATCTTCTTAAGTTAACATACTATACTGCAAAATAAAGTGAAAAGACCTGTAATAAATTGTATAACTTTTTCTCATTTCTCACCTGAACTTCTGCATAAGGTGTGGTGGATATGGATACTTGAGCAGAAGTTCCATCACATTCACATGCCCATTGATACAACAGGCATGTATCGGAAGCCATCGCTCCACTGTGTGCTGATGTACCAGTTCTGGAAATCGCTGTAACATTCAAACACATATTATTCTGTAATAATATGTACATATTAATTCACTCAAGTCAGAAATAAGAATGTATCATTTAATGACACAACAACTTTGGAAAATCGTTTTTATGGGAAAGAATGCTGGTTCACAAACTACTGATTTCCATTCCCTATCTTATGACTTATCCATTTATGGCCAATATTCTTTTCTATAAAAAGGCTCACCAACTATAGGAAACCGCAAGTTGGGCCAGAGACAAAAAATATCAACAACACGTAAAATTCTGGAACTCTTTTTATCTCTGTAAGTCGCCACTGAATGAGGTAATTCTCTGAAATTTCTTGTCACCATTCTTAGAAACAATCTTTGCTGAAGAAAATTAAGTTTATTATGAAATCATAAATAAAATTAAGAGATTGTTTTTAAGTAATGTTCAATGGAAAAAATTATCAATTTAGCATACCAGTCATCTTGTAAGAAGAGTAACAAAACAAAATTCTTGTAACACTTCTAACATTAATAAAATTATATACATTTTCTTCAAGTAGCCTCTAAAACAGTAGTCTTCAACCCGCAGCCTCATGCGGTCTGTTGCTTAATTTTTGGTGGCTTGCAAACAAATACTAATTTTAACTACAATGTGGCCAGTTGCTTAAGTTTTGACGGCTTGCAAACAAATGTAGCATCACTTTTTGGCAGCACATACATAATAATATGTGAGCAACTTTTCTCAAGGATGAATATTATGAAGCAAAACTGAAGAAAAGACTTTCTGACTTTCACTTAAAGAACTTCCTTTGAATTTCTTCTTCCAACATTAATGCCAATATTGACAAATTAGTGACAAAGAAAGTCAGGTCTCACATTATATTAATGGAATGAAAAATAGTGTTTCATGAATGAGCGAGGCTGGAAAAAATTGTTGAAGTTATTTTTATTAATTTCTGTGAACATAAGCTCCAAGCAAACATACATACTGTATGAATTTTTTCTTTATTAAAGCTCAGGACAAAACAAATAGTGGCACTTAAAAAATGTTGAGAGTTAACTCGTTTTTCCGGGCATATGTTTGTTACTGTGCTTTGTGTTATTCATTAGTATTTCAAGGTGGAAGACAAAATATAAAACACACACATGTATAATGTTAAGTAATCCGTACAGATATTGTAATATAATTATGATAAATCTGTGTTACTTAAGTATCATGTTATTAACAAATTAATAAATCAATGTGGCCTACTAATCTTTCATAAAAAAGGCCATTAAGTTAAAAACTTTGAAGACCATTGCTCTAAATAGAAGAAGTATAAAATAAATACATCACCATATGTAATGAAAAATGCAAGCTGAAGAAATCTTCAGCATTTTCATTTCTACACAGGACAATGAAAACGATGCAAATTGTGAAGTGAACATTTTCTATACATATAGTTATTAAAGCAAATTGAATCTTGTGTCCTGTGTCATGAACCGAACCCATATCATTTGCTTATAACTTATAAGGTAGGTGCTCTAACCAATAAGCTATATAGCAGACTCACTAAGCACCTTCAAAATTCAAACAGGCTATAACTTCAATTTCACTACAGATTAACACGTTTACAGCATGAAACTTATAACTTTGTTTCAACAGAGAAGTATATCTATAATGATGTCTGTAGGTTTTATAGGAGTATTTGGAGAGGCCTGTGAAAGTTCGTTAATCTGTATACAAGCAAAAGGTCTCGATTCAATTACGAGAAAGTAAAAATTTGTCATTACAGATTATATACATCTTCAATCAAAATAATCGTATGTTATGAAACACTATGATAAAGAAATGTGTCTGCATGTGTACTATGCACTACACAATTTTCTTGGAAAATGACACACAAAAGAATCTTGAGGTCTGATACTAACCTTGAGAAGCAACTCAACAATATCCTTCCTGCCATTATAACACGCTATGTACAAAGGGGAGTATTTGGTGACAGGATGAATTCTGCCATCTGCATGGTGTTCTAATAGTGACTTCACTATCTCTTTACGGCCCATTTCACATGCCCTGAAATAAATACAAGAAGAAAAACATGAGTAATAGTGCACAAGCATAGTGATTTATCTACAAAAACAAAAAAGCAATGAAATACTTATCTGCCCTCAGGTTTTGGGAGATATTTTTAAAAATATTGGAAACTTAAGATTAATAGTTATGTACAATGTTTTATGTTATTTTGAATTATAAATTTTAACACTAAAATAATTTCAGTTCACTTGTACTTAGAATAGCAATCAAAAAAGTTTTGGTAATTTCGTATTGTGTATGTAGCAAAATTCAATCTCTTTTGGTTGGCAACAATTTGTTTGAAACAGTTGAACATTTGCATAAAGACCTTAAAGAAATGTAGGATATATCTCTCTTGAAGTTATAAAAAAGGCAAAAAGCGAACCGATATTGAGAAATCCTTCGCTATATTAAGGAATTGCAGACTCTGAATAAGTGGGGAGAATTGAAGGCCATAAGTAATGTTCTGAGCGAAACTAAATATTGTGTCTGACTTTTATTAAAGAACTCAAGTGCCAGTATCTAGTATATGGACCAAACTTTTATTGCCAAAATATTCATGTTATTTTGAATTGTAAATGATTAAAAGGCACACAATAATAGTAGTATTAGGAATAATAGTATCTGTAGTGGTTAAAATGAAGGAAATGGATGATTATTTATTTGTACGAAAGAGAACAGAATGACAGTGACATCTGGTGATATCCCCAATAATCACTATAATGTGCTAGCACCTTTTCCTTTACTCTTAACGGGCAAAGCCCGTAAAATGGAACTTTACACAGAAGGAGAGAGTTCAGTTAAACAATGTTTATGATTAAAAATATCAAACTCTTTTACCATCTTCCAATTCTTGTGATTTCCTTATTTGTGGGTAACCAGTTGTTTCATATAGCTGTGTACAAATAGAAGAAGGTAGCTTATTTTACTCCTCATTTCACAACATTTGGTACTGAATACTCTGCTTAACCTTTCCACTGCTAACATATTATTCACTGTGCAAACTGGAGGTACTGAATTAATTTGAGAATTTATTTTGTAATCATGAATGGATGAACAAATGCAAATAATTTGTTAGTTTTCTGAAACAAGAGCACAGCATGTATTTCTTGAAGTTCAAAGTGATTTACGTAACCCTGGGGTACCTTGCATGTTGTCACAACACAGCTGATTTAACATGGTTTCAATGGATGGTGCAATACATCGTCCGAAATATTTAGCTACAGATGTAGCAGAAAACACAGAACAGGGAGGTATGGTGTAAGGCAGTAGACAACAGATGACATATACGCTAGCTCACTTAGAATCACTCTCACTGAAAATATTTTTTATCTATCATCATGCAAAGTGGTGCATCAAAAGCACAGCCAGCAGTGATGCCCACTGATGGATATATACGGCTCTAGCAGTGAAAGGGTTAAAGATGAACTACCGGTAGATAAACTAAGTAATCTGTAGGCATCATACAATTTAGTAAACCTACGCACTTGGTGGAGGTCATCTCCATAATCGCAAGTACATATGAGGAGATAAAGAATATACTCATTGTACGATATGGCGATAAAAATAAACTTTAACTACAACAAAGACATAAAAATATGTCCTATCATCGATGCACACAGCAGAAGGTTTGGATTCCGATGTTGATGATTAGTCAAGTAAGGCTCACACATTATTCTGTAGTGCTAGTTTTGCTTCAAAGTTTCAGCACTTTGCAAACACTGCACAGCCGATAATCATGTTTGGCATGTACAGAAGACAATGTTTTCAAGTCATTATACTGAATAATTATGTCAAAATTAGCTATGAAGGTGTTTAGCCACCTCTTGCACTGAGACCATCATCTAGACCAAGGTAATTGCTTGACCATGTTGACATAATTTAGATATTGTGTTATTTGATTGAGAAAGGTGCAAATGTTCATCAGATTTCAATATGATTTGGACAATAGGCCTACTACATACGTGAATAACAAGGTGTTTGATCCACTGGGGGCCATGTTGACCACCAGCTCTGCTTCGGATCCCAGCTGCTGCAACAAGTTCTTGAGGAGCACCACGTCCCCAGCTGCACAGGTGTCTCGCAGTGAAGCATGGCACTTGTGCCGCGCTGTCTCTTTGGCATCTGCAACAATGAAATATGCAATTATTGTACAATTGTAGGGTTCATGTTTTTAAAATTTATGATGTCATGTAAGGCCTTTATGCTTATGACTTAGAAATTTTAGAGATATGTAAGCATTTAAGACCTAAAGCTCTGCATATAAAACCATAACATGTCCTAAAAACAAAATTATCTTATATTTAAAAATAAAAACCCCAAAATTGATTAGGAATTGGTTAAAAAGGAAATTCTGAGAGATTACAAACAATATCCTGGGTGTGCAAAGTCAATCTCTTGAATGACTTGCAAGCAAATGAATAAAAAAAAATAACTTAAAAATATGACCTAAATGATGAAAAAATATGATAAAATGAATAAAAGTTAAAAAAAAAAAATTAAAAAGCCAACTTATGACACTTTATCACTATTACATCATCCCACAGTTTTAACAGAATTAGGTGAATACATTTTTAGTTTGCAAGATATTCTTTATTCATTACGGTTAACATATTCAACATGAAGTTTGATCCTGTACTTATTCTTCATGAAGAGTAGAGCTAAAACGTGGATCCGCACAAATATATGAGTGCAAACAACATTATGTGTTGGTTAACTTTCGAGAAAGATCTCATCGATCCATATTAATGCTAACTTGGAAAATCACAAATGCATTAAGACACAAGAATTTGGCATAGTACACCTAAAAATCTGATTTGTTACAGTCATATAACTTTCTCTACCTCAAGTGTAAGAGTAATGTAACTTTCTTATTTTACATTCTGATGCAGAATAAGAGGTGTTTTGAAGGGAAGTGAATTCAGTTATTTCAGCCACAAGGAAGGATGTATTGTTCACCATACAAGTCATAAAATCCTGAGTTTGTACAAATGATGACTGGCTCACAACTACCCTTCACAAAATCTTTGTAAAAAAAAATTTCAAATAAAAATTATAGATTTTAGTATATGCACCACATCTAGGAAAAAATCATTTCAGCAGTTTTCAAGAAAATTGCGAAAAAATACATTTTCTTCATGTAAAGTGGCTAGAAAAAGTAAAAGGAACTCTTTGCTAATTTTAGTGTCACATCCCCAGATGATATCTAACCAAAATATAAACTTTTTTTTGGATGTGATTTTTCGTGCTTGAGCTTACACTGTTCACAAATATACACAAAAAGGTTTCTGAAAACTGGGTTTGTAAATTCAAGAGGGTGAAAACGTGTATTTATGCTGAAAACTCAAAATCAAATTTCAGGATCAAACACAATAATTCCTTGACCTATAGTCCTATGGTATGGGTCGAGAAATTAATTAATAAAAAAAAAAATATATAAAAATAAAAAGATACAAAACTTTTCATTACTGGTATTGAGAATTTTTTTTAATATGATTTATTTTTAGTTGACTCGGGAGAGTCTAATCGCGATTGAACATATACATATTTAATCAGTTACAAATGCAGAAATATTTAAAGAATATTAATAACAGTGATTTACAAATGATGGTGAATCAGTTTTACTTACTCCATTTGTGACGGTATAAATCCTGTGTGAACATCAGACTTCCCTAAGCTTCAACATGGAAATAGTAAAAATCCATCCCATTCTTATCTTATCAGCATCATAACATTTTCATTAATATTTACTATCATCTCCAACATTGTACAAGTTATTAAAGCCTGGTTTAATAGAGTGGATAGAATAAAATAAATATTTGGTCTTACAGTTTGCTCATGTGCAAGAACTGTAAACTTCCAATTGCACTATGGCCTTTCAGATTATATGCAACATTTTAGAGGAACCAGCCATTTCTACCTCTGCAATGATAAATTTGTAAACTTTGGATTACTCTTTCTGCTTTGTATTTCTCCCAGAGGAATCATCTTGTCACAGATCACACTGAGTATATATCACTGATCACTTTAACACAGTAGTTCTTATTTTTTATTTTTTATTTTCTGCAATTAACAATTTTATTAATTTTTTGGAGTTTAAACTTTTACACTCAATTTTCATAGATATCAAAATACAATTTAACATCGGAAGTAATCAGTGTTAACTTATGGTATAAAAACCAGAAAAGTTTCATGTCTCTGATTAGGGTTGTCACCTTTCAAGGATCCCTTGGCTGGACATCTCTAACGTAGAAGGTACGGAAGACAATGTGGGAATTAAAAAATAATTATTCTTGTAATAAGAATCATACAATACAATACTCCAGAATGTAGATTTATAATTTACTTATATATTACAGGAAAGGAAAGGTGTAATAATTATGCCATAGGTAACTGAATAGAAAGTTGTTTGTATCAAGAAAATGATAATATTTTTTATTCAGTCGCATTTTTCCATGCATATTTATTGTTTTTATTTGCTGCTTTAGTACTCTTTTACTTTCATTCTCTTTCAAAAAATTAAAGAACTGAACAAAACTTTCAGAAAAAGTTTACCTTAATTTACAATTCTCTCTTTACTAAGTCCATAGACAACCTGATTCTTTCATCTGATCACTGACTCTCCATTAAAATGGAGATTCTTTCAGCAAAAGAATCACTCATAGGAAATGAAAGGAAGAATGATATCAGCCTCAGTAGTGACAACAAACCTGGAGGCTCGGCTTCGATCCCCAGAACCTCTTCAGAATTTTCCGAGAAAGGGAAGTGCTATGGTTGCCAACATTGAGTGTGCCAGATAAGCATGCTATAAACCAAGGCTTATTGGATAAAACAGGTGCTGTGTTCATAGGTTAATGTTTTGATTGCTAGACTTTTAACATCAAACCAATACGAGTCGGGCCGATCCAGGGGCTGGTCTAGGCATTCGTTGTGAACATGCCTTCCAGCCCCATTCACCGCTCACCTTATCAGGCTATAATGCATTTGGTCGGACTTGAACCTCGGAAGCCTACCCAAAATTCTACCCTTTGGAATCAACATTATTTACTCGCTTTACGTAATTCGAAAAGACTGCAAAGATTTAGTTAGAAAATCAAATTTTGAAGGCTTCTATTTCAAGAGTTATATTATCGCTCTCTGATATTACTGTATTTTCTCTTCGCTCTCTGATATTGAAAAGTAGGCCTACCGTCGAGGTGTGCACGTGGTGAAGGACGAATCTAAAGGAAATGTCTTCGCGTAGGAGACAGCACACAGGCTCCATTCATTCATATGTAAGTTACATTGACCAGGCTTGGAAAGTTGGATTTAGACGGGAGAGAGAATAGTGGCGAATTCTCCGATACAAAGAATATGCCGGCGGTATAGGTACTAAAACTGGAAGGGTTTAAACCAGTTGTCGAAATCTGGGGTCCACTGGAACGCGCTGGAAGTCTGGCCTACGTTTTATTTTAAGGTTTTATATTAATATTCACAATAAACGGCAATGAGGTAAATTTTGACGCACCTTCGTTAAAAGTCGTTTTATATAGATGGGTGGGATAGAAAATCCGACAAAAACTCCAAAACATATACACCATGTTAAACTGCACGAAACTGATCCAATATAGTTCAGCTGATTGTGAGACACGATTCAGTCTCATGATGAACCTCATAGTTACACCCATCCGTACCAGACTGACAGTGCCACACGAGTCAAGTTTAATGTTTTGTCAAATTACACGGGCCAAAATTGAGTGAATGAAATCTAGAGTCAGAAACACCGGACTGCAGATGACACCCAAACAAGACAAGCAATATCACCACTCTTGCAGAGTCTATTCCATTTGCTAAATATTTGTAATTCATGAACATGAACGTATTCTTTATCAAAATGTTTTAAAATTTAAATGAAACAACCATCAATGAAGTTAAGGTGTCAAATGTTTCATCAAAAAATGTTTGTGAATTTTGCAAGTGTTTACTTAATTACCGTATAACAATAAATAGTTACAATGTATGTGTATTGTTCTTCGGACAGTAAGTATATTATCTGCAGTTTTAAATTGACCAAAAATATGTTGAAATAGGGTTTTATGAAGTGACAATATAAAAATTTTTTAGGTGCCGGTAACTTTGGTATACATACCTCCATACCTCCCCCCCCCCCCGGAAGGTCACAGTTTCGGCAATGGAAAAATCACGAGTGCACCCCAACAGGTCCAACCATCAGGTTGATTGCTTGAAGTAAATTATAACTATTTTTACTTTATTTCTACGAGTAGGATTTTGTTTTCAAAATATAACAGAAATATAATATAAATGTAAAAGATATAATATCCCTATTATGTGTCATAATATTTAATAGCATCAGGGCAAATATTTTTGGGGTCCCCAAGAAGAAAGTATTTTTTTAAGGGGGCCGTTACTTTAGACTACAGTTTTTACAGTACATATTCACAAAATTTGACATTAGGCCTCATACTTGAGCATTTCAGCTCATTCTTTCTCTGAATATCCTCGAAGGCACACCATGTGTTATTGTAATAACTAATATGTAGCTTCTATATCAGACTGCTTGTAGCTTCTATATTCAATTGTCACAGAAGACCTTGAATTTACAGTTAACCGCCCGGTTAATAAAGATGTATATAAAAATGAAATAACAAAAGTGAAGCCCACAAAGATCCCACGTGGACAAGATTAGCCCCTACGCACGACCTTCCTTCGCACATTTTCCGAACTCAAAATTATTTCCTCCTACGTGTATGTAAATGCAGACGAAGAATATAGATTGTTCGTTTGCATGTAAGGTGAACAAAAGGCACCCTATAATTTACATATCGACAGATATGATTATTGAATGCTACAGCAATAACGTATTGCTAGAACATTTCGTAAAATCTCTCCATAGAAGACCGATATTACTGCGAGGAAGCCCTTAGATCCCATACTTATTAGGAATTTAGCTGTAATGGCGTATTCAGGGGTGCCCCCCCCCAAACTTCATGACTCACCCCCCCCCCAAACTTCATTGCTCACCCCCCCCAAACTTCATTGCTCACCCCCCAACCAGATTGGCTGTCGACAAGGGCGCCCATGATTTTTCTAGGGGGGGCATTTTTTTAAATTAATTTATTTTTTGTTGTTTAACTTCTTGGGCCACTTTGTAACATTATTTTAATAATATAATAAGTGCAACAATGACGTAGCCAGAAAATAATTGCGGGGAGGGTTGAAAGTGCCGGGGGGTTTGGAATACCCTCAAAAAAGGGGGTCCATCCCCATAAAATTTTTAAAAATTGAACAATGAAAATCACATTTTACGCTATTTTAGCACAGAAAAACTAGTTAGGAAATTTGTTTACCATACTCTAAGACATGCCAATGTAAATAAGAAATCATTACCTAAGTGGGGGTCCACCCCCGGAAAATTTTTACATATTGAACTAATGAAAATCACATTTTACGCTACTTTAGCACTCAAAAACTAGTTCGGAAATTTCTTTACCAATCTCTAAGACATGCCAATGTAAACAAGAAATTGTTACCTAAGTCGGGTGTCCACCCCCGGGAAATTTTTAAATATCGAACTAATGAAAATCATATTTTACTCCATTTTAGCACTGAGAAACTAGTTAGGAAATTTGTTTACCAAACTCTAAGACATGCCAATGTAAATAATAAATCATTACCTATGTGGGGGGTCCACCCCCGGAAAATTTTTAAATATTGAACTAATGAAAATCACATTTTACGCTATTTTAACACTGAAAAACTAGTTAGCAAATTTGTTTACTATACTCTAAGACATGGCAACTTAAACAAGAAATTGTTACCTAAGTTATAATACTTATTACTATTTATAAGAAAAGTTGAATAACACATGGAACAGTGGACATAATACTACTCATTATGTTATGAGAAGAAAATAACTGCTATATCATATCTGACACACCAACAAATCTTGTTTAATTAAATATTTTTTTAAAGTACAAATATAGAATTTTAGGTTTTGACTTTTGGGGGTCAAAACCCCCTGAACCCCCCTTTCCTAATCCACTGTGGATTCTGCTTCCATGTTGTCGATTTGGTAAAACTTCTGCAAACTTTTTATGTCTCAACTGACTTTCAAATAATTGTCTTAAAAGAAAAACACCTGACTATAATAATTATTAATATACATTTTTTCCCTTGCGCCCCCCCCCCGCCCCCGGGTATGGGCGCTAATTGATTGACTATTCACTTCTAAAGAATTAGAAGAGACCTCTTAAAGTTATAAAACTTGACCACTTTTATTTTTAACATATAAAATGCTAATTTTGCAACAATTTTCACCCCCCCCCCAGAAAATTCATAAAACAATAATATTTTGCCCCCCCCCAGAAATTTCAATGACGCAGTCTGCGTCTTAACCCCCCCCCCCTGTGGGCACCCCTGGCGTATTGCAAATACAGCCGAACACTTCCTGTTTTATTTTACCGAAGAAAATTACAGTCTTTAGAGAAAAAGTTATCTTCACCTGGGAATCGAATTCATGACCTTCCGCTTTATCACTGAGCTGCAACCAGGAACTATCCAGGCAATCAGAAATAACCTCCTCTGCCACCTAAAATCTCTCTGTGATTACTAAACTTTAATTTGATAATGTATCCTATTTATCTCAAATTTGTATTAAAAGGACTGAATATAAATTGAAAACTGTAAATCTATATTAATAAAAATGAATTACCAAAATGGTTGTTGCCGCATCACTTGAGAACGGCTCGACCGATTTTGCTGATTTTTGTTTTGTGTTCGTAATTGTCAGGACAAGGTTTGTATGAAAGAATTTTTTTTGGAAAATCCACGGGAAAAGTCGGAAATGTGAAATGAGGCATAGTTAGATAGTTCTGCTGTCAATTGTTTACATAACGAAAGTATTGTTTACGGTGTTCACATAGGGTTTGGGCTTTAACAAATTCTGATACTATCGATGTAATTAATACATTTGTGAAAATAATTATTGAAGAATAAAATCCACGAAAATAAAGCAGTCACATAACTTTCTCTACCCTCGACATGGAAAAGATCATTTTCTCACTTCACAGGGACCAGTGAGTATGCTATATCGGAAGTCGGTAACAAATCCTATCCACTGATACGTCACTCATAGCTGTAGGCTTTGTATTAGTTGAGAAATAGGCCTAGGGATGTTTATCAGAGGCCCTAAGCATCTAAAAGAAGACAAAACGGGATGGAACATTTTCAGTCCTACGCGCGCAGTAGCCTATATTATGTCCCAGGTATTTGGGAAGGAAAGTATGAGAGTGATATTGAATTTCTTTTTTACTTCAGCCCCGAAACGGTTGTATGGTAATATGTGAGTGAGAAATACAATTTTCTGTCAAGACAATACAATCTTATGTAACCGGAATCTCTTTTTCTTATTATTTGCACTCCTCCCAGGCATGGTGTGTAGAAGCAATGGAATGCAACATTCGACATCCCCTATGAGCCATAAAAAGCTATATCTACCGTTTTCTGAGGGAATAGTCTGAGTGCCATATGTCGTTCTTCTGCATTTCGAATTCTACATACATATTATATAAGGACCTAGAGTTTCAACATCGAAAGTCCTCCATAAGTTAATTTCATATTACAAAATACAAAACCCGGGCGACGCCGGGCTATTTAAGCTAGTTTCATATAAATTACAGATTGAGGAAGCAAGAAATAAACTATGAGCCCGATCATTGTGTTAACTGTTTTCCTTGCAGTCCGGAAGAATTTATAATACAGTATTAGAAATTTAGTCTCGCCAAATAAAGGATTAGTTTATGTTCACTTTCCCTTCTAGGTTTTAGCACAGTATACTGTGGTTTTAGGGTATCCTAGATGATTTTAAGGTCTAAAGGAAGAAACGAAGTGCCTTCGAGATCAAACCGTGAGCGTTGCTGACCAAGGCCATAAATACCTGGGTTTAAACCTCGATAGCTTCTCGGATTCTGCTAACGTAAGGAGGTCAGGAACCCGAAGACAACTGAATGACTTCACAAAGACAAGAAAACAGCCACTAGCCATTAAACACTAGCAATCTTACCATATGCTCCTCAATCCTACCACCCACCAATGAAGTCATAAGGCGGTCGGTAGTTCCTGTCCTTCCATGGAATGTGGCTCCTTGGAATACCGTTTACATTAATGAAAGGCCTTAGCAATTAAAATTCCTGCTTCCTAGATGTAACTCGTCGACACAGCATCTGTATGTGCAGGAGAAGCAGTGGTATATGCCGTAGGACCCTCAGCGCAATCTTAATCGTTAGCGTATATTTTATTATATCATCTGCTTTCTTATATCTTATGTTTTATTTATGTATTTATTTGCATATTTTACAATATTCTGCCTTTGATACGACAGATCAATGCAAGAGCAGTCTGTGCAGGGGAAGTTCTGGTTACCCGGTGACCATTAAAAGAGGTTCTGTGAAGCTTTTTTTTTTTTTTTTTCCAAAGCCGGAAAGAAATTACGACAATTTTATCTTCGAATCAAAATAGTGCGGTTTTTCAACTAATTCTTACTAAAAGAATTTATGTAGAAATGTGATTGATAGAATGTATTTCATGTTTTGAAATCTCAAACCTTCAAATCTGTATGACATGTCTATTGTACGCCAAACTATGGGTGTAAGTAAAGTACGTTGCTACTGCCTTATTTTGAAACCAGTGAAATATTTTGCATTTTGTTGTATAAATTACATATTTTTATTAATGATGTCTTGTTATTAACTGTTTCTAAGCAGTCATGGAATCCACTGTTATTAACTGATTCTAAGCAGTCATGGAATCCACTGATATGAATCCACTTACTAAAATTTTTCCGAAACTCTAGCATATACCCTGTGAAAAGTTTAGGACTACAGCAATGAGGAGAAGACCCCTAGTCCGAATCCTTGAGTAGATTACAACAGATTACAATATTCCAAAACACTGGCATTTATTAACAAGGCCTGGATAATAAATATAAATACCTGGATCCACATCGTTAACGAAGTAACTGCAAGCTTCATAGGCGGCCTCGGCGTCCACGACGACGACGGGATGCTCATTTTTCTTCGTAGGTTCCGAGGAAGAAGAGAAGAAGCGCTGAAGACGCTGCATCACTACCGAATCATTTCAGCTGCTCACTTTATTAACTACTACACTGTCCACTTCGCTTTCACACAAGCCGGTTTTCAGCTCTACAAATCGTTTTTACTGTCACTGGCATTCGATTTAATTCTTAGATCTTCATCAACTCGTATACCATACGTATTCTGTAAACCTCATCATTTCAGGTTTTTGCACTTTTTCACAGCGTTCAAATTTATCTTCAAGCAATACGTCAAAGAAAGCAATACGTATTTTGACGGTTTCTGCTTATGATGCTCACTGTAAGACGTTAATTATAATTGAGTATTTTAGCTGTCGTCAAAATCTATCAGAATTTACTCTTTGTAAACAATAATTTAAATTTTTATGCAGAATTCTGACAGACAACTATTCCACAAAACAGGCTAGTTATAACATTGTTATACCTAATGTCAGGTTAAAGAAATGCATTGAGTTTGTTCAACTGTATGTTAATCATGTTTAATACATTGCCTCTTCAGGCTTACTCCGTCAATTTTAAAGAAATAAAACTGTCTTATGAATGTTGTGTGTTGTCTTTTAGGAGTAAAAATATTTCACTGCTTAATCTTTTTTATTCCATTTTGAAATAAAAAAAAATAGCATCTTGCAATATATAAGAATTTAAAAAAAGATCACTCAAGAATATTTCACCTTACGTTCATAAACAAATCCTGAAAATTCATTAAACAGTTCAAAATTAAACATTTAGTACGAAAAAAAATATTTACGTGATAATTAAGGTTGAAAGTTTGGTGTCATATTTTGGCTTATGCATAGCCATTTTAAAAGTCCTATCACGACTGTAAATAAATATGACTCAAAGTTCCCCACCCCGAAAAAAAAATTAAGAAAACAGAATAGAGTCAAATAGAACAGAGCTAAAAGCTAAATAATTAAACCATTTTCACTTAATTTTACCGATGAGTCTCCTTAGGGTTACCATACGTCCCATTTACAGGGTCAGTCCCCGTTTGAAGGCTCTGGTCCCAGTATCCCGCCGATTTAAAATGTGTCCCGGTTTTGGAGGGCTTTTTTATTGTAGTAGTTCGGTAGGCTACTTAGAAAATGTAATGTTGGTGTCTAATCAGCGTAAATGACTTTATCCTATAACCCTAGTGTGGGACATAGAGCCTCCAATTGAAGATTTCAGTACCTAGATTAATTTTGTTACGTTT
Organism: Ectobius pallidus; assembly: GCA_964059195.1. Classification (NCBI taxonomy): domain Eukaryota; kingdom Metazoa; phylum Arthropoda; class Insecta; order Blattodea; family Ectobiidae; genus Ectobius; species Ectobius pallidus. The sequence continues at coordinate 43,510,728 of CAXKWD010000002.1, read as the reverse complement.
ATTCTCTGACAGAAGAGAGGGACAGGTAGTAAAGCCCATCAACATATATCCATGAGCAATCGTTCTAAATCGCTGGAATTCGGTTTCAGTCTACCAGGGAGTTCTGCATCTGCAGAGAAGCTGTTTTCAATTATGCCAAATGTGTGGTCTGATGACAGAAATCGCCTCATCGAAAATGCTGTCAAATGCCTTCCGATTTGCAAGAAGAAAATAAATTTAACATGCATTGATTTTTTTGAAAGAATAAAAATTGATAGAAGATTTCTAAAGAAAATTGTTTGTACTGAAAAATATGAATAGCACGAAAAAGTTAAAACTGCGTAAGTTATAAAAAGGTAAGTTGGATTAAATCCCATTTTTAAATATTATTATAAACTGCAATTTCGGAAATCGTTGATTTTTTTTCAGTGAAAAGTTAATAATATCTATAGAAAAGTGTCCCGGTTTGGAAAATCAGAAATATGGTAACCCTAAGTCTCCTTAATACTACTACATTTACATGGAGAGATAAAAATTGAGCTGTATCCGCTTTCCATACTGAAATGATAATGTAAATGGGAATTCAATTGCAAGCAGTTTTCTGGAATCAGGTCTTGTGAGCGAGTATCAAACGAGATACATTATATCTTTCCATAGTGGACAGGTCATTCAGTTCTCGAAAAGGAACATTTTCTCATAGAGGTTTTTAATTCCTAACAAATGACCGCAGTAGTCCCACCGCTACTAACTTTCCAGCACGACTTACACACAATTTATAATTGACCATTAACCAATTGCGAAGATGACTTTCATCTCGTATTTTCACTGGCCGAGACTGCATTAAAGCGACACGACATAGTATACTCGAAAGAGAAGGAAAAAATAAGTCGCCTCACTCGAGTCTGTATCATCTTTACTAAGTTTTTCCCTAGGCGATTGGCAGAGTCCTCATGATGAACCTTGAGGAAATGTAGTAGGCCTACTGTATAATTGCTTCTGTTCGACCTTACGCTTACGCTTATTATGTGACGTAACAATATCTTAATAACATCCATTTAAGTATAGATTTTCATTATAACACTGGTGTGGTTATCGATTAATATCGAACACGGAACCACCTCGAATGAAACAAATGAAACTGCGTTTAAAATAAAACCAATTCTGTTTTAAATTTAATATTACACGAAATTGAGTTCACTTCGTGTTTTAAAATCCGTTGGTTTGAGACTAAGACGGTCGAGAGAAGCTTCGATTTAACCGCGCGCCATCAGCCGCCATCTATCGCAAAAGATAAGAACGGCGAGCTTGTTATGACAGCTGATTGCCGAGGTCAGCCGACTCCATTTGTTTTATGAATAAAAAAATCTCAAAATTAAACATTTAATTATGGCTGAACAAAACAGTCGTCTGCATCTAGCCTTCTAACTAGCTTTGTTCATTTCATAAACATAGGCCTACTCTTATTTTAATGCCATTGTAGGCTCGTTGCATGGTTTGCTGTTGCTTGGTATGGTTATTTAACGTTATGTAACCTGATTATTGTGCTCAGCGCATGTTCTTTCAAATGTTTGTAAATCTATATGCATGGGACTGCAGCACACATAAATGCAATCGACTTGGACGAATCGAACACATGAAATTATAAAAGCGAGCCCGGTGCGTTACCGACTTTTCCACACAGACCTATAGAATCACTATTGTTAAAGAGATCTCAATATAGGCTGCCGACGCTCACACACAATATTTTATGAGAAATATTATAACTTCAATGCATCCAACCCAAGGCATAAAACTAAAAACTTGATTTAAAAAAAAAACTTTTATCCTTGCCCAAACTTATCTGGGTACACATCCCACATACTTCAACATTCATAAGAACAAATCATCATAATATAGAAACACATTAAAATTGTGACACCAGTGTTTTAAGGTGTTTTATAGGTCTACAGGATATGATTTTATGTTTTATCCTGTGAATGCTGAAGTGTGTGTGGTATGGACTCCGATAAGTTTTAGTTAAGGGTACAAGGTTTTATTTTTTATCAAGTTTTTTTAACATATAATACACCGTTATCTGAAAATAATAATCTTAATAATCTTACGTGGCAAACATAGCTGTTAAACAGGGATTCAGTCCTTGTCTGTTTTGCTTGCGGAAAATCTACTATAAATACTCTGAAGATTAAAGAGACCTCCTTTATGAGGATGGAGGACTTGATATAATTTTAGTCTACTGAACTCAGGAAATTCTAGTTACTTGCCAACACTCACAAAATTCCCAACGTAACCCTCGACGCACAACACAGTTACTGACATTCCCCTTGTGTTCAAATCCCATTAAATGAATGTAGGGGAGCTATACTCTTTTTGTTTCCAGTGGCGCTTAAGGTAAATTCCCGCAGAAAATCCATAGCATTTTCATGTCAAGCTCCACCGAGTGACAAGAAAATTCAACGGCAGCTAAGCCATATGTTTCTGACTGACTAACACCCTCTCTTATTACGATATCATTCATCAGAAGGGAGAAGTCTCTTTCATTTGATCACATATAGCGAAAAATCAATGTCAGGTTCAGCTGCAAGGGTTGTAGTATCGGGGAAGAATATACAAAATATAAAAATTTGGTTCTAGTATGGTTGTCTAGTATGTCATCCTGAATTATGGACAAGAATATAAAATCGGCAAAACCCGAAAACTTACATTTTAATTATTGCATCGAGATCTAACCATTCAGGTGGAGTCAATTATTATAATTATTACTTAATAATAGGCTAATAATTATTATTATACATATAATATGACCACTCGCGTGGTCTCGTGGTTAGCGTCGCTGACTACAGATTCGCAGGCCCGGGTTCAATCCCCGATACCTCCCCGGATTTTTCTGAGGTAGGGAGGTTTGGTACGGGGTGCACTCAGCCTCGTGATTCAAACTGAGGAGCTACTTGATGGTGAAGTAGCGGCTCCGGTCACGGAAACCACCATTAACGGCCGTGGGTGTCGGCATGCTGACCACACGACCTCCAATCCTGCCATCTTCCTACGGTAGATATCGCAGCGTTCGAGTGGTAGGCCTTGTAAAAATAGGCCTTCAGGGATGTAGCGCCAGGGAGGTTTCTTTTAGTTTTATATATTTATATAAAATAAACTAGTAAAATATTAAGAGATATTTCATCACGGTGCTAAAAATCTTGCCAAATACTTCATAGACTAATCATCTACAGATAAATTAATAGTAGCCTACTTTGTAACTTGTCTATTGTTTTCGTGTTATTTTAATAATAGGCCCTATTGTAATACCGGAGCTGCAACATTTACTAACGTCCATTGTGTATACTGACAATGAGTCCGGGACTATCTTTATTGGGAGGCAGTTTGGAAAATAAATAAATAAATAACGTTTATAACTTGGCAGAGTTGTGGTTTATTAAATGAATTATTCTTATTTGTGTGGTCTGTAGAAGTAATCGAAGGCATTAATTCTATTTACTATATGTGCACATGTTATTAGGCTATATTTACGTATCTATCATATGCGACTAATGTTACTATAAACATGATTTCAATGGAGCGTTATATGTCGCTATGGGTATCACAACTTCTAGTGAAAATAATGTAATAATGAAATACTGAGAGACAAATTTTACGTAAATTTCATAAGACATAGGCCTATGCGAGATGTTTTTTTTCTAATCTATTTAAACAAAAAAAGTCTCAAATTGAAATAGTTGCAGCGGAGATAGTTGCAGATAGAGATGGGGAGAAGAAAGGAAGAAAACACCCAACCCTTTGAATTAACGTAGTGAAGGGATGTGAAATTGGTAGGTACAAATTCCATGGAGTGTAAAACTGGAACCGTCAATTAGAACTTTCCTGATGAGCTGAGCGATGAACTTGGACGTTGAACCGAGAGCAGCGAATTGAATTTACTGCAAGTAAAAGTGTTTTTGTTATTTCCGATGCACTCGCTTTCACGTGGGCATTCAAGCCTTCCTGAAATCAAAAGTTGTTGCAATGCTTCCTCCTGTTACAAAATCATTGACAACAAACATTGTCGCGCCTGAGATACAGTATCTTTTTTTTTTTTAATTTAGCCGGCCATGGGCCAATTTTCCGAATTTGTTTTGCCTAGTTTTTTTACTGTTTGTTTAGCTTGTTTTCCCTATTTCTTTTATATATAAAAGGTAGATTTACATGTTTCTAACTTGATGGAAACACTCAAAAAAATCACTCACGAACATTTTGAAATGTATGTTCACTAACTTTTTTTTATGTCTACTCGTGAATTTGCATGATTTTTTATTTCTCTTCAAAAATTTGCAATACAGTACTTGATTCCTAATCTAAAACTACTTTTATTACCTTGAAATAATTCTTTAAAAGATTCAAATGTTCTAAAATATTCTTTTTATTTTCTTCGATTTTGCACGTTTCACACAAATCCCATATCCCATACGGCCATACTCACTGTATTTTCTGAGTATAATAATGAAGGTTTAATGGAAGCCTTGTTAAAATTTGTATTGAAGTCAGCTATAGTAACACGCATCCACCCCAAAATTTAAAGAACGTTTACTTCCGAATGTTCCGAGTCTGTAATTATGACTGAACTGGGACTCACAATGGGCCCTGAAATAACGTAATGTAAAGAGCGTCTGAGCTATATTTTGTAGTTTTTCTCGTCATATGACTTTCTTGGCAGTATGTACACCCTCTTCACTACCCCATGGTAGTATAATCCTTATTAGAATGTAACTAAGTCCTCATGAATGAGAAGATTGAGAACACCCTAACGGCAAACGTCAGTGGGTTGAGCGAGGAGGTACGTGACATGCTCTGCGTTCGAGAAGGCGTGGGTTCAAATAACGTGGTCAATCAATCTGAGTGGGGTTTTAAGGATGCCCCTACTCGCAGAGACGAATGCAGAGTTGAAGTTTACCTCGCCGTAGCACTGGAATAGAAACATACGATGAATGGAAAAATGCTCCAATTTTATAGAAAGACTTTTTAACGTAAAAAAAAATCGACCTGTGTGGTGCAGTTGGTAAAGCACTATACTCTAACTGCTGTGATGCTGTAGGTCCCACTGTTTGCTGTGATTGCTCAGAATTTAAACTAGCTTGCCATAAGACTAAAATATTTTTATACAGAATTTACTTTTGGTCATCAGCGTCGCCAGGAATTTTATTAAGGCAAAATCAATTTCGGACCTCAATTTTAAATGATTAGGCTAAACACATTAATATTCACTTAGTTAACCGGATCGTTATTTTGAACCCAAGCTGAATTCGACGAGGCTACAAAGTTTTTTAAGTTAACAGAATACGCTCTTTTGAGCAATGGCCTTGGTGAGATATTATCATAAATATATTTTTTGGTTATAATTAGTTAATACTTGCTAAACTCATTATAAAGTAATTCTATTTTTTTTATTCTCCATGCTACAACTGTAGGTTGACAAAGAGTACCACAAATAAATTAATCCATAAGGTAAACCAGAGGGGGGCAGTTGCCCCCCCCTTGCCCCCCCATGCCGACGCTCATGCTTTTGGTACTATTTGTTAACAATAAAGTAAATTAGTTCTATTGTAATAGAAGAGGAACTATCTTCTGTAATTCGGTCTCTCTGAGTTTGTCTTACTGTAACTTTACTAGAAATAGATTTTAGCTGTCTCATCACAGGTTCGAGAGTTCGACCCCGGCCTAGGAAGATGACATTTATGTGTGCTTACATGCGACGCCTCATTTCTGTAGATTTACAGGCATGTGAAAGAACTCCTGAGAGACAAAATTCTGGCACACCAGCAATGGTTACAGGTTCAAGCTGTACAAAATAGTATTTAAATAACTATAATAAACAAACATCAATAAAACAGATTGGCGACATATGGCTTCGACCTATCATGCTGTAGATAAAAAATTCTGATGTAATCCGTAAGAGTAACATAATTACTTATATATCAATTTTAGTACTTATTTACTGCTTTGTAATACGATATTCGAGAAGCAACAGTAAGGCTTCTTTACTTCGTATTCGTCCAAGTGACATTCATAATATGTTACGCAATAACAGGATTTTCTCACAGACTTAGCACTCTAATGACATTACTATGATTGTGCTCTGTTTTGCGTGGCGACATTTGCATTGACTTGTAACGGTGCATCCTTCATTCTTATTCCACAAGAATAAGTATCCCCGCTAACTATTGTAATTGTTTGACTCAAAACGCCTAAAAAAAACACGCACTAACACCTAAACTAGTACAACTTAAAAAATAATAAACCCAACTCAAAAGAAATAATTTCCTAAGAAATAAATTTACTTTACACTATTGTTTATAACTGATTATTTTTAAAATATGTAATTCAGATTAACTGGGAGGCTAGATTAGGAACTTATAGAAACCAGTGCATTACACTGCGATTATTAAAATAATTTTACTTGAACGGAATTGTAAATTTATCTACACTTTTAGAGGAAACCGTCAGTTTAGGGCATCCTATATTTGCCCGAGGACAGGCAACCAGCTAGCTCAACACATGTGACTCGAGAATAAAAACTTCGAGGTCGTCAGGACTGGGTCATTTACCAGATACAGAAGACTGTCCGTCCATATTTAGCCATAGTTTTGTGCGTATAGCTTTATAAAAGACAAGCTTTTATTTCATTCACTTCCATGTGTCGGAGTGATTCAAATGGAAGGTATAAACAACTTCAAATGAACAAATGAACATGAGGAGACAAATGAACATATAGCTGCTTTATTATTATTATTATTATTATTATTATTATTATTATTATTATTATTATTGTGTGACTTGAGGCTTTCCCGGTATTGAGAATATATTATTGTTTCTCGGGCTTCCAACCGGGTGAGTTGGAGGTTTGTTTCCAAGCTTTCGGCAGCAATCTCTCCTGCCAACTTCTGGATGGGAAAAAGCTGTTCTTATATAGGAAAACACTGGATAAGAACAGCTTTTCCCCATCCAGCTCACCTCTCCCAGAAGATGGCAGCAGAGATTGCTGCCGAAAGCTTGGAACCAAACCTCCAACTCACCCGGTTGGAAGCCCGAGAAACAATAATAATATATTATTATTACCGTTATTATCATCATCATCGATATTATTACATTCCCCTCTAAGTGTAAGACACTTTGGTTCGTTACACCTTTGAGAACATTTTCATGAATTACTTTGGGAGAGGCCCTAGCTGGTGCCTAGAGATCCGAGTACAGAGGGTTGGGGTCTGGACTTTTGCGTCCCAAAACCACTAAACTAGGACTTTTGCGTCCTTAGATCCTCAGATCCAATGACCCATTTGCGTCCCGGGTCTCTCTAGAGCAATGACCAAAATGCGTCCCATGGACTACAGGTAAAATTAATAATTGGAACCATGCAGTTCGTTTAGCATTACCCAGGATGCACCGCAAAGAGGCGAACTGCTACAAACCCCAAAAATTTTAATCCTTGCATTACTGTCAATATTAACTAAAATTGAAGCGGCGAATGAAGTTACTCTTTGTCTTTTGGCTACCAGTTTACTTTCTTGTGGTTGGTAGGAACTTAAATGATACTGTACGCACATATTCCAGTCTGTTGAGTGCTTCAGTTCTATATTCAACCATTTTTTTTTTCATTTTTCTTGGCATTGATAACGGCTGTTGAGCGTGTGTAGATATATGTTTCTGCTTTTATATTCTTCAAGGCTTCGATTAACTGGAATAGGCGACGGGACGCACGAGGGTTGTTTACGTCAAATTGCACCGGACGCACGAGGGTTGTTTACGTCAAACTGCACCGGGCGCACGAGGGTTGTTTTGATGAAGCGACCACTCGCTTTGGGACGCAAAAGGGTACGACCCAGAGGGTTCGTTATCGAACATAGTACCGGTGACCGGCTCAGTGTGGTATTCGGATTATTGTATGGATACAGTATGCTTCCTTAGCCCAAAGAAGTAAGAGGCGAAAGAGGAGTCAGGTAGCTTGAACTTCGTAAGATTTTGTCCTCTTGACTTCTAACAGCCAAATGCAAACCGCTGTTTTCTGAAGAACTCTCGCCGTTCATATGCCACTGTCGCATGATTTAATAATTCGTCATAATGCTGAACGGTGAATAAAAACTAAATGCTTTAATTTATCATTACTTCATTACATTAACTCAAGAATATTTTCTCAATATAATCCCTCGGTTATTTTATAAGGAGTTTTTGTTGTGCTGGTTTCCAAGTAATAGGTGTCATCCATATAACGAATACCCCAATTAATTCGTGGCTCCTGTGTTTGCTTGCTTTCAATAAATAACACCATATAAATTGTTTGTGTTTCTGTTTTTCTTTTCTGTGTGTTTTTTTTTTCTTATTGCTGTAGCATTAGCTTAATTATTTTGAATTATTTTGAATATCACTTGAATTTTTTAATCTGGTGTATTAATGTAAGCGAGAATATTGTAATTGGGCATTAGCCTGTAATATTCTTAGTACAATAAATAAATAAAATAAATAATATACAATATTACACAATCTCGTTTAGCTCATTTACATATTTTACTAAAATTATATCTCATCGCAAATTCAATACAAACTGGAAAGGATATCCTGAGGATGGGGAAGATGAATTCCTGAAACGTCTCAAAACAAAATAGTGAACTAATTGGTAAATTTAAGTTTTAAATGGGTACAATTGTATGACCTAATAATGTTTAAACTAAAAAATTATTGTATGAATTTTATTAGAGTTTATGTCTTTTTAGTTCAAGGTAAATAAACTATCATATGTTGTCACTTCACATTATCAGGATCACCTGTTATCTTAAACTTTCAAAATTAGATTAGTTTAAATGTTAGCAATTAGTAGGTATCCACATGTTTTTATGTGGTGAAAGAGAAAATCTTTATGATAAATAAAATAAACAAAATAAACATACATGTTAAATCATCAAATACATAAAATGAAAACCTACTACTGTAAACACAAAAATGTTACTTGAATTAACTAGAAATACAATCGGCCTATATACCATATAAATAATAAAACATCTGTCAACAGTGCAAAAGTTGAGGGAAATTTGCAGAGAATATTATGTTTATATCTTTGGTATTTGATTTTCAAACGTTTTAATCAAATATAAAGTAGGCCTAGCATATTACACATATTACTTATTTTCAACTGCTTAATAAAGATGAGTGCGTTTATTGTTAATATTTCTAAAGGATCAATTCAATGGGTGGCTAGCGGTATGTTTACTAAACGAACGACAAGGTAAATACCTCATATGCTGAAGACAAGTAAAGTGTCATATGTGCCATGCATGCGACGAATTGTGTGACAAATTATGATAAATTATTGTAACTGTGATGAATTGGTCTAAACGAGAGGAGTTTTATAAACCGAATGGAAACAAAAAAGTAGCCTACATTATGTAACTACTTTTGTTGAGTCCTTTAAACGAGGGAGTTATTAATGAAAATGTTCCGCAGCAGAAACGACACCTTGCAGAGAAAATCAAATCTACATTACGATCTACACGATTATTTGTGTTGACTGACAGATTCACTAAGGTGAGAAAAAACAAACACCACACCCATGTATACATTCGTCCTTTAGCGAGTAACACATACTATGACGTCACAGAGGAAGCAATAAAAAACACTCAGCGCAATTGTCTATTATCAAGAGCGATTCACTAATTCCCACACTCAATTAGAAACAGCTGGTAATTGGTTAATCACTATAAGACACTTTGTGAGGAGTTTCCGATGACGATGTTTGTAGAACTGAAACCGTGTTCTTCCATGCAATCCAGACCACGAGGTGAAGTGCTATGGAGTGGGGGGAACTTGCGTGATCCTCGCTAAGGAGAAGAAAATGATGGAAATTAACTCTCAATGCAAATTACAGCTTGTCGTGCAAATGATGGAAAATCGCATTCCTTACCACAACCCAAGGAGAACTACTGCTGCAAGAAAGGGTAACATATTTACATAATTCATAAATTAAATTAATTAAATTATATAAATAATAATTTTTTATTGCAACCAAATGGTAATATTATGAAGAAATGGAGCAACGGTGGAATTATATATGGCAGGGGAAACAGGAGTACCCCGAGAAAAACCTGCCCCGACCCCATTTGGTCCAACACAAATTCCACATGGATCCACCGAGATTCGATCACGGGTCCCACCGGTGGAAGGCGAGTGGTCTAACCACTCAGTCAAAATAAGATAGGCTTATATTAGCGTCCGCGACTGCTGACTTTCTAATTTTGTTGTTAAGGCTTTGTGTACAATGTATATTATACCATCCTAAAACTACACTCGGCTGTGTAGTTCAGAATTCAAGAACTACGATTACAGCGTAAACTATCAAAGTATACCGCCACGTTCATTACCTTCAATGGCGTGTCACGAGTTAAGCACGAACAAGCTAATAAAATAACCAATCATCTCACAGCACATCAATATCACACCACCATGCCTAATGTCATACTGAGCGAAGCTAGATGAGAATTCACTATTCATCTCTACAGATATCTGGTCACGTGTTCTGAAAGGTGTGCTTAAAAGTAGCTGCTCTTGTGACTATCAGAAGGAAATGAACTGGCAATACAGCTTACAGCTTGAGTCATCAAATTGCCCCCCCCTCTGATACTCACACTGACGATATACATATTAACAGTAGTTGACTAGCAATTTCAGGGATTTTGCTGCACATAAGAGGAGGCTATAATCCCCCCCCCAAAAAAAGAAAATCTTATGTAATTTAATTCGTATGTAATTTACACCTCGTCAGAGAGTGCCATTTGATTTGCTTTTTGTCGAGTGATTAAACCATATTAATTAAACATTTTATTTAGGGCTAATTGAACCGCCGGGTTTGAAAACCAAAGAAGTTCATCAAGACGATGCAAAATCATACTTTCACAGCGTTGGGAGTTTCTTGTTGACGCTATGTAAGAATGGAAACTTCTCAAACCACTGTTTCACTGGTTGTTCACCTTAAAAACGACAGGAGAAAATAATATTGCTTGAATTTACATACTTATTAAAGATTTGTTCTACCTTTTTAAATGAATTTTTAGATGTCCTTCCGAATTAGTAAATCTAAAACAGGTGATCACGCAACAAACACACCACACAAGGTATGGTATGGTATGGTATTTGCAATTTGCAGCACGTCGATTCTAGCAAACTGGATGTGAAAAACTTAGCCTACTAAAATTTACCTAAGCAAGAATGCATAGTACTTGTAACGCAGTCACTTGAAGATGATGTATCCAGCGACGCTGGACATCCTCAACTTATTGCTATTAATCTATCTTCATTCAGTTTTTAAAAATAAAACATTAACTTATAATATAAGATTTCCCTGACCTCACACTTCCTATTATCACATCCATAAAAAAAATGCAATTTCAACTCATTTAAATTACACTGTTAAACACACATTTTGTGACACGGAAATTTTTTTGGTGTTTCCGATGTATTGAGGCACCCTAATAACAAATCTAAAAACAGAAATTGCCTATCACCCACGGATTTTTAGTAACAAGAGTTTATTTTTTAAAAATAACAAAAAAACAGCAATCATTTCAACAGTTTAGTGAGTCACTTGATGCATATTGTGCCACTTTGTGTAATGTATGTATCAACAGTGTGTTAAGACAAGTTCATTCCAGTATATCAAATGCAAGAAGTACGCACCCAAATGAGATTGTGCATTAGTAGGCATTTACCCGCATATGAAGTTACTGCATCCCCTATGTCGTCTTTACTAACATGTTTGTGTTCTACATACTCGGTTTATTTTTATTATTGTACTGTGATTGACTGTGAATTAACAAGTCAATACAATGCCTAGGCAGTGTGTAAATAATGTCAACAGTTTTTGTTATGAGTGTGAAGAAATAACTTTTAAATCGCAAAAACGTAATTTCACCCAACTTGTGCGAAGAGCTTACAAACTTTATTTTGGAGTTAAAGTAGGAGATCAAGATAAGTCATGGGCTCCTCACATATGTTGCAAGACTTTTGTAACAATGTTAACAGGTTGATTGAAAGGTCAAAAACGTAATATTGGATTTGCAGTACCAATGGTGTGGAGAGAACCAAAAGACCATCCATCAGATTGTTACTTTTGCCTCACTAAAATACAGGGCATCGGACTGAAGCCCAAGGATGCTGTGCAATATCCCAATTTACCATCAGCCTGGCCCGTCAAACATAGTGAAGAACTTCCTATCCCAAACCCACCAGAACCGTGGAGTTTGGACGAAGGTGATCCACCTGATGTTGTGCAATTCGCACAGGAAATCGACAATGATCCAGACTTTCAAGCACCAAAATGTTCAACAAAGCCACATCTGATTTCAAACGCTGAACTGAATGATATAGTTCGAGATTTAAAACTAGCAAAATCACAGTCAGAACTCCTAGCATCCAGATTAAAAGGATGAATCTCCTTGAAGGTGACGTACATATAACTGACTTTCGAAAGCATCAAAAAGGACTTACACATTACTTCGCTCAAGAAGGGATTTTGGTATAGGATACTGCACGGATGTTGACAACTTATTTGATGCATTGGGGCAGGAACATGAACCAAGCAATTTGCGCCTATTTATTGATTCTTCTAAACTTAACTTAAAAACATTAGATCGGAACGGAAGGGGGTTCTTGTATCTGAAACAGAAATTTCCGAGAGTTAGTGAGGCAAAAATTAAAGAGGGCATATTTGTGGGACTGCAAGTACGAGAAGTTATGAAAGATGGCAAATATGACAACATGCTGAATGAAGCTGAACGAAGAGCATGGAAAGCTTTTCAAACAGTTGTGACCAATTTTCTTGGATATGTCAAAGCTGAAAACTACAAAGACCTTGTGACTGAATTACTTAGTGCCTAGAGCGAAATAGAATGTAACATGTCATTAAAACTTCACTTTCTGGATGCTCACCTCGATTTCATTCCTGAAAATTTGGGCGCTGTAAGCGATGAACATGGGAAACAATTCCACCAGGACGTTGCAACTATGGAAAAGCGATACCAAGGCAAATGGAGTCCTAGTTTGCTTGCTGATTACTGCTGGACATCAATCCGAGATGCCGCAGTGACAAAATATCGCTAAAAAAATGTTATAATAAAATTTTGAATTAAATATAATATTAAGAACATACCGAAAATAATATATTTCAGTATAACACAAAACACTTTGTAGCAAACAAATAGTGGGTGATAGAGAAAATCCAAGGTCATTTTCTGCTTTCTGGTGAAATTTTACATAAGGTACGCTTTGTTTTATCCATGTCACAAAAAAAAAGTTGATTTTTGTTTACCAGTGTTATCATTACTATCCCACTGCATAGAAGTGCAACGAATTTCTTATACAAGTATAGATGAGGATACGCATTCACGGTAATTTATTTTTCATGAGAAGTAATCCGGTGGCAAAGTTTTTGCCTATCCTATTTAGTAAAATACATGTACAATACTGTTGAGCTCGATCAATGAAATTTTCGTCGTAAAATGAGTCGGAAAGGAGATATTGTCAAAAAACTTTTGGGCGCCATTTTTCCAATATGGCGGCGCGAGCGGCAAAGATACGAGGTAGCAAAGTGAAAATTCGAAAAGAGCACGTCGAAATCTATAAAATCACCAATTTTCAAAACTCCCGGAAAACTTTCCAGAGGTAACCCCCTTTATGATCACCAAATGACTGGACTATTGAGTGAGCCAACATTTGAGCTAATGGCGACAGGGATTACCACGTGCATTGCGAACTGCTCTTTACTTCGAAACCGTGTGATTGCTTTAAGGTTTAATTTTAAATCATTTCAACAATATTCTTGTTCAGAAAGGAGAATCCCCTTATTTCCACCTATGGGCTACTATCTCCTTCGTGCTAGCAAGGTGCTTATTAATTTTTTTTATGCAAATTTAGACCTGTTCCACATTCCTGGTAAAATGCACTAAAAGTGTTTTTCTACTCAAGATATTACAGCATATTAAAACGGAGAAAGAGCATCGTGTCCGTTGGCCTGTTACGGAAATTGTCATGGGAATATCTGAAAACTCTCAAAAGCTGAGGTAAAAGAAAGAACCGCAGAACTCTAGACACGTCTAGAGCTAATGGAAATGATATCGTCTTCATCAGAGTTACGGTTCAAATATCACAACCGCAACTAACCTCCAAGGGCTGGGTTATTCAATTTGATACAGTAGTGTTCATTTCACAGCTAGGATTACAATATTCTATCTTATTAATACTTTTTATTTATTTGTTATGACTTATGACAAAGAAAAATCATTAAAAGATCAAAACCTTTAAAAAAGACGTAATTTTAAGCAACATTACTTTCTCGTGTCATATAGCCTAGGAGGCTTTTCCCAACAAACATCCTTGTTATATTATACGACAGCATCTGTTCTCCAAAACTCTGTCCACGTGTTACTTCTATAAGGCTATATCGAATGACCTAGTTGCAAAGGGACGTCAAGCGCGTCAAATTTATCTTAAGGGGGGACCTATGAAAATCATTTTGTATGTGTGTGTTGAGAAAATGCATGGTAATGATCACAAAGAACTCAAATTAGAATTATTACATTGATTTCAGTTTCAGGATAACACGTTCGTTATAATAATAATAATAATAATAATAATAATAAACTATATAAATGTTGGCGCGCATGCAAAATGAAATGGGCATCATCTAATATATAAAGTCGAATGTGTGTTTGTGGATATGTGGGTATGTATGTTTGTTTCTTATACAAATCTACATTTCTTTACCAATTTACACGAAATTTTGCACACATACCCTGTTAAGCCCGGGAAGTAACGCGGTCAACATTAAAATTCAAACAAAATACTCCTTCCCTTGAAAATTATATAATTTCTGAGAATATTATACTGAAAAAAAATGAAATGCTGTTCAGTTCACATGACAACAGTGAATTGTTTACTCTGATCACATAGGGCCTTGACAACTGGACTTGAACGAATTAAGATTGAATCGATGCAATATATTGGCGAAAATAATTACTGAAAAATGAATTACACGAAAATAAAGCACAGTGTGATGCAGTCACACAACTTTCTCTACCCTCGACATAAGAAATATTTTCTCACTTCACATTTTGATGTAGAATAAGAGGTCGTATTGCAGGTACAACTTAAGTGTGTGAGTATGCTATATCAGAAGTCGGTAAATAGTCAGTTATCCATAGCTGTATAGGCTTCGTATTAGTTGAGATTTATCATAGGCCCTGAGCATGGGATGGAATATTTTGAGTCCTATACTCGCAGTATATTATGTCCCGGGTTTTAGGGGAGGAAAGTATGAAAGTGATACTGCATTTCTATTTTATTTCAGCCCCGAAACGGTTGTAACATGAGAATGAGAAATAAAATTTTCCGTCAAGTCAATACAATCTTATGTAATTTATGTTTCTTCTTATTTCAACCCCTCCCAGGCATGATGTGTAGAAGCAACGGAATGCAGCATTCGACATCCTCTATGAGCCATAAAAAGCTATATCTAGCGTTTTCTGATGGAATAGTTTGATAAATCTTTTTCTTCATTTCAAGTTTTACATACATATTATATAAGGACCTAGAGTTTCAAAATCGAAAGTCCTCCATAAGTTAATTTCAAATTACAAAATACAAAGCCCGGGCGACGCCGGGCCTTTTCAGCTAGTTTCACATAAATATTTGTGTTTGGTTTTTAATCAAATTGTTAGAAACAACGCAACATCCAACAAAGCCACTGGAAGTGTCTGAAGAAAAGAAAAAGAAGAAAAAAAACACATTTTCCATTTACGAGAAATGTAGAAAGAAATTAGCTCGACGCTAAATTTCTCATACTATATTATAATGGCTGCCAATAAGCTGTTCATTACAATTAAATCTACAAAAGCAAAAACAAATACTGTCTATTATTTGGCTACTCTCTGTTAAATGATAATTTAGCAAATTTTGGAGCAAGACGAAAGTGTTTATTATCACCTTGCCTTATTTAACTTGTATGTAGACCTGGTCACCAAAGAATGGCTGGAAAGTTTTACCAAAACATACAACATGAATTTCACAACTATACTGTTTGCCGATGACTATGTAGTTATGGCTGCTTTAGAAGATAGTCTCCATAATCTTACTACAAAATAATATAGCCTCAAAATATCATAATCTTAAAATTATTCCAACAAAGACAAAGATTACAGCTTTTCAGAATGAAGACTTACAAAGAGAAACGCGGCAACCCACAACCATTCTAATATAGAACAGGTTAGCGAATTTACTTACCTTGGCTGTGTAGTAGGTAGGCCTAACAAAAGAGAACTAGACATATAAATGAAATTACAGTCCTCTGATTGCATATGTTGAATTTTACCGAAGGTTATTCTAAACTCAACAATAAAATAAATTATAATAACATTTTATAAAGTGTTAGCAGTGCCATCTCTCGTGTATGGTTCTGAGTGTTGAACCAAAACCATAAAACTCAGGTCTCAGATATGCGATTTCTTAGGCCAGTCGCGGGATAAAATCGAATAAACAAAAAGCTCAATGCAAACATTCGATAAGAACTGAGCATATTTAACCTAAATCAGAAGACTATAACCTGCAAATGCCAAGATTTCCGCATCACCTCAAAAATATCCACGTATAGACCACTAGGCAGACGAGAAAGAGGAAGACCAAGAAACAGAAGAGCTAGACCAGTTTCTGTGAGAGACCGGAACAGTCAAAAGGCCTAATTGATATAGATGACGTTGATGAGACATAATATTTTGCTATGATAAACTGATTTTTTACTGATTTCGTATGATTTAATTTTCAATACGCACGGGTATTTTATCGCTGGCGATCAGCATCTAACTAAACTCCGTGGCGCTACATCCCTGGAGGGACTTGGCCTACCACCCGACCGCTGCATCATCTCCCGTAGGCAGATGGCAGGAATGTGGTCAGCATGCCGACACCCACGGCCGTTAATGGTGGTTTTCTGGACCGGAGCCGCTACTTTTCTATCAAGTAGCTCCTCAATTTGGAATCACGAGGCTGAGTGCACCCCTACCAGACCTCCCTACCTCAGAAAAATCCGAGGAGGTACCGGGAATCGAACCCGGGCCGACGGATCTGTAGTCAGCGACGCTAACCACAAGACCACGCCGGCGGCGGCGATCAGCATCTACAGTTTAATAACTTTTTTCTATGATGAATAAAAGTTCAATTTTTTATTCGTATACAGTATTCACTGACCACTTAGGTCCCTTAAGGGGAAAACCCATAATTTAAAAGATTCCCACAGATAATTTCTAAGATCGACTAATTCATATGTATACCGGTAAGTGAAAGGAAAAATCTAGTCCCTTTCTTCTTCATCTCTTTGCATCAAAATTAAACTGAGCGAAAGTTGACATACATTACGAGCATTAACTTTTATCTCTATTCCACACTTACAGTAAATTTATGTTCCATGAAAATGACTATAAATGGTGATCATAACTGATTTATGACGCAAATAAGAATTAGTTACATGGCATTAACACAAAGTGTTTCAATTTCACATCTAAGTAGTCCTAACTGTATCTTACTTAGGATACCATAACTCGGAGCGAAAAACTACGATTCACTAAATTGCCCGAATATAAGAAAAAGTACTAAATTACGTACTGTCATAGACTTTACCATTAATAAGTTACATTTCTTATCTTGTATAGGCGGAGGATATTGTTACATTCTGTAGACCTGCTTAACAAAAATCCGCCGGTATAGAGTTAGAATGAATTAGCCTATGAATTTGGAATTTGGAATGGTTAAATATGAGATTCAGATTTTTATATTCCTAATGTCATCTTCTTAGTACGTACAGTATTATACTTTTCAAAAATCCAAAATGTTCAATTAGCCTTTCAAGATATCGTATTTAATAATTTGAACATTCCATACTTTTTACAATACTACATAATATTTTACATAAATACGTACGCTACTTTACATAAAATCAACATCCATGCCAAATGTTACTTAACGCCGTGTAAAGAGACATTATTGAGCATAAACTAAAATTAAAATATAAAAGTATGCCAACTATATTTCAAGAATTTTAAACCCAAAAGAGCCCTGCAATAATGCTGTGCAAATCTGAAGACTCACGATGGAATTATTTTGGTATAATTTAACCTAGTTATTCGTATGTCCAATTATAAATACAAAGGATTTTTTAAAAATATTTTATTTCAGAATAAATGCAGAAATATTAACCTCAAGACCACTTAGTTCACGTTTTCATCAATTAGCTATGAGAAAACTAAAAATAGTATTCAAGTATTTTGTGGCGATGTGAAGTTTAGACTACCGGTATAAGTTATAATTATTTTTTAGACATTTTCCTGTAGAAACATTTATTTGAAAATTTTTGTAGGTCTTATCTGAAGCGTGGTTATATTTGCTTTGTCTTATCTTAAAATCTGTTTAACAAAAAAAAATAAAAAAAAATATATATATATATTATATTTGTTCGTACATTTCCACTGTTGTAAATATAACATGTTTTGTCCTTACTGTAAATAATATCAACTCAATTTTCTACGTTATAATTGTTTTGAATTAGTGTAAATAATTATTTTAGTCTAAGTTACTTTATTGCATTGAACTGAACCGCCCCCGAGCACAAGCTATGCTTCTCGGGTGGCGTTCGAAACCACATTATACTATATATTAGGTTTCTGTTATACATACTATTATATTGTAAATTGTAGCAATAAATTGAAATTTAAAATTGAAAACTTCAACGTCTCGTCCATAAGTCCTGCGGTGAGAAGCGAGAAAATTTGAAAACCTATATCAGGGAATAGAGTTGTGTGTTTCACAGCACTTTTTTTTCAGTTTGTTACTACAAACTGCTGGAATTCGGGACAGTAGTATTAACCACAAACAAGGAGACATCATTAAGGCCCAGCAATGTGTGTCACAAGTGTCTTTACGCTTTCCGCGCTAACCGTAGCATAATTACGTGATCCCACAATACACGATATTACCATGTTATTAAGTGCTATCACCCGCAGCGTGAACCATCATGCAACCATATAACCGAATTCCAACATGGCAGTTAGTATCGCGCTGGCTTTATGTGTCCAAGGTTGTGGGTTCGATCCTGGCCCAGGCCGATGGCATTTATGTGTGCATAAGTGTGGCAGGCCTATGTCAGTAAATTTAATGGCATGTAAAATAACTCCTGTGGGACAGAATTGCAGCAAAACGATGAAGGTCACAGGCCTAAGTTGCAGTCCATCCCCGTTGTTAATTATCCATATACCAACAAACCTAGCGTCTAGATTTATTTAACATGTAGGCCTACTCAGATTAACACTAGTAATGAAAGGTCCGCAATGGTGCATAGTATATAAAATACTTCGTTTTTTGATGGCTTCTGTTACCGTAAATATATTTTTATAATAAAATGGCAAAAGAGACATTCTTCAGGTTTGTGGTGGCGATATTTTACATGAGGAAATATATATATATATATAATTTCCTTTTCTTCTCAGGAGCAAATTATTTCCGATCATAACATAAACTGAAACATATAATGCCAGGCAAATCATTTCTAAAGTAGAAATGTAAGGCATATATTTATGACTAAATATGAACAATTATTTTGTACCCTACTATGACTGAAAGTTTATATGTTGAGGTAACGAGTAACACCACGCTCCATCTCCAATTCGCCTCAACCTACATAAAGCAATGGTTCGACGCTCTTAACTTCCTTGACTTGGGTACCCTACCGGCCAACCTATCAAATGAAAACGTTTACCAGGTTCTGTGAAACTTACTACTAAAAACCCCGTACAGCATATTTGTAAGGGTAAAGCAATAGGTGGCATGGGGAATTGAGAACGCCTGCAACTTACGACTAGAAAACCCGCATAGCATATTTATAACAGCATAGCAATAGGTGGAATCGTGCATAGCATGGAGAATCGAGAGCGCCTGCAACTTACGACTAGAAAACTCGCAAAGCATTTGTAACAGCTGAGCAATAGGTGAAATCGTACATGGCATGGGGAATCGAGAACGCCTGCAACTACTTAAATGTAAATTTATTTATATCAAGTTAATGTGTGCGTGAAATTTAAAATCTGTAGGTTGTATGAAAAACGGAAGGTATATCCATGATCTACTTGAAAAGTTGGTATAAAAAAGTTTAATTTTATCTCTGGCGATTAAAATTAGTTTTATTTTATAGACCAGTGAAATTAATAAAAGTTCGTATTTTGCATTTGCGAACTCCCGGGAAGATTTTAGATTTATAGTTTGTATAGCAGTCAATTATTGGAGGCATAATATTTATTTTTATCTTACAGGGCAGAAGTTTTCTAAAAATCTCAGATTAATTTTTTCTTCGCAACATTTCAACACAATGATTCGTATTGTAATTGTAATTGAACATCTTACACGACATGTCACTCTATCTATTGACGAAGATTTGAACTTCCGACAGAAGCAATCTTGTTAGAAGCAAACTGTAATACTGCAAAATTACCTTACCTCACCCTATAACCTAGTAGCCCTCGTAACACTGCATTTTGTTTGGTTATGCTACATTTACGTTTGCCATGGGATTTGTATTTTTGCTAAGGTAAGAATTAAATATTTTCTCGTGAATATATTTAGGACCCTAAAACTTTTTTCGCAAAAATATTCTGAATTCACCATTTGCAAAAAGTTGAGCTTTATAAGGCTGAAACAATTGAATATGCACTCCCCCCATTACATCTCCTTATTCTGTAACAGAATCTGAAGTGAAAAAGTTATTCTGTATTACTCATGTGAAGACTGTGTGATTGTAAAACGCTATTTTTTTTTTGTGATACCTGATCTAAATTTTTGTTTGCAATCAGAAATAATAAATTACATATTTAATACATGAAAGGATGTCTGATAGAGCTACTTTTTTGTGATACCTGATCTAAATTTTTGTTTGTAATCAGAAATAATAAATTACATATTTAATACATGAAAGATGTCTGATAGAGTATTTAGCTATAGAAATCTATAGTATCAAACTGAAATTTATACTAAACAAGGTACAGAATACGTATTCATATAAATTGTCACATTTAAATAACACTGCCAACTAGTACTAATTACCCATACCACAAATTATATTTAAATTATTGTTTTTGGATATTATATGAACTCTAATCGAAGAACTGCAATATAACCAAATCTTACACTTCACCTTTTCTGTGCAAGTCATACAGTCTAAGTGGCATATACGCATTTCTACATAATCAGTGTAGAAGTAGTAACTTATAGAAAACAAGTTATCCTACTTTAGGTACAGTTGTAATTTGCAAACCGCAGACGGACTAGGCACTTTTATGACGCTCGTGTCATTACTCTCAAGCATGTTGAACTTCCTCCAAAACCAAACCGCATGCTTAACAAAATCATGTGCAATACCAGATTAATGTACATTTTCCTCTTCTACCTAAATTAACATTTTAATGGAATTTGTCCGTAGTTGCGAAGGGAATATATGACTTATAAGTTTACAAACTAGAATTATACGTTAACTTTGATGCGGAATTTTAATGTAATTTCAGTATAACAAAGTTTTCTTAAGGATTACCATAGCCGATTTTCAAAATATTTTTATGATTTTTATGTTTCTTCCTGGAACAGAATACATTAGAAACTGGGAAAACATCGCAAATGAACGCACATTTAAAAACACGTGGCTGACTTCATTACAGAAAAATGTTTTAGACAAGTTAACAATTTCTCTGCAGAGGAACATTTGTCCTGGGTGAGGGTGAAACACGGATATTCAGCTTAGTACTCTGACCATTCAACCCCCACGAATATATCCAATCCCAGTCCAAATATTTCCCTCAATCCCTTGAAGCGACCTCAGATGATAGCAAGTCTGTTTCTTTGTCACCAAATCGTCAATATTGACATTATAGTTAAAATCAGTATTTGTTTGCGGGCCGCCAAAAATAAGCTACTGCTCAAAAGCTTTATAAGCTGAATGGCTCGGCACTGACGTACCAAGAATCTGATTCGATCCCTGTCCAATATAAAACTGTCCTGTATAGAATATACTTCTGTGGACTACCACTTCCAAGCTGATAGCATTAATTTGAAGTGTCGTTTTATGCTTGCTGAATCCAGTCCAAATTCCTGTGCACGAAGTCTGATGCATAATCCGTAATGACAGAAAATAAAATCTGTTGATAATTTCAAGTCATCACGGAAGTCGAAACGATTTAATATCTGGTGGTCGTAATTGTAGCTCAGACATCCTGGACGACTCAATTTTCAGTTATGATTAGGTCTACTAGTACGATAATTATGTAAGTTTTCAGAAGTAGAATAAAGTGCTCTATATTGTTAAATAAATGTAATAGCCTAATGATAATAGTAGTGTTGGTGATATTAAATAAAAATGAGATAGCATCCCCCAGATTAAAATCCTGGCCGCGCCACTGAGCACCCCTCATCGTTCGTGAAGGGGACTCGTGGCGAAATAAACAGGACCTAGGTTAATAAATAAGAAAAAGAATAATATACTGTAATACTAATATCTTCAGTGAGATAAAACCGAAAACCTGTCAGTCAAGTTGTCAGAATATGCTATGATATTCGGAATATTGTCAGACAAACCTTTATGTTTGTTTACAAGCACTTCACACTACAGCACACACACTATACAGCGGTATTTAATTATAGCCAAGTTTCTCCACGGGGAACATGACTTGAAGTTCAACGACACACGGATCAATATGTTCACTCACACGGACTTACGACGCTCCTGCAACCAGACGATGAAGGGAGCCAGTGCTGTGTAGACCATATACCATCAACATTGACCTAATGACTGAAAAAAGAGCTGGGCTGAACGAGAACGAAGACCGGTTCTGAATTGGCGACACTGGGAATGTTCTCAGCGTGCATAATGAAGTTAAATAAGCTCATCTGATTTCTATAAACTGTCATGCGTTATTCTTCCAATGCCATAAACTGTCATGCGTTATTCTTCCAATGCCTATCTATTGGCAGGTTCCAAGATTAAGCAAAATGTAAAATATAGGTACTTGTATCAAAAGCCAGCGTGTTTTATTTTAAGTTGATTTTCACTTTATACATTATTAAATTTCATGTAATTATGTTCAGAATTCTACTTAATGTTTAAAAGTAACAAACTTTCAAAAAACTTGTAAATGGAAATATTTCTGTTAATATATTGCAGGGGTTCCACTTTGACATTTAGCAACACTAGTTATGTACCACTAAATGAATCAGCAGTTGTCTTTTGCAGTAATCTCGTAACTGATACGCAAATAGAGATCTGGCTGATTTCAGATCGTAGTCAGTTCGCACTGAATCCACATGTATATTGTACATGGTAATGATCTTTTCGATTCGGGAAAGCGGACTCCAGTGACGGCGAGTGTCCCACAAGTTTGGGGGAGAAATTAAAATGAACTTGGATGAGAGTGTGGAAGTCTACGCCAGGTGAAACAAATTTAATGTTGCTTTAAGATTTTTTTTTTTTTGCGTAATGGAGTATAAACAGGGCTTAGTATTAACTCACTGGATGGATCTTGGCATATCATCGCTTTTTGGTGAAATAAAGAAGTCAAATTTTAATGAAATTATTACAGATCATTTGTGATTTGTCAAAGCACTTCCATTTAATCGTAATATATGTGTATTACTCAATGTATTTAAATTCATCCATGTAAATGTAGCAAATATTTAATACACCAGCTGGGTTCTACAAGTAAACTGAATCTTGACAACTATCATCAGTACTCACCTATCTAAACATCAGATCGATTCCCCAATCACTGAGAGCAGCAAACCTATCGATAACGTCATCGAAGAAAAGAGGATGTTCAGCTAGTTCTGCCAAAAGCTCCGAATGCATGGAAATGTTCGCTAAAGAAGACGGTCTACACTGTGACCCCATATCTGTTGAACACATTCCTATTTTTCTCGGACCAGAATTCCCCCCAGTCGACGAGTTCATCCAAGGAAGAGTCGCAGCTAGAGTGAATAGTTTCCAGGTTTCCTCGAATACGTCTCTAGTCTCTTGCAAAGCGCGGAACACTTCTTCAACACTAAGATCTTCGTACTCCATATACTGTTCATAAAATAGGGTCAGTTCGTTTTTGAGTCGCTGCGCCTTGCCGAATATTTGCGGATAACACTGCTGAAGCTGGTCTACAGCATTGAGAGGAAAGTTGTTGGAGTAATCCACAAATTTTGAAGAATCCACAAGGCAAAGGAATTGTAATCTCTCAAGATCTTGAAATCGAACAGTCATTTGCCCCAGAACAGTATCCAGAATTTCAAAATAGAGGACTTTAGAATTAGTAACAATCTTTTCTTCTGTCAGTATCCCCGTAGTGACATTAGTCAGTTTGTTGGCAATTTCAAACAAAGTTCCGAAATATAGATCTTCCCTTCTACTACTCAGGATATCTTTTGTTTTTGCGACTTCATTCACACAGCAAGTTACATCTAGCGAATTTCCCTGAAGGGTATCAAAAAGAGCGTCGGTTACGCTAAATACGTTATTGAAAACGACAGCCAAAAAAGTAAACTCAAAAGTGTTAATTTCATAAAGAAAACCTTTGCTTAACCTAACGGACTCTTCATCAGATTCTACACTGTTCCCAATTATTTCGAAAACCTCCTTTAGCTTGTCCCAGTCTTCAATAATCACATGGATGAGATGGGATTCCGAACTCCATCTTGTTCCGATAAAAGTTGGATATCTCTTTGCCACCACTGAATCGAGCACATGCCTTCGTTTCTCTGATCTTTGGAAAAAATTTGAAATGCCACCAAGAGTGACAAAAAACATGCGACACTTAAATATGGTGTTACAACTTTGTCGTAGAACAAAACTCAATTGCTGAGCTAAAGAATGCACAATAATTGCTTGGGGAGCGTTATCTTTAATCTTTAATTGCAGCTCTTTCAAATGTCCTTGCGTTACGCTTCCATCATAGCACTGAGCAATCAACTTGCGTTCATAATTAAAATCTTTCAAGATGCCATCTAACAAACGAAACTGTTCTTCTGCAGAGCTGTCGGCTTTTAAGTCACGAAACCCTAAAAACCGTTCAACTAGTTTCCCGTCAGAAGTAACATATTTCGCAGCAATAGCACACTGGGGAGTCTGGAATACGTTTCTACAATCATCTATTTGAACAGAAAAGAAGCTTGAGCCACTAATCTCAGCTGTTACATTTTCATGCAAATATTCTGCAATGCAGTCTGTTAGTGCATTGCGAATTTCATCAGAATCGCCGCTGAATACAGCCTTTATTCTATCGTAGTGGTGTTGTACATCAAACGAACATTTAGATAATAACAACGAAACTAGATCCTTGAAAATCCCGCCGTTTAGGGAAGTTCCGGGTTCGCCACAATTCCTGAAAGCTAGAACATGTTTGTATACATACAGCGTTGCATCAATTATCAAATGTAGGATTAGCCTATTTAATCGTACGTTTTCATTGAACTGCGCTTTGGAATGCTTGCTATTCTCTTCAAGTGCATCAGCTATACTGTTCCCGCTTTTTTGATAAGATTTCAGCTTTAATGTGCATCTTAAATGTTCGAGCGAAGCCTCATGTTTATGAATATTACGTAGCACATTATGGATATCAGTAATGCCATCTCGGTTCCAAGCATTAGCCTTTTTACCAAAGAGTAAGCAAGGCCAACAGAACAACGCCTGAAGCGTCCTACTGCTGCACAACCAAGCATAGTCGTCAAACCAATTGCTTTTAACGTTAAGGTTATATGATTTTCCCTGGTGATTGACAACCTTTCTACATAATCCTTCGAGAATATCAGTAGGCCGTCCACGATTTAGAACATCTCTTTTATCTTCATAGTTCCACTCAGAGAAATGTGTCTGTAGTAAATTACATATTATATCATTTTGTGGATTCATAACACGAAGCACACTCACAACACGTCAACATGAACATCAATAGTCGTAAACACTCGCTCTTACGAATCTAGTATAATTTATAAAATACAAACAAAATCTCTTCAACAGAAACACGTGCACTTTACACAGGAGAAACGTTCTACTGGAACGTTATGTGACTTCACGTTGCCATGGCAACCGACCAGTTCTTCAAACGATTTCTCCCTACTTCACTCCAGGTTTGCCATATTTTCCACCAGAACGTGGTGTGTGCTGTGTGCGCCCTGCCCAGACCAGACACTCAGCTCTTCCACCAGAGGGCAGATCCGCTTGGTCCTCTCTGTTCTGCTTTTTTAGTGTTGTGGACTTGACATTACAGACCGTTGCCGTCCTTGGGCTTCAAGATGGCGCCTGGTTATCGAAGCAAGCTGAACTGCTACGATTGTAAATGACAGTGTTTGGTGGGTGTCATACCCACTCCTCAAAATACCCTCTGCTAACAGCTCCATTAATAAAAAACACCAATTTCACTTCCTCTACCCGTACCAAAGGTAATAAAGGTTCGAAATCAAGTTTTTTCCCCCCCATAAATACCGCAAAGTGGGGTTACTTTCAGTGGCGGACGCAGAATTTTTTTCGGGGGGGGGGATTTGAATACTAAAAAAAATTAATTAACTTACATATTATATAATTAGTTTATAAAACTGGCCACTTAGAGTGCATATATAGCCTTTTTTCAAATTTCGGGGGGGGGGGGATCTATCCCCCCAATCCCCCCCTCTGCGTCCGCCACTGGTTACTTTGCCTCACAATGAGAAAAAAATTCAAATGCATTTAGCGCCACGTGATTTGATCACAGAAGTTTCAAACCTGAAATGGCAACACTGCCACATATTAGTCGGTAACTTTAAGAGCGAAAACGCAAGACTTCCTTGTTCCCATTGTTGACAAAGTCAGAAATATTCAAGATGAGATAATTTAGAAGTAGAAGGTGAATTTTTGGGGAGCTACTTTGTCTCACTGTCAGAATGGCAAAGAATATGATCTTTCTCGTTCTGATTGTTGGAAAAAATAGAAATAATAATAAGATAAGATGACTTAGGAATAGAAAATTTTCCTTGTGGTGTTACTTTCTCACGTTATCAAAATCGCAAATGAAAATGGACATTTTCAAGTGAGACAAAGTACCCCAAATAGGGGGAACTTTGTACCACTCATTCGAATGAGGTTTTATATTAGTAAAAATGTTCCAGACACTGTGAAACAATTACAGTGTCTTCAACAATTATCCCTAGAACGATGTGTATGATTTCTTCATCGAATTTCTCTCAGCGGAACTATTATTTTCATATAAAAAAAAGCAAAAAGTGTTACAAAGTAACCCCACTTTACGGTACCTGTTTTGAATTCTCCTGTATCCAATAATATTTTCAGGAACGTGTCTGTGATCAGCGAGGCTTGAGAACTAAACATCGTGCATAAATAAAACGATTTTATCAAAAACGACTCTAACAATCTTGTTAAAAAATTTCTGCGATTTGCATATAAGCTTTTTACTAAGGAATCTAATACATTATCTGAAAGGTGGTTATAAACAACCATATACATAATTGAAACATGAACGGTAGAGGAAATCATGTGTAGGCTATATTTTACTTCAGAATTTTTAATAAATTTTTCTACTTCGTCGAACAGTCGAGTATAAGAAATGGTATCATATTTTATTACATATATTATGTAATAATTTTATTACTTATTTTATTACATATATCATTCATATTTTTTAAATTTTCACACTTCATAATTTTAATCGAAACTTATTGATTATTATTAGTGCTTTTATCTATCGGATCACCATACGTGCGTTTGATAATAATTCATCAATCAAGTAATTCATCTAAGTTGAATGCTGTAAAGTAAAAATAATTTTAAAAATCTCATCATTAGTGTTCTTATCTCCATAATCATCTTCATCAACAACGTCATAATCACTTATATGAGTTATGACACTAGCAAAGAGTGAATTTAGGACTGAGGCACATAATCTAAGCCTCACAGAGAGTAGTCTCTATATATAAAAGCCAAAACCCACTGACTGACTGATCACACTTTCTCAAAAACCATACAGCCTAGGAACGTGAAACTTGGTACACATATTGCTACTAGGCTCTAGATGCGCACTAAGAAAGGATTTCAAAATCTTTGGCCTCTAAGGGCCTATAAGGGCCAAAATAGGGTTGTCAAGTTATGATATTCACCAAAAAGAATTCATACTGCATGTACACAATCCCCATGGCAACATTATTTTTTTAAACTACACAGGTGGCTTTGCATGACACTATGATTTCATGTAGACCTAATAGATATAAAATTATGAGAAAGGCTATCAATAGAATTCCTATTGATTATTATTAACTATTTTTTGACACGAAGTAAATTTAAAAGGTCCTGGGTTCTACTCTTAAGAGTTGAACTCTTTTCTTATAGCTAGCCTAGGACTGTATTGCAAAAGATAGTAAGTAATGTGTTCCCTATTACAGGCCATGGGGGCCCAGAGGGTTCCAAGAAGTGTAGGCTCCCGGATTTTTAGATACTCGGAACGTGAAGGTGGTAAGGTTGTCAGCGTTACGCACCGACCGCCTTTACCCCCAGGTAGTTCATACAGTATCAATAGATATAATTTCATGATTAATTTCTATTTTCCAAATTATCTATCTATCTGTACCTTAGTTTTTACCCCTCCCTTTTGGGGTCATTTAAGCGACCCACGTTGCCCGGCCCTTACAGGACCTCGACCTGTCGGGAGAGGGATTATCTATGACTCACATACATACTTTTTGACCAGACAAGGACATGGAGGGCCTCCCGGATGAGTGATCAGCGAAATGCCGGGGCCACCTCCAAGACAACACAAAGATATAGGACGAGATACAACATTCACACACTCGCTCTGAACAAGGCAAGGATGGATGAGTATGATAATGGCTGCCAGATGATATCCGGAGACAACCAGGGCCTAAAGTTACCAGACATTTGTCTCACAGGTGAGGAAAAATCCCGGGAAAAGCTCTACCTAGGTAACCTGTCCCGACCAGCATTCGAATCGGACCCGCTGCGTGAGACGAGCGAATACATCCCCTACGCCCAGCTATTTACTGTATGTTTGCCAAAATTGAAAGAGAAAGATTAAATTTTTAAGACATAATCAGAGTAAACTACGGGTGAAGGAGTAAGTTATGTGGAATATAAATACGTCCACCGTGTTGGCTGGACGGCTGATGATTTATAGGAGTACATCGAATCGACTTTAAATTGTGTTCACTTAACCTATATATACATAAATCTAACAATGCGAAGCATTGATGGGTCAGCTAGTCCAATATAAAAGTAAGGTATCCATCAGGTTCGCGAGCGAACCCTGGTAATCCCGTAAGGGGATATTCTCAGCGGATTTGTTACCGGGGTGCGCCAGTCCCCTACCTACTTAAATCTAAGGACACACACCCAGTCTTGAACCCGGGCCGCTGGAGTGGAAGGCAGGCACGCTACTGACTCACCCACGGCGGCGGACAGTCCAATATACCAAGGGGTAAAAATGTTTAATAAACTTCCGGCAGAGCTTGTCTCCTGTATATCAAATCCAATAATATTTAAAACAAAGCTGAAGGAACGGCTACTAAAAGAAGCTTATTACAATATAAAACAGTATTTAGATGGAAAAATGTAGGAGGATTTTGATTTAGGATGTTTGTATTGTGATTTATGTATCAAATAATTTTTATATGTATTTATAGTGTATGACGTATTTGACAACATGTATATGTTCAAAAAGATAAAAATAATTACATATTACTGTTTGTCGAGTTTCCAACCGGATGAATTGGAGGATTGGTATGTTTTTTTTTAACGACTTCTTCTCAGGATTTTCATAACATGTCAGTACACCCTTTCTATTGACTCAAGATTTTATGATTCATATTGATATTTATTAAAGTCTTCAGTCATATCATACATATCACGGCCAGACGTAGTCACGTAATTTATAGCAAAAATTCGTTAAGTTGTAGAAGATGATGATTTCTCATATAGATAATTTTCCAACTTAAATTTAAAACTACCTCATATGAATATTTAGCCTTGTCCCCGCACTTTTATTGCAAAGCCTGACACAACTGAAGCTCAAACAATTGCATTATCTTTGTTAAGGGAAGTGACTAAGAATGATGGCTAGAACAAAATACTGGACAATGCTTCAAACAGATCTTAAAATAATTATTTTGACAATGTTGTAATGTGATTTTCTTTAAGACTTTAGGCCAATGGGGGTTATCTTGGTAATTCATTATCAGCTAGGATTCTTCCTCATAAAATTAAACATCACTAACGGAAACAAACAAAAAAAAAACTTATTTATAGGCGTACGATTTTATTAGCACAAAAGTGAAGCATAGGGATGAGACTAGAAGTTAATTTATTAGTAGCTTTATATACCTTGAAGGAGTGTGTCTCACCATAATACGTAATACTGTACTGGGATGAAAGAACATTCACGTGTCACAACATTGAACCAGCTTCGGAGATAGTCACCGAAGTCAATCGGGTATCTCCGCTCCTGAAGCCATAGGACGGTTAGACTCTCTAACGTCAAGTGTGGGGTGGAGCTGAGGGATAAATCCCTCTGCATCTTAGGGATATTTTAACTCGGAAGAGAAGGGATTGAGTGATTCGACAAGAGCATTATGTTTTACGATAGAATGAAACTACCATACTGTTATCTCCGGTATTCCTGCAAACATGCGTTTTAAATTAAATAAAGTTATATCAATTCATAGTTTGTTAGTAGTTGTTAAATTACTTCCAGTCCTTTTTATGTTAATATGTTGTTCTTCTTACTAAATTTAAAGTTGCATATATGTTTTTCTTCACACTTCACTTCTTGTAGCACTTGTTCAATATAAATGTATTAATTATTGTGGTCGCTGGTGACCCTGGCAGTTAAAAAGTGACCTTAAATAAATAAATTAAAAAAAAAAATATTATTTCAGGTTTACTAACTCTTGATTTAGATATTCAGTAAAATTAGCGTTATCAATGCGTATTATTCATTTTTAAAATGCGGTCTAATTTGCCCCAAATCTGTTCTAATTCTGGTGCATCTGTTTTACACGTATTTTCCCTATACTATGGAATGTTAAAAATAGAATGGAAGCACAAACTGTACACTATCTCCCTAGCCCTACGCATAAAATTAGATATACTGGAATACGAAGCATGAAGAAAACGGTGTTATGAGTATATGATTAGCCTGTTATTCAGTAGTCACTACTGAACGAAAATAATAATTATTATGTACGCTTCAAGAGTGCAAAGTGCATAAAATAGTCAATCTTCTACCAGCAGAAGAGGATAACAAACAAGTGCAGGCCCAACAACAAAACAACAATAATAATAATAATAATAATAATAATAATAATAATAATAACAATAATAATAAAGACAATGTTCTCCGAAATGTAAGTCGGATATTTTGAGAGACTGGAGGATTTAAAAAAATTCCCTTTAGGCAGGCCTACAGGCTGAGGTAGATTTTGAAGTGCTAAATCTCGCCTTATATGAGAGCTATCGAGGAACCAGTTATTGATTTGTAGAGTACTCATCAAGAGCTTTTCAACGATACCCCATAAGACGTGGTTTCAAAAAAAATCGAATTTCCATCCCCCCACCAACCACCCCCACTCGTACCTCTAAAACCCGCGAATCGTTGGTGTCACTGTGAACTCCATAGGAGTACTCTAATTTATTAAAACAAAGTTTCCCTCTATACTTCATAGGCGCCGAGATATAAACTTTTCAAAATTTCAACCCCCTCCCCGATCCTCCCCTTGGGCCAATTTTGCTCATTAACGAACTTGTCCGAACTATTGGGCCTAGAAATAACAAATAACACAATACAATTTCGTTCAATTATATATATATATATATATATTTTTTTTTTTTTTGAACGGGCGGTGGTTTCGTACTTAGGGAGGCATGAAACGTAAAGATATGAAAGAATTTTTCGAAAGTCATGACATGGTGGGAAATATTGCTCTGTCGGAACCTTGCAGTAGGTTGTTCATGAAATGCTGAGTATCTGATCATTATTAATAACCGCAACAACTAGAGTCGGGCCATGGACATATCTGGTTCTCATTCCCTGGATTTACCTATATTGATTTGTTTAAACCACGGATCGTTATTTTGCTAAGGCTTCTCTTCAGCACAAACAAATAAAAACTTTAAATTAATTATATCATAACTATAAAATGTCTTATGCTGTTAACTCATATGTTTCAGTTTTACTTATAGGCCTACATTATTTTCAGCAACAACAAAAATTTACAAGTTCTCATATTTTTAAGGTAAGTAGCCTATGTGATAAATGGCCCCCTATGTTTTTGCATAAAACAAATTCTACCTTGATAGATATGCCTATGTGACATGAAGAACTTCAAAATGGTCCTGTTTTAGTAAAAAAAAATCAATTTTGGGTAATAAACCCATTTTTACACCCCTTTTAACATTATGTCCCAGTAAATAAATATAGCCTATTATACATTTCTTACCGGAACCTAATATTACTGTGGTACCCAATATTACCGGTAACTGGTACCTAGATTTTATGGCATACTCTTAGAAGTAAATGAGGTTTGGGACTACCTGCTTTTCTTCGTGACTTAGAAAAAAAATAATAGAATTTACTTGGCAACCCTGTTTCCCCTCGAACCCTTCACCCTACCAAATCCAGCTATGAAGGTCATAAACTTTCGCCGATCTTACCCCAGGCCCAGACAACTGCTCTCTTCCCCACATGACACAGCCATGAACCCTCACAAATTGCAAGGAAACTTAATGCAATACGTGTTGCAGACTTTGGGATCATAGTAGTACCGAATTATTGATTCCGTGTAATAGGCTATCACAACTTATACTGTGGTAATATTACTTCTTACAGTATCACAGATAGGCTAACTGAGTAAATAATTAATTGGTGAAATTCTTTTCAGATTTAAGAGGCCAATAACAGAAACGATAGAAGACTGTGGAAATGCATTACATAGGCCTAGCCTACGACTTACTGTCATTTGAGTGGAGAAATTTTATGAGCCCATGTGGTAGGCCTACTGAATCTGAGTAATTTTTATTTATTTGCATTCGGATTATTTTGTTCGAGAAAATTATTAATCTACATTGATGCCTACTTTTTTTTTTTAAGGTTTTATTATGTACATTTTGCGGGTAGGCCATGTAAATATCGGCACATTGTTGGTGCCATTTTAAGAGGGCCTCGTCTCAAACCATCGTCTATCTACAAAAGAATGTAATAGCATTGTTCCCTAATCTGAAAATCTGCACAGACTTCGACACCGATAAAGAACGGGTGCTTTGGTAGTCGCGTGGATTTCCCAATGTTGCCGCTGTCATTTACTACTTCTTAAGTAAAGTAAGTGCTGTGGTACAAATTCGGCAACATTGTACTGGACTGCAGACAAGTGTGAATACGCCTAATTACCTTTCTATTCACTGACTGACAGGTCGAGGAGGATTAGGGTGGCAGCAAGTTGGGGAAGTTCTTGGAAAAAGAGTCTTTAAAAAGTGGCACCCACTCTACATCTGTTTTTCGTATTTGTTTTGCCAATTATAAAATTATATTCAATTTTTAATGATTTTTTATAGGATGAATTTCCAATTCGTCCTTAGGACTGGAGACTCCATGATGAAAAGAAAGAAGAAGAAGAAAAAAAAAAAAAAAAAGAGAAAAAAAAACAAGTCAAACTCGTAGGCAACGGGGTTTGAATCTCCCTAGTGCAAATCGAAGAAGTCGCTGTCTTGTCACTATGAACTTAATCAAAATAATAGCGTTATTCCTATTTCCATAATGAATTTTAACAACCCGTGCAATGAAAACGTACATAATTTCTATATTTTATAAAGAAGTTTGATTAATAAAAATGTTCTTTTTAACTATCTCTGCCAGACTTTCCTATACACATCTTTCATGCTCAAAATTCTAAAATACTGGTCGAAGCACGTCAATTTGTATACAGAGAAGATTGGGAGAGAGGTTAGTTTATCCAAGAAGTTAATTAAATCACGGAGGATGAAATGGGCTGAACATGTTGCGCGCATGGGGGAGAAAAGACATAGGCTGACCTAAAAATATTGACTGGGAGACCCAAAGGGTCTGAAGTATTAATAACATGTCCAATTATATTTTTCTCTGAGTAGCTTTCAGCAAATGGATATGTATTTTATTAGATGTTTTCTGACCTGTACTGACTAAAAAGTACTACCTTAGACCACCCGCACAACATATAATCTGCTCAAACATCACATTGCTGCTCTACCTGCCTTTATGTACTACCCTTTCTGAGGGTGAACATACCCTAGGGCAGCGTTTCTCAACCTATGGTCCGCGGACCACCAGTGGTGCAGATGGTCCTCAGACATAATTTAAAAAATATCATAAAGCAAGTGGAAAGTAAAGAAGTACATTTTTTCACATATTTCGTTATAATGACCTATACTTAATACCACAAATATTATGAATATAGGCCTTCTTTTAAAAATGGGATATAAAATTAGGGGTCCGTAAATTTTTTTTAGACATTTTAGAGGTCCTCGGGTTCAAAAAGGTTGAGAAACGCTGCCCTAGGGTATCCATTCGTCCCACTTTTCCCTGGATAAGTCTGTTTTCTGGCAATTCTGTCCCGGAAGTTTAATTGGGGATGTTCAAATGTTCCCTTTTCTTTTTTTGGGGGGGGGGGCGCGTGTGTGTGTGTGCCGATTGGCCAGTGTTTTACGCTACATTAACGAAAGCTGCAAAATTAAAGGCCTTACTCAATGTCAAAACACACTTTAATTAGGCATCATGTGCTGATAAAATGCATGAAATGAAATTCAAGTCTTGTTAAAAGACATAAAAGTTAAAAGAAAAGTGACAATGAAGCTTCTACTTCTGCGGAATAACTTATCTGCACCAGTCTACAGAAGAAATTAAAGAAGTGATCTAATAAGTCATTTTGGATAATTCGTGTGCATACATTTTAAATGCTCACTAAATTTTTTAGATGAAATTTCTCTCCTTTTTTCCCTTAATTGTTCCTTTCTTTGTAATTTAAAAAAAAATGTCCTGTTCTTATATAAATTAATATTATATGGACTCACTAATACATTGCTAAGTAAAGGGCATGCAACTTTAAATGTTAGTACTAATTCACTTCTAAATTCATCAAACAGAACAGCTCTCAGAAATGCAGCATTTCACATTAATACCCCTAAACCCTTGTCTTATAAAACTACTGTACATACAAATTTACTCACGTTCGGTCATCGATCTTCAGTGAACTAGGATATAAATAGCCGACTGATAATAATTACGTACAGAAAGACGCTGCCAAGTGTGTCAAAGAAAGGCCTGCAAGTCGGTGCAAATAAGTATGGCTATAATTTTCATGATAAAGATGGTACTGAAGTTCTTGAAGCAGTATCAGAGTAATATCTATGTAGTCTACAGGTAGGGGGAAAAAAGCGGACGACTCTTGTAGTTGATTTCAGAGCCTTGTGATACATAAATAAATGTAAGAGAGGTAACGGAAACGTTTGTTTTCACAATCAATACAAATTACGTGAAATTATTTTTCATTTCAAGCAAATTATCGACACTAGAACAAATTTCAATACATTCCCTGCTATCCTGTGAATGCCGATAGGCATGCGTAGGTTATTATAATTATATATATATATATATAATATATAGATTAGATTATATATAATCTATATATTATATCTATAATTATATACTTGTAGAGCGTAGATTTGCGGCAGGAGGGTTAATGGTAAGTAGATTTCAAACACGTGTCCATAGATTTGCAATTTGTAATTGAGACATAGACTTCTACTATGCATTTGTGTTGGGAACACAGTTGTCTCTTTTTAAGTGATGTGCATTTAAATATTTTATAATTACAGGATGTCACTTAGGTTGAGAAAGCATGAGAGAGTTTTCACATAATTATATGACAATGCAGCATCTTGATATTTATGTATTTCACTTTACTCGAAACATAACTTAAAACAAAGGAAACGACAACGTGTGAAATAGGCAGTCTGAACAAAGTGGACCACTTTGCTTTGTTTTTGCAAGCAATGGAAATCCTCAACTAAAAATCGGAATTACAACTGGAAAAAAAAAAGTTATGTTAAACACACAACTTCCTCTACCCAAATTATAGTTTTGGCTCTAAGCATAACATAATGTAATACATAATATAGCCCACCATAGAATATTACATAATGTATATAAATGTGTATCATGAAATAATTGAATAAATAAGAACAATTTGTTGTTGCATTTTTTGCATTATTTTGCATTTCTAGGAATTTTCAAGAGATATGTATTTTTTGGCAATTATTAGGTCATTTTCGGCATTTTTAGGTCATGTTTCAGTGGAAATAGAGAGGAGCTTTTCCATGTACAAATCGTTACTTTCAGACAACAAACAATCGTTTTTACTTGAGAATCTCTGCCAAGTGTTCATAGTTCATTTTAATTCAGGATTATTGTAAACACTATAGCAGTCTGTCTTGTAGCAATAAAGATTTTTTCTTTCTTTTTAAATGACACACATTTGCTAGTGGCAATTTGATGGGAATGCCAGTTCAGAAAGAATTTCTTTTACGCCCAGGGTGTACTAGTAGTATAAATTTATTTACTTCTTTAGTAACAAAATAAGTGTTTTTTATATTGTAAATTCATATACAACACATTGCCATACAGTAAACTGTTTTAGAATTTTAATAAAAAATTAATTACAAGTAATATTCGTAAATTTATTGGCCTTTTTTTAATTTTGTGACTTTTTCACTATTTTTAGGTCATAAATGCATTTTTTATTTTGATTTTTTTTCACTAATTTATGGCCATTAAATGCCTTGCAATAATAGTTTATTTTCGAACTTCAATGCAATTTTTCATATATAGCCTATACTGGTATCAATCCATGGTTTCAATGCCCAAAAATGTTTAAGCTATCGATTTTCAAAGAACTTGTGATGAGCTTGCAATGAACACGGAAGTAGTAAATAACTTTGCTTTTATGAACAGAAAAATTACAGCGCACCTGCAACAGCGGGAAATATGAGTGCATTAGATCTTTCAATTTTTCTTTATGATAGTGTTTTCTTCATACAATTCCCGTTCATGTTATCACGGTGGAAACTCTAATATCCTGCCGGTCACTTACGTGCGTTTTCTTTTCGGCACCTATGTGCGTCATCATATCAAAGCCCCTTTTAATATATTTATGGGTGGAGACATGCTAGTGTAGGGTAATCCTATTTGCTAGTTGAATTTATTATTTCAATCTTACCTGTGTCTTCACTTCCTTTTTATTTCTTAATACTGAATTAATAATTTGATTTCAGGCAGCTGTATGATACGACTACTTGCTCCTGTGCGTAAGTAATTGATGTAACGATCGCCATCAAGATTAAATTAGTAATCCTTTTTTAGGTTGGTATCCACTGCAACTTCAGAACATATGTTGTAGTGATTAATTAATTATTTTCACTTTTATTATTCACTGAATCGCTATCGTAGAAAAAAGTGGTCTACAAGTGTGAAGTGCACAACAGAATCTCGCCTTAAAACTTTTCCTCGCGCCTGTTAAAACACACTCCCTGCTCCTATATCACAATGCAATTGTGATTGCAAACAGAAGCCTCCTTTTAAATTAATGTAAATTTGTTGAGTAAGAACTGACCGTTTAAAACCTAGGGATACATATTGTTTTGAGGTTCAAAAGCTTTGTTTTTGTTTTTTTCGTTCCTCTGGTTTCTGATGCCGTATGTAAACTACTGCATATAGAGACAAGACAGCTAACTTAATAACATTACAGATAGGTTTTCCCCAAGTGGTTGATTTCAATTATTGCATCAGATAGAAGAGAACATATTTAGGCCATTTTATTGAAATAGTAAAGTGGAACAGCACAATTGCAGGTAATAACTCTGTTCTCTCTTTTTATTTTAAAACAAACTCTTTCCTTTTTATTTTTTCGTAACTTATAGGCCTATACATAGTATAGTGATAGTAGCAAAAATCTATTAACAAATCAAGTTGACATAGAGAAAAATTCCTTCACGATGCCTAGAAACAGAAAGCAGTGTTTTAGAAACGATGCATTTCTGTCAGTCTGTGCCAGACCCATGGCAGTGAACTTTAGATTATGAACTTTGTTGGACTCATATTACACCACTAGAATTTGATTTCCATTTCTAAAATATTACAGTAGTTTTCATAAAAACTTCCAAATGTTGGTTTTTGGGTGAAAAAAAAACTGCTTAAAATTTTGGAAAAAATTACAATTTTGAAACTTCTAACTTTGAATAGTAAAACTGCTACTGTATATTCGTTTTTCTATAAAATGATATAGGGGCAGTTTTCTTGACTATCTTTAAACTATGGTAGAAAATACGTAAAAAGTACGCACAATAGTTTTAAGGAGTTGGTTAAAACGATTTTTTAAATCGAACATATATTTCTACAAAATGAAGTGATAAATTACTTCAATGCACATTATCTGGAGATAGCTTACGCATTTTTTTTCGTTCGTTCGTAGAAACGAGAAAGTTACGATTAAAATGTTATATTCCCATTTTTTAACGTACACAGAATAGGAACAGTTTTGAACTATAGTACTTTAAAGGTTTCATCTATGAAATTTCCTTTCCCTTTCAAGTTATATCTGCAATGCTAATACTGTACTGGCTAATGGAATTCTTCTACAGTAGAAAACCGATTTCTCGAAAAGTCTTGCAGGACAAGTCAGGCTAGCCTGACTTAATAATTTCCCCAAATCTATCTACATGAATATTTTATATTACTTCTTAGAAAAGTGTAGATGTCTTTCTTTTACCTAAAAATATCAATAATTCAAATCTTATTTTCTTGTGCAATATTTTTTTTCTATGATGTAGATGAAAAGCTTTTTTCTCGCCATGGGATGTAGCGCCACGGAAAGTATGACTGAGAAATAACAGTTTATATATGATTCTACAAACTACATAATATTTACCACGATTCCTTGCATATAATTTTCTTCTTCAGCTACCTAACAGTTTATTTTCCTTCATAAATTGATTATACCTTTTAATAACAAAACAGATGAAGAATGAAGGTAAATAATGATTATAAAAAAAAATATTCGCCCAACGTGGGGCTCGAACCCACGACCCCGAGATTAAGAGTCTCGTGCTCTACCGACTGAGCTAGCCGGGCTACAGAATTCACCCTAAGTGCCAAACGCTGTCAATGCAGTGAAGGGCTTTTAAACTCTCGCTATAGTTTAATATTGTACTGAAAAATGTCCCGCAGTTTCGACCTATTAAATTAAATGATACATAGTCTGAAGTGCAATTGGTTGGTCGAAGTACAACGCAACAAAACAGAAGAACGCAGGTTCGATCCTCCATTATGTTTGATTTTTTAAAAATTGAAATTAAATTGGCCTAATCCTTCTGGTAACTATATGGCTCCGGGATCGAATCAGCCTCCAACAGAATTAATTACCAAGCGATCCTGGGGGGGGGGGGGGGGGGTTAAAGGCGGCCGTTGAATAACCTGACAACCTTAATTAACTTGAACATCTTTAGTTTATTATTATTATTATTATTATTAATTTTAATATTATTTAATTATATCGTTCCTTTTATTATTTCTTTACTTCTGTGGTTGCTATTTGGCCTATATTATATAAATTTTTCATTTCTTTTCCTAATCTTATATTATTGTACCGGTAGGCCTATTCAGATTAAAATATTATTTTATTAATTGTGTCAAAGTGTTAGCATAATTGAATTGAAATTATTGTAAAAGAATTATTTGAACTATGTAATGTAAATTTCTGTATCTGGTTGAGTGGAAGAAAAGGCCCTAAGGCCTTAACTCTGCCAGATAAAATAAAACCGTTTATTATTGTTATTCATGAGCGGAATGACTAAAAATTTAGGACAATCAACCTATAGGAACGCTAACAGTGTATACGGTCCCTATAAGGACACAGTAGGCTACGTATTTTATGATTATATACTGGCTACATAAAATTAACCAACTTACTCATTTATGGGACTGACAGCTCTGACAATATGCTGTATAATTAATTTCCTCTTTGTATAACATAACTTGTTAAAATGCTGAAGGTCTCCTCAGCATTCACTTTTTATATCTCTTGGCCCTAATTTAAAATAACTTCCTCTGCCCGCTCCCCAAAATAATGCTACGTTTTCGCTTCACATTCCTGCACACAGTAAACGGCTGCACATTGTGCATTCTACTGCTTTCCCTTACACAAAACTGACCTAAGTCTGGAGAAGTATGAAAGGACTGGCTATGTATCACCAAATTCACGAGTTCGGTTCCGGCCCAGAACACTGTTCTCTGCATATGCATAAATGCTACAGTCTGTAGATTTACACGCACGAGAAACAAATTATGAGGGACGACAAAATTCCGGCAAACAGTGGAGGGTTACATACCTAAGGTCATTAAATAGCCATAAACACAAAAACAAAGCAAAATGGAGTTGATCACTTAATTCTTAATGTTATTACTTTATACAGTTTGCAAACCTCTCGACATAGATAAGCCGTTAGGGTTAATTTTCTTTCCTTATCAGTTCTAAAATCAAGGTTAATCAAATTAGAATCAGACACTGCATTTATACCTGCGAACAGAGAAAATCCCGAGACCTCACAGAGATGGACCGGCCATGAGATTTGAAACTTCAGCCCCGAATGCGCGACGACACCACTATGGCAAAGGGAAATAGACATTCCTTGTGTCCTATTCCTGAGTGGTGTTTAATTTGAAAACAAAGTTTCATTTTAATTTGATTTTTCGTTCACGAATACACAATTTTTTTTTTGTGAAAATTATCTTCGGATTCTGCGGACCCCAAACCATACATATGTATATGGTGAAAATCGACAAAAAAGATTTCACAGATTCTTCATTAACACTGCAAGATTTGTCGGTCGCCTACGTAGGACGGTAGGAATGATAAAGTTTCGGGTAATTTCGGCAATTTGACCCAATGATCATCTCTTTGAGGAATGAGATTTTTTTAACGTGTCGCAAATTTACGACCTAGATTAACGAGCTGACTTATAATTTACAAGAAAGCATATTAAAAACGATCAAGCAGTGAGTAAACATCAACAACACCACAACAATAATAATTATAACCCTAACAACGGATCAGAGAATACCATGTATTTTTTTCTGATATAGGTCCTGCATTATCGCAATCTAAAGAAACAAAAGTTTATATTTTTCGTAAATTTCAACCCCCCCCCCCATTGATTAAAAAAAGGAAAATTGTATAATTTTTTTAAGTCTGCCCATAAATTACTTAATACAAGTATAAAGCGTGGGAAGCTTAAAACTCGTTATTTTGAGTCTTAATTTTTAAAATTTTTCGGGGGAGGACCCCCGGAAGCTTAAAACTCGTTATTTTGCATCTTCATTTTTAAAATTTTCCGGGGGAGGACCCCCGGAAGCTTAAAACTCGTTATTTTGCATCTTCATTTTTAAAATTTTCCGGG
This sequence comes from Ectobius pallidus, assembly GCA_964059195.1. Classification (NCBI taxonomy): domain Eukaryota; kingdom Metazoa; phylum Arthropoda; class Insecta; order Blattodea; family Ectobiidae; genus Ectobius; species Ectobius pallidus. The sequence goes on along the minus strand of CAXKWD010000002.1, from coordinate 43,469,135 downwards.
GCGCCCCCGGAAGCTTAAAACTCGTTATTTTGCATCTTAATTTTAAAAATTTTCCGGGGCTGACCCCCGGAAGCTTAAAACTCGTTATTTTGCATCTTAATTTTTAAAAATTTTCCGGGGGAGGCCCCCCGGACCACCCTTTTCCAGACCTCGCGGATGTTATAACCCCCCCCCCATATGGTCGGCCTGGATACGCCTATGAAAATGATTATAGAACGCAATATCGATTACTTCCTATATCAACGGCATGGGATGCTTTAGAAAGGACTCCATGTCAAGACGAAAAAAATGTGCCATTTTACATTAATTTTTGCCTTCCTACAAGGAGGTAAGTCATACGTTTTGGTAGACTCTAGGAAAAGGAAAAAGGAAAACCGATATAAAGGTGACAAAACAAGAACAGATTATAAACCTAATTCCATTAAAAAAAAAAAAAAGTTTGTCAGAAGTGGGATTCGAACCCACGCCCACAGAAGTGGACTGCGACCTGAACGCAGCGCCTTAGACCGCTCGGCCATCCTGACAGATGCGGACATCACACCGATGTACAGCAATCCAATCGGACATGTGGTACATATTGTATAATACACATCACGATTTACGATCGGTTGAAAATTAGGTCTACACCAGGCCCTTGAAACTGAAGAGATGTGACTGATTTCTCGTTGTTGCATAAATTTGGTATACTTCTCGCGGAAAGTGAGTATGTGTAGCTACCGTAGCTTAATGTTGGTGCCCAGTGGCGGACGCAGAATTTTTTTTCGGGGGGTGATTTGAATAGGTAGAAAGAATACTAAAACAATTAATTAGCTTACATATATAATTAGTTTATAAAACTGGCCACTTAAATAGCGTTTTTTCCAACTTCGGGGGGATATATCCCCCAATCCCCCCCCCCCCGTCCGCCACTGTTGGTGCTACCTCACATTTATCGCAGATTTATCAAGTCTAATCTATTTACCATATGATACAAATATAAGGTAAATTTCCATTGATACTATACTACATTAGAGTAAAAACGAAACAACATTTTTATCCTAAGATTTACCTTGCAAAACAAAATGCAAAATTATCAAATAACTTCTTCATTGAATTGTTTCATAGGATTTGCAGGACATAAATTTTACAAAACAAACCTAAAAAATCTAGCCTATTTTCAATAAAGCAAAGTTACCGAACAATTTCAGCATGCAGAATTTGAATAAGATACAGTAAAGCCTTAAGTCCCGATTAATTCCTTTTTTGCAATTAAACATTCATATTATGAATGGAGTAACGGTGCAATGATATATGGCAGGGGAAATGGAACACACCGAGAAAATCTGCCAGACCCCATTTTGTCCACCTCAAATTGCACATGGATCTACAGAGATTCGAGCCCAGGTCCCAGCAGTGGAAGTCCCACTTAGTATATTAATTTTAAGATATCCTCTTCTTTCTTTTGCAGTCTTGTGTTATTAGTGCTGAAGTATAGCCTGATTTTAATTATTTTACAAAACACAAACTTAAAACAAATTGTAGCTTTCCTTTTCTAACTCTTTCAAAACAATGCTCACTTAAATCTTATCTACTCTTATTTTTGGGAAGCAAATTTATACTTTTAAGTTTTAATGTTAGATGCAGAGGAATTTTGGCACTGCTGCTATACAGATATATATATTAAAAAAAAAAATTTATATTGATAGATATTGGTAAATGACTGTTTCAAGATTGTAGGTTCTGTGCATGAAACATGGCGCCGTGCCCTAGTGGATATTTGAAGTAGTAAATAAACTTTCACTTCCCTCTGTCAGCTGATGCAAAAAAACACAGTGACAGGTTTGAAGAATAACCAATAACAATCACTAACAGGGTATATTTAAAAGATAATAGATTCAACAAGAAATTCAGCCATTTTAACTTGATTTTTACCAATTTTTCTGCAAGAGGGTGATGAAGGAAAAAGGGCTCCCTTGAGCCCGGGCCCCCCCCAACAGCTCCGGGTGCTGCAGGGCCCTTAAACTGGCCCTGTGTATAGCATTCATAGGATTCTGTGTTTTTACTATTCATACACTGCATGAGTTTAAAAATTTGTTGTGATGGGCGAGATTAAATACATGCAATTTTATATTACCACATTTCAAAATTTGATTTCATATTTATAACATCTGAAATTTCCAGACAGTATTAAGTTGAGTAAAAGCTGCGGTTCTTAAACTGTCATTCTATACAGTCTCCCATGTCTTTGGAATCTTGGAATGGGGCTGTGTTAGATAACTTTTTTCTATGGATAATCCATGGGAAATATCGGCATTAAACACAATAAATAAGCAGAGATGAATCAATATTGATATGCGCCCTCCCCTCCCATCATGAAGGCAAAATAAACAACTGTTAAACTTTATAATAATAATAATAATAATAATAATAATTATTATTATTATTATTATTAATAATAATTATTATTATTGTATTAACAATTACCCTCACTGATACATAGTAAAATCCAGTAACTGTCACATTTAAATTTTATTTTATTAACACTCTCCCCTCTAATAAATCAAGTTTTTTTGGCTCTTAGAGGAGGCAATATTGCAAATTACATCTGCAAAATCTCTGCCAAACGTTTATACTCAGTACTACTTAGAAGTTAGGACATCTTTAATAAATATCTTAGCTTGCAAAATGAATGTTCTCTAGATAATAGATAATAAATTTAGAAACAGTCTTGCAGTAATTTCCACACTACAGACAAAACATTTTCATTTTTCAGGAAACTGTACATGTTGTAAATATTACGAATGTCATGTAGTTAAGTAAAAATAGCTGTTGACCTGCACAGCCAAAAGAACAAAAGTTGGTGCAAATTATTGGTACCTTTGGTACCCCTTTACAAGCTTCAAAATTCTCTAAAAAAATAGCATCTGGTTTTATATACATTTTTAAAAATATATCTTGAAAACTATGGGGTTTAGCACAAAATAGAAACTAAATTAAAGAAAAAATTCTGTACAAAAAAGTCCTATGCGATTTTACTGAACCCCATACTTGGGCAGATAGAGGAGAGGGAAGTCTATCAAAAAACTACCTCCAAGCAAGTGGTGGTCAAAAGTAGCAGATGGGGCACTTGCACTTTTAATGTTTAAACAATGAGGTTCACGAAGAAGGAAGCAAAACAGAGCTGCCACCGTTAACAGAGGCAACCACAGAAGAACGGGAGTATGGTTGTTTCTACACTTAACACTATCTTTCAATGCAAAATAATAGCCAAAAGTTGTGTTCTTTCTACACAGAACTATGTATCTATGTCCAATGAGTGCATACAAACAGCAAACTAATTTTCTGAAAAAAGTGGAGTTACATGGTTTCTAAAATGACTGATTCAATATTATAGAATGAAAACACCCATATGTAAAAAAAGTTTGTGCAACATATTTTGCACCATTTTTTAAAAATTGAGCTGTGATTATACTCCTTTTAGCTGTGAGACCATATCAGAAGGTCAGGATGTGTGTCTATACAGTAGACTAGGCCATGGAACAATTGATTGTCAATTGTTTCTATTATTGGTATATTTTTATGGAGTGAATTTCAACTGATATTAATTTAAATGGATATGATAAAAGATGAAATGGTGAGGATGATTCATGATACGTAAATATCCAATTCGGCATTTGCCATTACGACTGGGGTAACCATGAAAGACCCATGTCAAATTCGCTGGCTACAGGATTTGAATCTGAGACCTCCTGAATGCGAGTCCAAGACATTACCATCTTGGCCACCTCGCTCAGTAATTTAGTCTTCTGAATGTATATAAAGAGGTGTATGACTTAAAGCTGTCCTGGTGTTAAGAATGGATAATATCTCGGGCTTCTAGCAGGTGAGTAAAAGGATTGATTTCAAGCTTACGGCAGCTTGCTCTGCAGCCACCTTCTGGGAGACATGAGCTACTTCGGAAAAGGACTATATTATACAGAAAAAACAAATAAATGCCAAAGTGTATGGGGCCAACAGGAAAACCAGGAATTGGAACAAGTAGATTGATACCTCTGATTGGTTGGGAAGGAAAACTGAAGTGTAGTGATGGATTGTGTAAACAGTCCTTTTCACTGCCAATGCCCTATATGGGAGGGAGAGAGTCAATACTCGTTGTTAGGCGTGGGTAAGTCGTAAAAATCAATCTATATTAAGTTTTGGTCATGGATCTGAATTTTCAAGGCCTCTGCTAAAATATGCACCCAGCAGTATCCCTGCATCCCCAGGATCTTTGTCTCATCAAATTGAATCTTGTGACCAGTGTCGACACAGTACTGGGCCACCACAGACTTGTCTGGATAATACAACCTGATGCATCTGTTGTGTTCATTTTATCTTTCCTCTGTGATGTGGCCCATCTGCCCGATGTAAACATCTCCACATTTGCAGAGGATATGGTACACACCTAGTGTACACAGGCCCAATGGATCCTTCACGAGGCATACCACTTGTTGCATTCAAATGCACACAAAGTTTTAAATCCACATTGAATTGTTTTATATTTTTAGAGTCACTCGTGTAATTATGTGATGTGATTAAAATACTGGTTGAATTTATATGAAGTGTAAAAACTGTGATGGGTCGTATGTAGGAGAGACAGGCAGAAGTTTAAAAATTAGATTGTGTGAGCACGAGAGAGACATAAACAGAGGCAGCATGTCTACAGAACTCAGTCAGCATATAATAGAAAAGGAACATCACATTGCTGAAATGGAGGTTGTAAAAATCGAACACATGATATGATCAAAAGAAAGCTATGGGAAGCGTGGATCATTAGTGGAACTCGTGGTGGGTGCTTTAACAGATTCGATGGTGACCTTGGTGATGAATGGCTAGGCCTAATTTAAAAAATGGGTGGTCAACATACGGTAAAAATTTCCCCCCCTCCTACAGAATGCTTGGAGGATGCTGGTTATGATATACCTGAGGGATAGGTAAGAGAACGTTCTAGAAACACTTTGTTTATGTGTGTTACTAAAAAACCGACAAACGACAAGGAATCTTCTTCCCAGCAGACAGTTTTTAGCAGTGAGTCACCTGAGGAAGGTTCAAGGAATGAACCGAAACATCGTGCAATTACGTATTAAGTGTATCCATTGTAGATAAAGTGTATTACAATATATTTGTATTATTATTTATATGAAAATACAATCTGTATTTTTTCATCTTCCTTCTTTCAGTTGTGATAGCCTCTATGATTGCATTTATACAAGCACATCTTGAACTGGTGTAAACGTAGGTTCTTTTCTTATTTGTTCAGTAATTTATGGTTTCCTAACAGCTGGTGAACTTCATTGAAAGTTAAAGTAGATTGACTATTTTTATCATGTTGTGGCAAATGAAACATATTATTTTATTTACAGAACAGATGGCCCTAAATAGTTCACAAAAAGTAGTCACAAATCAAAAAGTCATACTCTATTAGTTATCCTAGCAGTTGCAACAAATGTTTTATAAATAACTACAGTGAGTCTCAGGCAAATGGGTGCCGCCGCGCCGTGCGTTGGGTTCCCCGCAGATGACGCTCCTATCCCCGGTATGCGGCAAAGGAACTCCCCGGCAGTTGACTGACTTGTCCGTGCGTGACAATGAAAATAAATGAAATAAGTTTGAAAATAACGAAAATAGGCATCTATCTTATTACAGGAGATGCTTGAAGTATCCTCCTCCTACATCCACACATTTTTGGCATCGTGATAGGAAATTCCGATTAATACGCATTAATTGTTCTTCCGTTATTATTGAGTTTATCTCTATCTAATGTTTTCTTTTAGGTATCTCTATATGCTTAATTGTTTGTGCTACAACTAGAATGTTGACAGTTACCTAAACGTAGTGTCAAAATTTAAGGAATAACAATCTTATGTTGTTTGTTCATTTCAGTATGTACTAATTGGAAATATAACTAACATAATTGTCTGACTACTGCATTACAAAGAGCATCCCTTTAACATCTAACTCAGTGAATAGCAACCTCCAGAGAATTTTGTAGGGCCGTGACATAACAACAGTTATGTTTTAACTTTCTGAGGGAATCAAGTAAATTTCATACCTATAAGAATAACTTTCAAAATGTATTTAAGTATTAACGAAACAAAATGCAATAAAACCTTGATAATCTGGAATGCTCAGGAATCTATCAATGTTTGATTATCAAATATGCTGGATTATTTAGTTCGCTTTCAAAAAAACCTATGACAGTCTTTGATCCAGTACAATGAATCTATTAGATTACTAAAAGAAAACCGCACTGCATTATTACAAATTTAATTACTGTAACTGTAGGTCTACATAAACAAAGAATCTTAGTGATACTAGCATGAAACCAAGAAGGTGACTGGCTGAACTGAGCAAGAGCATATTTACACAGTGAGACAGCCAAAAGTCATTGACAAAATGCTGTGAAAGGTTCCAATATCTCCAAAAAGCATCCAACTCCATGCTAAGAGCTAAACCTTTCAAAATATGAGGAAAATTAAATTCTGATACATGCAGGACTATCGGGTCTGCCGGATCATAGAGTGCAGGATTATCGCAGTCTTCCTGTACTACAGAAAATTAGAGAAAGTCATTTATATGTAACTGTTTTTAACGAATAGCAAATACAATTTTCCAAACAGTAAAATGACTTTACCAGAAAGATTCAAAAGAGAATGTAATAACAAAGAAAGATTAGACTTACCAGCTGCTTGTTTGAGGACCAGCATACACTCCATGTGCTCGCCCTTCTCTGCAATGTCCAATGGTGTGAGCCCATTGTTGTCACGAGCCATGAGATCTGCTCCATGTTCCAGCAGTAATTTCACATTAGTCACAAATCCATGCTCTGAACTCACGTGCAATGGTGTCTGAAAGAACAATTTTTTTATAAGACGAATTATTAATACCATGAATAAGGAGTCGATGCTGTAACACTTATTTCACTTATGTTAGTTTTATTAGAACTATTTTCAAGAAACATTGCTTTTTAAAATCATCAGCTAATCGCCAATGATTGACTTGGCAATTAACTGAGTATTGGAAAAACAATATTCCATAGCATACAGAAATCATTAACACACAGACACATATGCATACGTAAATTCATTGAACACAGATGTTCTTGAACTGGGAATCAATAAATCTGTTTCTTGAATTTATGTTCCAGTGAGCTTTCCCAGCAGTAACTTAGCTTTCCCAGTCCACTTGCTACCAGAAAAGTTTGGGGGCCATAGCATGAATCACTTAACATAGACATGCTCAACAGTAAGCAAACAGTAAATTTTCAAGTGCCTGACTTGAAAGTATGGGCTACATAATTGTAAAATGGAAGACTGTTATGAATAATGGAAGTTGACTAATGAAATACAAGTTCGCCAAATTATAGGTTACATGACTGTGCCTAGTCAGCCATTTCATAAATACGGGTGGGACATTTTGACAAATTATAAAAGCTATTTTTGTTTATTACATATCATAAATAATAAACTAGAATTGGTTCTTCACATTCTGTACAATTTACAATGCCTTCTCCTCCACACTACATGCAAAGCTTTATTTAAAATTTATTCTAAATATTTTAAAATTGTTTTTCAAAATCTGTTACGGGTGGGACATAATTTGGACACTGATTTTAATGGTGCAAAACAAAAGCTCATTTTCTGTTCTGCTATTACGGTTAGGGTCTTAATGTTGTTATTAATGAAGGTGTGAGGGATTAAATACAAATTATAAACTGTTTCCAGGTTGTCAAAACATTTATTTAACTCACCAATAATAATTTAACAAAACTATCACTGTTACGGGTGGGACAAAAATTCCCTTGTTTGTTATTTTACATAGTAATTAAACACACATATTTTTTTAAGTTAATCTTATACCAAATTGTACCTCAAATGAAAATGGACATAGCTGATTACCCTTGACTACTTGGTATTATAGAGTGTTAAAATCATGCTAAAAATGGCAAAAAAAAGTAACTCAACGCAATAAATAAGAAAATTGACAGATTTTACACATGAAACCACTTCAGATACACCTAAGTCCTTAAAATTCAGAGAATTTGAGGGTTTAAACTTATCTTTGACCACCCAATTACAATAATTTTATAACTTCTCTCTTTGAGGGAAAAATGCCCATATTTTATGAAATGGCTGTAGTGCAAATGTGACATGTTGAAGGGAAAATGTATATTCAGTTCTAATCTATTGTATTCTATTGACTATGATTTAGTAGGTCAATGACACAAAAACATTTTAAAGTCCCTTCTGACCACAAACTTTAAACAAGTATTCATATGCTACTCAATGGATTGATTGTTTTTATTACATTAAAAATGGACAAATTTCAAGTTTTACTCAGTTTGCTTCTAGAAATATGATAAATATGAGTATAAATAAAACTGTGACATAGCTGACAGTTATTGAACTAAAATGTAGTACATCATACACTGCAAAGTTAATGGTAAGCAGGCATACTGCCATACGCTGGAGATAAAGTTGTAAGGAGTTAAGAAATTAAAAAAAAGAAAATAAAACAGGTTAATACTTAGTCTTGGGGTTACCTTTAAAATAACACATATAGAGTAGCGAACTTACTTTTTACAAAAGTCTTGAAATATTTGACTGTAACTACATATGTGTCTAAAATGTTGCACTCTTATTCAGAGTAGCGTAAATTTGGTATAACAAATTTAACTCTCTATATATTTTACCGAGAGAGAGTTAACTATAGGGGTATAACACTACTTAGTACAGCATATAAAGTGTTCACACATGTATTAAGGAAAAGATTAGAAAAGCACTACGAGGATATTATGGGGGAATACCAAGCTGGGTTCCGCCAAGGGAGATCGACAATAGACCAAATATTTACCGTTAAAGGAATAGCAAGTAAATTTTGGGAGTATAATATTAATTTGTACCACCTATTCATCGATTTTAGAACAGCGTATGATAGCATCAACAGGGAGGAAGTCTATCACATTTTGAAAGAACAGAAAATTCCAATGAAAATGGTCCGGCTGATAAGGATGACTATGCTAAACTCGAAAGCTAAAGTGACGATATGTGGGGGAATCTCAGACGCTTTTAATACAGACACTGGCTTGAAGCAAGGGGACGGATTAGCGCCAATGATTTTTAATTTGGTTTTAAATTGGATTTTACAACAGACAATGATAGATTTTAATAATACACTGCTGTACAAAAGTGTGCAAATAGTAGGATATGCAGACGATATAGACATTATGGGACGGACAGTGCAAGCGGTAGATGAAGTATATAGAGATCTGGCTAAGGAAGCAACTAAATCGGGGTTACAGATCAATGAAGACAAGACAAAATGGATGACCCAAAGTAGAGATGGAGGGAGAGGTTCAGTCCAGACAAACACATATATGGACACTTTTGCAGGAGTAGAAGAATTTAAGTATTTGGGAACTGTTATTACAAGTGATAATAAGGAGACCATTGAAATACAAAATAGAATTACTGCAGCAAACAAAGCATATTTCTCATTGAAAGAAGTTATGAAGTCAAATTATGTACATCAAAAGAGCAAATTAAGGACATACAAGACAGTAATCAGAAGTATCTTATGTTACGCAAGTGAAACATGGATATTAACAACGAAGACGGAACAGCTGTTGGGTAGATTTGAAAGGAAGGTACTAAGAAGAATATTTGGACCTATTAGGGAGAACATGCAATGGAGGATCAGATACAATACCGAACTATACGAACAGTATAAGGACATAGACCTGGTAACGCATATTACACTGAGAAGGTTGGAATGGGCAGGCCATATCAGCAGAATGGAAGAAGGAAGAGTACCGAAACTGGTAATGGAAGGAGACCGGCTGGAAGACCCAGGGATACATGGATGGATGCTGTGACTGCAGATGCAAGGCGTTTTTTGGGAACTGGTGCTTGGAGGAGAATGGCAAGAGATAGAAAGAATGGAGGAAGACAATAGAGGAGGCTAGGGCCCGACCTTGGGCTGTGACGCCATAGTAGTAGTAGTAGTATATATTTTACCATATATTTTGATTTTAAAAAACAAATAATACTGGAAGAAATCTACTGCATGTTTAGCACATAAAACTCTCTCTAAGGGTTAATGATAACTTATATCGATAGAAACTCTCAATTCATCCGATGGTTCCAGCTAGGGGTAGGATATCGGAAGCAAAATATTGATACTGACATCGATAATAATATCAGTTAATAAGTGTCAGTATGGTACTTTATGAAATTGTATGTGTGGACGGGAAAATGTCTGTGTGTCTATACCAAATACGCTTTACCAGATTCTCATTAAACTTGGTATAGGCATTTATAACGTCCATGGGAAGAAGCCTATTGATATTGGACCTAATCAGTTGACCGGTACCGGAGTAATGACCAATTTAGTCCCTATTTTATGGTAATATATTAGAAAGAATTTATCAAATGCAAATCAGTTCTCACGTGTAAACACTACAAAATGTGAAATCTTAAAATGAAGTTAAATTTATTATTTCAAAATATGAAAAACCACCATCCTGACACAAAATAAATGGTTTTAATTGACTGTAACAGCAGCCTTCATTCCAAAGCAATCATGAATAAACAGCTCTAAACCAGTGCTACGTAGCAAGAATTTTGTTAAATAAACAGTGGTATCATTACCTTTGTAGATCAAGAGTCAAGTGAAGGCTGTTCAAAAATTGTATACCAAAAAGTAATGCTTCTGATTATATTTCATATGTAATCATGTCATGAACTTACCCTGTTTTCTCCTCTTGGTCCACATGGAATATTGGAATCCGCTAAAAGAAATAAAAAAACAATGCTTTAATTGTATTATTCTTTTTAGATGTCAATAACTGAGGGGTCCATTATAAGCATGAGCTAAGCCACTTCAACTAAAACTGGTAAATTTGGAGAAACAGTATTACATTCTGCTGGTTGTGTAATGAATACACAATATTTAAAGCACAAATTCTGATGTATTATTCAAACAACTAGTATGTAATCTCTCTATTTTTTCCATTATGTTCTCTAATTTCAGTTAGCAGATGAATTTTAACAAATAGTTTGATTAATTGACGCACTAAATATCTTCCGTATTGCTGTCATTATTATATCGTTATCACCAACACTGTTATTATTATGAACCGCAACCAAATAAATAAATATTTTTATGCAATGGATCCTTCAATTAAGAGAAACTTTCAATATGTCTAATTTTTTTAATATCCAAATTTACTATTTAAAAAAGTAGCCAAGTAAGCAAAAAATCGCCACGCTTCAATACCTGGCAACCCTGGGTGATCATAACTGGCCATAAGCTGGTTAACTTGTATCATACTGAATGTTGCATTGATCCACGGATACACATCAGTAGATCAACCCCAAAAATTGCGTAAAATTTATTGCAGAGATAAGTGCTGATTGAATGTGTCCAACATGTTACAGTACAGCACAACACCATTTAAATGTGTTTAGGGACGTTACTTATTTAAACGTGTATTTTTTAACCAAAAATATTCCAGTTTTGCTGACTTTCTACCATGGAATTGAAGCACTACTGAATCCCTGGTTAAATTATGATTAACTTAATATGGAATGTAAAATCAGACTGATCTGAATTCATCCAAATAAACATAGTAGGCCTAATTATATGATACAAACTTACCTCCTGCTTTAAGTAAGACTCCAAGACATCGTGAATTGTCTGTTGTGGCTGCTGCATGAAGAGGAGTTCTACCCCACGAGTCCTGACTATTGATGTGAGCAACTTGCTCACCACGAAGTAAGTCCTCCAGCAATTCAGCATTGTCCCACAATGCAGCCTATAACCATACATACAATACATACATAAATCCCAGCTATGCTCTGAACTAATGAATTATAGTAGTAGTAGTAGTAGTATTAGTAGTAGTTTTATTCATCCCTTAGATCATGTACATGTGTAGAACACAAATGATATAGGATACGTCAACTCTTAGATATTAAGTATCATTCATACACTCCGAGTACCTATATGGTTCCTCATATACACTCACACATCCATACATGCACATTTTTATAACAGTAATATTTACAAGTTACTTCAAGTCAATTTATCAGTACATACACATAGCATTATATTATGGGCCTGAAAGACTATAGATATGGATGGGATAGTGCGGGATGGATGTTATTTTTATTCTAAATCATGCGACATGAATTCATCTAGTGCATAGAAGATATGTAGTATATGGTATATTTTGCATATTTTCACTCGGTAATGAGGTACGGGATCATATTCTGGGGCAACTCTTCCCATAGGGAGAAAATATTTAGATTACAAAAGCGGGCAATAAGAATAATATGTGGAAAGAAAAAAAGGGAATCTTGTAAACCGCTATTTGAAAAATTAAAAGTCCTCACTCTTACAGGGGAGTATATATACTCTGTTATGTGTTATGTAGTGAATAATATTGATAAATTTCAAACTAATTTTAGTGTACACGGACGTACTACCAGAAACATGAATGATCTACACAGACCAAATAACTCGTTAAAACTCTTTCAGAAGGGCGCTTATTATTCTGCAGTACAGATATATAACAAGCTTCCAAACAACATTAAATTATTATGTATTCAAAGAAAGAGCAAACCTTTCAAAACAGCTGTCAAGGAATTTTTAATAACTCACACCTTCTACAATTTGGAGGAATATTTCCAGCTTGGATAAATTTGGCAGCTTACAGTTTCTGTAGGCCTATATTATTGTTATAACATGCATGTATTTTTTGATCTGACGTGCTCTATATCCTTGAGCCCCGCTCAACACAGGATCTACAGGACGAGATATCTACATCTACATCTACATCAGTAGAAAGGATTTTACCTCTTTTTTTATATTTAGTTGAATATTCCTGTTTTTTAATTGCATGTGGTAATTTATTATAAATTTTTGATCCTAAGATGAGTACTTTTGTTTACAGATTTCAGTTCTGCAGTATTGTGTGTGTAGATCCAACTTGTTTCTTGTGTTGTATTCATGTATTTCTGAGTTTGATTTTAAATCTCCTATGTGTTGCTTTATAAAACACAGTATTTCAAAGATGAATATTGAGCACAGTGTTAATATTTTCTGTTTCCTGAATATTTCTCAACATGATGTCTGTCTACTTAACCCGTTCATTATTCTTAGTGCTTTCTTTTGTATTCTGAAGATTAATTCACTTTCTCTACAGCTTGCCCAGAATATAGCTCCATATCTCAAACGTGAATGGAAATACGCAAAGTAAACGTTTTTCAGAACTTGGTGACTCACTTTATTTCTGAGGGAGTTGAGCATATAGCAAACGGAGCTTAGTTTAGAGGTTAGATTCTTTATATGTGTGTTCCATTTTATTGATTAATTTATATATGGGTGATTCTTCAAATACGGGAAAATTTGCGTTCCGGAGTGATATTTCCCTTCAAAATCAACTTTAAAAAAAAATTAAAATGAAAGTTTGTTTCTACTACTTCCATACTACAACTATCAGTTTGAAATGTCACTAACTTTAAATTCTGATATTCCAAAATTGAATTTAATTCAATGAAATGTCATCCACATGCCCTGTCCCAAACCTCGGTTTTGTATATTCTAATGCATTTTTACACAAAACAAAATGTTATTTCCTTTTCAACTTTTTTCCTGTCAATGAGTATGAATGGGTAAAATAAAATGAAATAAAATCGTCACCCCACCTAATGAACATAAAGAATGTCCCAAGGGTTTTTGGTCATCCACATGGCTGAAAAGAATGGAAGTTTTTCTGCAGAAATGAGAAATTTGTAAAACTGGCAACAGTGTTAGAAAGCCAACAGGGCAGCTTGTGGTTGAATTGTAAGGTTGAATTTTGCTTGCTTACAAACAGTTTGGGATTAACAAAGGACTTTGTATCATTTTCAAGGAAAACGTTTTTATTTCCCGTCATTAACATGGCTTCTAGAAAGTAGGCAGAAAGTGAATATTAATTAATTTTGATTATGCACTATGATAAACCTTCCAATTCAAAGTACCTGACTGAAGTTGAGCCTACAGAGGTTTAGAAATGGCTTGCTGAGACCACTTAAACTCCTTTTTTGTCATCCACATGCCTGATTTTTGTGTCATCCACATGTCTCATGAAGGGGTATGTGGATGACTCTCAAGTCATGTAGATGATAAATGTAGGATACTATTGTGTTTGCGGTGTCTGTGACCTGTACTTAAGATCTTAAAACTGATTAAATGAATTTCTGCTTGATTCCCCCCTCCCCCAAAACCATAAAAACACAGTCTCGTTAAAATTACATTAATTCCGGAGTATGCACACAAATTTGCAAATTTGATGCAAAATCAACTGAAGTATGCTGAGAAAAATATGAAATCACATAAAGAAAAGCAGATTGTTGCCAAAGTTAGTCATTAATGTGGCCTTCTGCCATCCACATGTACACAGATGTCATCCACATGGCTTTAAAAAAATAAAGAAATTAAAATAAATAAAAATATAAACATTTAAGCTCTGCTGGTGTCATATTATAATCAAGTAACCCCTGAAGTATTTTTGTGATTTTTTTGAGATATTTTAAAGAAAGTAAAAAATTTGGATTTTACACACTCCAAATTTTCCCGTATTTGAAGAATCACCCATATAGGCCTAAAAATTTTGTATTTTCCTTGTATTTCACTTCTTTGTGGTTGAGTTGTGGTTGGGGTTTTTGAAGGTTTTCATTTTGCCTACTTTTGAATTGCATTGCTATTGTTTTATCTGTATTTATTATAAGTTTATTGCTTTGGAACCAGTTATTTATGTCCTTTAGTAGGGTATCACTCCTTTCTTGGATTATTTTCCCATTTTCTCCTCTTATTAAAATGCTTGTGTCATCTGCAAATAACGTAACATCAACAATTTCAAGATTCAATGGCAAATCATTTATATATAGTAAAAAGAGTAGTGGGGATAATATCAACCCTTGTGGGACTCCGTGCTTAATCTCCTTCTTTCTCTATGTAAATTTATTTACTGTTGATGTATTGTCTTCACATATAATTTCTACAACTTGGTAACGATTTGTTAGAAATGATCTCATCCAGTTATTTGCAATGCCTCTGATTCCGTATGCTGATAGTTTTGTTAATAGAATATTGTGGTTTAGGACATCATATGCTTTTGTTAGGTCTAGAAAAATTCCTATTGCTTGCATTTTGTCATTTAATGATCCTTGTACTTTAATTAAGAGGTTAAAAATTGCACTTTCAGTTGATTTATTTTTTACAAACCCACGTTGGCATTCTGTTAGGATATTATGCCTTTTGATGAATGACATAAATCTATTGTACATGAGTGTTTCAAGGATCTTTGAGAAAACAGAGAGAAGCGATACTGGCCTATAGTTTTCTTTTTCATCTTTCTATTATAGCTATTAACTTAGTTCAAATTTTGGTATAAGTGCACTTTAGCTAAGTAAACGATTACAGTTTGAACAAACCTTCCAAATTTCACTTTTACGAGGTGCCAAAGTTGAAGTTTGATTTCAACTTCAAAAACATAAAGAATGATTCGAGGAAAGACTTCTATAATTTTTTCTTGGATTTCCCTTTTCTTACTTATTTATTTTACACTTAATAATTGAACTATATACCCATGATCTTGAAGGCACAATGCTTTAAGCATAAGTTAACGTCTTTGACACTGTTGGGGATGTTTCCATGATTATGTAGGCCTACCGTGTTTATTCACAGAAAAAAGTTCCAAAATCTGTTATTTTTGCTTGCTGTGTTAATCATAAACCACAGAAACTATATAGGCCTAGTAAGTTAGTTTTTCTGTAGAGCATCTGAACGCTGGGAAAATGAGAACGAAGAGAAATAACATTCCTATTATAGCTACTATGAATATAACGGCAAACTGAAGGTTTTACACAAGTTTATAGACGTAATTTAAATAAAATACTTTATGCCAACAAAATGAAATATCATTCATGTAGTTTTGTGTCTGAGTAGACATACAATGGACAATTAAGAAGAATCATACCAACATTATGAATGTAGCTAAATTTTAGCTAACACTAATTGCGGGAGCTGGTTAATCTAATAATCATCCATTCATAAATGTTTTCGTTCATATTTTGCCTATTTTTTCTGCTTTTATTTTTAATTTTTAAAAGTCCAGTGGCAAACACAAGCATGCACATTTAAAATACAATCAATTGTGTAACAAACGCTAGAATTATCAATACAGCAAGGAACTTAATTCAAATATAATATTTCAATACAGTAAGGAACTTAATTCAAATGTAATATTTCTCAAGTTATGTCACTACCTGATGAAGCAATCGTCCAGGGAAATCTTCATCCTCAGGAGTAATATTCTCCATCCTGAGTCAGCTGTCAAAATAAGGAATTAGTATAATTTAATCGCGGACATGATGTTGAATCCGCTGCATAGTTTAACAACTAACGCACAACAACATACATTATTAATTTACAACTGAATTTAATAACAAGTTTAACTAAGAACTTGTTTTAGATACAATTTATTATACTTCGCACAATACAACCACCATAACGTCTTCTTTCAGACGCCTACTTCCGGTGTTGCACAAACTACCAATAAGATCATTAGAGTAAAATGCAGGGTATGAAACGTAATAAACTAAAATTTACTACAAAGAAATGAAATTACCTTATTTTTCATTGAAATGCGACAATATGAATTGCCTTAAAATTAACATATTTTTCATGAAATCTTTATAATGTACTGTTTGTCAACTGCACTTCTATACGATCTTAGTCATCTACTACTTATTTAAAGACGTTCCCGAAACTTTTCATTTCTTATATCTCCTGTTATTTACTAATTTTAAATGGGACAAATGTTCCCTTCAAGTAACCCTTTTTACCCATTAATTTTTATTTTACATTTTCTAATGTGATTATTAATTTTATTGAATACTAACAAAGGATTATAATTAATGATTTTTTATTTTTATATGCCCTTGTACCCCTCCTTATGACAAGGAACATAATGTAACACTTCGTCATTATCTTTTGTTAATTTCACATCCAATTAACATGTGTTTAACAATCTCTCCACATTCACAATAGGGATCATTCCTTTTATTTTATAAAACTGCACAGGTATCATGGCTATGTCTAATCTTATCTTAGAGAATTTAATCATATCTTGTTTCGGACAGTAGATTCCCTTGAATCAAGGTTCCGAATTCCTTTCCCAATTGACGCCCTCTCTAGGATTATAAATATTCCACTATTTAAGTACTTCTTTCTTGATATAACCCTGGATATCTTGATATGGTACTTGAATACTCAATATATCCCCATTAGTTGATCTAGCTTGATCTGCCAATAAATCTACCTTATAATTATTTTTTACGTCCTTATGACCAGGGATTCAAATTAGTTTAATTTGTAACCTTTTTGCTTAGCTAAGTATAACTTCTGATTGATTTCCATCTCTGTAATATTAGCATCCTTACCAGTTTTACTGAGTCTACTTAAAACACTATAGGAATCACTGCGAATGAAGGATTTAGGAATCTTTTTGTTTATTATATGCCCTATAGCAGATCTAATGGCCAGCAGTTCAGCAGGAAGAATACTTGCTTGTACATTATTTTTCCACATAGTCCCCTCCTAGTTCAATGCACTTGCGCCATCGGATAGGAAGTGCTTTGATACAGCATAAAAAAAATTATTTTGGTTGACGCTGTAGACACTCGTGCATCACCTATTGGACGTCTTCATCAGACTTGAACTTCTGCCCTCCAAAGTGCTCCTTTAATGGACCAAAGGCGTGGAAATCTGATGGTGACAAATCTGGTGAGTATGGCAGATGTGGGAGGCACTTGAAGCAAACGTCGATGGTTTTCATGGTTGCAAGAGCAGCATGAGGACGGTCATTATGATGTAGAAGCAAAACACCTGCACTCAGCAATCCCCTTCACTATGACATCATCAGATTTTCACATCTTTGACCCATTAAAGGAGCACCTTGGAGGGCATAAGCTCAAGTCTGATGAAGACAGTCTAATCGGCAGTACATGAGTGGTTACAGTGTCAACCAAAATAATTTTTCTCATGCGGTATCAAAACACTTCCTATCGGATGGCTTAAGAGCATTGAACTGGGACGGGACTATGTGGAAAAATAATGTACAAGCAAGCATTCTTCCTGCAGTAAACTAGTGGGAAAAAATGAATTGCAGTTTTCACTTGATTCTCTCTCATAGATTCTAGCTTTGACTGAGTAAAACAAGTTTTTTCCCCATTAGAAGTAAAATGTATTCCAGTATTGAGTTAACTAAATTACTAAACAATATTTTTAAGGTACAGTATATGTATTAGCACCCCCCCTTTTTTTTTTACGTAAGATACATTGTTAAAGCTTTTAATAACATGGTTAACACGTGTCTTACAAGACAAATTATTGTAATCCAACTGAATTCCTAGGAAAGTCAGTACTTTATGGAGAGAACTTCTTGGTCAATAATTTTAATTATCTTGTTTATTATTCCTCACCTTTTTTAAAAAATATAATCCATTTGCTTTTTAAGGGGTTGATATCTACTCCTTTACCTTCTAGATGCAGTGTGACTACACTTATACCTTCCTCAAAATCTTTAATCTTATTTATTTTATTTATATCACAGTTTATATAAAATACTAAGAAATCTGCAAACGCCAGACCTTTAATATTACAACTGAAGATCTGTAATAGTTTCCATGTGTATAAGACGTATAAAATAGGGCTTAATGAAGATCCTTGTGGTAAACCTAAATTAGTTAATCACACCATTACCATCCAAGAAGTTATGAATTTCTCCAATAAATAACCTAATCTAAGCTGATAAAGCTAAATAAAGCTAGTGCTAAATTTTTTCTAAACCCATACTGCATCAAAGGCCACAAGCCATACCTTTCACAGTAAAACGATAGCCTATTGGATGTGATCTTTTCAAGAAAATTTCTTAGAACACTTGAGAGGGCTATAGGTCTACAGCTTTTATGGTCCTTAGGATCTTTATTAGGCTTAAGGTATCTTTATACGTTTCGAGTGAAAATCTGCATTTTTCAAACAGGATTTCTGATTTTTTTAGAGTGAATCAGATATCATTCAACTAAGTTAATGCAATATTAGTTAACCAAAAAATAATATCATTGTGGTCTAAAAAAATTATTTTGAAAAATAAACATGCAAATTTTTAAAAAATTCTGGATTGCTTAAAAGACATGTACACTATGTGTAAAAATTATGTGATGATTCCTCATAATGTAGGTTAGATCCTGAACCTAAGTTATTGCTAGCATGCCCTACAATAAATAAGAAAAAAAAATTCTTAGAACTTTGGCAGCTGAAAACAATTATTCATTGTTCCTTTTAAACTCCTCACAGCTTCAATTCTTAACATATTCTTAACCATTTAGGTTCAGGCTCTGACTGGTTTTATTGGCTTTCATTTGCTGCAAGAATGAAGCCTCTAGCTCAGTTCTAAGTGTTTTTATCATTTTTTGAATCCTAAAAAATTGCGAGAAATAAAGTTTTGAGAAAAGGGGAATTGAAGTTTACGGATACTTTTAAAACTTAATATTCTTATTTGGAACTTTCAAAATGCTCCTGCAGCATAGGAACTTGATATTGGACTGCCATCTATTAGAGGAAGGCATCCTCAGCAGCTATGAAAAATATTACAGCTAGAATGGAAAGGGAATTTTAAAAAGATCAGACAGAATATGAAGAACAATGCCATTATTTTTTCAGGCCAAGAAGGCTGGCGCCAACCCTTTAAATGGTGATTTAAATACATTTATGACGTATTAACCCAAACAAATTTAACATTTTCTGAAAATAGAGACTTCAATCTTTTATTCTAATATAATTTTTTTTTTTTTGAAATTTGTAAAAAATTTACATTTCAAACGTATATAGATACCTTAAGTATAGGTATAATGTAAAATTTACTCCACATTTAGGAATACCACAAGTTCTTAGAACATATGAATATCCTTCTTTTAACAGTTGTAACTTAAACTATCTTCTCCTAAATTTTGTACCACTGAGTAAGTTACTTCATCCAGACCAGGTCTTTGATCCAATGTATTCAATCCCTTTGATATGCATTTCATGACCAAGACAATAATTATTGGAGACATAGTCTGGAGTAATGATTTTAATGAATTATGAATTCATATTGTAATTCCCTATTATCACTTATAGGCAGTGGCGTCTCCTGCATAGGATCACATGAGCACGTGAACCCCCTAATAATTCTTATCTTCTTGTCAGCATTATTGAATAAATAATAATTCTTGTATGGTTTGCAGTCTCGCTGTGTAGAAAGATGTGTATTTTGTTCCCTTTTGCGGGCTTCCTCGAGGTGGTTCACTAGCTAAGGGGTGAACCTCTTAGTATTGCCTTTTGCATAACCTAAAGTTAGCAGGGGCTCCGCAGCTAGCACGTGTGACAGGATCACACGTCATTCGTGCACCCGACCTTAAGAGGGCAGCATCGGGCAACGCATCTGATTTTTCCCCCTTCAACTGAAGACGGCAACATCGGTAAACTCAGAGCTCTATGGCACTACAGTTCTCCGACGTATTTTTCTTACCACCCCTCCATCTCATCCAACTTGCGAGCTGCCAGAGGGAACTTGTTTTATGACCCATCCATCTTCCCTTATTATATAGGTGTGAACAGTGTTGTCGCATTGTCCCATTTCACAGTGAAGCTTTGATTTGCTGTTTATTTCCTCTACATTCCGTCGTTTATGTCACAATTACCTACATCAATATGCCATTATTATAAATATTCATAAATAAATAAATATTTACTTTAGTACATTGATACATAGCCGAAGAGTGATTTCTCTTTCACCCTCAGCTGGAAGGTATAAGTTGCAACACAATCTTCTATCCCTGTCTATACCATGAGTTTTGCTCAAAACTTCAAAATAGATTTTTTTTTTCTGGCCAGCAAAGATTAACCAGCGGCTGGTAGGTGGTGTGCTGTTCATGTTTGTAGTAAGGGGTGCGAAGTTTACAGTTACATTCTCTCCCAAACAGGAATTCCGTATCAGTTCAATTGGAATTCTCACAGCGTGAAGTAGTAGTTTCTTTGTGATGTCGCGATTGATTGTTTAGTTTAGTAGTGTATGTAATATTAATAATTCTAGCCTAGTTTAAAGAATAGTTATAGTAGTTAAAGAGTAGAACAGTATATATAGTTCACTACTATAACCATTTGGGAAATGCATTCAATAGGCTAGTTCGTTATCTACCAGTGAACTTAAAAGTAATTTTGTTTATTAATGTGTGAATACCGTGTAGCACTTGCAATGCTGGCAATAGAGAAACGTCTAGTGCGCGAGAAGAAAGACTTCAACTTTAAAGTTATGGAGAAGTTCGCTGCACAGAAAGAAAGAAGAGTACATTTTCTCTACAAATGATGAGATTCGTAAGTTCTGTATTTTGTTTTTATATTTTTAGCCCCATGTGAACACCCAAATATTTTACCCACGCGACGCCACTGCTTATAGGTAAATAGAGTCTGCAGGTTTAGTAAACGGTCTAATTTCTTTCCTTATTTGATTTGTGTTCTTATTTTGTAGTGAAATGAAGTTCCAAAATTGAATCAACTAGTCCTTCTGGCTGTATTCAGCACTTTGTTACTAAATACTTGATTTTTCATAATTAAAAAGTTTTTTAAACATTTATCCTTACAGAATAGTTAGATAGCCTCTTTCCGTTTGCTGATATAGCATTATTAGATTCTTGATCCCACCATTTTGGTTTTTGATATTGTTAGCCTTGAATCTGAAATATTCAGGAGCATACATATCCAGAACTTTATACAATTCAGTATAAAACTTGTCAAAGATTTGGTCCTCTCTAATGTTTTCTTCTGTGGGGAAGGTCTTATCTAAATCTTGCCTCTGTGCACATTTAATAAAATCGTGAACACATTGTTCATTCGCACACAGTTCACCCCCATTCCGAAAGTATCAATCCACAAAATATGGCTTTCAATCTTATGTTCAGTCTGTTCTCAAGAACAGTTTATCTATTTTTTTGTGTTATGACCTCTTTTCCTAGAACTGCTGCCTACACTATTTTACCCAATCCTGTTAGATCTGTCAATCAGTGAATAGCAACTCAATTAGACATATCTTAACTTCCTTAGTTCCAAGAAGCATTTGTTGTATTCTAGCTACAATACAATGAACTGTTCGTCATGTGGACCAGATACCAATACAGAATGATTTCCAACTGTGAAGTGATTAGCATTGTCCACAATAAATACTTCAATTCAGAAATTACAAAGAAAATAGCCGCATTATTAGGAGACCGCAAACAGGCTACCCCAAAACCAGGGGTGCCCCCCTCCCGTTTCATAAACAGTAACCCCACAACTTCGTATCACAAATACAGGAATAACAGTAGGCCTAGCAGTGGTGGCTATTCGGGGGAAGTGCCACCAATATTTTTACCTTACCAGACTTATTTTTAAAGTTCATTTTCCTTATCATGTACAGTATGTTAGTTTTTACTTGAAATGTATTTTCTATTTTTGTACTGTGCTGTGGCTGCAAGCACAAAATTAGATCGGCTGATTTGGTGGGTTCCCTCCACAGTCCACGCTCTTATACTTCCAGACTGCAAGTAGCAAGCACACGTTCAGGCCGGCTGACTTGGTGAAGAATTCTTCTCCCTCTATCTTGCCTACTACCAGGCTGGAGCTTAACTGGATGGTTGGACGTGGCATCCCCGGATAGCCTCGACACTGTTATGCATAGTTGCTATGACAACCGTGATATCACCCACTTCAGTCTGTCTGTAGAGAGAGGTAAACAAGATTCTTTACACTAGCTTTTTCCATCATGAGAAGCAGCTTGATTCCTTCTTTATTGCTTTTAGTGCCGTGATGTTTTAAATATGAAATCTGCTTATGATAAAGTGTGTTTTTTATTAGAAACACCATTTTCGCCTTGGAAAGACGAAGATAAGAAATAAGTTTTAAATTGTATAAGCACGTGTACACACACATTTTTCTATCCTACTAGCTCTTCACCTACCTTAGGTTAGGTGAGTATAGTAGGAATAAATTAAATAATTTTATAAATCTTCAAAATCTGAAGTTCAAATATTTAAGATATATTTTGTGGCAAAATGTTAGGTTTAAAAAAACTGTTTCTACAACATTATGTCTGGAATTTTAAATGTAGTTTTTTTTTAATATACCTTCACAAAATAATTGGCAGTGATAGGCAATAGTAAAATACCAAATTTTGAAGGTAAGTTCCCTTAAGATAATTTTGCAAAAATTTGGACTAACTTATTTGGCAATAAAATGGAACTCCTGGAATCTCAAGGTCAGTCAGTTGACCAGGGAGATTATTTCTTGCTGTAATTCAGCATAGAAGTTAATTAGTTATTCAATCATAAACTATAAACATATTAAAATGTTATGTGCAAAGTACAACATTAATAAGAGAATTTTATAATAAAATTTAACATGCTTGTACTTTTAAAAATATGCTCTTGGTTGTTTAAGTAACAATGTTTAAATGTGATTTAATGCCATTTTTAAGGGAGTTCGCTGTGGCTGTGAAAGTTGCATGCTCAAACTCCTGATTAGATCACTGATATTTTCAATTATTGTACTTGCACTTCACTTGGAAGGTAATTATCAATGCCTTCATGTCCAAATAAGTCCTGTTATCTGCTGTGAAATTCCGACTTAATGCCAGTTCAGGAAATTTTGCTCTGCAGCAGCACTTAACAGTCATTAAAATAGGCTTAACAGTTGTAAACTTAAGCAGCTCAAAGCTGGCTGGTTAATGGCTGTACAGTCTACAGTCTGATAATTTTCAAGATAATTTGCTGTATTTGGATTATTTAGATTAGATTAACTGGAACAATATCCATGGGAGAATGCTACTGGTTTACCTGAACTTTAATTAGTTCACAAACAAATTTTGATTGGTACTCTGTATTATTAGTTTTGTTGCTTCCCGCAAAATAGGAATGGGCAAAAGAGTTTGAAAACAGAAGTTTATTGACAAAAAAATGTGAATTCAGTTCTGCACGCAGCAGGAAAATGAGTGCTGAGTTGTGTAGTGCATCTAATTTGCAAATTAATGCCTGTAAAAGCTTACAGTCTATTATGTAGTGGGCGAAAATTACCAATGCACCTTTCTGCTAATCTTGTTTGCTTTGATTCCCTTACTCTAATATCTCTAATATCTTAAGCACTTTAAAACATGCCTACAGTAAACCTATCTCCTTTGACAATCTTTGTCACTCTTTACAGAATGAAATTTATAACTATTTTCTGTGATTGTCACAGCAGTTTATAACACAACTCTCCATCCCAATCCAGTTTATAATCTAAATATTTTTTTCAAACAACTTGCATAGGCTATATAAATTGAATGGTGTTACAAAACATCCAATACACAAAAGTTAATATGCCTGAGAAATGGTCTGAAGCTTTTTAGATGTTACTTTTGGAGTGTTAATAAAGCAAGATGAAAATTAAACCACAGAATGAGAAGTACATTTGAACTCAGCTTTCATTAATATTTCCTACTTCAATTAAATGCGTGAGTTGTGGTTGCTTTCTGCAGGCTGGGAACATAAGAACAGCCCTTTGTGGTTTAGCTGTTTTGCCTATAGAGTGCAGCACTGGATACACACAGGTTGGATGCTTTCTGATTATCTTAGCTACCGAGACAACATGGCAACTCAATTTTTTAGATTTTTGAGTTAGTTGCTTTCTGCATAACATCGTTCAATTACATCTATGGATATGCAGATGATATTGTGATTATAGGAAGGAATATTGTAGCTTTGAAAGAGTTATACGCTACTTTAAAGATAGAAGCAGAAAAGTTGGGTCTGAAAATAAATGAAAATAAAACAAAATATTTGAAAATGTCTGGAAACCAAGTCAGAAGAGAAACACACAATTTAGAAATAGATAATAATAATTTTGAAAATGTAAAGGAATTTAACTACTTGGGGGTGATACTAAATGAAGATAATAATATAGAACAAGAAATAAGTAATAGACTAATGAGAGGAAATCGAACATACTTTTCTTACATAAATTTATTTAAATCAAATCTCTTATCTAAAAGGACAAAAATAAAGCTGTATAAAACTTTAGTGAGGCCAGTTGTCGCATATGGTGCCGAGACATGGATCCTGAAAGTTGCAGATGAACATCGCCTTCTAGTGTTTGAAAGGAAGATTATCCGTAGAATATATGGGCCTGTGTATGTGAGAGGGAATTGGAAGATAAGGTCCAACAAGGAAGTGCAAGAATTACTTAGAGAGGAGAATATTGTAAGCCATATAAAAGCAATGAGAATAAGATGGTTGGGCCACGTGCAAAGAATGAATGAAAAGAGACTTCCAAAGAAGATTTTAAAAACACAAACATGGGTGGTGTTCGACGGAGAGGAAGACCTAAGAAGCGATGGCTTGATGATGTTGAACATGATCTCAGAAATATGGGTATACGAAATTGGAAAGCCAGGGCTGAGAACAGTACCGAATGGAGGACAATTGTACGGGAAGCCAAGGTCCACTTTAAAGGACCGTAGAGCTGGTGATGATGATGAGGATGATCGTTCAATTACAGCAAATTTAGAACTAACAGCTGTGGTCAGATGAGTAGCATGCACCACAACTTATCTAGTGATGAAATTACAGAACAACCAAACAATAGAGTTTAAATTTTACTGTAACATCTAAGAGACTAAATCAATAGAGCGTATACAGTCTCTAGAGACACTGAAATGAAAGCGTTTACTTGCTCAGCAATACGAGCAGAGAATGGAACTGCCTGTCCGGGCTATGATGATGTCATCGCTTGCACCTCATGCTGATATCAACAAGTTATACACAGTGTTCCAGACATTGTACAAAAACTCAGTTTTTTGCATTGTTCTCTCAGTGACAACTTTCTTGTAACAAATAATATAAATAGTTGTTTTGAAACCAGACAGGGTCTATAACATGAGATGTGAACCACATTTGCCAGGAACTGTCAGCAAAACAGCAGCAATCACACATGTGTTATCACCAGAGCTAGCATTGCTTAACCCAGCGATCAGCTTGAATGTGTTATGACTTATGACATCTTAACATGCTGAGGAACAATACAGAATTAGTTAAAAGTCCCACATGTGGTTCAGTGACATGTGTTGGGATAGCCATATATGGAGAACTCAAACATGTTATTATTCAATTTTGCAGACTTTTGTTTAACTAGAAGGAACCCCAACTCTATTATTTTCAATGGAGCACCCAACATATTTTTATATTTTTGAATAGTGCTCATTGAGTGCTTTTCATAAAGTACCCACACGAGATACTTCTGTGTAAATTTGTTGATGGGGGAAAAAAAAAAAAAAAAAAAAAAAAAAAAAATAATAATAATAATAATAATAATACCACCAGTAAAACAATTCTTTTAGTTACTGTGATTTGACCGTCGGAACAATAATCTACACTTAAAGCATGTTCACACTGAGGAATTTGTTGCAAGAATATGTGTCCGGGTACATATATAGCAACCTATTTGCCACAAGTCGTAAACCTATTGAACATATTCCTAGTTACCGGACACAAACAGTGAATAAAATGTACCAGAAACAAGGTTTCGCCACAAGTTCTTGTTTACGCTCCGAAAGCGAAAACATTGAACAGATCCCAGTGAAAATGCTCTTTGCGAATGTGCTATAGTCATGTTTCTTGTGACAGTTGACTCTGTTTGTGGTTATGATCAATCCCATGATATATATTGCTACGTTCACGCGGATTTATTTTACGAAATCGCCGATATTTTGCTATGGACTGCTCTAAATAGAACATAAGTCGATGTAGAAGTATTCTCCCTCACATTCATAATCCCTTTACAGAAAATTTGAATTTAGGCCTAAGTTATAGGCACACTTCTTCCTGGAAGAGATTCTGTGTTTAATATGAAATAATCAAGAGAACATCTACATGTGCTTACTGAAAAAATTGATGAAATAGAAGAGATATTAGAACAGCATCAGAATTGAATTAGGCCTAGGCGGGATTCTTGGCAGATAATGTGTGTGTGTATATCTTGAAGCATATTTTCTACGAAGCTGTCACATATAATATTTGGTAAGTGAAGGGTAGGCATTTCTAGCACCTCTTATAAACAGTTTAAGCACAACAATATACAATTTTAGTATGGATTATACAGTTATTTTGCAAGGTTAAACAAACCCTTTCTCTATCGACTACAATGGATCGAAGTTATCGGCTATCGTTTCAACACCTGCCGATCGGCTTGACTGCGAAACTGCGGGCTCATAAAACACGCTCTGAAAGTTAAGCAAGAATGAATTTACAAAAAATTATACGACCGAACACAGCTTTAAAGTCAAAATATTAATGGTTAATAAACCATTCTTACCGTAAAATTCAGAATTAAAAATACTGACTGCCCAGATAAATATAAATCCCCGCTTTTTACTGCCGACTAACGTGACCCTATAGCTCGGAAGATTTAATCAGCATTAGTACAGTATAATATTGTCATTTTCTTCTGAAAATTGAGTGTTTGTGGGTTACAAACTTGTTCTGGGTGAATCATCAATGCATTTAAAGCAGAAAAAAGCAAACGTTTATGCATCTAAAGCCATACTTGTGCCTGACAGCAAATTCCTCAGTGTGAACGCTCACATGGGATATTTGTGCAAAGAATATGTACTTAGGATAAGTATCCGGATACAAGAATCACGGAAATGGATCTGGAATTTGTATGGAGTATTTGTGTCTGCAACAAATTCCTCAGTGTGAACGTACTATGGTACGTTCACAAAGCTCTATGCGGGCACATTTAAGAAAATTATTTTCATAATCATGGTCACAGGAGAGGTTAAACTCACATGTAAGAAGGTAAAAGTCACCTAGCTTTGTTTTGTATTTTTGTTAAGGAAGGTGGACTTTATTACTGTATTACTGCATACATTTTTTGGCTTCCTTGATTTAGCAACAATAAATTTGAACAGCAGTATGTTCGTGTGGGTACTTTCTGAAAAGCGCTCAATGAGCACTATTCGAAAATATAAAATACATTGGGTGTTCCAGTTAAAATAATAGAAATGGAGTTACTTCTTGTTAAATCGGGAGTCCATAAAACTGAGTAATAAAGTTTTTGAGTTCTCCATATGTGGCTATTCCAACACACCGAATTTCATGTCACTGAACCCCATGCTTCAAAAGTTCTTTAGGTGGTGCGGGACTTTTAACTAACCCTGTATAAGGGAACCTAGTTGTTTCTAGGTTGTTCCAGACATCACCTGTGGTTATCTCAAAATCACTTCCCTGCTATAACTATTAAAAAACCAAGACAAACTTTGTGGACGTATGTATATCACATGCAAAGGAAGGCAATTACATTGCCGGACTGTAACCTGAAAAAAGGGAAGTGGGTTCTGAAAATTGTCCTTCCTCTTCATCACTGATTTTCAGGAGAATATGCTGAATTCTTTTCTTCAGTCTTTTTTTCAAGTGTTCAGATGATAGGCTTCTCATCACACCAGCAACGTATTTACCAAAAATACCACAATCATCTTCATCCTTTGCTAACTTCTTCATAGCTTTCTCTATAATTTCTGCATTTTCATATAGACTGCAAGTTGCACCAATTCTTCTCTTTTTTGCCATAAATTCTGTTTCTTCTTCATTCATCTATAAAAAAATCAAATCAATGTGGGTAAATGCAGCTGGACCCAGACACGAATGTGAAAACATAATATTTAATTTCTTAAAATGCATGTTACAATTTAGGATCTACAAGTGAAAAGAAAGTGTAATCATTAGGCTGACCATAAGTACGGTTTTGAATGGGAAAGTACCGTTATTTCCATATTTCTTGGCCATCCCATCGTTTGAATGAAAATGTCACTTTTGTAATGTTTTTACTAAAACATCTATTTTACTTTAATATTGGTCAAATGTAAATTATTATTCATAACCTATAATTGTTCTTAAATATCATGAATAACCAAGGAATCGCATTGTTTGATACTAACAAGGGAACTGTACGGGTTGTCATGTTGAAACCTAACCTCAAATTTTGCATATCGATGGGTCTTCATTATAAATAGATACGGGCAAAATATTAGCTGTTCACACGAACTTAAAGTGGGTGAAAACCTGTTTGTTATGTTCCATACAGAATCAATGGCAGGCACTTGTAGAGATCACTTGAGTAGCCTGCACGGTAGTAGCCTGCATGTGGGTTCACGTGATAGCAGGGTGTGCGATAAAGGATGGCAGGAGCTATCCTGGTACGTTGAATGTGCTTCACTGCATAAATTTTAGATAATCATTTCCACATTTTGAAACTATATAATCTGTACTGATATTGAAGGGTTAGTTATGATTGTTAATGTGTGTGTATGTGTGTACATGTTATAGAAGTGTGATCACTCAACTTAACGTGGTTTTTTCGCCATGCACAGCGAATCTACCATTGTTGAATACTGTGACAGCCGACTCATCATCGCAGTACGGCATACTGTGGGTAGAGAAGGTCCAAACCCCTCCTGCCGACAGCTGTGTGAGGCTACTCAATATTTAGATTTTCTAGATTCGTAATTATTTTTCACCCATTAGAAGTTTATATGAGCAGCTAATTTTTGGCACATGTCTATCTGGAATGACGACCTACTGATGTGCTAAATTTGAGGGTAGGTTTCGACATGACAACCCGTATGGTTCCCTCGTAAGTATCAATATCAATATTTATCAGAGAAAATATCACATCATGGTGTAGTTGAACAGCATACTTCAATAACAAAGTTCTGTTTTCATGAGATAGTATGATCTCTGTGGTTTTCAAATATGATTATTATTTATTCCGGCAATCTTTTTATCTGTTGTTATTGTTGTTATTATCGTTATTGTTATTATTATTATAATTATAGGCCTAATTATATTAAACTACCCCCTCTACCAGGTCTAAATTCGCAGTATGCTGAAGGAGTATGAAACTTATACCAGCCTATATCCACGTTTACGAATATAATAAACGTTAGCCCGAAACTAATTTACTGAAAATAGTCATTTAGCCCGTGTTAAGGATAACTATGAATATGGCTCCTTGTATTTTACCTAATTGAGACTGGCAAGACATTTGAAAATGAGGAGAAAAAGTTGAAATGATAAATAATAATTTTGAATACCACATATATCTCTCGTCCACTTGGGGATGGTTCTTCCATTTCCTCTTTTATTTTCTGAACTTCCATCTGTTCTTCACCTTCTCTCAATGTGTTCTGCATATCAACTGTTTTGCTATCATCACACTGAGGAGAGCCCGAGTCATCCTCCATACTCAACCTGGTTGATTCTTTCTCTTCCTCCATATTCGACCTGATTGATTCTTTCTCCTTATCCATTTTTCTGAAAATTATAAATATTTCATGTAGATACAACTGATAAGTGGAATGTGGTCTTGTGAGGGTGATTCAATTGTACTTAGGCCATGAACATGAACTACAACTTATGAACACCAACAATTATTTGAATGAATGAATGAATGAATTTTACAATTCAAGGCTATAAGGGGATTTATTATTAAATTATTTTTAAGCTCCCTAATTTAAATTTATTTCCATTTA
The DNA here is from genome assembly GCA_964059195.1 of Ectobius pallidus. NCBI lineage: Eukaryota > Metazoa > Arthropoda > Insecta > Blattodea > Ectobiidae > Ectobius > Ectobius pallidus. Next base: position 43,438,435 of record CAXKWD010000002.1, on the reverse strand, counting down.
AAATTTTCAGATATTCTGGAAGTAAAAATATTAAAGTGTACCCTTAACATAAGGGCTGTTTTCGATCAATCTTAATTTGCTGTCAAATCTTTGAAAATCATTTAAAAATGAGGACTGTTTTTCCAAAACTTGTTTTCTGCAGAAATGACTGAAATGAGTTTCACGTGGCACATGGTTTTTAAAACTGCTGGCTTTCATATCCTGAAACTGGTTATCTCAAAACTTAACTAGATCTTAATAAGATTTGAAATAACAATCCTCATGTTACGATTGGTAAATTATGCAATTTTTAATAACAGTTGGCAACTCTTACAAAAACCTGGCAATCTTGCTGCATTTTATGCGTGCACTGTTGTACATTACAAGTTAGGAGAGTGATGTAAGAAATGTAATTTGAACTTTTCCTGGTGCTGGTAATCCAGAACATTTTCTCAGGCTTCTACCAGTAGCAATTTGGAGAAATTTCAACATTTCGGAGTCAATCTGCAGCCCCATTGCCAATGAGAATGAGCTGGTTGGTGATGTTTTTCTTGTATATTGCATATGATATTTAGAATATAATGATTGATGAATATTTTAAACCTATCAGTGGAAAGGGGGAGGAAGAAGAGAAGAAGCACAGATAAAGTGGCAACTGCAAGATATCGTGAAGAAAGTGTAGAACCATTATATGCAGTAGCGGCTCGTGGTTATAAACATAGGTGAAGCACAAATCAAGGTTTGCAAAGTTTATGTAAATGCATCAACAGTAGGAAACACAATGTTCTCCCATAAGATCTCAAAGTGTTCAAGGGAAGAAGGTGGCTTTGTTATTTATCCTTGCTACCAATGCACATACCTGTACATTATTACATTACGTCGCTCACCTATCTTTTGTATATCAAATTGATCCTCCGCTTCTTGAAGACTGCAGAGTGCGAATAACATTTAAAGCCACTGAATCCAGTTTAATTCGTATAGTATAGTTTTTTAACGTAATGTTACAAAGGTTTATAGTAAAGTGCACACGGGTCGTTTTAACGGATTTCAATAATCTGTGGTTCATGAAAGCTTATATATCTATCTTGAATGTCAACTGTACAATAACAGTGGGAGCCCGGTCACAAAAATCACTAATTAGTGTGCCTCACAGTACTGCATATGATATAACTTGTCTGTCTGTGAGGTGGACCATTAGGGCAATCAGTCATAGGAGAGAGGTTCCATCCGGCGCTGTGAATTGAACTCCGGCTTAGCTCAGTTGGTAGAGCATTGGCGCGAATAGCCAAAGGTCCTGGGTTCAAGTCCCAGTGTCGGAGGAATTTTTCTCCTATAATATTCTCATGTAATGTCCAACAGAGACAATAATCTGTGGTTCATGAAAGCTTATATATCTATCTTGAATGTCAACTGTACAATAACAGTGGGAGCCCGGTCACAAAAATCACTAATTAGTGTGCCTCACAGTACTGCATATGACATAACTTGTCTGCCTGTGAGGTGGACCATTAGGGCAATCAGTCATAGGAGAGAGGTTCCATCCGGCGCTGTGAATTGAACTCCGGCTTAGCTCAGTTGGTAGAGCATTGGCGCGAATAGCCAAAGGTCCTGGGTTCAAGTCCCAGTGTCGGAGGAATTTTTCTCCTATAATATTTTCACAAAATAAAGTGTTTCTCAAAGAGTTAAATGTTTGCATACAGGTCTCTCCTGAAAAGTATGATTTTGCAGAAAGCGAGCTTTGGCAAATATGATTAGCATAATTTACTAACGACAAAAGAGGAAGTTTATTCAATAATGTTTGACTTACAAATAATACCATGTAATCATTTATGTACCTATAGGCAAAATGGAAGAACAGGTCACCACTTAAGCTCTGCCCACCCTGGCAGAGCATTGCTATGGCGATGGCCCGCTTCCCCGCTATAGCCCCTTATACCAAAGCTTATCACTAATTACTACAATACGAGGCATCCCCAATATGAAAATAACCCTTGTACCAAACCATATGCACTAATCGCTACCATACGAAAATAACCCTTGTACCAAACCATAATTATGCACTAATTACTACCATACGAAAATAACCCTTGCACTAGTTACTGTAATACGAGGCACCCCTTGAACCAAAAGGGCTCTCTAAACTTAAATAGATGAATTCTTGCTTCACACCCCAACGATCACTCGATGGCGTAGTGGTTAAAACAACTGGCAATGATGCTAGCGGTCCTGTGTTCGAATCCCGGGCATAAACCAAGTATCGGGTGCTAAATAGGCTCCGCCCATCCCGCGTTCCGTTGCCATGGCGACAGCAGCTGTCGGCCGGCGACCTCTCGCCCCGATCTTCTTCCGACCGTTCCCGAACGTACTCCCGACCGTCTCCCCGCCTTCATTCGACAGTCAACACTACCCCTATTGAAAATACCATTCCCACGATGCGACAGTGCCCCTTGTACCAAATATTCAAAATACGAGATGCCCCTTGTACCAAATATACCCACCTAAGTATTTACAAATTACATTATCATTCTTATTACTCGTCATGTATTACACGTCTCTGTAGTACAAAGGCTAGAAGTTTTCTCGATTTTTATTGCAATGGCACTCGTGGTGTAGTGGTCAAGGCGATGGACTAGAACGCTCGCGGTCCCCGGATCGAATCCCCGTAGGTGCAAAAATTAGTAGGATAGGAATAGGTCCCAAATAGGTAGGTAGGGTGAAGGGGAGAAAGGAGGTAATAGGGAGGAGAAGAGGAGAAAAGAGATAAAAGGAGAAAATAAAAAAAAATAATTTTGTGTTTCTGCTGTTTCCGCCAGATGTCTCTGCGCCGCTACTACTAATTCCACCATTACCTACTAGATGTCTCCCACTGTTTCATTTAGTTAGTCATGGGAGGAGCCTATTTGGCACCCGATATTTGGTTTTTCCCGAATCCCGTTAGGTCGAAAATGTATAGGATAGGAATAGGCTCCAAATAAGTAGGTAGGGTGAAGGATAAAGGAAAAAGGTGAAGAGAGGAGGAGAAAGGGAAAAAAAATTATTTTTCCCAATTTTCAACGATGCTAGTAGTTCCATCGTCGCCACCTAGATGTCTCTCATTGTTTAATAGTGAGTTGGGTGGGCGGAGCTTAAGCGGCGACCTGTTATCATTTTTCCCTTTTATACCAATACTTAACCTCACCTATGTTGGTTTTCTTTAATAAAAACGTCTGTTATGTGAATGTGTTATTTTATAAACACAAAAGAAATTTACGGATACGTATCACACATACACCTAAATCCTAAACACATATAATCTTAAGATCTGGTGTAGTATAAACGTAAAGTCAACCTTACATACTCAAATATTTCACAAAGCACACCATATTTGTTTAGGACATGAGAAGATGAAAGACACCAGTGAGGCATATCCGAAGTCGGGAGTTACCTATTAGAAGTTAGCGTGCGCGATGCCGCCATATTACCAAGACCAAAATTCGAAAACATACAATCATTCAATAAATAATAATAGGGGTAACATTTAGGGTTCCCAGAAGTCCCGTAAAATACGGGAACGTCCCTTTTTTCGCTAATGCGTCCCGTTGTCCCGAAAGAAGTCGTAGGGACGCAGTTTTTTCCGGTATTTTAATTTATTTAATTGTACGCTTTATTTTTTTCCTCCAAGGACAATAATAAAAAAAAAATGGGACGGCAACAAAGACGTTCTATATATCTGACGGCAATACTGCTAGCAAATACTCTCAATAAGTAATACCGTCCACTCCCTGTCTTTTTCCGGGACACGCTACTACTAGCGCCGCCAGTGAGCAGGAATGGGCAGTTACTCGTCAGCTGATATAGTTAACGTTTGTCTGTTGTGTTTTGTGTACGAAAATAATATTTTCGTAATAATATTTTTTATTAATATTTATATAAATTTTATAATATTTATAAAGAAAATAATATTTTATATTATATTATAATATAAATTCTAGTAAAACAGGGTGCCCACGAGGGGGGGGGGGGGTTAAGACGCAGACTGCGTCATTGAAATTTCTTGGGGGGGGGGAATATTATCGTGTTATGAATTTTCTGGTCGGGGGTTGAAAATTGTTGCAAAATTAGAGTTTTATATGTTAAAAATAAAAACGGTCAAGTTCTATAACTTCAAAAGGTCTCTTTTAATTCTTTATAAAGATAAAGATGAAGAATTTCGACAGCCATGGGCGTCCATACCCGGGGGGGGGGGGGTCGCAAGGAAAAAAATGTATATTATTAATTATTATAGTCAGGTGTTTTTCTTTTAAGACAATTATTTGAATTGCAGAAGTTTTACCAAATCGACAACATGGAAGCAGAATCCACAGTGGATTAGGAAAGGGGGGTTCAGACCCCCAAGAGTCAAAACCTAAAATTCTATATTTGCATTTAAAAAATATATTTATTTAATTAAACAAGATTTGTTGGTGTGTCAAATATGATATAGCAGTTATTTTCTTTTCATAACGTAATGAGTAGGCCAATTATGTCCACTGTTCCATGTGCTATTTAACTTTTCTTATAAATAGTAATAAGTAGGGACCGGATTCTTAGGTTTTCACCTATTTTTTTCCTTACTTCCAAAACAAAAAGCGCTCATACACTTTTTCGAATCATGTCCATAGGATTCACCCACATTAATTCTGTAGCACCTAAAAATACCTAAATGGGGTATAAAAACCTAAATATACCTAAACAGGATATAAAACCTAATATATCTAATTTAGGCTACTTTTTATGTCTTTTTTGTTTGTCGGTTGAGAAATCGGTATTTTGCGGAGAGACAATTTTTGTCGGGTTGAAATTAATACTACCAGCGTTTCGTTCAACCCATTGTCGTCTAGGATGGACAGTATCTAAAGAGGAAGTACAAGAGTATCGGCGTATTCTTTTTAAAATATTCGTACAAACAACGATTGTTCTGCCCTGTTATTCATCTAATTTTTAAATAGACGTGTTAATTATGCCGAAACAAATGAAATCGAGTTTATTCCGGCAGTGGATAGGCGACGACCTGAATTCCTCTACCGATGGAAAAGTAATATTTTGTCAAGCCTGCCAGAAATACGTAAATATTCTTTACCTTTCTAGAAAAGGAGGAAGTTTTCGTCCCTAGTTGATCTGTTGTGCGGTTAGCATGCATAACAACCAAAGAAAGGAAAATAATCAGTTTCACATTTTCCACATCCAACCATAAAGTATTTTATTCACTAAATTAGGAGCATTGGATTCGAATCCTGAGAAGGGTAGTGTCTAGATACAGTATTAACTATTAACTAAGAGATAACAGGAAGAACTTCACAGTTGAGAATCTTGAAAGATATTTTATTACTGTAACCAGGAAATGTGAGGCAATCTTATTTTCACTGCTTCTTTTGATTGTTTATGCTTTCTTTCTTCAATTGTATAATATTGTACTAAAGCAAGTTTACACAAATTTAAGTCAACTTTGTTAAGTTAAACTTTACAAGTATTATGTATAGAATCCTATGTAGCACATTCAAATTCATTAAACCAATTATTCTACCCGAAAACGATATTTTGGACAAAAAACCTAAAAAAAAATCCATTTTACCTAATGGAAAACCTAAAACAGTGTTTTTAAAAACCTAAAAATCCGGTATTATAATTTAGGTAACAATTTCATGTTTAAGTTGCCATGTCTTAGAGTATAGTAAACAAATTTGCTAACTAGTTTTTCAGTGCTAAAATAGCGTAAAATATGATTTTCATTAGTTCAACATTTAAAAATTTCCCGGGGGTGGACACCCGACTTAGGTAACATTTTCTTGTTTACATTGGCATGTCTTAGAGTATGGTAAACAAATTTCCTAACTAGTTTTTTAGTGCTAAAATAGCGTGAAATGTGATTTTCATTAATTCAATATTTAAAAAATTTCCGGGGCTGGACCCCCACCTAGGTAATGATTTCTTATGTACATTGAAATGTCTTAGAGTATGGTAAACAAATTTCATAACTAGTTTTCAGTACTAAAATAGCGTAAAATGTGATTTTCATTAGTTCAATATTTAAAAATTTCCCGGGATGGACATCCGACTTAGGTAACATTTTCTTGTTTACATTGGCATGTCTTAGAGTATGGTAAACAAATTTCTTAACTAGTTTTTGAGTGCTAAAATTTGTTGTATCGTTCATCATGGCGGATTTTTCAAATGAAATTTTTCCTGGTTGAAAGTGATATTATATAGTGAAATAGCGTCTTTTTTTTTTTTTGTGATTTGTGAAGCATATGACTTTTTAGTGTTTGGATTGTTAAGTTAATGTCAAGTGGTACTTTACTGAGTGCGAATTAACAGTGTGGCGCTGATCTATTTGTGACTCATTTTGTTCTTTCCCCAAGTGGGAAGTTTTCATTAAACTTCACTTTTTTGTTTGTTTGTTAAATAACTTACGTACGGTGCATTATGAATCCTACTGATACTGACATATCCACTCGGGTAGAGTTACCAACCACTCTCATATCCACTGACTCTGAAATGGACATTGAAAATACATCAAACAAAAATCATACCCAAACTGCATCAGTATCTCCTGCTAGTCCTCCACGAGAAAAACAAAAACTAACTTACTTGTATCAGGATGCTAGTCCGTATATTGTAATAGTTGAATCCAAAGAAGGATCAATATTTCACGCCCACCCTATGAAACTCGGAAGGATTTTGTATGAAAAGGAAAATAATATACACATACAGGATATACGAAAGATCGGCAAAAACAAACTTGAAATCAAGTTCCTTTTTCACCATGATGCTAATGCTTTTCTTACCTCCTCTTTTGATGATAATTTTAATACAATATCTTACATACCTTTCTCACATGTGCATACCAAAGGGGTGGTCAAAAATATAGACCTAGACATTTCACCTGAAGACATAAAAACTCATGGCAGCACACCTGAACAAGCTGCAATTCATCATGTCTACCGGTTCAATCGAAAAACGTTAAATGAATCTGGTGAAATACAGTATCTCCCAACGACTACATGTCTAATAACCTTTCGTTCACAAATCTTACCATCTTCTCTCTCTATTTTCTACTATCGTTTTCAAATTGAGAAATACAATGAGCGGGTTAAGCAATGTTACAACTGTGGAAAATTTGGACACTCCATGTCTATATGTCGTAACATAACCAAATGTCTTAAATGTTCTTCACTTCACCCTACCAGTAATTGTCAAGAAACCAATGTGAGATGCATTAATTGTGCACAAGCTCATGACACTAGAACAAAGTCATGTCCAAGTTATAAACTTGAAGTATCCATACAGGAGAAAATTAATAGCCTCCATATCACACGATATGAGGCAATACAAATAACGAAAGGAAAGAACACTTATGCTTCAGTGGCATTATCAAACTCTTCTTCACGCTCCCCGGCATCTTTGCCTTTTGTGCCCAAAGTCCTAAACTCACCACCAGCTCCACCACAACCACCTATGGCTCTTCAACGACACATTTTTTCTCCTCTTCAGCAGCCACAGTCTAACAAGAGAAGGAAACAAGATCAAGTTAATACAGTAAACCAGACCTCAAAGCAAGTGGTTCAAAATAAACCTTTCTGGCTTCCACACTGGAAACCAGACACCCATCCCATTACTCCTATCACCCGCACTAACCATGAGCAACCTGCTTCTTTGGCTTTGTCCAATTCTTCTAGTCAACCTTCCCAAGATTTCATCACTATCAACAAAGAACATTTTATGGCAGCTTTTAACGATCTCCAACAAAGTATCCTGTCCCTTTCTACCCCAGATAAATCAACCCTAGAAGCATTACTCCATACTATGAAAGCATCCTTCTCCATATCTAAGTAAACTATGTCCCATAATCCTTCGCTCACCATTCTTCAATGGAATGCCCGCAGTGTAAGGAACAAATCACAAGAACTTAAAAACTTTCTCACAAACACACCTACAGACATAATCATTATATTAGAAACATGGCTCAAACCTGCACACAAATTTAAACTACACCCATACAACATCATTAGATATGACCGGACACGAGATGGGGGTGGTCTCATGATCCTTCTGAAACCAAATTTGTCCGTAACTTCAACTAATAAAGTCTCCAACTACACTGAAACATTTCAAGCTATTCAAATTACTCTCACACACATAGACATCATTGCAGTATACAACACAAACACCAATCACATCACCTCTACCTTCTGGAAAAACAATTTTGCTATCTCCCCTACTCGCAATACAATTGTTTGCGGGGACTTCAATCTTTCTCTTACACCCCAACAAATCAGGTCACATTCACACAATATGCTATTCTTACACTCACTACACACCTCAGATTTAATTCTATTAAATACAGACCAACCTACTCGTCTTGGCAATAGACATCAAAACAACACCTCTCCTGACCTCACTTTCATCTCCACTCACCTATATCCACATACCACTTGGCTCCCAGCACATGACACAATGAACAGTGATCATCTCCCGCTTCTCATAGGCATAAACAAAAATTTCACAGCAACAGCTGATACTCCCATAATTATTCAACCACGTATTCACAATTGGACTCATTACACAGAAACCATCACTCATTCAACAGCTCTCCTTATTAACCAGTCTACATCATATCATTCTTTTGAAGACATTCATCATCTCATCACCTCGTATCTTCATAATCACCTCTCACCTCATATTATTAAACACCCTAACCGAAGACTAAAACCTCCTTGGTGGACTTCTGACTGCTCTCATTCCATTGCCAAAAGGCGACTAGCCCTATCCAACTTTCGACGCACCCCGACACAACAAAACTTTTTTACTCTAAAACAAGAAACAGCTAGAACAACTCGCACTTTACGACACACACGACGTCAAGCCTGGAAAACATACTGTGACAACATTACTAGGGCATCTTCGACTTCTGATGCATGGAAAAAAATTAAGTTTTTCACTAACAAGAGGCCCCGACAAACTTATCATATTCATTTCAATATTGACCTTCAACAACAATTTCTACACAATATAGCACCTGATACTGTTCTACCTCAACCTTACCAAATACCAACTACACATTCCCTTTCTACACACCCTCTAGATCCTTTGATAGCTCCCATCTCAGATTCTGAATTCAATTCTATTCTCCAACGACATAAACGTTCAACGGCACCAGGACCTGACAAAATCACTTATGACATGATCAATCATCTTCCCCCTATTACAAAGACAATACTACTACAAACATACAACAACATTCTTAATACTCAAACTATTCCTGTTTCTTGGCTCCATTTCCATGTCCTTCCCATACTCAAACCTAACAAACCTGAAACGCAAGTCTCCAGCTACCGCCCTATTATACTAAGCAACACCTTTCGAAAAATTTTTGAACAAATACTTACTAGACGACTTATATTTCATCTAGAACGTTACGGACTTTGGCCTCGACATCAATATGGATACAGACCAGGACAAGGAACTAACCACGCACTCCTTCATCTCACCACTGAAATTTATAACTCCTGGGCACAGCGAAAAGCCCTTTTAGCCCATTTTTTTGACATTAGCAATGCATATGACTCTGTGCATATACCCATCATGTTAGACTTTTTAAGCAAATTATATATTCCACCCCCATTCATTTCACTCATTGAACAACTACTTAAAGACAGACAACTCACCTTACAACCTTCTTTCTCTTTCCAGTCCACTCGATCTACCTCCTCCGGCCTCCCTCAAGGCTCTGCTCTGAGTCCTATCCTGTTTATTATTTACACAAGACATCTTACACAAGCACCTTTCATCAAAAGTCAATTATTGCTATATGCTGACGACATGATACTTTACTCCAGAATTGATCGCACAATATTCAAAACTGACTGTACGACGGAACAAACTGATCTAAATACACTCAATAATTACATTTTACACCTTGGTCTTACCATAAATGCCTCCAAAAGTCATACCATTCTTTTTCATACTACCAAAATGACTCATCAACCAAAATTATACATTAATAACAGCCCAATACCAATAACAGATACAGTTAAGTATTTAGGAATTCATCTCACACATAATTTAAAATGGAACATACATTATCGTCACCTTCACAATCATATAACCACAGCCAGCCAAATTTTTAAATACATAGCTGGGAACAAGTGGGGTTTTCATCCTTCTCATATGATCTCTTTATATCACAATTTGATACAATCAAAAATCGATTATGGCAATGTTATAGTTTATAATCCCACAAAATCTTGGCAACAAAAAATCACTTCGCAAATTTACTCAATAGCTAAACGCATTCTTGGTATAACTGGCAACCCCAGTACTGTGAAAGTTTTACAAGAAATTTGTTTCCATCCTTCGTCTCTCAGACAACTAATAGCAACTCATAAAATTACAGGAAAACTCTTTTCTAGCACCCAGTCACCTCTTTACAATAAAATTCTCTGTTTGTATTACAAATATTGCCGCAATAATCTTCAAGCTTTACCCTACATTCCACCATTTATTCCTATCTTCCATCAATACTACACACATCAACACAAACAAACCTTTCCAAGACCACCTGCATACTGTATAGACTACTCGTTACATGCACACACAATTCATTCTGATATGACATCATTTCACAAGCATGATCCTCATCCTTCATCCACTTTACATACGTATATTGATCAATATAAAGTAACACATAACATTCACTCAGTAGAACTTTTCTTCACAGATGGTTCAAAAATCTCTGGTGGAGTAGGTGCAGCCTATTACCATTCTAACACACACACTGACAAATTTTTTTCATTACACCCACATTTTTCCAATTACACTGCAGAACTAGTTGCCATTAGACAAGCGCTTGCCTCCATCCATACACACAATACACACATTATCATTTGTACAGACTCACAAAGTGCTATTCAGCAAATAGTTAAGTATAACCCCCGCCCTACTCTAGGGTGGTGGGAAACAAATTGTAAATACTTCATAAACAAACAAACAGAACACAACAATCACATTACACTCCTTTGGATACCAGCACACCGTAACATTAAGGGTAATGAAAGGGCAGATAAACTTGCCAAAATGTCTGCACAATCACACACACATCACACTTTTCTAGTTCCCATTCAAGATATAACCAAACAACATATACAAGACCTTCGACAACGACACATATCCAACACACACATACGTCCATGGTTCTATAAGGCTGCAATACCCAGAACACATGTTTCTTTAATTTCTAAAATAAAACTAAATGTAGCTGTTACGCCCAAATACCTACACAAAATAAGAAAATTAGAAACCCCCCTGTGTGATTGCGGGGAAATAGGAGACCTTAATCACATATTTTTTGGATGTAGTTTATTCAAACAACAAATAGACCAACTTTATTATCATATTCATAAATACAAAGGTACAGGACCATGGACTATTACATCACTTATACATGACGATGAAATACACATGAGCCATATATTACATAAACACCTTACTAACCACAGAACACCAATATTATTATTAGAAGTGAACAGCGCATGTCAAAACTCGGAAACAAAAAGCGATTACAGCGCTCCAACGGGTCGGGCAGTTAAGCTGTAAGAATGAAAAATTTGCGTGCCAGAACACATGTATGAAAATGCATTCCAAATTCTGTAAAACCATAGCCCACTAGTATTAGCGGGCTACGGTAATGACGATAGCCCACTAATACCATCAGGCTATAGTGATACAAACAATTATCTTTTAAAAGCATTGAACACAAAATGCACTAAATAATGAACACCTTAAATAAAAAATAATAATTTGCAAACAATATGCGTCAGATCTTATAAAAACCGTAGTGTAGAATACCTTCTAGAATTTCTGCTACTCACAACATACATGTCTCAATGATTGCTGAAATATGTATTACTTTAGATGACTGTATAAATAAAAAACAAACACCCTTGATTAATGAATTATATTTATAAAAACTGATTTTAAAAATATTACATTACCATAAATATTAGTAGCTTCCTGTCACTTGAATTCCTTTTACCTCAGTCATACACAGAAGTATGAATCTACTTTCTATTCTCACAAAAACTAGGCGAGGCTTGAGATCACTTCCCACATTTGATTGGGAATTCACAGGGATTGGGTAAATCACGAGTCGCAAGTTGCTTTGGGATAACTTGTCTAGTATGGTTAACGAAATCTTTCTCCAGGAAGTGGTCTTCACACATGAAATAATTAGCACAATTCCCATTATCATCTAAATTGCACTGATGTTTCAGTTGGTTCACGTTTGATTTTTTCGGAAACCTGTAGAAATGTTTGTTTTTGTAGTTCACGTTGGATTTCATACTGAAGTATTTACTTCCGCAGCCAGGGAACTTACAGGAATATTTCACTCGTTTCTGAAACAAAGAATACGAAACATTAATCTTAATAATTCGTAGAACATGGAATAAATATTAATTCAGGATTGTTTTAAGTAGTTAATGTATTTTAACTTACCTTCGCTATTTGCCATCTTTATAATATGTTAATTATATCTCCTCCTTTTCCAAACACTAATGCATACAGATCGTTTCAGAAAAAAACCAGATATTACGCCTTTTCGTATATTGCTGTCATATGTTTCGAAACAAACCTGCCGCCTTGGCAACAGCGATCACAGTGCACCAAACCGGTCGGGCAGTGAACTAATGAGCTGTTGCTATTCTTTCAATGTTACTTTCACCCCCGTGTTACTAACTGCAAGATGAAAGTTTAAACAAACAATAGTACCAACCTCCCACATATACTTTCCCTTTCTACAATAAACTTCTTATGACGCTGATACTCCAAGACTGTGAGAGGGGCGTCGTAAAATAACCTGGAAGAAGAAGAAGAAGAAGAGTGCTAAAATAGCGTAAAATGTGATTTTCATTAGTTCAATATTTAAACATTTTCTGGGATGGACCCCCGACCTCTTTTTGGGGGGTATTCCAAACCCCCCCGGCACTTCCGACCCTCCCCGCAATTATTTTCTGGCTACTTATTATATTATTAATATAAAATACAAAGTGGCCCAAGAAGTTAAAGCGACAAAAAATAAATTAAATTAAAAAATTGCCTCCCCCCCCCTAGAAAATATCATATGGGCGCCTTTGTCGACAGGCAATTGGGTTGGGGGTGAGCAATGAAGTTTGGGGGGTGAGCAATGAAGTTTTGGGGGGTGGGCACCCCTGAGTAAAATAATAAATACAACATAGGCCTAAAGAAAATGTCCGGTTATGTAGGTGGCATGATATGTGCCGTCTATGGTTGTAATAATTATTTTGAGAGTGAAATAAGTAAAATCGTTAATTAGAGTGTGTACAAGACTGATTCATACAGATGTTCATTGGCTTACCATCCGAATTGTTTTACATGTAAAAATTTCAAATAAAAAAAAAAAGTATATATTGTACAAAGTATCTTGCAAATCGTAAGAATTAAAATTTAAAGCTGATTTTCACGAAAATGTATTAAAGTGAAACAATTAGTTTTGATACTTATTAAAAAAAGTGTGTGTGGAACGCCATGCGGCAGAAGTGAAACTTTTTATTTTTTTATTTTTTCAATTTTGGATTAGTGGATTTTTGAAATTTTGGATTGTTGGACTTTTTAATATTAGGTTTTTGTACTTTTTAGATTTTGGATTTTTTAAATTTCTGATCTTTTAATTCTTTAATTTTGGATTTTTGGATTTTTTACATTTTAGATCATCGAATTTTTTTAGTTTTGTATTTTTTAATTTTTTATTTTTAATTTTGGATTTTTTTTATTTTTATATTTTAGAATTTTATAATTTTGGATATTTATGTTTTAAATTTTGGATATTAAGATTTTTTAATTTTGGATTTTTTAAATTTTGGACTTATTAATTTTGGTTCTTTGAATTTTTTTGATTTTGAAATTTTAGATTATTTAAATGTTGGATCTTTGATTTTTTATTTTTTGTATATTTTAATTTTGGTGTTTTTAAATTTTGGATTTTTTAATTTTTGGACTTCTTTAGTTTTGGATAAGCCTAATCATTGAGTTGATTGTTTTCTGTGCAGTCCGTTCCGTCACACCTCACTAATTTCGTGACGATTTTGAGCGTTACACAAGCTCTCGATTTACCCCTACCGCGGCTAAAGAAGTTTTACTTAAAAAATTAGCGTTATCATCATTTAATTAAGTTAGTTTAGCGGTAGTGTAAATTATGTTATTTCCCGACCTAATTCCTGCATTATCAAGCACAAAAATAAGTTACTGTGTCATCAGGACTTTGAAAAACAAATTTATTTCTGCAGCTATATAGGTTCATTAAGTAGCTTCTGTGTTCTGTGGCTTCTGAGACTGCTGCCCATTCCTACTCAACAGATGGCACCTCTGTGCTAGTGGACATTTTGAACAAAGGGAATAGAGTAGAGTGGGCGGTATTCTTATTGAGAGTATTTGCTGCTAGCTTCACTGCGATTTGAGGGACCATTCGGGATATAGTCCAGTTACTCATTGCATACCCAGGCGGCTTCCTTTCGTTAGGAGGAAAAATTTGCCGACAGCTCAACCCATGTTCTTTGTTTTTACCGCACCAATCAGCTAGTTACCCCAGCCAATCAAAATCTAAGAATGTCCTGTGGCGATTTTGACAGCTACTCGTCTACTCCGCGTGGAGTGAAATGCATGGTTGCAAGATCAAGTTACAGTAAACAATAACACGTGTGTATTGAATAAAGCGAAGGAAGAACTGAGGTCAGTGATAACAATGAGAGAATATTGCAACGTTGCTTTTGTTTTGGAAAGCGGAAGCCCAAGACCGATTTAGTCAGATCAATTAACATAAAGAAACACCGAAACCTTTGAAGCCGACTGGCCATCCAATGAGTAACTGCACTATACTTTAGCATGAGTATGACCATGCTTGGTCGTGTAGGTTTGCTCTGTTGCATTGAGGAAAACCCCGCTGGAATTTCATCAATATCTTTGAAACTGAATCCTGTTGCACCCAGTGGCGTATAGAAGGGGGAGTCCAGTGGGTCCGGATCTCCACCGAAATCAAAACCTAAAATTCTATTTAAGTTCTTTAAACTCCATTTTGTCAAATATTTATTTTATTTAATAATAAAATACTGAACATATAAATGTAGGTCTATTGTTTCCATTGTTCCATGTGTTATTTAACTTTTCTTATAAATAGTAATAAGTGTTATAACTTAGGTAACGATTTCTTGTTTAAGTGGCATGTCTCAGAGTATGGAAACAAATTTGCTAACTAGTTTTTCAGTGCTAAAATAATGAACCATTTTGTAACTATTGAAGCGTACTTTCAGAAATATTTTATTGTTTTCTTCAATTTTTCATATGAAAATATGAGTTTGAAATTCGGGTAAATTAAAAAAAAAATCACTTTTTGGGCCAAATTTTATATGAGAAGGAAGTGATTCTAAACATCCAAAATTTTTTTATGTCAAACCTGCACATGATTTGTCTGTGAGGAAAAAATTAGGGTCTAAAAATACATCCCTTATTTCTAAATTGGCCTCAAATAGGCCTATTACCGTTTTTCAGATTTTGACTGTTTTTGGGCTTAAAAAATGGGTACCCTTCAAATAATCTGAAAAATTGCACAATAGAAGCCTTTTATGTGCCAAACTCACAGCTAAAATTTATATTTCTAGAAACAACTCCTTCTATTAATTTGGTAGAACTGAAATATCAAACTCTTTAGGGTAGCGTATTTGGGAGAAACTACATATAACTCAACAACCATAAGAGTTAGAAATTTTAATTATGAATGATTTTATAACTATTAAAGCTTGCTTTCAGAAATATTTTGTTTTCTTCAACACAGAATTTTTCATATGAAAATATAAGTTTGAAATTCGGGTAAATTAAAAAAAAAAAGTAATTTTTTGGGCCAAATTTTATGACAAGGAAGTGATTGTAAACATTCAAATTTTTTGTTATGTTCAAACCTGCATGTGATTTTTCTGTGAGGAAAATATCAGGGTCCGAAAATACATCCCTTATTTCTAAACTGGCCTCAAATATTATCGTTTTTTAGATTTTGACTATTTTTGGGCTTAAGTATCTCTGCTGGTTACCCTTCAAAAAATCTGAAAAATTGCATAAAAGAAACCTTTCATGTGCCTAACTCACAGTTAAAATTTCTACTTCTAGAAACAACTCTTTCTATTAATTTGATAGAACTGGAATACCGGTATCTTACTTTTTAGGGGAGCGTATTTGGGAGAAACTACATTCCAGAAACAGTAAAATTGAGGATGACAGGAGGACAAAAATACACTAATATTACATACCAGATGATAATAATGGGTAAAATAAACTTTTAGACAACATCAAGTTAAAAATTAACAAAACATATGTATAACATATTGATTTGATGGCTATCAACATTTAATTACACTTATTTTCAGAATTTTTGGTCATCAATTTGAGTTTTGCAGCCACAAGAGTGTCTCAATTACCCTCATTTATCAGAACAAGAAGCAGTAATGCTAATCATTCCCTAATTTGCTATAGGGTGCAAATTCACTTTTAACGACAGTCCTAGAGCACTATGAAACCATTAACATATAGTTCACACATGCGCACAATATCAGTTTCCATACATCATGCAGTGAAACTGTAAATGTGCGCATGTGTGAACTATGTGTTAACGGCTTCTGAGTGCTATCCAATATAATATATTGATATTAGTAACCGATATTCATATCAGTATTTTGCTTCTGATATCCCATCCCTATCCCTGACCATAGCCCGGTAGTATCCTCCTACTAAATTCTAGTAGTATGCTCTTACTAGTGGGATTTGCCTTGACAAAACAAGTAAATTACCGTACATGCAGTTAATTAAATTTGTAAACAAGTGAAAATTTACAGAAAATTTTATTAGAATAAAAATTGAACTAAGATTCTATGGGCTGGAGGTTGGATCTTACTTTAGTACATGCTATTAAATTATCGTACATATATTGTACGAGTACTGAACTGGATCGTTCAGTTGGCTAAGGATATGACACAAGCTCAATTGAGATCACACACTAGTGGGCTATGGCACAATCACTCTTGTCTGGATGGGCGAGTAGCAGAATGTTTTAGCCACACTAAGGCTATTCTATTCTATTCTATTCTTTATTCTGTCCAACGGAACATATTATATGTTATGGGACTCGTCAACATACAAGTAAGAACACAAAATTACAATTACAAATATACATACAAGGCTGCCTATACTGTGATGAGATTGATTATTCTGGCTGGAATAATAAATTACCTACAATAATATCCAGTTTGTTAATAAAACCAGCTATGAACACAACAATTTAACAAACCTTTTGCATTTAATTTAATTACGTACAAATTAATTTAGTTTGTTTAATTTATTTACCTTTAGTTTAATATCGAAATTTGAAGAAAAATGTAGGCCTGTGAATATTCAACCACAATCACTGCTTTGAATATTCTGGAAGTTTTTAAATGGTAGCTCTGGCAGACAGGGATTTTTTCAAAAGCAATAGTACTTTTGACCTTAAGGAACCCGTAAAAGAATTAGCCGAAATCAGTTTCAGTGTAGTTGGTTTTTTGTTTCTCCTGAAAATTTTTATTTTTCCAAAGAGCGAGTTTTGACAAAAAGGGTCTTTAATTTGGGAGATATTGAGTCATTCTAAGGAAACTGGTGCTAGCATCCACTTACAGTAACTCTTCCCACGTTTAAAAATTTGAAAGAGGGGAATAGTTGCTGAGAAGGATTTGAATCCATGAAATTTCAGAAACCAGAGCTCTCTTAAAGATTTTTAAATTGCTTATCTGACCACATCACAATGTAAAATATTTTATTAATTAAATTCATTATTTGTCAATGCTGAGATTTAAATTTGATTACAAAGACATGCATTCATGGTCCACCTTTACATTCTTCTGGTCCAACACTGTCATTCCAAGAGAATTGGCAAGCCTAGCTAAAACCCCTTAATCCTCAAACTCCCATTGGAGTGCAAGAAGAGAGTAAGGCTTAAGTAAGTATCATACATTTATTATTAAGGTTTACTCAAAATTCAACTATAATAACTCTATTATACCTATCTATTTCTAATCTAGATCAAAGTTGTTTTGCTAAGTATATGATCACAAAATTACCCTTCAAAAGAAACATTATCTTCGTAATAATTTATTACAGTAATATGTTTATTCAAGATAGCATATCACATTGTCAAATGTTTAAAAGCATTATTATTTTGTTATCAAAGATCTTTTCCAAAGATAAATATACTGTATGTAGGCATTATATTTGCACAATTTGTACAAGTACCTCTTTCAAGTATTGCTCCTAACTTACTAGAATATGAATAACTTATAATCTATTGTAACACTGTAGGTAAGGAAAGTTTAAGTAACACATGAGTGCTTAAGTAGGCCTATTTTTACCTATGTACGTGACATTACCAGATTAAAGCGTATGATGTTAGATTATTATAGGCCTACATTAATGTATCGTTACTGCTATATGTTTCACTCTTACATGCATCCTTTTCAATTACCCATGCATAATGTAGATAGATTTACTAGATATAACTTGTTTACTGTACTAAGTAAAGAAGAAAATTTCTGCAAATTGTACTGCTTCAAATTTACTTGGAAGGATAAGTGGGATTTAACCAGTGAATTCACAGGAGGTTAGGAAAGATATTTTATCACAGGAAACAAAAAGTTTACTTTAATCATTAATCTACCCACTTATATCTCGTGACCAAACAACTTCCTTTACACATGTGTCCTGTTTATTGCGTCAGTTTCATCTTTGTTAGGTCTTGACCTGCTGAGTCCAAACGCTTTTACAGGGAGAATGATGGTTAAATTATTGCATTCTACAAGTCAGGTAAGTCATTTTACTATTTCAGCTGATTGCTTTGCCATGCTGAATGTTAAATCGGTGAAAAAAGCATGAAACACGAAGAAACTAAGTAAGTGCATGCAGATGGTTTGTGAATGGTCTTACACCTTACGCTATTTTCCGCAGGCCTCTTTTGAGATCTATTCAACTACCGGTGTGTTATTTTCATGGTTTTCATTTTCAAAGGGGTGCCCATCATCCCCCTCAAAGGCTACGGTGCACCCCACAAAAAAGACATCGCCCTTAGCACAATGTTTACAGAAAGCTCAAGTTCATTTTTTTTTTTAACACAGGTGAAAAGTTCGCAAAACCTAATGCTACTGTAGCTGGGCCCACAAATTAAAAACTTAAACATCCAATTAGAAAGTTAAAATCGACCAAATAATCATGATATGTATGACTTCGATAAAATAAAAATAATATATTTTTGGCAAGTCATATGGACCTATTTTATTATTTTCTAATACAATGAATCTTCTTGTAGTTGTCTAAATAGACTAATAGAGTAGTAGTAATGCTATATGTTCTGAATATATAGTGCAATACCTGTTTATTGTTCCTTTTATTCATTCCAGAAAATTATCCTTTGATAAGCCACATTAACTTATATAGGACAGTATGATACTTTTTTTATGATCTAGCACATTTTTTAAACTTCAAAATACAGAGAAAAAAGTAACTGTACAAAAAAATTGTAAAAAATGTGTATATTACCGGTACATTCAGAGTATTGTTGTAACAGTGTAATGTTGCACTTTTCAACATAGGGGTACCATACATATTATGCTAACAGTTGTATTTATAAACAAAACTATTTAATTAGTATTTAAAATAATTAGTATTTAATTACTAGTTAATTTATTATATGTAAAAGTAATGCTGTAAAGTGTCCACTTTCCATGGCCTTTGAAGGAGAGCACTTTTCCTGTTAGTACGTACAGAAAATTTATCATAACTTTAATGTTGGGGATTCTTTCTCTGAAGCAACTTGTTGGTGGTGAAGATAGAATGATCTGAACAGAATATTTTTTTTGGTCAATATTACATTTTCTCAACTCATGCAAACCTACAGCAATGAATAATGTAACAGAGTGTACACTTTTTACAATTACTCGCATATGATAATCAGTTTATGTTAAACATGTTTTAAAATGCCATACACATAATAAAAGATCTTACATTGAACTCACCACATGGAGGATATAATATTGAGTTGGGTCTAGCACGTATACTTCACTTTTTGTATAAATACCTGAACTAGTTTCGAAGACCATCATCATACATAATCATCAGATTAACACCAACTTCTGATGATTATTTCAGGTATTTATACAAAAAGTGAAGTATACGTGCTAGACCCAACTCAATATTATATCCTTTATAATATAGCTTCACTGGGTAAACTTCCAATATATGTATGAATTCACCACATGGAATTCACACTGCATGGTACTGAAGTCAATGAGCTATCTCCATGACAATACTTGGGTTTACAGTGTCTTGGGAAATTGCATGATCTGGGATTTGATATAATTGATCAAATTAGAAAGGATATTGAAAGAATTCATTCGTATAAACTATGAATATTAGAGTCATGAGGCATTTGCCAAGAAAGCTTCTACTCCAATTATTTTTAGTCAACCTTCCCAGACGTTACTTTCTGACAAAGCCTATCTAAAACACAATCAGTAACTTTTAAGTTATAAGCTTACAAATGGACAGATTCAGAGAGAGAGAGAGAGAGAGAGAGAGAGAGAGACATTGTTTTCTACAATATGTAAGGATATTTCAATAATTTAAGATGAAGCTTAATTAATAATATTTATTGTTTCAGATTATCTGGTCATATTTTATATTCCTTTTTATCAATCAGTCATTCCAGTTAAGATTGGAAAAATATGATGATTTGCTAACTAAAGTGGTTGCTGATATCAGTAAGAAGGTTTTCAAGGATGGGGAATTTGTTAGATTTCTGATGCTCGATAAAACTGAGCTGAAGTTTGAAACCATTAAAACTGCAAATAGTGGTTATAGTTGGGCTAAGCCCACAAAAATAAACGTTACTAATGGCAAAAACTGTATACCACGGACAAATAAACGTGCCAAAGCATGCGCACTTCTGAGAATGAAAAGAAAGAATTTTATATACAGACCTAAACTTTTAGAACCAATTACAAAGAAAACATTCTTGCATGCAAATTCAATTTTGAAAAATTTGCATCTGATGAACTTATTTGTACTGGAGTTGCCATTATCAATAGAAAGAAAAAGTCAAAACAGTAAATATATTATACTAATTGAAGGAACAACTGTACAAGACTTTAATCCAAAGTGGCTAATTAGATTCTTACCAATTGGTCAAGATAAGAAAGATCTGACTCTAGTAATTTTTCCACAGGAAGTGGAGGAATATGGAAATATACAGAAAATCTTAAGAATATTTCATAAACGGGGTTTCCACAAACTTATGTTACTCATTCAAGATCTTGCCACTTATAAATTATACGCATCACCCTCAATGGCTTATCCATTGAATAAATTAACAGGATGTGATGAAATTAAGCTTCTGGGTGTCTGGAATTATGATAAAAAATTCACTAATGACAAAGAACTTACTGTTCATGGATCTTCAAATTTTTCTGATTACTCTTTTATTGTTTCTGTATCAGGCATTTTTGGAGTACCTGTACATAACATTAGAAAACATGATGGTCTGAATGTGAAAATTACTAAACTTATACGAAGCATAGCTGAAGCTAATACTGGTATGTCAATCAATCAAACACCATTTCAAGGGAAATGTAGAAACGTGTGCTATGTAAAGACTTTAATCCATGACCTGTCAGGATGTGAAAACCCTTACTATTACTATACAATGACATACAATTTCATTGTGCCAGCTTCAGAAAAGTATCCTATATGGTCGTCAATGATGAAAGTGTTCTCTACAACAACATGGCTAGCTTGTATGGCGGCTTGTGCAACTATTCCTCTGGTTATGGTACTTGTAACAAAGTCACACTGTCACAATAAATCCCTTAAATTCAAAAGTTTCTCTTACAGTACTCTTCAAATTATTAGCATTATTCTGAATGTAAGTATACCAATGATACCAGGAAATACTACCTCAAGACTAATAATCATATCTTGGGTTATATTTTCATTGGCAGTGGGATCAATTTTTCAAGCATTCTTCTTCAGTTATCTCATAGAACCTGGTTATCAACATCAGATAAACAGCCTGAATGAACTAATAGAAAATAATTTCACTTTAATATTTGATGCATCCTCTATAATGCTCAATTTAGGCAGTGAGAGTGTTGTTAATCAATCAATAATAGTCCCTGGAATAACAGCCACTACAGAGTACTTCTTGATGACTCCTGCATCTGCTATAGCTTCAAATGTTGATATCTTTACATATTTCATACAGAATTTATGTATAGAGACTATAAGGCCATACCACATTTTTACCCAAGATACTATGACTGTACATGTGGGGATGTGTTTGGATAAATGTGATGTTGCAGACAGATTCAATGAATTATTGGGTCGGTTAGTTCAATCAGGTTTTCCAGATAAAATAATGCAGGATATTACTAATCCTACTGGTGTCAGAGACTGGGAGAGAATTAATAGTGGTACATATGTTCTGAATGAATATGCAGCCCTTTCAATGTTCCACCTCCGTTCAGTATTTCTTATGCTATTGTATCTTAATGGGATTTGTGCTGTAGTGCTTCTTATTGAAATAATTATTTCCTTTCTAAATAAACTAATACACAGTCGTGGTCTGCGACTTAAAAGTGAGAGTGTGCTGCATAAGTTATACCATTTCATACAATTGAAATAGAGGAAAGATTGGTGGGCGTATCTACATAATCACTATCACAAATGGCATTTCTTTTTACTGCAGAAATGATCAATTACTTTCATGTAGACACTTTTGTTTCGTTCACTGGTCACCTGTCACATGTAAGCCAGAAATTTAGTTAGTTCCCTCTCTCAAACAAAAGTTATGCTTGGCTCTTCAGAAATAACACAATGAAGTCTGCATCTTTCTGCGGTTCATCACATCTATCAACGGAAATTACATGTACACAGAGACTTGATGTCACAACATAGATAAAATTGGATTACTGTGCTTGAGCAGATCTCGCTACAGAGAATGAAATGAGCAAACAGGAATAAAGAAGGATTTCATATTACTGACTCACAAGCCATCAACAAATGATATCATACCTGGACCTGCCAAGTTCAAAATCTATGTAAAATGAAATAAAGTACTGCATTTGAAAATAAAATTACACAAAGACAGAAAACAAGCTGTGTGCTGCAGCACATTAAGAGCATCCACCATGTACACACACATATATTTAGTTACTGTTATTGGTCTTTTACGCCCATGTGACAAACCAAAATGACTTAGCATATCAGTTCCTGTGAAGACAAAACAGTCACCAATTTTTAGTAAATGTTTTAGGTTATTTTTTTATTATGTCATGCAATTTAACTAGTGTGTTTCTTTATTAATAGACTTCATTTGAAATGAGCTCTTTTCACATGTTTTCTTGTATTCTTTTTTGTGTGTACTGTATGAATAACAAATAAATAATGTTGGTCAGTTTTTTTGTAAAACAACAAAAGGCAATACTTGAGTGGACCAGCAATTTATTGCCTTAGTGCTTATTTTTTGCACAATCAAAATATCTTGAGGAACTAACTAGAGGCGTTGTGGTGCCTGGCCACACCAGGGCGTCATCCAGGTACTTTTTTCCAACCTAGATGTTACATAGGAGAGTCTCTTTATTTTTACTTAAACAAATAGTGATCTTATTGGCCAGTTCATGCTTATCAGTAGTGCGATGAAGAGAGAAAAATATATAGAGAATTTTTGCTCTAAGTTAGTTAGTTTATGCTTCATTGCAGACCTACTACGTGAAGGGACACAATGACAACTGTCACAAATTAGATTCTGCTCCATTTCAGTCCTATTAGGTGAAACCTAGGAGGTGGAGGCAAAAGCTGACCCATGAACTATCAGTTTTCCTTGCTGTTGCAACTAGAAGATCAATTTAAACTTTTATTTCAACTGATCTATGCATGGTGAGTGCATATATATATATATTTTAATGTGTGTTCGATGAAATAAGAATTTTGCTCATGGTATGATTAGTATAGTGATTGAAAAGAAGCACTGCAAATAATGCTGGAAAATATTTTTCTAAAATAGCCTATAAAAATTCAAATGTGACAGTAAATTTTGAAAATGATTAAGACTTGAATAATGTTCCTCCCTCGGATTAACAGGATGATTACCATCTAACCATCCCATTGTTATCCTTGTCATGATCAACATAGCATGAAATCAATGTATAGGTAATGGCTCTGATGCAGATTATCTGTCTTTATGGTCTAAAAAACAATGGTTAATTGGTTACAGTACAAAAAAAGGATCAATGATTAATAGTGAAACATTAGGGTGAAACGAATGGTGCTTAGGTCATTTAGGACCACAGAAAAACCAGGGATTTTCATTAAGAAGCGAATGGGTGAAGTGCCAAGTTTCCTTTAATGGCCAGATATAATAAAACAAAAGAGGTCTCTATGAATCAAAATTTCAGCCCATCAGTTGTCTTCGGCACATAACGAGGCAGCACAAATTCTTACGACTTCTCTGAAGTAGCAGCTAGAAAATGCTGCCTTACAGCATGAGCTCATATTATTAGTGCTGCCAAAAAGTTATTTAATATGTCATATCATTTAGCAAAAATCAATAGATTATTCAGTGATCCTCAATGGCTTAATAGATCTGCAAAGAAAAGCAGTCTTTATGTTGCAGTAACCCTCCATTCATGTTATAGTAGTACTAAAATAATTAAGCACATTTCGTCTGAATTTAAGAAAAAGCTGATATTAAATATAATGTTAGAAGAACACAAATTCTAAGTCCTAATTGACGAGCAAGAGCTCATGGTAGAGAATAAGTTTTAATATAATAATTATCATTATTTAGGGAATTTAAATTAACACCAAACTTCACTTTTGGTATAGTTTACCTGTACTAGTTTTGGTGCCATCACTAACATTTTCTACACCCTCCTGTGGACGAGCATATAAGGCATATCAAATACCAAAACACTTACAAATCATCAGTAGTGGCCAACTTTTGCAAGATGCAGGGCATGAAGTCGATAGGGATCCAGAACTATTAAAATGTGTCCATGGCCACAAGGAGCTTTTGGTCTGGGAAAGGATTTTTATTCATAAGAATAACAAACTAATGAACTTCGATATCCCCACCAATGATGAGCTCATTTCAAAATTCATTCAACATCCACAGGAATTAACAGTTTAGTTTAGTATAGTTTATTAGCATCCCATTGATCATTTTGTTACAATTTCCATTCCAGGGACGATAATTAATGAAAATTAATGTAAATGTTTTCGTATGACCAGGGGTATAGCCACTGGGTATAATAAATAGGCAAATAAATAAATAAATAAGAAAGATGTCTCTCCAGATCACAGATTAACAGTAGAGTCCTGCTAATCTGGACTAGGTGGGACTGGACCCTGTCCGGATCACCGAAAGTCCGGATTAAACTAAATTTGTCTTAAAATGTAAGTTACTTACTGTAAGTTACTGTAAATTACTGTTATACAGGTTTTAGACGGATATAATTATAAAAATTGATGTTTTCTTTTTCAAAAATACAACTTTTTCTACAACTGAATTTTAGTTTCAATACTACTGTATAGGTAGGTTTTCAACCTACAAACTGATGTAGGATTAATAAAACAAGACATATTTGTGATTGAAATTCAAAATTTATTGAATGTACAGTACAAAAAATCCGTCCAGATTAACCGGATATCCGGATTAGCGGGACTCTACTGCATTACGTAGCTCACGCGAAAAAGGTCCTCACAAAGATGAGAAAAGAAAGGTTGGGTCCTTGCAAAGTTTAATTTGGGGCCCCTAATAAAACATTTCATGTTAAGAATACCGGCTCAGTAGTATGTCTTCGACAGCAGGAAACATCAAATTTCATACGCTGATAGGACCTCGGAAGCACTCAATCATTATTTATTTATTTATTTATTTTATATCTATACATTTCATTTTCCATTGAGGGGATGTTTATAAGAGTAATCTTCAATATAGCTAAGGTGACCATACTTCTGGGAGTCGCAGCTGGGACCAATTGAATAACTTCTTAAGAGTTGAATAAAAGACAGCAAATGATAATAATAATAATAATAATAATAATAATAATAAAGCTTCTACATATGACACAGTGCTTACTTGGATAACTACATACAGTTTTTACCACTTACGTAAGTTCGTAATGTCCCCTTATTTTTGTGACAAACGAAATCGAACCAGGAGAAGTTTGCGTTCCTTTAAGAAGTGCTTAATAGAATTCTGAACAACTGTATTCTAAATTATTAACTGTCACCATTAGTGTTGCTTTCAAAATGTCTAACTTCTTTGGAGTTGTACCCTACTCATCGCTCGACTGCTGCTTTTGTACCACGAAGACATAAATCAAATTTATGGTAAAGGATCCACCTATATACTAGTAGTTTGTTTGAACACCATATATGCTTGATTCCGATTGAGATTGTTAGGATTATTATATGTTCATTTTGAAAGCAATGATAATAGTATATTTGATTGAAAATTGCTAACTTATTATCTTAAGTAACTTAAACTTATATTTTACACTGTATTCGGTTATTCTTAAAATAATGTTTACTAATGTTCAAATTTTATTTTAATTAACTCTTTGTACAGTTTAACGTTGTGTCAGAATACATAAAACAGTATATAACAGTAAACATGTATGGAAAACCTGGAGATTTTTATCTTCTAACCTAACTTAATATCTGGTATTTAATGACTATAGCTTCAGTTCATTCATATAATATATTGAACTTGTTGTTATTTGTTGTATTTAATGAGATGTATTATGTTAGGTTAGAAGAAATTTTATTTAACGAAATAGCAATTGAATTTTGTTCAGAATTAGTTCACTTTTTTAAACTCATTTTAATGTATAAAATCTTTGGATTATAGAGTATCAAACGACAAAGAGTTTTATATCATAACTCAATACCCACTGTGTACGATTATACTGAAATAATCATTTTATATTTTATATGACTCCCATAAAGAAGTTTATGGGTCAATCTTTCTTGAACGGTGAACGCACTATCAACTTTGTACTTAAAATAGACGAATATTGATATTACTTACCAACAAAATTGATTGTAAATGTACTTTAGAATATTTTAAACATGCTTAAGTGGGTTACAATTTTATAAAATATTCAATACTGTTTTTAGTAACTTATTATAAATGAAATTTGTGTATATTATAGTTTTTAGAAAACAATTGAATAAATTTGAATATTGTATACATATGATACTTGTAAATAACAAATTGATAAATGACTAAACATATTAAAATCTAAATGAACTAATTCTGAACAAAATTCAATTGCAATTTTGTTAAATAAAATTTCTTCTAACCTAACATAATACATCTCATTAAATACAACAAATAACAACAAGTTCAATATATATGAAAGAACTGAAGGTATATTCATTAAATACCAGATATTAAGTTAGGTTAGAAGATAAAAATCTCCAGGTTTTCCATACATGTTTACTGTTGTATTCTGACACAACGTTAAACTGTACAAAGAGTTAATTAAAATAAAATTTGAACATTAGTAAACATTGATACTCCAATAGAAATTATTTTAAGAATAACCGAATACAGTGTAAAATATAAGTTTAAGTTACTTAAGATAATAAGTTAGCAATTTTCAATCAAATATACTATTATCATTGCTTTCAAAATGAACATATAATAATCCTAACAATCTCAATCGGGATCAAGCATATATGGTGTTCAAACAAACTACTAGTATATAGATGGAACCTTTACCATAAATTTGAATTATACTATACTAGTTGAAATTATCTAAGCTTCATAATGAAGTTTATTAATAGCGAAGACATAAGTTAACACAAATTCCACAATCTTCGAAATATTTTTAAAACTTATCTCTTGATGTGGAGTGCGGGAATATACAGTAATTTGCACCAAATACATACTGCATCAGTGCAAGTTCTTTTTCTCTCTGCTCTATTTGTACAGTCACAATAGAAATTTACTTTCATCAGAATCTAAACTGTGAAATGAAAATGACTGCTTTGTTCTTTCAAGAATCAAGAATCAATTTCCTCAATTTGCTGAGGTACCGTGACTCTAACACACATATGCTGCATATTAATACACTCTGCGAACAAGCCATTATAATTAATTTTGCAGTTTGGTAACACATTTGTGTATCTGTAGGCCTACTTATGTTTGTTTCTCATTCCATGCAGTGCCATTTGGAAAATACGGAATTGGTTACAGTACCGTGAAGTGAATAAACTATAAGTAAGTTATTATATGATATTTTCCCGGGCTACTAACCAGGTGGTGAATTGGATTAATTCCGACGTTTCGAAGCCAAACTGAGGCTTCATTGTCAAGGAGAATGAAGCCTCAGTTTGGCTTCGAAACGTCGGAATTAATCCAATTCACCACCTGGTTAGTAGCCCGGGAAAATATCATATATTACCAGCACCAGGAAAAATTCAAAGCACAAGTAAGTTATTAGCTACGCTATACGTCCTAGAACACACATGTCCACTAATACAAAGTTAAGCGTAAATATTATTCAATTCTTTATTAGTCATTAGCAGGTCCCGGATTCTGATGACATGTCATCTTTTTATTGATGCAGCATAGACATTGCCAACTTGTAGATAAATCCTAATCATGGCTTCTAGTTTATAGAAATGCATTTTTATTAGGTCATTTTTTGTCATTTTATGCAATTTTAAATTTGTAGGGCATTTATTTCAATTTCACGTCATTATTTTGTCATTTGCTTCATTATTTTATCATTTTTGAGTCATTTGCTTCGTTATTTTGTCATTTTCATGCATTTATTTTAAATAAAAGACTAGGTTACTATAATACAACATTTTTGTAGAATATACTTTAAAAACAAATTTCTTACTTTTCTTCTCAAATGTTCCAATCAAGAACAAAGTTTTTAGACCTACAACATCCTTTCTACATTTACAATTTTACAATTACGTACACATGTCTAGCCTATATCTTTTTGTGGACAATAATAATTTTCATAAATAAAATATCAGTTTTTAGGTCATTCTTTCTAATTATTAAGTCATTTTCTTTAAAATTCAGGGTCATTTTATAGGTCATTTTTCAAACAATTTTAGGTCATCAGAATCCGGGCCCTGGTCATTAGGCAACAGTTGTTGCAACAGACTTTGTCAGAGCTAAAATACATATAATTATACAATGAAACAATAGCATAAAAAGTACATAGTATTTTATGTCGAACAGAACATCATAATGATTTAAATTACAATCTATTTTGACTATTAACTTATTATATTATAATAATAGCCAAAATTTTAAAACTTATACATGCATGTGCTGCAATATTCTACCCTAACAAGTAAGTATTGGGTCATTAAAATCTAATTTGAAATAGTTGCCTATTTCGTTAAGAGCCTGCTTTATTGGCCATGTTTTAACAGCAGCTTTAAATTTGTTTATTGGTGCATCCACTAATTTATTTGGTAATTTATTGAAAAGCTTGTATTGCAAATAAAGATGGCTATTTATACATTTACTTAATCTAAATGATGGAAGATTACTGAAGTTCCCGACTGAATTAAAAACTGACATTGATAGAAAAATAAAAATTATATGTTGAAACCTCAAATGTCCGTAAATTCGATATTTCTACAAATACCGGAACATTTAGGCGCCCCGGCAGAACTACATGGGGACAAGGGGACTTCATTCCGAAAATCGGAATTGTCCCGGCCAAATCTGGTTACTTTACATTTTGCTTCCCTACAGTAGCTGTCCCTCAATCATAAAATAAGAATTGTAACCTAACCTTCTAGTTAACATTCGCTTTGCAGTCAATGGATTCCACGACAAAATATATGCAAATAAAAAATATCAGCGCAAACTGTGTTTATGAATTACTGATTACACGTGAAATAATGGCGCAGGACATGCTATTCTCATGTAATCTAAATGTTCGGACTTAATAATCGACCATAGATTCATCTAAGAATTCTTCCATCCTTGGGAATTGGGATAATCTACTTGACATTATTATTTCTGTATTATTTGCTGTCTACACTTTGGGGGGGGGGGGGCGTACCGCCAGTAACTAATGATTATCTCACGACCCATTGGACTACAGTTAAAAGCACCGCCGTCTCGAGTAATACAGTCTAGAAGGCAGTGGTTAAAAGTTACTTATTATAATCCACTGCTTTCTTGATACAAGAAGGGTATTCGATATTAAACTGACTGGTCTGACAGATCGAGCTGTGGCTTCGTTTAATTTAGTAAACTGCATATCTACCTGCGGACAAAAAAGGAGCGTGCAATTTTTATTTTACCTCACGCATTCAATTCATTAATTTATGTGCGAACGTGCAATTGAAATGTAGCAAGCCGTATGCCCTTGGCCCTGTGTATATGCTAATAATTCACAGTAAATGTGTTTAGAAAAAAACTAATGAAGACAATAAGTGACCAGTATTAATTGACCTTGTTGAACTAATATAAATCAACCAATTAACTAAATAACTACGTAATATAAATATATTAAGAAGTGTGTGAATAGCAGCCAAAGTGAAAATGTATTAGCAGACTTGCTATTAATATTACAACTACAACTACAACTACAACAGCTCTTACAAGTACGGAACAATTCTTTATTCGTTCTATAGGCCAGAGTACAGTACCGGTATATAATTTTAATTAAACAAGGTGTTTTATATCCATATAGGGTGTTTTATTCCACCACAATATACAGTGTATTTTACAGATAAATTACTTTCATAAAAGAAATTCTCAATAGACCCTGTAATAAACGAGATGTTTCTGAAAGTGATAAATGACAAGTGATTAGTAAAAGTGACAAATGACAAGTTTCGTATTTCATGTTTCTGAAGACATCTGTTGACAAGTGTGGCAATCATTTGACAGATCTCTGCTATTGAATGCTGTGATTATTGGCTCTTATTTCAAGATGTCTAATCCAAAGGTTGTTTTGGTGAAAGCAATGAGAAATGAAAAAGATGTTTTATTTGGCTCTCGTAATCCAGCTATTACAAAAGAAATTAAAGTAAAGAAATGGAAAGAACTGGCACAATTGGCAGAATCATTGGGTATAATAAATGGAAAACCGTGGACTTATGTGAGAGATACAGTATGGGCAAATTGGAGAAAGAGGACATTGGTAAGCGAGCTATTTAATTGGAGTAATCATAGGCACTGAATTTATTGGGGGGGGGGGGGGTGTCCACTCAGAAAAAAAAAATACATTAAAAGTTCAATATATGGTAATTAATGTTGGAAGTCTTTCTTCGTTACAACGAACAACTTATTGATAAACATCACTCTGTCCATAGTCTGTTTAAACAATAATTTAGTATTGCTAATAACACGGCCCTTTTCTTCAGGATTAATAAAATCCATGTTGTGCCTTTTTGCAAATTATGTTTTCATTGCAAATGTCTGTTTGGAAACTGAGAAGTATGTATAAATATTATTTGAGGTGCTCATCACTCCCAAATAATTATTCTGGGGGTGCTGAAAATGCAATGTGTCCTTTCTTTGTTCACAGAGAAGAATAAAATTTATATAAAGTGACATCTTGACTTATTCAAAAAAATAATAACATTGATTTTGCTGGAAATGTTTAAAAATTCTAATTCCACTCATTATCTATAGGCAAAGCGAGTTAATGCAAAAGCAAAAGGCGATAAAGAAGTCAAATACAATGAATTGGACTTGCTGGTGTTAGAGATCTTGGGAAAAGACAATCCTTATGTGGAGGAGAGAGAAAAGAAAGATTCATTTGATGTATCATTGAAAACAGCAGAAAGGGAAGAAGAAAATGAAATTCTACTTCTTCCCTTATGTGACAATTTAGAAAAGGATCAGGACAATGACACTAATGTTTTTGTTCCACAAGCAGTTCCCTGTAAGTATAAACATGTTCTTCCAAGTTCCGTGTCTGTCGAATATACTCATACAACAATAAATATTCTCAGCTTCCTGACTAGAATTATTAGTTGGTAAAATTGTTATTTCTATGCATGATAATTTTCAGGTTTACCCAAAGGAAAAAGAAGTACTGGCAGTCAGTATGATTTAACAGAAGAGAAGAGGCAGAAAAAACTTGATCTACAAATTGAAAATTTACAACTGCAGAACTACAAATATAAATTGGAGATTCTGGAACTTGAAAACAAATTGGGTCTTAAACGATCAGAATTCACTCAAGATTTAAAAGAAAATGTGAAGAATTAATTTTTGTATTTAAAAAATAACTCTAAACATGAGGGGGGAAAAAAAAAACACAAAAATAAGGTACAAAAAAGATTGCAGACGAATAACAATTAGCAACATAGAAAAATCAGTAGAAGTAGATCGTGTGTGAAATTACAGCCAAATAGTAAAAAAGGGATTCATTTGGTAAAATATTTTTTTTACTAAATTAAACTTTCAATGTAGGAAAAAATTCATATCTACAAAAACAGAGATAATATCATGAATTTTGACTTTTGGTGCCATGATATATGTTTCAGTAGACTAAATCACAGGGCAGCATGGGGTGAACAGTGGAGCTGCATGGGGTGAATACTTAAGACTTCTAGTCATGAGTAAGAATGCAATTTTTAAAAATAGTTTGAAAACCTCTGCTCTAAAAATTACATAAAACAATGCCTTAAAATGCCTTCCCTCCAGATTTATAAAAGTAATTTACAATATTTTGTGTTGCATAAAACAGAAGCCCAATTAATACATTAACAGTTTCTTAATTTGTTTAAGGCACAGACAGTAGTCTGTATTGTCGATGGAAGGCTGGCTGTCATATTCTTCAGCTATTCCCAAATTTTCACAGTCTACAGTCCTAAATGTTCATTATGAACTTAGTGATGAATGTCCAGCTTTCGTGGATTTTTGAAAATAAATTGGTATTCCAATTAAGTGGTATTATTTGGTTCACTCCAGAGAACCTCTTTTGATGGGTCACCAGAACCTTTCATACATAGGCTACTCTTGCACAGGTCTCTCGAATCGAATAGAGACTTGTCAATATGCAAATAAATAGAACCTAACCAAAGCATAAGATGTATGTCATAAACAAGAAGATATATGCTAATCAGTAAGCTTAAGCTGAGGTTATAAGGTATATAACTGCATATTATACCCTTAACTACATCACTGGTCGTGTAACATTAAGTGCAGATTATGAGTTGCAAATGATTTCTCTCCCTCACGAACAAACATGTGCGTGATCAGACTTCTCTTATGACGAAATACTTTGAAACAGATATTACATGAAAACACTCCCTCTGCTGAATGCATAAGAAAATGTTTCTTGATATCACTTTCCTGATTGAATTATTTATTACATACTTCGCAGAACCGTTTATTTTGTGTATGAGTAAGATTATGATTTTTCAGATAACGTTCCTGTTTGAACGTTTTGAAACGCAGGAAAAAGGTTTTATGTCCATATGTGTATGAAGACTATTCTGGAGATGGTATTTCTGGGCAAATGTTTTAGTACATAAATCGCAAACAAATGATTTCTCACCCATATGAGTAAGTTCATGCTATTTTAAACTAGCCTACTTATGTTGTAAAATCTTCTGCTGCAAACATTACAAGAAAATAATGTCTCATCCGTGTGAGTAACAGCATGTGGTCTGAGTTTGCTCCCGTGAGAAAATGTTTTATGGCAAATATTGCAAGGAAATGGTTTTACTGCCATATGATAAATCTTGTGCGAACTGAACTGTCCTTTTTGAGAAAATTTCTTGCCTCAAACATCACAGGAAAACTTTTTTCCCATGGAATGAATATCTCTGTGAACCTTCAAATCACATCTTCGAGAAAACCTTTTGTTGCAAATATCACAAGAAAATGGTTTTGGAACTGACTGGGCATCGCACACATCAGAAATCTCCTCTTTTAACGGCTCCAGAAATTCTTGTGCATCTAAGATTTTGACTATTTGAGTTTGTATGGAATATATGATAGGTTCTGTCTTTACCTCTGAGGCAGTGTCACCATGACTGCATATTTCATATTCAGAATTGAAATATATTGGCAAAGGGCTCTTGCTTGATAACAGTATCATTGATTTCCATTTTTACAGACTCCATATCTAATGGGATGTGCTTTCTGTCCAAATCCCTAACACGTTTCACTTACTTCCACAGTGCTTGTTTAGTTCAATTTCATTATAGATTATGGTAATATGTCGGTGGGCTACTAGCATAAATGCACCCAGTATTACTTTGCGTCACCACACACCATGGCTACCATATCGAAACAGTGATGAGCCCACTGTAGCAACCATCTGTTGCTAGGCCTATGATCTGATGATGCTTACACACCCAGTTTGACACACATATAAACACACTTAGTCTGTACAAATAAATCGGTGCGTGTAAATTATCAAAATTGGTTTGCAGGTCGGCTGGTGTATGGCCTGTGCCAAATACCTTTAATAGTAGTATGGAAATATACAGTGAGTCTCAGGCAGATTGGTTCCGCCGCGCCGCGCGTTGGGTTCCCCCCAGATGACGCTCCTATCCCCGGTATGCGGCAAAGGAACTCCCCGGCAGTTGACTGACTTGTCCGTGTGTGACAATGAAAATACATGAAATAAGTTTGAAAATAACGAAAATAGGCACAGGAGATGCTGGAAGTGTCCTCCTCCTACATTCACACATTTTTGGCATCGTGATAGGAAATTCCGATTAATACGCATTAATTGTTCTTCCGTTATTATTGAGTTTATCTCTTTCTTTTAGTTGTGACAACTACCGAATAACACTTTCACGTCTGTACAACACGAGAACAATGCTCAACTGCAGGCTATGCAGGAATTGTTTACTTATCTGCGGGGTCACAGCTGGCCACGACGCAGGTAGTGTTGAGTCATCACAAGAGAAACACGGCGCACGCGACAAGTGGCACCAATCTGTCTGAAACTCACTGTACCTGTCATCTCAACTGTTCTGATAGCTTTAGCGCCTGGAGTAATTACTAATCAATTACTCGTAAATCATTCAAGAAATAAAGGTGGTACTTAATTATAATAAAATTCAAATATTCCACTAAAACTTTCCTGCTTGAAGTTTTTTCTGGATACAAAAAGAAAAAAGGTAAAATCAATTGTTGAGGACCCATATTTTAAAACTGAAATTTTCTTAATAAAACACTTAATATCACATGTATTTTGTTATAGATAGTTCTGTGGAGAGGAGATGTCTTGGCGAAAGATTCGGTTCAACCTGCCTGCCCTAATACACTTTCTTTTATAATGCGATCTAGTGAAAAGTAGCTTGATTTCCGCAATATTTCTGTCCTCGAATCATGAAGAAACTCATGATTGGACATTAGAGGGAGGTGTGACGTCATTTCGTCAGAGCAGCTAGAATTGTGGGTAAACAGGTTGACAAACCTTGTGGAAGATATAATATTGCCTATTATTCTACAAATGCGTTTGCACTCCGCTATGGCTACCGCCTCTGCTTCGGGCGCTTAACTACGTGGATAGCATTATGTATTATTTAGACTATCCGTACAAAATTGTCACCTGCTGAGATGGTACTGATAAGCAGTGTACAATGTGGATAGTTAGTCATTCTGCTTTGCTAAAAAAAAATAATAATAAAAAAAACATGACATTGTCCGTGCAAATGTGCAGATCGCGTTAACTATATTTGAACTATGCCAAAAAATTGTCGCATACTGAAATTTGCTTCACCTCCACATTGCAACTCGTCTCAATTCATTCAGACAGTTGTAGTGCATGGAATAATGACCACTCAAGTATTCTTAAACCACTGAAGATGTAAA
The DNA here is from genome assembly GCA_964059195.1 of Ectobius pallidus. NCBI lineage: Eukaryota > Metazoa > Arthropoda > Insecta > Blattodea > Ectobiidae > Ectobius > Ectobius pallidus. The sequence goes on along the minus strand of CAXKWD010000002.1, from coordinate 43,402,521 downwards.
GGGGGTTTGTAATTGTTATTAAAATTCAAATATCAACTTTCCCACTTGAAGTTTTTTCAGAACACGAAATAAAATAAAAAATTGTCGCATAGTCAAATTTGCTTCACCCTCCATGGATTTTGTGTATGGTAATTAGCATATTTTAAAAATGAATTAAGAACATTTCGTGCCAGCTTGTTTAAGGCTGTTTAGACCATCAGTAAGGCTGCTGTGTGTAGATTATTTCTGCATAAATTTCACAGTAATCCGACCATGGGTTAGTTAAATGTTGCGAGTTTAATCATAAGGTTTTGAGGTGCAAATGTGTCTAGACTGAGTAAACACTGGGAACTTCTAGCATGGAACCAAAATGGCGGACGATTATATCGTCTTTATAGAGGCTTAGTGCATATCTCTCTTAGGGTAAGGACATGCCGAAGATATCTCGCAGTCACGGTTTACATAGAAGTAGCTAAGAATCTCTTTTTTTTATGTAAAAAAATTTGGTTTGCATATAAATCGTAAACTTAGCTAAAGTGCACTTATACCGTAACTTATATCCTTGGTAGATGAAATCAATCAAATATTTCTTTTGTGCATTCTTATTTTAAGGTGATCAGCCGCAACACTTTTTATCTTTTGTTGTTATTACTGTATACTGAATATTGTATTTTTGACGTGAACATTGTAATTGGATTTTCTACATGTAATGCTCATTACTATTAAATAAAATAAAAATCATTTTCGTGTATTCAAGAAACTGCACACTTTTTATACAATTAGTAGACCTACATAATTTTTCAATTACAAGTAAAAACATTTTTGAGTGGAAAGCACCATGGATGTTTTCAAAAAAATGCACAGTAGAAAGATCATGCTTTTAACTTCAGCTAGCCTTCTCACACAGCCAATGCTGTCATTCCAGTCCCAACATGTTAGATCTCCAGGTTTTCTTTACTCAGTTCTAATAGTTTCATATAAATAATTGGAAATAGCTTAGTGTTTCCTTGCTATAGAGAATGGTGCATAGATCCACACAGAAGGTAAATTCTCTCTTGTGCCATTTGTTGTAAGGCACTCACATCTTTAAACACATTTAGGAAAAACGGAAGAATCTGTGGCACCCTCTGTAAATATCCATTTTGGTGCAAGGGTCATTTATTATAATTATGAAATATTATGTTGGCTCTGAAAATAGCTGTTTTGGTGCAAGGATGATTGTACTTTAATTGCAATTAATATCGAATAACATGCAGTACAGAAAGCAAGGTGCCACAGAATCTTCCGTTTCACCCACATTTAGAGTACTACGGCTGGAAAAACTTATCACTTAACTTTGTAAAGACCTATCTCCTGCATCTCCTCTTGATTAAGAAATGAACTAGCAGTATCTGGGTTGTACATTGAAATTCTTTCTACCCACTCTGATAAGGTGTTTTTAAGGAGTGATTCTTCAAGTAATGGTACTGTGACCAGCAAAGTTCCTGATTTAATAGTTTGATTTAGGAATAGCCACACTATCTTTTGCTGTTCTGCTGTTAAGAAAAACTCAAACACGTTGTTCATAACTATTATATCAGCTGTTTTGATAATGCTGGGTTGTGTCATGATATCTGCCTCAATTATCTCTACTCTGTCCTGCAGTTTGTACTTAGTGATGATGTGTCGTTGAAGTTTGCAGAATTCTGCATTCATTTCTACTCCAATAATCTTTTGTGCTTGAGAATACACATATGCCCCATATAACACAGCACCAATACGAGAACCTATGTCCAGAACCACCTTCCCATTTAATGGTGGTAATAAATATTTAAATATGAACTGCAGTCGTTCCTTAGAACTTGAATGCGAGATGAATGTCACAGGTTTAATGTCTCTTGATCCACAACGAGCACAGTAGTTTCTGTCAAGTCGACCTTCTGCACACAAGACATCCACTTGGGAATCATCATACAAGAATGCATCCACATGTAATGTATGTTCAGGGTCACAGTCAGCATTCTTACCGTCACTTGGAGGAATGATGTTCTCTGATGGAAGAACTGCTTCAAACGGTAGAGAAGTTTGCAAATCTTCTGCAATAGCCTCTAGCATAGTCTCTGCACTATCATCTCCCTTGACGGTATCAACCAACCAATTACATTCAATCCAAGACAGGAAGTCTGGAACAGAGTTTCTGGACAGTTTTCGAAGAATGTCTACGAAATGCTCCTGAGCTTCTGACAAACTCAACTGCGACATATTAACAACAAATCCTTTCGCTAGTAGATTGAGTTTGACTCTTGACTGTTGTTAACACGTGTTAATTTAATGGCAGATGAGAGAGGCAGCCTTGAACAGGCTAATGATCAACAAAGGCAAATGTTTGATCTCCCCGCAGTAGGGGGTTTGATTCCTGATGTTTGGCATGTGGGTAATTCAACCAACCGATAGGGAGGACAGAAGCGAAAAAAAAGCAATAGTAGCCTCACAACCCTTAATCGTTTTCTGGTTAACTTTTAAAACGCGAGTTCCAAAACATTTTGAAGATAGAAAAAGTATACTCATGTGATATATGTAAGAAATCAACCTCTACCGCAAAAACTGTAATTATTAAACTATTACTTACTTACTTACTCACTCAGTGGCAGTAGACAATTCCTCAGCAAGCTTAAGAAATATTATCTATTTCATGGAACCCGAAGGTTCATTGCCGCGCTTATCTGAGCCCGCTATTCAACCCTATTCTTTGCTAACTCCATCCAATCATCGCTCGCAAATCCTACTTCCCTTAAATCTATCCTAACATTGTCCTCCCACCTTCGTCTAAGTCTTCCAGGTGATCTTTTCCCTTCGGGTCTCCAAGTCAATACTTTTGAGCACCGCCGTCTCGAGAATTACACTGCCTGTCCTATGCTTTATTTTAACATGGAGTTTAGAGAATTGCTCAATTGCCTAGTTTCTCCAGTAGAGGCGACACAGTTCACACCCAGATTGCAGCAATCACCGCCACCTATACAACCGCCGTCTCGAGAATACACGAGTAATAGAGTCTAGAACAGGGGAATACAGAAGGTTGCTCTGTGACGTCACTGCTATCTGCTCTCACTGCTCGCGTTATATATCTGCGAGGAGTATGTGAAATGGTGGCATCAGTGAACAGGGGGGAAGAGAGGGGCATTCGTATTGCGGGCAGCGGGAATTTAGGGGGTTAGAACTTACGTAATACGCGTTTCCGAGTTAATGAAACATCAATCGATTTTCTTGATAGTTTATCGGTTAATTACAGCACAGTAGTTTAACATATTATAAATAATTCTATTTTACTATTCTGTGAGAACAATTGCCTTTCCACAAAATCTATGTTCTTTGACAAAAATAAACAATACTATCATTTGAATTAACATAATTCACTACAATAACAAAAAATAAAAAAATGAACTGAATTAATTACCATACAAGCTCGTCTGCACCTTAGATGATACAAGATTACAGTAACAATTGTCTGACTTTCCTGTATCTTTTTTCTTTAACAAGTATATCAATGTTGGAACGTAATGTTTGAGCAATATTTAATCGAAGACTACATTTAGGTTGTGATTTGACAATGTACTTCTTGATTTGAGCTTTGCACATTTCATTAGTGAAAAAAATTGTTCGGCCACATATGTCAATCCAAAATTACATAATATTCGTGCGGCAAGTCTCGGGAATCTGGTTTCAGAGAAATTTATGTAAAAGTTACCCAAGACCACTTTACGTTCGTATTTGTCCTTTAACAGATCGTCGGATTGTAAGTTTAGCAGTTCCAACTGATACCGGCAAGGAACGTCTTTGACATTAACTGAATATGGGGTAGCAAAAAGTTTAAACATTGGAGAAAGGTTTTCCACATCCTGAAACCTCGATTCGAACTGAAGAAGAATTTTTGCAGAACTAACACATGTTCTGCAGAGAGAACACTATCAGGATCGCGTACTTGCATTAACTTTGAAAAATGCTCCGTATTTCCAACCAGAAGTTGTTCTACCCATAGAGCTAGAGCTAGCTCTAGCGTACTCTAAACACCCCTACTACCGTGCGCTCTTGCTGACGTCACACACAAGGGATCCGCATGCACTTGCTCCACAAACGTCATCACAAGCCGTAGTTGACTTCCCCTGGTCTAGAAGGCATTGCCCTATACATTACCGTACATTGCTTCTATGCGTTTGCTGCGTCAAAATAAGCATTAAACAGACACAGAAACTTGTGTTATTTGTTTAGAACATAATATTATCCCAGTATATGACACTTACCTTGAAATGGAATTTTGGAGCAATAATTAAAATAAATATAAATTAATTAGACGTATTGATAGTAAATTTTATAATTATTATTTTACAAAATGTTATTCATAGCAATTAAGTACCGGTACCTAGAATAATACAAGTTTAAACATTCAGTTTATGCTATATTACGAGCACTGCCTTCTAAACTGTATTAATCGTGTATACACTGCCTGTCCTATACGGCAAATTTTGCGTACTCGGCGACATTACAGATGGCAGCACCTTTCACACCCAGACTGCTTCTTGTTTTTTGCTACGACATTGTTGATTATGTAGTGCTGTCACCGCCGTCTCATAATCACTGCCTTCTAAACTGTATTACTCCTCGAGACGGCGGTGCTCATAATATAGTCTATCAATGTGTCTAATTAATTTACATTTATTTTAATTATTGCTCCAAAATTCCATTTCAAGGTAAGTGTCATATACTGGAATAATATTACGTTCTAAACAAATAACACAAGTATCTGTGTCTGTTTAATGCTTATTTTGATTAGTGATTGCTGCAATCTGGGTGTGAACTGTGTCGCCTCTACTGGATAAATTAGGCAATTTACCAATACTCTGAACTCCATGTTAAAATAAAGCATAGGACAGGCAGTGTAATTCTCGAGACGGCGGTGATTACGAGACAGCACTACATAATCAACAATGTCGTAGCAAAAAACAAGAAGCAATCTGGGTGTGAAAAGTGCTGCCATCTGTAATGTCGCCGAGTACGCAAAATTAGCCGTATAGGACAGGCAATGTATACACGAGTAATACAGTTTAGAAGGCAGTGCTTTTGAGATATCTCTTTCCTCACCCATGCGCGCAACATGTCCAGCACATTTCATCCTCCGTGAATTAATTACCCTTACTATATCTACTACTACTACCAGAGTACAGGTCATGAAGCTCGTCGTTATGCAGTTTTCTCCAATCCACATTTTCCTGAACACCCTGTTTTCGAACACTGTTTATTAAACTACAACAATGCAAAATACTCATGGCAGTTTGTTCGGAGCAATAGAGGCAAAATTTCCAGTGTGGGAACGCTAAAACTTCTAGTAGCCTATTTATTATAATCAGGTAAACTGATGTAACAAAGTGCCAGAATGCTTTTATTTAATCAGTGATAATTATTGCAATTATGATATGCAGAAAATAAGTTATTTTTAAATCGATTTCCGATTTAACTCCAGATCGATTCATTAAGCAGTGCTTACGGAAGAACAAAGGTCTAGTTTGATAAGCATATGTGAAGGAATATGTGGGTAGTGTTATTAGTCAAAGCCACCTGTATTGCAACTTCCAAAGTCATATACGAACACTGTAAAACAATATGTTGTCATGAGAACTGATTTGCATTTGATAAATTCTTTCTAATATTATATTTCTATAAAATAGGCTCTAAATTGGGCATTACTCCGGCACCGGTCAACCTATTTGTTCCAAAATCAATAGCCCTAGTAGCACACTTCGTTGGCCCAATGGAGAGATTTGGTTGGCATGGTAGGGATATGTTGGGAAAAGGTTCGTTGTAATTTCCTCCTTTGGGCCCATTCATTTTTTGGTTGGCGTTACCTACCGCCCTACCGTTGGTCTTATGATTGTGGGCCAACGTTGGAATATGATCGCATTTATCTTCTCACCAGTCTTCGGCAATTTCCGGGCGTGTTCGTAGGTCTCGGCACAGGCCGTAACGGTCAACGGTCATTCCTCATTCGCCATCTTGATATGTACAGAAGTTAACTGTTTTGATTCTCATTCATATTTCATACATAATATTAGGTAAGCCCTTTGATTGTTCTCTGAATATATAACGTTATCATTTTTACACAATACTGTATTATGAGTGTTGCATGAAATGCAGCCTCTAAAAATAAATAGGCCTATCATTTATAGGCTATTCGAAATTTACATTATAATTGAAGAGGTACCTGTATTTGTTTCAGATGATTTACTGAAATCAAGGCAGAAGGAAATCAAAGCAGAGAAGGAGCATAAGCAACTAAATTGGAACAGTTCGCAAGATCAATTGGGATTTTCAAGATTTCAAACCTGCATATATGGAGCATGCAGTTATGTGTCAGAATCAAGTATTTCGATTTATTATACCATGCATGTTACCGTAGGCCTTAGTATTTCATGTAAACGCATGTTATATAAATTTATGTAAGTCTTTCCACGTTATGCCCTCATTATATAGTCTAAGAAATCCAGGGAATGTTGCCAGTAAGTTGAGCCAACATTGAGGTTAGGGAAACATTTTACAGTACAAATAATGGGAAGGAATCGATTTATAGCGCACAATATCTAGGCTATAATAAACACATCTTGCATTTCATAGTAACCTAATCTATTTCTTTGCACTAGTAAATAATTTTCAATCTCGTAATATGTAACTTGCAGTCGGTAGTCGAAGATGAATTTCTCGACTGCTGACTGCAACTGTACTTTGTGAATGGCGTACATTACTCACCACACTTTACTTTGACTATCAACTACAGACTGCCAAGTGCACATTGTGGATAGAGCTGTAAGCCTACGTTAGTTATATAATCAACTCAACCTCTATAATTTAAAAACATAGTTCATGACAGGGTTAAAAAATGCATTTACATTATGTTTGAATAACAGTCTAAATCTGATTAGCTTAACTTGATTGCTAGAATCCTTTTCCATCAAATTGTTTCATCTATCCCTAATGGCCTATATGTGCACTTAATAGATTAGGTAATTTAAAACATCTTTACCAAATCATGTAAAATCTCTTCAGATTTCTTCTATCTGTTCTATTCTTAATTTAGGCCTACATTCAGTCACAATTTTGGTTATAACCCCAATAGGCTACAGTTTGTAGAATTCAATTTAAAATGAAATGATCTTAACATCAGTCTGTAAAAGTAAAATATTACTAGATTATGGAATAAAATGGGAATAATGGAACTTTGTGCCCCACGCGTTCCCCTTTCCACTCGCCTGGCTGCTTCCCGAATGCCACCTGCCACGCTTCCCTGCAGGTCATGCCGTCATGGCTGTAGCCGCTGCTCAACGCCGGTAATGCATAATTGCGATTGGCATGTCACCTAATATTTCACAATAAAAATAAAATACCCTTGCACCTGGCATTCAACCCAATTCTGTACTAATTCCATTCTACTATCCCCCACAAATCCTATTTCCCTTAAATCTACATCCTAATATTTTCTTTCCACCTACGTCTAAGTCTTCCAAGTGGGTCTCCCACTCAGCATTTTTTAGATGTCTTTCCCCCCCATACGCACAACATGTTTAGCCCATTTCATTCCCTGTGATTTAATTTCCCTTACTATATCTGATGGCGAGTACAGATTATGAAGCTCGTCGTTATGCAGTTTCCTCCAGTCCCCATTTTCATCTCTCCCATAGGCCCAAATATTTTCCTAAGCAGCCTGTTTTCGAACACACTCAGATTATGTTACAAACTGCATCTTACAATCAAAATTGTAATTGAATGTAAATTAAGAATATAATAAATAGAATTATTATGAATTTTGAAGAGATTTTACACAAATTTTTAAAGCTTTTTTTAAGCCTATATTGAAGTCTTTTAAATATTATTTGATAATGAATAAGCTAATCTAAGTGCATAGGAATAGATGGAACAGCATTTTAGAAATAAAGCTCTTACAGGTTAAGCTAATCAGATTAGACTGTTTTTCAAACATAATGTAAATACGCCTTTTAACCCTGTTATGAACTATGTTTTTAAATTATACAGGCAAATAGAATGGAAGTTACTTGATAGAGTTGATTATATTTCTAACGTATAGGCCTAATAATGGTGATGCTATAACTGGTCACAAGACAGCTGTATAACAAATTAACTAATCACAGTAGGCTAAAAGATTGCACTTTGTTACTTATATGAGAATATAAAGATTAACACCATATAATATTGTAAACGTTAATGGTAACATTCTTGGATTTCCTAGACTATATTGAGGGCATAAGGTGGAAAGATCAACTTACATAAATCAACTATTCTCACATTACATAAAAATGAAGTTTATTAATATATGTTATGTAGTTCATAATATATATATCTGACTTATCCATAACTTGTAAAGCAGCAATAACAATAAACTATTCATTATTCATTTCTCTGAATTTTATTTAGCCTATAGCCAAGATTCTTTCCTTATGTTATACCATGTATCACCATTTTTCTGAGATATAGAATTCTGGACCAGGGTGCACATAGCCTCATGAAGACGAGGAGCCACTTGATAAAGAAATAGCGGCTTCAGTCATGAAGACCACCATCTGCCAATGTAGAAGAATGGAGGAAGAAGATGCAACATGGGTAGTAGGCCTTAACCCCTCATGGGATGAAGTTCTCGACCATTAGTATTACAGTGCTTTCACTGTACGACTTGGCCGGCAATCGCACGGGCCGACTATCCGCGACTCATGCATCAAGCGCCCAAGTAATGCCTCGTTGTCTCACCGCTGAAGTCTAGCATGTGATCTGATTGCGTTCACACGTGAATAATTATTACAGCAGTGTTTGTGTTTTTTTATGGTTAAAGTAGTTTTTAGTTTTTCTTGAAGTGTTTTAAAAATGCCACGACATAATTATACATTAGAACTACTGCGTGTGAATAGCAATTTCCTCAAAAGGTGCCGTAGATGTAATGATGCAGAAGGACGGCATTTCCAACATCTCCTGTGATAAGGCAAGTTTGTATTTTTATTTTATATTTTCATATTTTATTGTGATTACAATTACGGAAATATATACGATTCGCCGGGAGTACCGTGATATGTCATGCGCCTGGCCCCGCATGCGGTTTATCTGTGACGGAGCGGCCCGTGCGATTGCCGGCCAAGTCGTACAGTGAAAGCACTGTATAACCATCAATAAGCCATCCAAATTCAATGATTTCCCTATATTCCTCCATTAGGTTCTGCTTTTTGTCTTGGTTTCATGTTTATTTTATCATAATTAGGTAGTTGATCAAATATTTTCCTCAGCAACTGCAATTTAAGAATGATTAGCAAGTCCATGCAAATCTTTCGCACTTCGCCCCTTTTGATAGGTGCCCAGGAAAACTAGGCATTTAGCTAACTAATAAATTCATTCTTATACATTCACAAAATACAGTATACGGTTGAATTAAGAGCAACATATGAACTGTATACTGTGTTTTGTGAATCTGTATGAGTGAATTTAGCCTATTAGTTAGCTAAATACTTGGTTTTCTTGGACTATTATCAAAAGGGGTGAAGTGCGAAAGATTTGCATGGATTTATAAGTAATTCTTAAATTGCAGTTGCTGGGGTAAATATTTTATCAACTACCGGTACCTAATTTTGACAAAATAAACATGAAACCAAGGCAAAAAGCAGAACCCAATGGAGGAATGTAGGGAAATCGTTGGATTTTGGTTGGCTTATGGATGGAAGTCGGATGGCAACAGTTGGCATTCTGTTGGCATTACAATGATGGCCCAACAGATCGCCAACGAACATTCCCAACTGTTGGGATTTTGTTGGATATTGGTTGGCTACAGTTGGCAATTGGTTGGGTAAAATGCACTTTGCCAACGGAACCCCAACGGACATTCCTAACCGTTTGCCAACGAAACATGGCGATCATTTCCCAACATTGGCCCAACGATCTGTGCTACTAGGGAGGCTTATTCCCATGGACGTTATAAATGCATTTACTGTAAGTTTCAGGAAAATCCTATAAAGCGTATTTGAGATATCGCGCGTACACGGACAGACAGACAGACATTTTCCCGTCCACCACACAGTCTCAGAAAGTACAATTCTGGCACCTAATAAACCTCGTTAAATATGAAGAAAAAAAACGATAATTTTGTTCCAATAGTTTTCATTAGAATGGTCATAAAGAGCACATAAAAATCTAAACCGAAGGACTAAGAAATTCAGCCTTAAAATATATGCAAACATCCCCATAATTATGCTCATTATTCCCATATTGAAATATGATTCCTCTGTTTCCCTTTTCTTGAATGTTGTGAATAGCAGTTCTGTCCAGTTTGACGAAAAGCTTTGGTCGCCATTAAATCTCGTTTTCATACTTATAGAACTTTGTGCTTCCTTAACTAATGCATTTTGAAAACGATTCAAAATTGCTGTCTGAACACATAGAATGGGATTTTTATCGACTTCCATTTGTGTAGTGACTCAGTGGGAAGAGTAAACACATATACAGTACCTAGCGATTTTATTAGATTATGGTGTTATACAAAATCTAACTTACATAATGCACTTTTACTGGAAAGAATATTTCCACAATTGAATATGTTGGTGGCTGTAAATGAGTGTTTCTTGAATGTATATTTCTCAGTAAATAAATTCACTGTAGGATTGAAATAAGATCATACTCTTTATTGAAGGAGGCCTTGCCTTAAGTACTAGACTATTCTATACCACCATCGGCTGAAATTATTTCACAGGCTCAATGTTAATAAACTCTCAATAAAACCAGATTTTACAGAAAATCTTGTATTTTCAAATAATGCAGTGTTTTGAATAAAATTTATGTTATGATAAACAGTATCAACAAGACCTACGAATTTCAGAAGTATAAACTGAGAGCGTCAAGGACGAATAATAATCCTAAATAAATCTCCACTTTAGAAAAATAATTCTACAACAGATTAGTAGAAGCTTTCTTGAACGTAAACAATATAAAGAATGGGGTAAGTATTTCTGTTCTATAATTAAAACAGTATATAGATTTAAGTTTATGCACGTTCTCAAACAGCACTAAAATAAATTTATTACAATTTTCGAGAAAAAATTGTCCTGAGGTAAGGACGGGTAGGGGGAAATAAATATAGAAATCCTGGATTTAGCGAAGCACGTCTTTTTGCTGCAATAAAGTGAAAACTTGAGTACCAATGTGGTCACAGTTGATACCATCTTTTTGTTAAGCTATTTAGAAAATTAGCAAGTGCCCGCGATTGTTTACTCAACTTATATATGTTTTAAATAAATCATTTATTTACCAGAAAATAATTAAAAGATTCGTTTTTACATAAATTGCATGAATTACATAATTTTGTGTTCAATTATATTGTTTTACGCAATAAACGTAAACAATTAAACGAATAGAATGGATCTTGTGCTTCCTTATGGGCATACAGATTGGAAATGAAACTATTAAAATGTACGACAGACTCACAAACCTTACCTAAATCATGCATAAACAATTAAAATGATTGATAATTAAAAAGCTAAAATCCTGGTTTCGATGTTCATTTTACGATAAAAGTGCGATGTCTAGAGACAAAACCTTAGCTTTAAAAAAAAAAAAAAAAAAAAAAAAAACGCTCAGTGAGTTTACTCCAAATAATTCAATCTGTTTTTCTCGGTACTGTTTTACATGAATTAATTTCAATACTGTCTTGTCAATAGGTGACGTTGGATGTACAAGGAAGGGAGGGAGGGAGGGAGGGAGGGAGGGAGGGAGGGAGAGAGAGAGAGAGAGAGTTCAAATTTATATTAGAACCTTTCCACTTTTCTGTCATTTTACGTTTACCTTTTACCTTTTAAAATCCGGTCTCTAATAAATTAATTAATTATAGGCTACACCTGTGAAGTCTTACTATCGATTTAATCTTTATAAGCAAAACCGGAAGGGTTCCATATCTTGACTTTTTTTAAAAAGAGAAATTGTCAACATTTCAAGCACTTTCGACTTCCACGACTGTCTGACCAGTCACACCCAAAGGGGTGCACGCATATTAACAAAAATTAAATGTGTCATAATGAAATTTCGCCTGCAGCGAGAGAGGGAGTCAGTACGCGAATGTACAAACGTAGCTAAGCGTCAACTTCGACTCGTGCGGAGATACGAAGCCAGGACTTTACATGGTCGTTTTCTGTTGTTGTGAAGACACGTACATTGTAGTATTGGTTTGTGTGCAAGCGATTAAATGCCGAAATAAAAGGATTCACGATTAAATAATTTTACAAATATTTCAGTGTTATTACTGTATTTTGAGTCTGAAAGGGAAGTTACGAAGGCTTTACACAAAAATTCATCTGGAATTGTAACTGTAACATCACTGACAACCCCCCCAACTGTTTGAAAAGTTAAAATTTGTAAACAACTCAGTATTGTGATATTAAGGCTGATGAATGGAAGTTCCTTCGGGTCGCGAGAGACTCCTGATTAAGGGATTTAAGGGGATATTCTCAGCAGATTTGTTTCCGGGGTGCACCAGTCCCCTAAATAACACTTAAACCTAAGAATGGCACACACACACACAATCCTGAACCCGGGAAAGGGATTTTTCACTACCGGTACTGAAAAATTTCCAACCCGGCCGGATATCGAACTCGGACCACATGGGTGGAAGACAGGCGCGCTACCGATATTAATGTGGACAATACTCGAAAGAAATTGTTTAAAATTATCCAAAAGCACAAGCGCTGACTTTGGGAGGGCACGGTACTTTGTCAAAAGAGGGCATCCTCTGATGGCGATACCCTTGAAAATCCGGTATCAAAATACTATTATAGGCCTATTTTTCCCCAGAATTCCAGAGATTGCATGGCGGCTACTTCTGCTTCTATGTATTACCTGGGAATCCATCGGCAGATTGTTACCACCGAAGATTACCAATCCCATGGAAGAACATCTCTCTGAATGTATCCTCGACATTGTCTCCAAGTATTTTCCTCAAGATTCTCCTATGGTCGTGCAAACATTCGGCACATGGTACTCAGTGCTTCCACAATTAACAGAAGTATCCAGAAACGAGATCTATGGAGACAAGCTATTGGAATTTCTAAATATCCACAGCTACGTTCCTCATGCTACAATGGGGTTCGCAGAAGTTAAAAAAAGAGATGCAATAAATATTCTGAAACCAGGATCTTACATATTTTATTTTACAAGCCTAAAGTCGCGAAAAGATTCCCGTATAGTGTTCAAAATGCTGCTTAGGGTTTTAAAAGATATAAGGAACTACAGAGCTCGATTGCTTTTGGTTTCTGAGGATCCGTTAGACAAGGTGTATACTCTTCATTTTTTGAAAATGGCTTTTAAGGTTACGCAAATTAAAGATGCAATTCTTCTGATGCCAACACATAATTATTTATCACGTACAGTATTCTATACGACTGATACTTTTGACATCCATGGTTGGTTTCCAAATGAACAGGCAGACCTCTGCTCAGGAGAACTGACTAGTTCCAAACTCATGGACCAGTGGATTATTAAAGAAAAGAAATTTGTCCAAAATAATCCTCTGTTTCCCAATAAGAAGGTAATCGATATGCGTGGGTGCTATTTGAAATTAGACTACGACCTTTATGTATCCAGAACTAAAGAATCTCATGGCTGGATAATGAATAAGCTTATCAGAATTATTGGGACCAAATATAACATAAAGTATACCCTAGCCAGAGATAACTTTGATCTACGTTTCCCTATACGTAACTTGGATGTTGTGGATGAATGCGTCCTAACATACCCCTATATAATTGATAAATGGTCTTGGTATGTTCCGTCTGGAGAACCGGTACCACGCTGGAAAAGCATGTTTAAAACCTTCAGCAAACTCTTGTGGGTTGTTGTGACCCTAACAATCATAATGGGAATAGCTACTTTCTTTATTTTGTTTAGATTCAAAAGTTCCAGAGACAACGACTTGGTAGATGTCACTTTAGTAATCCTGGATGTCTTACTCACTCATTTATCAATGGGAATAATTAACAAATTCAAGGGAGTTTTAGCAATGTCCTTCTTCGCTTTGTGGCTGTTTTACTGTCTGCATATTAACACAGCTTATCAGGGAGCACTGTTTGGCTTTCTAGTACATCCTGGAGAAATTCAACCGATTAAAAATATGGAAGAACTAAAGTCTTCTGGTTTAGAAATGTATAGTATAATTAATGAAATAAATGCAAAAGAGCAGCTTACATCAATAAATAGCTATACGTTCTGCGAAAATTATTTGATATGCTTTGACAGACTTGCTAAGAAGAGAGATATAGCTTTGTTTGCAAACAAGGCAGTTGCCGACGATTTCATAACACAATTGTACAGCAGTAGTGGAAAACCTGATTTAGTTCCCCTGGAAGAATATGAAGAAATCGTGTATTATGGTGTACGAGTATTAACGAATGGGTGTCTATTATTTGATCTCGTAGAAACTGCATTTCATCGCATGGTGAGTACTGGAATTATTGATTTATGCAGGATTCTTATAGAGAGAACAAGGTTGAAGGCATATTATGAAAATCTCAAAACAGACAAACACTTTTCATTCACCTTATCCCATCTGCAAGGAGCTTTCTATTTAATTTCATTGGGGTTGCTGCTTGCATTCATTGCTTTTGTGTCTGAAATGCTGTACGATAAAATTGTTCACTGGTTGCCATAATTTCAGTTGAGTAAAGACAAGTTATATTTATCTTCATGTCTGTGAATGGGTTTTGGCGATGGCAGTTTGCAAAACGATAGAGGGCTTAAATTAAACAAGGATTCTTGCAATTTAAAAAATGGAGGAAGAGAGGAGCTTTTCAATATACTATCATTACAATAATTTCAGACAGTAACGAAATATTTTTATTTGAATTTACATTAAACATATCGCTTCTTCTTTTTCTTTGACTTTTACCTCCCCTGTTGTAGAGACGTTCGCGTGGGCCAGACATGTCGGTGAAGGGAGTTTTTATGGATCACATACTTTTTTGACCAGACAAGGATATGAAGGGCCTCCTCGGATGACTGATCAACCTAATGTCGGAGCCAACTCCGAGACACCCTAGTCTCTCTCTCTCTCTCTCTCTCTCTCTCTCTCTCTCTCTCTCTCTCTCATTCACTCACACACAATCATTCATTCATTCATTCCGAACAAGACGCCCAGATGATGTCCAGAGACCACGAAGGCCTAAAGTTTCCTGATATTTGGCTCACGGGCGAGGAAAAACCTTACCAAGGAGACCTGTCCCGACCGGGAACCGAACCTGGGCCCGCTAAGCGGTGAACCAGCATATATTTGCTAGGGGCAAACCGAAGGACATGCCAGTTCTGAAATAATAGTTTATTTTCACAAAGTGTGTCCAAGTAGCATTTACTTACTTCGTTACTAACAAAATTAGAGTGCTATATATTGAAAATTAAAAAATAATGCACTGTTATCCATTAAATTGCTCTGTAAAATTAACTCATTACTTATAAAAACTGATTATAAGTAATCATAGATCATTTATAGGCCATTAAAAAATCTCGTCATTTATTTCTCTATTTTGGTCATTAAATGACCCTAGTAATGAACAATTCCTAAAAGATAGTTAATATGAATTGTATACTTAGACTGCTTAACTTTTGTATATTAGGGTTTGTTTATTTATTTACAGGTTTATTTTAGGTGCTTAAATATTTTGTCTACTGCCTCAAAATTTTAGGCGTAATCATAACGTATCTATACACGATAAAACTAGGAATCGAATTTCAGAGTGTACTTCTTGTACCAATAGTACCCATTATTTACTTATTTAATAAATTTACAGACATCTCGACATGGATAGACATTACGGATTTGTTTGCTTTTATTCGAGTGTAAACAAATTTTATTCCGGCATTCGCCCTTGCGAGTGGGAAAATCTGTCAGATTTGCTGTCAAGGGATTTGAACACATGATATTCTGCTCACTACCGAAAGGAGTCTGAAACGTTACCGGCTCGACCATCTCGCTTGGTGCTACAGAAATTAATATTAAGGCCCAAATTTTTAGGTTTAGACCTGGTGAAGCAAAACATGTAAATTTGTCCTAAAAGAGCCCAAATGAAGTAATTCCACGTAATAACCCTCATTACTGTTTCGACTTTTATCAAATGATATACAATATTCTTTCCTGAACTGATGGGCATAACAAGACATTATTAAATCACCCCAAGCGGTAAGCCAGAAAAATGATAGAAGTTAACTCTTCTCTATCGTTCGAAGTAGACTCCGATAAAGTTATGCTCGGTGTAACGAAAATGGTCTTAACATACGTAGAATGGATTGAAAATACGTTGGTGTCAGCTACAATATTGCAGTGAAATATTATACCTGTGTGTTTCTGAATTTTAGTTTTCTGACTTGGCAGCCTTTAAAAAACAAGTTAATAAATAAACTTCGTTAAAATATGAAGAATGATAATCATGTTCCAACATATTTCTATAAAAATGCTTATTTTAAGTTATAATATCCTAATACAAAATATTAAGGGACCAAAAATGCCGGCATTAACTAGTAAGGTGCGCAGACACTTCTATTACTATGATCAATATATTCCCTTATTATGGTTCCCGTTCATTTTGGTTTCCTGTATTGTTGGAATAGCAATTCTGTCCATTTTAACAGAAAGCTTAGCTTACTTCTCGATTTCAGACTTACAGAACGTGCGTGATCTTCCTTAACTAATGCCATTTTGAAAACGATCCAAAATTGCTTTCTAACCATATAAAATGGTGCTTTTATTGATAGCCATTTGTAAAGTGTCTCAGTGGGATGTGAAAAAGCATATATCGAGCGACTTTCTTTTTTATGACGGGTTTTCCATAGTGTTATATTGATTATAGATATAGGAAAGTTACATTACATCATGCAACTTTGCTGAGAATTTATTGTTGGATGTAAACTTAAATGAGTTTTTCGTAAATTTGTCTGAATAAAAGGATATTCGTGATAAACAAAACTTCTGGGATTAAGGTTCCAAAGTCGAAAACTTCAATAATGTATTGCACATAGAAGTAACTTGTGCCTATCTGTTAACATACAGCTTGATAACGAAAATCCAATCAAAATGAAATCTTATGTCTGTGATACGAAGCCTGTAGACGATTTTGTCTTACACTTGCTAGAACTTTAACAAATTTCTGATTTCCATGATTTGATAACAAAAAAAAAAAAATTGTTCTAAACATTTTGTTTAAACATCATAAGGTAACTGCTTGTGTTCAGGCTGGAAACTTTATAATTTGCAAAGTTTTCCCATTGCAAATAGTTTTTAGCCCTCTCTTCCAGAACACCTGTCTTTCCTCACGAAGAACAGTACCGGTACCTTACAATACGGACAGACAAGTGAATAGGCACTCCCACAGGGCAGCCACTTATTCTATAAGGGAAAGTTACATGAAAAAACCTCAAGTACGGGTAAGAAAGTTTGAGTACAGATTAGCTTTTTTAAAATGTAAGCGGTCGATCGTCCTCCCCATGTAGTAGCCTACACCAGTGATGACAAAAAAAAAATGACGGAATTCATTAAAATTTCCATGTACAATCGTGTGTACGGAATTTTTCCGATATAATGCGCATTGGTTTATGTTGGTAAGGGGATACATACCTGCCTTGGCCAGTCCCACTCCCCACCCCTGCGCATAGGCTATTTACGTGTTGGCGGATACACAGCAGAGGCTGATCCTCCATGTTATGTTTGTCTATTCACTCACTCCTTCGCTCCTGAAACCGACCTGTCATAGGTTAATGTTTAAAAGCCAGACTTTTGACATCAAACCAATACGAGTCAGACTTACCCGGGGGCTGGTCTAGACGCGTCTTCTAGATACTGAAATGAAATGTTTTCATACTTCATCCCTTTCAATGCTCACCTAGGCCTGACCGTCAATCATTGGCTAATGCGTGTATTCGCACTTAAATCAAAACCAATAAGAGATTGGCTCATCCAGGTATATAACACTGATGATATGGAGATTCAAAGTCAATTTTAAATTAAGAAAAAGCATTAGAAGAAACTACGAGCATCGGAAAGTTTCCTGCACATATAATTAGGGCAGATGTTATTAGGATCGTGCAGCAGTTGGGACTGACTTAACCTTTCGGAGTAGGCTTGGTTGACTCTGATTCCCTGTTGCTAGGGTTTAGAAAATGGGGTGAGCTGGCTATGGCTGGGGAACCTTCGTCTGCCTTTTCCGTTCTAAATTTTGTATTTATTTATTTATTTATTTAACTTTGATTTATTAAATTATAGTATTATTACTATTCATTATTTCAATATGCTATTAACATGTAGGCTATGTATCCTGTTTTTAGAAGTTAACTTTTCATTATTAGAAGAAATCTTACACAAACCGAACATCTGGTTTCATAATGGACCCCACAGTCCGCTTTGAGACTGAAGACGATCAACCTGCAGCAGTTGATTATAAAAAAAAGAAGACATATGAACCAACTATCTGAGCATTTCAAAATCAAATATGGTTTTAAAAATGTTGAAGTCATTGGTTTAATGGTTGATAGTAGAGGAACATTAACAAAGTTATTTCTTAATTTTTGTAAATTTTCTCATTGACGCAAGATCTATATACTGGAGTGGCGTTATTATCGCTTATACGATCCATACAAATATTAAGAAACCACCTATGTCCTATACAATTACAAAAATTAAGCTGAATAGGTTTCCTTTCTTAAATTTGATTGTTTTATTTGACTTTTAATTTTCCTGTTATCTTTAATGATTTAACTGGAAGTTAATGTATTTTTGTATAAGTGTATATTTTGTTCATGTATTCTTTGTCTGTAAGGCAATCTGTGTTGTGCAGAAAGATTGTATAAATAAATAACATCAGAACATTATTAATACTACTACTTAAATAACAGGATAGCTCAGCATAACTTACTTATATGTTTATATACCTATTAATTCAGTGTTGTAAATTAATAAAATAATTAATTAATGTTTATGTTGCACATTTGCAAAGCAATTTCATTCACCTTGTACAGATTTATTAAATACTCCAAGTTAATTTTAAATGCTTATTTGTATTTGTGTACCTGACCTTACAAAGGGGCTAACCGCCAAATTAAAAAAAAAAAAAAAAATACTATGTACAACGGTGGTACATGGCATCCTGCATTGCCCTACAAAAGCGCTAAGTGAAATTCATAATAGTGTGGTTGCAAAGTTGCTCGAAAGAAAGCACCGCAGGTAAGGACCAATGCTATTTCTTTACAAGGATTGTTGATTATCTCAGAAACTTAATTTTGGCACTTAGCCCCTTTGTAAGGTCAGGTACACAATTGTATTGTATTGTTTTGACGTGCCCCTTAACAAAAATATGTAATATGTTCAAGTTGAACTGAATAAAATACAAGTAAATCCACTATTGCCTGGAAGTGTTTTTTTTTTTCGATAGGCCTCCTTGGATGCCAACTATTTTTATTACATCTCTAAACATTTAATTTAAAAAATGGCTGGTCTGGAAGCATGTTTCGTCCTCTTCATGTTAGCCTATTGATTAGCCGCGCTGGAAGCTTTGTGCAAGGACACAGGTTTCCGGGGACCAGGAAACTGAGCTTCAGTGTCAATGGAAAAATACCTGATGACCAGTGGCGCCAACTTTTGAAGAACATTGGGTGGGCTCAAAAACATTAACCTGGAAATTTGTAACCACTGGCCGACAAGGTGGAAGGCAACCGTGCTACCAACACTTCCCGGGTGGGACCTTTGGAGGAAAGATATTAGGTAACAACTAAAATAGAATAAAATAAAGTAAAACATGCAATAACTATTGAGTAGCACTGCATGTTGTAGGCCTACATGTACAGTACTTCTCCCTATAAATTCTTCAACAAGCAAAATCGAAAGCCAACTTTTCCCCGTTATCCATATGTAGGGTTACACTTAGAACAGCAATGTGTGAAATAACTGTTCTCTGTAATATTGTTGAACGTCAGTCTTTTCAAAGCGGAAAAAAAGTAATTCGGAAAATGCTGGGAAAACTGGCATTAACAGAGTAAATTTGTCGAAGGCTATAAATTTGAAGGATTCAGAAACAATTGCAAACGATCGCGATCGTACCGTAAGTTAATCGAAACAAGGGAGATCATGTTACTTGTGTCAACGCTTGTATAAACCTATAGGCTAGCCTAATTTTGGTTTTGCACAGACTAAACATGATTTTTTAGTAATAATAGGCCTAATAATTATTATAATAAATATTTAAGATAATTCACAGCAAATTATTGGGTGGGCTTGAGCCCCACGGGCCCATATAAGTTGGCGCCACTGCTGATGACATTTGGTTCCTTTCTAGATTTATTCGGAATTTCCTTCATTAACGAACCTCATTCTTCCCTCTCGTCCTTACTTTCTTCTTAGACTCATTCACAATTTTCCTGAATAACACACGGGTAACATCAACAGGTGTAGATCGAGGAAGTTTAGGTGTGGGTTGGGACCGGCCTGTCCGATCTCATAATTAATATTTCGTGCAGGAATATAATAATTGCGAATTATTTAGACTTCTCATGCCAATTTAACATTGATTAAAAAATTAGCGATCTTTTCAATATCTGTGGACGTAGGCCTAGGCTACCATGATGCAGGTGAAAATAAAATTAAAAAGCAATGCTTGTCTTTGTGTCGGACGTACAAAAAATAAAAAAAAATAATAAATAATAAAAAAAAACTAAAACGGACTATGAAATTTGAAATGAAATACGGCGTATATATAGCTGCATATACCCTCGACTATACCACCGTATATAAATAAACTGTAAAAAATATTTAGTGTAGAAAGAATTTCAACTAACCACCTGATCAAAACCATTTTATTGCTTAGCCTAATCAATAGAACTTCCAGCAATTACCCGAAAAAAATCACGAGGGCAAAGGAGGCTAGTGCGTAAAGCTCTCTCCATAATGTGTAGTCGGTAGTCCATAATCAATAGTTTCTAGTCAAAATTTGATGTGTGGTTAGTAGGCCTAATGTACGTCATTCTCAACTTGCAGTTGGAGTTGGTTATCGGAAAAATTCATCTTCCACTACCATACTGTTTGCACGAAGTCCTACAAGTTTCATAATGTTAGGTATAGGTGATTGTATATAAGTATATACATGTAAGTTTATATATGCATACAAGATTCTAGCCGGTTTAGATCAGAGTTCTTTTGTATGATCAGGCTAGGGCCCGGGGCTTTAGCCAGTAATTTGTTAAGTTAGTGGTGCACAAGGCATGGTAAACTTTGTGAGTTAATAAACAAGTTGCACTACCTGTGGCGGTTTTGTGTTTTGTTGACGGCGTTGAGTTTTGTGTTCTTGAGGACAAAAAAAACGCGTCAATAAACAATCAAAAGACCTTGTATCAAAAAGCTACTGAGTAATATCAAGTTCATTGCAAATGATTTCGGAAGACTGCCTAGATGCATCACTCTTCTAGAAAGACGAAATATGTAAATGCCACAAGCGATCAAACTCGTGGAGGAATTATCCATAGCTAAGAGTCAACCTGAAGATGGAATACTCCTACAAGTGCAGCAGAAATTAAAATGCATTCTACAGAAAAATGTAGAATTTCTACTCTTTGTATACCTTTCGAGATGCAGTGGAAGGTTCTACAGGCGACCATGATGTGAACCCACACAAAGAAAACACTAATAAACTACCTCATCCCCCCGTCATGTCATGCGACGTAGAAAGAATTTTTCCCCATATACTGATCTTGTTTGGAAGATTATACAGTGAGTCCCACGCAAGAGTTGGTCAATGACGCGTGTTTCTCCGTCGCGGCTGGCACAGCTCCAACTCCCGAGCGATCAGGTGAAATATCTACGCTAATAATGCCGCGGTCGGTGTAATGATTCAGGTTCTCACATTTACCGTTAAAATTACAATGAAAATAACCACGTACCTCATCACAAGAGATGTTGGAAATGTTCTCCTCTTGCATCCACACAATACTGGCACCTTTTAAATAAATTTTCTTTCACGCGCGTAAGCTCAGCTTCCGAGACAGAATTACTTTCTCTTGTGATAGGCCTATGTGATATTATCTTTAAGTTCTTCTAACAGTATGTAAATATTATTTATGGGGAAACTTGAATAATAAAGTGTATAGGTCAATTTCCCATACATAAGAAGAACTTAAAGACAATATCACAAAAGAAATTAACTCTATCTCGGAAGCTGAACTTATGCGCGTGAAAGAAAATTTCCTAAAAAGGTGCCAGTATTGTGTGGATACAAGAGGAGAACATTTCCAACATCTCTTGTGATGGTTATATTCATTGTAATTTTAACTGTAAATGTGAGAACCTGAATCATTACACCGACCGCGGCATTATTTGCGTAGGTAGCCTATTTCACCCGATCGCTCGGGAGTTGGAGCTGTGCCAGCCGCGACGCAGAAACCCGCGTCATTGGCCAACTCTTGCTTTTCTTTTGAAAACCTCAAAATGTATATTTGTCATTCACTGCAACAAAGTGTATGCACAGACATAATGTATAATAATTGATTTTTACTGCGAATATTGTTAACAAGTATCAAAGCATACATGTTGTATATATTTATGTTCGTTTTACTATAAAATATAGGCTATTTTGTTTCCGTAATTTACGATGAAATGTGCAAACTATTCTAGCACGCTGTGTCCACCATTTCACTAGACTAGCTACAATGCCCTTGAACTTGAATGTACGTTTTAAGTGTGCCACTGAAAGCGAATCGCCCCTTCCCTCATGTTTATAAGATAAAGGTAGCGTAGGGCTGTAACTCAGTCACCACTAACCTGATGTAATGCTTCTGTAGCTAAACCCCCGGCCCCTAATGATCACTTCAGCACAGAGATGAGTCAGTATAGAGGTTCATGCAAATACCCATATCGGTATGTTATTTTTAGGCCAGGGAGTACCGGTATTTAATTCATTAATAGTGGATATTAAATAAATTATATTTGCCGAATGTTATCCTGAGGGGGGTGGAAGAGAGTCAAATTCCTTAGCACCGTAATTTAAGATAGATAATTTTAAGATAGATAGTAATTTAAGATAGATAGATAGATATCACCGTAATTTAGCTTGCTGGAACTGAACACTTGGTTGAATATACTGTGGCGGTAGGCTACGACTTTCTTTCACGGAATTAAAGAGTCGAAACTAGTCCTGCGGGTGTATGACATGTCGACATTTCTTTAAGTTCCATGATCTTTCTACCCGATCCCGCAATCGGCTCAAAATGAGCTTCATTTACAAATACTTTTATGGTTATGATATCCCTACCTCTGGAATGACATACGAACGTTACTCAACCAAATTCTGAATAAACTTTCTTACCTTCTATTGCTTTCATCCTTTGATGTGGAATTGTTCCTCTTTCGCCGCATCAAACATGTTCTTCCTTTATTCACAGACCGAAATATTCCAAATAATTAAAATCAAAACACAAACATCACCTGATCGCTACCAGCGTCTGTACGTCCTATTCGCGGTACTAACTACTATTTCACCTTCAGATGGTTCATTGGTTGGCAGTTAAAATATTAAGTGGCCTGGGATAGGCTGTTTTTATTTATGACGTCATCTGATGTGCCTGATCTCGAATGTCTATTCCAAAGAGTAGGCCTACTCACATTTCTCATTGCCTGCCAAAAAATAGATGATAAACGTAGTCATGTTAAACAAAATGCGCTATAAATGAAAAATGATTATGCCTATATAGCCTATTTTGAATTATTGCCACGTGCCTTTATATCATAGGGATTGACACAATAATTATTGTATTGTCTTATGAAACATAAACAGTATGGCAACTAACAATTTAAGAGGCAACAACATGTCTTCCCTTTTCAAAGGGTTAAGATTTCCCAAGAAAACACTCAAATTCCACGTAAATTCGAGAATAATTTTTAGAACATTGCTTAGCTTTAGCATGCCATTGCTGATAAACTGCCATTAAAATATAATTATATTATGTTTTATAAGTGTTGTATTTTTCAACTTCCTTAAGTCCTATTATGGTGAAATGTCATAAACCGGTATGCATCATGTTTAAAACTTCCCCTTTTGATTTAAGAAAATAAATACCTTCAAATCATGAACTTCTTGGATTCTTAACTTTCAAAATTTCCATTGTGAAATTTGTATCAAATAGCTGTTTAAAAATTTATTTGAGTTTAAATATATGTATTTTTTTCTCAGAAAGGCAATATTAATTAACATACTGTGCATTTTTCTCTCTTAATATAACATATTTTGTGATGTGTATATGTATTTTCTTAAGTCATTTGATATGCTGAGATTGTACTTTTAGTTACTCACTGAATGGAGTGCTAGTGTCGCCCAGCTAACATGTTGTCTTAGGACTTTCAACACACAGTTTCCTTACTGTATTAACACTTATACAGTGATTTTATTCTGTAATAAATGTCAGTAGCAATTTGAAGTTGTTCTTCTGCCAGTTCACTGGTGCTCTGTGATAGCCATTCTAGTGAGGAACAGCAAAACTCTGTTTTTGCATCTTCTCTGGTGTGCACATTCAAACAATATAATTACTGAATTTCAACTTATGAAAACTACAGTAAAAATAATAATGATAATACTAATATAATAATTATAATGAACATAAAAATAAGAATAATTATACATAAAATTCACATCAAATAAGTTGTAAATGGTAGGGGAATTTATTCTTCACCATCTTCCCCTGAATAGTCGCTACTGTTAAAAGTGAGATATTTAAGAAAACTGGCAACTTAAATGGAATTATCAATTATAAAAGAGCCTATTTTCCAATTTTAGAGCCTACAGTATGTGCTAAAAACTTAAGAGCCCATTTTACGCACTTAAAATTGTGTTTTAGCAACATAAAAGTCCAAAGTCTAGTGATAACTTTTGCAAACCATTATTGCATTTCCCTGCAGCACAGGGGATGAGTTTGCGCTTCTCAATTACAGATTAGGACATGTTGAGGTTTTTTCCTTACCTGTAAGATGAATGTCGGGCATCTTTAGGAACTTGTGGTACCTGAATATCATCTGGTCATCATCATCTTCCTCCCAAATGAATGTGTGTGCAACTGGTGTCTCATCCTATTTGTTCATGTTGTCTTGGAGGTGACCATGGTATTGGACTGATCACCCATCCGGGGAGGCCTTTCATATCCTTGTCTGGTCAAAAAAGTATGTAAGTGATCACAAAATTAACCCTCTTCCAACAGGTCGCAGTCTTGTATGGCCCGGGCCACATAAACGTTCCTACAATGGGAGAGGTTAAACTAAGAGAATGAAGATGAAGATTGCATCATAATTTTCTTCACGTCATATTTCAACATTATTATTTTTTAAAAATTTATGCTTTAAGTTTACCCCAAAAACCAAAACTATAAATTACTTCCACATACAGGCTACCAGTGTATAAGTCAATGTGTTAAATAATGAAGGAGACGGATGAAATTCTGGTGAATTGTTGTTAAATTTTTTTTTTTTAAGTCAAATTACAAACTCTATCATGCTGACTAATAACAAGGCCTTGTTACATCTGTAAGTGCAGGAAATTACATCATGTTTAAAAACTGTGTTTATCCCACTCTTTAAGTCCCAGCCCACATTATTTTCTTTTTACCTGAGAAAATGAGCATTTTTCACATAAATGAAGGTAGGTCTGACTTTCACAGAGCAGAGAGTATTTACATTATCCACGAAGTCTCTGTAGTCAGTCCTATTTAATGACTACATGAAAGAATGAAAACATCTGATGTGAAACACTAAACTTCCTCAACCAAAAGAAAAAGTTTTGTCTCTTAGTATAATATATTATGAATGACATTCTCCTCATGTAAATTAGTTGTACAAATGAAGAAAATGTTGTTACCACATCACATACAATCCAAATAGAATCTGATTAATGCACTCACGTAAATTTCTTTACTCTAAGCATGGCCAATGCACATTTCTCACTTCACAATCATATATAGAATAAGAAGCCATATTTCAAAGAGTGTGTATTTAGTTGTTTTAGCCTGATGCAAAGCTTTATTGTCCACCAGGCAAGACAGCTCCAAAAACAGTGGCTGGCTTTGCCAAAAGTATTTCGCTCTCAGAGTCTTCAAAACTTTTCTTGGATAGCTGAGCTTATCCTGTCTATCACCCTCATGGCTGAGTGATTAGACTGCTTGTCTTCCACTGCTTGGACCCGGGATCAAATCTCGGTGGATTCATGTGGAATTTGTTGTGGACAAAATGGGGTCCGGTAGGTTTCCTCAAGGTGCTCCTGCTTCCCCTGCCATGTATCAAACCACCGTTGCTCCATTCATCACACTATAACCATTTGGTTGCAATAAAGGAAATATTATCCTGCCTATCTGACACTTTGCCCTTGGATAATACCATACTTATTTAATTGTCATAACCAAGAAATAGCATACGTCGTCTTTCTGGAAATTTTAATGTATTTCAAAGAATAACGTTGTAACATTAAACATTAACGCATAAATTTAGAACATATAAAATGTTATAAACATATTAAAACAAATATTAAAACATTAAACATTAACGCATCAATTTAGAACATATAAAATGTTATAAACATATTAAAACAAATATTAAATCATTATAACATTGAACATTAACGCATCAATTTAGAACATATAAAATGTTATAAACATATTAAAACAAATATTAAATCATCATAACATTAAACATTAATGCCTCATTTTAGAACATATAAAATGTTATAAACATATTAAAACAAATATTAAATCATTATAACATTAAAACATTTTGATAAATTTAAAACATAATTTAGCATAGGTTGAATCTCCTAAGCCTTAGAATTCCTCTGAAATGAATTGCTGCGTCTTCTGTAAGGAACATTGAGATCTGGAGAATCATCAGATTTTCTGGGGTATTCAGAATACTCTAAATCCATTGAAGAAGACAGCACCCTTGCAAGTTTTGTGGTGTGTGCTCTTTCAGTTTCTTGTCTCACACTAAATGGGCTTGAAATTTTACGAGCATGGTATGAAGCTGTTGAGATTTTGGTTGCTTGTACCTGAAATTATTTAGGATATTAAAATATTACTTACTTATGTACTCAATGGCAATAGACAATTCCTAAGGACCTTTTCACACTGTGCCATTTGTGATGGTCACCGGTTTTTGCAGTGAACACACCTGGGTCACTTGTGACGGTCACCGCTAGTATTGCCAATAGTAACTAAATGATAAAACAATTTGAAATCGCTTTTGACATCCCAAATGGCAGGTTGACATTCCACTTCACTTATAAAATCTTCAGTATTAATCAAATCTAAACTCATGGGTTGATTACTAGTTTCGCTGAGTTCGATCATACAACTAAATTATGTATATACAACTTGCATTGTTGGCAATAATAAAATGCAGTGACCGTCACTTGTGACTCAGTGTGAATGCTCCCATTTAAACCAATGCTTCATCGCCGGTGACTGGTCACAAGTGACCATCACTAGTGTTCAGAGTAGACACTGCAGCATCACTTGTGTTTGGGTGGGTCACCGAGGTGACCTAGTGTGAACACTCTCATTTAAACCAATGCTTCTTCGCCTGTGACCGTCACAAGTGATCAAGTGTGAAAAGGCTCTAAGCAAGATAAAGGAAAATTATAGACCTGTTTCTGTCTTACCAATTGTCTCTAAAGTATTTGAGTGTATTCTTAATGATCAAATTATCAAATATTTTGAAAGTGAAAATCTTTTCTCAAATTGTCAGTTTGGATTCCGCAAGGGTCGATGTACTAGTGATGCTATATTAACCTGGTGTATGACTGCCTATCAGGACTTAACAAGAAAGAATCTACATGGTGTAAAATGTATGATTTCTCAAGAGCCTTTGACACTATCTCACATGTGACTCTAGCTGATAAATTGAGATTTTATGGTTTTAGTGATGAAGCTCTTAACTTAATTCAGTCATATCTATCTGGAAGACTGCAATGTGTTCACCTCAATGGTATGCAATCACAGCTTAAGTCTATCAAACATGGTGTACCACAGGGTTCTATATTGGGCCCTATCTTATTTATTATTTATATAAATGATTTACCTAGTATCCTGTCTGTCTATAATAACACATCTAAAGATTTCCTAAATTCGTATCTCTATGCAGATGATCTGGCTCTGACTGCTGTAACTGACTGTGACCTCAACACTTTAAATCTCTTAAAAGTTAGTGATGATATTGTTCTAGATTGGACTGCAGCTAATTCTTTATATGTTAATGACTCTAAAGTTGCTGACTTGAAATTCACTTTTGATAGGAAACATCAGTACTTCTATAAGGATGCTAAATTTCTTGGCATCGTCCTCCAAGGAGGTTTAAATTGGTCATCTCATGTTGTATTAATCTCTAATAAGATTGCCAGAGGTATATTTGTGCTTCGCAGACTGCAAAAATATGTGACTAGAGAGGTATTAATTTCTGCATACTATGCTTATGTTCATAGCCATTTAACTTATGGTACTCTACTTTGGGGTAATTGTAGTTCTGCACTTAACATCTTCAAATTACAGAAGAAGGCTTTAAGGATTATCTTTGGTGCTAACTGGAAAGCCCACTGTAAACCTCTTTTCATCTCATCTGGTATTCTCAGCCTACCATCTATATATATTTTACAGTGTTTGTTATATGTTAAGCGTAATTCTGATAACTTTAAAACTTATTCTGATATACATACCTTTGGCACCAGAAATTGCAATAACATTTTACAGGATCAATGCTTGTTTGCAACAACCAAACATAATTTTAGGTAGGCCTACATGTCAGTGAAAATGTTTAATTCTCTTCCAGTTGCTACTAGAAATTTAACTTTTAAACAATTTAAAGGCTTAGTACTGATGAAACTAAAACAAATCTGCTTCTACAAAAATGATGGAATTTTTTGAGGCAGCCAAAAACTTTAAATAATCTTTCAGATGTGTTCTTTGGCCTACTTGACACATTGCACTTTTTATTTATTTATTTATTGTTTTTGTAGTGTTGTAATGTTTGATCCTGTATTTCTTTGTATTGTTTGTGTTGTAAGTATTTCTAATATTATTCTTGTACCCTTGTACTATAATAGTCTGTTATATTGTATCCTATACCGCATAACTGTGGTCAAAATGGATTAAATAAATATGAAAATATGAAATATATATATATTTTATGGAACCCGAAGGTTCATTTCTGTGCTTATATGAGCCTGTCATTCAACCCTATTCTGTGGTAACTCCATCCAACCATCCCTCTCATATCCTGCTTCCCTTCTATTACTCTCCTTTCATCTGTTCTGTCCTATTGTCTAGGTCTTCCAAGTGGTCTTTTCCCTTCAGTCTACAATTAAAGAATACTTGTGATTATTTCTGTGTTGTTTGTTATCTGCTGTGTTATGAGAATAAAATGTTTGTTGTCCCACGCTGGAGATATTCTCTGGGTCAACAACTGCTTCACCACAGATCTTCCATTGCCATATGGAAATGCAACCCTTAGTATATTCTAGGCAATCCCTCTCAAGTCGGGTAGTAGAATGTGTGTCATTGTGAGCTGTGATTGGACTTTGCAACTACTAATTTTTTAATGGCATGCGCTAATCTAGAGGAACTTTCTTGCTAATTAGAATTTCAGTTTGGATCTTTCATTATTTGTTATTCTTAGATGTGCTGAGATTAACAAAAATAAAGATATAAGATATTTAAATATGTAAGTTTAACAGAAAAAAAACTAACAAGTTACACACTATTGAAAACGGTAATTAACATTACTGCAACCCGTGGAGATTTCCTCCATGATGCGATCATTAAAGGTAAATGCATTCATGTAGGGTGACCAACTGTTGAAGGAAGGAATGAGGGACAAGACAGCAGAAAAAGGGGGACATTCCACAACTTTGGGGGATCCCAGCAGACTTTTTACCAAGAGTACTCATACTAATGTAATAACATAGACAAATACATTTCACTCATCTTTACTGTCTGTGGGTTGAAGACTTTTAATCTAAATGAAACCGTACAAAAGTCAAAAAATTCTGAAATAATAAAATAAATAATGAACATTCCATAACCTAAATGTTAGCAATTTTTTTTAATCTCTATATATATAAAAGGCTTTGTCCTGACTGACAGGAATCAACGTAGAGCCTAAACTATAACAGGTAGAGACTTGGAATTTTGACAGTACCTTCGTTTCATAACGTAGGTGTTCACTAAGAAAGGATTTTGAAAAATTCTGATTTTAAATGCCAAAAATCAAGTGTTTTTGAGAATACTTAATCCCTTCTTACACAGAATTATCGAATCCGAATCACATTTGACATTAAAACATATTGTTACCAGAGTGGTTTCAGATGGGTTTGGAATTAAATTAAATGGAAGTTTGACAATTACAGTTGGCTTTGTCTATTTTTGTCATACCTTGAAATAAAACTTTCGCGATCGCTTGATTGTTGTAAGCTCTAATAAGGTCAAACATTGTTTTATTTGGACGAAACTCACTATACAGGGGTTTTCTGGACCAAGGAACTCGAATCTGAGGTTGCTTTTACCAGGCGACGCTATCGAATCGTGGTATGTAGTCCACGTGATTTAGGTGTTAATAAATATAATGATTTAACTATTATGCTCTTAATTTTTAATTTTTGAAATAATTATCGCGGGCGAAGCCGCGGGCACATGCTAGTTGCAAATATAAGAAAATATACATAATAGTGGCACTTCTTCATTTATCAGTTACATAAAGTGCTTTCTGACAAAACTTGTTCTAAATTTCAACCTCTAGTTATAATACTGAAAACCTCAATATAAGTCAACGGAAGTCAGAAGGTACATCTGGAATGCACCTCCAAAGATGCTATAACCTACTTCTTTGCACTTTCAAAGATCAAACTGTTGGTAAGGTTACGCTATGTTCAGTTGAAGCTAGAGGGCTGAACAGTTGCATAATGTGAAAATTTGTACTGTACGGATGATAATAACATGAAAATTCATTTAGCTAGAAAACAAAACAATTGTGGGACAAATAACGTCTCACATGGAACACTTACAAAATACCTTAAAATGCTGGATGGTTGGTCACCGTATTCTTGTGACTATGGAAGGGTTAAATTTGCTTATGTATTATTGTATTCAATGAAATGCGCATAGCATTATGTATAAAATTCTGTGTAAACTTCTTTTCAGGAATAATTATTACTGTAATATTACCCAATGTAATATTCTATTTGCATTTTCAGTTTTGTTGTAAATATATCATTCATAGTTCACATTTTTCATCCAAAATTGAATTTTGCAAACTGTAATAAGATCATGACCGCCGGCGTGGTCTTGTGGTTAGCAACGCTGACTACAGATCCGTGGGCCCGGGTTCGATCCCCGGTACCTCCTTGAATTTTTCTGAGGTAGGGAGGTCTGGAACGGGGTGCACTCAGCCTTGTGATTCAAATTGAGCTACTTGATAGCGAAGTAGCGGCTCTGGTCATGGAAACCACCATCAATGGCCATGAGTGTCGGCATGCTGACCACACGCTCCCCCAGTCCTGCCATCTACATGTGGTAGATGATGCAGTGGTCGGGTGGTAGGCCAAGTCCCTTCAGGGATGTAGTGCCAAGGAGTTTAGTTTAGTTTAGTAATAAGATCACAGCCTATTTGTAAATTCTTACTTTGTGAGTTTATGCATGAGCAGAGAACTGGATGAGTGTCTGTATGTATTTGTACTTCAAAAATTAAATAAAATGACAAATCCATGGATGCTGTACCATTACAAAGAATAAGAATTATTATACAAAGTTAGTTCTTGCATGGCAAGCAATAAACCTTTGAATGAGACTAAAAGAATTGAATATGCAAAGTCTCTATATCAGAATTTGAAGTGACAAAGTTATACTACCCATACTTAGGGCAGTAAACGTTATGTGAGTGCATTGCATCAGATTTTTTAGTTAGGGTATTTTTTGGCGGAGGGGAGGGAAGGAGAATTAATAATAGTTGATCTTAAAACCAAATCATAGAGCCTCCTGGTGGAGGACAAATTAGTTAGTACACTTGTTTCCCAGACAACACAAAGTGGCAGGTGGTATGCCTATTGCCTTGATACTAAGGTATTACTTAAAACAGTGAATTTGGTCTAGAGGCTCTCTTAAGGCTTGGAGTTTTTTAATATACCATAAATCTATGCTCAGGATTTTTACACACTAAAAAAGTCCAGCAATAATAACCAGTTTCACATGTTATATAAAAATTAAAATCATTAATCAAATATCAAAACTTTTACCTTTAACATAAAGTAATTTCTGGTCTGAAATTGTTCACAAGAAATCAATTACACAGACCAACAGTCATTTTGGTGCCTTAGAATTTATACTAATTCTTGGGTATATTTAGGTCGCTGATGCCAAATGTGCCATTAATTTCGCTCTATCAGCTTTAGTTTTGTGAGATATGGTATTACCATTTTGCATATTATCCCACATTACGTTTGAAATAAATAAAATAAGTGAAAGAATTTATAAGTTAATGGCACTCTATAAAAAAGTAGAGCTGGTAGAAAAAATTATTTACATATTTGGTTCTGCAAGCTGTGTATGAAGGATAGGGAAATTAATGATTTGAAATATGTTATTGATTTATTACAGGAGGATGTCCGATCTCTGAATGAGAAACTTAATGTAACTTCTTTTTCCAAGGTAGAGTCCTTCTCAGAGGTAGTGCAGAGACCCAAAGGAAGACCGTCAAGCAGCAACGTGTCACCCTTGCAGAAGACTTATAGCCCTGTAGCTACTAATAATCGATTCTCTGTTTTAGATGGCCTAGAGGAAGTGGAATCCCCAGCTGAGCCAACTGTAGCACCCAGGCTAGCCAAGAAGGAGCATAGGCCTAGTAGTAATAATAAGAAAAAGATCCTTGTTCTAGGTAGCAGCCACGCCAGACATATGGGAACTACCCTGCAAGATGCTGTTGGAGAGAACTTCAAAGTTGAATGTATATGTAAGCCTAATGCTGAACTTAGAGATGTGATTTCAGGTACAAAGGAGCTGTCTAAAGGCTTCTCAAAGGACGACCACATAGTGATTGTGGGAGGTGGCGGTAACAGCCTAGACAGAGACCCCAGCTTTGATATCGAGCAGGATCTACGCAGCATCTCCAGCAGCAGCTCTCACACTAATATAAATTTTGTTGAATTGTTTCACAGGTATGATAAGCCGTCGCTTCGAGACAAGGTGAAAGCTGTGAACGACAAGCTGTGGAACTTCTCTGCTAATAATGGTAATATCAATGTTTTGTCTGTTAACAGCATAAGAAGAGAAGAATACACCAGGCATGGACTCCACCTCAACTCTCGAGGGAAGAAGACTCTGGCAAAGCTGATTGCTGAAGAATTTAATTGTAACAGGCCTATTCCTGTCATAGTTGGTGGCTCCTCTCGTTTTTTAGGGAGGTTTTAGATGAAAGGGAACAACAACTTACATACTTGCCTCGAGTAAACATTGGTAATATATACAAGCCTGCAACTAGAACTAGTAAATCATTTGCATTATATCATCAAAATATAAGGGGGCTTGAATGTAAATTTGAAGAATTTAAGTTAGCTTTTCAGGATACAAATAATTCTAACAAGCAGGAAATTCAAGTTATTTGTTTAACGGAACACCACTGTGCAGAAACAGAGCTGGAACAATTAAAAATTGATAATTTTTCATTGTGCTCAAATTTCTTTAGACGTTCCATGAAAGGCGGAGGTGTGAGTATATTCATCAAAAGTAACTTAAATTTTAGTGATATAGACACCAGTTCCTACTGTAAGGAACAGGATTTTGAATGCTGCGCAGCCAGAGTGGAAACGGATAACAGTACATTTGTAATACTGACCATTTACAGAGCACCAACAGGTAATTTCAATTATTTTACAAATCAGTTAGAAAAGGTTCTTAACTATCTGTATAGTAATAATGTAAATATTATACTGTGCGGCGACTTTAATGTAGACTTCTCAATTGATAGTGAAAAAAAGATCAGACTGATATCCCTACTAGGTAGTTATAATTTAGACTCTGTAGTAAACTTTCCAACTAGAATCCAAAACAACTCTCAAACAATAATAGATAATATATTCATAGACATAGAAAAGCACCCTAACTTTAAAATATTACCAATATTAAATGGATTATCGGACCATGATGCACAAATGTTAGTGCTAAACGATAGTAAGGTAAACGCAACTAAAAAACATACCCATATGACTAGAGTAATGAATGATGCTTCAATTTTAAACTTCAAACAAGATCTGAAGAATGAAAACTGGGGATCTATATTTTCCTATGACAAAGTAGACTGTAAATTAAATGAATTCCTAAATATTGTGTTGCGGCATTTTGAAACTAACTTTCCAAAAAAGAAAACTGCTAATTTACCTAATGTAAGGAATAAAACATGGTTAACCACTGGCATTAAAATATCATGTAGAAACAAAAGAGAGCTATATTTAAAATGTAGAACCAGTAACAACCCAGCTCATAAAGAACACTATAAAATGTACTGCAATACACTGAAGAAAGTAATTAAAGAGGCAAAGAGTAGGCATTTCTCACAAATAATTAATAAATCAGACAATAAAATTAAAACTATATGGAATATAATTAAAAACGAAACAGGGAGATCAAAGGGAAACAATGATTGCATGTCACTAACATACCAGAACAAAAAGCTAGATAATGTATCAGATATCACAAATGCTTTTAATAATCACTTTATAAACATTGCAGAGAAATGTATTCCTACAACTAATATTAGCATTAATGCAGCAGACCTACTTAAAACACCTATAGTCCAGAACCATACATTTCAAATCAAATTAACTTCCTCTAGAGAAATTGAAAATATAATCAAGTCACTCAAAAGCAAAAACTCTTCTGGATGGGATGAGATAAGTAATAAGTTGTTAAAAAGCTGCTCATCTGAAATTAGTAAACCTCTTAGTCATATTTGTAATTGTTCGTTAAAAAGTGGAATATTTCCAATAAGACTAAAGCATGCTATTGTTAAGCCCCTCTTTAAGAAAGGTGACAAAAATGTTCCATCAAATTATAGACCTATATCACTCCTAACCTCATTTTCAAAAGTTTTTGAAAAAGTTATGTACAACCGCTTAATACACTATCTTAATTTGAATAACATTCTTACACCATCTCAGTTTGGATTTAGAAGTGGCATGTCCACTGATAATGCTACATTTCAACTCACTACAGAAATATTGGAAGCGTTAGATAAAAAGAAACATGCCCTAGGAATTTTTTGTGACCTAGCTAAGGCGTTTGACTGTATAAATCATGAAATTCTACTTCAAAAACTGAAACACTATAGGTTGGATAATATAACACTAAAGTGGTTCAAATCATACCTGTCTGATAGAACTCAAAAGGTAATAATAAATGGAAATGAATCAAAATTAGGGACTGTTAAAAATGGAGTACCTCAGGGATCGATACTGGGACCTTTGCTCTTTTTAATTTTCATCAATGACTTACCAGATAACTTAAGTGACGAATCAAAGGCATTGCTTTTTGCAGATGATACTAGTGTACTCGTAACAGGAAAGTCACAAGAAGATTTAGCAAGACTAGCTACAAAGACTTTTCACGAATTAAATACTTGGTTTCAAGCTAATAAAATGTCACTTAATATTGATAAGACCCACTTTATTCAATTTAGAACAAAAAATAGATATATCTCAAACATTGTAATCAATTATTGAGATTTTATGGTTTTAGTGATGAAGCTCTTAACTTAATTCAGTCATATCTATCTGGAAGACTGCAATGTGTTCACTTCAATGGTATGCAATCACAGTTTAAGTCTATCAAACATGGTGTACCACAGGGTTCTATATTGGGCCCTATTTTATTTATTATTTATATAAATGATTTGCCTAGTGTCTTGTCTGTCTATAATAACACATCTAAAGATTTCCTAAATTCGTATCTCTATGCAGATGATCTGGCTCTGACTGCTGTAACTGACTGTGACCTCAACACCTTAAATCTCTTAAAAGTTAGTGATGATATTGTTCTAGATTGGACTGCAGCTAATTCTCTATATGTTAATGACTCTAAAGTTACTGACTTGAAATTCACTTTTGATAGGAAACATCAGTACTTCTATAAGGATGCTAAATTTCTTGGCATCGTCCTCCAAGGAGGTTTAAATTGGTCATCTCATGTTGTATTAATCTCTAATAAGATTGCCAGAGGCATATTTGTGCTTCGCAGACTGCAAAAATATGTGACTAGAGAGGTATTAATTTCTGCATACTATGCTTATGTTCATAGCCATTTAACTTATGGTACTCTACTTTGGGGTAATTGCAGTTCTGCACTTAACATCTTCAAATTACAGAAGAAGGCTTTAAGGATAATCTATGGTGCTGATTGGAAAGCCCACTGTAAACCTCTTTTCATCTCATCTGGTATTCTCAGCCTACCATCTATATATATTTTACAGTGTTTGTTATATGTTAAGAGTAATTCTGATAACTTTAAAACTTATTCTGATGTACATACCTTTGGCACCAGAAATTGCAATAACATTTTACAGGATCAATGCTTGTTTGCAACAACCAAACATAATTTTAGGTACATGTCAGTGAAAATGTTTAATTCTCTTCCGGTTGCTACTAGAAATTTAACTTTTAAACACTTTAAAGGCTTAGTACTGATGAAACTAAAACAAATCTGCTTCTACAAAAATGATGAATTTTTTGAGGTAGCCAAAAACTTTAAATAATCTTTCAGTACCTACTATTTTGACCTACACATTGCACTTTTTATTTATTTATTTATTGTTTTGTAGTGTTGTATTGATCCTGTATTTCTTTGTATTTCTTTGTATCTCTTTATATTTCAATGTATGTATTTCTAATATTATTCTTGTACCCTTGTACTATAATAGTTTGTTATATTGTTGTTATATTGTATCCTATACCGCAGAACTGCGGTCAAAATGGATTAAATAAATATGAAATATGAAATATGAAATATCAAACACAAATCATAGAGGAAATTAGCAACATAAAATTCTTAGGACTACAAATTGACCAAAATCTTGACTGGAAGAAACACATTGTAATGATAAGTTCTAAGCTAAGTTCAGCATGTTTTGCGCTACGAACTTTGAATGATATATTACAACAGGACGCATTACTCACGGTATATTTTGCATATTTTCACTCTGTTATGAGGTACGGAATCATTTTTTGGGGTAACTCGGCACATAGGGAAAAAATATTTAGATTACAGAAGCGAGCAATAAGAATAATATGTGGAAAGAAAAAACGAGAATCTTGTAAACCGCTGTTTGAAAAATTAAAAGTCCTCACTCTCACCGGAGAGTATATATACTCTGTTATGTGTTACATGGTAGATAATATTGATAAATTTCAAAGTAATCACAGTATACACGGGCGTACTACTAGAAACATGAATGATTTACATAGACCAGCTAACTCATTAAAACTTTTTCAGAAAGGTGCTTATTATTCCGCAATACAAATATACAATAACCTTCCAAAAGAGATTAAATCACTATGTATTAAAAGCAAATGCAAATCTTTCAAAAGAGCTCTGAAGCAATATTTAGTAACTCACACCTTCTACAATATGGATGATTTCTTTTCAGCTTGAGTAAGTGTGACATAACAATTCTTGTATCATGTTTTTTTTTTATAACATGCATGTATGTTTTTATCTGACGTGTTCTATATCCTTGAGCCCTGCTCAACACAGGATCTACAGAACGAGACATCTACATCTACATCTACATCTACAGCGCACTAAGTTTAGCCAAAATCCGATAAAACATCTGAGACACCAAACAGAAAGCTTTTTTTGTTGGGCTCTGTTATTTATTTACATCACAATAACAACTAAAGATAAGAAACTTGAACAATTGCTGTCTTGTGGGTTGTGATGCCTAGTCTATGCATTTAACACAAGATGACTAGTATATAAACACTATTCAACTCACATTTTTAATCCCCTTGTTCAAAAAGGACGAGTACATAAATTATTTTATTTTATTTTGTATTCTATTAAATTTGAATGTTATTTAATTAGGTAATTCTTTTGACAAATAAAAAATAATCAAATCAATGAAAATGGGGGGAGGGAGGATTGCAGCCCCCACGACCCCTCCCCTCAATCTGCCATTGGTTTCAACCTACAACCCTAGGATCCAGAAGGGAGCATGCTACCTCTACACCACGAAGGCCAACAGTTAAATATTAGGCTCATTTTTCCTGGTCACTAATTATGAATGTAAATAAGATCTAGTTATTACCATAATCAAAATAAATGTGAGAATGTGTAAAAGAGCTATGAAAAACTGTTTTAAGTTTACATACCTTTTCCTCCTCCATATTTTCCAGTCTCTCCAGAAAACCTGAAATGGTCACAATATTAAAGTCTTACAATCTTATAAAGAATGAAAACTTGAACACATTTATGCTCATGAGAATCATAGAAGAATTGAACTGAAGTAAAGCTAGGTAAGTTTGTCCGAGATTGAGAGGGTATAATAGACATCCTCCTGGCTATCAGCCATGAAAGGTTTTCCTGGTGATATGTTTCAAACAACTCATAACAAAAGCAGAAATACTTTGATTCATGAAAGCAATGGATCCTGGTTTGTTACAGAAAGACCTGTCTAGCAGTAAAATAGGAGAACAAATCCGGGGTGCGCGGGCAAAGAGAGTTAAGTCCACTTTCTTGTTACTGAGAATTAGAGTGACTTAACACACTATACCAGCCCAACATAGCTTTAGAGATGGATAAACCCATGAGGCACACATCCATAACTACCGTACAATTTTGATTATAACTTACTGGATTTAACACAAATGTAGAAAACATTTTTATCTATAACTATATGGTCATATCTCAATCTTTTAGGATGGTGGACTTAACTCTCTTTGCCCGCGCACCCCGGAAATGATTTAACTTCTTCCCATTCAATACACAGGCACTCTCAATTTGTTTATATACATTAACCATTCATAGCCTGACCAGATTTTCCAGGGAAGAAACCAAGACAAATTGGCTTGTATTTTAATAAGTATTTACCATTATTTTGCTTACAATTAGTACTAAAATACAAGGGTTGTTTTTTTAGTTCTGGCAACTATTTTATTTCTCCATACATAGCATATGCAAATGGTTCTAAGTTTTATAGGCCTTTGATGTAATCACCACCAATGCATACAACATGTTCCCAGTGGTGCGGAAGTCTTTGGATCCCGTTGGCACTGCCTAATCTGTTGATGGTGTGAAGAGAGCGGTCGGTTGCCTGTAAAACATCTTCAACCATATGAAAACAAATCCCACAAAAAGGCTCCTTCATCTTTAGGATTAGATCAAAGTCACAGGGACTTAAATCTGGAGAGTAAGGAGGGTGATAGAGCACCTCCCAGCCCCAGCGATTGAACAGTTCAGACACAACTCCTGCTGTATGCAGAATGATGGGTGGATTATCCATGAAGTGTCGCCGTTTTCTTTTTAGAGCTATTTGCAGATTGTTTTGCAAAAACAGTAGTACTCCGCAATGACGTTCTTCATTGGAGAAACAGTATGTTTTAAGATCACACAATCCCAATGATGTTTTACAGGCAACTGACCGCTCTCTTCGCACCATCAACAGATTAGGCAGTGCCAATGGGATCCAAAGACTTTTGCATCACTGGGAACATGTTGTATGCATTGGTGGTGATTACATCGAAGGCCTATAAAAACTAGAACCATGTACATAAATTAAATGTGGAGAAATAAAATAGTTGCCACTACTAAAAAGCAACCCTTCTATACTCATCATAATTTTAATAAAGCAGCTGGAAACATTTGCCAAATGCAGAGATTCATTTTCAATAATGGGAATAAAATGTGCACTGCACAAAAAATTGCAAATTTATGGGGTCAATTTTAAATGTTTGCTTCTATGAGAAAATAAATTTTTCTATGATAGTGTTTTTTAATCCCTTTCTCATTTCATGCTATCATGGTGGATACTCCAATTTCCTGCACCCAATACCAGTAACCTAACATACCTGAGTCTTCAGCTTTCTTTACAGCCTACATGCATCATTATATCAAAGCCTCTAACTTCTGATATACCGGTACCGGTATTGTTATTTATTATTACAAACATGGAATACAGTAAAATACCAGTATAACAAACACCAGTATAACAAAATTTTCAGTATTACAAAATTATGTATTGGCCTCTTCTCTTTTCGCTATTTAATATGTGTTAAAACATTTCATTATAACAACTTTAGAACTTTCAGTATAAGAAAATAAAATTTTGCTTATTTGGCTGTAGCCTATATAATTATATTTTTCCCGGTGTATGCTGTGTAATATTGTCTCAGGGAGAGATATTAATTCTGAGTGTTGAATGCTGAATGGAAATAGCTTAAAGAAGAAATAATAATTGCTAACTGCTTTGGAAAAGCTGGAGTGAAGTGCTAGATGACATAGAAAGAGAAGAGAACTGGAAACGTTTGTATGAAAAGTAAGATGGGCCTGCAAAGGTGAATCTTAATGACTCTGTCAATGTGGACTGTGATGTGATAGTGTAACAAGAAATCACAGATGATGGAATTGTGGCAGACATTTTGAGTGATAGAAATCCATGTGATTATGAGGTTGAAGAGGAAGGTGTGCAACAAAGTGATCAACAGAGTTTGACTCTTATGCAGGCAACACGACACATAGTCTTCAAGATTTTCTTCTATCACAACAGCAATATGCCAAATTCCGTTTTAAATTCATGTGCAGTGGTTGGTGACTATTTTGACTTTTTTCAAAAAATAAACTCCAGAACTTCAATATTAATATTAGATGGAAATCTACAGTGAAGTGTAGATATCTGTATTTTTCCGATCTCAATCTTGCTACAGAAAACTCCAGAACATTGCAGGCCTACACCTGTAAAATTTCAGTATAACAAAATTTCATTATAACAGATTCATTTCTGAGGTCTCCTAAATTGCGTTATACTGGTATTTTACTGTATAATGGTATTTGATAGCTGAATTTCACAATTTCAAACTTATCTCTGTCTTTACTTCCTTTTATTTCTTAATACTGACCTATAATAATTCATCAAGCAGCTAAGAATGATGCAAGATCTTCTTATTTTATGTAATACCATTCTTCAATACTTGTATTGCTAGCAATTATAAAATTAAATAATTGCAAAACATTTTCCCCATTTCATTTCTGGATTTAAAAATTGGTACAACAACATGTCCTAAAGATTTATCTCGGGACAATGGCATTAATGTGAAAACTGAGACAGTCCTGTCAAAATCGAGACATCTGGTCAGCCTAGCCATTCGTTTCCCTGCCTGAGTATGTCTCTCCCATGCAGTTACAACTTTCCAGTTCAATTAAATGTATGGGATTCTTAGAGAAATGGTAAATTGTTAGATAATAATTTGATGATTTGCTCCAATTTTGGGTTTTATAGTGTCATGAAAAAACCACTTGTGTTGTTAAGCAGGGCTTGCTTGTCCATATAGGTGAACTATGGTAAAATTTTTGAAAAATTTGAGGGCAGCAACTTTTAGATTTTTTTTTAAAAAGATGAAGTTTGCCAAAATTAAAGGAAGAAAAGTACCTTTAGAATTTTAAGCCTCTTTTCAACTCCTGGGAAAAAAGCTTATCTATGATATAGTTTTTTTGTTTGTTTAGTGTAAATATAAAGATTATAACCTTTCAATTAAACAATTTTTTTTATTTAATTCCCATACTCTCTAGATATGTAATAACCAGTGCTGTATTTAAGCCTAGGCAGACTAGGCAGCTGACTAGGGCGGCAGATTTGAAGGAGCGGCTTTTGAGCTGTTACTGTTGTTTTTTTTAATATATCAAACATTGTATTCATTACTCTTCAAAATAGTACTAATGTAACGCACAATTAAATAGAAATGAATAACATTGACAACAATACGCACCTGTTTATTTATTTACTTATTTATTATTATATATTATTGTTATTATTATTATTACTATTATTATTATTAGCCTACTATATCAGTTACAATAATGCTTATTGTAGGTTACTTTGTACATTCATGTGGAAATAAGGGGGCAAAAATATTTTTCTCTGCCTAGGGGCGCTAAATACGCCCCTGGTAATAACCAGGGCTTGGTCTACGTTACCAAAGTCAAGAAAGTTAAGAACATCCAGACCATTGCTTTGTATAGGTTGAGGTGAATTGTAGATTCGTTGTTACTCGTTGCCTCAACATGTAAACATTCAGTCATAGTAGGGCATAAAATAATTGTTCACATTATTACCTGCTCAATGGTTATAGACAATTCCTAAGCAAGCTAAAGAAATATTATCTATTTTATGGAACCCGGAGGTTCATTGCTACGCTTAACTGAGACCGCAATTGTTCACATTTACAGTCATAAATATATGTATTGCATTTCTAGTTTAGAAATGATTTGCCTAGCATTATGTGTTTCAATTTACATTATTATCTACATGTTTTAATCATCTGAAATAATTTTTGGTTCCTGAGAAGAAAAGGAAATATACAACCAATATGTTCTTGTCTTGCACCACTTTTCTAATATGATTCAGTGATCGTCATAACAAGCTCTTAAGGAAAATTTCTTAGGGTTGACTCCCAAGAAACTTTTTTAGCCATATGTTTTTCAAGATACTCTTTACAATATTTATTTTCAACCTTAATGAAAGTGATGTTGGTATTACACATAAATGTCGATAATGTTCAGTCTGATCTTCGATGTCTGATTTTGATGTTGAAGGCATGCCTTGAATGTGTAACTTAATAATTCGCATGTGACTTTTGCTATCATAGTGTTTTTAAAAAAAATTCGAGTTCTACCTGTCCTTATATCTTTTGTGCACAATTTTCAAAATGCAGTGTTGTTTCCTATCACATCTGAGTCTAAGTTCCTTCTGAAGAGAACACTTGTGCTCTCAATTTTCGGCTATTTTCCAAAATAGCAGAAATAACATTAATATGAAATAATTAAATAAAAGAAATAGGATGCAATGGATACAGGATCACAAGTATAGTATGTATAGACTCAAGCCAATCAGCAGCAAGGAAGTAATGAACTTTGTTATGAAACATAGTGCATGCTCTCACACTACGAGCCATGACGTCATTTATACTCCATGCATTGCAAACTTCAGTCTCGTAACTTTGTGACCCTACGCTGGTTATAATGTCTTCAATAGTTCAAGCCTTTTTCAAATCAGACCAATTCAAATCAATTTTATTTAACCAGTTACCAATACCAGGTTAGAGAACGTGAAATTCCATGTATAATCAAGTGATAAAAAATGGAAAGATTGAGGTGGCAATTTAGGGGAGCGCCGAAATTATTTCTCACCTAGGGCACCAAAACACATGCATAGTCGTTCAGTTCATATAATCTGTGCTCTGGTTATCATGTGTGCAATAAAATAATAGTTTTAAATTTTAAGTAATACTTACCATTTATTTCCTTAGCACTTTTAATCCTGTAGTTTACAATTGCCTCCACCAAGTTGGGATACCACCCAAGGACTTCTGGCTTAGCCTTCTGTGCAAGATGAAGAAGAAGAATAGCTTGGATCTTTGTCACTTTGTCAGTCCATATACTCGCCTAAATAAAGAATGGAATATTTCAGGTTAGACAATGCTTCCTATGTGGTTGTTCACCCTTTGCCCCTTACAAATGTTCAAAAGGAAACTATTAAATTTCACTTATATTCTCCA
Source organism: Ectobius pallidus (assembly GCA_964059195.1). Lineage (NCBI taxonomy): Eukaryota > Metazoa > Arthropoda > Insecta > Blattodea > Ectobiidae > Ectobius > Ectobius pallidus. Next base: position 43,358,692 of record CAXKWD010000002.1, on the reverse strand, counting down.
GGTATTTATTCTACTGCTACAGGAAACTCCAGATTATATAGCTTTCGATGCTGAAAAATAGGTGAAGTTCATTATTTTTTTTCTCAGCAATGAAATTATTGTTCTGTAGCCTTGTAATCTGGCATGCTCTATATTGACCACTTCTACAATTGCATACCATTTTCAGAATTAATTTAACTATCACAGTTATGGGTAATTATTGTTGCAAAATGGCAGTCAAATTTTGTGCACTGAAGTGCAGTTTCCCTCATAACTAAAACAGTTATTAACATATTACAGTGAAATTTTGCAGGCAAGTATATTTGATATTAATTAACAACACTATCTAGAATTATTGTCGTAACTTTAATAGTTTATTTTTAAAAAATATTTCTGATGTAAAAATTTGTAAAAAAAATTAATAAGTGATTAATTATTAAAAAAAATAATTATACTACAGATAATCCAAAGATTCTAGATTATGTTGTGCATATGAAATTTACAAATAGAAAAAAGAATCACTCAGAAATATTGGTATTTATGAAAATTATCAAGGAAAACAGTGGCGGACGCAGAGGGGGGGATTGGGGGGATAGATCCCCCCCCCGAAATTTGAAAAAAAAAATGGCTATATATGCACTCTAAGTGGCCAGTTTTATAAACTAAGTTAATTAATTTTTTTAGTATTCTTTCTACTTATTCAAATCCCCCCCCGAAAAAAAATTCTGCGTCCGCCACTGAAGGAAACGGCACTTCAGTGCACAAAATTTGGTTGCCATTTTGTAATGATAATTACCCATAACTGTAATAGTTAAATTAATTCTGAAAATAGTATGCAATTGTAGAACTAGTTACTATAGAGCATGCCAGATTACAAGGCTACAGAACAATTCATTGCTGAGAAAAAAAAAGTGAACTACACCTATTTTTCAGCATTGAAAGCTGTATGTCCCCCCCCTTAAAGAGTGTCTGGCGGCTGTTGACGTGCAGATTTCCATTACCACCATTCCTTGGTGACATGAGCCTTGCCAGCCGAGGGGAAGGATGTCTGATGGTTGCTGGCACACAGGTCACCGTTGCCACTAGGCAAACTTATCGGTGACACAAGTCACTGCACCTAGCCATTTGGGGGAAGCACACTAGCCTCTCGGCACTTGGCACATCGGTTACTGTCATGACTAAAAAGACTTTTTCGGCAAGGTAGATCAATACAGAAGCATCTCCAGACTTCTTTTATATTAATATTATATTACTATTAATGAAAGCTCCGAGTATATTGAGCATTATGACAAATTTATTAGCATTTACAGCCTATTAAAATCACATTAGATTACATGTGAAGAGCACGAGGGCATTGCTTGAAGCTAAAATAGTAGTAATTAAAAAATTTGGATTACCAGTACTTGTTGATTATTCATGACAATGTCCCAATTAACACGGATAATCAGAAGTTTGCTGAATTATATTATCTGCGTTGTCATTTTCCCTTTATCTACAATATGTGAAAACTGAGGCAATATGTATGACTGATCAAACATAGTCTGTTTACATTTTTTAAAAATTAACATTTTCATTTAAAATAGTAGTTAAAGTACAATACACAATATTCATACAACATAAAAAAACATATTAGAATGACAGTTATATTAATGGTATTGTTTCAAAATTCATCCAGGCTGTAGGGCTTTTTCTATCATGAAATGCTTTAGGATCTTTTTGAATTTCAAACCTATGAGTGTTTTTATTTCCCAAATGACACACTGGTATCTTCTAAATCATAGAAAGGAGGCACTGAGCAATGCACACGATCAGACAGGTTCAGAAGTGAATGACTACTTCTTTCATACTTAAGTTTTCATATAAGACTAGCATTAAATAGTTAATTATTTATTTTTATTTTTATAAAAATATTTTTTAGTTTAGAAGCTAATGCTTTCTCCTGTTGTTGAATGCATAGGAAAGAGGTAAATTTGATAAAAGGATTTTGCCAATGACTGAGTACCAGTCAACTTTTTTCTAAAAAACAAATTACTGTATAATATACAAAGTATATATATATAAAAATACAGGCATTGGTTAATATTTTACCTCTCTTAGTGCTGCCTGAATCCGTCCATTCAAATTTTTGTCTTTCACAAACATTGCTTCAGCCTTATCTACATTTATGCCCAATCGATACAGAAAAGTTGCTGGATCTTCTGAATCATGGATTGAAATCGTTGGTGGATCAGTTTCCAATACTTCTCGATTGTTGCCTATACAAATCTGAAAAGTAGATTCAAGCAATAATAATAATTAATTAATTAAAATCTTTGAGTATTTCTAAATATGATTTAAAAATTAAAAAAATGGTGAGTGAAAATGATTAAATGAGTAGAACAAGTTGCACAAGGTTAGATTTAGATGAACAGATTTTAAATTCACTCAGGGGTGGCCAGCTACCAGGATGTTGGGAGCCACGTTTTGAGGGAAGAATTTGGCAAGAGTCACATTTTTGTAAGGTTAAATGTGAATTTTTTTAGGTCAAATATAGAAGAATATTTAAAAAACAGAAACAAAAATTATATTTATCCACAATTTAAATCTCCTCACTATTAATGTAGCACACTAGTAAACATTCCACACATTACAAGAATTTTTGTTAAAATAAACTTTATCCACTACCCACTTTGCTTGTTAATTGCTTGAAATCTGGTAGGTGGCCAGTTAAGGTGTTTCTCACAAAGCATAATAGGGCTTTAGATGTGTGGTTGTTCTCCAGAACATGATTTTGGGGATCTAAGGGTCTGGATAAAATAATTTTTAAAAGCACAATGAAGAATAATTTTAAAAAGCAAAGAATAAAATTACATTAAACAATATAAAGGATAATTCTTGGAAAATTAACTGCCCTTTTGGAATCGAACAATAGATTCAGTAAAAAAATTGGAAATATTTCCATCAACAATGAAAAACTTGTACGTACAGTTTAATGGTTTTATAGTGAGTGCACAATCTGCATCAGAGCAGTTTGCATCTAACTGAACACCACCATGCCAAAAATTGCTGCAAATGCAATTCAAAGGGTTCGCCAGTTTCCCACAGATTGTTTTGTGGCTGAAAAGGAAAAACTTTTATGTGTCTTATGTTCAGAGTGCATTTATTTTGAAAATAAATTCATTCTGCAAAAGCATGTGGAAAGTTTTAAACACAGATGTTGGAAACAGAGTGATGCGAATGGTTCAACTTCAGATGATCCTAGCAGCATACATACCAGTATTAAACCTCAAGTATGGCAGCGCATGGAAGGTTCAAAGGATAATATGAAAGAAATTGTCAAAGCATTCACCTAAAACTTGCAATTAATCAACCTTAAGAGTATGGTACAGAGACTGAGAGTGACATAGATGATTAGACTTTCATACTTTAGCACTGTTCTCTTATTAAAGTGTGTTTAGTATAATTTCATTTAAGATACAGAAGTTTATTTGTATGAAAGAAATACTAAAACTAAAAAAACTAAACTCCGTGGCGCTACATCCCTGGAGGGATTTGGCCTACCACCCGACCGCTGCATCATCTGCCATAGGCAGATGGCAAGATTGGGGGGCATGTGGTCAGCATGCCAACACCCACGGCCGTTAATGGTGGTTTTCATGACTGGAGCCGCTACTTCTCTATCAAGTAGCTCCTCAATTTGAATCACGAGGCTGAGTGCACCCCTGCCAGACCTCCCTACCTCAGATAAATCCGAGTAGGTACCGGGGATCGAACCAGGGCCGACGGATCTGCAGTCAGCTATGCTAACCACACGGTCATGAAAGAAATACATTATGAAAAAATTAAGCAAAATGTGTGTTGCTCTAATGATGAGCTTCGAAAATCAAGTCTCTCTCTTTCTCTCTTTCTTTTTCTTTTTTTAACTTACCTGACCAGACAGTGATAAACCATCGGGTCGAAAGCCTTGCCTGAGGGTATTCCCAACTTCCCAGGATTCTATGTTGTATATGATTTCCCTTTTTTCTTTGGATTTATGTTCAGCATAACCTATCATAGGTACAACCTCATCCCTAGAAAACTTTACCTTTGTTCCCTGGAAAAAATAAAACAAAAAAAGTAGTATCAAAATTCACAGAAGATTGTCATCACTAGTAAAGAACTGGACACCTAAATTCCCTACCAATACAAAATCATTTTGTAAAATACTATGCAAACTTATAATTTTTACAGAAAATGATATTCATTCAAAGTAAAGATCCCATGCGACACAATAAAAATGAGGCTCTTGCAATATTTGGGTTAAACATAAGTTTAATGTACAGAATTTACAGAGACGGTGCTAATACCAATACCGAAGAAAAATAATGCGAAGAAATGCAAGGAGTACAGGACTATCAGCCTGATACCTCATTCCGCTAAGATTCTCCTGAGAATATTGAACCGACGTTTACGTTCTAAGATGGAAGGTGAATTGGAGGAAGAACAGTTTGGCTTCAGGAAGGGAAAAGGTACGAGAGATGCGATTGGATTGATACGAATAATCGGAGAAAGATATATAGGAAGAGGTAAAGAAGTGTATGTAGCATTTGTTGATCTGGAAAAGGCCTTTGACAGAGTAGATTGGATTAAACTTATAGAGATCCTGAAGAAAATTGGTGTGGACTGGAAGGAGAGGAGACTTTTATGCAATCTATATATGAAACAGCAAATGAAAGTAAGGATAGGAGAAGAAATGACAGAGGGCAGAGTAATGGGAAGAGGGGTAAGGCAAGGATGCCCTTTATCGCCTACTCTCTTCAACATATACTTGGAAGATTTAATAAAGAACTGCTTCCTGAACAAGGGAGGAGCAAACATAGGAGGAAGAAGAATAAAGTGCATAAGATTTGCCGATGATATGGCTTTGCTAGCAGAGGATGAAACAACACTGAAAAACATGCTGATGGAGCTAAATGGCAGATGTGAGGACTATGGAATGAAGATAAATATAAATAAGACGAAGACCATGGTTATCGGAAGAGAACCTAAGAGGATAGACACGCGAATAAAAAATGAAGCAGTGAAACAAGTGGATAGTTTTAAATATCTGGGTTGTACTATAAATAGCAACATGAACTGCTGTCAGGAAGTAAAACAGAGGATAGCCATGGCAAAAGAGGCCTTTAATAGAAAAAGAAGAATTTTTTGTGGGCCCATGGCAAAAGATCTTAGGAAGAGGCTAGTAAAGTGCTTTGTGTGGAGTGTAGCACTGTATGGAGCAGAGACTTGGACGCTACGGAAGAGTGAAGAAAAACGACTGGAATCATTTGAGATGTGGATTTGGAGAAGGATGGAGCGTATACAATGGGCAGACAAAATTAAAAACAAAGACGTGCTAGAAAGAGTGGGAGAAAGAAGAACATTGTTGGAGCTCCTAAAGAAGAGGAAAAGAAATTGGCTGGGACATTGGCTAAGAAGAAATTGTCTGCTGAAGGATGCTTTAGAAGGAATGATAAATGGAAAGAAGGTTCGAGGCAGAAGAAGATATCAGATGATAGATAACATTAAAATAAATGGATTGTATGCCGATACAAAAAGGAAGGCTGAGAGCAGGAAAGAGTGGAGAATGCTTAGTTTGCAGTGAAAGACCTGCCCTTGGGCAGAACACTATGAATGAATGAACATAAGTTTTTATGACTGACAAAAGCCTTACAGCTCGAGAGATGGATTCAACACAAAAACATCATATGGACTGTCTAAACCAGCAGTTATTTTGTATTGTGAGTACAGCATAAGTTTGTTCAGAGAATATAAGAAGTGAAATATGTGATCCATTTACGGAAAAACTGCACAGACCAGAAAAAAATTAACTGGATGGTTTAGTTTAGTTTAGTTTAGTTTATTTCATCCTCTGGATCATTACAAAATGATATGGGACACAATTTGATGGAGTTATACAATAAGTGGACAACAAAATACAATACAATACAATGCAAATGAATAAAATATAGATGATTACAATACAATAGGCCCTACAATACAAATGAATAAAACATAGATGATTACAATAAAAACAAATGAATAAAACATAGATGATTACAATGAAAATTATTAATTACTACAGGATTTAGCTTTCAAATGTTTCTTTAAAAATATCAACTACTTTCACTTCGACCCTAATATATATACAGTGCATGCCGCTTATTGTGATCACTTCGGGATGCAGCTAATGTGATAATATTAACCGATTGATAACAGTAGCCGCAAGAATTAACTAAAGGTAATTATCATACACCAGATAATACACTACAAAAACAGAATTAAACACTAATTATTGATATATACAAGATAATATGTAACTGTGAATCATTCAACCACTCAAAACAGCCTGCAAACAACTATTTCTATAATCAATAAAATGTTTTTTCTTTTCCTTTTGGAGCCCAGTAACCAATATTTCATACTCAGTGTTTTTTGGAAGTTTACTGACCTGTGGTGAACACCACTTAGCAAAGCATCTAACGCCTGTCTGTTCAAGTCTTTTCATTTTACACTAACCATCACTGCATGTCATCACTGTGACCTTCACAAATTAAAAGCAACAGCTAAACCAAGGGGTGAAACATGTTTTACTGCTTAAAAGAGAAAGTTGAACCGGTTGTCCTATGGGCTAGGAGCACTACCCTTACTTCCAATACAACACAATACAGTTGAGTTACGATCCTTAAAAACAAAATGTTGAATGACACACAATACGTGGAAATAAACCTGCAAAACGGAAAATGTGATAACATAAACTGAATCTTTGATCCCAATAAACAGCATTTTTTCAATGTATGAGTATTAATCCGTAAGGGACTTCACAAAAGTGATAACATTAACTGACTGATAACATTATCCGTGATTACATTAAGCGGCATTCACTGTGTATATATATATATAAAACACACAGACATAAGACACAGAGTTCAGCAAAGAACGCTGTCTCATTTGGCCCTTACCATTGTCAATCTGCATCTTCTGTCCTTCAGATCTTGGATGCAATCATTCCAAGCCTTGCTATTATTCTGTAGTCTGCATATCAAGAAACATCAGATCCTGACAGAAACTATCTCCTAAGATTGATGTTTCCTGCAGATGGTGCAAGAATTTTGCATGCCTGTGTGTGTATAGGTTCTTAAAAGTCTCTCTTGGTGTCCTTTGGATTTGAAAAACCACTTCCCCCCCTAATTCTGTGCGAAAGGGAAATATTGGATTGTGTGGAATCTGACTTTGCAAATGTATTGGTAGCAAAAAGAACATATCAATCTCATTTATAACTCATTTTCCCAAAATTTTTGCTTCATGAGTTTTGAAAAAACGCTTCTCAATTGTGTTGTTTTAAATCACGGCCACAGGCTGGTCTTTATTTTAGCAGTCAAGCCCAACAGCTTGTGTTATTAACTAATCAGGAAGGCCATTAAAATTAAATTAGAGGAAGGCAAGTTCTACAGAGATGGGGGCTTCAACATCAACCAAACTACTCACTAGGGTTCGGATGTTTATGACCTAAAAAAGTGGAAAATATGACTGCAAATATGCCCTTAAAAATGACTAAATATGACCCAAAAAATCATAAATATGACCTGATAAATTATGTATTTCAAAAAATAAATTTTCCATTTTAAATGTTTAAAGACACTAAATTCTTACATCACATGAATTCAATCGGATAATCACTTTTTAACAATTTTGGTGATTTACAGTTTCACTTCTAATGAACTTCTATTTTTAAAGAATTTGCTTCTGTTTGCTTGTTTCATCAGCTCCAAATACTCATAATATTTTGTAGACCTTGCATGTCCCTATAAAATATGACCAATTGCATCAATTTTACGTTTTAAGTTATCTATTAATGACTTGATATACAAAATAAAAACAGTTCGATTAGGATAACAAGTGTGCAATTCGTGTTTCATTTTTGTTTGCGGTGAGAATGGAGGTCAGGATAAAAATATGACATCATAAACATCCGAACCCTACTAATCACTAATAAATCTGAGACCTGAAGGACAGGAGAGGCCCTGATTAGGACTGAATACATTAACGTATGAGGTAAGGATGTAAAATAACCAGACTGATGCTCTAAAATTATTTATAAAAATTTAGAAATAATTTACTAAATGGAAATGCTGTTCTCCTTTAAGGCACATTCCTCCTTAATCCCCACACTGTTCTATGCAAATACTTGACTACTGAAAGCAATGTTGAATTTATTTTTCTGACAGCTTATTCATGGGCTGTTATCACTTTTCCGCCTCTGTATAACTCATGTGGGTATAAAACCAAGTTCCTTATAACCAAGACTTAAACCTAAGATACAATAAAAACCACACAGAACTAGGTCCAGTGAGAACAGCAGGTGTACTCACTTGGGAATGTGCCAAAAAGTCTTCACAGAACATGCATTGTGAACTGGCTCATTTGAGATTTATTTTGTTCAATAACAAGAAGTTGTGCAACTATCTTTTCACAGTCTTTTTCATGTAAAAATTGCCAAAGTGTCTGTATAGATGTTAGACGGTGGTTGAACAATTGCTAGACAGGAGATGTGCTTTATGGATAGCTTCAACTTTTTTACATAATAGCCTCATATTTTACACCCAACGGCAGCTAGCAGAGGAAAGTAGAAATTGTGTGTGACCACTTCACTTCTCTTTTTAAATTGTCTGAACCAGCCAAAATATTGAGTATAAGACAAACATAAATTTCTTACTACACGTTCTACACTTTCCATATTAGATTTTCATAATTTTATTGAAGGAATTTGTTGTTCCATTCCTAAATATGATTCTGACTGAGCATAGGTACATGGCCTGTTTCTAATCGGGACTACTGCCAAACTGAAAGTTGCAAGTGGTTGAAACCTAAACTATGGAAGAAGGGAGAACAAGGGTCAATGCACTATCCTCCCAGTTGTTATCAAGTCAATAGAGACCTATATTATAGCAACACAACTACATATCTTGATAAATCGACATTTGCCATCTCATTATCCCAAAGGAGAAAGACTGTATGGGCCTCTAGATGTCAAAAGTTTTAAATTTCTCATGTGGCATAAAGCCAAGAAAAGGTAATCCCATTATTTTCTAATATAACAAAAAATAAATATATGTAGGGCCTATGTATACATACCTTTGAGGTCTCATCTGAAAGCCTCTGTTGTTCTTCAAATTTTCTATATGCATCAGATTGTTTTCGCTTTTTACGACATAAGTTCTTAAATGTAGAAAAGAATTTTGACTTCTTTTTAGGCTTATCTGGCTCAAATTCCCTCTGAATTTCTACAGAACTTTCCATTACAGAACCATTTCTATAAAGCTCTGATCCTGTAGAGACTGTAGATAATAAACTGGATGAAGAAGGAGGTCTCTGATCTCTTGAATCATGTCCAAAACTAATTTTCTTATCCTGCAAGAAAGAAAGTCTCCTTTCCTTCTCAATGCCTTCTGCTGAACCTGATTTTTCTGGTGTAAAGATATTAGAATAGTATTCTTTTGGTAAATTGTTCAATACAGATAATTCTTGTGATGTAACCTCATACATTTCTTTGTCCCACTCTGTAATAGGTATTTTTGTTTTAGATGGTTTGATAGGCCCTTGTTTTCTAGGTGAAAGTGGTTCCTCAATTTTTAAAGGTTTTGTAGGTGAGACTGATCCATGACGTGCTTTAGATTTTACAGAACTTGATACTCCTCTTGATGCTGGAGGAGAATGGGATGCTCTTTTTTGGGAAGGATCCTGTAAAGGAGAAGATTCTCGACGTGTGTTCTTATTTTCTGTAACAATGTAGAGCTGCAAATTACTCAGTGGAAACTGATTATCCATTAAGGGTGTTAATGGTAGGAGTATCTCTGTTCTCTGTACTTTAAAATCCCTTCTCTTCAAAGTATCTTCAATAAACTCAGCTTTCTTATTTATAACAATGGGTCTTGGATCATTTAACATAGTATTATTAGTTTCTCTTCCACTTCTGCCAGTCTGAAAGTTGTCAAGTTTTTTGTTTATGTTATAACTAACGCTGCTGTCATTTACAGTCTTGTAGTGTGATTCTCTGTCTGTTATATCATCATTCGTTGAATCTTTTCTCACAACAGATGTACCTCTGTTCGTTTTGTTTTTGTAAAGTCTTTTATCATTACAGTGGGTGCTAAGACTTGATACACTAACATTGTGGGTTTGTGGTTCTTCTTTTAAATGTCCAATTGTTACATCCTTAGTTGTGTTATTCTTAATGCTTTGAATGTTATCATGGACAACAGAATGACTGCTTTGTGAAGTTGAAGCCATAAATTCTTTTCTTGGTTGAGCATTAATAGATTCTATATTTCTAATATCAATAGTTTCTTCCAAAAATTCTATGTGTTCAGGATTACTTTTATTTTTGGTTTCTTCAGGTTCTAAACCTCCCTTCCTTAAATTGAATTTACTTAATTTATCATTTGTGATGTGTCCTTCAATGATTATATTATTCTTAAAATCATGTGTTGGATTTATTGTGTTTACTGATGTGTTTTTACTCTTGATATCAGTAAAATTTATATTCATGCTTTCTCTACTGTTAACAGTTGTTTCATCAATTTGGCCTGTACTAGATTCATCTTCATTTAGAAGGACATGATGCACTGTACTAAGAATTCCATCTCTTCTTAGAATGTGTTCTATAGTTCCAATATTTCCTTTACTTAAATTCTTATGTACCATCACTGAATTTTCACTCTTCCTTGACGGATTTAAATAAATGTTGAATATCGAAGTTCTTTCTCTGATATCAGTCTGATTCCTCGAAGGGTATTTTTCTTTAGTAACATCCACATTATCCATATTTGTAGCCAAAAACTGATCTACTTGAAAATATTTATTTTCCTCATCTACAGAGTGAAGGACCATTAATTCTGAAGATAAGCTTTTATAACCGAGTTTTTCTTTATCTTCTACACCTTTAGAATTCTCATTTTTGCATGAATAACTTTTTGATTTACAAGGAGTTCGCTCTTCTGTTTGGTTTACTTTACAGTCAATTACATCTATCAGGTATCTTGAAGAATGAATGGTCAAAACTGGTAGCTGTACAGGATCCTCAGAGTTTTCTCCAGATCTTTCACTGGTGCACTTTTGTTTAATGCAAGATAGGAAATCAAATATATTTTCCTTCAATACTTCATTGCATTCCCTACATTTACACTCTTCAAACTTTTTTCCTTTGAATGCTGATAACACTTTCCTATCTTCAGAGTTTATAGTCCTGGAACTTTTATCAGTAGTTAGTCCGTTTTCTACAGTCTTTGCTAATTTCTCCGTTGAATATCCCTGTAATTCTGGCATGTTTGCTTTACTCTCATGAGATGTCATATAATGTTGTATGCTTTCAGTTTTAGAAACCACAGAATAGATCTGACTATCTACATTTTGGGGCGACTCTTTGATACATTTATTAGTATTTGAGGCACAATTTGTTTCAGAAGACTGATCAAGTTTACTGTGCAATTCTGGAAAAAGATGTTCAGTATTAATTTCAAAATGTGTGTTCAATATATCTCTATTGTTTTTCTCAGTTTTATCTAAAGTAGGTATCTGACTTTCTGATTTCTGATTGTTAATATTTGCTACATGAGAAGATCCAACTGAATGGTTCTCATCAACATTCTTATCATTCAAACAAGTTGTCAACGCTTCTTCTGAAATATTTCTAGAAGGTTCTTTATCATCAACCTTTTCATCTTTTATATGTGAATTTGATTCTATATTCATGTTCTCAAAAAGTGGCTCTAGGCTTTTACTATCAAGTAAATTCTTATTGATTACTAATGTTGAATTGGAATCCTTGCTCTTGTTCAATGGCTTTTTCTTGGGAGAGGTCTGTTTTAATAATGGATATAAGGCCGTTTCAATTTGTTTTCAGATCTTGATGGATTCTGTGGCTTAGATTTTTTCCTCTGAATATCATTCTTTGGTTTCCATAGATAATTACATGATCTGACAACTCCTGTTGAAGGCAATACCTGTGCTGTACTATTATTATCCAAACATATATCAGTAGCTTTTGCTTTGGCTCCTTCGCCAGTAAATTTTCCAATGGTACATTGTCTAGCTCTGTCTGTCTGAAGTTCTTTTATTTTTTTATCATTAGTGGTTAGGGTGGCCAGACATCCGGCTTTTGGCTTTACTGTAAGGCTTTTTGCTAAGCAGTCCTCCATACGGCGCAGCTTTATGCCGGACGTTGATTTGTCCTCCCTTTAGAGACTGATGAATCGGTAAAGCGTATTAATAAAATTTGTATTTTCCCGTATGTTCCTGCCAATCCTAAGGTTGGCACGCTTGTCGATACTATCATTTGTTTAGTTGGTGCCGCGGAAAAATCTGAATCTATTCCTAACGTTGGCATGCTTGTCCATACGATGATAGCGTACTATCATATTTTGTTTGGTGCAGTACATGGTGTTGGCCATACTGTTGACTGTTGTTCAAGTCTCCATTTGTATTGTACATTCTTTGCAGTTTGCCGTGTTTTTCTTCAATTACCAGAATGCCAAAACGAAATACTTCTTTTAATCCTCAGTGGGTCAAAGAATTTCAGTACATTTCAAAAAGCAGTAAAGCAGTGTATAATCATTTATTTTATATAAATGCAGTTATTAAGTAAAATTAGTCAGGGTTATACTATGTAATATCTGCTGTCCAGCCGTCCATGCCCGAAGTTTTATACTATTCTAGATTACCGAAGAAGTGTCCTCCTTTCTGACATTTTAGAAATGGCCACCCTATCACCCTATTAGTGGTACTTGCCTCAATTGTTCGTTGGGAATGTTCTGCTTTTGTTGTACCTTTATATTTCCCTTTGTTTCACATTCTTTATTGATAACAAATTCAGCATCTCCTTTTGATTTATAAAGTTTCAGTTTAGAGCCTTGCTTAGCAAGTGATTTTGTTTTGTATGGAGGTTGTCTACTCTCTTGACTAACAGAATATTTAAGTGGTTCAACTTTCTTAGATGTTCTGCTATCAGGTCTTAACAAATTTGAAGAGTTCATCACTCTAATATCTCAGTCAGTAAAAGGCACTTTAGCAGAAGGAACAGTTAAGGGTTGACTCCAGTCTCTTGGCAGTCCTCTTTGACCTAAACAGTCATGCTTTTTTGGTAAATCAGATTTGCTTGTAAATGGACTTGAGCTAGATTTGATGATGACTTTGGGGAGAGATATGCTCGAAAACCTTATATTGCCCTGACATTTTGGTTTGTATCCCATCTGCTGCATCTCCTGATACTTATTATTTCTTTCCGAGTTCACAGAGTTCTCAGTATCTGTGGTGGTAAGTGTAAATAACTTAGCAGACAGTGAATCAGTTTCTTTTTCTACAATACCAGTATTGTTGTGATCCTGAATATATGTCCACCACGATTCAAAACACTCTTCAATTTTAAAGTCTTCTGGTGGGTCTGGTATCAGGTCTCTTTGCTCTGAATCATTAAGCTTTGTGATATATCGAGGGACTTGAGCACCATCTAGCGGCCCAACCTGCTACTACTGAATACAGATGCAGTAAGTAGATACAAAGATATCAACCAATTTCTATTAGAGGAGCCGAAGTAGCCAACCTCGGCACGTTATGAATAAGGGATATGATTTTTCTATCTATCTATGGTCCAGAAAAAAATGCTGGTTTGGAAATAAATGACCTAAAAACATTGAAAAAAAAAGAGAAAGTTGTTGTTGTTAGCAACCACTAAGTTGAAATATTTGTGTTTTCATTGATATTTTGACAACTATTTCGGAAGTTCTGCGATTTGTTTGCTCAATATTATTCTTATAATTACTTAAACAGTGTTTTGGTCCTTAGTCTTTGGTGAAACATTAAAACATTGCAGTTTGTGTATTTTGAATATTTTAATTTGCCCCCAAGTTTGCAGGTTGTGCCACCAGGAGTGCTGCAAAATCTGTCCCCCAGTAAGTGTCCGGTATTGTCCTCTATAGTATTTGCCTATACCCAGTGTCGTACTAGACCCCAATAATGTTTCAAGTTTTCCTACCTGCTGTATTTCCTTCTTCTTAATATCATCCACGCTAAGATTATCTGCAGTAGGCTATACCACAGGACTGGGTCACCAATTTGGCATATGTGATCATAAGGTGGAACATTTTGAGAGGAATGTCAAAATTCTTTATACAATTTTCAAAACTTACGCAGCATTATCCACAGCAACATCGTTTAGCTACTGAAACAGACCACAAACAGGTTAAATTTTTAGGCTATCCATTCTAAATAGCTTACAGAAATACCATCAAAAACAAAAGTATTGCTATACAAACAAATTCCCCAGTATATTATAACATCTAGCATTTAAACACTTACCAAGAGTAACTTCATACACTTCAGTATCCTAATAACCAGAAAAATTCACCCTTTTAAACTTTCCACACATGACAGGCACAATGCCCACACCCCTCAGCTTCTTCTTCTTCTTCATCTTCTTCTATATGATGGCCTCGCCACTTAACCGTAGAGAGAGAGAGGAAATCATTTACTTCAACATGGCACCTGGTTACCGAAAAAAGCCGAACTGCTACGATTGTGAATGGCAGTATTTGGCGGGTGTTTTATAGTTAGTTCATTTATCAGTGCTATCGTGAGTAGAGTAACATTTATTTTAAAATAATAATACACCATTATAATAAAACACCATTTCACTTCTTATAGCCGTACCATAGGTAATAAAGGTTCGAAATCAAGGTTTTTAACATGAATACCTGTTTTGAATTCTCCTGAATCCAATAATATATTCACAATGCATCACGTAAACTTTAAACTTAAACATAAAATTAAACTCACTGTGCCATTCAGATAGAAAATTAACCGTAAACTTAACGCAAACTTTAGCATGGTATTGAGCATTCGCAACGAAAACTTAAACGTAAATAACAACCAATCACAAATGAGAATGTGAAATGGCTGCCGCAGATGAAAATGCTTTCATGTTTCTATTAAACAAGTGTAGGACTTTAAAATTTGAAATCGTAGGCCTACAAGCGTATGCAGACATATACAAATTAACAGAATATTATATGGGCTGTATTTACTATTGTAGTTCATTTCTTGGGATACTAATGTTCATATATTTTCCTTCAAAGCCGCATCTTTATGTAATGAATGCCTTTTATCATACAGACAGGGATAGGATACATTATGATTTTCTCATTCATAGACGTCATCTGTTGGCTACTTTATGTTACGTTTATGGTTAATTTTCTATCTGAATGGCCCATGTCACTTCAAATGTGGTTTTCTGAAAAGTTGTTTTAGATTTGGAAATTTTCTTTAACTGCAGACACTTAACTTACATGCACTTTATATTCCTTTTCTACCTAGGTATACTACAGACTCATAAAAAAATGTGGAGTAGAAAACTCAGAAAGGAGGACAAATAAGTGTCTGACATGAGTTGGACCCTGATAGAGAATAGCTATCTCGGAATACATAGCAGTCAAATCTGAATAGCATTATCACAGCGCGAAAGCCAGTCAACAGTGAGGTATGCTTTTCCACTAACATTTGTGGTGCTTTGAGTTGCAGGAAAGAAAAGAGGAACAGTTGTTGCAATGATGAAATTTCCCTCTGCAATAAGAGATTCAATATGTCACATAAGGAAATGCGTGCTATTCAGTATGCTGCTACTAAGCTAATATTATGTTCCTAACCCATCATAACCTTTGACTGACCAAAATGCCCTTAGAGTATTCGAGCAACAGATAATGAGAAAGATATATGGACCCGTGAAGGAAGGTGAATGCTGGAGAGCGAGATACAATACTGATTTGGATACCTTAATTGAAGGAGAGGATATAGTTTGATTTGTGAAAGCTCAGAGAATACAACGGCAGGGCCATGTGGAGAGAATGACAGAAGAGCGTATGCCTAGAAGAATGCTGAGAGAAGTAATTCACCATGCACGAAGAAAAGGGAGACCAAGAACAAGGTGGATGGATGATGTTACTGAAGACTTGCAAAATATGAAGGTTAAAAATGGAGGGAGGGAGTTCGAGACAGACAAAACTGGAGGATGATTGTGAAGGAGGCCAAGGCCCACCAAGGGCTGTAGAGCCGTGAAAGAAGAAGAAGAAGAACCTATCATAACCTATCACTGGTACTATAAGCCACTGACTTAGAATCTTGCTACAGCTATTTACCTTAATGCAGGAGCTATGTTACCATTTCACACTTTTCGTAAAACTTCATTACATTAAGAAGTCCGATGTCTTTGTTTCCAATAATTTCTTGAAGTAACTTCTACCAACACTGATGTAATTTATCATTGTCATTGAAATAAAACTGCTTCTTTTATAATCCATTGACTACTTGACATCTGCTGAGTTCCGTCCGCACATAGTCATGGCAACATTTTTGGTATTGTCAACATTGTATAGTCTGTCAAAATCGGTGCGATCCAGATGAGGAATGGGGTCACTGAACTGTACACTCCTGAATGTCTGACTTACGTTGTCTTAAAAGTTTCTTTCTCTCATTCCCTCTTGCATTTCTTGTATGAAAGGTTTCCTAGGTCAACTCTCTTTTTTCTATCGCAAAGATGCCCTATTTGCACAGAGTCCATTATCCATAACAAAATGAGATGATGTGTATCCCACAGTGTCAGGTACATTTTGGTCAACTATCTACTATAATTGAACTCTGATCTCTCACATGCCCTTTAACAATATGACTATATGTTTCCAGTAGTTATTCCCGGTTTACTTTATTAGTTGTTACTATAGAAAGATGTAACAGAAAAGTAATTATTTTCCAAACGACTAAGAGTCTATAAAATGGAAAATCCACAAGGAAAAGTCTCAACATAAAAGGTCTATGGTACCATATAGTAATGTCTTCTACCCAAAAAAACCTAAAACAGTTACTCCAACCCATAGGTGTCATTATCTAATTAAAAAACTACCACAGAAGCTTATGAGGTATTTGTCTCCAAATCAAATTGTCACGTACATAAAATTACCTCATTACAGTTAGAAAAGCAATGATTTTAATTCCCGTTTTATGTTGGGAGTGTTCTTGCCAAACTTCATATTACCCACAGATTCCATTACACATTTCATTATTGTCCTATTTCTTCTCAAAACATAATTTAAAAATACATAACCAAGGGTAAAAATCGGTCTATGAAATTGCTACAGAGAGGAACAGTTTAACTAACACAAGAAAATAATACAAAGTATATATAAAATTGTGTTAGTTTATTATGATTATGAATTACATTTATACAATGAATATACTTGAGCATGTACAAATAAATTACAATATTCAGTGATGTCTTCTTCTACAGGAGATTGCAAATGCTTGATTCAAAGCCTCATATCAGCCATCAGGTCTGTCCTGACTCAGAACATATCTTCCAGGCCATATAATCGCAGAAACTTCCCAAAATCTGAAGTAAAAAGAAAACTATATTAACATATAGGCTACATAATTTCAAGATGTTTATGTATAATAGGAAATATTATTAATTATATGAAATTAAAACAAGGGAGGGAGTTGGTTATTCAACCAAGAATAATATAATAGTGATTACATGTACAAAGTGTTATACAAAAGTTACAGGACATCAGGCTACTGGCATTATGAACTAATTGGATGGCACAATATTTTGCTTACCTTGCTGGTTCTGATGGAAAATTGTGTTAAGCAGTCAGGAGTATTTATATTGGAGCAGCTTCAAGACTATATAATTTTCCCAAATCCAAAATTGATGACGCCCAGGTTGAAAGAAAGTTTTCACGCTTGTTTTCTCGGCTGCCATGGAGATGAAATGAATGTAAACTGTTGATCTTTTAGAAGCAGTGCTGCCATCCATTATGTGCAGAAGGAACTTAGTAGAGATATACGCAGAATTAAATTCCTTTTTTTGCTTGTACTATGGTTACAGCATTAAATGCTTCACAGATTTCTTTGGGCCAGTCTCATTAATCATAAAATGTTAAAATCTTTATATTATAAATACATACGCCAATAATGGTGTAGTTATTGGTTATTAGTTAATAATTAATTAACATAGTTCCCTTGACAATAAAAGACTATAATAATGTGTCTGACCACAATACTCATAATGCGATAATCATATGGCACAATTTATCGTTTATTTGTTATGAATATTTAATGAGGTTTGTTTACTGAAAATGTTGCCTGCAAATCTACATACTTGGGACTGTCACATTTACACTCACACAAATACCATTGAACTGGGCCATACTGAACCTGTAAACTTGGAAATAGAAAGAGTTCGTAACCACCAGGCTAAAAGTTTATTGGTGATTATTCCTCAATAGCACATCTTATTTAATAAAAAAATCTCCATAAATCTGTTTTTAATGCCCATAACTACTTTACTATGCACAATACAGTAGAAATCAATTAAGGGTTCAAACGTAATGGGCTTCACATGATTGGATTTTTTGGGGATGAATGGAGTTTTGCTTTATAAAAAAAACTGGTCTTAGTTTTAATATTTATTAGTGAAAAAGTTGTATAAATATTTCAAATGCAGGTACAGGGAATCTATTTACAACAGATTTTTTTAAATACTGAGAAAATCTTTCTTTCCATCCACCAGAACCCAATGCCTAATCCCATTTAGACGTCATCATGTTAGCTCTTTAGCCTACATGAGCTGGCAAATGTAAATACATGTACATATTGCTTTCAAGGAAGGAGAGTTGGCATTTATAATCACTGTCTAGAGGACAACCCTTCAGTTCTATAGAACTAGTGTTATGTATGTACATTCTGTTCCTATATGACATGCAAAACTTCAAAGACCACTTTCATTGAAACTAAGAATATTCACAATGAATTAAAAAAAATTCAGGACAGATATTAAGATTCGTACAGTTCTTTTTGCCAATTAGTGCAATAACAATTCTTAAATCTTGACTGAAGATGCATTTATAGAGGAAATACGTCACCGTTTACTAAATGTAATTCAAACTTCTTGACGATAATTCTGAAAGATTAAAATATTTTTAACAAGATACTGTTCAATTTCAATGAAAATAAGTGACAGTATATTGTGTTTCTCAGTTATAAATCGCGTTCAGCTTCGTATTATTGCTAGGAATCTCAGTGAGTGACAAAGAATGAGAAAAACACAAAGCCTTCAAGTTTTGCAGGTGACATAAACATAGTCAGTGTTAATGTCGTCGCTTGGTATTAATAATCTACGATATCTAAACCCATAGAATAGAAGGGTTAATCTTGATTTACAGAAAATGCCACACACCTTCCACAAGTCGCACCAAAACCCACTTTGTTATCTATGAATTTTTTTTCATAGTATGGTAATTGCCCTTTTGTGAGAATTACAACGTAAGCACAAATCTTCCTAAAAGCAATTTACACCATTTAACACATCTTATGTTTGTTCGCTTACACAGAGAATTCAAAGCAAATATCACTAATGTTTACACTATAGACACTGAGCAACACCAAAAGTATTGTCACAGTCTTTTTTTCTAATGCTACTCCTAGTAAATACATCCAATTTGGTGGATGTAAAAGAGTAGAAACCTGAAACTATTTCTAAGATGAGTTATACAAAAATAAAGACCATACTCTTAAACCTTTGTTAAGGCTTAATAACCTCTTAAGACTATAACGGTTTGTCATAGCTTGTGTAGTTTTAAAATAAGCATAACAGACACTGATATCAAAATATTAAAAATACCATAATAACAATGTACTCTTTATCAAATTATCATTCTTTCATCAACAAACTGGCAGCCATAAGAAACATATAAAAAAAATTGATTCCCTATTAAAATTAACTGGAGGAATGCTGTAGAATTCTGACAGATATGGTGAAACTTTCGTGGAAAGCTCAGTTTCATTCTATAACATGGTTAATTACAGTACTTTAATCCTTAATTCACAATGTAATGAACCTGTAACATATACCATGAGGTGCAGTCTGTGGGGCTCCTATATTTAAACCATGAAATAAAGTTGTTTCGAAAATTATTAATCATCTAATCTACCATAAATTTCTAATGTAAGCTGTCTGAATATTTAAACAAAATTGACAAAAATGTTAGATACAGCTCTGCTGGCTCAACTAACACTCATTCAGGTCTTTCTTGACGGTCATCGAAATAAAGGTTTGAGGGAAGGATGTGGAATCTGTTTTGGCTCAGGATACATCTAAAAATGTCTCTTCCTACCCGTCCTGTTGCCCAAATAGCAGCAGTGCCTCTATGGTTAATTGATAATATTGATATGTTCTTGCAAACACATTTTGTGCTATAATGAAGTAACTTGTTTATTTCACAAGGCCCAGTCTAGGAAAACCTAAACAGGTGACAACATAAATCTAGAACAACAAGAATGTAACTGGCCTTTAGACATTGTTGGGGTTATGATTTAAGGAGGGTAGCAGAGCAGCTTTGAAACCGCTTTGGAGAGTGTTAAAAAATTCTTGCACTGTCCATGAGACCACACCTCATGAGTTAAAGGTTAAATCTATATTGTCAACCCGCATGTACTCGTATTTGCTTACCACCGAGACTGTTTTGTAAATTACTATTATCACCGAGAACATTTAACTACTGTATACTTTTAAAAATAACAGTCCCTTTAACAAAGACTTACTTAACAGCCACCAGCTGCACAAAGGGAATATAAATTCTGCAAATCAGCACCCACTGTTACCTTCCTTACTTCTTCATCATCCAAAAAACTAAGTTTTTATAAGTATTTTCTACCAGTGATGTTGAAAGTTGGCTTTCATTGTCATAATCTCAAATGCAGTGTATCATTACAAAACATAGTTATCTACTTTTCAACCTTTTTGCTGCTTAAATTTAATTTTAGCACCTATTATATGATCTTACCTATTTGCAAAAAATGTGATCCGTTCATTTCAAGCATTAAGATGACAATGGTCTGTAGGCAAGTATCAGAGAGAAACAAATAATATGTATTATGGAAAGCACAGGGAATGTGTCTTCTACTTTTATAGCCAAAGGGAGTCCCTATTTTAATCCTTTCAGAGCTAAATTTATACATTAATATAAGAAATCATAAAGTGAAACCAATAGTAGGCTAAGTTTGAAATTGACAAGGAAGACTTTAATTGAACAGCTGGTTGACAAAAATGATACCTAACATGTAGATAACATTTAAAATAAAGCATTAATCTGTTAATATTTTGTCTCTGATTTTATATGATTTTTTTGGAAGATTTATAAGTCAGTAGCAGTGAAATGGTTAAAAGATTGGACTTATGATGCAAACAATTAAGAGAGAAAGTTGCAATTTATATCCACTTGTTCTTGAATATGGACAAGGATTGAATAATACTTGATCCATTGCATCACAGAAGCATGAACTATAATTATCAAAATAAAATAAATAAATAAATAAATAATAAATATTTTTTTTTTATTCTTTTTTTTTTTTTTTTTTTTTTAATTTTTGTACTTCTTACCAAGTACAATTGTTATGGGTTTCATTTTGAATTTACATTTCATGAATTTGGAACGCAGTAAGTCAATTATGATTCAATGATTACCTTTATACCAGGATCAAGTAAATATATATACCAACTTTCTATCTTACCTAAATTTGGGCAAAAATTTGTGTTAAATTGTATGCCAACTACCGTCCGTCAAAAGGATGCATTTTCCTTTCATTACAGCTTTGCTACTGTTATACTATACCATGATGCTACCACACAGCATCATGCTATATTCAGCCGATATGGTACAAAATGTCGAAATTCAGATGAGAGGAGTCCAGTATTCAAATAATATTCGCATTCCAGTTTATCGTTTGCGATTTTTAAAAAAAATATGAGGGTAATATTAGAGTATATATATGGTATTTGTCATTCATGGAAACCAGCTATTCCACTGATATTTTCCTCATCTATTTCAAACTTAAAGCCCACTGATGTTTTCACTTGGTGACTGAAAATTACCAGTGCATAAATTCAGCTCTGAAAGGGTTAAGCTATAGATTCTGACTATCTGACTATCAATTATTTTTCAACCCACTATAATGAGATCTTCTTCGCTGGTCAACACCCCGTGAACATCTATCGAAAACTAAATGTCCTCCTCAGATATGGGTACATCTAAGGAAATTCTACAGCTGTAATGAGAGGAAAGAAAAAGGAAATGAATACTGGAATAAAAAATGTGTGTGATAAAATGCAAGATACAAAAGGAAAAGAAAAGGTAAAAACGGAGTACGGTAACATCTTGCATTCCATGTGGGAATAGCAACATGAAGGTTAAGTGGAGAAATCAGTTCCAATTCGCAAATATGAGAAGGAGGCAGGAAAACGGACTGGAATATGAAAATTTGTTTCTTTCATTGTTCCAGTACAGTAGTAATCTGCTGCAAGGCATTCGCTTATCTGACTATCAAGATTTGAAATGGGCCAGCTAAAAATGAATGAGCAATTGGTTGCTACTCTAGAGACATGGCATCATTATAATGCATGCAGGCAGCATTCATATTACCATAGATTCTTTTCCTATTCATTTGGGATTTCTAAATTTCTGGCAGTAGATTCCCTCATCAATCTTTATATCCACAGATGACTGTCTGTCAAACTTGTTGCAGCAAAAGGTTAAAATAAAACACTTTGTGTTTAAGGTGATGTACACGAAATTCTCTGCAATTCTCCTAACACTATTTCCTTCTTAATAATAAGAAGATAAAAGTGATACCAGCTGCGAGGGTTAGCATCACTTTTTAGCCCAGAACACACGATGTTCCAGGATTTTTTGTTTGGTTCTTCTACAACACATACTTCACACCGGGAAATGTATCTTTGTCGTTCTCACTACCAAAATGTTCAGTCAATATCATACACAGGAAGTTGAAGCCCTAAGCAAGATTTTTACTTGGTGAGAGCCATTTCTTCATGTAGTAACAGAAGATTGTACTGATGTAGATAAGCACCAGAAGAGCACATGTTACACCAAGTGCTAAAACTGATGTCTTTGTAGGGCATGGCTCCACTATTGTTACAGTCTTGTCTGTAGGTTAAGAGAAAAAAAAAATTAATTTAAACAACTCCAAGCAACTTGTTCCATCAACACTCTAGATGTTGAAGATAAAGAGTTTGATAATCTACAATATGGATGGAATATGGTCCATCTGTCATTAACTTTAAATGACATTGCACTATGCTCATGTTTAAATAAGGTTATCACATAATGGAATAAATGTTTTCGATAGTTTAAAATAATCCAGGATTAGGCTTTAAGAAATCTTTATAACATCAAAATCTGCAAATTTAAATGTCTATAATAGAATTTCTTGTAATGAGTACTTCATGGTGAACACATTAAACAAAAGGCTATGGTCAGTGATGTCTACTAAGCCTTATAATCGGTTAAATAATATTTAAACTTTTTAAAATAGAAATCCTTATATAAATGTTATAACTTTTTCGATGAAGAACTTCATTTCCTTAATATTTAAGAAGTAGGGCCTATACAAATGACAAAGTATACATTTTTAGACTTCCATTTGTTTGTTCTATTGAAATAACTTTCTTTCAGAATTTCAACAAATCTTGCAAATTTGCTTTCTCAAAAGAGTATAATTTCAGAAGCTTGTAAGTTTCCTTGAGCTTAATGAGGTTGATAACAGGAAACAATAATTGATGACACAGAATTAAATGTAAGTCATATATAAATACCACAAACTTGTTTCAATTAATTATGCTATTTTATTATGTATTAAATATTTTAGAAGTAGGCCTATTCTAATTATATTGTTTTATAACTGAACCTAGTTAAAGTTAATATCCTCTCCTAATGAAGTTGTGGTTCTAAGCAATTTTATGAATAAAATATTAAAATTTACCTCCAAAGTCAGATGATGAAGCTTCATTCCTCAAGAACTGGCTGTTTTTCTCATCACCAAAGTCAAGCACCAGGATTTCTTGGCTCAGAGTCATGTCATCTTCAGATTCATTTGCATTTGTTGTGCCATTAGAATCAACTGATCTCTTCCTTCTGCCCCATGACTCCACTGATTCACGTCCCCATTCGCATACAGCCTGTATGTATCAAGGAATTTCAATATTATATTTACAAATCTGTTTTCTTTCGGGAAGAAATTATTATTGAATCCTCTTTGCCACCAGGTCCTGGCTTCCCCCTACTGACCGCTTGCTGCAAGTCTTTGTACTAGTTCTGCCTGTCTAGAATGATAGAGCGTTTTGCACAAAATGCACAGTTGTAGAAAATATTCATAAAGGACAGAGTTTTACCCCCTGGGGGACAATTTTTATACCTATAATATTAAAGATACACATAAAAGAAATATGGTAATAATATGCCATGTTTCCGTTACATGTATCACTATATATTGGTATGACCATATGTCTTCACCACTGCTGCTATGACAATCACTATTGAAGGATAACTGTTCTAAATATTCTAATATATCTTGCAAACCCACTCTGATGGTTACTACAGAACAGTGAACCTGCATTAAAATAAGATGGTCTGTTAATCTGTTTCACTTGTACAATAACACAAAAACACCATCTTCTGAAGGCTTAAACCTCGGCATTGAAAAGAGGAAAGAACCCATATGAAGATACAGAGAGCTTAAAAAATATGTATATTATTTAATAAAACTCTGATCTAATCGGCACTGGCAGCCAAGCAGTGAGTAGCAGAGCTGAGTGAATCAGCAGTTGGCATTTAAGAAACTGAATGCCAGCATATAGCCTTAGCGCTAAGAGGGTTAAAAAAAAATTATCTAGTCTCATATGACTGACCAGGAATTAAAATTCTGACATTTTGAAAAATATAAATCTGATGGATCAGATTTTTCTCGATCCTCACCAGTCATAAACCTTTTGGCCCCTTGGGTATGAGAAAGCTCTTGGCTGTGGTAGTGTAGGTTTGAAAGACAGAGACAAATGGATCATGAGCTACCTACAAGTAACATGAATGAAGCTTATTATTGCACTTTAATATGTATTATTGCAATTGAAAGTGGTCTACTGCTGCTGCTTGCAAGAAATTCTGAGACTGACAATGCATTGTTTCTTTCTTTTTTTCTTTCTCTCTGTTTGTTTTTGTGTTTTTTTGTCTTTTGTCTTTCTTTATTTCTTTCTTCTTTTTGTTAAATCATATTCAATAAAAAAACTAAGTAAAACATATATATAAGCATTCATGAGCCACAGATTATTGTCTCTGTTGGACACTACATGAGAATATTATAGGAGAAAAATTCCTCCAGCACTGGGACTTGAACCCAGGACCTTTTGCTATTTGCGCCAATGCTCTACCAACTGAGCTAAGCCGGAGCTCAATTCACAGTGCCAGATGGAACTTTTCTCCTATGACTGAATGTCCTAATGGTCTACCTCACAGACAGACAAGTTATGTCATATGCAGTACTGTGAGGCACACTAAGTAGTGATTTTTGTGACCGGGCTCCCACTGTTATTGTACAGTTAACATTCAAGACAGATATATAAGCATTCATGAGCCACAGATTATTGTCTCTGTTGGACATAGGAGAGAAGTTCCATCTGGCGCTGTGAATTGAGCTCCGGCTTAGCTCAGTTGGTAGAGCATTGGCGCGAATAGCCAAAGGTCCTGGGTTCAAGTCCCAGTGCCGGAGGAATTTTTGTCCTATAATATTCTCATGTAGTGTCCAACAGAGACAATAATCTGTGGCTCATGAATGCTTATATATCTGTCTTGAATGTTAACTGTACAATAACAGTGGGAGCCCGGTCACAAAAATCACTACTTAGTGTGCCTCACAGTACTGCATATGACATAACTTGTCTGTCTGTGAGGTAGACCATTAGGGCATTCAGTCATAGGAGAGAAGTTCCATCTGGCGCTGTGAATTGAGCTCTGGCTTAGCTCAGTTGGTAGAGCATTGGCGCGAATAGCCAAAGGTCCTGGGTTCAAGTCCCAGTGCCGGAGGAATTTTTCTCCTATAATATTCTCATATTCTCCTTAAGTAAAACATGTTTTGCTTTACGAGCAATCAGAAAGGTTTCATCTTTAAAAACCACCTGCAATACATACTATGCCTACTTTCATTCAGTCTTAACATATGACATAATGTTTTGGGGAAATTCACCACATGCCAAAGACATATTCAAACTACAGAAAAGAGCTATAAGAATCACTGTAAAAATAAGTAACACAACTAGCTGTCGACAGTTCTTGAAACATCTGAAAGTGCTACCTTTACCATGTATATATATTTATGAATCAATATGTCACATAGAGACTAATTTAAATTAATTCCTAGTGAATACAGATGTCCATTCATATCATACAAGGAGAAAAAATGATATTTATAAATCTCACTGTAATACCACTTTGTATCAAAACAGCTTCATTTATACTAGCCTCCAGGTTTCACAAAGAAATATCTATACTCCATAAATTTAAACACTGCTTTTATACTAATAATGAATTTTTGGATGAATGCCAACAATTTACAACATAAGAGTTATTCAAACAGTGATCTTTGTTTCCTTGTTTCAGGTTCCCAAGACGTCGGCCAGTTCTGCCAGGATAAATTAACCAAAGTTAACCTAATATTATAGACAAAACTATTCTGATTATGTAACTAATTGTATATTTTATAATTAATATTTTAATAATTGTAAATATGTAATATATATATTTGTTTGTAATTGTTTTGACGCTTCCCATAACATGTACATGTTCAGCTGGACTAAATAAATCTTATCTTATCTTATCTTATCTTGTCTTATCTTATCTGTTTGTATTCTTGCTTTATTAAGTGCCAGTATGGTACTTTATGAGATTGTGTGGTGGACGAAAAAATGTCTATCCGTCTGTCTGTCCGTCTGTCTGTCCGTGTGTCTGTACGCACCATAACTCAAATACACTTTTTCGGATTTTCATTAAACTTGGAAAACACATTTATAATGTCCATGGGAAGAACCCTATTGATATTGAACCAAATCGGTTCGCCGGTACCGGAGTAATGCCCAATTTAGTGTCTATTTTAATAGATTATGGCGCCTTTCTATCATCACTCAAATACGCTGTATCGGATTTCCATGAAACTTGGTATACCCATTTATGACGTCCATGAGAAGTGCTCTATTGAATTTGAACCGAATCTGTTGACCGGTACCGGAGTAAAACCCAATTTAGTGTCTACTTTAAAGGCGCAATAACTCAAATACGCTTTATCGGATATTTATGAAATTTCGTATACGCATTTATAATGTCCATTGGAAGACGTTTATTGATATTGGACCAAATCGGTTGGCCAGTACCGGAATAATGCCCAATTTAGTGTTTTTATGTTAATATATAAGAAGTCGCGATAACTCAAATATGCTTTATTGGATTTTCCTGAAATTTTGCATACCCATTTATAATGTACGTGGAAAGACGTCTACTGATATTGGACCAAATCGGTAGACCGGTACCGGAGTAAAACCCAATTTAGTGAATATTTTAAAGACGCGGTAACTCAAATACGCTTTACCGGATTTTTATGAAACTTGGTATACACATTTATAATGTCCATGGGAAGACGTCTATTCATAATGGATAAAATCGATTGACCTGTTTCGGAATAATGCTCAATTTAGTGCCTATTTTATGGTAATATACGTATTCGAAAGAATTTATAAAAAAAATGAAAATCAGTTATCTTTACAACATAGCCTATTGTTTTACTGTGATCTTATAAGGCCTTGGAAATTAAAATACAGGTAGCTATGACAAAAAACATATTAATTGACATGCGCTTATCCAACTAGACCGTTAAAATGACCCAGGTGGCCGAGATGGTAGACCTTTCTTCTTCCGTAAGCCCTGCTTAATGAATAAATCTGGAGCTTAACTTGGAAATCAACTTAAAAAAAAACATATTCTGCATATCATAATTGCAGTCATAACTGATTAAACAAAAATATACTGGCACTTTGTTACATCAGTTTACCTGATTTTATTATTATTTAAATCCTTTTCCCCCTCTGGGATTATTATTTATATACTAACTGTATGTAATATATGAATATCTTACCGGCTCACAAGGTCCCAAGCAGTATTTAACATTGCATTGGAAGATGACTCCATATGACTCAGTAAAACGGAAGGCTTCATATACAGACTGAAGTGCATTGCCATCAGGTGTGAAGGCAGGGAAAATGCTTGGATCCACAGGACAGCTGAGGAAAATAACAACAAATGTTGATATAGAACTTTCTGTTGTGTAATTTAAAAACATCAATTGCAATCAAATGAAAAGGTCCTCTCTTACCCTTCATCATCAATGATCTGGAAAGTGCTCTTTGAATCCTTTGCCATTGCAACACAACTCCTTGCAAATATTCCATATGGAGCTGAAACATAAGAGAAAAAAAATATATATACAATGTTAATATAAAATAAGCAAATCATAAGTCAACTTACAAATGGAATTTATTTTTGAAACTTTCCTGGAGAAATAATTTTTTTTTAGATGAGCTTGTTCTATAAGCTGGTTTTAAATTCATATTCATATACAGAGTAGATGGGGTAAACTGGGTAGAATTAGCAACTTGTCCCTTCAAGCAGAAACAAAAAATTCAGATACTGTTTTTATCTCATGTGAGTAATTTTCTCAGGGAAAAAATTTTATCCGTAAATTTTTACCATGCTTTCCTCCATAAGTATTATTCGTACTGTTATAATTTTATTTTATATCAGCAGAGAAAAGACTAAGGAATAAATTTTCCTTTGCATTTTTCAACATAATTGGTGATTTTCACGTAAATTAAATAAAGGAAGTTATTAAATTAATTATTAAATGGTTACATAATCTTACATTTTACAAACAAATATTTTGAATTAACATAATAAATTGTAGGCACAGAAATTTTGTGTCTGAGAGAAGTGACATTTTTCAGATAACCTAATTTGAGAATGAATATCAGGATTAATATAATTTGCACATTGACTACTCAACTTACTGTCATTAGGTATTTCAATGCGGAATGTAAGCTTGTCACCAATGCGTACAGTCTGTACTTCATAACCGTCACTGTCGACAATACGAATGTGTGGGGGAGGAGCTTCAGGTGCAGATGTAATGCTGATCATTTCTGGATCCCTGGAAAATATAACAAGTCCATTTGTTACAATATGGACAATATTAAAATATGGAACATATTTTTAAATCCATAAAATAATTTTCATTTTATACAGCTTAAAAGGCGAGTATTACCTGATTGGCATCATTCCAAAAGTGATGTTCTTTGATGTCATGTCATATGTGCACTTCACTTTGTATATCTTGTCTGCTTTTGTCATAACAACACTATGATGTTGCAGAACAACTGTATTAGTGTAGACGCCAGTCTAAAGACAAAGAAACACATATTTCATTAAGAACAAATACTATCGCTCTTTCCTGAGAATCATATGCCCTGACTCTGGAAGAGCAAGATACTTACTACCTCCCATAAACTTTTATGTTTTTATCATATAAGGCCTATGTATAACTACTAAAAATACAAATCTTGCCCCACAAAAAATATTTTCAAGTTGGCGTCTCTGCTGAGAATAACAGTATCTTCATAATAAAGCATCAAGATACTGTTATGAACTTTGAGATCCAGCAGCAGATGATATTATCATTAGACTCAACTATAAGAAGACAGAGTGCAGCACAATGCAGATGGCAAAAACTACCAGCCATAGCTGCATAAACATTAGTCAACTGCTAGCTGAGATGGAGAAGTGTCCTGTGAAACCATTTCTTAAAAATTAATGCAAGTGAAACAAAAAGTGCTTTTTTAACTTTAACCATTTTACTAGTATTATTAGTTTGTTTATTACTATTTTTATTTGTTATAATGCAACCATTTATACAGAAAAACTTTTAGAATGAGTGTTTACTTATCACTCCTTTCATGTTCATTGCTGATATTAATTTACCATATCTTCTGCTTCTAATGTATAAGGCCCAACCCAAAATTTAACACAATTTTTTAGGAAATAAGAAGTTGAAAGTAAAAGATTGGGATATATGAACACTGCAGTTAATACTTTCCATGATAAACTAACGATAAATACACAGAATACCATAAACTCAACGCAATAACTGAATATTCAGGGCTGAGATTGCTTCAGAGGGATTCCCCTACTGACAGCCCCTATTACGCAAAATGTCACAAAAGTGATGCAGGCTGTGGCCTTATCTGGCTCAACGATGTTCATGAAAGTCAAAAGGAGTGCAGGTGACAAAGAACTTGGAAGTGAAAAGATAGCTTGCAAGGCTTAGGGGGAAAAATACAAGAAATCTGTATCTTCATTATAACCCATTTTAAGGGTAAAAATCCCTTTAGGCAGGCCTACAGGCTGAGGTAGATTTCAAAGTGCTTTTGGTTTAATTTATTATCGCTGCACAGCACTCTTCTTTTTTTAGCCTTGGCATGGCAAACCCGCAGTAATAAGAACTGAATTCGGTAAAGAAGAAGAGCCTACAATCATTTGTTTTGACAACAAGAATAGGATATAATATTCATTAAGAGCTTTTCAACGATACCCCACAAGACGTAGTTTCAAAAATTTCGAATTTCCACCCCCTCACCCCCCACCCCCACTCGTACCCCCAAAAACCCCCGAATTGTTGGTGTCACTGTGAACTCCATAGGGAGTACTCTAATTTATTCAAACATAGTTTCCCTCTATACTTCATAGGGGCCGAGATATAAATGTTTTAAAATTTCAACCCCCTCCCCCGACCACCCCCTTGGGCCAATTTTGCCCATTAACGAACTTGTCCGAACTATTGGGCCTAGAAATAACATAATAAAATTTGGTTCAAATATCTACAAAATTACGGCCGCTATCGTGTAAAGATATATATATATTATATATATAAATATCACAAAATTTTTTTTTGAACGGGCGGTGGTTTCGTACTTAGGGGAGCATGAAACGTAAAGATATGAAAGAATTTTTCGAAAATCATAACATGGTATCCATTGCAATAGGTAGATTTTTCTTCGAAACCTACCTAAAAAATGTGGTATTGTAGATTCAAAAATACGGAACTGACTGATTGCAATGGTTTGATATTAACACAATGAAGTAACACATAAAATCATGATTAAATTCATTATTCACTTTTTAAGATTATAAGTAAACCAAAAAGAAAAACAGAATATTTTTTTTTACATTTTGCAATAACAATTAATTTCGTGTTATTTCAAAATTAAAATTGTACACTTTCAACATTAGTAGGCAATGAAATGGATAATACTCTTATTCAATTAAAATTGGAACTATTTTGTGCTATCACAGTATGTGTAATAATCGTGTTTCTAATTATATTTTATTCTTGTAAAAGTGTAAAATAAATCCGATTTGAGTTTCATCAGACAAATTATGGTTCAACTCGTAACCTTTTGTGGGATTACCTATGATAAATATAGCTTTTATTGGAATATAAAAGCGTGTCAGGTTCATTTTAAATAATCAGAAGACTGTTGTTATCATTCTGCCATAATATAAATTACTGAAATTTAATAATAGGCCTACAATATAATAATACAATATAAATTAGGTGTTTTTACTTGCACTAAGTGAAAGTTCAACTTACCACAGACTGAGTGTTGCAATCTTGTCCACTCATGGTTAAGTCCAATCTGAACTTATCACTGTTTTGCACATCGATATTGCAGGTTTCTGATCTTCCCAGAGCATATATTCTTCCATTGAAAGGCTTGTTGGTTTTTACTTGTACAGCTATGCGAGTATCCTTACAATTTACAGAAACTGCAAAGATAAGCATTAATTAGTTCGATTCTGTTTATACCATTTTCATTTCTAATAGCAGCATAAGTATAACAAATGCAACATAATTAACATATTTTTATAGAAATTTTTTAGTTACCACAATTAGCTCAATTAATTAACATAGTTTAAAATTGCAATCAGTTCACAATTGCTCATGCAAGAGTTCTGTCCCATCTGGCGAAATAGAAACAGGACAAACAGTGTGATCACTGCAGACCTGAGTCTGAAACATGTCATCGACACAAGAAAAGGTTTTACAATGATATTTTTTAAGTTTTATTCATTTTATATATTTTAGCTGTAAGATGATTTGTGTTTTATGATACACATGTACGAGCAATGTGAACTGGTTGCAAATTTAACCTATCTTAATCAATTCAGATAACGGTGGTAACTATACATTTTCAGACTTAAGCTCAATCGGAAAAATGAAGTTTATTGAAGACAGTATTTATAGTATTTATAATATATTATGTATAAATATTATGCTTAAGATTTATAATTAATGTACCTATAATAATTTAAGTTAAGAGTTATTACATGTTATTATCTGGTTAATATAAAACAAATACAACAATAGGTGCCGTATTTTGTGATTTATTTACAGTACCAGTAATTCCTAATATAAAAAAATATATAAAATAAATAAATTATTGACGTAATCTCAAATACTGGTAGGGCCTACATTTCTTATTTTGAAACTGAAATAATATAAAAACTTGAAGGAAATATATTTTTTAGCAATTGTTTAAACAAAACCACATCAGTTACAGTATTCCTTTTGTACAAAATAATGTGCAAGCTTTCATAAACATTATCTTCGCTTAAAATTACATTTCAGTGTTATGTAGATCTTATATTATAAAAAATTCAGGAAATAAAGCAAACTAGATTTTGTGCTTAAAGTGCTGCTGAGTAGCTAACTTATCTTGCAAGTTACCTTCATTAATAGTTTACATTCATTACAAAATAATGCAGACAATGTTGATAATTGAAGACTATCTTGATTTCACGTACCAAACTTCCAGCTGCTTTCTCATAGATTTTTTAAAGGATTCTAACATTTCATTGGAAAATAAATTAATATCAATCATTCATCCTCACATCATACAAATGATATGGGATATAACATTAACTAATGTAAATGTTTATTACAAATAGTAATAAAAACAAATTAATTAAAACAATATGAATTCTTTATGCTTTATGAATGCAGCAAACAGTTCATAACTATGATCTTAGATTTGTAAAGAAGATAAACTGTAATAATTCTACAATAGGACCTGGATTAACTGTCAGACATTGAGCCTCGATGGATGAAGATGGTTTAGCAAGAAAGGAACATTTTCCACAAAAATGACTTTTTTATAATTTTAAAATATTCATAAACATGTGGGTGTTATAAAAACCTACAAGACGATATACAACACACTACACACATACATATGTGCATATGTACTGTAAAATTATTGCTAATGTAGTTGTTTGAAAAAATTCACTTAATTTTTTATATACACATCTAAACTGCCATCTGTGACTGTAAACAGAACTAACACCACTTCCTAATAAAAGTGCTATACAAATTATAAAATCATGACTTTGGGGACCAGTCAGCCAGACGGTTAAGTAAGAGAAAGGGTGAATAGGGAGACAGATAATCTAGGTTCTACTGTATTTTGTAGTAATTTTATTGTTATTAATACTAATTAGTAACAGCTAAATTGAAAATAGCAGTAATAAGAAATAAGAGAATGATAATTGCTTACCTCATAGATCCTGATGCTGATGAGTTAAACAGAGATAGAGAGAAATCGTCCAGAGAAACAATAGATATTTGAAACATGGAGAAATAAGAATCATGAAGTTTCAATGCTACCTATATCATCATCAGAAAAGAAAAAAACTAGTACATTTTTAGTAATGAGCAGTGAAGATAACAGGCAAGTAAAAGATCAGTACGAGAAAAAGTTATCTGTCATGCATAATTATTTGATAGACACTTATATATAGTAATTCACAGACTCAGCTCTACACTATTTTAAAAGTAACTTTGGTATTCTGACTGAGGGGAGGGGAAACATTGTCAAAGCATTGTTACATAATCTGCAACCTATTCCAAGAAATTCATTCTTCTCTTGGGGTAGGTGTTGCCTAGCACGCCCTGATTTATAAATGAGCAGACTGGTCATTTGCCCAGGGCAACAAACATATAAAGGGCAACAATTTACTGAGGGGAAATAAAATAATGTATCTCAAGACATTTAAGACACTGTGGTTTCATTTGTTTCATTGTGCACTCAAAAATAAATAATTTTGTTTTTGAAAACTAACTTCTCAGAAATTATTGATGAGTTTGCAAAGATAAAATCCATGAAAAAATGTTAAAATAAACTTTATGCCAATTGAATTTAAAGGAATTAAACTTGAAACAAAGAAAAAATATTAGATTGAATTTTTGATTCTCATTGTAAAAGTAGAAATAAAGCAATACATTTTGTTGTTGTTGTTGTTCTAAACATACTGGTTTAATATACTTGTAATACATATTTTTAAATGAACATAATTAAACCTAATCATGCATATGTTTTAAAATTACCAAATATATTAAATATTTTGTAAAATTTCAAAGATTGACTATATTACAAAATATATTTTTAGAGTTCCTAATCATTTTTTAAAATTGAAATTACAATAGCAATCATTCATTTTTTGCTTAAATGCACTTTTATTAAAAAAAATATTTTTATTTCTTTTGTATAGCCTAGATATTAATTGGATCACTCACAATAATAAATTGTGGGTGCGCAGGCAAAGAGAGTTAAGTCCACTTTTTTTTCTTTTTTTACTGAGAATTAGAGTGACTTAACACACTTTACCCACCCAACATCGCTTTAGAGATGGATAAACCCATGAGGCACACATCCATAACTACCGTACGTTTTTGAACATGACTTACTGAATTCAACACAAATGCAGAGAACATTTTTATCTATAACTCTATGGACATATCTCAATTTTTTAGGATGGTGGACTTAACTCTCTTTGCCCTCGCACCCGCAAAAAATGATATTGGATGCTTGGGTAAAATCCAAACTTAACACTAAAACAATAACTTTGGGGTGGGGGTGGGTGGGAGGGCAGGGGTTAAAAGTAAGTAAAGTAAAAAAATAAAAAAATAAAATAAAAATTAAGGGATGGTTATACATAGCTTTGCTCAGGGTTGTTTCAAGCATTTCTCCACAACCCACTGTCAGAATACCAAATTAATTTAATTAGCAGTATACCTACCGAAGAGAGAGGGCATAAATGGTTATTACTCACCATCATAGCAAGTTCCAGTGTTATCACAGTTAATGTCATTACGAGTCAGATTATTTAGTGATGGGTCTATGGTGTCGTTGAATACAAGAGGCAAGTTGTCTAGCCTTTTCTCTGTAACAAATTAAATTAGATTAAAATTAATTTAATGTAATGTCCAACAGAGACAATATTCTGTGGTTCATGAATGCATATATATCCATCTTGAATGTTAACTGTTCAATAACAGTGGAAGCCCGATCACAAAAATCACTAATTAGTGTGCCTCACAGTACTGCATATGACATAACTTGTCTGTCAGTGAGGTAGACCATTAAGGGCAATCAGTCATAGGAGAGAGGTTCCATCTGGCACTGTGAAGTGAACTCTGGCATAGCTCAGTTGGTAGAGCACTGGCACGGGTAGCCAAAGGTCCTGGGTCCAATCTCAGTGCCAAAGGAATTTTCCTCCTATAATAATGTCATGAAATGTCCAGCAGAGGCAATAATCTGTGGTCCATGAATGCATAATCCAAATTAAAATTAGTTGGATAGGACAGTAACAGTTCTCCTGTTCTGTTCTGTTGTGTTCTGTGGTTTGAAGTTATATGAATTATAGTCTTATTTAATATATCTACAATAGGGAGACAGTTTAGCTGTCCACCTGTAAGCTATAGGGGAACAAAAAAATTCTTAAAAGACTTTGTATGATTTTCAAAGTGTATTAATGAATCACATTTCTTAGGGCTTATACTACCACCTCCCAATAAAATATTTATGTGCCAAATAGGGACTTATTTGGAAGTGGGCCAAGAATTGCTTACTATGACCTCCTGACAAAAACTATCTGAAAGATAGGATGGAGTGGCTGATAAACTACCAACTGCCAAATAGGCAGACTTGATGGAAACAAAATGGCTTTAAAATGCGGTAACTCCTTCCTTGACAAAATAAAATGTTGTAAAATGTTAAAAATCAAATATACTTTGACCAACTTGTGGCCATCTTCAGTGAATAATTTAAATCAAATTTAAAATTGCAGCCTTGTTAAACCAATCTAGAAAATAAGTTATAATGATGATAGCTAAAAATTTCTGTTTATACAAGGTAACATTGTGATAATGTAGGTCTATGTCACTTACGTAATAATATCTGGTTATGCAACTATGTCTGTCAACTTATGAAATATAATATTATCTTTATTAACAAGCTGTTTGTTCAGATTCCCATCTTTGTTATAAAGTCGGTTGCCGAGATAAATTTCTAATTTTTCGAGTGTGTAGTCCTATTTTGTTTACTGCCAAAGCTTATAAGCACTGTGTACATGCTTCTAGATTTTCCACATAGGTTTCTTAACATTATTTCGTCTAACTTTTAAATTAATTTTCCATGAACTTACTTTCACAGACATTTTCATAATAGCTGCCAACTCTTTCTCCATTATCAATGAGAGGTCGCTCAGCATTGAGGTACGTGCTGGGTCCATCAGGCAGAGTCTTGTGGTCCAGATGGAAAAGCTGGCAGTTGTAGGAGTTGCCTATTGGAGGACCTCGGTACAGAAATGAGCGACAGAGGAATTCGTTCTCAATTTCACATGCAAGTCTGCATGCTGTCTCACTGGTCACCTGTCAATACACAATATTTCTTCAATTCTTAAATCTTAAAAGTGTATTAATCTAGGATTAAGATAATTTTTTATCTATCACCCTTATCTTTAATCTAAACAAAAATATATGTAAGGCAGCAGTTAGCAAGTGAAACTTGATTGGGCCAGGTATTGCTGAAGAGACAATTAAACAGTCTAGCAAAGAAAATGAAATGTTAGGATTGGCCAGAAGGAGGGTGACTATAACATTCTGAGCTAAAAACAGGACATTCCAAGCAAGTCATTTTACCTCCCCCCACCAAGGAAATAATTCTAGAATTTAGTGGACTAATACTGACTGATTTTTGGAGATGGAGTACTTCATGTCAGGGTATTTGCAACACATGTACTTGAAATTAGTATGATATTACGTTTCATTAAAAAATTCTAACTGATTATAATATTGGTTGAGAAAGTTACCACTGCTGGTGATTTCAAGTTTAAATAAAGACCACAGTACAAACAAGAACTGTAATGTTACAGCTGGATAACGATCAGCTCTTTTAGAAGTAACCTATTTTAAACAGATTGTTCTACATGTTCTACTAAATGTACTATATGCAAATTAGACATCAACATAGCTTCCTCTGCATGGCTTCCATATTAAAACTGAACCACTGTCACCGTGAAAAAAATACAACAATGAAAATGCCCATCAGCAAATTTCCTAAACCATGAAATCCAATGAGTTCTACATAATAAACTATAAGAACTGTATATGTTCTGTTCTTGAAATTATTCCTAGAATTTATCAAAACGGGACAGTCAGTGCTTTTTTTTTTTTAAATACTGATGGGACGGCTGGGACATGCTAAGAAATGGGACTGCCCCGATCAAAACAGGACGTATGGTCAGCCTAGCCACAAGCTGGCAGCAGTTAGCAAATGAAACTTGATTGGGCCAGGTATTGCTGAAGAGACATCTTAAACAGTCTAGCAAAGCAAATGAAAATGTTAAAAATCAGAACCAAACAGAGAGCTGAGAAAAATTGAATACAGATAACTGGAAGCAGTCAATGATGAGAATTAGAACAAGAACAAAAATTTAATTTCATCCTGGCTGGAAATGGAATAAAAGTCCCTGTGTCTAATACACAGATGCACTATGTAATAAACAGATGCACATGAACTATCCAGAAATATATCCCTTAAGACAAGGTGCCATTTAATATTAAATTTACAGGAATTTTAAATTGTATAGTTAGTAGCACATTTGTATAAGAAAATAAGTTTGTTTACCTGGAGTTCCTTGTCCACATAATAATGAACACCAACATACTGTGAAACTTTATCTGCAGTGACTCCGAAGTGAGGGGGTTGGTATGTCCTTTGTCCCTCACATGCAACATTGCCTGCAAGAACATATTATATTTATTATTTATTATAGTGTAAACATTTTTAGAAAAAATTCACATGAAAAATATATTGAACTCTCTGCTATTGAACTGGCGGAGCCTAATATCAAAGTTGTTTGTTTATACAGATCACCTGAAGGTAACTATAGTGCCTTCTTAAACTTAAACTCATGTTGAACTACAAGTGATGTTCAAAAAACTGTCGCAATCTGTGGAGATTACAATATCGATTTTCCAAGAAATTCAAAGTCAAAATCAGATTCTCCTGAATCTAATTCAAACTTTCAATTTTAAAATCACAGTAAGTTTTCCAACTAGAGAAACTGGCATGACTTCTTCTAATATTGATCAAAGTCGGAAGTTAAGAAATTATTAACAACTTGTTCCAACAAACAATAAAATGTTATTGTTATTCCAATAAATGCTTTCAGTTTTTTATGTTTTGTGTGCACTATACTGTAGTTTTTGTCTTTAAGATAAGTTTTAATAACCGTTCAATAGTCTGGGATTTTCGTTAATCCAACAATACCCTGGTCTGGTATCTGCCAGAATAGTGAGACTTCAGTATATGGGTTAAAAATCCATTACGTCTTAATGAGCTTGTATTAAACACAACTTAAAATAAATACAATGAAAAACAACCGAGCAAAAACCGAGCAAAAAATACAATAAGTAAACATAAAAAAATACAGCATGCTGTTATAATAGCAACAAAATTCAAACTTTACCTTGGAGACACAAGTTTTCAAAATAGTCTACTCCAGGTGAATCAACAAATTGAATGTATTGCTCAGCAGTGCGACGATCTGAATCACTGAGGTGACATTGCAAGGTCACATAGTTATACTCCAGTGATCGGCACATAAATCGTTGCTGAAATGCAGAGAACAATGGCACTGAATTAATTTGGTTTTAATGTATACAATACCGGTATTACACTCTAGAGGATT
Organism: Ectobius pallidus; assembly: GCA_964059195.1. Classification (NCBI taxonomy): domain Eukaryota; kingdom Metazoa; phylum Arthropoda; class Insecta; order Blattodea; family Ectobiidae; genus Ectobius; species Ectobius pallidus. The sequence goes on along the minus strand of CAXKWD010000002.1, from coordinate 43,319,642 downwards.
TAATGATGATCAGTCCATGATCTTGGGCTCTTTCATCTAACATAAATGGGTCTGAAAATGGTCAACATGACAGAATTCTGGCTTACTTATGTACTTAGAGAAAATATTAACTCAAAAACACTTCTTGTGTAATTAAATATGACAGTTAGAAGGAAACAAACACTACAATCAAAGGGACAACTAAAAAAAAGTTGAACAGAGTGATCTTAGCCCTTGATAGACTAGCTCATTGCATGCTGTCCTTTAAACCAAGGTGCATCGGTTTAAAACCAGATATGGTCGATGATTTTTCTGAGTAATAATCTTCAGCTTGGATTTTAGGTTAAAGAACATCAAACCTAAATTAGAGTTGCAGAACAAAATTTGTCTTTTTTTCACTCATATTGTAATAACTTATTTTATGGAAACAGACACTAATCATAATCCCTAATGGTATGAAATTAGTATTAAACTGATATGGCTAATTACAGCATGAAGATCCTGACAGTCTTAATCCTTTAATCGATAGTGTATGCCATAGCATGCTTAGTTTGCTTTAAATTTTGTGTAAAATAACACACGTTTAGTTAGCAACCCACCGGTATGGGTTTATAAATTTTGATAGTTGAGTCTCAAGTAGACTATTCATTACGATACTGAAACTGGAAAAAATTATGTTTTTAATATTTTTATGATATTTGTATTAGTGTTTATAAATGTGCAATTTCATTTACCACATGTCTAGAAATTCTAAACCTTTTATGAAAAATATTGAATTTCTTAGAATCTGAGGTATTCATTAGTTAAAAGTTATAAAGCCTTGAAAGAAAAAACGAACGCTGACAGAAGCAAAAGTCCTCACTACATTCACTGGTTACAGTACATGACAACTGTCTAAGTCAAGTCACCTCTTCCTGTCAATGACAAGATTCAAACATTGTCCAAAGTCAGAGTGTGTTTCCTGTACAATGTGTTTCAATTCCATTTTCACTTTCAAAAACGACTTCTAAACAATGCCCTACTTTATCATGGTAGTCCTACATTTTATGTTAATGTGTCCTACATTTTGTTAAAAACGTACGTTAACCCTTTGTTTGGTTTTGGTTTTGTTTGGATTTACCATGACAAAAACTTCCAAAAATCTTAATTACCATATTTTGTAATTATTTTATAATAGGCTACTATTTCGGTCAACTATCTGTACATAAGTACATAAGTAAATGGGAAAAATAAATAGTAATAGTAATAGTTTATTGAGTGCCTTAGGCAAGTACAAAATCAGTGGGCTCTAAGTTTAAATCCAAGAGGGAAAATTTCAGTAGAATAGCTGGTTTTCATAAATGAAAAACATATCACTTTTAATGAAAATCCTCACATTTTACATAAAACATTAGTGGTACTCTATTAATCTTATATCTCTGCTGTTATACAATTTTTGAGGGAATGCATTTATACATCAGTAGCAGTGAAATCGGTAAGTAACATGATCATACCAATTAGTGGAACATTATCTTAATGTTTATGTTTAAACACATTTTAATACATCAAATTACAATAAAAAACATAATAACAAAACAAACTAAATTAATACAAGCTAAAATCTTCCCAGTAAATTGTAATGTTATGTAGCTTTGAATAAGCAAAATACTGTAAAAATAGAGCTAGAAATAATATTAAAATGTATAATGTAGTAAAATGTAGCGTGTTTAAATATTGTACATGTATTGAATATTTGTATGTAAATTATTAATTTGTAAATGTGTGTGTTAAACTTAAGAAATGTAGTTTATAAGTATATGTAAACTTATAAGTAGGTTAATGAAAAACACTGTACTGTGTAAGAAAATAAACTAACTAACTAACTAACTAACTGTAAATCCTCTCTGTTAAACTACCTTGTTACTGATATAGAATATTGTGAATTAAAAGATATTTTACCTCATTTAAGCAGGCAGCAAGGCAAGCTTCTTTGGTTGATGTGTAGATCAATGCGTTATCTAAGCCCCTGATCATTTTATTTGGCACACGTTCAAAGGCCCATGGTCGTAAACACACTTTGTCTGAAACAAATACAGAAATAAATTGAAAGTTCAAATGCTATTATATTGCGTAGAGAATAATACTCCATGTGGGAACAAAGATCAACAATGATTTTTAAAAATAATTATAAAATATATTGTTAGAGCAGTTAGAATATGATTCTAATATTTCTGAACCTGGAATAGGGATTTAACTGTGAGAATAAATTCATTGCTTTAGTATACCGATAAAGAATATGAAGTCTATTAGTCATTCTGTACAAAGCTTTCGTAATTGACTGTTTTTGGCAGGTGCCCACTCTTATACAGTCACATAATGAAATGCTAAAAGATTCATGTCCAATGTTATGACATTCTGTATGTGTTGGCTGTACTGATGAGTAGCACCTCAATTTAACCCCTGCATTAAATAAGAATGTTATAAAATATTCACAATGGATTTATATAAAATTCTTACAATTTCTACTGAGTGCTGTCAGAATTAATAAAAAGAAAACCCTAATTCCTATGTATAATATAGCTACCTACGAGTGAGCTGAAGGCCGAGCTGGTGGCATAGTGGGGGAAAGACATAGACAGTAAATGCAAGCGCATGGTAAGGTAGTGGGGGAACGCTAGCTCGGCCTTCAGCTCGCAGCCAGACAGTACATGTCTGTTAATTGGGAGTCCTTTCAGAGCTTTGCCCAACTAAGAAGAGCTGCTCTCATACCCAGTCCTGGTGTACATTAAACTACTCATTCTCTTCATCCCAGATAAAATGGGATTCATATAGTAGTAATGCCTTGATTTACTTTATATTTTTTATAGCTTTTATGAATGTATAAATTGTAAGGAAAGTTCTACTTGTAAAATAAGAAATAAAGAAAGACAGAAAAATGGACTCATTTTTAAATAGTTACCTGAACGAAGCTGCATTTTCACCATGTAATACATGTTGATAGACCTCTGTGGTTTAACTGAAGGGTTGTTTGCTTCTGTTTGATTCTGTAGTTGGCACAATGTTTCCTGAACAGGTGTCAGTGGATTTACTACAAAACTGAAATAGAAACCGACATCAGCAATAGTCCTCATTTCTCAAGAAGAATAAGTAAAATTACAATATATGGATTATATGAGCAAGGAGCACTTGCTTTATTACATATATTATTATTATGGTTTGTTAATGTTAGTAATCATGTTGCTGTAATTGTAGTAAGTATCTCTTAATCTACATTAAAAGTCTTCGCTTTGTGAACTTAATGTTTCTTTCAGCTACTCTCTTGACATCTCTGTGAACAGTGATTCTTTTAGTAAGCAATATTTCAGCCCTTTAAACCTATTTCACTCTTCTTTTTATTGAGAAATATTTTTCACAAATCATGTGTGATCAGCTGTAAGTTAATTTAATTTAAATAATATTTAAAAGCTGATTTCCTATGATATGAGTAAAGTTAAATGTTCTCTGAAAGTCTAATTTGCTTCATTCTCTCACATGTAACTGCATGATTTCTAAATAGTTCTTGCCTTGGAAAAATTCCAATTTCTAATATCTATAGTAGACATTAAAATTTTACAGGCGACTAATTAGTTAAGTATTTAATTTGTAATTTTCTTTATTATTAAATGTAACTTTTATTACTAAACAACGTTAGCTCATATTCATTATATTTCAAAGTGTCTTTCTAAGACTTTGGAACTTTTTAACCAATTTACGTTTAAGTATTGTGTTGATCTGTAGATAACAGCTAATACTCTAAAACATTTCCTTCAATTTATGTAATGTAATATTATGAACGTTTTCAGTATGTAACTCAACAACATATTCCACCAGTAATTTGCTTTACCTGAAGGCTGCAGCTTGGCAAGCGGGCTCCTCCCTACACCATCCCTGGCATTCATGTAGTGTTAGGTTCTTCACTGCATAGTATGTGGTCCCCGTGTAGTCGAAGTCAGTCAGTTTCTCAAATGCTATCCTACCTGCAAGCACAAACAAATATATATTAAGGAACCCATTTACTTTAATCCTTATCCTACAGGATGCAGACTTTAATTTTTAATGTTATGATGAAAACTTAAATTCCATTTAAATTTCCGTTTTGAGGTTCCCCGAATCGAAAAATACTATTTTCAGAAACATGTCTGTGTGTGTGTGTCTGTGTGGATGCTTGTGAACAGTCTAGCTCCAGAATGGAAAATGGCATGAAAAAAAATTGTATTAGGGTCAGGTACCTTCTGAAGATATGACCTGAAGATTGGCGACAAGTTTCTCTTATTTTCAGAAACATGTCTGTGTGTGTGTCTGTGTGGATGCTTGTGAACAGTCTAGCTCCAGAATGGAAAATGGCATGAAAAAAAATTGTATTAGGGTCAGGTACCTTCTGAAGATATGACCTGAAGATTGGCGACAAGTTTCTCTTATTTTTAAGGGGACTTTACATGAAGAAATTGTCGTTTTTCGCGATTTTATCGAAAACAGTTCTAACAATTTTCTTTTAATTTTGCACATGGGTTGCTTATACTAAATACAAAAAATAACCATGGACCCTAATCATTGTATTCAGGCCCTGGTTTATAAATGAGCGGACCGGGAATTTGCCCAGGGCAGCAAATCTTTTTGTAAAACCAAACTTTACGCTAATTGAACTTGAAACAATGAAAAATTTCAGAATTAGTTTTAGATTCTCATTATAAAGTAGAAATAATGGAATCAAGAAAATGATATTGTCCATGTCCTGGATAGAGAAAGTTATGCGAATGCGTCACATCGGATTTTTATTTACGTGGATTTATATCACTATTATTGATTTATAGGATACATGTTCTACTGAATATCCTATTTGAATATTATATCAAATATTGTATACAAGGAAATATTGTAAATTTAAATACATTCATTTTAATATTTTCTCTTCGCTATTTTGTATATTCATTTTGCAGAGTATTTGATTTCAACAACCCATCAAAACACATTTTGTTTTAGGGAGGGGGAGGGAACGTTACATGCGCGGATTTACTGCTTCTTATTAATCGTATTAAAATAGCTCTACTTCATCACCATTTATATGAGGAAGTCGTATTGTGGTCACACCATTTACTTCGCAATAGAGGGTAGGTCGAGTAGCTTCTTATATAGGCTTGTTCTGCGTAAGAAGGTAATGTTTAATCACTTAGCTATGTGGGCGAATACTATAAACACCTCCATGTATTTCACTTCCCGTGGCCTACTCTGACACTGCAATTTTTGTCATGGTCTCGTAAGTAGGGCTCGGGAAGTCCAGTCTGTGTGTTTGATGGCTTTGTACGCGATTACGCTAATTTTATGTGTCGAGTTGCGGGACCAACGTACACTTGAATGGCAAACACAACCCACAATATCATTACGAACCGTTAACTACCGCTACGTTACGTAGGGGAGTTCACGCCACGCGAGTCTAACTCTAACAGTAAGTCTGGCATTGTTCCCTCATTATGCTCCTCTTTTCTTGTTAATCCTCGTGTGGATAACAATACTTTTTTCCAGGAAGCTGTATTGCAACTACAGCAGTTAGTCTAGTCATCTTGAAGTTAAAGAATGGCATTACAACACTGCACTAAATGTTTTTCTCGAGTGTAAGTGGGCGGAATAAAATCGTAAATGCCAAATGTGCGAAAAGTTTCTGCGAACAGTGTTGCAGTCCCAAAATTAGTTTTAAGGAACCTTCAGAGGATACCATATTTTAGTTAGGTTTTTGTACTGCACAGAAGAAGTCGAGGCATTCAGGAATAAAATAATATTCTGCCCTCTTCAAAGTGAGGCATGAGCAATGAACTTATATATAATAGTTGGTATAAAACGAATATCGATAAAAAAATATATTTTTTCAGAAGAAACATATATGAAATACGTGTTTTCGATCATACGTAGTTTCGTTTTGAATACTATCCTTTTAGGAAACTTATAGGCCGGCTATATCTACTGGGTAATATATTACACAAATAGGTCATACATTTCATAAATCACATAATGGGTACTATAGGTAGAGGAAGTATTGTTTTCGACCACCAAATTCGAAGTTTAGTTTTTAACATTAATACACGTTTTGAGCTTTCCCCGAATCGAAAAATACTATTTTCAGAAACACGTCTGTGTGGATATCTGTGAACAGTCTAACTCCAGAATGGAAAATCGTATGAAAACAGAATTTTGTATTTGGGTTAGGTACCTTTTGAAGATTGGCAACACGTTTCTCTTATTTTTTTAGGAAACTTTACATGAAGACATTTTCGTTCTTAGCGATTTTATCGAAAACGGCTTTAACAATTTTCTTTAAATTTTGCACATGGGTTGCTTATACTAGGGGCCAAAACTTTTATTTGAAACATTACAAAAAATTCTAGCTATTACCCTTTGAGTTGTTTTAAAAACATTTAAGCCACCCATTCTAAATACGCGCTTTTTACAATACAGCCTCTTGTAACGGAAAATCGTACGAAAACAAATGTGTTAGATACCTTTAGGGGATGTGACACGAAGATTGGCGACGACTTTCTCTTATTTTTAAGGGAACTTTACATGAAGAAAATTTCGTTTGTTGCGATTTTCTCGAAAACGGCTCCGCACAAAGAGGCTAACTTTTATTTGGGTAGAGGAAGTTTTGTGAATTTCACATCAGATTTTTATTATTAAAATAATCTTCCTCATCATTAACGTATTGTTAACAATTTATTATTCAATTATTTGCCTTTTATTTTACATAAAACAGTACAATAATATAATTCTGACAAACTATATTTAATTTATGATAGTTCAAGGGCGCTAGGGAATGACAGCTCACAGTCGGTTAATGACTGAGTGAATAAGTAAATATTCTTTAGCTAAAATGCGCCAAATCTTTTAACTTTCATGCGTACATAACACTATCAACAGTTACTCGATGGATTTCTCACGCTAATCTCGTTATGGCATCGTGTCTGCAAGATTCTTATCCCCAGTTATTTTTGGCTTTCTACCAGGGAGCAGTCCATGTTCGGCCAAGAGTAACGATAACTGGCATCTATGTTAAAAATCTACATGAACTGCAGTTAGTGGCACCGTTACTGACCACTTCACTTCTTCTGCAGGAAACACATTCAACACATAAACTGAGGGAATATGAATGTGGAACATGTGGATTTGCTGATTCATCCACCAGGTCATATCAACATTTGAGTTTTTAAAGCATTACGTGGGTCACATAGGCGTAGCCAGGCCGACCATATGGGGGGGGTTATAACATCCGCGGGGTCTGGCGAGTATGGAAGGAGAGGGGGTCCGGGGGCCCTCCCCCGGAAAATTTTAAAAATTAAGATGCAAAATAACAAGTTTTAAGCTTCCGGGGGTCCATACCCCGGGAAAATTTTAAAAATTATGACGCAAAATAACGAGTTTTAAGCTTCCCATGCTTTATACTTGTATTAAGCAATTTATGGGCAGACTTAAAAAAAATTATACAATTTTCATTTTTTTAATCAATGGGGGGGGTTCAAACCCCCAAAACCCCCCCCTCGCTACGCCTATGGTGGGTCATAAAAACACAGAAGATCTTATTATAGATATAATAACTATGTTTTACACTTCATAAGGCCAGCAATAACTTACAGGCAGTGGAACCTATTATTATGCTATTATGATGCAAAAAGCCAGGAAGTCCATACAACTCGTCACAAAATGCTACACAGTGTATACATTGCAATGGTGCTAGTGACATTGTAAGCAAAGAAAATATTCAGATCAGGTGTCCGTAGAAAAATGCTAAGAGGGATTAAGTTTAAAAAAAAATACTCTGTATTTATTCTCCTTTTATCTGCGAGGTAATATCAGGAGTCTATACAGTAGGGTAGGCGATGAAACTATTGATTGCCAATTGTTTCTACTTTGGTGTATTTTATGGAGTAAATTTCAACTGATACGAGGGTGGATCAAAAAGTACCGTACAATAATTTTTGAAGTAAAACTTCTTTAGTGGCGGTAGAGGGTAAATCTGGAAAATCAGTCACACTAAAACCGTCACGAAATCAGTCACACTAAAACCGTCACGAAATCAGTCACAATCAGTTACGAAATCAGTCACACTCTTACTTGTTTCGGTGCGGACTGCACAGAAAACAATCAACTCAATGATTAAGAGTAATCAAAGGAAATTTTTCAGACCTTACTTGCTCAATGGCAATAGACAATTCCTAAGCAATCTAAAGGTATATTATCTATTTTATGGAACCCGGAGGTTCATTACCGCGCAAATCCAAAATTAAAAAATACTAATTTCCAAAATTAAAAAAAACAAAATTTTAATTATTACATCCAAAAATCCAAAATTTAATAAATAATAAATAAAAAATTTAAAAATAAAAAAAATAAACAATTCAAAGATCGAAAATTTAAAAAATCCAAAATTAAAAATTCAAAGATCCAAAATTAAAAAGTCCAAAATCCAAAATTTAAAAAGTCCAAAAACCCAATATTAAGAAGTCCAATAATGCAAAATTGAAAAAATCCAATAATGAAAAATTGAAAAAATAAAAAAATAAAATAAAGTTTTACTTCTGTCGCGTGGCGTTCCACGCACTCTTTTTTTTCTGCGTTAGTATTGCGGCTGGGATGTCGAAATTGTGCGTATGAAATTTCTATCAAATTACGTGTCCTTAGGTACAGAGGGATTAAGCAGAGAGTCAGCCGTTGTCTAGAATGGATGTGACAAGATGTGAACAACGTTCTTACGCCAGAATAGCTTTTTCTTAGACCGTAAATGCCAGAGAGTGCTGGTAAATGCTGGTGGAAGCTTCGGGAATAAGCACCTTCCGTACCGAATTGCGAGGGTTTCATAGGTTGGGCTAAGCGTGCTTTCATGCTCCCAATTATGGCTATAACAAGTAGGCCTGAGTTTAATGTTTTTTCTATGATACGGTTTTTTTTTTTCATCCCGTTCAGTTATTTTGATGGAAACTTGAATTTCCTGCACCCAGTAATGATAATCTAATTTACCTGCGTGTTTGCCTTATTTGGAGCCTAAGTGCAGGATTATATCAAACCCTCTAACTTTTGATACAATTATTATTGCAGATATGGAATATAATATTTGCTAGTTGAATTTTATCATTTCAATCTTCCTGTGCCTTTACTTCCTTTTTGTTTCTTAATATCGACTTACGATTTAATTCATCCAGCAATTAAGTATGATGCGACTAGTTGTGCATCGATGTATCGATCGCCCCAAGATTAAAATAGTCACTACTTTTTAAGGTTGGTACCCTTGCACCTTGAAGATCATCTCGAAGAGCTGTTAGTGGTTAATTATTACCATGCAAGTAATATTTTTATTATTCGATTTAGGCGAAAAAATAGTGTGTAATACACGCGTGAACTGCGGTGCAGAATCTCGGAAATTTTAAAAGACGAGTTGATCCCCACACTTGTATCGCAATAAACTATTTATTTAATTTTTATTAAAAGGGGTTATGTCGGCAAAAAAAAAATATAATTAGGCTATGGTCTTCAGGGACAGATAATAAATATAAAACAATATTATATGTCGAATAATAGTCTAAATGCCTTACAGCAGTGATGGGCACCGTACGTCAAATGTGGCTCTCAGAGAGGTTTAATGCGGCCCACGACAAGAAAGGAGGAGAAATTGGAGAATTTTAACAGACCTTAAAGACTTTTAGCATTGAACAAGCTTTGGATATTATCATATTCCATTTATTGTGGACCGCTAATAGTAAAATTGGGCATTCAACATAAATTGGTGGGCTGCAATGTAACTCTCAATTATTGTTTCTCTACGTCTCAAAAAAACAAGCCCTACCGGACTCAAGTTTCCAAATTTTGATTTCTCGTGCCCAGAAGGTTATCGCCGTATTTGCATCTTTAAAGGTCTATGGGAGTGAGCAAGTGTTTTCTTCTTTGAAGCTTCGAAAATGTCAGAAACAGACTGTCAGGTTTTTGACTTCGCTCGTAAGGCTCACCTCGTTCCGGACTATAAAAACCTATCGGAAGTGCAGTCGCAGTTCCACTCACCTTGAAGTTTTCATATATAAATAACAGATAACATAGTTCTGAATATTGCACCATTTCAGCATTTCAGTAAACAATTTTGGTTCGCCTTGTGGAATTTTTCTATTAGTTGGGCCCCTCTCATTGAAGTTTGCCCATCACTTCCCTACATCATTGAACATAATATTTCATGACCGAGAGAGATGGTTGAGATGGTAACGTCTTGGACTCGCATTCGGGAGGTCCCAGGTTTTAAATCGTGGCCGGCCAATTTGAGATGGGGTTTTCCATGGTTTTCCACTCGTAAAGGCAAATGCCGAATTGGATATTTACATACCATGAATCATCCTCACCATTTCATCTTGTATATATCCATTTAAAATAATATTAGTTGAAATTTACTCCATAAATGCAACAATAATAGAAACAATTGACATCCGACTGTTCCGTGGCCTACCTGCTGTATAAACACAGATCCCGAACTCCTGATATGGCCTCGCAGTTAAAAGGAGTATAAACAAAGCTGAATTAATATATATAAATATATATTATGGAGTTCCCTAGAAACGAAGGAAACATTTCAAGATGACCGTGTCACTTAGAAGGTTGGGAACCGCTGCTAGCCTACTTATGAATCACAAAGAAATAAGAAGGTTAATAGAATGTTATGAATATTTTCGGACTTCCTAGAGCGGTAAGATATTCTCGACTCAATACCGCGATGCAATTCTCGCATGTCTTTCATTGGCATGCATATGTTTATTAATGTTTCTAACACGCATATAAGAGAGGTCAGCACCCACCTTCTGGGCAATTTGTATGTGTGATGCCATGACTGTCTGCTGAAGAATGGCTGCTTTCGCATAGTTAGTTTTTTTCTGATGGATGTACAATATTAAATTTTTACTTCCTTAAAACACAAAATTTTAAGTGAAAAGTTGTAAAATAATATTTTAAATTTTCCTACCCATACCATATGAACTGTTAGCTGAATTTCAATATCAAGTTTTTATTTTATTTTATTTTTTTTTATTTTTTAATTAGACGCTTTGAGATCCCAGATTCAAAAAGTTCTAATTCAGGACATCTCCTATGTGTCTCTTTGTGGCCAATATCTGTGTGTAATCTTCCACGATAATTCCATCATGAATTGAAAGCATTCACGTTTTGGCCCCCGGATAACGTTAGAAAAAATATATAAAGACCAAGCAGAAACTTTTCTTGCGATCTTTTTATTAACTTTTTATTTTCACCAAGAATATCTTCTAAGTTTCATAGAACTTGCTAATAATACTAATTAATAATATTTGGACCTCATATTATTTACTATAATTATAACAATATATCGATGCGTAGATTTATGTACACTACTCATACAATATGAAAACAGGGACTGGAAAAACTGCATACTAACGAGCTTCATAATCTGAACTCATCACCGAATACAGTAATGGTAATTAAGTCACGATGGATGAAATGGGATGGACATGTTGCGCGAATGGGCGAGGAAAGACACATCTTAAAAATATTGACTGAGATATCCGAAGGGAAGAGACCATTTGGAGATCCGAAGGGAAGAGACTAATTGGAAGACCTAGACGTAGGTGGGAGGAAAATATTAGAATATGGGAAATAGGATTTGCGAGGTCTGATTAGATGGAGTTAGTACAGAATAGGGTTGAATGGCGGGCATAGGTAACCGCAGCAATGAACCTCCGGGTTCCTTAAATTAGATAATATTCCTTTAGCTTGCTTAGAAATTGTCTATTGCCATTGAGTAAGTATGTGTTGAAGTAATTCTAATGGTCTAAGAATGTGTAATAAACTTAGATGAATAATTTTTTTTTAAACTGTACTTACTCAAACTGTGTACTGAATTGCATAATACTAGCAGAAGAACCGCAGTTGTCCATCTACATGCTGGGAAGTTGCAGCCTTCAGTCCGTAGCATGGCGGTTCTGAAATGAGAATAATAATAATAATAATAATAATAATAATAATAATAATAATAATAATAATAATAATAATAATAATAATAACAATAATAATATCAATAATAATATCAATAATAATAATGTGATAGCTTAGGCCTACGGGTTTAGTGAAATTTGAAGAATGGGAAATACTGTACACATTTTTATAGCGTTTTGATGTAAGGAACTACGACGCCTTCTCCACACGCACTATTGATAGCATTGATAGCATTGGGAACTCGGGTCGATTCATGGACTGTTCATTATTTAGTATGCCGTGATCTAAAAAAATACAGGCATCAGAAATGAAATTTTTAAGAGGTGTTAAAGGCTGCACAATATTAGACAAATTAGAAAATGAAGATACCAGAAAATAATTAGAAATTGAGACAATAATAAATAAAATATCAGAACGTAGGCAACAATGGCTTGAACATATTTTAAGAATGGAAGATAGTAGATATCCAAACGCATTATTAAACCACAGCCCAAAAGGAAGGAGAGAAAGAGGACGACCCAGGAGAAGCTGGAGAAACCTATGAAGCAGGAACGGGCAAAATGCCCAAACCGTGGAGTGAAGATGATGATGATGATGATAATGATCTTGCGACTGATAGAATATTGTCAACAAAGTAAGAAAATAAGAATTATATATAAAATCCGTTGCGTTTTATTCATGGAATAGTCTTAATAAATCCTACTCGAGAGTAAGAGTTTCACAGATAAATTTGCTCGAACTTTGTTCTCACAAATATATCAATAAACTCGTAACCTCTCGTGGGATTACCTACGATAAAATTACGTTTTAGTGCCTTGGCAATCTATACATAATGTTAATATAATTATCTAATATTTTTAATTGCATGTTCTATTTTTAGGAAAACAAGCTTACGTAAACTGTAAGGTGTCTCGTATTTTTTGTTTTTAATCTGGTAAGATTACAATGGTAAATGGGCTAAGAGTCGACGGGGGGGGGGGGGTCTGTTAAGGATATATCTTAATAAACGGTATTACATTCAAATAAACTTTCACATACTACAAAAAGTGTTAAGAAGATTAATGACGAAGATAGGTGGGACGTTCAGACGAGATAGACGTGAAAATTCTGCAGCAGAAGAGTTTTGTGCACCTCCTCCTCTTGATGGATATCATTCTGTTAGTTTCCGCGTGTATCTGGGAGTGTGGGAGAGATCTGCTCTACATTCCGTGGTTATAATATCAGACTTGCTTGTGGTCAAGTCCTTGATAAATTAAATAGCCGTACAACAAATTACTGTGGATGAATCTCATGGAATACTTAAGTAAAATACCGCCTAGAAACCTTGTTTACGGGACACGAATGCACTATAAGAATGCTGTTTATTCTTTTTAGGCAAACAGTGAACTAAGACCATTTATAATGTTCATCAGAAAATGGAACATGTCAAATTAAAATAAATTTCGTGTTGTATTTTGTAGTATTTCATAGCATTTATAATTGTCAGAGGTCACTGAACTTGAAACCTTTCATACTAACGAGATGAGTCGCTGTGAATTCCTACAAAATTGTTAGGAGGTAAATATTTTTGGGAATGAGGATTGTGAATTGCTACAGTCTCTGGAAAAATGGCAACAAGCAAATTCCTTTCACTGTACCAATACCTGTGAAGCTTTCTAAGCAGACCTTAGTCTAAGTTTTATAATAACCTTTCTCATATAATAAAATTTTTAGCGGGGATGAAGAGAATGCAGAAAAAATTAAACCACGTAAGACAACGCAGTGCAGCAAATAATGTCTCGTTTAGAAAAGAAGGCATTGATGAAAGAAACAAGAAAGGCGATGAATGAATATTTATGTGGTTGCATAACTAGGTCTGATGGTGTCTTACAGAAATAATATATCAGAAATTTGATTTATTTATTTATTTACTTACTTTAAACGACGTTTCGACAACGGAATTAATGCCTACCTTTCAAAATGTTATAACTTTGATATCATACTTTTGACAAACATAATTTTAAACAATGAACAAAGATAAAATATTTGACTACACCAGTCTGTATTAAGTTTGCTCAGTCCCAAGTTTGTTTTAATTGGGAGAGTCATATACAAAAACCCTACAAACCGCAACTTTGTGGGACTTTACTTAACCCGAGTCACATTTGGCTGTCATGGGAATTAAATGATGAAAGTAATATTTCTCATGGGATCTCATTAAATCGAACACAGGATTCTATGGACTTTATCACTGGGCCCATTGAATTGGAGGCTGGTCCTCCAAATAAATTAAAAAAATAGTTTTATACCCAGCAAGCTTTTCATTTACCTTCCCCCTCAACGACTTTACAGAAGGAAGATGACATTTAAATTCTAAAGTTCATGACAAACAGAACAGTGGATGGAAAGACAATGATAAAGCGCGTAAAATATCAGACAATTAGTATTATAAGCAGAGCTATTCTTTAAGTTCATATTCGTTTATATAAGGTAGTCACAAATTCACTTTCCAAGACCTGAATACCCGAGGCTATTGGGGTGATATATTTTTAAACCTGACGCCATTGTCTCATCTGAAGAATGCAAACCCTGATGCGTGAAGTGGCACACTTCCGTGTCATAAAGAATTGTGTAACCGTTTGTGTTGTTACGATAGAAATAAATTCTTACGGGACTCGGGTCAAACAACTCTGCAATTTTTTTACTTTAATGGCGTTAGATATGCACGCTTCCTCTGTGGCGCGTGTGCTTTCCAAGTGGATGATCCGGGTTCGACAATTGAAAATTATTCGCAATGGCCAAGTTTCACTAGCTTGACCGGGACATTTTTGGAACTCCCACAGTCATCTCCCGAGACCGAGGATTGTCTTGGTATTAACTCAACTCGTCTAACTTGTTTGTTGGTGTAAGACAAATTTGAAAACATCGGTTTCAGATGTAGCTGGTAACGTGCCACTAAAACACTGCTGACATATTACGTATTAAAACAAACCCTTACGTAAAAACCATAAAATTCTAAATTCTAAATTTCCATAATGTGTGTAAAGCAGCGCTTCGATATTTTACTATAATCAATGCAATCGGCATATTAGACCTATACAAAAGTGGAATTACTATAAAAGTAAAGTACCACTCAGTAGATAAGCCGAGGTGGTCCTTAAACATCCTAAAAGTTGAGGTACCTTGAACTTCATATTTTTACTTTATGTAGTTACTGCTTTCTTCCTTAGCTAATACCGTACAGAAAAACCAATTTGAAAGTTCGCTGCGGAAATAACTGATGATTACGAAAATGTGTGCGTTTTAATAAATATACCATACATCTTGGAACTGCAATTAAATCTTTTATATATATATATATATATATATATATATATATATATATATATAATTTATAGAACATATTATACGTATGTACGCATATACATACACTAGCATGTGCCCGCGGCTTCACCCGCAATAATCATTTCAAAAATTAAAAATTAAGAGCATAATAGTTAAATCATTATAATTATTAACACCTAAATCACGTGGACTACATACCACGATTAGATGCGTCGCCTGGTAAAAGCGACCTCAGATTCGAGTTCCTTGGTCCAGAAAACCCCTGTATAGTGAGTTTCGTCCAAATAAAACAATGTTTGACCATATTAGGGCTTACAACATTCAAGCGATCGCGAAAGTTTTATTTCAAGGTATGACAAAAATAGACAAAGCCAACTGTAATTGTCAAACTTCCATTTAATTTAATTCCATACCCATCTGAAACCACTCTGGTAACAATATGTTTTAATGTCAAATGTGATTCGGATTCGATAATTCTGTGTAAGAAGGGATTAAGTATTCTCAAAAACATTTGATTTTTGGCATTTAAAATCAGAATTTTTCAAAATCTTTTCTTAGTGAGCACCTACATTATGAAACGAAGGTACTGTCAAAATTCCAAGTATCTACCTGTTATAGTTTAGGCTCTACGTTGATTCCTGTCAGTCAGGACAAAGCCTTTTATATATATAGAAATATTATATGTATATATATATATATATATAAGTATATGGTATAAAATGTATAGTACATATATATTCATCAATCATCATCTATTCTACATCAAAATATGAAATTTTATTTCCACTGACAATTTTATCCTCCTACCTTATCGATATCTTTCTACTATTCTAATAGTAGGTTTTTTGTGGCTTCTGGCGAAAATATCGTTTGAATTTGAGTTTGAAATGTGTTAGAGCGTTAACTGAAATAGAACGGACAACATGCGTAACCCACTAAGTGCAGTTAGGCAACCGAACTACCAGCATAGCTCTGCGAGTTGCATATTCATCAGGCACTGACTAGCCGGCAAATATCTAAGGATGGAATTAAGAAATTCGTGAATTAGAACATGATTTTAAAAAGGTACTACTGTACTTGAAAATTAGATCATCTGGATTATGTCTCCTTTACGTTCCTGACACAATCATGCTGACAAGAAGTGGAGAAAGAAAGAAGAAAGAAAAAGTGATTTAATGACAAAATTATTATGATCTACCAACGTATAGGCTATTTAAAGAACCACTTCAAACTGCTAATGAAGAAAGATGCAGATGGTTATAAATGACTGCAGGAATATAATAAGCAGGAATGGTTTAATTTCATAACATTTAACAATAATTACAAAAAACTGTAATCATGATCAAAATTATCTTTTGTTTAGTATTCAGATGTTTTACCATCAAATATTCAAGTAACACAGTCTCTAACATAGAATATATATTAGCCTATAGATTGTCCAACTATTCAGTTAATGATTATTAATGGTCTATTATTTAAAAGTTCACCCTTAATAGGTTAATTAAGAGTGCATATTTTGCACGATAGGTTTGTTTTCTGCACAGAAACAAAGACAAAAGCTAATTACAGAACAAATATTCTCGCTAGGAGACATTATTAATGATAATCAAATACAAATAAAATTTATTAGAAATGATATTGGACAATAAACTCACATAGCAGCAATCTTTTTTCTTTAGGCTATCATAGTTAAACTTCCCAAGACCTAAGGGTCGTTTATTGACTAATATTCTTAAAACCTTTTATGCATATTTCAATAATTTGTCTCGGTAGATGCATCTGAGGGAATATCAATGCTATAAACAATGTTCCTAAAAAATGTTCTCGCTATGTCTCTATCATAAACTTACTCGCGTCTTGGTTGGTATATGGCTATTTAACGACGGGGATGTACTGCAACTTAGGCCTGTAAATCTACTGACATGAGCCTGTCACATTTATGCACACATAAATGCCATCGACCTGGGCCGGGACGAATCCACAACCTTACTCGCGTCTTAATGAAGCTATTACATAATATACTATTAAATATTCTAATAATTTATTACTACAAATACTAAGTACACAAAAATCACAAATATACATACAATCAATAAATCATCTCGTCTTCCATTACCGCGGATACGCCTATTTAATATAGTTATAATATGAGGGATCAAAGAAGAAACACTTCCTCCAGACCTGAGGATTCAACAAAGGTGCCCTTGATGCTGACAGCATTTTCATTTTAAATTACATATTTCTTTTTTGCAATGATCTATAGCATCTTTAAGTGCGTATACATGGCTCGATATGGTGCATATACATGCGAGATGATGACTCGCAGATATATACGTGTCTTTTTCGATGCTCACGCATCACGATATGATTATTGCTAACATCAGAGTGTGAATTAATGGGGGAAGGGAGATATTCCCCGGCTGGTAAAAGTGTTTCCCTGGCAGGTGTCAGCAACATTTTTCCCTGTCAGGGAAAATTATTATCCTCTTTTAACACAACCTGTAAATCACACTAATATTGGTTATTGCCAGGAACTAATGTTTTAACTACCCGTAAACATGACACCGATGTTTGCTATTGTATCGTATATCGTATAGGCTACCATGGGCTTGTATGTAATGGAATCTTCTGAATTTTCGGTTCTTAAAAGGAGAAAGTTAGCTAAATGTTTCCCCTCTGATGAAGAAGCTTGACTCGTTAAAATTGTCATTGTTGTTATAGATATATTTATTGTTATTACGTGAGTGCGGATGTGCTGGTGCTCAAGTCGCATATGTCGGAGTCAATAACCGAGGAGTCCTTCCGTGACCTTCACCCAATGCAGGTGATCAGATGCGATCGCGTTCCCCCACACACACATGCCTAATGCGTTAACCAGGTCACTCGGAGGTGCATTTCCTCACTGACCAAGTGATTCTTTCCTTGTAGGTGCACTGGGGTATAATTATGTATATTAAATAGGCTTAATTACCTGAACTGTTACATAGATGTGGACGAGTTGTATCATAGGGACCTGTTATAGATCTCGACCTGCTGGACGTGAGCTGAATGGATATTAAAACCGCTGCATGGTATTGTAAGAAACAACAGAACTATTCTAAAACTCCAGTGCTGTATAGCTTTAAAATGCGGAAAATTTATCTTTAAATATAAACTCTCCTTAAATGGCTTCCCATTAAATATTCCACGTTAAAACCAGAGCTGTATACTGGAATCCTTCAGACGTTATCCTATTAATAAAAGAAGTTTCAGGTCAATGCACCAAAGGTTTTTTTTTCTGTCCCCACCTACACATCAGTCTCGCCATCTGTTATATTCTTTCATTCCTTTCCTGGTCATTCTTCAAAAACATGTCTCTTTTGCGAACAGAAAAAAAGCATGTACAAGCATAACACGAAATCACGTTCATAATTCTGACATTCACGTTTATGTCAGGAACTAAGTCAGTAGAATTCAAATTCACTTACAATATGCATGCATGAGCGAAGAATGCAGCCGGAATTCTGATGGATTTAACACAATAGGTATAAACAAGTTCTCCGTTACTCTACAAGATCCACTCATCATCTACA
This sequence comes from Ectobius pallidus, assembly GCA_964059195.1. Taxonomy (NCBI): domain Eukaryota; kingdom Metazoa; phylum Arthropoda; class Insecta; order Blattodea; family Ectobiidae; genus Ectobius; species Ectobius pallidus. Next base: position 43,300,767 of record CAXKWD010000002.1, on the reverse strand, counting down.
GTTGAACGTTACGCCACTTGACGCCATAAAGTTGTATCCGCTCCTTAACATGGTATATTCAACAACCTGATTGAGTAAAATTACCTATCAGATAATGAAGCCTGTTTATGCAGTACCGGAATCCGGAAGTTCAAACTTATGCTTTGTTTGAAATAATGGCAAAGAATTACATATGAAATGTTATAGTACAGCGTTTCTCAACCTTTTTGAACCCGAGGATCTCTAAAATGTCTTAAAAAATTGTACGGACCCCTAATTTTACATCCCACTTTTAAAAGAAGACCTATATTCTTAATATTTGGGGCATTAATTGTAGGCCATTATAACGAAATATGTGAACAAAATTTACTTCTTTACTTTCCACTTGCTTTATGATATTTTTTAATTACGTCTGCGGACCAACTGCACCATCTTCAGGTTGAGAAACACTGTTATAGTTAGGGACCGGATTCTTAGGTTTTTACCTATTTTTTTCCTTACTTCCAAAACAAAAAGCGATCATACACTTTTTCGAATCATGTCCATAGGATTCACCCACATTAATTCTGTGGCACCTAAAAATACCTAAATGGGGTATAAAAACCTAAAGTACCTAAACGGGATATAAAACCTAAAATATCTCATTTAGGCTACTTTTTTGTCTTTTTCGTTTGTCAGTTGATAAATCGATATTTTGCGAAGAGACAATTTTTGTCGGGTTGAAATTAATACCACCAGCGTTTCGTCCAACCCAATGTCGTCTAGGATGACAGTATCAAGAGAGGAAGTGTAAGAGTACCAGCGTATATTTTTAAAAATATTCGTACGAACATTTATTGTTGACGTCATGTGAGGTTGAAAGGACATTTTCTGCCTTCAAATGTATTCTAATAGATAACAGGAAGAACTTCTCAGTTGAGAATCTTGAAAGATATTTAGGATTTCACTGCTTCTTTTAATTGTTTATGCTTTCTTTCTTCAATTGTATAATATTGTCCTAAAGCAAGTTTACGCAAATTTAAGTCTATTTTGTTAAGTTAAACTTTACAAGTATTATGTATTGGATCCTATGTAGCACATTGAAATTCATTAAACCAATTATTCTACCCGAAAACGATATTTTGGACAAAAACCTAAAAAAAACTATTTCACCTAATGGAAAACCTAAAACAGTGTTTTTAAAAACCTAAAATTCCGGTCCCTAGTTATAGTATATTGCGATACTAGTTCCGTGAGCGGTGCTTACGGATCGAGGAAAGAGTTTAAAAAATCGGCGCAAGCGCCTCGTTTTTTCAATTTCCGGGATCCGTTATGCGTTTACGGAACGAGTATTGAATGCTATTTTTTGCACGATGATTATTTATATCAATTTAATTATATTAATTGAGATATTAGCTGAAAATATTATGTATATACATTATTGAAGATAGATGTTATATTTCAGGAAGTAATTCGCATGTGTTGGTTGTTACGGGGACTGAATATTTGTCCTGTTAAAGTCACCCCAAACTGGGGGACCTTGGTTCCGGTCTTCGATAAAGGCTTGTATTGTGATGGTTTTACTTACGGCACGTGTGTTTTTTGTAATTTTTACAGCACTGAGATTTCTTTGGTTTTCATAGCAACCAGATTGCGTGTGGGAATGTCAAGTTACGATCCACGGCGACAATATTCGTAAGTACCACTAATTAGTTACATCGTGCAAAAACGTATTTTGCATACCCTACACAATCATAATTAAAAACACTAATAATACAGAAAACAGCTAAAACACCTGCAGAGAGAAACGAAGAAGCGAAAACGATTGTTTAATTCATATGTCGTCCACGGGATACAGCTAATAATATAACATGTTCAATAGATACAAACCAATCATTAGTAGAATATTATAGGAGAAAAATTCCTCTGACACTAAGGTTCGAATCCAGGACCTTTCGCTATCCACTGAGCCAGAGTTCGCTTCACAGCGCCAGATGGAATCTCTCTCCTATGACTCTGCGAACTCTGGCTTAGCTCAGTTGGTAGAGCAGTGGCACGGATGGCCAGTATGGGATTCGAATCCCAGTATCAGATTAATTTTTCTTCTATAATATTATCATGCAACGTCCAACAGAGACAATAATCTGTGGTTCGTGAATGCATATATCCATCTAATCATTAGTAGGCCTACGTTTACATGCAGGATTCAGATGGATCTGAATCCGTCCCCCGCATCGAGACCGTCACGTCACGGCAGACACTGTCCGAAGTGAATTTTCGATCCGATCCTCTGCAAATGGAGGAAAGGATTGGATTCAGGTCGAATTCAATTCCATGTAAACGCTAGGAAACTCAATCCATCTGTGATATTTTGTTCTGTCAGCTGATCAGTCAGTTTAATCAAAGAACTTACACAGACTATAATAATAATAATAATAATAATAATAATAATAATAATAATAATAATAATAATAAATGTGCACTGATTAAAAACACGACACACGACAGGCTTGGCACTCGTGAATCTATGAAATTCGTAACCTCTCATGGGATTATCTGTTTATTTGAAACTAAGCAGCCTAAAAAATAAAAACATAATTTTCATTGTGACAAAATACAGTAAGATTTCTGTGGAGGACGAAATAATCAGATTCCTCATCCCAATTAACTAAGAAAGAACTAAAGAAAGATAAAAAAAGAAATCACAGCCCAGTATTTCACGAATTCTTTGATGCGCAAATCACAACTTTCAAAGTAGATTCTTGCCCCAATTTAGCGTGAAATTGTTACCTTTTTGTATAAGTCCGAGCGCTATCGTGACTTGACGAACGAAACTGATTGTTAAGGACTACAGACAACAACTAACTTAACGTTTATCTGTCTGAATTCTGACGAACTCACCCCGTAATAGGAGGTAATTTTGCAAACTTCCGGCTTCAAATTATAGTCGCATGCAGGGAAAAAGAGAGCATTTTAAACCCTGCTCAGGTAAAAATGATTTCCTTCTGTTACACATCCTATACGCTAAGGGGCATCGCACGCATCTTGTGACATCATGCGCACGCGCATTTATTATAAAGCTGCCACATGACGTCACAGGCAGTCTACCTGAGCAGTGACCCTGTTTGGAGCCACCAGTACCGTAACCTTGGCACTGGAAACATAATGTTGTCTGCATCAACTTGCACTTCACTTGCCTTTCCTCGTTCAGTGGCGTGCAGGCAAGTTTCACCTTCTGTCCTACTGGTGCCCACGCTGCGCTGCCTTCTTATGGATAAGCCATAACGTAATCAGGGTTGCCTACCTATCAAGAAATGAGGGCATAATGATTTCTTCGGAAACAGATTATTATTATTATTGTAAACTCCCGCATCCCATTAGCCCTGTATTGAACCAGTGATATTTTCTCCTGATCCTCTGTACACAACCCGTACTCATAGAAGCTTGATGTGACTTATCAAACCAAAAGACTGAAGATGACATTTTAAATGCCGAAATGCATGCATATAAAGTTGCACAGAAAAAAGGTGACGTGTAATCGTACTGGTAGCGATAGTACGATACCGCAAATATTAATCTCTTCTACGTCAAATATTTAGTTCTTCTGTGAATTCGGCTTTCCCCTTGAGAAAAGCTAAGCTCTTGAATATCAGCTTTTCTTGTAGATGTAGTCTAGTTGTTTATCTGAAGCACTGAAGTCTAGATGAGGAGAATAATTAATTACTAAAATAAATACGAAGTATTGACGTGATGAATAACAGTAGTTCTATAGTTTATTCCAATAAAAGTAAGTTATACGGTAATGAAGATTTGACAGTAGTCAACTGTCGACGTTCAAGTTACATTGTGCCCCCTGAATAACAAATATCCAGAGTTTTTATACAAAATAATACGTCATTGATGACATAGTATTTCCTACTTTGTTAGAGAAATGGGAGAAGATTAACCTTCATATCAGCAATAAAACTGCTTGTATAATTAGTATTATTGTCTTAAAAATGACATTACTAAAAGAATTGATGAATCGGGTCTGCTGTAATGTGATATTGTGCATGGTATTGCATCCGCTTTCCTGGTCATATGAGACACTAGGAAGCTACTCGCATACTTATCAATGCGTGCAAAACTGGCACTCTTACATTAACTTTAACATTCAGTCATAAATCTGTCACAAAATATTACTTTAAATTTCTTAAAATAAATGTAATACAAAAGTGTCTCTATATCATTCTTTTATATAACACTGTTACACGACAAAGGGTCTAACCTAGCACATCAAGGCTTTACAATTTTAACTAGTTTTTACCAAAGAACTTAAAATTGAAGAATCTGTACATAATTATGTGCGTGCTTGGCATAGATATGTTCAGCCTTCAATAATCTGTAAATATTTAAAATTCAAATTTTGTACATAATAAATGTTATATCTTGTCGCCTTTGTTCGTGAATATAAGTAGAGTTTTAATAATTTTGTAAATGTAAATTGTACATATTGAATTTTAATATTTCAGGACATAACAAGAGGCATTGCTATAAATATAAATAAACAAAAGGTTAGGACAGATTTCTTCTTGAGGAAACAAGGTGACTAACATTATATTCATACTTGTAAATATCCCCTCAATGGAAAAATGAAATATATAGATATCAATACAGGTCAGTTTTATACTATTCAATACGTTTTTATTTAAATAATTGTCGACAAAAAGATAAAAAAAAATATTGAGGCAAGGCAAATAATGTGGATGAATTAATTTTATTACGGTGCCGAACTTGAAAAGTCAATAATATAAACTGAACTCAGAAGTTCACGAACTGTGTACGATCAAAATGCTATAAGTACGAAAAAAGTAAGGAGGCTTGCCGATAATTTTCTGTTACATTGTCAATATTATATTATTAATATACTGTACTAGTCATCCATACAATATTTTATGTCTGTTATGTGATATACGGGGCATAGGCGTAACCAGGCCGACCATATGGGGGGTTATAACATCCGCGGGGTCTGGGGGGTATGGAATACCCCCAGGGAGAGGGGGGTCCGGGGGCCCTCCCCCGGAAAATTTTAAAAATTAAGATGCAAAATAACGAGTTTTAAGCTTCCGGGGTCCTCCCCCGAAAAATTTTACAAATTAAGACGCAAAATAACGAGTTTTAAGCTTCCGAGGGTCCCCCCGGAAAATTTTAAAAATTAAGATGCAAAATAACGAGTTTTAAGCTTCCGGGGGTCATCCCCGGAAAATTTTACAAATTAAGACGCAAAATAACGAGTTTTAAGCTTCCCACGCTTTATACTTGTATTAAGTAATTTATGGGCAGACTTAAAAAATTATACAATTTTCCTTTTTGTAATCAATGGGGGGGAGGGGGGTTCAAACCCCCAAACCCCCCCCCCCCCTCGGTACGCCTATGATACGGGGTACGCCGTAGCGTAGTGGTTGAGGCCCTGCGCTACAAACTGTAAGGTCGCGGGTTCGATTCCCGATGAGGCGTTGAAGTTATTCAATTGGCCTAATCTTTCTGGTGGCACTATGGCCCTGGGGTCGACTCAGCCTCTAACTGAAATGAGTACCAGGAGCAATCCTGGGTGCGAACGGATCGTAAGGCTGACAACCTTACCACCTTTACGTGCCGAATTTCCAAAATCTGAGAGCCTCAACCTCCTGGAACCCTCTGGGCCTCCATGGTCTGTATAGGGATCACTTTACTTTACTTTATTATGTGATATATGCCTCCCTGCCGCCTGCTCTGTCTAGGTGTTAATCAGGGCTTGGATATCGAAAAAAATCTTCTATTATTTTTAAGAATGGCGTCAGGAATTATTTCTGCAAGAAAACAGTTACACATTAATTAGCCTACTAAATTGTTAAATACAAGAAGTAGCAAAACAATAGGCCTATTCCTCACCAACTTTCGATATTGTTTTGTGTGGCAGATTATCGTAGATCGATTATAAGGAGTAGTACAATGTATATTCGTATAGGACTATGTCTTTTTCACGGAAGAGTTTAAGTACATACTTATCTGCAAATACACAGATAAGGAAGACCTAGAAACTCCTGGCATGCAAGACTCGTCGGAGGTATGCAAAAAATCTGGTGTGAAACACTTGACTTTATCTTACCCTTCACACACCTACGAACAGGATTACTAACGGTTTATTTAAATAAATCAACAACCGTTACTTTATCAGTGAAAGAGTCCAATGTATATGTGTCATCAACTCATCAACCTTTCTATTAACCGTTGGAATTTTATCAGAACTGCTGGATTTTGTTTTATGACGGTAAGAAATAACAGAATATCTTTGGTAAAAACAGTAAGATAGGCTACTTTTAATTTCAGAAAGTTTCTCTTAACTAAGGACCATACCTAAGCTTCGTGAGATTGCCTATAATGATAAGTTGGGGGCGGATTTCTATGACATGTCATATTTTTCCCCTTTGCATTATTTCAGGTTTCCGACTAATTTAAACCCGATTCCAAGCATCCTGGTGAAAATGGAACGGGTTTTATTGTGCATATAACTGCATATTTAGGAAATTTTCAACTATTGTAGCATATTTAGTATGAATATGCATATTTAGGATTTTTGGCATATTTGTATGCATATTAAAGAAGTTTTCAAATTTTCATATGTTTTTTAAATTTTGCATTATAATGATACTTTCCGACAATTTACAGATATTTAAATAATTAACATTATATTTTAATGAAATGAATTGTAATGAAACTTAAAAAAATATACACATTGTTGTAAGTGGTAAAGTAATATTTTCAATTTTATTGGTCATGTTTTAATGTTTTTTAGGTCATAAATGCATGCATACATTCTATTTTTTAGGTCATAGAAATCCGCCCCCTAATGATAAGCATTGAGTAAGGCACTGGTTTTCTGTTTCTAACTTCCTTCGTCGATCCCTGCCCAGTCGATGGCATGTGTATGTAAATACAGCAGCTCCATGTTTGGAAATGTACATGCATGTAAAAAAACTCTTGCAGACAAAATTACCTGCGCACCGGCGACGGCTATCTGCCTCCTAGCAGTACATAACCGTCGTTAAGTAACCGGGATGACCAGACGTCCTGGTTTTAATCATACTATCCCAGTGTCCCGTTTTTGAGGAATTGAGGAATTTCGCACTATGTTTGGTGTTTTTTCCACCAGACAGTGACACTACTTGCACAAGTAGGCCTATGCCAGTTGCTTACCAGAGATATCCGATTGCAGGCTTAAGAGATTCTTGTGATTATTTGTGCTGCCATGGATTAAGTTAGCATATGGTCTAAAGTAACATTTTCAGTCAGTTCATGCAATTTTTGCCTAATGCTGGCCATTTTTACTTTGTGCCTGTTACTGCCTACTAGTTTGTTTTTTTGAATTTACAGTGAAAATACAAATAAATTTCTATACAGTGATGCACTGAAGTCAGATTTTCCTTTTATAAGATAAACTAGGAAAATAAAAATATTTCATATCCAAGTTATATCAATATTCTAATAATTGTATTATAATTAGAGCGATTCATTCATACGTAAATATATTGAAATAGCAGCTGCTGAAAAAGAACACACTGAAGAAGTTCGAATGATGTATTGTTCAGCAAGGTATCTCAGTTCTTTTTTTTGTTTGTTTGTTTGTTTGTTTGTTTGACAACACGGTCACCCTATAAATAACCTTATCATAAAAACAAACTGTTTTATAACATAAAAAAACATTCGAAAAGCTCTGCAAATAGATAACGGGTGAGTTCAAACAAATTATGTGGCTATAAGTTCTGCATGCAATGTAGATTTATATCAGGTGCTGCCCAAACAGCGAAGGTCGCGTCAAGAGAATTAATTAAATCCTGAGAATACTGACCTAAGCATAGGAAGCTATACTTATTCATGTCGAGTGTGTTATCTGATGCTTTTAGCTGCTGCTGCAGATTGCGTCAAGCAGTTTGCATTGTTTATTTGGCGATGTCAGCTGCAATATAGTAGTCGCCATTTTCTGATCTTCCTAGATTACCGTTCATTTAATAACGTATGAAAGAAAAGATTGTGTAGAATGAATGGTAATACATTAAAATATTGCGCTTGTTTTGTTTCAACGATCTGGAGTTAAATTGCATCCTTTATACTGAACATTTTGAAGGATTCAAACTGCTATTGCAGTTTTACAAGATATGTCCTTGGATACATCAAAAGATTCCCTCTAAATTTTAATAACTATTGTATAACGTCATGTGAAAAAATAAAAGTAATTAATCTTTGTGATAGCTTGCCCAATACTGATTGATTCTGACCTAATACTCTTTTGTTTTCTTCTTCGTTAATATTGAAGGGAGAAAAAGGAACTTTTATATTTATTTTTAATTAATTGTCTTCTAGATTTATTGATAGGCTAAAACTTCATGGTTTCCCTAATACAGTAGGACCTTGACAAATAGCCATGCTTGGGGTCTGACATTGCCGGATTATCAGTGGCATTTTTTAAAACAAATCTTGTGTAAACAAGGAGAATAAGCAAAAACTACGTATAAAAACGAATAAATGTAATTTTTTTAAACACAACAGCATATATTACAGCTTAAAAAAATTAAAGTATTTAGTAATGTATTGTAAAAACGAAATTGAACTAAAAATCAAATACTCCACAGTGAAATCAGTTTATAGCTCAAAGATTTAGCAAAGTTCCATATAAATAGGGAAAAATGGATTTCTGATGTGTGCCGGATTATCGGGTTTGCCAGATTATAAAGTGCCGGATTATCGCGTAAGAGATGCCACACTTTTCCGTGATATAAAACATGTCATGGTACCATCGCTTTATTTTGAAAAAAAAAAGTTGCCATGACCTATGCTCCATCCGTTGTATATATATATTATCTTCATTTTTATAACCAATTTACATGAAGAAAATGTCATACATAATATAATACACTAAGAGACAGACTTTATTTGGGCATCATATGATTTTTTTCATATGAATTGTGCACAAACTACGGTTCTAAGGCTCGTTAACTAAATTGATCGGTTCAACGTAGGTATAAGCCATTGAATAGAAAAGTAATGAATTAAGCGTTTTTCTGCACGAATGCTAGTCTATCAACATACCAGATTATACTGAGAAAGTGAAGCGCTAAGTTTATCAGACCCATGAAAACTGCACAACAATTTGTGTTATAACTTATAAGCAATGCACGTAGCTATCGAGGGATAACACAGTCTACTGATGCCATGATTAAGGAGTCCATCCGTTGCAATCTTGGCAATTCAAGTCTGTTGGACCATGGCAAGGGAAAAAATTAAACGATGCATTCCCAGTGTTAAGTTCAATGAACTTTTGGTAATTGTTATTCAAGTAAATTTGTGCCTGCCATAGAGCAAGCATGCTTGTCATTGTGGTTGCCAGTTATGCTAATCTGGTAACCATCTGCTTCACTTCCCATAACAATATATCCATGCAAATGCTAGAACATTCATCTTGGTATGCTGGTCCTGCAAAATGTTTGTCCGCATGTCATTTTCAATTTCTCTTACAAGCATGTACCATAAGTCAAGGATATACGTGTACTGTATTCTGACGTGAAGTTATTTCTTTTGTTTTTAACGTGGAGTTGTGATTTATTATTTGCATAAACAGAGCAAAGCGTGTAGGGAAATAACAAAAGAAGACATTAACAAAATTATATAAAAAACGAAACTCGTTAATTAATAGAATATTGGTGCAGATTGTATACAGAGTTACAAGAATAATATTGTAAATAATAAATAGCCTATTAACAAAACAAAATTAACAAGCAAACTGGTAAATTAATAAAATTCTACGAGTAACTTAGAAGGTTCTGACAATTTGTTTCCGGTTTGCATAAAAGGCAAGAAGTAATTATTTAAAATTAGTACATTATTCAAATACGCCGTAGCGTAGTGGTTGAGGTTCTGCGCTACAAACCGGAATGTAGCAGGTTCGATCCCCGATGAGGTCATTGGAGCTTTTCAATTGACCTAATCATTCTGGTGGCACAATGACCCTGGAGTCGACTCAGCCTCCAACAGAAATGAGTACCAGGAGCAATCATGGGGGTAAAGGCGGCCGGTGCGTAAGGCTGACAACCTTACCACCTTCATGTGCCGAATGTCTAAATTATGGGAGCCTCAACCTCCTGGAACCCTCTAGGCCTCCATGGTCTGTATTGGGAACACTTTACTTTTTTTTTTTTTTTTTTTATTTTACATTACTCAGATAATAACATGATGGTAGATGGTATGAAAAAGCTATAATTTTAAATATATTTAATTGGTGTAATAAATAGTAGATTATCAGCGCACGCAATATGTAATAGAGTAATTTAAATCTATGAGTTTGACATAACGGGTAAAGTCGTACAATATCAAAAACCGTTAGAACAGGTGCGGGTAGGTTTAAATAAAAAAAAATGTGGAGCAAAAATTCTGTTTATTAAGTATTGCTCAGCAGATCCCCAAGTTATAATACTATATTTAATTCTGGAACAAATATAGCTGTAGTAGCAGGAAAGAATGGTTTTCTTATTACAGGACGGTATGTTGTTAATTTTTAGAATAAGCACGTAGAACTTTATAAATGCTTGGATAAGAGTGTTTACATGGCGAAAATCATCCGTTCTGTGATTTTCATTGCAGTATCTGCTGCTACAGTGACAAAAAGGAGCGAATTCTCCATTCAGTCTCAGTTTAACGTGACCTATTATGTTTTGCGTTTGAGAAAAAAGTCATGGCAGTCCCATTTAATCATTTCAAACCAACCAGTAAGATTATACCCAGATCCCCATGATCCCTGCTTTATTCCATTACTCCTACCTTCTTTCATATTTTTCCCCTTCTTTCGTCTTTCTAACTTCTTTCTTTTTTCTTCCTTCGTCTTTTTTTTCCCCTTCCGCCCTTTTATTATTCTTCCTACTCTCCCTGATTCTCAATTTTTAAAAATTAGCAAGGTACGAAATATTCTTAACATAAAGCGGCACTAAACGTAAGGGAATTTCACCAATTTTCGTGTCACATCCTCAGAAAATACCTAACCCAAACATAAAATTTTGTTTTTATAGGATTTTTCATTCTAGAGCTGGTTGTTCACATACGTTTACTCACAGAAACCAGGTATACATTCAGACAAGTTTCTGAAAATGGCATTTCAGGTGTATTTATGTTAAAAAAACTCGACAACGAATTCTGGGTTTAATAGAATAGAGTAAAGAGTAAGTACAAAAAAAGTAAGATACAAAATGAGTGTAAGTTAAGTAGAATAAGGTCTTAGCGGGCAAGCAAACCTTTCCGCTCAGTTGACTAGGTAAGACCTAAGCATAGACACTTTTAAGTGAACATTTATTACTTTATCTCTACCCCCGTCGTCATATAACCAAGAGACCAGAAAGAAAATAAAGTGCTGCAGAAATTGACTGCGACATCAGACGGTGATACCAACCTACAGATAAGCTTAATGTCTACTTCTTTGTTGTGAATCGCTGAGAACACATTTGAGCTTATTTCGCTCCATCTTCCTCTACAATCCGTTCTTCCTCTTTTGAACAAAAAACTGGAAATTGTCCTCCGTTAATGCTATACCTCCGGCACATAGCATTGTTGATTGTGATACAGGAATTCCCATGCTTGCAAGAACATCCGTGTGAATGCTGCTTGGCTAATGAGAGTAATGCCTGCTCTAGTCCACACCACAGTAATAAATCGCTGTTATTACTCTATATTCGAATAAGTCACATTATTTAAAAATTGCTTATGTTTTGTCACATAGAGAATTTATTCAATTTGTCACATTATTACCGGCATATTTTTGACGATTTTAAACACTGTGCATATACTGTATCTGTTAATTCAAACATTTACAAAATATTTGGCCCCGTTAATGGTTTGAGAACAGACTGTACAATAATTTTAGAAATATAGATGCACATATATACAAAATTTTATTTCAAGGTATAAAATCAATGAAAATAATATTTTTTTTTTTGCTCCCAGATGAGTAAAGGCCGTGTTTAGGGGCTAGAAATGAAATTATTTGACAGTTCTTAGCATAAAGTTTTCGGAACTGATTATATAATATTAAAGCGAGTTCTTACTTTCACAGTTTTAATTTACTAACATTTGTTGCAGTGATCTTGTTTTAAAATTTTTTATTGCAATTTATACACACCCGAAGGGAAAAGACCACCTGGAAGACCTAGATGTAGGTGGGAGGACAATATTAGAATAGACTTAAGGGAAATAGGGGAAAAAGGTAGAATCACGCTCACCCTAGTTTTCACTCCCACTCCTATAATTGTGAAATATGATTTTTGGTGCAAGGGTATTTTATTTTATTATGAAATATTATTTTGTTGTTTATAGTTGCGACAAATTATGTTTGGTGCAAGGGTCTTTTATTATTCAGTGGAAGGAAAACTCCGGTGAGCGCGATTCTACTCTTATTCCGGAAATAGGATTTGCGAGGGATGGTTGGATGGAGTTAGCACAGAATAGGGTTTAAATGACGGGTTGAGGCAAGCGCGGCAATGAACCGACGGGTTCCATAAAATGTATAATATTTCTTTAGCTTATTTAGTAATTGTCTATTGGCATTGAGTAAGTAAGTAAAGGCTAGATAGACCTAAATTTTTAACCTTCGAACCGATGTAGAGTTAACAAAAAATCCTTGTGATTAAAATTCAAAATTTTTTTTTTTAAATTCCGTCCGGATTAACCGGTTGTCCGGATTAGAGGAACTCTACTGTACATGCAATGGTACTTATACAAAATTCCGTATGTACTCACGTTATACGGCCTTCTTGAGATGAAATCTATGTTAAATTAACCAAGTTGAGTTCGTATCTTCCGAAATCAAATGCAGTTGAATCAATGAACCTATGTCTAGCGAAACTAATAATGTTCCGAGGTGTAGAAAGGCATGAACGATTTCCAATCGATCTGTTGCACAAGATCATGATCGTAACCGGTTCTCTTCCTTAGAGATAGCATCTATTGCATCTTCGCGGCATTACTGCCGTCATTAATTTCTGTTGTAATGTTCCTTATTGTCTTATATTTATTCTTGTAATAAACCATACTTTCGGATCGGTAACCATCCTCATGAGAATTCTGTACAATAGATTTCTCTTACAGCTTATACAAGTCGAATACTATTATGATTGTTAAGGTTTCAATTGAAAGGAATCGCATTATCTTGCGTTCTTACGATGTCGACGACGACGACGATGATAATGATAATTTTAACAAAATTATTCTATCGTACTTGTTTATGTTAGTGCCTTTTCACTCTTTATAATTAGTGATTAAAATATTGATGATAATTAAGTTAGGTAGGCCTAACATTCTTCCGTCACAGCTGAAAAAGTAAATTTGGATAAAATATGGTAGTTATCTTGCATATTCCATAAATGTAAGATACCATATTTGGGCCTATAGGCTTAATATTTTGGGAGGTTAAGAATTTTTTGTGGTGGTGCTAATGATTCATGTAACGATTCTTCCTGTTTCTTGATCCCAAAGAACTTTTACTTCAGTCAGCCTGGGTGATGCTGTTAGTAACGCGCTGGCTTTTTGTGCCCAAGGTTGCGGGTTCGATCCCGGTCCAGGTCGATCATTTATGTATACATAAATGTGACAGGCCCATATCAGTAGATTTAAATTCCGGCACACCGGCGGCGGTCACAGGCCTAAGTTGATGTGCATTTCCGTCGTTAATAACCATATAACAACCAACCAACTTTTCAGCTGTTGAAGATATGTAACTTACAATAGAGTCCCGCTAATCCGGGCCCGGCTCGTCCTGATGTTCGGTTAATCCGGACGGACTTTAAAAATAAATTTTGAAATTTAATCACAAATATGTTTTGTTTTGATAATCCTTCGTCAGTTCGTAAGTTCGTAAATTAAAAACTTAGGTCTACGTATAAAGTAGGAAAAGCTATATTTATGAAGAAAAATAGTTTTTTATGGTTTTACTTGCCTTACATTACAGTACGGTTCGTGCATTTTAAGGCGAATTCCGTTCAATCTGGACTTTCGGTAATCCGAACAGAGTCCGGACATATATATATACATATGTTGAGACTATATATTTGTGTGTATGTGTATGTGGTGCGATAATTGAACGACGGAAACAAAATAAAAATGTCAAGGACTATATTATCTAAAATCTTAAAAAATACGGGAAGACAATGTGACACATCAACGTTGAGGAGGATACAAATACTTGGATTATTGGTAATGTTAACCAGGGGAAAAAATGTTATATTCGTACTTCTTTAAGATTTACATAATTTAATAGTATAAACAATGACATGTGGAAGAGTTGTTCTTTTCTGTTATGATTTTCTTCTTAATCCTCAATATCACCATCTTCTTCTCCGTGTTTTTCTTCTTCATCCTTCTTAGCATTATCTTTTTCTTCTCCAAACTTTTCTCCTTCTAGTTCTTATATTTTTCTTCTTCTTCTTCTTCTTCTTCTTTTTCTTCTTCTTCTTCTTCTTATTATTGGCTTGCTGCAGTTCACTGCGCTATAATTAAATCGCCCACGCTTCCATTACTCGCCCGGGGCAGGTTTTCCACTGTACTGTTCTCTAACGAGCGGAGCGCCTGAGCAAAGTAATTGAAGAGTGCGCTAAAGATTTGAGTTTCATGACCTTGTGGCCATGAGACGTGGAACCAATAACGTGGAACGTGATAGAGCTTAGATTTAGATTCCGCATTCGAAGTTCTTAGCTATAGCTTACTCTTCCTCTTCGGGCTATTTAGATTTTTGCTGTTTCATAGGTCATTTCCACCAAGTTAAGAGTCACTGTTTTATTTTAATGTTGAACTAAAGTAATTGCCTCAAAGGTTAATAAAATATAAATTCAGTTTCATCAGCCACTGAGCAATGTGTATTACTTTTATACAAAATTAATCAAATCCCATCAACTTCCACGTTTTTCGTAACTATGTAGGAAATATTGATACCACCTCACCGATATTTTCTAATGTATTATTTTAACTTTCAAATGTAAATATACTATCACGTTTAACTGAATTAACATTTGATATTTAGCGAAGATATTATAAAGGCTTAAAAATACTAAGTGGCCATTAGATTATCAGATTTTTAGACAGGAATATAAACCAATTAGCATTTCTTATTAATAGGCGTACTACTAATATTTAAGATGATCTGTAGAAGGCAGTGCTTATAGCAATCCAATGGATTTATTGACATGTATAAACTGGTTTTAAGACCTTATAGATACTCCATTTCATTTAGTATATGAACTAACAAAACATGTCCATATCCTAACTCTTTGAGAGATGAATATGTATGGTTATATAAGCAATTATCAAGTGATACCATCAGTGGGCTCTAAGAGTAACATCAATGAAAACAAATTTTAGTACAAGAACTGGCTTTCATAATAATAAACTAATACGTGGACAATAATCTTCATATTTTAAATAAAGCATTGCTCTATTAGTCTTAGCCTACATCTCTGCTTTAAACATTTGTTCCACGTGACGCATTTAATAATTAAGGAATCGCGCACAATGTGCATTATCTTAACCTAAGACTTAACCTACCCAGTCCTGAACCCGGGAAAGGGATTTTTCACTACTGAAAAATCCCCGACCCGGCCGGGAATCGAACCCTGGCCGCCGGAGTGGAAGGCAGGAGCGCTACATATGCCAATAGCAGTGAAAAGATGAACATTCTGATTCCTCTCCTGATGTCCCACCTGTAGCAGTAGAGAAAATCACAAGCGATCGACTATTATCTACCATCACTGCATACATAATGATCAACAGTTTGAAAGTTCGGCTGGGAATAAAGAATGAACTCATGATTTACATGAAGGAACATCATAATCTTCATGTGAAACGGTCTGAAGTTGCTGTACATCGGAAATGGTTTGTATGTTCGTGAAGAACTGTCCATTAATGAAGGCAGTAATAGGAACGACAGAGTAACCTCTATCTTCGTAATGGCTCAGTTCCCGTTCTTAACAGTACTGCACATGCAGCCAGTTCCTGGTCTGCTAGGTGTCCAGGGTTCAAGCCCGGTCCACGAGAGTTTCCAATTCCAGTGACTGAATGAATGAATGTCGCTTTGAAATGGTGAGAGAATTGTTTTCTCTCTAATATTATAAAATGTTAGTTTATGCTTTAGGTATAGGAGTATTTAAGCCACAGCGCGTTCATATTGTAGTTATTCGTTCCTACTTGATTGAAAATTTTTCACATTTCGACGTAGCCAAGGAGGGGCAGCCCCCACAATGAAAAAGCTTATGAAGTGTTTTATTACCCTTATGACATTTTATATTAGACTAACGGTACTTATTAACAGCTGCAAAAATTAAGCCTTTAAATGTCATTTGAATACCCTTTTCTTCAAAATGTTATTAATTTAGAACAGAAAAAAGAGGATTGTTTTTAAAAGCTCTAATTTTGTTTTAAAAAAAGTTAGGCTACAATGATATTTGATGACTTGGTTTTACCGAAAAAAAATTCTAGGGAGTATACTCAGACCCCCCCCCCCCCCGACAGGCCTCTCCAAAATCAAAATCCTGGCTACATCCCTGATCCATTCTAGCTCAAATTCAAGATAGAAAACTACAAGCTATCTTCAAATTTAATTAAATTAAATGTTATACTATTAGGCTACAATTATTCTAGTTTTTATGATTCGTTTTAAGACTTAAAATGTAAATCTCCTGTTTAGATGTGAATAATAATTTTCTACAAGTGTAAAAATTGAAGAAGTATAGTGAAAGATGTTATATAACCACATCAAACGTTGATTCACTAGGAATAGTAGATTATATATACCAGTAATAGAAATAATTATATATATATATTTATATTTTATTTATATTTATACAAAATATTTATACAAAACAAAACAAGACCACCCGAATGAGCACGGCTCGGGCACAGTTCAGCCATTTACATTACAAAATACAAATTAGAAATACATAAAGAAAATATAATATTAAATCAATACCTAAAAAATAATAATAAAAAAGAAAGAACAGAATAGTAAAAAGAAAAAAGGAAAAGTAGTAAGAACAAAAATTGAAACCCTGAGTTATTACAAATAAAATCGTTCCTTAATTGTCTACTAAGTACAGAGTGAAAAAACTTTTGAACTATGAAATAAGATTTTTGATAAACTTATTGAATTTTTTGTTGTTCATATGTACTATTTCTGGATGTGACCTAATTATAGAGTTATAGAGTCTTGGACCATAATAAATGCTATGTTTAGAGCCAGAAGAGGTGAAGTATTTTGGTTCTATTAAAGGCAATGTTTTATTTCTTCTCGTATTGTAGTTATGAGGATCCGATACATGTACGTTGCGGAATTTTTGAAAGTATTTTAAAAGTGTGAGCTTATAAATTTGTTCTACAGTCATCACATTAAATTCAGGAAATTGAAGTCAAGTTCTATAGGCATCTATCCACATGTATTACTTTATCATATTTTATTTCGTTATCATCATAATTTGAGACATTAGATCATAATATGAAATAGGCGTACACAAAAACGATTAACCTAATAAGCATCATGCTTGAAGCAACCAATTACACCGGCGAAATAAAAAACCGTTAATTTTAATTGTAATAACGTTAAAATTGTAAATATATTAAAAAGTATAACTTAGTTAAACATTACAAGTTAAATAGGCAGTAAAATACATTTTACAGACATGTAAATTTATTGCAGATAACTTTGATAATCTGAAAGATTTCACTGCTTCGGCCTATTTGATAATACCATAAGCTTTTCTCTGTTGGAATAGGCTGCATCAAATTAATGCGACATTATTATTGAATAAATATAAATATATATATATATATATATATAAAGCGCTCAATACATAAGCAAATATGAGCGATACTTGCAAACTAATTGCGAGGTAATGCTAATTGCTATAAGAAACTGTACATATTAAATTTATACCAGGTCTATCGTAACATAAGCTACAGTCTAACAATTTCAAGTACCGGTACCAGCCATATAAAATAGCGATGTCCACTTAATATGATCTCAGAACAGGTGTCAGTGACCACATTATTTGCTGGAATTACCGCTAATATTGTTCAAGTGTTACCTAATTTCTTGTAACCATCAAGTATGTCATAATCTAACCACAAACAATGTGGACAAATTTCAAATCGATTGGTTTTACAGCAGTTTGGAGATGACCTGGTCGTGGATTTGAGTACACAGAACCAAAAGCCTTAAGAAATGTGTGTCGGGACCCCGACTTGGTTGAGATCCTCCGTTAAAGGAGTCAGTCGCCACAAAGGATTCAGTCGTCACGACGGATGGACAGAGGCCAAGAAGGTCATGAAGACCATACTGTAGGCGTTGCTAACCAACCAGCAAATCACCATTATCTCAGATCACGATACAATGCTCTCAGACGGGCACTGCAAGAGAGGATGTTGCAATCTGATGATGACACACTTGTCTCGAAAGGTTTCTTAGGGCACCCCTTTTGGCTTCCGGTTGAAACTTTAAATTGAAGTACACAAACCAGTTGGCTCCCGGGTTAGAAAATAAAACAGCCCACTTGGCTCCTGACAGAAACTAGCAGGGCTGTCCATGCAGATTTCAATTTTATGGTTGTCACTATGATTGTCAATACTGAATTCTTCGTTGTTTAGCTGCTGAGTTATGAGTTGGCAATACTGTTGGTGACGTGATAGCTGCTTGTTCGTTGTTTAGCTGGTGGCTTACATAGCTATAAAATGGAGTTTAAAACTATTTTTAGCGGAAAAGGAAAATAGGTTATAGCGATGCATGGATTTAAATACAAATTTCACAGTTAATACAACTGTACGAAGGAAACTGAAAATGGAAAAAGAATTGTGGGAAAATCTAAATATAAGTCGCACCTTTGGATGAATCGGTAATTTACAAGTATTTTATAACTTACAAATTATAAATTGCGGTTTGCGTATAAGGTAACAAAACATGCAATATTACAGGATTCTGTCTGCCTACTGTAGGTATACTCCGTTAATTTCCTAAACGGTTAAAACATTTTAAGTTGGATCTTAACCACTTAAATAAATAGACACTGTAGCCAGATAAGTGTACATGGAACACCTATTAAGTTATGGAATTTTCAGTTTAAGAATATAATAAAATATAGATAACTTTTATACTATTCGAAATCTAATTATATGTTTCTTTTGACACAACAAGTTGTTTTTAAGGATCAAGAGACGAACTGAAGATGAAAATAAAATAGTAAGTTACAGAAACTTCGGGTTTTGACTATCCGAACTCCATTACAATCATTGTTACTTGTTTCTGACAAAAAAAAAGTTGGAAAAATAATGTCGAGAAGATGTACGAAAAGATGATAAGATGTTTGATCGTGTTTCATATTGGACAAGGATAATGCTGACAATCTTAGGCCTATATATATTTTCAGTCAAGATTTGATAAAGAGCAGAATATCCAAGCCAAATGTAAATTTCTCCATTACTTTAAATATCCGCAGTAAATTGTACATTGCTTTCAGATTAGCATATTGAAAATATAAACTCAGAGAGATGTTGTGATTCTGAATAATTTACAAGGCAGTAAAATAAATTGCGGCTTGCATATTACGGTTCAATAAAACTTTATGTGGTAGCTGAAGTCATTCTTCCACACTGCTGCTAATGTATCTTAAGAGGCAGAGAACACCAGATGCTAAGTTATGTTTATTTCCTTTTGTGGCAGGTGCCCACGGTTTCTAAATGTGAAATTTTCTAAGGAGAAGTAAGGGTATAAATAATTTCAATGTCCTTGACCGGTGATGACCCTGAAACTCTTGAGTACAGAGGCGAGCAATGAGAACCTCCGAGGAAATTTGGGAAGCACGGTAATTTGAAACTTGTAAACATGTTTGCTCGGTAAAAATAGCAAGCTCTTTATTCGTAAACAAAGAATGCTAGATTCCCAGCTGGCAAAATAATTTGTTGTACGAATACATATTTCTCGTACGTGACATTCTAATATTTACAATGACTTAAGAAACAACACATGTGATTACTCACGTCAATTTATAGGCTACGAGTCAAGAAATGTCTTATACAGGGTGTTAATGAATAACACCGAAATATTTTACCTGTGTATAGAGGGGACATAGGCAAGCAACTTTTATTAGGAGATTTTTCCCCTATGACGTAAAAGTCTATACTATTTGGCATAAAAGTCATTACAATTTGGTGCTCCTAAGTCAATAATGAAATGAAATAGGGTTAAAATTTCCCTCAAATTGGCTTCATGCCTTCTTAGTTATCGACAAAAACCTGATTCTTAATCATTCATCAACAGTTATATCATAATTTAGTGTTTCCATAATCTGCAAAATTTACAGATTAATCAGAAGACTGGTCACCACTGCATTAGTTATTTTATTCATAACTCCAGTGTTAACAATGAAGTTCCTTTGTTTTGCATTTTTTCAAATGTTAGAAGTCAGTGGCGGCCATGCCCTGTGAGATTTTATGCTGTAACAGGAAAAATTGAATCCATAGAGTGAAAATCTCTTAATAAAAGATGCTTGTCTATGTCCCCTCTACACACAGATAAAATATTTCGGTGTTATTAATTAACACCCTGTGTAATGGGACTGGATCACGTCTAATCTAATTTGCGTTACTTTCGCGTATATAACCAGGGCTACATGTGGGTAGACTCGCTTAAGGAATTTTACAAATGAAAGTTCTAGCTTATGCGTCAACTCATAAAAAAGATTAATTTGTCTTCAAAATATACTTGCACTATTCTGATGCATATAGATCTTGTTTTCAGATACCTAATCCTTGTCTAGTTTTATGATAGTGGTTTATAGGCGGTTTTTTACTTCATACTTTATGTTTTAGCTAATCCCACTATTGGAATGAAATTCATTAATGTTCATTAATGTGCCATAAAAAACATTTATTTCCTTGTGCAAGTTAAACAATTATGAATTAATTTATTGTTTAAGCCCATTATAGATGTCAACTATACAATAGTATTTTAATTATAAATTTCATTGTTACTATTAACATAATATGGTGAAGAATAACAAAGATGAGTTTGGGTGGATAGGAAAACAGATGAAGAAGTGCTTAATGAAGTGATGGAAGAGAGATTCCTTCTGAATTCAATTAAGAGTAGAAGAGCAAAGTTAGTGGGACATACATTTCGGCACAATGATCTACTCCTCAACATTTTTGAAGGGAAAATACTGGGGAAGAAATCAAGAGGACGTCCTAGAAATTCATTTGTTAAAAACATGATGAAGGATATGGACGTGCTATCGTATGAAAATTTGAAGAGAACAGCGATGAAGAGGAAGACATGGCTACTACAACAAGGCATTGCATTTAGATCCTGATGATTATGGTGATAGAAGCGCATACTTGGCGGATACTCAGATCTCATTGTGGGCATGATTTGAAAAGCTGCATAGGTAGCCTAGACCTAATTCTTGAGCAATCAGTTGTGGTGAACTTGACTTCCTTATCAATACCCGGCACGTACAGAGTACCGGTGACTGTGGTCTGCATCGTACACTGCACCAAGAGACCGCAAAATTTTCTAAACCAGAGCTACGTATACTTTTTATGTTTGTGGTCCACTAAAATGTTAATATTAGGGCGTGTTCCCGTGGCCATTCTATGGCTACAGCTACGAGTAATGAGATGTTACTTTTATAATTCTTCATTTACTTAAAAATGTATTATGATTACAGATTACACACAATGAAAATTATTATATGAGCTCATTCTGCATACGTTCACCTTCCTCTCTCTCCATCCAGAATTCCATCTCTCTCCCGTCCTCTGCCTCTCAGTTTTTTCTCATTTTCTTTCTCCTCCCATACCACCCTACAACACCTCTACACTTCTCCTTCCGTGGGAGAATGTAATGCATAAAATAATGTGAAAATTCTTACAAATGTTGTGCAACTCACATTGAGAAGAGGGGATTCTTTTGAACCTTAGTTTAAGCGAAAACCATCAATTTCATAGCAAAACTGCCATGAAATAAATCAGCTCTTACTAGTTTTTTTTAAGGTATCTGGAAAATTTATATTTGTTTGGACGAGTAAAGTAGGTATAATATTTTTCTTTGGAGACTGAATTTTTTTTACAGTTAGGCAATAGCATTCCTGCGCAGTTCACATTAATTTGACTTTCACTCTGTATCAGTATTATGGGAACTAGGTTCTATATTTCAGAAAGGGGATGTAAAATACAAATAAGTAGATAAAAATTTAAAAGTAATTTCGGTGGTACTACATCCAGACCCCTCCCACATCAATATTTGGGCTCCCTTGATAGCTGTTATGGGGCCCCCATAGATAAACAAAAATAATCTTTACGGGAACCCTTTTCCACAGAAACAATTGGAGTAGATAACTGTTCATGTTTGAACAGAGCCATTCTGAATTTTGAAACATTTTCTACAGTTCAATCCCAAAGCACATTCAATATAATTTATCATATTATACTATAGCTTATCCACTATTGCCTAAACGTATCAAACTCCCCTCCTCAACATTTTGATCGTTCCCATTCCTGATCTCCCTTCCTCAGAATTTCCGAGAAAGTAACGAGGGACCCCATGTCCATAGGCAACAACACAAACACTGGATGGATCAGAGGCGTTCATAGAGGTAAGTATATTTAAGACAATACCACAATAAAATAATATTTCTCTCTAGTAATAGCATGTCTTGCTTTTAAAGCAATAAACCCTTTACCGGTTCCGGTACTGTAATTATTACAGAAATGACTGTGCATGTACGATTATTCTAACTGGAGGAGTTGAAACATTTTCTCATAGCTGTTGCCTGGAATCTAACACCGGACTCAAGCCCCTGGGAAGAAGACGTGAATGTGCTGGTGACGGAACCCGCATGCCATGATATTTATCTTTACGATCTGTGGTAACTGTCTGTTCTCAAGTGAACTTCCTCATATGCAACCAGTTCCTGGCCTCCACTTGCTATGAACCACAAATTATTTGCTTCTTCCTTGTACATCACTTAGAACGGCGATCATGAAATCTGAGACTTGGACATTGCACTTTCCTGAGCCTGCTAATTGCGAAGAAGTGACAAATGCAGTAGTGTAGTCCAGGGTATACGCAGATATAATTATGTTATATTTTTAGTAATTTAATCTTGTCGTTAGAATTTTAAGAATATTCAATTCAAATATTTTAGATGAATTATAACTCAAAATTGTGTCTGCTACATTATTAATAAATATTTTAGGCTACTGCAGATAAAAAAATTCCTTGGTTTATCGATCTCATTTTTGAGGGTATAAGGCGAAATACTGCCCACTATTTCCTTAATGTTGGACATCCATTATACTATACAAGGATAAATAATAAAATATAGCCTACGTCCTGATGTGGTATTGCAAAGCATGAGGTACGGTACAACTGGCAGATAGAGAGTGGCGTAGAAAGAAGATAACTGTTTTCCATTGCAAGAGGTGCGAAATATAGGCTGCGGTTTGTAGTAAACTAAGTTATAACTAGTTCTGCTCGTCTTGGCAATCTAAACTAATATTAAAATCTAGTGGTTTCTGTAAGTCTGTTTCTTTTTCAATAAAAAATTAAACTAATAAAGCTGAAAGTTTGCATGACTATGGCTTTTATATCTTACATGGAAAGATCAAAGGACTAATAAAAACTAACCGTTTCAAATTGTTTCACCGTTTCAACATGATTACCGTTTTAAATCTAATTATGTTCCAAGGAAATATTCAAATTTACTATGGCCAAACCGTTGGTCAAATCGAATTCGAAGATCACTTGCAGAATTTAAAATTAAATTTTATACAAATAAGATTTTTTTTTAACAGTTAACCGGCTCCTGTCTCTTATAAGTTTAATGTAAAGTAGCCAGTCCTAAATTTGTAAAGAAAATGTTGATGCAATACGTTGTAGCACTACGGAGCTGATTAGGATGTTGCCAGGAACCAATTTGAATATTTAAAAAAGTAAACGTTTGGAGTTATTTAAGACATTTAAGAATCAAGTCTGATATAGTTAAAGTAGCAAATACCTGTTTAACTTCCCTACTTCTTTATCTTTGTTACACTGAGTACCACTGGGGTAATAAAGACGCAAAGTAGTATTGCATTTTTTATAAACTGGCGTGAAAAATATTTTTTCATCTTGACAACTAGAGAACTACCGGAATGTATATTATAAGAATTTTTACACTGTAATATTGGGTGCCGCTTGGATATTAATGACCCCAAGTAATTTACATGGGGTATATTGGTAATTTTTGCAATTTTTTAATAAACTGGCCTAAAACATACAATTTACCTTGAAAAATGACAAATATGTATACAAGTATTTTTATATAATGTTATATAGAAACAATTTCAGTTGACCCGAATACTACTCAGTGCAAAAACAATGAATACATTTTAATGCGTTGAAAATTTACACATTAATAAACGTCATTGCATACTGTAGACTAAAAGGGATAAAGAAATAAATCTTGAAAATTCTAGTTATAAAACCAGCGGAGGTATTTATTTAAAAAGGGCTTTTGGGGTCATAGTGACCCAATGTAACTAGGAAGGTAAATCAAATATAGGCCTACTACGGTTTGAATGTTTCCCGCTAACAATAACGCACACATTTGTTGTCACTTTTAACTTGACTCCTATTGTAATCGAGATAAACATTGCATGCAGTTTTCTTGGGAATCACTAGTTATATAGAAAAAGTTACTTTTTAATTGACGTAATTCGCGTGTAAACAACACCATTATTCTCGTTACAATTAACTGTTTTAATACGAATACCGCTTGTTTCCACTGCACGCACAGAATTATTAAAACAGTCACAAGCTACACAGTTATATGAATTATTAGGAGAAGAGCCGTTCTTTTCACTTGTGCTAGAAATTATTTACATAAGGAAGTTATACCAGTGTGTCAATTATTAAAAAAAATACAAATATTTCCCAGAACTAATTTGAAATCATCTCTTTGACATTTTATTTATGTTGTGTGTCATGCTTGTTCTGGATTGTATTCACCAACGACGATAATCTATTTTATCCTGGTTTTTAGACTGGAAAGCAGAGTTATCGTTTATTTTGCGTTTTACCAGCCATCGTAACTTGGTTTTCCGATAATATCCTAGTTTTACCGTTGAAAGGTCGACCAGTAAGGATAAACCGAACTCATTGCTTCAGCAAAATGGCGCGTAAGCTATTCGAACTAAAGTTCAACATAAGAGATTATAGCAGTCAAGGACGTACCGTATTTAAGGGGAATCCTAGGGGTCCGGACCCCCAAAATATGGGATTTTTAAAACATTAGTTAGACAAAATCAATTTTTGTGTCACTCAGGAAGAGAAGATTTCAGTAATTTATGGTCAATGAGAATTTTAAGGCATTAATTAGAAAAAGAATAATGTGGCGGGAAGATGTCAGTAATCTATGATCAATCAGTTTAGGGCCCCTCCAGAAACCAATTTCTCAATACGTGCTTGAGGACAATGATATTAATATGAAGCAGAATATAGAGGAATAAAGCGACTTAAATAAAATGTGATTTCCTCTTGTCGTTTTATGGGAAATAATGTAATATGGGGTAATGATTAATTATAATTCCATGAAATAAATACTTGTTTATTAATGCATGTTTACAGTTTGTTATGCCCCACAAGCACACGCGAATCCATAAGTAACACACCAAGATTGCTTAATTTTGTTATGTGTAAAGGATAGAACATTTCTCATGAAATTTTCAAGATATTTTCCTATATGGTAGTTATCGTAATTGGATATGGATTTTTTTTCGCGAACATAGGCAATGCAGAGCAAGGTTAACTAGCACAACAATTTGTTTCCACTTGTGTATTGTATTTTTGTTAATTTTATGATTGAACATTAAAGATAACTGATAATCTTTGCCAAGTTGGTAGCCTGTATTTTTAGGAAGACATTACAAGCCAACAGACACGCGGAAAATTATTACTACTACAGATAGGGAAATTGGTCGAATCCGAGGCATTGCTGACGTATGGTCCAACGCGGATTATCAATTACGGAACAGATTTCTCTAACCAGAGTTAAATACCTACAATTTCTTTAAGTTTCAAGATCATATCTACTACTACTCAAGTTTAATTACTTTAAATATTAAGTAATAGGGTATCTAATCATATTTTAAATTTAAAACTTCACTAACAATTGGTAACTAACTATTCCACGAGCAAAGCTCATTCATTAAACAAATGCACAACGATTAACAATTTAGTCAAAATCACATCAGACATCACTTGTATTTCTCCTTTATTGACATTAATTGATATACTGACATTAATTTCGGGAACTGCAATTTCAATGAACCATGGGTTATGGTGCGACAATTAATAACAGACCAGTAATCAACGATGTGCATTGAATGAGGATACTCCATCGTAGTTTATGGATTTCTATCTAAACTTCCCTTCTCCCCTATAAACTCGAAGGTTTGCGTGGGAACATGTTTACCGTGTGGATAAAAATAACTCCTGATATTCCCGATTCATTTATGATAAACTAAGGAGATACTTGGTGACCTCGTCTGCCCTGTTTTGCTGCAGCTAGCCACCCACGACTAGCTACTTATTCCTGATACAGTATTTACTGTGGACTCGTTAGACCGTGAAACTCGAGGTAAAGGAATTCCTGGTCACCAACTGCTTCTGCAGGATTCAGTGCACCATGAAGCAGCTCATCTTACACCACCGGCCATCGAACTATCATCACTCATCAGTAGGGCCCGGGTTTGGAGGTTTTAACCTATTTTCCCCCCAGCTTCTTAACAGCTTAGAACATGTTAGCGTATTTTTTCCGTTTCATGTCCCTTGTTCCCGAATATATTAATCTTAAAGAACCTAAACAGGGCTAAATCGGACTAAAGGAGGCTAAGGAGGACTTTTGCTGAAAAACTAGGGGCTAATGAGGACTTTTTCTGAAATCCAAAACTTTAAGACCGCATAGGTCTATGCCAAAAATTCCGAACTCGTAGAGGGTGGTAAAATAGAAGAAAAGCAAATCCGCCCTACAGCTAAGGCAAAACTAAAACCATGTGTTTGTTTCTGCAAATGTAAGGGCTGATTTTACCCTCAATGATCTCATTTTCCGCCCCCTACTCAACCTTTCTCTTCTCGAATTTCTAACGAATGCAGTTATCAGGCCCCTAGAAAAGAAATCTTGCTGGCTGGGATGAATACTAATCTGATACCAGTTCCCATTCACAGGACTAAAATAATTTTTTGCAATAGCGATTTAACATCAAAACATTGTTATAAAATGGTGTTACTAAAATAGATTCATTGTTGTATTGAGTGAAATTTAACATTAGGGCCAAAGAAAAATATTGCTAAATGCGGGTTTATATTTATATCGATCTTCGTTATACAGAGGTTTGACTGTACACCCTAAGCACCATTATTATTATCTGGATGCGGCTTCCCTAAGGCGGCGTTTCTCAACCTTTTTGAACCCGAGGACAGTGTTGCCAACTCAAAAAAATTTGTTCCGTTAAAACAGTGTTCAAAATCCGCTAAATTATGTTAATTAATTAATGTAGACGATAAAAGCATAAGGGCAATTCCGAAATTTCTTTGAAAGGGTTAAAAGCACTTGTATATAGATTCTCATTTAATTCCAAAATTCATTTATATTTCCATTTTTTCCCCAATCCACAGTTGTGAGTTTCAACTACTGGAAGTTTCTGTCATCGCATCGTCTGGAAACCTCACCTCTTTAGCCGAATGTATTATTGGTAATTTCATTAGCCTCAAACGCTGAAATTTAATAAAGAAAATTTAAAATATGGCATTATATTAGATTTTCTTTTAATATTCCGTCAAAGCACGATATCCACTAAGAAATCCGCTATCCGCTAAAACCATATATTTCCCCGTTGATAACGTTAAAAATCCACCAAATTTAACGGGAACTCCGCCATGTTGGCAACACTGCACGAGGACCTCTAAAATGTCTAAAAAAAATTACGGACCCTAATCTTACATCCCAGTTTTAAAAGAAGGCCTATATTCTTAATATTTGGGGTATTAATTATAGGTATAACAAAATACAGTAAATGTGAAAAAATTTACTTCTTTAGTTTCCACTTGCTTTATGATATTTTTAAATTATGTCTGCGGACCATTTGCACCAACTTCGCGGATCACTTAAACGCTGGAAGGTATACACCAAATTAATATACAGCGCGAAAATACGGGAACATCTTAGCTATTTGTACTTCAAAATACAGTAAATAAAGGGTTTATATTAGCTTACCACCTTGGAAGTGCCTCAGGTTTCTGGTTCGTTGGGAACTAACCTGGAAAGAAACAAAACGAGGATTAAACTCTTTGTTGTGATGTTGACAGGAGCCTGCTGATTCTACATCTATGTAAATTACATGAATGCTGTATGTGGTCATTAGAGGCAACACTGTATGCAAATACTTGTTTTAACTCAGCGTTTCTCAAGAAAGAGGTGGTCATATATACTATTCCCACAAAATTTAACATATTTTTTTCGTTTTTGTGTTTTTTCTCTCTTCTGATGGGAAATTTAATTTAATATTAAAATATTTGGTTGATATATATAACTCTAATATTTCACATGTAAAAAAATATTATCGCATTGGGTGTTCAGCAGACACACACCTCTGTTTGTTCATAGGCCCTACATCTTTTCCCGAAAAATATATTCTAAATTTTGAATTTCTGCTCATTATGATGTAGCAGGGAGCTTGTTCCAACTATTACTCATAGGCCTATCGTCAATCAGATAGTAGTGTATCTGTAGATTAAAAACTATTCCAGGGCTTCATGAGTCAATCTAATTTCGTGTTTAGAGGAAAGTTGCCGAGTATCGGTTACATTTTTAAAAATAATTATACTAACCACAATAAATATATTTTTTGAAATAAAACTTTTTTTGTATTATTACTAATATTGTTTAACAAAAAACATGAATTATAAATTTAAAATCATGACAAGAAACCTTTAAATTACATTAACTAGAAAAGTCATCAAATCACTAAAATGAAAATTGGTTTCCTAATATCGGATACTAGTATATCCCAGTATCGATCACCATCTGATAGCCTATTACTCTACACTATTAATGCATGTGTTGTGTGTCCTCAGGTTAACTACTGAGGTACCCAGCGCATACAGTAGAACTCCAATTATCCGAACTTCAACTATCCGGAACGTCAATAATTTATCCGGATCGCTTTGAGGCCGTTTTTGCAGCAGCGAGAATTGCAAAACCCTCTTTCATGGTCGATTATTTATGAAAAAGCAAAACAGACTCTGACCGATATGTTCAAGATGTGACACTTTATAATTATAAGTACGGTACTGCGCAATTTAGTTTTCTTTTAAAAGAAATGACCTTTTATCCAATTATCTGGATATTTGATTATAGGGATCGGGTCCGGTCCCAATCAATGTGGGTAATTGGAGTTTCACTGGCGAGCATTAAACATTTTTTGGTGACAAAGTAAAAAAGTAGAGTTTTTGTTAAAATATTACGAATTTTCGGTATAGGCCTAATACCGAAATTTAGACAACGAATTTCCTGGTAGAACACTACAGTAGTCATGAAACAGTAAAATAAATTTGAAAAAACAGTTTTTCAAATTAAAAATGTAGGCCTATGCAAAGCTGCCATGTAGGTTGCTTTGAAGGTTTCCAAGATAAGGAAATTAAGACGTTTGGCAAGGTCCTCATTTCTATTTCCTGAACCTCAAGATTCAAAACAGAGGGATAACCTATATAATTTCTTACACATGTATCAGTGCAATGATTTCCTTAGGATTCAAGGATGCTTTACTATCGATCGATTATAAATAAAACACTGCATCCTACATCGATCAGGTTCTTCGGATTAGCTGGTCGCTCAGCATCTTTAGGTAAGTGACTCACTTATTTACAGAAGATAGGTAACGGTTGTTGTTCTCCAGAACTGCTCTACCGTTATCAAGGCATCATTACATGACTGTCTGCTTTTAGTTCTCACCACAGAAATTGTTTTGGCTTTAGACTCATTTCTATATCTAGCCGAGATGCTTTAGGCAGTCAATCAAAATGAAGCAAAGTTACTTTAACATGTATTACAAAGTATATTAAAGCAAATTAAATTATGTACCTTTACTACGTCATATTAAAAGTACCGATATACCAATTATCGAAAATCCGCATCATAAAAAATTTATCCTTTCTTAACCAAAGTTAAGATTTCGTTCATTACCTGGAAACGAATTAAACATTTCTGTAGTATATTAAGCCTGATGAAGATTTTTTTTGCTACCACCTTAAGATGTTATTTACCATTTCACCAGCCCACGAATATATTGAAGCTCCTTTTACAATTTAATGCACATTCAATACATGATTCATTGTTTTTTGACTAGGAAAATTTATGGTTATACAGAGTTAGAATTTTTAGATGCAATTTAAATATGGAAAAAGGAAGGGAAAAGGTGCTAAAAATAAGACAAAATAGAGGTCAAATAAGGTGCCACTCAAAACTCGTTATGTAAAAGCTTAAATTCACGAACAACTGGCTTCTGATTTATTCTGGTGAAAGTGAAAAGAAAAATTGAACATTTAGTAATTATTTTTCATTTTTGAATATGTGCCTTGAGACCTGCATTTGCTGAAGGCAGACAGGTTCACAATTTCAACGTATACTGCAAGCTGATGAAAAGTTCATTAAAAGTCACTTCAAATCTTAGATATTGTAACGAAACCAAGATTTATAATAAAAAATGTTACAGGTATATAATAAAAAAGCAATGAATCAAAAGTAAGAGGCTATAAACGATGAAATGCGCTTTAGAATATTATTCAAAAGCCGAAGTAAAACACACTAAGGGGGAAAAGGGAAATTATAGACACCCTGGAGAAAAGGTGATAAAGGTTCTAAAGAGAAGAAAAGAGTGTTAGAAAATTGCCTACATTCTCAACTAGAGACAACGTTTCACTCTGTGGTTTCTTTCACAGGAACTCTAATCTGCCGTGCGAAAAAAAGGTGTGCACCTAAAAATCCTAACCCTGAAACTTTGGGACTATTTCCTTGCTGGCAGCCAACCAATGTTAAGTTGATTATCTTAAGAATGTCATAAAATGATAAGATTCCACTGAATATAAGTTGATCAGTTATAGTATCTAGCCTACTCGTAAATCAGTTACCGATGTATAATATCAATGTTATAATTTTTTTGGGTAGTCATGCTTAATATCTCTTACCAAAATGCTCTTTAACTGTATTTTTAAGACTTCAGTGTCAGACGAAATTATGCAATTGTCACTATTGGGAAGCAGCCTTGACAATTTACCTGTCAAGTATGAAAATCTGTAGATTTTAAAAGAGACAGTTGACTATCGCAATGACATAACTGTCAAATCGTAGTGTCTATGGTTTATGAAATAGGTCCCTGGATGTCTTGCTTCGAGAAAACTAAATTTTTCACCAACAAGACTGTTTATAGACTATTAAATTCGACGATTCGCTCTGAAAACTGCAGGAATATTTCACTTCTATTTTGTATACTTCCTCATTGATAAGTGCAGGGTTGCAGGGATACGTTACAGCTGAATATATCTAAGTCCCATCAGGATGTCTACATGATCCCAGCAAGTGGTAAAAAATACATGTTTCCTGAACAAGTCGTGACAGAATTCTTCGTGAAGGAGGACATCTCAAAGTTGTCATTCGTGCACGACACCACCGTGTTTATGGAAATTCTAGCGGTGTCTGCAGCATTTTACTAAACAGGTCTGCCTAAAATGTTCTCCGCCGTGTCCGAAAAATATTGCTAGTACAGCTCAGTAAGTGGTTTGTTGTCCATAGAGCGCTAGAGAACCTGTCAACGGGTAATCATTTCACAGACACGACCTTTAAATGTGTTCATGACACCATGGAGATGGTGAAAATAACGGATTGTATATTCCTTCACGTACTACCTAAACTCAGGATTCACTCAATTAAAACCTGGGTGCTGATCAGAACTTGCTAACAGTACTAGTTAACACTATAACAATTTTATGTTTTATTGCTAGCCAGTTACCAGTTCTTTGTATGGGTGCCTTATCCGAAAAACATCAAGATGAAGTAATCATACTTCGTTACTTAGTGTGCCTGATTTTCTTCCGCAGTTTCAACTATTTTTTAATTTTTGTTTTTCAGAATTGTTTCAACATTTGACCTATGTGTATATGATATTATCAAATATTTGATGAAAAGAGAGAGCAATGTCGTCTGTGTTAGAAAGTGAGTCTGATTAAGCCTGGCAACAGAGATTAGACTTAGATACTGGAAGAAACGTTGCCCAACACTCTAGCGAGACTGGACTGGAGAAAACTGCATGATGACGAGCTTCATAATCTGCACTCTTCACTGAATATAACAAGGGTAATTAACTCACGGAGGATGAAATGGGCTGGACATGTTGCGCATGGGGGAGGAAAGACATCTCATAAATATTGATCGGGAGACCCGAAGGAAGGAGACCACTTGGAAGACCAAGTCATAGGTAAGAGGACAATTAGAATAGATTTATGGGAAGTAGGGTTTGCGAGGTATGGTTGGATGGAGTTAGCACATAATAGAGTTGAATGGTGATCTAATGTAAGCGTGGCAATGAACCTCCGGGTTCCATAAAATAAATAATATTCCTTTAGTTTGCTTAGGAATCATCAATTGCCATTTAGTGAGTAGGTAAGTAAGTAAGTAAAGAAATAAGTAAATGAAATAGTATAAGAACTGATATATAAGAAATACTGAGCCGGAAATACGGGTATTTCAAAGCTCGTGCTACTCTGTTATTAAGTTCTAACTTCAACACTGCCTGCAGGTAGGCAACACTTCGGGCAAAAAAAAAAAAAATCTGAGTTCTGTGCGAATACGGACCAGCACCGCAGGATGTTGTGAGTTAACTTGACAGGCAAATAGACAAAGGCAATGGAAGTCACTTATATCCGTGAGGTTCAAAAGCAAGAAAGAAGGCTCCAACACTGCTAATGACCTGGACACGGATGAAGCAGACAATGAGGCTATTTTAATGAGGTTTAATGTAAACGCCCTGGCGAAAATTGCCTTTAATTTATTGCGTATTCAAACCGATTACCATAAATACAACAAATTCTCACGGTACTTTTGCAACTGATGTATTGTTTACTGCACAAGGGTATCCATAAAGTAACTTCCATTTATAAAAAATAAAAAAAATTTAAGAAGTTATAGAATTTGTGTTACAATACTTTGACACTACACACTCTAATTTATTTTTCCACGTAGTTTCCAGCCACATTAAGACGCTTGTCATACCGCGACTGAAGCCAACCTACGACTTTTTGTCAGGAATTTTGCTAGTGGAGTTCTTGGAGAGAAAGGCTACAATTGAAGAGTGTAACCCAAATACCTGCTAAGTGCCAAAAAGTTGTTTAGGAATTACAGTAAAAAATGTATTCCTAAATGCATGAGGGACGTAGCAGAGCTTCCATCTTGTGATCAATGTTTGAACTAAACTAAATACTGTGGCACATAGCCGTGTCTTGGGTCAATTGGCAATGACATATAGATGGGTTTTGATGTAAAAACTAATTTTTTACAAAAATGGCACTTAGCAGCTATTTGGGTTACACTCTTCAATTAACGCTGAAAATTACTGTAACTCACTAGCAAAATTTAGAAGGGCCAATTCAAAACAAACGTCGCGGCTTTTAGAGCTCTGGGGTGATTTTCCTGCATAGCAACCCCCGCCCGCTTCAGTCGCACGCGGCAGATTTTCTACGACTGCGGAATTTCAAAGTTCGTCAAAAGTTATGACAAGTGACTCAATCTGGCTGGAAACTATGTAGAAAAATAAATTAGGGTTAGTAGTTTCAAAGTATTGTAAAAGAAATTCACGTTAACTCCACATGTTTTAAAAAATAAACGGAGATTACTTTATGAATAGGGTTCGGATGTTTATGACAAGTCATAATTTTATTCTGACCTCCGTCCTCACCGCAAACACAAATTAAACACGAATTGCCCGCTTGTTATCCTAATCGGACCGTTTATTATTTTGTATATAAAGTCATATTTTGGTCATTTTTGTGGTCTTGGTCATATTTTAGTCATATTTGTAATTTAACGTCATATTTCAGTTATACATTCGGTAAAGGGGCACCATTATACGGTGTATATACTAGTACATGGTCGAGTTAAGTTTGAAATTCATTTAATTTAATGTTCTGCCAAATTAATAGCTAACTTAAATTTTAAAATCAATGCAATTATTCATATTTTATAGCGACACGCAATGTCTATAACATATTAGGAGTATTTGGAGCTGATAAAGCGAGCAAACAGGAGAAAATTCTTTAAAAATAGAAGTTCATTATAAGTAAATCACAAAATTGGTTAAAAAGTTATTTGCCTGAATTCATGTGATTTAAGAATTTAGTGTAGTGAATTTAAATTGGAACATTAATTTTTTGAAAATACATTATTTTATTAGGTCATATTTAGGTTTTTGGGTCATATTTACTCATGTTTAAGGGCATATTTGCTGTCATATTTTCTAAATTTTTAGGTCATAAACATCCGAACCCTATTTATGAATAACCCTCATAGCCTAGGCCTAGATTCTATTAAGTGAAATTCACAGATCAGTTTCTACGCCAGAGGAACTGGGGGTCAAGCCTATTATGACAAGTTGCATCTTTAGGGCCGCACCAAAATTATTTAATTTTGATTCATATTATGGACTACCAAGATGGCTTATCACTTAGGAAGGGCATCCGTGTAGACCTTTATTTTATCACTGTTCATGTAAATGTTAAAAACAATTTTAAAATAGCAGCATAGATTTCCCTGAAATTATGTTCCAATGTTGAACATTATATTCATATATATAAATATAGCAAGATATACCAACAAAATAATAAATTCCTAACTCGACAAAGTTACCAAAAAATGCTTTCGATTAGAAGAAAATACTCATCCTGTTCCTGCTCCTCTTTCTACTAAACTTCTTATAAGAAAAAGTTTTAAGGGAGGGGATAATAATCAAAATCTTATATTATTTATACTACATTCTGTAAAATATCACTATGATTTGTCTGAGAAGGTCAATCCATAGGGGTAAATGGAAATAATATATCAAAGGTGTTTGCATACCAAGTTTAGAAATAAATGGAATACCTCTGGTAGATTTCTTATTCTTTCTTCAAAATGGCTTTACCACGATGATGGTATGGAGCTGACAAACAGGACTAGAAAATGAGTACATTGAACTCAGGGCTCCTGGGAAAAATGCTTCCTCCATAATAAATTCCAGGTCCTCGTCTGTATAATTCTAAAATCAATTTACAACCATGTTTAATAAAATGTGTGGTGTCTTTAAACATGAAATAAAAAAATAAAAATAAAAAAACTATTAATTTTCATACCTTTTAAATTCTTGTTTTGTTTGCCACTTTGTATGCTCCATTTTCTGGTATTAGTTTATTATCATTGTAATTACTGCCCATTTTTCATTATTATAATTAATATTACTTTTACACTTGAGTCATGCCTTTGCTCTCAACTTTAGCCTTTCTTCTCTAGTGCTTTTACATGATATTTTTAGTTTTAAGATAAGGTAGGTTAACATTACATTTTAATTATAAACGTGGACCTATGACATGTAAATGTAACACTGAAACTGCCCCGAGCACGAGCTCCTGCTCTTTAGGGGTTTCAGGACAATTCTATGTACGATTCATCTAATTATGAAATAAAATGAAAATGAAAACAAAACAAAAGAACTGAAAGGAATTTGAACCTGAATCATCTATGGGTGAGAAAATAACGCGTTTCTTGTGGTAGGTTGGTATCTGTTTCCTAACCAATAAATAACTCAATTACGATTTATATTATATTTCTTTATTGAGGCGATGCTCAACAACATATTGCTTTTTTACGTA
This sequence comes from Ectobius pallidus, assembly GCA_964059195.1. NCBI lineage: Eukaryota > Metazoa > Arthropoda > Insecta > Blattodea > Ectobiidae > Ectobius > Ectobius pallidus. The sequence continues at coordinate 43,264,790 of CAXKWD010000002.1, read as the reverse complement.
ACAACTTCAGACAGGCCTACAAGTAATAAAACCCAAGTAATCCACGTACGTAACAAAAAAAGCTTGCTACTGAAGAGCACGTGTCAGGTAGAAGCCGATGTGTTACATCGAGATGGAATGTGCAAAAGGAGACTAACACAGCCACAAAACTGTTCCCTCACATTATCATTACATAGCAAAATAATATTTTCGACATGCAGCCCCGTTCCTTCCGCATTTTACACTGCAATTATTTAATCCCATCGCAAACCACTGCCTTCTGCGATCTAATGATCCGTGACGTATTAATTGGAGATGCATTTCCATAACCAAGTTCAGTTTGTGAATCAGTTCCCATGAGTAGCACGATGAGAAAAAAAAAGAAGACGTTTAATGATATTCAATTAGCAAGATGCTATGTTATGTGCAAATAAAAATTATTCGTCCATAAAACAAAAACAGTTAATTAAAAAAGTAATATCGAACTGTAACTGTATAAAATCCTTTCGGCTAAACAGCATTTTGAAACTTATTACGGATGCCCATTAAAGACAATTTCTTGAGGTTAACGTCGTTCCTATAACTTTAATAGTTTCCAATTAAACTCATTAAGCCTATTTGTCGGAGTAAGGAACTTATCTCACCTTGTAATTTATCTCCCGATTATCTTAGTGGAAAGAGTTGATTTAAATTACATTTTAAGTAGTTAGTTTGATTTGCCTTTAGACTCAGTTTTCTTTTAAAATTTTAATTATATTTTAAAAGACGTTCCATTTTTCGTATTTTTCCCAGAGAATTTAACTTACAGCTTAAGTTGTAATATTTTAAAATTCGTGAGTTGGATAAGCTTATAAACTACGAAGAATTAGCCATATCAATTAGTCATTCTAAAAATTATAATTATACACAATAACACAACTCCAATGAAGATATCAATAATGGTAACTTTAATCTTCATTTAAATGATTTTCTTATCTAAAAAAGATAAAACATTATTTCACATTGATGGTTAATAGGAAGGAACACCGAAACATGGGTTATAGGGATGTTTCATGATTCTTTTATAAAACTGAAATACTCAGTGCTCGAGTTGGGTAAATTAGGGAATCATCTTTACTGTGGCAGCTCCCATAAAGAAGGGTAATATAAAGACTGAAAATTACGGAGACGAATATATAGTTTATAAGACTAGCCCCGCAAAATAGTTTTCCTAATTGGGTGTAATTGGGTGTGTAGGCCTAGGGTTAAAATGAACTACGGCCCTTTTTGTTCTCCGTAAAAAATGAAACTGTTGTAAATGCTCTAAGTATTACCAGAATCTTACATAAATATGAACTTCAAAATCTACATACATGCCCCGCCAAATTTCTTGGGATATTTTGACATAAATATGTAGTTTATAAGACTATTTCCGCAAATAGTTTTTTTTTTAAATTATATGGAAATATAATTAAATTTTCTAAGAAGCTTAAAACTCGTATATTTTGGGGGGACACGAGACCTGCCGTAATTCTGACACATTCTAATTAAAAAAAGATATAATATAAAGAGATGAAAAATTTCTGTGAAGTTCGCTAATTCGGTAAAATAAGAAGGGGATAGAAATAGGGAAGGCTTTTTTAGAACTGAAAAATCACTATGAATCAATAAGAACTTCGAAATCTACCTACATGCCGCACCAAAAGGGATTACTTTAATAAAGAGTGCTCTTGTCAGTTAAGCTAATAACTAGGGTTCGGATGGTTATGACATGTCGAATTTTTATTCTTACCTCCATTCTCGCTGCAAAAACAAACATAAATCACATATTTGTTGTACTAATCGGACTTTTTATTCTGCATATATTCATATTTTGGTTAAATTTATAATTTAACGTCATATTTCAGTTATAAATTCGGTAAAAGAGCACAATTATGCAGTATGTGCACTGAATTGTCGACTTAATTTTTTTCCGAAAAAGTCACGAATATTTTGGTTTTACTGCAACTGAAATGTGAAGGGACAATAGCAAGTAATAGCACAGTTACCTTTTCCTCCTTGTTATTAACAACTTCCAATAGAAATCTTTTTAAAACATTTTTAGTTCACGAAACATTAACAGATTAGAAGTTCTTTACAAGTAAAACTGTAAATCACTTGTACAATTGTTAAAAAGGTCATTATCTGATTGAATTAATGTGATGTAATAATTTAGTGTCATTAAAAGTTTTAAATTGGAACATTTATTTTATAAAATACTTTCTTTTATGAGGTCATATTTAGGGTGTTGGCCCATATTTAGTCACTTTTAAGGTCATAATTGGAGTCATATTTTCCACTTTTTTAGGTCATAAACATCCGAATTTCAAAAGCACAGTCAACATATTTATAAGTTACTGTAAAATAGTTGAAATTCATAGATTACAGCACTAGGTTTTCTTTTTATCTTTGTTTCTAGTAATATATATATATATATATATATATATATATATATATATATATATATATATACATATGTTCCCGCTCCCACGGTAGCTCGCAGGCGAAATAGGGACACGGGGAAACCTCTCCGGTTTGAAGGATGCTACACTAAATCAAGTTTAAATACATTTATTGAGCTCCTTGAAAGATACAAAGAGCACAATGGACAAAATGATAAATAGACCCTTTAAAATACAAGATGGAATTTTGTATCTTGCTTTACAAATAAATTCCTCTTCCTAGCGGTGCCGAAGAAGATGAAATGTTGATGAAGTCAAGGGGAGACGACTTAGTAAGCTCCTTCTGGAAAATAAGGCATGCTTGCCTTATAAGACTGATGAATAGCTCGGAGGACCAGAGCAGAGCAATTTTTATAGTCGCGCTTGCTCGGACGACTGAGAAAGAATTTCACTATTCTTGAAGTGAATGCGCACTATCAGCAAATTATTTTAAGGTCGACTTGCTGCTTCGACCGAAAAGAAGAACCTTTAGATGTTGCTTCGACACTGCAACTAAAATTAAGCACTCTGAAATATTCACTTCACAGCAGTACTTACAGTAAATCCTTTTACTTAATGAGTTACGCATTCAAGTCCATACGGTTTGATCAGGGAAGTAAAAAACTTGGCTTCACACATTTGTAATTAAATCACAAATAAATTACTTTGATGAATGTACTAAATTGCGTCTCTGCAATAACTAGGGCTGGGAAACTTCAAATTCCCAGCTCGACAATAATAACTAGATTCAGAATTCTGAACTGAAAACTAGCCTGGCGAAAACTTCGAACGAGTGAATAAGAATGAATAGCAAGAATGACAGACGTCACGACATGTGACGTAAAGCAAGAATCCCATTGGCCAAGAAAAACAATAAATAATCAATCTTGGAAATAAATCAATTAAGTTACATTAAAATACTAAAACATAAATAAGAGAATTAATAGCATTACTTCAAAACTGAATTGTTTCTTTAAAAACACAAAATTATGAATAAAATATACTAAAAAATAATCAGACTGAAACTTTGGGTTGGAGATTATAACATGACTATCCAAAAAATGAAAGATGCGACAGTCAAATGTCATTTCTTATGAGAATTGATGGGAGAAAGAACAAACAGATAAGTAAGTTCATATTTAAAATTATATTGAAGACACAACAAGAAAAATAAAACAAACGAAGTCACAAGCCTGTTGCCATAGCAACACGAATGCTAGACGGAACATATTGCCCGCGATAATTTCGCTCGTGAAATTATCTAACAGAATGTGACGTCAAGCAAATTCGTGAATGCAAGGATTCGAGGCCAAAACAACTATCAAGTCGCAATAAAGTCAAAATCGGTGGAGTGGGATGCGTCCGGCATCAGCACTCTGAATGAAAGCAGGTGTCACTGTCCCTCTTCACTGACAGGCAGAGGAGCCAACTTGATGAGGGGCCTCTTATAAGTGCCTGAGACAGTGCGCACAGTGACAACTCTGACAAGGCCGTCTGGGCCTGGGTGTACTTGGTGCACCAGACCAAGCACCCACCTATGAGGAGGTACATTGTCCTCGAGAACCAATACAGGGGTACCCAAAGGAACGTCTGGCAGTACCTTATGCCACCTTGCACGACGCTGTAGCGTGTGGAGATAATCCACGGACCACTTCTTCCAAATACAAGTGACCATCTGCTGAAGATGGTTCCAACGGGAACGCAGGCTGTACCCACCAGAGAGGTCAGGACTGGGCACCGACACAATGGGCTTGCCAATAAGAAAGTGGCCGGGAGACAAATATCCAAAGTCATCCACGTCCTCAGATAACGACATCAAAGGACGTGAATTCAAGAATGACTCAATTTGTGTGAGAACAGTAGACATCTCCTCGTAAGTGTACTTACAGGACGAGGACATCCTCTTCAGGTGGAACTTCAAAGAGCGTACTGCCGCCTCATGAAGCCCTCCCATGTGTGGAGAGTGAGGAGGCAAGAAACGCCAATGAATGTTCAAATGCGCAGTGGCGTCTTGCACTGCGGAGTGATGTTCTGATGACATCAAAAGCCTAGAGAGGTTCTGCAGGTCGGCGTGGGCTCCGACAAAGTTTCTACCATTATCACAAGTGATTGAACTTGGAATTCCACGACGACTTGTGAACCTTGACAATGCCGCCAGGAAGGCACGTGAGGTGAGCGAAGTCACTAGCTCAACGTGTACGGCCTTCGTGGACATGCAGACAAAAATAGCAACGTAGGCTTTAGTAGTCACCTTGGACCGCGGGCCACCAAACTTGAGAGAGAATGGACCGGCGTAGTCCACACTAGAGTTTGTGAAAGGAGGGAGAGGATTTACTCTCTCAGGAGGCAGATCAGCCATCTTTTGCTGAAAAGCCTGAGCCTCAAAGCGGAAGCAAACACTACAGCGCCTCCGTACACTGCGAACCAGCTTGCGAATGCAAGGGATCCAATACGACTCTCGCAAGTGTGAGATGACTAGCTGAGGTCCTGCATGACCTAGATGCAAGTGCACATGGAGAACTAACTGCCTGGTGAAAGCATGCTCTGCAGGAAGTAATACCTGATGCTTGTTGTCAAAAGGTAGGTTGGACCGACTTAGACGTCCACCTACACGCAGGATGTTATCCTGAATAAAGGGGCATAGTTGCCGGATCTTACTAGAAGAAGGCAAATCTTGCGAGGAAGACAATGCTTGAATTTCCTTTCTGAAAGCATTCCTTTGAATGATTCTAATGCAAGAATGCAAAGCTTCAGTAAGCTCTGACGGCAATAAAGGGCCATTGATAGGTGACTTGAGTTTCAAGTAATTATTAATGAAACGTCGCACATAAGCCATGACCCTGATTGTTTTCAAGTGTGAAAACTTAGTCAGCCATGGGCTTAAGCTAGAGGTTTCGATGGTGACTAGCGCTGCTATCTTCACCTCTGGGAGAGACGAAGACTCGAGCTCAGTGGGCAAACTGGGCCACTGAGTGGAGTCGGCAGTAAGCCAAGAAGGGCCTGACCACCACAGAGAGTTTTTAAGTAGGTCAGAAGGGGTGGCTCCCCTAGAGATGAGATCAGCGGGATTGTCCTTAGATGACACATGCGACCAAGATTCAATGGCAGTGAATTCTTGGACTTCCGCGACTCTGTTAGCCACGAAAGTCTTAAGTTTAGAAGGTGAATGGTTTAAGTCTGCAGTTAGGAAGGCTGAGTAATTAGAAGACATAGCCTCCGAGCATTCAGGCTCATTGGGGCTTGCGTCAAGATAACGCTTAGCCGTGGATCGGCGTCGATGACCATTGGAAGTATGGCAACGCTGTGAAGGGAAAGGCGCAGAGGGCAGTTTCCCGGCGAAGTACCAACCAAGGTGCGAGTTCTGAATCGTAGGTAACTCACAGGTGGAAATTTGCCCTGGACACACCACTTGGGCGCAAATCTCCACTCCAAGAAGTAGATCGACACGCTTAGGACGACTAAAGAATGGATCAGCCAAGGGAAGATTCGGAGGAATGTTCCAATCTTTCGTCTCAATGAAAGAGCTCGGGAACCTTTTCTCCGAAATCTCCGGAACGACAATGGCCTGTGCATTGTAGCGCCATGAAGTCACTCGCGACTGAATCGTGATGCTGGTTAGCTTATGTGTGCTAACATTAGTGGACAAAATTCCCGCTAGCGTAGTCCGCTGCGCATGAGGAGCTAGTCCAAGACGCCTAAACAGCCTGTTGCTAATAAGATTGCAGTCCGAACCGCTATCCAGGAGGGCTGTGGCCTCAACAGGCGAGCCGTCTGAGTCCAGGATGCGGACAGTAGCAGTAGGAAGCAAGCAGCGCTGCTGGGTCTGACTAGAAGCCATAACACCTGCAGTGTTGGCAGCCTGGTGACTATCGCTAGTCGGGTCGTGGAGGAATGTGCTATGTCTCCCAGCACATCTCCTGCACTGAAAAGTCCTACAATTGTTGGCATGCCCTTGACTATACAGGCATACGCGACACAGTTTGCGGTCTCTAACAAACTGGTCTCTTTGAGCGAAAGTCATGCTCCTGAAGTCGCTGCATGAAAACAGGTCATGCACAGCAGTACGACAACAGAGACATTTAGGCCTCGAAGAAGAAGACTTTGACTTGGAAGGAGCCGGAGAGCTCGGAACTGACTTAGCAGCCTGACTTTTCGTGGCAGCATCAGTCATCTGCAGTATGCGAACTCGGCTTTCCAAGAAGACAAATAACTCCTTGAGAGTAGGGAGCTTCCCTATTTTGACAGATGACTCCCATTCTCTGATGAGGTTCATCGGAAGCTTGTCGATGATAATTCTGGTAATAATCAGATCTGACAACTCCACTTCTGTATTAAGGGAATTCAGTGCATGTACCGTGCTTATAAAATGATCCAGGTATTTCTGCAGGGATTCTGCAGAGTACCTCTCAATCTGAGGGGGAGAGAAGAGATTGTCTAGATGGGTGTTGGCGATTAGCCGGTCGTTATCAAACCTATCAATCAAAGTCTGCCACGCCACTTGGAAAGTTGCAGCAGAGACAGGAATATTCTGAATGACCGTACTAACCTCTGATGACAGGCAGGACTTCAAGTACTGATACTTGTCCATGTCCGAAATGTGCCTGTGTTGAATTACCAACGACGAGAAAGTGTCACGAAACTCGATCCACTCAGAGGGATTCCCATTGAACTGAGGAAGACGGATTTCGGGGAGTTTCGGTAACAACGGCGTGACAGGGTCGAGCGAGGAGCGCTGACTGGCAGTCTGCGCCTGCTCGGGTTCATATAGCTGTTTCTTTTCAGCTATCATGGAGTCAAAGAAACTGATGACTTTATAATAATCAGATTCCACTGCGTGAAAGTCGAATTCATGATCCTGGTAGGCCTCGTCAATGGCCACCTGAGCATAATCTGACTTATAGGCCTTGAAGATCTCTACGAATTCAGAGCGGCGAATGCGCGCCTCATGAAGCGTAGTGAGATCTTCGATTTCGTACTCTCGCATAATCTGCATTTGACGCAGAAATTGCGATTGCAAGTACTCGAAGCGTCTTATTTTAGCCTTTTGGGCAGCTTCGGCCTGGGCGTGGGCTTCGGCTCTCTTAGCCTCAGCTTCCTCACGGGCCAGGGCGAGCTGGGCCTGGGCCTCCGCTCTCTTAGCTTCGGCTTCCTCACGGGCCAGGGCGAGCTGGGCCTGAGCCTGCCTTTCTGCAAGTGCCTGCTGGGCCAGGGCCTCCGCTCTCTTAGCTTCGGCTTCCTCACGGGCCAGGGCGAGCTGGGCCAGGACCTCCGCTCTCTTAGCTTCGGCCTGGGCCAGGGCCTCCTTGTCAGATAAGGCCTGAAGAAATTTACACAACTGAGAGTTGCCTCTGGAAATGACGGCGTCGACTTCTGCCCTATAGGCTTCTTCAGCATCAGAATAATCCACACCGTCGATTTCAGTCTGCACAAGGTCGAACTTAGCTGCAAGTTCGTCTAACTTAGACTCATACTTTTTGAGTTCAGGATATGTGACATCCTCAATAGCTAAATTACTAATGACATTAACCTGCCGCGTAATCTGGGCCTTAATGGGAACTCGCTTGGCTTTAAGAGCCGTCAAACCGTCTGGACTCGACATAGCGACTTGCTTATACAAATGTCTGAATTAAATAGGTTGCCCGCCTAGAGCCGGTGCAACAATGACAAATTAAGGTTTGTTTATAAGAATGGAGTGAGTTGCCCGCATAGGAGCATACGAGTAGACAAAGAAATAGTGTGTAGCTGTACAGGTGTAAGTACACAAATGTAAATGTTTACACTTTACAAGAAAGTACCAAAAACTTAATTGAAATCTGTCAGAGACCTCCCTCAAACGCAATGCGGAGGAGAACCACAGATACTTATAGCAACTGACTTTAAACTACTTATTACTGATGGCTACTGATGGTAGCGTCTCACACCGGCGGCAAACTATACCGGGAGAACAAGATTGATATATAAGAATGACTAGAATTGTGGCTAATCACTGAGGTCTCTGTAATAAGTGACCAAGACAAATTCAAACTGTTAATTGAATAGTTACTCTACGTTAATTATAGGTCACTAACTATCAATGCATCTTCAACCATAGGCCTCTGGGTCATATCTAGGCCCGGAGGAACCACAAAGAGATGTTCCCGCTCCCACGGTAGCTCGCAGGCGAAATAGGGACACGGGGAAACCTCTCCGGTTTGAAGGATGCTACACTAAATCAAGTTTAAATACATTTATTGAGCTCCTTGAAAGATACAAAGAGCACAATGGACAAAATGATAAATAGACCCTTTAAAATACAAGATGGAATTTTGTATCTTGCTTTACAAATAAATTCCTCTTCCTAGCGGTGCCGAAGAAGATGAAATGTTGATGAAGTCAAGGGGAGACGACTTAGTAAGCTCCTTCTGGAAAATAAGGCATGCTTGCCTTATAAGACTGATGAATAGCTCGGAGGACCAGAGCAGAGCAATTTTTATAGTCGCGCTTGCTCGGACGACTGAGAAAGAATTTCACTATTCTTGAAGTGAATGCGCACTATCAGCAAATTATTTTAAGGTCGACTTGCTGCTTCGACCGAAAAGAAGAACCTTTAGATGTTGCTTCGACACTGCAACTAAAATTAAGCACTCTGAAATATTCACTTCACAGCAGTACTTACAGTAAATCCTTTTACTTAATGAGTTACGCATTCAAGTCCATACGGTTTGATCAGGGAAGTAAAAAACTTGGCTTCACACATTTGTAATTAAATCACAAATAAATTACTTTGATGAATGTACTAAATTGCGTCTCTGCAATAACTAGGGCTGGGAAACTTCAAATTCCCAGCTCGACAATAATAACTAGATTCAGAATTCTGAACTGAAAACTAGCCTGGCGAAAACTTCGAACGAGTGAATAAGAATGAATAGCAAGAATGACAGACGTCACGACATGTGACGTAAAGCAAGAATCCCATTGGCCAAGAAAAACAATAAATAATCAATCTTGGAAATAAATCAATTAAGTTACATTAAAATACTAAAACATAAATAAGAGAATTAATAGCATTACTTCAAAACTGAATTGTTTCTTTAAAAACACAAAATTATGAATAAAATATACTAAAAAATAATCAGACTGAAACTTTGGGTTGGAGATTATAACATGACTATCCAAAAAATGAAAGATGCGACAGTCAAATGTCATTTCTTATGAGAATTGATGGGAGAAAGAACAAACAGATAAGTAAGTTCATATTTAAAATTATATTGAAGACACAACAAGAAAAATAAAACAAACGAAGTCACAAGCCTGTTGCCATAGCAACACGAATGCTAGACGGAACAACATATATACATATAGACTATAGGCAACTTGTTTCTATATATATATTCAGTTTGTAGTTTATGGCTCAATGTTGTTGACGCTTAGTGTTCATTCATTGCACTTGTTTATAATAGTAAATGTGCTTTTATTTGTATTTAACTATAGCCCTAACATGCTGTAGTGAAAAATAGGGCTGCAATAAATGGAGATTCAATAATAATAAACATCCGAACCCTACTAATAACTATACTTATTTTTACAAGGTAACTTATTTCACGCATCAGACAGGAAATTGCTTGTATGTGTTTACTACTAATTGTCTTTAGAGTTTATGTGATGGAAGATGTAATGCATTGCTGTCTCCGATTACCTATTCACTCAAAATGACGTAATTACCGTTTGATGGAGGTGATTAGATTCATAATTACGGATAATCTAATCAGCACGCCTCGTCTTCGTGAAGAACAACTGCATATCTTGCAAAGCCATCACCATTTCCTTGTTAAGATTTATCCTATCTGATATGAATCTAAGAAATAACGGAAGTCAGATATTATACTTTTAACCCATTTGCCGCCAGCATTTTAATGATGTTCAGTACAACTCAATTGGGGTTTCTATTAAGATGTACCTAGTGAACGGGTTATTTATTTATTTATTTATATTTCCCTCTGGTGTAGTTAAGGCCTTAAGGCCTTCTCTTCCACTAACCAGAGGTGGATACATTCAAACCTTACCAAATAATCTAATTAAGAATAAAGATAATAATAATAATAATAATAATAATAATAATAATAATAATAATAAAAAGAGAAACATGCATATATTATATTGAGGTAGATTATGTTGGTGAAAACTATAATTAAGACTATATCAAACTGTAGCCTAATAATGGAAATTCAAGATTGTAAGTAGAACAAATTAGTGAGAAAAATAATAATAATAGGTACAAAAAGAAGAAAAGTAAAATTAAAATAAATGAAACTAAAACAAAAGCAGCAATTTTAACATAAAGTGTTATATAATATAAATGTTAATGGTTGGTGGTCAAGTGATCAACTAACTTCATCTTGAACGTTCTGAGTAGGGATCAAGAGTTTTACGTTTTTTTTACCCTGCGCTAGTATTTTTTAACATATTACAATAGTTCTATTTTATAAAACACTTTCACGGCCGGAGTCAATATTAAAAACATTATCCGGGCTTGTAGGACGTGGTCCATTTGATATTGGTATGCCAAACGTTTCGTCCCCAACTACGGCGTACATCCTCAGTGACGATGGAGTCTCGGGCGAAGCATTCTGGTCGGCGTTAAGAGCCAGCCGCTGACCAGAAAGCTTCGCCCGAGACTCCACAACTATGCCCGAGACGTCCACCACCACTGAGGATGTCCGCCGTAGTTGTGGACGAAACTTTTGGCACACCATGTCTACTGGACCACGGCTTTTAAACCCGGATAATGTATTTAATAGTTCTATGTTAGTTTTTACCATTTTCTGACAATGATAAAACTTCTTTAAAATTAAACAGTAAGTTCTTAACTCGATGTACATAAAACTTTAACATAATAGGGCTAAAATTGGAAAATAAAGTTTGTAAAGCTATATACTGTATTTTTCGTGTTAAAAGGTGTATACGCTGAAAGCAGATTGGCAGTGACGAGTTTATTATCCACTGAAGAATAAGCATTTTTCAAAGCTGGTGTCAGGTTATGAAAATGACTGTGATGAATATTCGGGAAAAAATGTTACAAAACCTCTTTGCAGTATTTCGAAATTTTTGTTTAAGAGAGATTCCTAAGACCAGATTTCATCTACAGTAGGAAGACTTCTGATAAAATTCTCGCAACTTTTTTCACCGATGGTTTCAAGTCTCCTACCTTTAGTCTCCTAAAGACTAATATTGAATATGCACTATATCACAGAAGTCCAATAAAGTTCCAATAAATAAAATAAAAAAGCGGCGTGATTTTCAGAATTATGAAATACAACAGACGATGATATGAACGTTTCGATAATGATGTACAGAAATGGCCGACTATTTAAGTTGATGTAGACCAGAATCAGAATTACCATAATAAGGAATAGGTAAAAGAATGAAAAGTGATCCTTGTATGGGCCGCGGAGACCCGTAGTGTTCCGGGAGGTTGGGGCTCCCAGATTGAGACATTCGGGACATTAAGGTGGTAAGATTTGTCAGTCCTACGCACTGGCCGCTTCTTTACCCCTGGAATTCTTCTGGTACTCATGTCTGTTAGAGGCTGAGTTGACCCCAGGGCCATAGTGCCACCAAACGGATTAGACCAATGAAATTATCCTACCGACCTCATCGGAAATTAAACCCGCCACCTTCCGGTTTGTAGCGCAGTACCTCAACCTCTACGCAACAGCGTACACCCCAACGAGGAATAGACTTGCCTAAAATAGTTCTCTCCTTTGAGTTTTGCCAAGCCGTTTTAGGTTTTGGCGGAAATCACTGAGTTATTGCTATAAGCCACCGCCACTCCACAAGAATGGTCCTACCTTTGCGGATAAGGTAGTCCCTTTATGATTCCACGATTCGATGGTGGCCTATTACAATGGGTACCGTTGTGCTGAGGGAGTATCATTATTCGGTCGTACCTGTGACAAATTTGAGTAAGTTTTTTTATAAGACCTGTCCATTCCGAAGCCCCAGTTTCGGGGCTAGAAAGTATGGATAGCACGACACCCATTCATAATAAATTAGTCCATTCAACGCTGTCTGTAGGAAAACGAATCCTATGACTGTTACAAATTTCGAGTCAGTGATTTTATTTGCTAAGATTCCCTAAGAACTAATGGCGATACCACTGGTCAGCAGGTTACTCACCCGTTGGGATGATTGTTGCCATCGCCTCTGATATAATCTGTGTTAAGTAAAGCATCTGGGAGGCCCACCGTGGTCCGAATTCCGCGTTAAGCTGCAGCTTCAGTAGTCGTCAGCCCGCAATAGTCGGATCTTCTCTATTCTCCGGAATCCCAGATATCAAACCCTTCCAACGAATATTCGTGAAATGGCTTATACGTAAATGTGGTAATAGGAAAAAATTAGATTTTTTTGTTCCGGTGAAAAATGGTTTTGACGGACGCAAGCACAAGCAACATTGTAACATTTTGTTGTTGTTGCAAGGACGATTGGGCACAGGAAACTGTGGTGTTCAATTTCCAATCCAATACCTTATCTAAATGATGAAATATATGGATCTTTATGATGAAGTGAAATGAAAACTATTAATGACTTTAAACGGAGCGAAGGAAATGAAAAAATGCAGAATATGTTGAAACCTGGAAAGGAGGGACTTAGGAGAAACAGAATTACCGCAAAGTAAAACGTGACAGCTGTGATGCAGTTGTGCGAAACCAATTGCTGACAAAGCTAAGCTCTGTACAAAAAACAGATGATGTGATAGTTCCGTAAAAACTCAAGTTAAATGCCACTTAAAAGCAGTTGGAATGTTCGGGGATTGAACTTAGGCAAGGTTACTCATGGCCATGCACTAAATCAGCAAGGTCATTTTCAAGATAGATTTTTAAAAAGTAATTTTAATTCTGGTGAAAACCCCTCTCTCTCTTCTATAACAAAAGACTGGGCATCCTCAGGGTTTCCAAACCAATCCACCGGAAAGTTACCACTGAACCACAACAATCGAAAACTATTCCACAAATTTGAACATAACCACTTAAAAAAACTTTTTGCTGTTGCTTGTCGTTGTCATGAGTTTTTGACAGGTATACAACTCCTTTTTCTTCATCTCTTCTTTTACCCGAGGTCACTTTTTAAGGTTCTTTTCCTAAATGCAAGCAGTGAGACACTAAAATTGTGAAGCTTTTTAAGGGAGCATTCGACTATTTTGGGCAAAAAATCTGATATGAAACACTCATAGTCTATACTTTCCCTATTCTTCCTATTTCAGCTCTTGTTTACAAAATCGTGGGCAATTTGTTAATGTGGGACGTGAATGTTCAGATTTCATGTTAGTGGATTTGCTTGAGTTTAACCTTATGTCTGGCGAAACTCAATTTCCCACATAATACGTATGTAGCCTATGCATGTATATGTCAAATTGCAAAGAAAATTGTTTCCATAATGATTAGTGTTAGTGTTAGTGTTAGCCCATAATGTCCCCGAGGGGCACGGGCCTCTCTCCTGGGAGAGGTGGCTTGTGTCCGCAATCCCGGTTAGCCATTCCGGGAAGGATTTTCCTACTAATACTTATGCCTATAGTCTATCATTTATGGTCCAATATGTAGTCTATACACTGTGGCTTTAGGTCTTCGCTGTTCGGTCGTGCACTGCTTTCCTGCTCCTTGTTATTTACTATCCTCATCCTGTGCTGTTGTTTTGGATTGCTGTCTTGACTAGAAGTTGCCATCTTCCTCTGTCTTTAGCTGTGGTGGTCCGTATTTCTTATACAAAATTCTGTAATTAAAATTTATTTACCAATCTCTTCGCCCTTATTTTTTTAAAAGCAAGGTAAGCTGCTGTATCCAAAAGAATGCTTTACTAATTTAAGGGATAAACATCCATAAAAACATGAACCATACAACGTGCATGGAGTGATGTGGTGTAGAAGATCTGAAGCTACCTTAGGTGTGAATGATCTGATGTATTATGCTTCCAAGTAACTCTTCCACAAAATTGGGTTTAAACAAAAGGGGGGAATTTATTAATTGACAAGGGAAGTGCAGTATCATGTTGTGCTAATTATAAGCAACCAGTCAACTACATCAGTGTCGTGATTAAAATTAGTTTAGGTTTTTTTGCAAAATAACTCTTCTGTTTTCACGAAATACTTAATAGCCGAAGTAACGCAACCAATGTGGGACTAAATCAAAGGGCCTGCAGAATGTTACTCGGGCCAAATATAACTTAGGAGGGTCGTCCAGAAAGTAAGTTCCGATCGCCGATAAAGAAAACAATATTTTTGCAATATTCACAGAGATTCACTGGCTACTTCTCTATATAGTCGCCACCGTTATTAAGGCATTTATCGTACCGCTGCACCAATATTTGCATGCCCGTGTCATAGAACTATGCCGCCAAAGTCTGAAGTTATGGAATCACTGCTGTCTGTCCCTCAGCGTCGTTAGAAACGTTTTTCTGCCGGAAATCGCTTCATGAGACAGAAGAGATGGAAATCGGGGCTATAGGGTGGTTGGTCGAAGAAATCCAATACAAACTGAAGCAACTGAAGCAACTGATTCCGTGAGGTGTTGGCTGTATATTACCAGTGCTTTAGTTGGGCCGGAGCTCACCGGAGCTGTGTTCTGGGAAATATTTTGCTCAATGTTCCTTATTTCTATTTTTTTTTAAATTGGAGAACTCATATTTTCCACAGACATGAATTGAACAATGAAGAAATGTTAATAATGCAGCAACTTTGTCTCTGTCTTTCATTTCCAATAGAGGATTCTGACTGATCATGAATTCTTGGAATGCAAGAAAAGGTTGCAGTTGTAGGAGTTGAGGCCTTGAGGGTTAAAGTTGTTTACGGGTTAACCCCTATTTTAGGCACCGTCTTTGGTGAGATATTTTGAATAGCGGCGGTGGCGGTGGTCAGTTTCTAGGTAGATCCGTGCAGATATACTCTATATTTGATGTTACGTATTTTGGTGAGCTCCCCCAAATATTTTTTCCAACTAAAGCACTGTATAGGACCTTGCATTGTCGTGCAAAAGCATAATGCCTCTTGTCAGCATTCCACGTCTCTTTTTATGGATGATCATTCTCAGATTTTTCACCCATGTTTCATCCCCAGTGACATTGTCGAGAAAATCATCACCTTTCTCTGCTTGCCGCTGGCGGCAGAGTCCTATGACACGGGCGTGAGAAATGCCTCTATAACGGTGCCGACTACGTAGAGTAGTAGTCAATGAATCTCTGTAAATATTACAATAAATATTTCTTACTTATTAATGTTTTTGTTTCCTTTATCGGCGATCGGAACTTACTTTCTAGATGACCCTCGTATTTGGATTGATCCAATTAGATCATGAAGCGTCCCATACACAGTGGTTGAACTTAATTCCTAAATTCGGTGGCTGTTATGGAATGTGTCATCCCAGATTTAGCGCCATATAAAATGCTGAAATTCAGAGATAATTTCAGGGCTGAACAACAGTATATATCCATCGTTAATTAACAGGGTTAGGATTTTTAGGTGCACACCCTTTTTCGTAGTTCAAATTAGAGCTCCTGTGAAAGAAACCACAGTATGAAACGTCTATAGTTGAGAATTGAAGAAATTTTTAGCAACTCTTTACCTCTTTTTAAGATCTTTATTTCCCATTTCTCCACCATGCACATAATTCAAACTTCTTTTGTATTTTACTGAAGTTTTTTAATAATATTCTAAAGCCCATTTCATTCTTTAAACCTATCGTTTTTTGGTTTTTTATTTTATTTTATAATTATCTTGGTTTTGTTCCAATATCTAAGATTTTATGTAACTTTCAATGAACTTTTCATCAGCTTGCAGTGGATATGGGAATAGAGAACCTCTCTGCTTTCAGCAAAACCGGGACTAAAGGCTCACTTGCAACAATGAAAAATAATTACTAACATTAAATTTTCCTTTTTAATTTAGCTGGATTTAAGTGAGTTTGTGAATGTAAATTTAAGTAGCACCTTTTTCCGTATTTTTCCTTATTTTAGCAACTTTTCCCTTCCTTTTTCCTTATTGAAATTACACCTGAAAGCCTGTTGATTAACCATAACAAATAAACCAAACCAATTTGGTAGTCAAATAAGTCTCGAAAGTTTAACAATGCAATATATACTATATATAGGATTTATATACTGTAATAATAGTTATCAATTCTTTTAATATATTACCTCTAGATCAATCCTAATGTTATCCTTCTTTCGAGATTTAGGCCTAGACTTTGTACTAGTCTTTTCATATATGAAATATTATTCTAAGGCAGAAATGAGGAACAGAAGAAGTCTTACAAAACCCTGATAATCTCACATTAAGAAAAAAGAATATATGAGAAGTAACACACCATTTGACTCTCTTTTCCAGTAACAATCATGTAAATCCTGTGGAGGGGACTGATTACTTCTGGTTGTTACAGTTAAGTAAGTGTACCATGACTTTATAGCGATGATTCCGTGCGATTTATATTAAAGTGTTTGAGGTCCCTACAAAGGGATTGGCGAATTCATGGAAGATATTGTCTTGACAAGAAAAAATCGTGCAAACACCGAAAAGATTTTGGAAGAATAAGTTTTGATATCCATAATATAGTTGTTAGAATGCTCCTTTAGTTAGAGGGCATTCACTTTTCCAGTCGTCATGCTTTAGCCTCCTACACTCATGGCTCAGAACATTACGATTTATAACAATGCAATCTGACGAGTGATCGTTTTCTTCATCGTACAGTAAATGTATGATATTTTACCAAATTCCTGTAGGCTATAAGTCTCGTAATAGACTACAACTCAAGATCGCAATAAACCACAATTAAAATGGCTAATGGCTAATTTGATACATGTGTCGAAGATTTTTTAAGTCGTAGAATGTAATAATGATTTTATTTTGGGGATCAGCGATTTAAAGAAGTTTATTTGCTAACACTGAGGCAGTGACGAAATGCGGCGCCCTAAAGTTTTATTTAAAATGTATAAATATCTACGCCACAAAAAATGCAAAATAAAATTAGCTAAACAATTATCTATCAGTACAGAAGACAAGTATCTCATAAAATACTGGTAGGCCTATATAGTGACCTATCTATATACTACAGATGTCACATCTCAAGTGACATAGAAATCACACTGTACCATCGCTTTACTTTGTGAATAAATTGTTCCCATAGTTGTCCGGACATCCGAACGGGATTTAAAAAAATTAAAAACAGGGTTTACTAACTTTTGATGTTCTCGTTCTCACTCTTCTTTAAGGCAAACGAACATTACAGACTTTTTCCAGTACGGTACTACTGTAGTTTTATTTTCTAGCCCTGTTCGGAATGTAACGTTTCTTTCTTTTCTAAAATTCATTAGCAGAATTGAAATGTACTGTGTTTTTTAATGAACAATCATAGGCCTATATTTTATTATTTTAATTACTCAGCTCATAGGTTAAAAACTTAGGTCTACATATAAAGTACTGCCAAAACTAAAATTAAGTTATAGGAATAATCCCATGCTGATCTCTTAAGTAAAGTCTTGAACGCTGAAATTTACATGAAGGAGACATATTTTTAGAGTGGCACGATCTCAAGCTTGGGCCCATCGGGAAAATTTCACTTCGTGGTTCGAAGAAATTTAATTTCTCAGAGAACAGAGTGTAGAAGTTATATTTTTGAAAAAAAAAAAAAAAACATAAATTTTAACACTATTACCCATCTAAAACTTGTATTACATAACAGTAGATGCCTTTTAAGGCCAATTCCGTTTAATGCGGACTTTCGGTGAACCGGAGGATCTGGTACCATATAGTCCGGATTAGCGGGATTCTAGTAGTTTGAACATACCCCAACTTTGTCTATCATATACGCCTGTAGCTACCTTACGAAAAGCAATACTTACACCCATACGAAGAACGGACACTTTTATGAAAACGGCTCTGTAAGAATTGAATGCTGGTGAGCCAGGTCCCGTTTCCCATGAGGTGAACATACTAATGGTAGTACAACACCGAGAGTTTCTTCACCTGAAACTTTTTCTTCGCGTCGCGCATAAGCTCTCTGCTGTAAGAAGTGCCATCTTTTATTTATTTATCTCTTTTTGCACTTGTGTTACTTTTTGTTAATGTTTGTGATGCTTCCTGCTCAGAGTCACGATCCGAATTTCTGCAATTCATGAGAGTAAGTTTTGATTTCCGTATGCGGCCCCTCCTTCTTCATAACCGCATTTACTACTGCATTCTATTGTTATACAATTGACATCTTTATTAGATCATGAAATGAAGCATTCATCACTGCAATATGCAACCAGTATGTACGTGCCGTGCAGTATTACCCGCACTTAAGGAAGAATGTTGTGTTTTTCCACTTCGTTCCACGACAAATTATAGAGCGAAGTTAGTAATTTGAAATTAGGGTTTCATAATAAGTAATACATAACGACGAGCTTCATAACCTGTACTTGTCACCGGATATAGTAAAGGTAATTAAATCACGGATGAAATGGGCTGGACATGTAGCGCGCATGGGGGAAGGAAGACACACCTAAAAAATATTGACTGGAAGACCCGAAGGGAAAAGACCTAGACGTAGGTGAGAGGACAATATTAGGATAGATTTAAGGGAAGTAGGATGTGAGAAGGATGTTTGGATGGAGTTAGCACATAATAGGGTTGAACGGCGGGCTCAGGTAAGCGAGGCAATGAAACTTCGGGTTCCATAAAATATATAATATTCCTTTAGATTGCTTAGGAATTGTCTATTGCAATTTAGTAAGTAATAGGTAATATGTAAAACGATTAAATGCACTCAGCTTCTATTTCTATATGAATTATTTCAAAATATGCGATCAAGGGCTTTAGACTACAGAGTCATCGCAAATTATGTTTTATGTCCCGTACATAATCTGCTCTCAAAGTGTTAAAATACATGTTATTGTAATGTTGAGCTAGATCAACAAAATAAAATAAAATGGATAATTGATACCACCAGCTCAACAACCTTTATTTTGTGCCAAGGCCTTTCGATACTTTTGTATTATCTTCAAGGCAACCTGCTATGCTGACATAGATGAATTAATAATAATAATAATAATAATAATAATAATAAATAAACGGCATTGTATTAGAGTACTGTCATTATGATAAATCAACAATTTAAAGCTTCAAAAATATTTTGTTTAAAGCACACACACACAATGGTGAATACACAACAGGAAGGAATCTGGAAGTTGTATTAGTGTTTTAATAAAACTTTTCGAATCTTTTAAGAAGAAAACGCCGTTTAATGCTTAATTATTAACACATCTATGTCTGCATAGCAAGACGCCCTGAGGATGATATAAACGGATCGAAAGGCCTAGGCAAAAATTAAAGGTTATTGACCTCATGATATCAATTATCCACACTATAATTTCTAAATACAATGTGTTTAAAAATCTTTTATACCTTGAGAAATGAAAATAACGTCCATTAATAGACAAGAAAGAAACCGCTTGAGATAAACTTATTGAACGTATATAAAAATCAACATAAGCGCGCCTTATATTGAATTAAAAATTCCATGCATGCGTTATCAAATTGTGAAGTTTATTAGATAGCCAGGTTGTGCTAATTAATAATAAACTTGAACAAACCTAATTCGCTGGATTTTGTATTCTATTTCGTATGTGTCAAAGATTCATGGTGAGAAACATACATTAGTTGGCTAACGGCATCTGGAACTACCTGTCAATTTGAACTAACATCAATGAAACGAATGTACGAATATATTGGATATAAAACAGAAATAGCTTCACATTATTTTAAAATTGGGACAAACAACGTATTATAACGCGCTTAAGCACCTTACTGCGTCATGAAAAGCATGCACCTATTGGAGGCTTCAAAGGATATTCACAGTGGAATTACAAGAGACCATCAGGAAACAAACC
Organism: Ectobius pallidus; assembly: GCA_964059195.1. Classification (NCBI taxonomy): domain Eukaryota; kingdom Metazoa; phylum Arthropoda; class Insecta; order Blattodea; family Ectobiidae; genus Ectobius; species Ectobius pallidus. The sequence continues at coordinate 43,244,463 of CAXKWD010000002.1, read as the reverse complement.
CCGGTCTTTGGTTAATAATATTCTATGCTAATCACCGGTCGAGAGGCTGGACTTCACTGAATGGGGCCAATATAATATATATTATATGATGATGAGTGTTCTGCCCGAAGGCAGGTCTAGACCCGGGACGAAGCCATGGGGTGATGACCACGACTCGTCCGAGGTGATTCAGGCAAGGATGATACCGCGGCGATTTGCCATTGCCTCTCGCGGGATGGGAATGAAAGGACACACACAACACCCAGTCCTGAACCCAGGAAGGAAATTTTCCACCACTGATAAATCCCCGACCCGGCCGGGAATCGAACCCGGGCCGCCAGGGTGAAAGGTAGTCACGCTACCAACTCACCCACGGCGGCGGACATTTTTTATATATTATATAATATATATTAAATAAAAAATTAAACCATATAATAGTTGGGAACAATCAGGAAGTGAGAACATTTTTAATTACGTAGCCTATTTTCATGTCAATAACCATTTCCCGCATATGGATGATTGGACCACACCCTAGCATCCTTCTACGGTCGAAGCACCTGTCTTGATGTAGGCTCAGCAGATGCATCACTAAACTTATACAATCCATACATTTTTAATACAGATTATTCTTCCGGCTTTTGTTGTAAGCTGTAAGATTGCCTCATGTTTAAGGCCGGTATTCTAAAAAAAAAAAAAAAATTATTAAAATTGCTTTGAGCAAAGAAAATGACCACTCTTTGCTTAAAGAAGTTGAAAAATAAAACGGTATTGATGATTCTTTGAAGGCTTTCTACATTAGATAACAATTTTCCCGGTGTTCACACCAATGGGTCTAAAATGACAGCTAAGCTTCGAGAAGTAAACGGCGCAAAAATAGTTGCTAGTATTGTTCAAGTTGAAATGGCGGACATGGAGGGCTTCCCGGATTAGTGATCAGCCCAATGCCGGGGCCACCTCCTCCGAGACAACACGAACACGTAGAACAAGAAACACCATTCACACTCCTAACAAAGCGAGAATGGGATGAAGATGATAATGACGGTCAGATGATATCTGGGAAACACAAGGGCCTAAAGTTACCCGACACCCAGAAAAAACCCAACCTAGGCAACTTGGTCCGACCAGGATTCGAACCTAGGCCCGCTGCGTGAGAGGAGCGAACGCATCCCCTACGCCACAAGGGGGGGCGGATGTTTATTCATATTACAAATATCAGAAAATGACATAATGAGAATGCAGACTTTTCAAATTACATACCTACTTGTTGAAATCAAATTTTAAATTCAGTTGTTTTTATGAAATGCCTTCCATTGTAGGATTAGATGTTAGTACGTAAGAATATGAACTCAAGGGTGTGAAGCATACTTTAGAGCAGGTATTTCAGAGTTTAATTATACGTTCCTTGGAAGGAAAGAAAAAGGTCAAAGAACAAATTACTATACACACATTAGTAGCTTCTGGACTTGATCTTGCCAGTATGTTATTTTAGAAAACAAAACTTTGAAAATAGATAAGACTGTGACAAATTCTGCATAAAGCAAAACAGCTTATTAGCATACTCGTTCACATACATGCACGATATAGCTCAATTATCCTTAAGTTACTACTAACTATGTAGCAAATTTTGTCTACAGTAAGTAGATTTCTTATCTCTTTTATACAACCTAACTTTTCATCTCATGTATACCTTACTAACAGGTAAGCTTACCCGCGTTTATTAATTCAACCACTAGATTTATTTTAAAATTATTTAATTAAGAACGAAATAAATAAAACTTATTTATTAACACTGATATCGTTTTTACATAAATTGCACTAACTGCATAATTTTATTTTTAATTATAACTTACTGCTACGGGGTTGGTGGTGGCACAAATAATAGCAAAAAATATAGAAGGCTCGGTATTATACAAAAACAAAATAGTGTTTCATCATAGATCTTCCGGATAAATTATAGGCTTTTTAAGTGCCCAACGGTTAGGATTGTTTGCATTTCCAACTTTCCAATTTAAAAAAATTAAATGTACTTACACAAAAGCATTAAAAAATATACTATATAACATATTTAAATTATTAATTTTTATACACTCACAGTCCTCTATATGAAGGCTACTTAAAAATACTGTATACTTAAATATATAAGTAGTTAAATATTTATTTAATAAGTAAATAAATTTGGTGTTTAAATATTAGTAGCCGTTCCTCTTTTAATATATGCAGCACTGCACTTTCACAATAAAATGTTGCTAAGGTTATTTTTTATTAAGGATCCACTTAACCGGATTTCTGCATAACAGGATGATATCACTCATCAGTTAGTTCGGACAGTTCGAGTTCTACTGTATTTCTACCAGGACACCAAGTAGACTTCCTTCAAAAGCATTATTAATAGGAAAACATTTTCCAGTACTTAGCGTGTTTTTAAAATACTTAGGCCAGCTCTAGTACAAGGAATATTAAGACAATGAAAGATGCTTAAAACCTTTCTATCCGCAAGTCTAAAACGATTGATGGCATTGTCTGCGATTTACACGCTGCTCTGGGAATATTGCGTAATACTGAAAAGATCAATGTCCGACATCATCACTGCTGTAAATGAACGCCGTTTTACCGTGAGCGTATCCCGACAATATTATGTTATTGTTATATCATGAAAATTGCATGAAACTGTATTTTTGTAACAATACAATTAAGGTCTTTTAAAATATTTAAAAATCATTTTGCTAATTCTCCATGAGAATATTGGTAATAGGTTATTTAACATTTTCACTGCTACTGACGCATAAATAGGCAACCGAAAACTGTATAAACACAGAGATATACGATTAAAATTTTTTATGTAAAATTCGTGGATTTTTATCCATATATGAAGACAGTCTTTCATGGGAACCAATTACTCCAATGAAACTTTTTTCATTGAATTAAAACTTTGAGCCCATTTAATTTTGAATGAAAATAATGAACACTTTTTCATTTGATAATTGAATTTATAAATATAGAAATAAAGCTCACAGTTTTTCCAAATTCTACATTTAGACCTACAATAGATTTAGAAATAATGGCTAGACAAAAAAAATTATTCCCTATAACGAGCAACTATTAGACTAAATTAGCATATTTGATATCTTCAGGGAGGAATAATCGAATCTGATCTAATCGGGTGATTATTAGGCATTTGAAAAAATATTTTCTGAATATCAGAATAATAAAATTGATTACTTTATCCAATAGCACGCAACAGAAAAAAGTAAGTTAAACTATGAAAACAGTGAAATCTTAGTAGTTCTGAGTAGTTATTGCATTTTAGAAAATAAATCCCCCTTAAAGAAAAGGTCACAAAATATTAAACCGGTACAGCAATTTGAATTTGAATTTTCATTTCATCCTCAGAAGGCACATAGATTTTAACAGTTAAGTTATATTTTTGAACTTTAAAGTTAGTAAACTCAATTCAATTTATGAAGCCATATGAATGTGTGTTGGACTATACCAATATTTCGTGATTTATAAGAGGAGTTTCATACGAATTAAATTTATTATGTGACCCACCTACAAATACTTTGGTATCCTATCAGTGTTTCACGGTATAACGAAATACACAGTAGTATTAGTAAAATTAACATTTAAGTGTTTGAATACTATTATTTTAATTTTTCTAAGCAATTACTTTTAAAGTCACAATTTGGCTTGTTACATAATTTGAAAGGGAAAAATAAAAATTAATTATCTAAAAGGCTTTTCCTCATTCATTTAAATATCGGTAGACCTACTTAATTTCCAGGAACTGATAAAATATTCTATTGCAGTTATTTTTAATTGCATATTCTTGTACGTAGTTGCCTATGAGTATTATTATAAATGAATATAATATGATCGGAAATTTATAATATGATTTTAATTTCGTTATCTTTTAGCCAATAAATCTGTGTATCTGAGGTTTCAGCGTAAAAATGAAGTTAATTTTTGGCTAGTTGAGTTAAGTACCCTACAGTTTCTATGAGACAATTAATTATTTATACCGTATTTTACTTTGGTAAAACGGCTTACGTGAAAGGATACCTCCTTAAGGAAATAACCGGATTATATATCGTATGCTATATTCTACTTATTCATAACGGGTAAAATAATTAAATATATTTTGTTCTCGTAAGCCAAGTATCTATTCCACTCTGTATTTAAAAACAATTACATGAAATAAAAAAAACCATAGCCAGAAATGTTTTTGAAATTAGTATTCATCAAACATGTCTCAATACGAGAAACCTTGTTATCTTAAAAACGAAGATCTATGACTTACGCCCTTTTACCCCGAGACCTCAGATATTGTATAGTTTAATTATGTTTATTTTAACGAACACTGTTTTCATTGAGAATATTTCCAAATGGGATATTAAAGTGGCAGGGTTCTCTTCGATAAAAATTCTCACAAAAAAATTCCTCATTGCCGAATGGTGTTAAAACCACTATTTCCTAGTATTTCACGCATTTAACAAACACACGAGTCTCATCCTTACCTTTGCGAGTCACTTGTGAGGTAATCCTTAGCAAGCCGTCCGATGGAAGCAATGCCCTCTCCGCTGCCGATACGTAAACTCGACTCACAGAACCAACACACACACAAATGTTCCTGTCAGTGTCTAGAATCAAACTACGATTCTTCTTCTTCTTACCACGAGGACCAACACAACAACTATGACTTCCTTGGTTCAACTTTTCTTAGTTTTATAAGTGGTATACCCTGAAGCGGAAACAAACGGTATACCATTGGCTAACAGGCTTCTCTCACGTCACAGGATTGGTTAAGAGCACTAGGAAGGAATCTTCACCGGTCTGTAGGGCGTCGGCTTTCGGAGACAGTACTGTTTTCACTGCCATGGTCACTGGGTAGAGACGGGGACATTGTTACAGCTACTGCTACTTGTTTCGCATATTCCAGCTCTGCCAAAATTTTTAAAGGCCAACTCCCGGTTGACCTTGAAATTTCTTGCTACATAAATATAATCAATATGTGTACTAGGTCTCGTTTATGTTTATCACTTAAAATATACGGTATTATAAAAATGAAAGTTTAATCTGGACGGGGATCGAATCCGAGATTTCAGCTTCATACGCTGACGCCTAAACCAATAGGATTTCACAGAATGAAGCCAGCCCCATTTCAAATTCCTCCAGTCTATGATTACCGCCTTTAAAATTCTAGGAAAGTAATTTTTTGACAGGAATGGACAGCTTAATACTCCACTTCTCGCAATATGCAGCAGTTTACGTTTTCAACATAAAAATAAGATAATTAATAGGCAAACTGAGAACATTTTAATTTAAATCGACAAAAACATCTGACAGTATTTTCCAAGATAATTGGAATATCAAATGGAAATCAATGTTCGAAAATTACTAGAGTTTGTGAATTTACTAACGATACATTTCGGGGTTTTAACATTTTGATGACTATATAATAATCAACACTGCACTACACTTCATTCATGTTTGGGTAGTGAAATAGCACCAATAAACTGTAATTAAATATGATATAAGACAAACGAACAGGACAGGCAATATTAATCGACAATCTAAGAAATAAAAATGTCATTTATTCATTACACTTTGTCAATTCGAAAAACAATGGAACTGAAGAAGAAACACTTCACTTACCAAGAGACAACCATGGTTATTAGGTTTCGAAATTATTTTTTAAGATTCAAGGTTAAGAAAGATGAGTAAAATTGTAAATCTGCGGATAAGTCGGGACAATTTTTTTAAACATTTAAATTTATTTTTTAATTTTATATCAGCTATGTTTATACTCCTTTTAGCTTCCAGGCTATATCAGGAGTTCGTGATCTGTGTCTATACAGTAGGGTAGGCCATGGAACTATTGCTTGTCAATTGTTGATATTAATTTAAATGGATATGATATAGGATGAAATGGTGAAGATGATTCATGGTATGTAAATATCCAATTTGGAATTTTCCTTTACGACTGGGGAAACCATGAAAAAACCAATGTCAAATTGGCTGGCCATGGGATTTGAACCTGGGACCTCCCGAATGTATGGCCAAGACGTTACCATCTCGGCCACCTCGCTCGGTACAATTAATGTTGCCCGGGCACATAAAGATAAATAAATACTATCGATCGCTACCAAGAATAAAATAGTCACTACTTTTAAAGTCGGTACACTTTCAACTTGACGATCATCTGATTTTTTGAAGTAAAACTTCTTTAGTGGCGGTAGAGGGTGAATCGGGAAAATCAGTCACACTAAAACCGTCACGAAATCAGTCACAATCAGTCACGAAATCAGTCACACTCAAAACCGAACAAAATTACTTGTTTCGGTGCGGACTGCGCAGAAAACAATCAACTCAATGATTAGGAGTAATCAAAGGAAATTTTTCAGACCTTACTTCCTCAATGGCAATATACAATTCCTAAGCAATCTAAAGGTATATTATCTATATTATGGAACCCGGAGGTTCATTACCGCGCAAATCCAAAATTAAAAATCCAAAATTAAAAAATACAAATTAAAAAAAAAAAATTAAAAACTATAACATCCAAAAATCCAAAATTTAATAAATAATAAAATTTAAAATTTAAAAATCCAAAAATAAAAATCTAAAAAATAAAAATAAACAATTCAAAGATCGAAAATTTAAAAAATCCAAAATTAAAAATTCAAAGATCCAAAATTAAAAAGTCTAAAATCCAAAATTTAAAAAGTCCAAAACCCAATATTAAAAAGCCTAATAATGCAAAATTGAAAAACTCCAATAATCAAAAATTGAAAAAATAAAAAAAATAAAATAAAGTTTTACTTCTGTCGCGTGGCGTTCCACGCACTCTTTTTTTTATTATTCGCTATATTATTATTATATTGATATTTTTATTATTAGCTACAATCGAAGAACTAGTATGCAATACACACTCATGTTTTCGGGTAGTTTCTTAAAGTTTTTCTCGATTTCCCAATGATCCACATACCATTATTGTATATTCTTCATTATTTTACAACCTCTCCCATTGTAGGGACGTTTAATGCGGCACATGTCGCCCGGGCCTTACAGAACCAAGACCTGTTGGGCAAGGGATTACGGATTATCTTTGGATCGCATACAGAGAAGGACATGGAGGTCCGCCGGATGGGTGAAGATGTCAATGCCTGGGCCAACTCCGAGACAGGATGAAACACATCAGTCGTACTCAAACTTATTCCGAACAAGACGCGGGTGGGATGAAGGTGATAATTAGACTTCGGATTTTAGGTAAAAACCTATTTTAATCCTTAAATGATATATGGACGAAAACTTGCATATGCATGTTTCATAAGGGTCTATGCCTAAAACTGATACTTTTATAGGACCTAAAACAGCCTATTTTTACGTTAGAGCCTAATATTGCCTTTTTGCTTGTTTTTCCTCTAAATTCTAGTATTTATTTTCAATTAGTACTAAATGTTTAGCTCGAAATGTGCAGTAGGCCTACATGACACACTTGTGACGTGGTTAAATAGTAAGGAATGTTTCGTCTTCAGTAGAAAAATTTCTTGGAATTTCCTAGGGATTAGGTTTTCACTGTTATGGTTGTAATATAGGCCCTAGTAATAGGTCTACATAATTCTGTTTACCATAGGCCTATATCTGTGTTTTATCATGATTATTGATTAATGGTGACTTCAGTAAGTATAATATTCTGCATTGGAATTGAGATATTTCAGAAAATTGGCAACTTAACGATTTTATAAGAGACTATTTTTCGATTTTTAGAACCTATTTTCCAGTTTTTAGAGCCTATTTTAGGTACCTAAAACAGCATTTTTAGCGACCTAAAAATTCGAAGTCTAGTGATAATGACAGCCAAATTATGTCCGGGGACCACGAGGACCTAAAGTTACCCGACATTCATCTCACAGGTGAGGAAAAACACTTAGGTATCTTGTCCGAGCTAAGAATCGAACCCCGGTCCTCTGCGTGATGGGAGCGAACAGGTGTATCTTACATAATATTTTTGAACGTATGTTACTTAAATTACATATTATAGAGCCTTACTTTAGAAATGGCTTCAGCTTGACATATAAAAGTATATTTTAATTGCACAATAATGCTTATCATTTGGTAAAGTTATTCATGAAGCTACTTATTAGCTATCTGGTAATAAATAATCTGTCCCATCGTCTATGAGTTAATCCCCTTTAAACATAACATAAAATTTATCAGAGATAGTAAATCAATGATATTATAGCTTCCACGATCTGCTAACCGTTACGTTACCCACTTTCTAACGTAAGTGTGTCCTGAGGTGGAAAATATTGAGATTCTTTATCTCAAGTTATTATTAACATTTTAGTCAGTCATGGTCATCGAGATAAATAGAAACGTTTTTCGCTCAAGCAACTATTTCTCTCCCCTCTCCCTCTTTTGTACTTCTTTTCTTCTCTCTCTCTCTGTATGTAATATAAGTACACGATCTCACCCACACATATAGGAGGGGGTCTATTAGCAAACCCGGCAATCTCCATTATGAAAAGAGATAGAGGTGTTAACTTCTAATGAAAGTTTAATGCATTTCCTGCTACACGTTTAGTGTGTGTGTGGCAAATCCAACTTCCCACATAAGAGAGGATCTCAGATCTTTTTTTCACATTGGAGATACACCCTCGTATATATATATATATATTATATATAATATATATTATTTATATATATCATATAAATATATTATAAGTTATATATCATATAAATATATTATATACATCATATAAATATATTATATATATCATATAAATATATTATATATATCATATAAATATATTATATATATATATTAGTTATATATATTATATATATTTATATATAATATATAGTATATATTATATATTTATATATATATATATAGGCCTACGTATATATATATAATTCATATGAGGGGTCTATTACCAAACCCGGCAATCTCCGTTCTGAGAAAAGATAGAGATACTATCTTCTAATGAAAGTGTAATGCATTTCCTATTACATATTTAGTGTATATGTTGCAAATCCCACTTCCCAAATAATGGAGGAACTCAGATTTGCAACACATATACTAAACATGTACCAGAAAATACCTTAAACTTTCGTTAGAAGATAGCATCTCTATCTTTTATCAACACGGAGATTGCCGGGCTTGTTAATTGACCCCATGTATATATCCAAAACAACAACACAGGATGAAGACAGTAAATAGCAAGGAGCAGGAAAGCAGTGCACGACCGAAAAGCGAAGACCTAAACCCACAGTGTGAGACGATTGCTATTTTGCAATTGAATTACTCCACCCATATAATTATTATGAACAAAATAAGTTTATTATATAAACTTATTAATTAGAATAATAATATAAATATTAATCAATTATAGCTTTGCATTTCTAAGAACATTATAGGAATAAGTTAAATTCACTACAATTATCTGAACAAGTTACAGCAGAAATGGAATAAGAACATAACATTTGCAATATTATGTTCCGGCTGGACTTGTGTGAATATTGAAACGAGACAGATTTCCCGGAACGTAAGAATAGGCTTAAGAACTATACTAAAGGATCTCAGTGGGGTGTAGGAGACAGTCATTCATCACGAAACTCACTGCTATTGAACTAAAAACGTAGAGAAAGAAGAGCTTACTGGCTCTATTGAAATTTAAAGACTTAGTAAGTGGGAAAGTTCTTACTCTATGGCGCTTCGGGGAATCTAGCTTCATTTCTGGTTACTGACAGCGTGGGCAAGTACTGCCATCCACGTGTATTAGCGTCTATGCTGGGTAAGGAGCATAGCCAATGAAATAAGGGTTTGTATCTGAAGATTCTGATACACAATGTAATTTGCTGTAAACATAGCTATTAGAGGCTAAAAGAAATACAAGGCGTATTGGACTTTGAACGATGAGAAGTGGGGACACGCAGAACTTGGTATCGACACTCTCTCGTCTACGCTCTAAGTGAGTGGAGGCGATCTTCTCTGCATCCAGCTTCCGACTTAATAGAAGTCGGGAAGCTATTAATATTCTTCGGTCAGTAAATGATTTAAGTATCATTTACTGCAGTATTATTTAAATCTACGAATATATTCAGGTTTGAGGTACGGCTTAATTACAGCTGAGTACCAACTTAAATTCAGTGTGTATCAAACTGTAAGTACCAGTGAATCAACGACTTTACAAGGCATTCTTGTGAATACGCGAGGTTAGGGAGAAAGACACCTTAATAGCGAAATCCACTCATCTGAAGTCGAAGTTCACATACGACGAATATTCTACAAAAAGCCTATTAACTGTTCTGTAATTATATTAAAATAAACAACACTCATACCAGTTAACCAGGGAGTTTTAATTGCATAAGAATATAAAGTAGACTGTTTCTAAGAGCTATAAATACCCAGATTGTGCCCCCGATGATACTGAAGATAATCTCTGCTCTGACTGTAGCGACACCGTGGCTGTAATTGGTTATGCAACCCGCGAACCGTTACATACGTGGCTTACCCAATCGATGGGGCTTGAAAAGACTCGAAGCTAAATTGTGTTGAATCAGAATATTTTAAATTAAAACAATAACTGTTACACGCATCATTAAGTAGAGACTACAGACATTGCAACGATTAACGGGATAGATAAATTCAAGATCCGAGTAAGAAGAATCAGGAGTGGGCAGACCGAAGATAGAATACCGGAGCAGCAGTAAAAAGCCTTGTAAAAATCTAGTTTATAAGAGGGTATTATTGCTAGCTATAAGAGGGTATTATATGTATTTGTGTTTTGTGAAGGGTATGATTTATATGTATGCAAAGGTGAGTGAGCATGATTTTTATACATTGAGTGATCCCAGTGCAATAAATAAAGCTAGGGTTGTGTAGAAATGATGACGTTAAGGAACGGAAAAGCCGTAATTTCAAATATGGAAAATGAGGAAATAAATAACAGTCAAGATGTGCTAACTGATAGTGAGATAGACCAAATTCAAGGGAACGAAATTGTAGTAGGTAACCAGGGAATTAATAGTAATGAATCTGAAATGCTAGTAGATAACGAAAGCCTAGTAATTAATCAGGAGACTAGTGAGGAGAGGGAACCAGAGATTTCATTAGTTCAGGAAGATAGGCCTTGTGAAAATACAATGTCGAATCAAGTAAAAGGGGGAGAAGGAATGTCGGCGTTAATAGAGGCGATGATGATCAAAATGGAAGAAAATAGTAGGACATTAGCTAAACAGTTAGAAGAAAATAGCAGTAAATTAGCTGAAAAGATTGATAGCAAGATGGAGGAAAATAGTAGCAAAAATTTAGAGGAAACTAGAAAGATAGGGGAAAAATTGGATAGGAGTACCAGTGAGATGAGGTTAATGATTGATCAATTATCTGATAAATCAAAGAAAACTGAGGATAGGGTAAATAAACTCTCAGACGAATGTAAAGTAACAACTGTAAAATTAACTAAAAGAATCGACCATGTGCAAAACAAAGTCGAAGAAAATAGAAAACAGTTGGAACAGAAAATAGAGCAGGATATAAGAACCCAGAATAAAAACTTGGAGGATAAATTAGTTCAAGCTTTGTCAGTGGATATGGGGGTAATAAGTACTAATATTCAAGGGCAGGTAAATGACATTGAAACTAAACTAAATAAAATAGTTGCAGTACAGAATAATGTGACTAAAGAGGTTAATGATCATGCTGATAAACTAAGTAGGATGAGTAATGACATTTCTTGTACCGGAATTCAGGCTAATGGTAGAGGGGTTTGTTCACAATTAATTCATTGTTCGAATGGGGAAAATACTAACCCACACGGGAGTCAAGATAGTGAACTGAGGACTCCGAGCATAAGCCTAGAATCAGAAAATTCGCGAGGTGACCTAGGCCTACACGACAATGTTGTTATCCCAGTAACTGGTTATAATAATACCCATGTAAATAAAATCGCGGATTTAGATTGGCCTTTGCCTTATTATAATGATGAGAAAAATGCTAATCCTCATGAATTTATAAGAGAGCTAGAGACATACTTTAAAGTTAAAGGCATTCGTGAAGAATTTAAGATATTGGTTGTTCAGAGGTCGCTTGGAGGTAGTTGTAAAGACTGGATGCTAGTTGTGATGAGAGAGGGAACTGGGTACCAAGAATTCAAAAAGTTATTTATGGATAAATATTGGAGCGATTCACGTCAGAGTGAAGCTAGGACTGAACTCTATTCAGGGCATTATAATGAACAAGGGAAAATGTCGTGTACTGAACATTTCGTAAGACTTATAAAATTAGCCAAGTCGCTAAATATAGTTTCCGAAAAAGAGGTCATCCAAATTGCAATGAAACACTTCGGTCCAGATATTCATAAATTGTTAATGGTGGCAAGACCGCAATCCTACTCGCAGATGCTTAGCTTGTTAACGGAGTTTGAGGAGGGCGAGAGAGCCATAAAGAACTTCCATAGTTATCAATGGCACAATAATACTCAAAATTATGGAGGAAATCAAGCACAGTACGCAGGCGCTAGCCGGAATAATGAGAATTATAATGACAGTAATGGTAGGCCTACACAAGGTTATCAGAACGCCAGGGGGAATCATTATAATTACGGGAACGGAAGAAATCAGAATAATTATAATTACGGAAATGGAAGAAATCAGAATAATTATAATTACGGAAACGGAAGAAATCAGAATAATTCTAATTACGGAAATGGAAGGAATGAGAGGGTAAATAATAATAGTTACAGAGAAAACCAAAATACTAATAATGGTTTACGTAACACCAACAATAATCACACTGATGACAGAAATAGGTCACGACCTCAAAGCGTGGGAATAAATCACATAGCTTTCCAGGAACAAGAGAGAGGAAATGTAGATCAAGTTTACCGATATGGACAGTTACAAGACGGTCGGTACATTCCTCATCAAAATAACGGGACGGATAATTGTAACCACGTGCCAGATTCACAACATAGATTAGATCCTAATGTGAATGCATTTCATCACTCTCAAGCCGACACAACAGGTGTAGGAAGTGACAGATGTCAGCCCGAGGCTTTAAACTCAGCATAGATGCGATAGCAGGTCATATCTCATCTAACTCGTGCCCAGTGACCTCAGGGGACTCCCCACAAGTAAATAGAAATGATGTAAATACCGTAGAAGTGTCTTATGACTTGAATAAAAAGTTAAACCAACACATTTTATGTCCACCACAGATTAACGCAAAGATAGGCAAATTAAATGTACAAGTTCTCGTAGACTCTGGTAGCGTTTTAAGTGTATGTAGTGAAAAATATTACTTAGAACTCAAAGCGCATAACATAAAAATGCAGGAGATGAGCGTACCTGGAATGTACTGTACTACTGCCATTAAGAAAACAAAGTACAAGATTAATAAACAAGTAATGATACCGTTAGAGATAGGTGGGTGGCACACAGAGATTTACATGTTAATTGTTAAGGATCTTACCCATAATTTTATATTAGGGTGTGACATGTTACAACAATATGAAGGGATTTTAGATTTTGGCACAAATAGTCTTACAGTAAAAGATGGAAATAAAGTTACTGAAATTCCGTTTCTCACGACTCATACAACAAATCATCATACATGCTCCGAACAAGAATTAGCTATCCAAGACGAATGCTTTATTATTGAGAGTTTATCAACTGTGCAATTAGATAATGAGGGGGAGGAGTTTTCAATTATGCAGAATGTAGGCCTATCGAGCCCAAGCAATAATATTGAGAATCAGAATGGCGGAACGCCAGATCAGTATCAGAAACGCACGGAAATTGATGAATTTAATAATACATTTGTAGAGGAAGTATACGAAATCGGATCGAGTAATGAGATAAACTTGTGTGAAACAGATGTCTGTGATCAGGAAAATTATAGTGAGAATAACGGAGATGACGAGGCTGAAAAATTGCGAGAATCTGAGATCTTAGAAATTTTAAGAAGTAAAGTGGCCAGCATCACGTCTATTACGGATCAACAAAAGGAACAATTGTTTACTGTACTGATTAATAATATGGGCGTATATAGTAGTTCTCCGGGGTGTTGCCTTGTATATGAACATGCCATACAGATGGATAACCCGCCGATTTTTAATCACAAAAGTAGGCCACTGCCATTATCAATTAGAGAGGAGGCGAATAAAGTTATCGCTAAGATGTTAAAAGAAGGGATTATAGAAAAATCAGACTCCCCATATGTCTCTCCGGTTTGTTGGGTATATAAGCAGGATAAATCTTTGAGAATGACCCTGGATCTGAGAACAGCGAATATGTATATGAGGCCCGATCGGTACAAAACCGAACCGATTGACCACCTATTAGCAAAAATGGGGGAAGCAAACTACTTTTCAAGTATCGACCTCACTTCTAGCTTTTGGCAGGTTTCATTAAGGAAAGAAGACAGAAAATACTGCTCTTTTGTCCACCAAGGGTCGGTGTTCTCGTTTACACGCACACCATTCGGGATGAAAACTTCAGGAAGCGCGTTGCTGCGGGCACTTAACGTTATGTTCCCTGAAGGCACTGGGCCGCATATTACTGCATATGTTGATGATTACTTAATTCATACGCCTGATTTCGAAACCCACCTGGAAAAACTAGATTTAGTATTGAGAACTTTCTTAAGTTGTGGGATGACTATAAACCCAAAGAAATTGAGCCTATTCCGTGAAGAAGTAAAATTTGTGGGGTACATCATATCTAGGCAAGGAGTGTCAGCAGATCCAGACAGGATAAAATCAATTAGCAATATTAGTAGACCGAAGACGGTGAGGCAAGTCCGAAAAATCCTCGGAATATTTAATTACCAGGATAGGTTTCTCCCCGGTTATGCAGAGCATGTGGCACCCCTCAGAATGCTACTTAGAAAGCAAAATAAATTTAGATGGACTGAGGTGGAAGAGGAAGCATTCCAAAAGACGAAAGAACTCTTTCAGAAAGCGGTGTTGCTAGAAAGACCGAGAGATGACCTGGACTATATCGTATATGTGGATGCCTCATGTGTAGCCGTTGCCGGTGCGCTAATGCAAGAATATGAAGACGGAAGTCAACATTTGATTGCCACTACATCGAGGGGATTGACACCTGTCGAGAGTAAAGGGTCGGTGACATGCCTAGAGATTATCGGAATGTATCACGCTTTGACTAAGTTTCAGCAGTACATATTCAATCGAAAAACTATTGTATACACAGATCATATAAGCCTAACCTTCCTGAATAAAATGAGACTTGGTAACAGTAAATTATCACGTTACGTTCATGAGTTGAGTCAATTTGATCTAGAGATAAGACATGTTGCGGGCCGAGATAACTTGCTATGTGACTATATGTCAAGGAACAAAACAGGTATTTCTGAAGTCGCCGGAGGCGAAACAAACCCTGTCGCTATAATGCAGGTCAAGATGTTTAAAGAGCTGACATTGCAGCGGGACTTTAAGCATATAGTGGAATTCCAGAGGCGTGACCCGGAAATAGAGTTAGTCAGATTAGGCCTAACAGAATTAGATCAGAATGACAATGACGTAACGGAGGACGTGAAGTACCAAATACTGAATAATGTTGTATATAAATTATGTGGCCAAGGGAAGAAAGAATGGAAAATGTATATACCGGAAGAGCTAGAGAATAAAATTATTGCAATAGTTCACGAACGGTTAGGCCATTCAGGTACCGGCAGAATGTTGTTGTATATACAAGATAAAATGTACATAAAGAACTTGGGAAGGAAGATTAGGAAATATGTGAGCTGTTGCGACTTATGTCAGAAAGCGAAGCCATTGAACATCAAATATGATAGAGAACCCATGCCCGTGTTTAGGGAAAGTAAAGGGGAATTAGTAGCGCTAGATTTTCATGGACCACTAGTCGCTGGAGAGCATGGTATGCGGTACATTCTGATAGTTTATGATGTATTCTCCCATTTTGTTAAATTGTATACAACCCGTACGGCAACTACGACTGCGATCATAAGAAAATTGGAAACGGACTATCTGCCGAAGTATCAGCCTATCTCTGCTATCATTTCGGACAATGGGACACCCTTTGTTAGCAAGAAGTTTAAAGATAAGCTATCTGAACTTGGTATAAGACGGTACAACGTGGCAAAATTCCATCCCCAAGTAAACGTGGCAGAAAGAGGGTTGCGCGATCTGTCTCTGTACTTGCGTGCGCTCTGTCATAAAAGGCACAATGCGTGGGTCCGGTATATTCAGCCAATAGAGGATATACTGAACCACACGAAGAATCCGGTGACCGGAGTCGAGCCCGTAAGACTTATGGCAGATGACGAACCGAAAACACTCATTCCAGGCCTACCAATAGCTATCCCGCATGACGGAGTAAACAGAAAGCTAACAGATTACTGTCGCATTGCAATTGAAAACATTAGAAAGAGTGTCGCGAAGCGCAAGGAAAAAGCTAAGAGACACAAAGCTAAATGGAGTCCTGTTGTGGGAGATAAATTATTGATACGCAGAAAGAATCTGTCAAACGCAGCAAATAAAAGAATGTCTCGTCTCGAGTTAATTTATAGAGGACCGTTTATAGTGACCAACATTTTTAATGGTATCTGCTATGAAGTGACTGATCCCAAAACTAATAAAGTAGTGGGACGGTACAATCTTTCATTTGTGAGGCCATACAAAGAATAACCAGTTAAATGGGTGAAACAGCAGTGGAGTAGGCTCGGGTCATTTCACTAGAATTAAGGCACTGAAACTGAGGGTATTATTATTGTAAGTATACATGTCCGCGGAGCAAATATGTAGCGAAATGTAGGCTTTCAATATAACCTCTAAAAGTGTGAAATTCTTTGGACGTGCATAAAATATATCCTATGCCGATTATATTGTTGTTATTTAATTGTAATATGGACTTCGACACTTATATCCGTCGATCTTTTATTGTTGTTATCTCTTTTTAAATCTGGACGTTGTACCAAATATATCCGGTCACGCTTTTATCTAGGTTAGAATATATTTAATAAGTGTTTTCAAGTGTTTATATTCATAGGGTAAATTAGGTTTTGTATTAATGTTTCATTATTACCTGATGAGGTGAGGTATCTGTGGTCACGATCTAAGATAGCCTACCGTGTGCGAAGGGTGTAGTGTGTGAGAGAGTAAGGAAATATTGTAGTATGAGAAGGATGAATGAAACAGTTGTGCCAGGTATAGGAAATGTCATTCACTCATCAAAACAAATCGTAGTACTGTGAGAAGGGTGGAAAGTATTCCATGGTATAGAATACGAGTTAGCACAAAGGTCATCGTACTGGGATCCATAACAAACTCTGCTCACTTACGTCACACTAAGCACTTCATGTCAGGAGTAAAACAGAATTACTCCGTAAATTTGAAATTTTGAATACAAAACATAAATTTCCGTAGAATTCTCTTGGGCATGTGAGACGATTGCTATTTTGCAATTGAATTACTCCACCCATATAATTATTATGAACAAAATAAGTTTATTATATAAACTTATTAATTAGAATAATAATATAAATATTAATCAATTATAGCTTTGCATTTCTAAGAACATTATAGGAATAAGTTAAATTCACTACAATTATCTGAACAAGTTACAGCAGAAATGGAATAAGAACATAACATTTGCAATATTATGTTCCGGCTGGACTTGTGTGAATATTGAAACGAGACAGATTTCCCGGAACGTAAGAATAGGCTTAAGAACTATACTAAAGGATCTCAGTGGGGTGTAGGAGACAGTCATTCATCACGAAACTCACTGCTATTGAACTAAAAACGTAGAGAAAGAAGAGCTTACTGGCTCTATTGAAATTTAAAGACTTAGTAAGTGGGAAAGTTCTTACTCTATGGCGCTTCGGGGAATCTAGCTTCATTTCTGGTTACTGACAGCGTGGGCAAGTACTGCCATCCACGTGTATTAGCGTCTATGCTGGGTAAGGAGCATAGCCAATGAAATAAGGGTTTGTATCTGAAGATTCTGATACACAATGTAATTTGCTGTAAACATAGCTATTAGAGGCTAAAAGAAATACAAGGCGTATTGGACTTTGAACGATGAGAAGTGGGGACACGCAGAACTTGGTATCGACACTCTCTCGTCTACGCTCTAAGTGAGTGGAGGCGATCTTCTCTGCATCCAGCTTCCGACTTAATAGAAGTCGGGAAGCTATTAATATTCTTCGGTCAGTAAATGATTTAAGTATCATTTACTGCAGTATTATTTAAATCTACGAATATATTCAGGTTTGAGGTACGGCTTAATTACAGCTGAGTACCAACTTAAATTCAGTGTGTATCAAACTGTAAGTACCAGTGAATCAACGACTTTACAAGGCATTCTTGTGAATACGCGAGGTTAGGGAGAAAGACACCTTAATAGCGAAATCCACTCATCTGAAGTCGAAGTTCACATACGACGAATATTCTACAAAAAGCCTATTAACTGTTCTGTAATTATATTAAAATAAACAACACTCATACCAGTTAACCAGGGAGTTTTAATTGCATAAGAATATAAAGTAGACTGTTTCTAAGAGCTATAAATACCCAGATTGTGCCCCCGATGATACTGAAGATAATCTCTGCTCTGACTGTAGCGACACCGTGGCTGTAATTGGTTATGCAACCCGCGAACCGTTACAAGTGTATAGTGCTACAATTATATATAGGAAAAAAAAAAGATAGACTACATATCGGACCATAAATGATAGACTATAGGCATAAGTAATATTAGGAAGATCCTTCCCGGAATGGCTAACCGGGATTGCGAACACAAGCCACCTCTCCCAGGAGAGAGGCCCGTGCCCCTCGGGGACATTAGGGGCTAATACTAATACTAATATGTAACAAAGTACATGATTTTTACAAATAACAATATTATTACTAATTATATTCTTGACAGGCCGTAGTTCTTTAAATGTGACGGAAAATTGTGTGGTTGGTGTAGGAAAGCTTGCTCTGTAGGAAGTAAACTATACCGAAGTTAAGAAATATCAAATTGAGACAGTAAGGGCTGTACCCTTTCTTGGGTGGGATCGGATCTGGATCAGACAGACAAATTGACAGTTATGGAAGTTGAAAAACACATAAACGGGAAACTTTCGTTTGAAATAGATTATTATGCAGTAATTCTAAAGTAATCTAAAGGAATAAATATAATTAGGTTATATACCATCTACAGGTATAGGCTATATAGTTATAGCTTATATGCCTATATATGTATATAGGCTACAACTTTTATAATTCACTCAAAAAAGTACAATAAATGTAAGACTACTCTACGATATAATTAGGTACCCGCTTAGCCTAACGGGCCCGGCGTCGCCCGGGATTTGTATTTTACTTGTAATTCGAAATTAACTTACGAAGAACTTCCGATTTTCAAGTCATAATACAGGTATCTACGGTTTAAAGTGAAGAAGAACAACCCAACACAGTTACACTATCCTCTCAGAAAACGCTAGATACAACTTTTTTTATCACTCATAGAGGACTTAGAATTATTTTGCTGCCCAGAAAGAAGAAACAATACGTATTTACGTGAAATTTTATTCCCCACCCTCTTGTTCCCATACAACCGTTTCGGGACAGCAATGAAAGAGAAATGTTACTGCGCACATAGGACTAAATGTTCCATCGTATTGTGCATCTCTTTGCATTTTAGGGCTTACAGGAAACATCCCTGTTTCTCAACTAATACAAAGCTCACAGATGGAAAACGTATCAGTGGACAGGACATTTTTTATTATTTTTTTAAATCGACATCTGACATAGCATGCTCGCTACCCACAGACTCAGGCTGAATTGAAAATGCTCTCCTCACAATACAACCTCTTATTCTAAGTAAAAATGTGATATGAGAAAATGATATTATCCGTGCCCAGTAAAGGGAAAGTTATGTGATGCATCACATCCTAAATTTATTTACATTGATTTAATTCTCCATTATTGATTTACGGAAATTATTTCTATCGCTAGCCTGTCTAATTATTTCTCAAAGCCCAGTATCATGCAACTTCCAAAGCCCTATGTGAACAATTCAGACAGTAGTGTTGTCAAGATAACTGCACATGCAGTGCGGATTGCATTTGTGAATTCAGTGATAATATTTTTATAAAATATATAATTTTGCAAGGGAAGGGGTGGGTTGTTTGAAATTTAATGTTGCCCGCGTTTCTTTCCTGGTTGAAGTGGGATGTGTGCAAAATTTCTTGCAAATTGTTCAAAACATATATATTTGCATAGGGAACAAACGTACATACATACAAACTTTAAATTTTATATTAGATAATATGGGAGGTAAAAAAAAAACACTTTCTGCAGGCCTGAAGATTCAGCATAGATGCCCTTCATACTGGCAGCATTTCCAGTTGCAGGGCGATGCCAATTCGCTGTCTCAGCAACTTATATATATATACATTCATATATATGTGTGTGTGAGTGTGTTGGTATTAATGTAATTAATGTTATTAAAATACTATTATATCGTAATTATATTACTCAGGGAAAGTAATAACTAACAATTCACTTGACTCTTCTTTTTAAGAAAACAAGGGGAATCACAATCACCTGGCTTCTCTATCACAATTCCCACTCTGTACCCCTGGGATCGAAAACTGACCTTCCCGTTAGAAGATAATGGAATTTTCTATTACAGAAACCAGATATAAGCGTTTTGAATAAATGTTGCTTGCTTTAGAATTAAATTTAAGTTTTTTCTAAGTTTTCTGTCATTCGAGCTATTCTTTAAGAATCTTACGTGTTGTAACCGGTATCGGAAATTCTACTTGGTCTTAATCAGCTTACAGCCTTAATAACATGTAAGGGAATGTGTTTGGAATTTATTGGGGTATTAGTCTGAGGTGCATGACCGCGCTCCTGTTATAGGGGTAAAGGAGACAGCATTGCAGGTGTATTCATTCATCTGAAAGATTTTTTATACCAAACGGTACCTGTTGTATTCCAACAAAAAAAAAGAAAACCCGCACTCTCGAGTCGACAGGATGGTGATACGTCTAACATTTTTCTCACGTAAAGCTGAAGCTGAAGGTGAAGGTGAAGGTGAAGGATGTCGAACCAAGGCAAAGTTTATCTGTTAAGGTAGAGTAGCAGAACCTTTTATCAGGACCAATTCGTGTAACATCCAACTGATGTTACTGATGCATCATGGAATTTTTAATACCTACTAAAACTCATGAACTTTGCTTTACGAATAATCTAGCTTAGTAGTTCCTTACTTACAACAACGTCCTCACGAGGTTGCCTGCACTCCGTTCCAGACCTTCCAGAAAGTTCTGAGGGGGATCAAACCGGGACCCAAATGCCAGCATCTAGATCCATAGCCATATTTATTTTAATCTCAGAATCCTAAAACATAAAAAATTGTAGGTTCAATTAATTACATTAGCTTAAAGTAAACCTAAAAAAAGTGAATAAAATACTAAAAAATTAAAGCAATTAAGCAGACTATGTTTATAATGTTTTCTGGTTGCAGGTCTTTAATAGATTTCCAATTAGCTCTACTCGAACCCATTATTCAGTATGCTGTTATTGGGTGGGGAAGCATTTCTGCAACTCTTCTTATTCCATTAACTTTATTGCATAAACTCATAATCACGCTACTTAAAAAGGGTCTGGACCAGTGGCGTCACGTGGGTAAAATATTTGGGTGTTCACATGGGGCTAAAAATAGAAAAACAAAATACAGGACTTACGAATCTCATCACTTGTAGAGAAAATGTACTCTTCTTTATTTCTGTGCAGCGAACATCTCGACAACTTTAAAGTTAAAGTCTTTCTTCTCGCGCACTAGACGTTTCTCTATTGCCAGCATTGCAAGTGCTGCATGGTATTCACACATTAATAAACAAAATTACTTTTAAGTTCACTGGTAGAAAACGAACTAGCCTATTGAATGCATTTCCCAAATGGTTATATTAGTGAACTATATAAACTGTTCTACTCTTTAACTACTATAACTATTCTTTAAACTACGCTAGAATTATTAATATTATATACACTACTAAACTAAACAAACAATCGCGACATCACAAAGAAACTACTACTTCACGCTGTGAGAATTCCAATTGAACTGATACAGAATTCCTGTTTGGGAGAGAATGTAACTGTAAACTTCGCACCCCTTACTACAAACAGGAACAGCCGCTGGTTAATCTTTGCTGACCAGAAAAAAAAAATTATATTTTGAAGTTTTGAACAAAACACATGGTATAGACAGGGATAGAAGACTGTGTTGCAACTTATACCTTCCAGCTGAGGATGAGAGAGAAATCACTGTTCGGCTATGTATCAATGTACTAAAGTAAATATTTATTTATTTATGAATAATTATAATAATGGCATATTGATGCAGGTAATTGTGACATAAACGACGGAATGAAGAGGAAATAAACAGGAAATCAAAGCTTCACTGTGAATTGCGACAATGCGACAACATTGTCCAAACCTATATAATAAGGGAAGATGGGTGGGTCATAAAACTAGTTCCCTCTGGCAGCTCGCAAGTTGGATGAGATGGAGGGGGTAAGAAAAATATGTCGGAGAACTGTGGTGCCATAGAGCTCCGAGTTTACCGATGATGCCATCTTCAGTCGAAGGGGGAAAAAATCAGATGCGTTGCCCGATGCTGCCCTCTTAAGGTCGGGTGCACGAATGACGTGTGATCCTGTCACACATGCTAGCTGCGGAGCCCCTGTTAACTTTAGGTAATGCAAAACGCAATACTAAGAGGTTCACCCCTTAACTAGTGAACCACCTCGAGGAAGCCCGCAAAAGGGAACTAAATACACATCTTTCTATACAGCGAGACGGCAAACCATACAAGAATTATTATTTATTCAATAATACTGACAAAATTAGGTAAGATAAGAATTATTAGGGGGTTCACGTGCTCATGTGATCCTATGCAGGAGACGCCACTGGTCTGGACTATGAAACTGAATTAATCTATTAAGATTTCAATGTATCTAACATTGACCAAATTTATAGAGACTCTTTATTCGGCCTAAAATTCTACCATAAACATAAAACAAAATTGGTAGCGGCTCCTAGCGGAACAGTCGTAAATCTGCCGTACATAAAGAATTATAACTCGTACATTAGTAAAGCCCAAAAGTTTCACTTCCGCTGGTCTGTCACAAGCTATAGTTTCGGTCCTCGTCTGTATAATTCTAAAATCAAATTAGTAAATTACATCCAGGTTTAGCCACATTATTAACTATGGAGTTTCCAAATCTAGAATGTAAAAATGTCATAAAATTAAACTTTTAAAATTAGTTTCTGTTGGCACTTGGTATACTTCGTTTTCTTGTTACTATTATCATGATAATTATTGCTTATTTTTCATTATTATAATAATTATTACTACTTTTATTACTTGAGACATACTTACTCTTAGCTTCTGCCTTTCTCCCCTGGTAGGCAAATTGTGAATTCAGTCTTTTTACAAAATACCCAGGTTTTTTACAAAATGTCGGCAAATTATTATTAATGAAACACCCATTCTGAATTTTGACTGGATACCCTGCAGGCATATTAAAAAAAGCTGGATTGGGGCCAGTCAAATGTGATAATATCACTTCGGTGTTCCAATGATTCATCGTGGCCCACTGGATCCTCAAAATATTTTCGGATTGGTGGATTGCAGAAATGAATTGTGCCTAGTGGCATCATTAAATATTGGTTTACAAGCATGGAATTACAAAATCATGCCTCTCCATTTACTGGAGATGTACCGTAGTTAAGAAGTGTATTACATTGCATGCATTATACGTATGTTAAAATAAACAAGACTGTAATTGCAAATGTAATTTCAGTACAACTTGCATAAATAAATTTACAAATAATAATGTAATTTGCTTTCAATTAATTCTAACCATGAAACTGTTTTCTTTTCTGTAAAATTTACTGCAATCTGACTGAATATATTCTCTTGTTTTTTAATATGCCTGAAGATAGCCACACAAATATTACAGAACGAACGTTTTAAATTGTAGCGGTAGTAGCAGCAGCAGGTAGTAGTAAATGCTTTATTTTTCCTGAGCCTGGTTACACACATGGCGTTTTTTTTCCGTCGCGGAGAATTTGCCGTCGCCGCCCAAAGACAGTAGTACATTGAAGTGAATTAGAGCTTGCACACGAGGCGGAAAAAAACGATCGTTAAAATTTCCGTCGGCGGCAGTTTTGCAGCCGCCTGGTGCCACTGGAGCCCGACGGAAATTTTGCCGTCGCTTTGAAACATGCACCTGCATAAACAAACTTACGAAAATAAACAAGGGTCTTCTCGCAGTGGGAGATGCCAGATCAGCATTATGAAGAGGAAGACAATTAATTATTTCTGCTCTCTCTGTCGGGACTGCATAGAATGGTCAGACACCGCAATGGAAGAAGAAGTACAGGATCACATAATCCATAACATTAATGAAAATTCATTATAACATAATTGCAACATTTAATATAATTAGTATTTTTAAAATGTGATATGAAACATTCATATAACTCCCTCTACTCTTAATATAGCCTATTCTAGTGTAGAGTACACGGCTGTATTGCAGTAGTGCGCATTCACTTGTATCTGCCTCGTTTCCAAGTCGCATTATTCGCGAGGCAAGACCAAAAAATCCAAGTCTATATTGTATAAAATGAATGGCTTATAACTAGCCTTCAGAGAATTTCTTGGGAGAAGTTTTTCAAATAGTACTTATTACAATATATTATAGTAGGCCTACATAATAAGCCTATAAAATTGTTAAAACTATTTCGAGAAAATTAAGAAAAATTAAATTTTCGTCAAATAAAGTGCTTGGAAAAATGAAAAGAAAGTCGTTGCCGTACCTCGTGCCGCATCCCTTAAGGATACACAATCCAAATAAAATCTTAATAAATGCACTCGAATACTTTTGTATAACCTAGGCGTGGCAGTACACCTTTCTTCAAATTCTAATATAGAATAAGAGGCCGTGTTGCAGAGTATAGGTATTCAGTTGTATTAGCCTGATGCAAAGCTTTACCGTTCACCAGATAAGATTGGGTTTCTGTGAACGATGCCTGCCCTGTAACTACCCGCCAGAAATATTTCAAATAAAAGTTTAGCTCTTAGCATAAGCACCTCAATTACAAAATTTAAACACAATTTTTAAACCCCTAGTACCTAGTACTGACAGACGGATTAAAACTAAAAATTTGTAGTTTTCATTCTTTCTGGAATGTCCATATATTCCACGCGAATCATCCTAATAGCATGCTGTGAGAGAAGTGAGTGTGCTGTTTTGGTAGCTCACAAATCTCCTACTTAATACTCCCGCCGTTCGGTCTTACTGCATGCGGAATTGAAGCGGGCACTAAGCGACAGAGTACAAGGAGCGCCATGTCACGTGGGAGCAGTGGGTGGGGGAGTCCCCAGGCTTTTTATGCATACGACTGCAAGTGCAAACTTGAAATCTGCCAGTAAGAACTTCATACTCTTTTTTTTTTAGAATATCCCCCAATAACTGCCGTAGGAGTCGGCATGCTGACCACATGCCCCAATCCTGCGATCTGGCTATTCAAAATGTGACACTTCATTGTTACGCTCATATTATTGGTAAATAATAATAAATAAAATAATATTTGGAAGAAAGCAGATCGTTCGTTGAAAATGTCACTGTTCGAAATAGTACCCACTGGTGTTTAGAATTGAATCTACATTTTCAAACGTTATTCTGGAAAGATTGATTGCCCTGACAAATTTTACAGCTGTTTACAGCTCATATTTTTGTGAAGGGTCGACTACATTTCCAACTTTGTGATTACAATACAATTGAATTTTTCTTATGTTTATTGTGTTCATAAAATAAGAATATTTGTTAAGTGTTCGAAAATGTACCACCTTACCCTATATCGAGGTTTGACTGAAGTATATATGTTTCTCAGAATTAAATTAACGGATATCATTTCACGATGGAATATCAATAACGCTAGAAGCTGCTCCCTGTTCATTTCAAACTACACTGCAATCAACAATTTGAATAACACAGTTAAACTGATGTGAATTGATCTGAAGTTGAAACTATACTGCATAAACCAGCATGATCATACGACGGCGACGGAAATTTTTCCGCCCCGTGTGTAAACGTTTCATTTCTTTGGGCGGCGACGGCAAATTCTCCGCGACGGAAAAAAAACGCCATGTGTGTAACCAGGCTTATGGTCATAAGACCTCTTCCAGGTTAAAAAGTATATACGATGTAGAATTACATTAATAACAAAGTAATGGATAAAAGACTAATGACTAATACTATGTCTTAGGTTAAGGCTAATCATAGTAATAAGTTTATTCAGTAAAAAACATAAGTTTCATTAAAGAAAAAAACTACAATCAAAACAAGGAAAATGTCAAATTAAGTCATAATGAAACTGTGAAATAAAGTTATAGGCAGTTTTAAGTAAGTTATAAGAAGATTAAGGGCGGAATTCTGGAATCCTCCTTTCAAGCTCCTTCATTTAAAATGGGCCTTCAATCCTCCTTACATAGCCATTCGTACTCTGGAACCTTCCTTGTTTCGCTTTAGGAAGGATGACTCCTTAAAGGTGAAAGGGGGCCTGTGATGTCCCTTAAGAAGCACCTTTTCTTATTCTCGAACCTCCCTGTTAGTTTAAAGGAGGAAGTAAGAGAGTTTCCTTATCTTAAATACTGAAGGAAGCCGAGTGGTCGCCTTTTTTCCATCCTCTATAGTTTTCAGACGTCAGTTTTCTCACTTCTGTGATATTAGATGGTGAATTTATTGAGATTATGCAACTTATATCAAATTTCAGATTGTACTACAGCAACGTAGGTTAACGATAATGCTACGAAATAATTATTATAGTATCTAGAAGTATTAAATAAAAATATGACTACATACATACGACACAAACAAATTAAACTCATTATTATGGGCAAAAAAAACCGTGAATTTCAAAATAACCGTCCATTGTGAGCAGAATATCTATTAAATAAGCTCCATAAATAACTATTTTTGGAAAAGAATAGCGTACTATATGTACGGTAGTTCATTATTGTCTATTTATTAAAAAAATTAAGATTGGATATAGTATAAAGTGATCAATGTCACGATAAATGACATTGAAGCGTGGATATAAAATACGTAAATTAGGCCCATGAACATAACTCTTACATATCCATATAACAAAGGAAAGGAGTACTGTCTAATTAACCTTAAAGAATACAAATATATATTTTGAAAGCCAACTATTAGGCCTACAACTGTTTAATTGCACATATGTTTGATCTCAATACTTATGACAAAACAAAGAGGAACATAATAATAATATAATAATAATGATAATAAATACAGAAATAATAGCAATAGACCTAACAATGACAATACCATTAAGAATAATTATAGTAGTAGTAGGCCCTAGTCTAATATTAATGCAATATAAATATCATAATATAATAAAAATGATAATATAATAAAAATATAATATAATACAAATATAATAATGGGTATTTAATATAAATATAATAATACAATACAAATATAATAATAGGCCTATAATAAAAATATAATAATAGTACTAGAAATAGTATTTAGAAATCTAACAAGAAAATAGTGAAATTCATAATTATAGCACAAGAAGTAGCTTAGATTGTCATAGATATACATGCAAAAAGCAAATTATATTTAAGGACGTAAGTGTAATTGGAACTATACTATACAACAAGCTACCTGTAGAAATTAAGAATGCTGACAAGAAAAATTTCAAAACACTTCTGAAGAAATACTTAATAGAAAAATGTTTATATTCTTTAGACGAATTGTAATAACCGATTAGCACATATACATTATTATATTTTGATCAATCACACACTTTTATCCTTAGATCTAGGTTGTAGCAATATTAGGTTGTATAATATTAGCTCTTAGTCTGTAAGCTTGACAATGTCAGTAACTTGTATCAAGTCAATTGACAGCAAATAAATTATTATTATTATTATTATTATTATTATTATTACTAATAATAATGATAATATTAATGAAGAGTACCGGTAATAGAAGCAGCTGCAATATTATAAAAATGCTAGACACATTTTTTATATCATAGACTACATAGTCTTTATGTTCTCAATAAAATAGTACAGTATGACAATAAAAAGAGGATAGTTCCACCAAGCGGTACGCAGTTTTGTTCTGAGTAGTCCTATAGGCCTATGCACTTTTAACTTTAAAGCAAGTTTCTGTTCATGAAATAACATTTATATGCTTATGTTACCATTCTTTAGGCCTGATGTTACAGGTTAATGTAAGAAAATGCACAAGTCAATGAAAGACGATGAATTCCCAGTTTTTTTTTTTTTTGTAAGAAGAATATAATACTTATTCAAGCACATTGATAAAATAGAACACAAGAATGGAATGTGCACAATTTCACATAAATAAAAAAAAAAGTCGCTTTGGGGTGGATTTGAACGTGAGACCTCTCCAATACTAGACACGCACGTTACCCCGAGACCACGAACAAACTGTGAAGTTGAATCGTCCATGCGGGGAGGAAAGAAGGCTATCGCATCAGTGGCTCATAGAATAGAAAAAACACTTACCGTATTTCGACGTTGGACTTTACTTCGGAGCCCTGCTATGTTACATTATGTTACATTATTGTATTATTTCATTCATTGGTACCATAATACGCTGAATATTCGAGTGATAAATTCAGATGTGTGCCTCGCTGCAGTCCCGTACAACGGAATAAAGACGCTAGTTACTACCAACCTATGCATATCTCAGAGCTTCATGTTGTTATTTATTAAGAGGTCAGGAATTACTAATCTGACATAAAATGAAGTAAACTTCAATCCTGTAATTTAATTGTCATCAATTTTCATAAAATAAATAGTCATTATACAACAGCACTTAATGTATAATCGAACATATGGGAACATTTGTCTTCCATGCAGATGCCAACTGTCCATGGCAACTGAAGGAGGCTTTATAAGCTGTCCTTCATTAAGGACGCTATAAGAAAGAACCGAGAATTTGATTTTGCATTTGAAGAAGGTGCCTTCTTTTTACCCTCCTTTACTAAGGAAGGTTTCAGGAGGAGTTGAAGGATTGTTCCAGAATTCCGCCCTAAGGCTATTTACAATGAGAGATGAAGTGACTACAAAGAGGTAGTTCTGTTCAGTGGACAATAATTGTTTAAGCGCAGATTTGAAAGAAATGAAGCTAACGACTTTTTTACAATTTGACTGACTCCATTCCGGCTTTTTTAATATACCTGAAGGGCAAACCAATCAAATTTCAGAATGGATGTTTCGTTAATAAATAATTTGCTGGAATTTTGTAAAAGCCTGTTTTTGTATGTGTGTGAAAAGACTGAATTAACAATTAGCCTGCGACATAACCACTGAAAAATCTCACATTGACGCGTTTTCGATACTGGTTCAGATTAAAGTTTCTGTATCCGGTATTAACATTAAGAGATGCTAAAAGTTGGTTTAATTCTAATGCCAAATGCCAAATTTTATGGTTTAATTTAATTAATTTAATTTTATGTACTTATATGACCTTGTCACAAACATTGTTTCACGACAGGCAATAAAACAATATAGGCCTACAACAATACAATATACAATACAAAAATCTGACTGATTTATAACGTAATCTTTAAAATGCACAGATTACGGTGTCTTAGTTTGCGTTATAATGCTAATGTAAGCAGAGATGTTGCTATTTACAAACGATTACTGATTTGATGCAAGAGATCCGCATTGACTAATCTCAATCCCTGTGGTCAATGCATTATTCATGGATATTATCTCTTCTCTTCGATGTGCAGGCCATCTTAACTTTCTAACGGGAAATCGGCAATGATGCGGAGACATTAATGATGATGAAATTTAAAAATGGAGAGGTTTGATATCTAAGATAAATATGGAATGAGTTAAAAGTAATGCACTGAACTGGTAGCAACAGAATGCGTATGTCTCTAAATGGCTGAGCGTTTAACCCTTGAAGATCATTCTCATGTAGTGTGCTTTGAAGAATCAGATATTTTTTTATTAAATAGAACTAAACACAATGTGTACAAAGGGTTGTACATGGGAAGTTACTGACATTCGTCCTTAGCATAATGTGAGAGTGGTAATGTTCTTTGGGTACACCCCAACAGGTGATATTGTGTGCAGACTCGGTTGCAGAGTTCGCAGACACATTCACTGTCAGCGTTGTGGAATCCTTTCCTGCAGCAGATGCGGTGGTGGAAACCGTGTATTGCCCCTCGGGAAGAATCAGATATAATTTCTAGTTACATAAATATTATAGATCCATTTAATATATTTGTTTATTAAGATATCTTTAAGTAAAAGTATGGTATTTTATACTTTTATATTCTTCATATATAGCCTACAGAATTTTATAAGTTTAAATTTTGTATTGCTTAAACAACAGAACCTATTGTTTCTGTATCTTGAAGTTAATTTATTGAATATTTCAGTATAAAATAATACTTATGCTAGTTTTTTATTGGCCTTTTTAAAATTGTTTGGAAATAAATTTTGTTTCTAGCTTTGCTCTATTTAAAATAAACAAAATTATTAAACAAATAAAATATATTTTTTGCATAAAATATTCTTTCTTCCAGAAGCATTTACTGTACGAATTATACTTATTCTTGGACTATTTTTAGGATTAAATAAAGCAAGCTTGAATGGATATACAGTTACTTAAGAACTTTTTCTAACTTACAATTTGTATTAAAAAAATTCTGGGCAAATTGCTATTCTACATGAAGTGAAAAAGTGTTATAGTATATGTTCACGCACGGAGATAGCCTAAAGGATTTCATCACAGATTATACCACTTGGTACTCTACACAAAATAATCTTTCCTTCCTTCTAACGAAGGTTATAACATTGACATAACCCAGTAAATGATCATCCTCGTAGTAATCATGAAAAATGACTGAATTATGGTAATTCGAAATTTAGAAAATAAACTTTTAATCCTTGAGGAAAGAGTAGGCTATATTAATTTACTTCTCATTGGGTTATAGACATGATATACAGAGTCGTTCGGCAAATCGAAAACATGAAAGATGATTTTACCTTGCGATAAGTCGAAAAAAGGTAAGATTTAAAATAATTATATCTTTTATGTGAGCGACTGGCGCAAAACTTAAAGCAGTTTGAAGAGAAATGACAAAACGACAGTGAATAATAACAAGCAGTTTTAATAACGAAATTTCGGGAGTCATGGAATCCTAGCAACCTTTAAATAATGACACGTAATTTTGGCTGCCCCTCATATGTAAGGAATGCGAATTGGCATCATATTCTGACTCACAAAGGAGTGGAGCGAGAAAAATTTGGACCAGTGTCGGACAAGCTTCTATTTAACTTCGTGTTCAATGAATTAACACACTAAGTCATCGACCCCGGTGAAACACTAAACCAATTATCCGAAAATAATATTGGCATTCCTTGGGACTAACGATACGGACGTAACATAATAAGAGGGATGGGTCCTCGATACTTTCGATACCTCGATACTCTCGATACTTGCATGATATCGGCTTCGGACGATACTTCAGAAAACTAGCTCGATACTTTTTCGATACTTTTGTAATTCTGCAATTAAGTGAGAATGCTAGTATTTTTTAACAAAAACTTGTAAGTGGACTGTTTAAAAAACTAATTTTAGTTTTAATGTAGAGTTTAAAAATAATTATAGGCTACTGATGATATTAAATTTTGTCTCATTAAAAATGCAGACTTAATTAATTTAGTTGGTATTACACAGTTCTCTCAAATTTTAATTTTTAATATACCTATTTATTGAAACTGGAAACGTTGAAGGTATCGAGTATCGAAGTATCGAGTATCGAGGAAAAAATCATGTATCGGTATCGAGTATCGAGAAAATCTGGTATCGACCCATCCCTAATAATAACCAATATCATTCCGAATGGAAATTATTGATAACCAGATTTTGGTCATATCCATAAGTGAATCATTGGAATGCGAAACGCGGTAGGTAGGGAAACCTTAAGATGTGTCAAAATTCCACCTAATTCAGTCATCCCATTTACGCTAACAATTTGCACTATCTCACATTTTACTCGAAATTGAAATATCCTAGGACAAACATCTCACACAGTGATTAACGCGAAGTGGTCTACGACAAGATGCATCTGCTACAGGTATTTCATGTATCCTTTTAGTTTGGGACATTTTAAGCATGTATTCTTCGGGGGGAATGCATTAAAAATTCTGTCATTTCTGCTTTACTCATTAAGGGGAATAATGGGTTAAATATTACAAGTTTTGGTCAAAATTAGCATTATTTGTTTTTTTGTATTAAAATTACTATGTATGTGTTTACTAGGTTTCAGTCCCCTCGGGAACTTTGAAGTCCCCCTAATTACGCGATATTAAAAAGGCTACACTCGTTAAATGTTTAACTCTTTGTGATGGATTAAATTAATTTTAACAAAATTAAATTGCCTTCAGAAGAATATCCCTAAGAAGAAGAAAAGTAATATTCAAGTTGGTGTAACTAAAATAAGATTGTAAGTTTGGGTACTTATAATGAGGCTGCATGTACACTTTTTTCATTTAAATGGTATGCCAAGTTTTAAAGTCATTTTCCTATGCTTTTATTTTTACTGTGTTTGTATATTTTCAGAACTAAATGGGTTCTTCAGATTTAACGTAATGAATATGAAATTTCAACTGTAAGTTCTACAAAGTATGGCTAACAAAATATTGAATGGGTTTATTATTTCAACTTTTAATTGTGGCGCTATGCCCTGAATGTTCTGAAAACTTTCATACTAACAGTAAGGTAAAATATAGGAATGGGTCCTCGATACTTTCGATACCTCGATACTCTAGATACTTGCATGGTATCGGCACCGAGCGATACTTCAGAAAACTCGCTCGATACTTTTTCGATACTTTGGTAATTCTGCAATTAAGTAAGAATGCTAGTACCTACTGTTCCTGTTCATAATAGATTTCAAGCATTAGCGAAACATGATGATATAAGGGAAGTAGATAATGTCCCTAAGGATAGTAAAGTAAAAATACCTCCCATTTGTTTGCATAATGTTGCAAATTATCAACTCCTTATACAACACATCCACAATCATGTTAAATCTGAGTTTCACACTGAATTGAAAGGATCGACAATAAAAGTTTACTCATCTACAACGGATGATTTTCGAGCTCTGACCTTGTATTTTGATTCCATCAAACAACAATATTTTACATACAAAAACCCTGCTGATAAGAAGTTTGGAGTGATTATAAGGAATTTGCCTTACTCATTAGATGAGCAAGAGATTAAAGAAGCACTACAAGAACTAAATTACCCAGTACATAAAGTAACACGTCTCCTTGGGAGAAACAAGCAACCAACACCACTTTGCGCAGTAGAACTAGATGAAAAGGATAAAGGTAAATCTATTTTAAATTTAACACGACTGCTCTATAGTGTAATTAAAGTTGAAATCAGAAGAAAATCGAAAGAAATACCGCAGTGTAGTCGTTGCCAAAACTATGGGCACACTAAAAACTATTGCCAGCTTCAACCTCGTTGTGTGAGGTGTTTGGAAGCTCACCATTTTTCTGAATGCCCCAAACCCAAAACAAATCCTCCGAAGTGTGTGAACTGCCACGAAGAACACCCTGCAAACTATAGAGGGTGTAGGCACTATTTACAACTAAAAGAAAGATTATCTCAGTCGCATAACAATTCTAGATTAGGGCAACAGCAGCCTACGGAAAGAACTTCTCGTGCTACTCCC
The DNA here is from genome assembly GCA_964059195.1 of Ectobius pallidus. NCBI lineage: Eukaryota > Metazoa > Arthropoda > Insecta > Blattodea > Ectobiidae > Ectobius > Ectobius pallidus. Next base: position 43,210,663 of record CAXKWD010000002.1, on the reverse strand, counting down.
ACTTCTTCAGCCTATCTGCCTCAACAATCAACTTCTCAAGGAAATACTGAACAAAGACATCAGCAACAACCATTGTCTAGACAGTCGTCAGGTTTGTCACATCGCAGCTTTGCAGATGCGGTGAATAACTCTGTGTTTAATGAAAGTCAGCCCTCAATTCCCCCACCTTCAGATTCCACTGTTTCATCTTTTCTTGGTGATCTTTTAAACAGAATGATCCCTCACATTATCAGTTTTATAAATTCGCATCTGCCAACAATCCAGCAATTCGTTATCTCTCTTTTGTCATCTACATGCCAAAATGGCAGCACGTAAATCTGTTTCCATTCGTCAATTAACAGACGAACTAAGTAGTGAACTAGAAGAAAGTGATAATCCTGTGTAAATAAGCCTACTATCTTAGCTGTTAAATATCAGAAAACAGTATGTGCACAAACGCAACTTTTGTTATCAATTTGTGTTTGAGCTAGAGGAGCTGACTAAGGCGTACCTCAACAGGTTCTTATTATGTGATGCTATAGAGTTTAACAATGGCCTGTATAATGTTTACTGATCGGCCAAAATATATATTAAAAAAAAAGAAAAAAAAAGAATGCTAGTATTTTTGAACAAAAACTTGTAAGTGGACTGTTTCAAAAACTAATTTTAGTTTTAATGTAGAGTTTAAAAAATAACTATAGGCTACTGATGATATTAAATTTTCTCTCATTAAATATGCACACTTAATTTAATTGGTGTTACACAGTTCTCTCAACTTACAATTTTTAATGTACCTATTTATTGAAACTGGAAATGTTGACGGTATCGATTATCGAAGTATCGAGTATCGAGGGAAAAATCATATATCGGTATCGAGTATCGAGAAAATCTGGAATCGGCCCATCCCTAGTAAAATATGAATATTTATGGACACATGCTGTACAATAAATTTTTTCATTTTGTTTTATATTCATACAAAACTTATTTTCTTCTTCATGTGCACTGAACTTTATTACGTTACATTGTTTCATCTTGTGCATGATGTCCTCATATGAGGACGCCTTATTTTGGCCAAATTTAAAAAAATAACGCGTGACAACGTATGGCATTTTATTTGTATGTGTACAATGATACAAAAACAAATGTTAACAATTTTTGTCTATTAATTTAAAAATTCATGCATGAGAGGGTTAATTGATCACAGGTGGATTATTGAATATATTGGAAACAATAACAAAATAATTTGTTTTTATTTTTGAGAAAAAATACAGGTAATACATTAATTTCGTGGTGCAGTTTAGTAGATTCTGTAGTTGGTAAATGATCGTGGCTACATTGTTTTCTATCCATACCATCAACTTAATATGTCTCGAGGAAGTAAAATGAGTATTTATTTTATTGCAATGGTTATTTAATTGCTACAAAAGCAGATAATGACTTAAGGAGGGAAATGGGTGAAACTTTTGTTTTCTACATTTTTAAAGCTACGTTCTTGATTTTCCATACACATATTCGCGGGGTAATAGATAATGTTGTTAAGAAGTTTCATTTCTGTAAGTTTATTAGGTTTTTAGCTATTCAAAAATGAATACTATAAATGTTGCATATTTCAAAATAAAACTCGTCACACAATTTTTCAGTAAAAGTCTGATATTTTTTAATGGGACCAATCACATACTTAGATAAATCTCACGCAATAGTTTTCCTACATCTTTACTACAAATGGAGAAAAGTAGTATTAAATGCAAGTCTCAAATTTAAGAAAAAATTCACGATCACACATTTTATTTTTTTATTTTAATACAATGATTGTATAATTATTCCATTTTTCACGCGTCGTGAAGAAAACAACACTGCAATTTTAACATTGAACAAGCATTTTAACGAAGGTATGGTTATATTTAATATTAGGACTACCATTCTTTTGTATTATTGGTGACAAGCAATCTATGATTACATTTTAATAATTGTAAGTCATTTTAATTGCTATCACTTTGACTCTTACAGTGTACACATATATGTTAATGTTTTTTAGACAATTAATGTATATTACAATTTATGTATAAGACTTTGTATCTCATAATGATTTTTAAATAATTTATATAATATATAAAAATGGAATAATTATACAATCATTGTTTTAACTGAGCACAGGTGGATTATTGAATATATTGGAAACAATAGAATCTGCTCAATTGGAAAATGAAAATATTTTAAATAAATTATTTTGTAGTTTGCGAGACCTTATGCAGTAAATCTCATGACTTCATAACAAATGCTGTTGTGAAAACAGAGAATCAGTTCTAATACTGAATTTGCATGCGCATAAATAATTCAAAGATCGTTATGACAAGTTGCGAAATGTTCTTCTATAGAACGTCTACTCATCACTACAATATTGCTTGTAGAAGGTGAGTAATGATTTCGTCTGTATAAAGGAATGCTGGGAGGTAAGAACTGAGATATAAGTGCAAGATCGTAAGATGACTAATTAGATACAAGTATCTATCATTATTTCTTCTCGTCACTGGAATTATCTGATATCTGAACTCATGGGCTGCAGAACTTTGAATACTTTTGGATCTATAGGCTAATAGAAGATTGCTTTATGAGTCGTCTGACTTAACATATGCTTAGAAAATATTGTTTATATGCTTTTTCTAAAGCTATTTTCTCTCGTAACACAACCTGTAAAAATATATACTTAACTGATTAATATTAATCTTATTACTCAACTCAGTTCATCCCATTCCTATTTTATTAGTTTATTTTCTAAAAACGTTCTAATGCAGTTAATTGTGGGAATCTTTAATGCACGAATTGCCTTTCACACTTGGGGTGTTAAGAATTAACTGTCTACACGCGCCATGAACCGTGCGTGCAATATCGCTTGTATATCATATACAAATTATATTCTTCCTTTTCTTCCTAATATTATTAGGAATAATATTAAAAATAAAATTGATAATATAATAATAAAAGGAATAATAATATTATTATTCCAAAAAATATTGTTTTACTACTTTTATTCACGAAATCAATGAATTTGTAATTCTTATGTTGACAATTTTTTTCAACGCCCAATACAATATAGAAATATAGATTTTGACAAATTTTAATATTTTTAAGCTAAAATATTTATTGAGACACAAATTATGTAAATATTTCAAACCAGAAAGAAAAACCATTTCGATTAAGCCTATACCTCACTCAAGTTTTTGGTTATAAAAAATAGTAATGATAACAGAAATAATATACCAGTATAATACTTCTTCTAAACGTATTGCTCTAAAAAATTGAGTATATTCCATCCTATAAATTAAATTATAGCTTATTTTATTACGATTGCATTGCGCTCATGTGGATGATCAAGACATAACATTCGTGAACTTCCAGTTCTATCTGTAAACTCAAAACAAACTATTATCGCCTGGAAGTCAGCAGCTGATCGTTATGTATTACAAATACTTTGCATGTATTGTCAGGTAACCTGCTTCATTATGCAATGAACACAAAGAAAGATACGTGCGTGATCTTTACTGTTGTTAGGTGAGGAGGAATCATAGGACTTCCTGCTTGCCCTCAACTTTACCGAATTTGGAAACCGCAAACTTCCCACTGCTGCCCCAGTGACCCAGGCAATCAAAAAGCAGGATAGCAGAGGTGGGCAGAAATAATTTGCGCCAGTGACATCATGAATGAATCAGCAGGACACTTCCACTTCTAGTGGATAAGGGTCAGGTTTTGTTTTCAAACACTTATAGGCATACATTCATTTTGAATAACTAGGAAAACGGACCCCTGTTTCTCGCAAATAACCATAAATCCTACTATTTCTATCTTTTACCTAGGATCATTTAAGCGACCCACTCCGCCCGGGCTTTACAGGGCCGCGATAAATTTTACTAAAAATTCATAAATCATTCACTTTTCAGCAAAATCTTGGAATAATTGACGAGATTAGGCTATATTATTACATTGGAAGTAATTTGAAAGTCGTAACCATAGATACGGTAATCGAGAGCGAACTGAGAAGTTACAATCTGTGGTTGATATATCAATCGATTTCATGACAGATCAGTATTGAAAACCAGAGTTTATTTGAATTTTGAGAAGGAAATCAAACAGCATTAATTATTTACATTATCTTTCTGCACAACGCAGATTGCCTTGCAGACAAAGAATAACTTTCAACAAAGTATACACTTACACCAAAAAAAAATTACAAGGTTTCATTACAAGTTAGATCATAAACATAATGACAGGAAAAATAAATTAAAATAATCAGTAATAAAACCCTTAAACTTGGAGAAAGGAAACCTGTCCAGCTTAATTGTTGTTATTGTACAGGTGGTTTCTTAAGATTTGGATGGATCCCTTAAGTGATAATAACGCCACTTCAGTGTACAGATTTTGTGACAATGAGAAACGTTTACAGAAATTAATAAAGAACTTTGTTATTGTTCCCCTACTACCAACCATTAGTCCAATGGCTTCAACATTTTTCAAGTCGTATTTGTTCTTGAAGTACTCAATGGTTGGTTCAATTAGAGGATGTTTTGCATATTGTATTGAGATGAAAACCAGAAAATTAAGTAATGAGTACCGATAATTAAAAGATGCTTGGCCAAACATACCGATCAAGATATTTATTTAATCCTAACTTATCTCTTGCCAATTATAAATCCGTGCCGACTGCAAAGAAAACAGTTACTACAATGATTAGGCTCGCAGTTTATTTTTGTACCCTATTCTGGAAATTTTACGTATACTTTATGCTTTGTCGACTTTTTTTCCATTTACTTATTATTATAAATTCAAGGCAAACTATTGTAGCCTATATAGGATACATTACGCGTTTAAGAGTTAAAAACTAATATAAAGGTCAGAGGAAGTACCTCTATAGAACGAAGCTGGAATTAGCGGGCACTTGGTCATTTCGTTGAATGGGTCATTCAAAGGATGGTTTAGGAAATTGTTATTTGTCGTTTTCAAGAAAGAATACAGTGAGTTGCGGCTAGATGACAAATTATGGATTACCTAATTTGAACATCAACTTTCTGAAATACCTACAAAAATACAAAGCCCGTAATTGTTAACCACAATGTCACGAAGAGACCCACCACAAACTTCACGAAGCAAACTAGATGTTTCTATCTTTGAAAACAGTTACTATTGTATTGTGTTAATTTTTGAGAGTGTATTCTTCCACAGAATCAAAACAATTTTCCCACTATTCCCGTCCATAAGGTGAAATGCAATTTAACCTCAATAGAAGTTACTGGTCCAATGGTGGGTGCAAGAGTTCTGCCCTTGCTTTGGCCTCCATAAATACTTCATATCTCCATTACTGCTATTAGAGGATCAATTGCTACGTTAAAAAATCGGGTGCGTGGAACGCCACGCGACAGAAGTGAAACTTCGATTTTTAATTTTTCGATTTTTTCAATTTTGGACTATTGGATTTTTTGAATATTGAATTGTTGAACTTTTTAATTTTGGGTTCATGGACGTTTTTAATTTTGAACTTTTTTATTTTTAAATTTTGGATCTTTGAATTTTGGATTTTAAATTTTAGATTTTTTAAATTTTGGATCTTTAAATATTTTTAGTTTTTGGATTTTTTAATTTTGGATTTTCGATTTTTTAACTTTGGATTTTATATTTTTTAAATTTTGGATTTTTAAAATCTTTAATTTTGGAATTTTTAATTTTTTAATTTTGGATCTTTGAATTTTTATTTTTTGGATTTTTAATCTTGGAATATTGAATTCTTTAATTTTGGATTTTTAAAATTTTGGGTTTTTAAAATTTTAAATATTTGAATTTTTTATTTTTTGGATTTTTAAATTTTCGATTTTTTAATTTTGCATTATTAGATTTTTCAAATTTTGGATTTTATATTTTGGATTTTGGATTTTTGAATTTTTAAAATTTCATTGAGTTGATTGTTTCCTGTGCAGTCCGTCACAGCCCCACTACTTTCTTGACTATTTTCTTCGGAACACAACTTTGGGTTAGCTCTCGATTTACTCCTAGCGTGCCTAAAGAAGTTTCACTTAAAAAACTAGCTTCATGAGCCCGTCACAGAATTCCGAGATTCTACATTAAATGCGAATTTATGAAAAAATAAGCAAACAGAGACATCTGCTAATCACATTCGTTTGTCTAGGTAATTGTTTAATCCGACTATTCTACCTTCAGTCATGTTTATGTTCTTACTTCTCCCACGTTTTTGTTCTTAAATTTATTAACTTTATTCTCAATACCACTGTTTCTTCTACTCTCTTTTAACGACCTTCTCGATTTTTACCTTTATTTATTTATATTTTATTCTCAACACCACTGTTTCTTCTTCTTCTCTCTCTTTTAGCGTCTTTCTCCAATTTTGATCATGACTGATATATTTCAGCGATGCTCTTCTTACCCAGTGTGCCATGGCAACGGAACAAGGCCACCATTAAACTATTAAAATCTATCACTGAGACATTTTCAAGCTTCTTGCTTCTTCTTTAGTATTTCCCTTTGTGTGTTTGTCAGGTATGAATCACTAGGCTATGTACACACCGTTCCAGACTACCCAAGAAAGTACCAGGGATCGAACCCGGGCATGCGGATCTGTACACAGTGGCGCCAACCATGAGACTACGCTGGTGGGAAATAAAAATCTGACGAAAATTTCCTTTTCATTCTAATAACTTGCCCATTTTCTTTTCGGAAGTGTCGCGAACGTCGCACGACCTTAGCACGGTTTGAAATACAGTTGTCTGGATGACATGCTATTAAGCAAGTCACGTTGCATTAAGGGACCGAGTTCCACTAAGCACAGTTATGTTACATGTATCGGAACTAAAGCGCCCCCGCCCTTTATTAACAACATCAACTAACTCTACTTAGGGCGGAACAATAATTTTCCTTGATTTTGATTGTCCATTAGAGCATGCTGCTTGTAACTGTTTTGTGCAGTTCATGGACCTCGCATCTGATCCCGAGCAGCTTAACTCTTAAAGAAGGATGCTGTCTAAGATAACATATTATTAAAAGGATGTGATGGAAAATTTATAAATTTCATTTTTTTTTTTTGCATTTTACTATTGTGACATTTAGTGATGTTTATATAATGAACGTCGTGCTATGCTAATAATTGTTATTGACACTTAAACATTTTTTGCAAACTAAAAATTGTTATAGTAGGATACATTTTAATTCTTAATGGTTCAGAATATATTAAAGATAGATAATTCATTCAATTCATAGATAAATGATATTCAATTCATTTATTACCAACCATCCTGATCTAAATAGCTTAAACAACAAACAATTTAGGTCTAAAATTAGAAAATTTATATAATTATTACTTCTGTTATCGACTATTACTGTTATAACATTTTTCATATTAAACTTTAAAATTTGGATAGAACTTAATTTCATTGTTTTTTACTAAAATTTGAACAAATAAATTGTTATGTATTGTTGTTGTATTGCTTCGTACCTTTGTATTGTAAATAGAACATGTTCTAACCTTTCATACATAACATTTTGTCATACTTCTCCAAATTATGCATTTTTTAAAGTAATTGTTTAGTATAAGTATTTCTAATATATAACTGAACCACCCCCGAACACAAGCTCTGCTTCTTCGGGGGGTGTATCAACTTTTGTATATATTTTTCGTGTACTTTGGAGTAATAAATTGTAATTGTAATTGTAATTGTAATATATTTATATATAAATCATGAGGCATTTGAACTCCTGAACAACTATATTTAAACTGCTGATTGAGATATTTAAAATAGCAAAGGGTAAAAGTTGGGGTCATTTTTATTAGAATATATATAGGCCTATATATATATATCAAATGTTCAGATTATCATCGGAATGCTCTATAGTGCAGGCTGAATTACTGGGCATTAAAGAAGCAATGGCTTGGATAACGACTAACACCTTGAACAGTGGCATCATCCACAGTGACTCACAGACAGCCCTTAAATCTATCAATAATAAATTTAATTTAAACCCTATAGCGGAAACAATCAGAACAAATCTTCGAATATATCAAAAACATATTTGTCTGACCTGGGTTAAAGGACACAGTGGACAATATGGTAATGAAAGAGCTGACGAATTAGCCAAAAGTGCTGCTGCCTCTGATCTAGATTTCAACTACAGTCTGTGTCCTCTCTCATATGTTAAAAAGCGTATTAAAGAACATATTCTTGTTAAATGGAACAATAACTGGCTCAGTACCACAAAAGGATTAGTCACTAGGGAGACGTTCTTTCCGACGGTTGAAGCTCGTCTCAGATGTGTTGTTAAACCAGACTTTATAGTGACCCAATTTCTTTCTGGACATGGTAACTTTGGCTCCTACTTTGAAAGATTCAAAGTGATAAGGGAAAGTGGATACCTATGCAAATGTGGTGAACAACAAACTGTGGATCACCTTTTATTTCATTGCCCAGTATTTGAAAGAGAAATATATATTTTAATAGGACACTTAGACTATTGTAAACTTACTTACACCAAACCATTATTTCATATTTTGTTAAAAAAATGCTGTTCTAGACAATTTTACTATTTTCTTTCTCATGTACACAATCAATTATAGGTTAAAGGCATTATGTGATCAATGATACACAGGCTTTGCTAGTATAGAGCAGATGGTATATCTTAGGTTAAATGACATGGATAATTAAGAAAACACTGTAATTTTGTAACAACTATAACCCTAATATACCTACGGGTCAAATAGGGTTTCGTTAAATTGTATATTCAATAAATAAATATATATATAATATTAATAATGACAATCTCACTGAAATGTTCTGCCTATAACCACGTACCTCAGAAAGATAAAACTGGCTCAGGGGGTAATATACGAGTATATTTAGAGACTTTATAAAGTACCAGTAATTATTAACTGTCTAAAGGGGAAAATATAATTCAATGCCACATTTAAGAGTAAAACACACACTTTTTAATTTAAAACTTAAAATATGATGCATTTTCCCCAGGAATATGCATTTATATGCATTAACAAATAGGCCTACTGGTCAAATTGTCTGGAAAAGTGTTACTTACAAAATATATAATTTACGCAAACTTTTAAATATATAAAAAAGAATATGCATTTTGCATACAAATCCGGGCTCTAATTATACCTACATTGTATATGGCCAAATTCTTTTACGAGGGAAAGTGCATTTGGAATTGCAGAATCTCTTCTATTTACTGAACTTCTTGAACTATCGTAAGCAAAATGCACTCTTTACAGTCTACAATGCGTTTTTCATAATGACATACAAGTTTTATTACAGTAGGCGCTGGTGTTGGTGATGCTTTGACAAACATGACTATTATTTCAGTAGATAGCTTGTTACAGCACAATTTACTACGTTCGCCTTCTCATGCATGGCGCCCAACTCCTCATCGGTTGAACAAAACAGCCCTGGTTTGGAACTTGTGTTCTTCATAATTACATTAATGTTTGTCAAGTCACGACTCAACTGTGAACATGTTTATGCATAAAATAACACCATGTATCCATTCCAGACAATGGTCTACTTTTTCATTCAATATACATGTCAACGTTAATTTGTATTGACTACAATGTTATTTGTCCTCAGTGAAATTGTAACACATTATTATAACCGTTATATAGCTAGTTCAAGAGATTAATGGTAGAAAAACTCACCAAGTTGAACAATTTTTGCTATATGCTGCCTTATTAGTATCCGATGATGACGTGGCATGACCAAAAAATATCTGACACATAACTTCCCCTAACCTAAGTATGGGTAATACAATTGTATAATTTCACATTTTGGAAAATAGGACTGACGCAAATTCACCAACACTTTTCAAGAGATAAAAATTATGAACAAGATTTAGACAAATAAAATCAGGTAAACTGATGTAACAAAGTGCCAGAATGCTTTTCTTTAATCAATTATATTTGCAACTATGATATAGCCTATGCAGAATTAAAAAAAAAATAGATTTCCGAATTAAGCTCCAGATCGATTCATAAAGCAGGGCTTAGGGAAGAACAAAGGTCTAGTTTGATAATCATATGTGAAGGAATATGTGGGCAGTGCTATTTGTCAAAGTCCAGTGTATTGCAACTTCCAAAGCCGTATATGAAAACGTAAAACAATATGTTGCCATGAGATTTTCATTTGATAAATTCTCTCAATAGACACTAAATTGGGCATTACTCCGGTACCGGTCAACCGATTTGGTCCAATGTCAACATGCTTCTTCCCATGTACATTATAAATGCGTATACCAAGTTTAATGAAAATCCGATAAAAAGTATTTGAGTTATCGCGCATATAGCCACACGGACAGTACAGACAAACAGACAGACATTTCCCCCTCCCGCGCACAATCTCATAAAGTACCATTCTGGCACTTAATAAATAATTTCACCTATTTGACAGTACTCAAAATGTATGTCTCCCTTTAACATGAAAAATGCAAATACGAAAGCAGCTATGTTTCTGTGTTGCTATAAACATACAGACTTTCATAAAAATCCTAGTTCAATTAATCAATAGCGTCTTCCAGCAACAAAGATCCCCAGAGTTATTTTCAGTAACTCTATTAACCACAGATGTTGGAAATACGGAGAATTTTGAATTAGATATAGCAATAAAACGTGAAGTACTGTGGGAAGCTGCTCGCAGATGCTTTACGACTATTTCCTCAGATTGCTCGTTCCGGTGGTACAGTACTCGGCACTCCTTTTCCCGAGGTGAACGCTCCCGCAGTGAACTTGTAGATGAAATGACATCACCCTATTCACGGCTCTCGTACCATGACAGTTTTGCGGTTTATTTGGGCTGGATAATGCAGGGAGCTCCACCTCATCCTTCTCTGCCATGAACGATTTCATTAGACATGAGCCAAATTATAGGCAAGGTGAAATAGAAACACCTGTGTGTACAATGGTAACTGAAGCGCGATGTCAAAACATGGGGATCCATTCCAATAGATGAGGTGCTTCCTGAAATTGAATTTCACATATAAATTCATAAATTTGAATTTTTACATGTTGAAAGGTGTAATTTTAACATTCTAATGTGAACCCAGCGATGTGGCCGAGATGGTAACGCCTTGAACTCGCAGGATCAAAATCCCATGGCCGGCCAATTTGACATGGGTTTTTTCATGGTTTCCCCAGTCGCAAAGGCAAACGCCGAATTGGATATTCACTTACCATGAATCATCCTCACCATTTCATTCTGTATCATATCCATTTAAATTAATACCAGTTGAAATTTACTCCATAAAAATACACCAATATTAGAAACAATTGACAATCAATAGTTCCATGGCCTACCCTACTGTATAGATACTAATTCCGAACTCCTAATATGGCCTCGCAGCTAAAAGGAGTTTAAACACAGCTGAATTGAAATACAAAATAGATGGTACAAAATATATAGCACAAACCTTCCTACGCACATGTGACGAAAGAAAGCGGTATGTGCCATTAAAAATGAATGTACAACTTCCAGGTTGAATAAATATATATTTATCATTATTATTTAATTAATCTTTATTTATACTCCTGTGAGCATCGAGGCCATATCAGGAGTCCAGATTCTGTGCATATACCAGTAGGCCATGAAACTATTGATTGTCAACTATTTTCTATGGTTGGTGTATTACTATTATTGTTTAATCTCCAGGGACGGAAACTCTATTTCGCCAAAAAGGCTTATTAGGGTTGTAGTTTACAAAAAAAAAAAAAAAAAAATTCTTACTCTTTATGCAATTTCACACATTATTAAATACTTAAATTATAGTTGGTCGTGAATGTAAAGTATGAATCTGATAAATTATTTTAAGAAGCAGACATTCATGAATAAATGTAAACACGACTTGATTATTTTTTTTTTTTTGCTTTTTTTACACTTAGATGCATGCAGTTTAAAATCAAACCTTCTTCTTTCAAGAAATGGACAGCCAAAAGAAATGTGTTTGACTGTTTCTGCTGACATTGACATCTGCAAACGTGTTTCGTTGTGTAATAATTTTGAACCTCATAAAATAACTTCGTAACTTTCCATGGCCTGTTAGAAATTGTGTTAAAATGAAGTTTGGAGAAAAATGTTTAGCCTATAACCTATCAAACTGTAAGGAAAAACGGTTCCTTGGTTAGAGAGCCCTTATTTGTGTTCCAGCAGTTTGTGATGCAATTCCCGATCTGGATTATAATGATTGTATATTTCGGAATATTAATAATTTTGACGAGAAGCTGCTGCTAATTTTGGTACGTGGTCTGCAGGTTCATTTCCCACTGTTCTGTTGTGACCTCTTACCCAACGCGAGCATTTAGGGTTTTCATGCTTTTGAAAAAAGTTTTCTTTTTCGATTTTTGGCACCATCACTATACTTGCACTATACTAAGTACAAGTAGGGAAAAAAAAACCAACCGACTAAAATATCTAAGTTGCAGGATAGCAGGGAATGTATTGAAATTTGGTCTAGTGTCGACTGTTGACTTAGCCCATTTCGAAACCCATTAGAGGTAATGTAAGAGGGTCGTAACTTGAGCTATAGCGTCACAATTATATGTAGGCTAATTATCAGGCAATAACATTCAGGAAATCTATAAAAAAGTTATTGTTATTGTGTTACCGCTCCACTTTCTAACTTAAAAGGAAAAAGGACAACTTTAGGGTGACACTTTCCTGGTTTCTTGTGCTTTAGCACGCTATCTGTCTTGTACTAAGCTAAATCTCTTGTGTATTCCAGGGTTTGTGATTTTCCAAGTTGGTGTAAAATAGATTGAATTTAAAATTATCATAGTTACAGTGTCTTTCATGTAACATGTATAAGGCTGGAATCTGCTTAAGTCACTGAAGAATAACAGTCATTAGCCAAGAATCAATCCTGCAGTTCTGCTCTATAACCCTCGCACCTTACTGCCTGTAATTTCTTCCTTCAATTTGGTGTACACGAATGTAGACTCTAGCTTTCCTTCTCTATTTAATTTTCAAGTCTTCTTAATAACATGTTTTTATCAAACATAATTAGGTCTACACATATAAAGGATCAATAAAGATAATTTTTACTAGTATCGTTTCATCAGGTACAGTTACACATATAAAGTTAAATAGGAGTTCTTATTACAGAAATCTTATGATCCTTAGATTGGTTACGAAATGCAATTAAACTAGATTTTTGAAATATCAGTTTTTCTGAGATTACATTTACGAGTTCCTGCATGTTCAAGAAGTCAGGTGTGAGCAATTACTCGAATCAGAAATGACAAGTCTCTTAAAAATTGTTAAGAGTAGGCACAAACGACTTCCTTATGACTGCTACCCTTACTAGGCCTCTGATTATTATAAATACCGTAAGTCTTCATTGACTGTGAGTAAGCTATTTACTACAAAAAGAAATATCTGAACTATAGGCTGAGCGGTCGTCACCATTTTAAAGCTAGGATCATGGAAGTTTATACATACTGTACAATCCAATTAGTATTGCAGTAAACTCATACTATCCGGATTAATTGGGACCGGACCCGATCCGGATAACCATATATCCGGATAATTGGATAAATAACGAAAAAGGTAATTTCTTAGAAAAAAAAACTAAATTGTACAGTACTGTACTTACGACGGAGAATCAAATGAAAACTGCAACTAATTTTTTTCCACTATTTTAGTGCAGGAAGAATGTTTGCTTGTACATTATTTTCTACATAGTCCCCTCCCAGTTCAATGCACTTACGCCATTGGATAGGAAGAGCTTCGATACCGCATGAGAAAAATTATTTTGGTTGACGCTGTAGCCTTCGTGCACCGCCGATTGAACGTCTTCATCAGACGAACCAAAGATGTGGAAATCTGATGGTCCCAAATCTGGCGATTATGGCGGATGTCGTCGACGGTTTTCATTGTTGCACGAGGAGCATGAAAACGGATGTTATCATGTTGAAGCAAAACACCTGCACTCAGCAATCTCCTTCGCTTTGGCACTATCGGATTTCCACATCTTTGGTCCATTAAAGGAGCACCTTGGAGGGCAGAAGTTCAAGTCTGATGAAGACATCCAATCGGCGGTGCACGAGTGGCTACAATTATCAACCAAAATGATTTTTCTCACGCGGTATCGAATCACTTCCTATCCGATGGCTTGAGTGGGTTCAACTAGTAGAGGACTATGTAGAAAAATAATGTACAAGCAAACATTCTCCCTGCAGTAAAATAGTGGAAAAAAATTAATTGCGGTTTTCATTTGATTCTCTCTCGTATCATGAATTCCCTCAGGAAACCTTCCAGTTTTGTTATAGTCCAGTCAACGAAGGGGTTGTAGAGGACATGGAAGGGGGGAGAATTTTTTTCTTCAGGAATGTGTTGGGGGTAGTTAGGACGTAAACATACTAAAAGTCCCCACCCCTAGCCCTTCCGCTTCAGGGGTGGAAGGGGGTGGAAAAGGCACTTTTTTGGGTTTTTTGCTTATAACTTGAAAAAGGTGAGTCCCAGTGAAAATCGTTTTATATACTAAATTAAAGCTGATAAAATTTGCTACAAGTTTGTTTATATGCATTGTTGTCGTATCTAAAACTGTTTTCGAGATATAAGCTCTTGAAAATCGCCAATTTTCCGAAAACTTTATTTTACCTCATGTTTTTTGTTAAATTTGTCCTTCTAACTCCTCAGCCTTTCGTTTCACAGAAAAATCATCAGGGAAATAGTTGTAGAGCATTAAATTTTCTTTAAATGGGTATATAGATATTTAATTTATCTTCAACAATACAAAAGTTATGGTAATTTGAAATTTTGGGGTAAATTTTGTGATTTTCAAGAAAATTTTACATTTATTTCCTAATTCAAGATATGTATATACATATAAGTTATATACATATATACATACATATATATATATATACACACTATACATACTATATATATTAACATATGTGTGTTATATACATATGTATACATATATACATACATACATATATATATATATATATATATATATATACACTATACATACTATATATATTAACATATGTGTGTGTTTTAACACGCTGGATCCAAGAAACCGCTTTCATCTCTGTAGAGATAGGTCTAAATTCTACCAAAAGTTCGTAATGATAATTAGGAATGGGCAAATTATACAGTTCTAACAATTTTTAAATGGTTTAATTTCGAAAAAAGAATACTAGAAAGAAATTCCAGATTTTAAAAGTATAAAATTTGAAAATCGTTGAAGAAGGTGATTGTATAGTAACGAACAGTAATACACAAAAATTGCATATATTAAACAAATAAATCAATGTGCATTTGCTACGAATATTAAAGTAATACAGTATATTCAAGACACTAATGTTGTCCTTGCTCTCTTGGGACGAGAAAGTCCGGCTTCTGGCTGCATCTCCACAACTGAATGTAGCAGGAGCTGAGAATCTCCGTTATCTTCCATCACATTTTTGATATCGGATTCAGCGTCTGCAGGGGATGTTTGGATGGGCTCCATTTCTTCATCGTTGTCGTCTTCGTCCATTAAAGGTTCCTTGTTCAAACAGTTCCCCTGGCAGTTTTGGCATAAAGGGGAACAGTTTAACGAAACTTTCTTGCAGCCGCATGTAAGACTGCTACAATCCTTGGTGCATTTACAAAAAATCTTGCTTAAAATTTCTTGTGGTGCTGCTGGGTCTTTGGTCGGCACTGGAGCAAGATGATTTCCATTGCATTCCCAACCCCATAACTCTGGGGGTAATTGGTTTTCTAACCAGAGCTGCACTTGGTGGTATGTCCGAAAGGCGTGTTTTTTCGTTGCCCCCTCGCTTGGTGGAAGTGACGAGAGATCAGGTTTTACATTGGTCATCGATTTTAGAAATGAATGGTAACGGTAGGTGTTAAGGGAGCACTCCTTTGCTGGGGCGCCATACCATCTTAGCATGCACGTTCGTCCAGCTCAATTTGAACTTGTGAGGAGGAAGGGTTGTAAAATACTTCGGCTACTCTGCGAATATCTCGGTGCTTTTGGTAGAGTTTGACAAAACCAAGTTTACTCTTTCGGAATGTTGCTGACGTTGAATCGCAGCCAGTAAAAGCATGCAGGAACAGAATTTGTTTCAGACCAAGCTGCTGCATTTGGCGGGTGGAGTAAACATTGGTTACAACTTTTCCTCTCCCTGGTTTCATAAGTAAAATATTGTGATCGGGTGGAGTATTTGCAGTAAGTAGCAATGCGAGATCAACATCTTCCCAAATGACAGCCACATTAGTTGTTTCTCTAGTTGATTGTTCAACAGCTGTACTTACAATCAGTACATCAGCATCGTTTGATGCTTGATGGGTTGCGATGCCAAGTTTAGACCTCAGTAGGTTGATCAGTCTGTCTTTATTGTGCGGATTGGAGAGGAACAGTTCTTCATTCACTGTTATTTCGGTGATGTCTACCGACTTTCTCATTCGGTAGCGTCTTCCATGTTCGGCCGCCTTAGTGCTGCTTGGTGAGTTGCTGTATCCATCGAACACTACAGTGCATCTCCTCCCGGGGTAGTGGGTCTTGACGAATTTGATGTATCCATCACAAATTGCGGAGACTGAGGATCCTTTTTGCCAGATTACTTTATGTATGAGAAATCCCCCATCAATAACTACATCAAAGTTTGGTAAATGTACGGTCTCGTCAGTTGATCCAAACAGTTTGTACAGGACAGATTTGTTGGTTTTTCTCATACCACCTTCATTGAAGAGGGCTAAGGGAAATGGAGCCAATTCGTATCGTAAATAATCCTTCAAGTCTTCATCACTTTTTTTTGCTAATAAAAATCCTTTGGAAGATTAGGAAAGGGTCTACTGAAACATTTTCGTCATGGATATTGATGGATGAAGTAACAGAGGAAATAGGGAGTGCCTTGTCTTTGAGTGACAACTTGATATCTGAAAATGGCAATTTTACCATTTTATTCATTGCTTGCCTACCACAAGTTGCAGCAGCATAGCAGTTGACTTTATCATCTCCCATCACCCCTGTAGCTATCGACATGATATCACTGGTTTCAGGAAAGGGAGGATGATTTTCTAGCCACGTTGAGAGTTTAGCAATATCAGCCATGTTTTTGGTTATGCGTGCTCCCCCTAAATCTATATGCTGTTCACTCGAATAAGTTAATAAGTTAATTGTTCAAATAAATAGTATTTTTAGCCTTAACCTTAGTATACTGATTACTTATACTCTTCATAATTATATATATAATTAATAAATTTCTTCTACATAATTGTGACCTTTATTTGACAACAATATTTTATATTTGTGTCTATCTTATAAAAACTGATTTTGAGTGGATCCAGATAAGTTAAGTTTTATGTTAAGGGTTAAGGCGGAACTTTATTAAAATATATAATATGTATATATATGTATACGTATGTATATATGTTTATTTATATATATCTGTATCTGTTGAATTGGGAAATAACAATTGTGCAATTTTCTTCAGAAATCACAAAATTGACTCCAGAATTTCAAATTACCGTAACTTTTGTCTTGTTGAAGATACATTAAATATCTATATACGTATTTAAAGACAATTTAATGCTCTACAACTCTTTTCCTGACAACTTTGCTGTAAACCGAAAGGCTGAGGAGTTAGAGGGACAAATTTAACAAAAAACATGAGGTAAATTTAAATTTTCGGAAAATTGGCGATATTCAAGAGCTTGTATCTCGAAAACAGTTTTAGATACGACAACAATGCATATAAACAAATTTGTAGGGAATTTTATCAGCTTTAATTTAGTATATAAATAGATTTTCACTATGACTCACCTTTTTCAAGTTATAAGCAAAAAACCCAAAAAAGTGCCTTTTCCACCCCCTTCCACCCCTGAAGCGGAAGGGCTAGGGGTGGGGACTTTTAGTATGTTTACCTCCTAACTACCCCCAACACATTCCTGAAGAAAAAAATTCTCCCCCTTCCATGTCCTCTACACGCCCCTTTTCGGCATTCATTGACTGGACTAGACTTAAATTCCAATCCAGTTTTGTTAATAGATATATAAGCAATCATGAACCACAGATTATTGTCTCTGTTCTCAGTTTTGTTAAGACTTAAATTCCAATCCAGTTAACAGTTAAATAACTTAATGCAAGGAGAATATTATAGGAGAAAAATTCCTCCGACACTGGGACTTGAACCCAGGACCTTTGGCTATTCGCGCCAATGCTCTACCAACTGAGCTAAGCCGGAGTTCAATTCACAGTGCCGGATGGAACCTCTCTCCTATGACTGATTGCCCTAATGGTCTACCTCACAGACAGACAAGACAAGTTATGTCATATACAGTACTGCATATGGCATAACTTGTCTGTCTGTGAGGTAGACCATTAGGGCAATCAGTCATAGGAGAGAGGTTCCATCCGGCGCTGTGAATTGAACTCCGGCTTAGCTCAGTTGGTAGAGCATTGGCGCGAATAGCCAAAGGTCCTGGGTTCAAGTCCCAGTGTCGGAGGAATTTTTCTCCTATAATATTCTCATGTAATGTCCAACAGAGACAATAATCTGTGGTTCATGAAAGCTTATAAGTTATATCTATCTTTAATGCAAGGAGATCTGTGTAACCTAAAAATTAAAACTATCGCAAAGTAGCATTCATACAGTGACAATAAAAATAGCATTCCAGCCCTGTAACATAAGCGCAACTTGGATCTGTGCCACCAACCCGTTAACTTTGTTTAAGTAATAAAAACATCAAATGTATAACCCAATAAGTATTTTATCGAAACAGGAGCTTTTATCCGATGATAAAGCTGAATCACTCTACTCCAATCATGCTTTACATTGTGTTCCCCCCCTCCATCATCGATCTGAGCGTAAATACATATCCAGGAATCGCAATGAAATGTAATTATCAATAACGGTACTACGAAATTATATTTGGTTTGGAAGGGGATTGCTTAATTTAAGAAGCCGAATAACGCTACGTTCACTTTTAAGAAAAGTGTCTCTTTATATCATTTCCTCATCTCGCCAATTAGTGACAACGGTTCGTCCCTTTCACACTCGAGGAGCTGGGTCACTACGAAATCTTGTCTCTTATCTGTTCTTCGCATGCTTGGAGAAATTTTGTCGCAGTCGTTGAATATTCTGCAGGAAGTTACATTCGGTAAAATTCCGACAGATGAAAATGAAATAAGTTATATGTTTACTAAATGACCCAAACATTAGCATCGCTTTAGAAAACACTTGCCGATTCTGTAAGTATGCAAAACAAATTTATTTGGAAATAACCAATGTTAGCATGGTTGTGTTTAAAGCATAACTACAGATCCGTCGGCCCGGGTTCGATCTCCCTACGTCCTCGGATTATTCTGAGGTAGGGAGTTCTGGAACGGGGCGCACTCAGCCTCGTGATTCAAATTGAGGAGCTACTTGATAAAGAAGTAGCGGCTCCGGTCATGGAAACCCACCATTAACGGTCGTGGGTGTCGGAATGCTGACCACATGCCCCCCAGTCCTGTCACCTGCCTATGATAGGTGATGCAGCGGTCGGGTGATAGGCATTGTGCCTTCATGGATGTAGCGCCACGTATTTTAGTTTTAGTGTTTAAAGCATAGGAATTTGTCGGATTTTAAAAACGGCGGACGGGTGAACTGTCATAGTAGCCGATCCGAGTGAGATTTTCTCAAATCCAAAATGATCCATCACGTACCGTTTTTGTAGGAGACACACTTCTCATATTTATACAAATTGTTTATAGTGAAATGTAATAGAAGCTTGATTTATGTAGAAAACACAAACACTAAAGTGATTTTTTTGGTAGTTTCCTCTTGTAGGTATCTGATGGTGTGTCCCTGATAAGTGATAACAGACCAGCAATATTCAGCTAGCATACTTCTATTTCATCGTCCACTGAAACGCTTTTCTAACATAAAGATGTCCTGGTGAAACCTTTCACCATGCTCATCACTAATTAAGGTTTTGAGGAAAGAAGTCCAGATTTGAGCCCAAAAAGTGTAGCTTTAATGACATATTGCAACCTATAACACGAAAGTATTTCACCGTATCACCAACAAGATCTTCATACTTTTCAGCTTTCTTATTGCCAAGGAAACGTGAACACACTAATTTGAATGCCAGCCAGGCTGCCTTTTCTGCTTCTGACAGTTTATTTTCAAACTCTTCATGACGAGAGACTGCTATAATTTGTGGGCAAATAAAAACTCCTTCTTTTACCTTTGCCTCATTTAAATGTTTGGATTTGTTCCTGAGATACAATAAAGCCACTTCTGTCCACAGCTTTTACAAAATATTTTCATCAAACCGAGTTTGATGTGCAATGGTGGAAGAAAGAAACATTTCTGATTCACGATGGTTTATGTGATAGACCTATATTTTTGGTGCCAGGAATGATTTTTTTCTTGGAGGCCACGTTGCTTACGTAAAAACAATAAATGTGGATTTTTGGGAAAATAGTACGTGGTAAACAAAAAATAATTAGATTCGTTATTTTCAGCCAAAAAAATACAAGAAACACATATTTTCAAGATAGATATACAAGCATTCATGAACCACAGATTATTGTCTCTGTTCGAGACAGTTCAAGTCCCAGTGTCAGAGGAATTTTTCTCCTATAATATTCTCACATATTTTCATCTAAAGGACATTTTTCATGTTGTAGGGCCTACAGTGTAATTTGGAATATTGTGATTGTTTTTTTCCTCCCACAGCAAAGTATTGCGACCACTACTTTATTTTTACAGAATTCTAAAGGAAAGAATTTCAATTTAAAAGAGAAAAGGAATTTGTAAGGTTTCGTAGTTGCAATTTTCCCAACATCTCTGACACCTTTTTCGTTCCATTGAAAGAGTACTACGCATGTTGTAATTTAATAGCATAAACTTCCCGCTGCGGCATCTGATCGCTGTCTGGTTGCATGCAAGGTATTTTTATCCTCTGAAAGAAATTAAATTACTCTCAGTCGCCACAATCTATTAAAGTACATAATACACTTACTTCCTATATCCTATGCCGCTTCCACATTCCGGCCAATGCCGATGTACATGACTTGTAAGTTCCTTGACCGTAATCATTAAATGTGCATTAAGAGGCATCATTAAGTTCTGTCAGTCATGTATATTCAACAGCACATTAACAAGCGAAGGAAACTCAATCCCATCTTAAACACGATTGGTTCCAATGTTCGTTGACCCCTTGGACAGGTAGGTTCGTACATGAAATCAACATCATCATTACTAGATACAACAGAAGGCTTATCGACCACAAAGATGATGTAACCAAAGAGAATATAACTGGGTGAAGGCCATCTCCTTCTGATAACGGGAGTTGCTGGAATTCAACGCTGGCCATATGGGAACAAACAATGCCACATGTATATAATGTCATTATTATGTGGGAGAAATTATGACAAGACATGAAAGACATTGCAAACATCTGTAACCCAGTAAGTAAACAGGGTAATAATGAGGGCCAGAAACAATGGCTTTATGAATATGTATTCATAGGATAAAATTAGGCGAAATATGGTTTAAGATATGGATTAAATTGCTTAGCATGATACACAACTATACAGAAAAGATTTCATTACAGTGAATTCCACATCTGTTAATGTTTCCCATTTATAAATATATTTAAAGGGAAAAACATGTTTGTTATACCGTGGGACCAACTTTTGAATACCTGTGTCGTAGAAGTCTGCCGCTTGCGATTTGAACCACTTTGTGACAACCATCTCTGCCTCTTTCATTCTCTGTCAGGTGTAGGAAAAGATGGACATCACTGGGAGCGAGATTCCGGCTGTATGGTCGATGTTTAAACTCTTCCCACTCGAACTTCTGCGGGAGACTTGCTGGGAGGTGTTTAAAAATCCACTCTACAGCCCGAATCTCGGTCCCTGTGATTTTCTTCTTGTCCTATGCCTCAAGAAATGATAGAGAATGAAAGAGGCAGAGATGGTTGTCCCACAGTGATTCAAATCCCAGGCAGCAGACTTCTACGACTCAAGCATTAAACATTTGATCACACGGTATGGTAAATATCTCAATTCCGGTGGCGAAAATGTTGAAAAATAGCTGAACACTTGCTGTATCTGTTGCAATAAATATTTTCATGAAAATGTGTTTTGTTTCTGTAAATTGTCCCAGGGAAACTTACTTTCTGGACGAAACATTTTAATTCAGGACTCACATTGTCAGAGTTTCATACAAAACCGGCAATGAATTTTAAATGGCAGTTTAACGAAGAAAGAAAGCGTTTACACCAGCATGAAATCAGCGTGTCCTATTTTTTTAAAATTTAATTTTGTACGCTATGATATGCCATACGTAAAACTATAGGAGACTAAAATTTTTGGTGTGGCTACTGCCTTCGAACTTATGGTTTCTTGCAGTTTCGGAAAGCTTTCTCTAAACTGAGGATATGAGTTCATACCAGACATGGAAAATATAACGGAGATGCAGTTTCGGAATTCCGCTATTCATTTTTTGACAGCAATGATCACATGTAAAACAGCAGCAATCTTCTATATCAACATTAGAAGTACCGGTACTGTATTTTATGTGTGAGAGGGATGCATTGGTTACAGCAGGAAATGGGGCTAGAGTCACTCACTTTAATTGCTCCTCCATTCCCATATTTAAGCTTTGTTTTAATTCAGCGAGAAAGAAAGAAACTTCAATTGTATTTAAAAGTAAAAACATGTTCACAGGGAATCGGTATGGCGTTTAGCTGAATCAACTTGGCTATAATTATATTGCAAATTAAATATACAGAGTGTCTATACCGAAATGCTCGAAATTTGAGGCCTTTTTAAAAAGAGTAAATGCATTTTTTTGGTGGCTTAGCACAACATAATTTTTAAGGGGAGATGGTAGTTATCAGTGTAAAGAAAATAGATTTTTTCTCTTAGGCTCATGCAATAGAGCATAGTTTTGTGAACATTTTGATATATAGGTCTTATATGTTGCGTTATTATTAAGCCAAGCAGAGCGACCTGAAGCTTTCTAAAATGGATAAAATACCATAAGGCACGTCATTTTCTTTTCGCTCTCCTGTAAAATTAAATTTTTTGTACTTCAGGTACCATTTTCTGAAAAGCTGTTCATGCTAAAATAATGAAACTTTCAGGAATTCATTATAGATGGATGAAAAATCTCCCTTAGCAGAATTATGGGAAAAGTCTTGACTATACAGAATTTTAAACTATTTTTATTTAAAAAAAGTATTTTATTTAGTCGTGAAGTTTTCATGCAGTAATATTTTACATATTAGACTGATTGTGCTAGGGTAAATAGTAGTACCTATTATTAGTAAGTTCCCAAAGTTTCACAAAAATCTAAGCTACAGAAATTGAATAAAGCGTACCTAAGTCAAGGGAAGTAACTGTAAAACAAAATTATCACCTATATGTGTTAAAAAATTCTTTCCTACTAAACAGCGAGTTCTAGAACAACCATTCTTTGGTTATTTTAAACTGCAAAGCATAAAAAAATTCAACTAAATCTGACTGTTAACACCTGAGTTATTACTTCTTGAACATAAGCTATATTTTTCTATCATTTTGCTAGTGGTAACTACCATCTCCCCTTAAGTACTTTCATAAATTTTAGCAAGAGGCCTTAGATACTGCATGTTTATAATTCCATATACGGTATTTAACCGCTGAGTACAACAGGAGTTGAAACTGTAGCCTGAATGTTCTCACAATCAACATTTGGAGTGTTGTCAGTCCATGCAAAAGTCCCCTATTTTGCCCAACGGACAAATCAGAACGTGTCATATAACTAAAGTGCCTCAAAATTTGGTGTGGATACATGTGAATTGGCCTTCATTCTCCTAACATAACGTCGCTGTGTTTCTTTTTTGGGGCTGCTTGAAGGACAGAGTGTTGGAGTGGACCTGGACAGAAATCGAATACACACTACACATTTTCCGTAACTGTAAAAACTGCCATTAAAGCGCTTGTAAAATGATTCACAAATTTCCGAACTGAAACAGCGCTCCATCTCGAACATCGAACAACGAAATGAATATATTGTTTGGTGATACGTGCAGTTTCCATATGACCACAATCGAGGCAGAAAATAGCGTGCGGTTTCCGTATGACCAGACACCAGGTAGAAAATGTTCGTGTGCAGTTTCCATATACTAGAAACCTGGTAGAAAATTTTGGTATGCAGTTTCCGACGCCCGGAATAATCAGTACATAGATCCAAACAGCCTATCGATGTCGATGTTGATATTATTATTATTATTATTATTATTATTATTATTATTGTTATTATTATTCATGTGATTATAAAATCATCATGGACGGCATGGGAACATATTTTCTCAATGAAAATTGGTGCAATTTAATTTGCAACTTAAGCTTAAAGCCCATTCATTAAGGTCAGTGATGTTTGACCCATGCTAAATTATCTCCCCACCTATTATGACCTCCATTGTTTTCTGCGGTAGTTGGAGTTTGCTTCTTCACCTAGCCTATTTTTAACAAGCTAACCACGAGTTGTTTCTAGAGATTATAGTGTTTTTAGTAATAGACCCTTTCTCATATTACACTGTGAAATAAAACTATGCAAACACATCCAATAAAACGCAAGGTGCTTGTTATCTAGCATAATCATTGCAGGACGTACACTTGAAATCATACACTGTATTTATTTCTCCTTACCAACGTTTTTGTTCTACGTTTACAACGCATGTAATAATAACAACGAAAATATTAAAAATAATAATGATAGCATGTAGGCCTAATGCAATTAAAAGTTCCATCACCTGCATGCAGGCAGGAAAAATTCCACCACTGCTTCATCGACATCCGTCATTGAACATTATTGGTAGGTAGCAGGATTTGGAGAGAAGAGAGAAAGAAAGAAAAAGAAGAGAAATGGGAAATAGCAATAATAATAATAAGATTAAGACGCTAAGAAGAAGAAAAAGTCTTCTTTCTTTCTTTATCGTAGTTTCACCTCTCCCTTTTAGGATTTAAGCGACCCAAGCCGCCCGGGCCTTACAGGGCCGCGACCTGTCGGGAGAGGGATTATCTTTGGATCACATACATACTTTTTTGACCAGACAAGGACATGGAGGGCCTCCCCGGATGAGTGATCAGCCCAATGCCGGGGCCACCTCCGAGACA
Organism: Ectobius pallidus; assembly: GCA_964059195.1. Taxonomy (NCBI): domain Eukaryota; kingdom Metazoa; phylum Arthropoda; class Insecta; order Blattodea; family Ectobiidae; genus Ectobius; species Ectobius pallidus. The sequence goes on along the minus strand of CAXKWD010000002.1, from coordinate 43,185,547 downwards.
ACACGAACACATAGGACGAGACACAACATTCACACTCACACTCATTCCAAACAAGGCGAGGATGGGATGAAGATGATAATGACGGCCAGATGATATCTGGGGACCACAAGGGCCTAAAGTTACCCGACATTTGTCTCAAAGGTGAGGGAAAACCCCAGAAAAAACCCCACCTAGGTAACTTGTCCCGACCAGGAATCGAACCCGGGCCCGCTGCGTGAGAGGATTGAACGTATCCTCTGAGCCACAGCGGTGGACTAAGAAGAAAAAGTACTGAAGAAAATTAAGTTGAGAGACAAAGAGAGTTGGAGAAAGAGAGGGTGAGAAAGGAAGAAAAAGATGAGAGACATATAATGTAAAAAGAGACAGAAACGGAGAAAAATATATAATTAGAGTAGAAAAAAGGGGAAGAGAAATATGATACTAACACTGGTGAAAGAAAATCAGATAATAGGAAAATAAACAAGCAGAGGTAGAGAGAGGGGGAAGTAGACAGAGACGGGAAAGAATAATGATATACCGACGCAGAGAAAATTTAAAAAGAACCAGAGAAAGTTAAGGAATAGAGAGGTAGAGGGACGAAAATAATGCCGAGACACATATGAGAGACAGAAACGAAAAAAAGATGATTACTAAGTAGAGGATAAGAAGAGAGATAGAGTGAAGGGAGAGATAGAGAAGAATAATAAAGTAAATATACTGATATGAGACCGAACCAGAGAAATAGGATTAGAGAAAGCGAATAAGAAGAAGACAGATAAATGAGATTCAGATACTGAAAAGCGAAATGAGAAAAGATCAAAGAAGACAAATAACCCTAGAGAAATAGAATGAGAAGCAAGTTCGACAAAGAATAACATAGAGTACGTTTGACTTGATAAGATTATGAATTTTCTCTGAAGTACATTGAATTTGCAAATAACAGTACCCCTTGAGAAGTCAAGCATCTGTCGTTGACTGTGCACTGACTGGTCATACCAGAAATCGTGCTCATTCTGCTTGTCATCATCAAACAACATGAAGGAAACATTCCACAGCATTGCACGAGCAGTGGACAATGTAGACATTTACAGGAATTCTCTTTATTTTTACCTATGAGATCATGGCCAGGGCCCTATTTCATGAAACTCGACAGGTGTAAGAAACACAACAATTAATCCTATGACAAGTCTGACAAATTTTACAATATGTCATGGCAATTGCATACTTCATAAATTGTACAAGTTCGTCTTACATGACAGGTAAAATATTGTAAATTGTCAGGCTAAAAAGATCTCTTAATAAACGCGACAATTTCTATGTCAAACCTAAAATTTTATTACACTGTAGATGGCTCTCATATACGCGTGCATTAATCGATCTCAGCACTGAATGTGTTGTATTAAGAGTACTGCTAATATCACTACTACCAGTGTCCATTCTCAGCAAGAAAGTTTAGATTACATAGGTCTAATATTCACGAAACTATTTGCCAACTTTTACACACATTTACAAAACTTACCGACTACAAATCCTCTAGATTCAAAATCCTCTAAACGCCAATTATATTTTCTTACTTATGTACATCATGTATCGATGGCTTAAATTGATTTATTTATAATAATAATAATAATAATATTAATAATAATAATTTTTATTCATCCATTATATTAGATATGCACGTAAAGTGTACAAATGATGTTGGACACGTCAGATCTTACATGCTAATTATTACATACATCTGCATTTATTCTCATACACACACTCATGCTTTTATTTTCTTACGCTACAAATTATTAGGAGATTCTATATATAAAAAAAATATATTATTATTAGAAGCACAATACCTAGGAATAGATTAAGTAATATTTTAAACATTGTTAGCTTTCCTATAAAATAAATAAATAAATGAAAGAAACAAGGACTGCATACAACATTGACCTTATAGTATAATTAATTACACAGCAAGGGAGGAACAGACAATGTCTATTGATGATCGTAGGCTATATATTTATCTACTGAATAAAAGGCATGCTGTAATAGAAAGGATTTGACTTCACGTTATCATTTCGTAATCGATTGTTGTTCTCTAATTTGGTATGGTAGTTTGTTAAAAATTTTGGTTCCTATGCTTAGTACATTGTTTTTGTGAGGTACAAAACCCCCTGAAGTACTATTTAATGCTGTGTTGAAAATCAGAGTTAAGTTAAAAAACCCCTCTATCCCACTGCTAAACTTCAAAAACATCTCTATTTATAAATGTCGTTTAGGAGGTTTTGAATATGAAAGATTGCCTTTCACTTCTACATTGACAATCCTAGATTTTTATAAAATTATAAATATGTCAACAAAAATTAATATTTTTAAGTTGAAGATTCTGGAGCATATTTTGCAGAGTTTAGAGTATATTTTCATGCATATTTCATCTACTGATAGAGCATTAAATTCTGGCTCTAGGAATATAAATTATAAAATGTATACTTAAAGATATAAGTCGCGTTTTTATATATTCATTGCCAGTAAAAAATGTTATGTACATGCCTCACAATTGTTAGTTCCCTATAATGAATATTGAAAAAATACTATTACTTTACTAACTCTAGATCCCGTAATAATAAGCAATACTGTGCCTTAGTCATTCCCATAACAAAGTGAGGTAAATGAAAACTACTTAAGCGACAAGAATGTCGTTCAACCATAAAACGAATTACTTTTTACAGTTGAAAGGAATTTTTAAATATAAATTAACATATTTGTATAGAGTACGACGTCTTTTCAGGAGCAGGCGTCTTGTGAACTGAAGGAAATCTGCTCCACAGTCAACGAACTACTTGACCTGATCTCTTGTACTTAATCTTCAGTATGACCGAGCAACAATGCGAGATGTCAGAAAAGTGAACCGGAGTCAAAGGGGTCACACGAAAGTGGCATTTTATCACCTATTATTATACTGCCTTACAAGAATCCCCTATACAATGGGATAATTGCCGCATCCTAGCCTGCAATACCTCTATATAAATCATGTGCATGGCAAATAAGCCTGGAGATTAATACAGCGTCTCTCTCAGCACTTCACCACTTAGAGCAATTTTATTTGCAGCATTTACTGCATTTTCCCTATCCAAACTCCGTATCTACCACAGGAATGAGAAGGCGGTGTTCTTAGTGGCTTAAGTTCTAAACCAAAGTAATGGTTTTTGCTTATCGCATTCTAATTTTCTTAATACTAGTTTTAGAACGAAATTTACTATAATTTGTAGATAGGAACGTACAATCCTCGTAGGTAATATCAGAATAGGTATGAGTTTCACAAACAATTTTATTTTTAAATTCATAGCCTTCATTACTATTTGACTGGCATAAATTAAGTAAAAGCAACAAAAAATGACTAATGTTGAAACTGATTTTTATGTCTTTACTAGCGTGTGCCCGCGGCTTCGCACGCGATAATTATTTGAAAAATTAAAAATTAAGAGCATAATAGTTAAATCATTATATTTATTAACACCTAAATCACGTGGACTACATACCACGATTAGATAGTGTCGCCTGGTAAAAGCGACCTCAGATTAGAGTTCCCTGGCCCAGAAAACCCCTGCATAGTGAGTTTCGTCCAAGTCGAACAATGTTTGGCCATATTTAGGCCTATATTGAATATCCCTCTTCCGTGTAGGTTGAAAATTTAATACGTCTGCGGGCCTTGATGTTCTAAACAAATGAATCGTCAAGGATGGACTTACAAAATCAAGCGATCGGCCGCGATAATTATTTCAAAAATTAAAAATTAAGAGCATAATAGTTAAATCATTATATTTATTAACACCTAAATCACGTGGACTACATACCACGATTAGATAGTGTCGCCTGGTAAAAGCGACCTCAGATTAGAGTTCCCTGGCCCAGAAAACCCCTGTATAGCGAGTTTCGTCCAAATCGGACGTTTGACACCATATTTAGGCCTATATTGATTATCCCACTTATAATAATAGTAATAATAATAATAATAATCCTCTTAGGGATTAGATTAAAAATTTCATATGTATGCGGGCCTTGACATAATAAACAAATGAATCGGTCAGCGTGAGCTACAACATTCAAGCGATCGCGATAGTTTTATGTCCAAGGAATGACAAAAATAGCCAAAGCCTACTGTAATTTATTTGACATTGAATGGTATTACTGAAAACTAATGCTTCGAAAAGGGAAAAAATACACGTTTTTTGCCCGTTTTTCACTCATAACTCACGAACGATAAGAAAAATTAAAAATGTAATATGCCAGAAACCTTCCCGGGAATGCACTCAACAACTTCCCAAAGTTTCATGGCGATCGGATGAATGGTGTAGTAATGCATAAAGGACACACACACACACATACACACACACATACACACATACATTCATTTTTATATATATAGATTTCCATTTTAAAAGACGATCGAGCCAAGCCAAGCCAAATTTTTATCTCCTCTAATAATAAGAGCCTGAATATTTGATTAAATGCTCAAAGCATGAAGAACAATATAACTGCTTTTCAATAAGTTTTTTATTGTTATATAGTAAAAAAATGTTCCTGTACGGGAAATGGAGGCCCTGAGGGTTTCAGGAAGTTGAGGCTCTGACATTTAGATATTCGGATCGTGAAGATGAAAAAATTGTTAATCTTACGCAACGGCCGCCTTTACTCTCAGTATTATTCGCGGTCCTCATTTCTGTTGTAGGCTGAGTAGACCCCAGGGCCATAGTGCCACCAGATTAGGCAAATTGAAAAATCTCAACAACCTCATCGGGGATCGAATCCGAGTCCTTCCTACTTTTCAATTATCTGGGTGCAGTAATTACATATAAAAATAATATTAACGCAGAAGTTAAGGATCTACTAAAATCAGGAAATATCTGTTTTTATGAAATTCAGAAACTTTTATCTTGTCTTCTCTTCAGAAATCTAAAAATAAAAATTTATAAGACAATCACCCGAAAGGCTGAATTATATGGATGTGAGACATGGTCCCCTACTCTTCGGGAAGATTATTATCTAAGAGTGCTTAGGAAAATGTTCGGAGCCAAGACAGATGAAAACGAGGACTGGAAAAAACTGCATAATGACGAGCATCATAATTTGTACTATTCACCGAATATAATAAGGGTAATTAAAACACACAGGGTGAAATGGGCTGGACTTGTTGCGCACATGAGAGAGGAAATACATGTATAAAAAATATTGACTGGGAGACCCGAAGGGAAGAGATAATTCGGAAGACCCAGACGTAGATGGGAGGACAATATTAGAATTGATATAAGGGAAGTAGGATTTTCGAGGGATGGCTGGATGGAGTTAGCACAGTATAGAGTTGAATGGCGGTCTCACAATGAGTTCCAGTCCTTTAGCTGAGTAAGTAAATAAGTAAATAGGGCCTAACATAAAGCTAGATAACTTTGTAAGAAGTAAGACTCAGCACAGGCACGGTTGCTGTTAGGTCCATTATGTGAGCAATGTGAAGAAGAAATGCCAACATAACTTAACTAATAAAGTCAATCTAAATTTTGGGAGAAAATAATGCCAATTCAATTTCACAAGTTGAAATATCAACATCTGTTGGATGATAATCAGAATCCAGATCTTCACCTATGGATGAGAGTCTTCACAATCATTATTATGTTGACACTAGCAATGGTAGATTTAAACATTATTTACACAAGTTTTGAACAAGTTTTGACAACTGACATGCAATATAATTAAATTGTAATCATTCAAAATATATCTAATAGGCCTATATCTATTAAATGAGCAGATTTGATTGTACCGAGAGTTATGTATATTGGTGAAATTTGTGCAAGTCTGTGTGTGCTCTGGGAATAAGAAGTAGTTTCTTAATCGACCAGTTTTATTAGGTATAAAAAATTGTTTGTACAAGATTTATGCTGCCTCTTTAAGAAGGGTTCTGATTGGCTGTTTACTCCGAACATCCGACATAACTTTGTGCCTTCTGGCTAATTGAATCAGGGGGTGAGCTCCGGCAAACATGGCCCAGATGACCTTCTAGGTAACAGGAGGATGTGTAAAGAATACTACTCGCAGAAATAAAAATATAAAAATGACAAAGCACCATACCAAAAGCACAAAAATAACCTTAACAAAGAATTAAAAATGAGTTCTTGGCTTCCGGGTATCTGCCGCGTCATATTTAAGTTGCAGTAGCCCTGATAAAGACCACGGCAAGATGGTCGAAACGGCGGCAGACTTCTTAAATATGACGCGGCAGATACCCGGAAGCCAAGAGGATTTTATTGTCAACTCGGGCCGCGGAAGCCTACGATCTTATATTCAAAATGAAATGTTTACCGAACCGACTATACTGTATCATCAGGATTTGAGACAGAGACTCCCTAGGTCAAACGGTCTCGGAGGAGTAAGAGTCCATAGGCCTATACACATCTTAGGGTTCGTTTAATATAGTATAGATTCAACAAGAAAAGAAACTACGTTCAAATGCGAATATGTGTGCAGTTTATACACCGTTTATACAAATGCATTCCAGACGTCATTTTGAACATTTCGTTGGTTATACCCTTTCTGCATCTTGTAGTTTTTATTGTTTTGGGGGGTTTAGAAGGGCCTGATAGATCCTCACGGTTAAGAAGTAGGGTGATTAATTTATTGTTGAAAGAAGGAATGAGGGACAAGGCAGCAGAAACGAGGGACAAGGCAGCAGAAACTGGGGACATTCCACAATTTTGGAGGACAGCTGCATTTTTGGCTGTAGCTTTAAAATTTAAAACTTTCGAAAGTGTTCCAGTTGTTCTTTTTTTCCCAACAGTACTCTTACTGAAGTAATAACATAGAAAAATACATCTCACTCAACTTTATTGTACAATGTATTTTCCAGTCTTCGGGACGCAGCTAATCTGATAATATTAACCGATTGATAACAGTAGCCGAAATAAATAACTGAAGGTTATTTATTCATACATGAGATAAAACACTACAAAAACAGAATTAAAAGTCATTTATTCATACGATAATACGTAACTGTGAATCACTAAAAATACAGCAACAGACTGCAAGCAACTGTTTTTTCAACCAGTAACAAAGTTTTTAATTGTATCAGTTTTCATTTAGGAGTCCCACCAATACTCCATACTCATTTACAAGTTAAGAGTGTTTTTGGAAGTCTATACTGACCTGTGGTGAACACCGCTTGGCAAAACATCTAACGCCTGCCTGTTCAAGTCTTTTCGTTTTACACTAGCCATTACTAATGCCAACACTGTTGTCTTCGTAAAGCAAAAGCTGCAGCTTAAGGCTTAACTGAGAGGTGAAACATGTTTTATTGCTTAAAAGAGAAATTTAGGTAATGCCATCCCCTCAAACTGGTCATCCTATGAGCTGGAAATGGTGCCGCTACTTCCGATACAACACAATACAGTTGAGTTAGAAATGAAACGCTTAAAAACAAAATTTTGAATGACGTACAGTACTTGGAAATAAAGGAAAATGTGATAACATAAACCGAATCTTTGATCACAATAAACAGCATTTTTCAATATAGCCTATCAGTAACTTATTAATCCGTACTGGACTTCATAAAAATCATAACATTATCCGACTGATAACATTATCCGCGATTACATTAAGCGACGTTCACCGTACCTCAAAATACGAGACGGTTGGTCACCCTACTAAGAAGAGTCACAAGGTCGTGATGGGTCGTACAGTGACCACAGACATGTGCTAATGCAATGAAATCTCAAAGTTTTATGCGCCATATATCTGTTTCCCTATAGTGGCTGAACAGTAATACAAGCTAATGGAACGATGTGCGAAAAGACATAGAAGCCTCATCAAAAGTATGGAGAGTTGTCAATGTAGAGAAGGTCGCGGGAACATTTCACTGTTATATGCAAATAGGGAAGTGTGAGACTAGTCAGTTCTGGGGCACAAGCTTCACATAGGCTCCAGCGGTGTGTGTTGGAACATCACTTAAATGACAGTGAGTTTATACTTTCGATAATAAGAATAGCTGCAGCGTATCTCCAAAATTTTAGTAAATAGGAACAGGCGAATAGGGTTTTTTTCTAAATTGAACGGAAATCCAGCATATCTCAGGGCAAAATAGATCCTATTTATCACCAGCATCTTACGCAATAAAAAGTATGTTAAATTTTTGTGAAATTAATATAACAAAATTAGCTTATTTCGTTTATTTTAATACATACAAGATAAGAAATTACATTATGGGGTATGTTGCAGAAAAGTAAATACGTAAAAACATAAGTTATTTCTTTTACGGAGAGAAAGTTACCTTAAGAATAGCTTTCCTTTGTCAAGGATTACCATAATGGCACAGACTACCAATATGTTCAAAAGAAAAGCAACACACCAATTAAAACAGATAGGCCTAGTTACTAATTGAAAAATTCTAATATGTTATTAACTTATTAGCATATTGGCTGCGTAGTAAGAATATCCTAATGAGGATATCAGTCTTGTCTCACTGACTATATATACATTGTAGCCTATACTACAAAGGAAAAATTGTACTCGGCTGGAATCGAATCCGGGAGGTTGTATGGTAATGCCACTAAATAATAAATAATTTAAAAGAAAAGCATATAAAATTATTACAAATTCATAAGATTCTCCAAATATATAAGATGTCAAATATTGTATTTAATTTAACAATTTGAAAATAACAAAGATGTTATAACTGATGTTTAAATATGTTTTTGTTAACAATACTCCCGGCCAAAAGCTGTAGCTTACTCGGGAATGCCTAATGTAAAATTATGTATTGTATGTAATAAAATGTTAAAAATGAAAAAGAGACCTTTTAAGTTTATACATTCCAATTATTATGTAAATATTCGGATTTAAATGTTATTAGTAGCATTAGAATAAGTAGATTATACTGTGTGGTTTTTCACTTACCTATATAATTACCACATTAATAGTTCATAAATGTTTTCTCCTTTTGTCCCTTGTATCATTTTCCTTTGTCTTCGTGTGTTGCCCTAACATAAATATTATTTGACCTAACATAAATATATACGAACAAGTGTATATATATATATATATATATATATATATATATATATATATATACATATATATATATACATATATATATACATATATATTATATATATACATATATATATATACATATATTATATATATACACAGTATATATAACGAGTTTTAGAAGAACATAAAAAAGGAAGATTATCATGATGAAGGCATCATGAAAACTATTGAATTTGATATGAATTCTAGAGTGATAGGGAAAAAGCGAATAAGTCAAAACACCAAAGTTTTAGGAGAGACAAACAACAATTTATTTCCACAGTATTTTTACACTATTTAGTTCAGTCTACCATGTATTTTTACACAGTATCTTATACTAAATAAAAATATCTGAGTGGGCTGATCTAAACATAGGCGTAACCAGGCCGACCATATGGGGGGGTTATAACATCCGCGGGGTCTGGCGAGTATGGAAGGAGAGGGGGGTCCGGGGGCCCTCCCCCGGAAAATTTTAAAAATTAAGATGCAAAATAACGAGTTTTAAGCTTCCGGGGGTTCTCCCACGGAAAATTTTAAAAATTAAGATGCAAAATAACAAGTTTTAAGCTTCCGGGGGTCCTTCCCCGGAAAATTTTAAAAATTAAGACGCAAAATAACGAGTTTTAAGCTTCCCACGCTTTATACTTGTATTAAGCAATTTATGGGCAGACTTAAAAAAATTATACAATTTTCCTTTTTATAATCAATGGGGGGGGGGGTTAAAACCCCCAAAACCCCCCCCCTCGCTACGTCTATGGATCTAAATAGTGTAACCATGCTGTGAAAATAAATTGTTTTTGTCTTTCCTAAAACTACTGTATTTTGACTTATTCGCTTTTTCCCCTAACATGCTAGAGATTTTAAAAAGGGCTTATCGTCACATACTTTACTCTGACCGATCTCACAAATCGTTTTCGAATTATGACAGTTGGTAACTTTTTACATCTGTTGCACCGTTATCGGCAAGTCAACCGGGAAATAAAAGTGGAATGGTTATGACGTGATCTCATCGGCACCAACTATTCAAATAAAAATAAGTTCCACATTCCCGACAGTTGCTTATTAAGAAATCTCGGATTCCTCGGATTAAAAGGTATGATTGTACGTTTTATGACGAAGGACGACAACATTTGATGCTTCTCAGACTGTCAGACAGTAATTAAAAACTGATAAACCTGCATTTAGCTGGGCTTTGCTTTTTCGTGGTACAAAAATGTTATATTCTAATCATTTTAACTGTGGCACCAAATTTTTCGGAGAATACTAACTAGGCCTAATTACAGTAATCCAATATAAGTTTATGCAAAAAATGTAAAATTGCTTAAGTAGACGATATATTTATGGGCTTGCCACACATTCCTATCCAGGGATAGTGATAGGCCTATAATTTATTTCTTTTATAATTATATAGATTCGCAATGGCGCAGTTCCCAATAGTTCTATGGTTTGAATTTGCGATAGTAATAATAATAATAATAATAATAATAATAATAATAATAATATTTATTTATCTGTCATTAAACTTATAAAAAGTAATAGACATCAAAATAAAAATCTAAAATTATTATTAAACCACTAGGTCACCTAGACTTGTCTCATCGAACTCCTGTATACTGTAAAATACCTTGCTTTTTAGCCATTGCTTAATTACTAATTTTAATCATTTAGAATTAACATTTCTGGCATTTGGTGGAAGTTTGTTAAAAATTTTAATTCCGACGTGCTTAAAATTATTCTTACATTTATTCAATCTTGTAAAATTAGCGACTAAATTATTTATATTTCTTGTTTCATATTAATGTATATCTGAACTAATATTAAAATTATCATTATTCTCTTCAACATAGTGTAGCACATGTAATATATAAAGAATAGTCAAGGTCGTAATGTTCAATTCTATAAAATTCGAAGACACTGGTAAAAGGAAAATTAAGCGTGAAAATGCTTCTTAGTAACGAAATCGATTATATTTTGTGATTTTACAAACACAGTTAGAATAATATAAATGCTAAAATTATATACGCTTCTTACATCGGCGAAACCAGGCCGACCATATGGGGGGGGGGGGTTATAACATCTGGAGAGGGGGTTCCGGGGTCCTCCCCTCGGAAAATTTTAAAAATTAAGATGCACAATAACGAGTTTTAAGCTTTCTACGCTTTAAACTCATATTAAGTAATTTATAAGCAGATTTTTAAAAAAGGTGACATATCACAATAATGAAATAAATAGTACAATTTTCCCTTTTTTAATCAATGGGGGGGGGGGGGTTCAAACCTCCAAACCCCTCCCCCCTCTCGGTACGCCTATGGCTTCTTAAAAAAAAATTAATACCATTGATATCACGAACAAGTGGAGAAATTAAAATATCTGGGAGCAATAATTACAGATAACAATAATATAAACGCAGAAGTTAAGTTGCAGTTGCAGCAGAAACGAGAGCAGACACAAACAAAACTAAACAGATATTAAGCACATGTGAAATGAAGGTCCTAAGAACGATTCAGGGGAAAACTTTATTACATAAAATACACAATACAGAAATTAGGGACAAATGCCAAATTCAGGACATAACTAAATTTACCAATGACAGAAGAAAATTTTGGGAAAAAACACGTTGATAGAATGGAAAACAATCGCCTAGCAAAAAAGGTTCAAGAAAGCAGACCAGAAAAAGATTAAGAGGAAGACCTGCTACAAGATGGAAAGACAGTACACACGACTCATCTGAGGAATAAAGGGGAAATAATCAGAATGTAATCCTACATCACAAGAATAAGAATAATAATAAGAAGTTAAGTACCGACTGAAATTAGGAAATGCTTGTTTCTATGCAGTTTGGAAACTTTTATCTTCTCTTCTTTCCCGAAATCTAAAAATAGAAATGTATAAAACAATTATTCTGCCGGTTGTATTATATGGATATGAGACATGGTCGCTTACTCTTAGGAAAGAACATAATATGAGTGTTCGAAAACAGGGTGCTTTAGGAAAATATTTGAACCTAAGAGAGATTTTCCTATTGTGCTTGTGGGGACTGGAGAAAACTCCATAATGACGAGATTCATAACCTGTATTTGTCACCGAAGAGTAATTAAATAACGGAGGGTGATATGGACTGAACATGCTACACTCATGGAGGAGGAAAAACATATCTAAAAAATATTGACTGGAAGACCCGAAGGGAAGAGAACACTTGGAAGACCTCCGGGTTTCATTGAATAAATAATATTCTTTTAACTTGCTTAGGAATTGTCAAGTGCCATTGAGCAAGTAAGTAAAAAAGTACCGTTTTCGAAAAAAAAGAAGTTATCCCAAAACTTTAACAGTGATTTATTTGATAAGGGTTTCGATTGTATTATATTTTATATATTATTTTATACTATAGCTGCATGTCCTGCTCTATTACACTCGTAATTTATATTTTCAGAACATGCTGTATTAGTTGCAAACAATGAACGCATTAACTACCCAAGACGAAGCTCCAACAATATTCCACTCCTCGGGCCCTCAGGCATTTTTCCCACCTCCATGCTGGATCATCATCTCGCAGATCACTCAAGGTCGTTCAGTACAATGCTCCAAGAATATTGCCCCACATCTTCCCTGCACATATCCTGGCTGTTATCAATAGGCACATACAACATTTTCGAGTAAACGATCCTTAAATTCAATCATTGTTTAGTAAAAATGTACCAAAAAGTCCGAAATAAAATCAGGTAAACTGGTATAACAAAGGGCCAGAATGCTTTTGTTTAATCAGTGATAATTGCAATCATGATATGCACAACATAAGTTATCTTTTGTAATCGATTTCTGGGATAAGCTCCAGATCGATTCATTAAGCAGGGCTTACGGAAGAACAAAGGTCTAAAATTTGATAAACATATTATATGAAGAAATAATTATGTGAGTGAGTAGTGTTATTTGTCAAAGCTAACTGTATTGCAACTTCCATGAACACTGTAAAACAATATGTTGTCCTGAGAACTGGTATGCATTTGTTAAATTCTGTCTAATATATTATCATAAAATAGGCTCTGAATTGGGCATTACTCCGGTACCAGTGAACCGATTTGGTCCAAAATCAATCGGTTTCGTTCCATGGACGTTATAAATACGTATTCCAAGTTTCATGAAATTCCGATAAAGCGTATTTGAGTTATCGCGCGTACAGACACACGTACAGACAGACGGACAGACATTTTCCCGTCCATTGCACAATCTCAAAAAGTACCATTTTGGCGATGAAAAACAACTTCTTGATGGCAATGTACACAGACCTACATAATAAAACTATATAGTAACGAAAATATACTGACAAAAGTGTGTTGTAATTTAAAATAAAATTGCGTCCAGTAGGCCTATGAAATATTTTATAAACAGCAACATGTATTAGGAAGAGTGAAATTAAACCTCCCATTTTATAAAAAAAATTACTTAAACAAAATGTTCAATTTTATTCATTAAAAAGTTAGCGGCCATTAGCGGCTTGACGTCATGGCCGTAATCGTACATCAAAAGAGCCTTGATATTTTTATGAAAATTATTTTTAATTTTGAACCACATGAGCAAAATTTTGAATTTGTTTTTATGGTATTGTATCCACTTTAGTTGTCGGTCGCGGTGGTGCAGACTCCAGAGATAGCGTGCCCGCCTCTAGATCCGAAGGTCGTTGGATCAAACCCGGCCGCGGTCGATGGATTTTCAGTAGGTAAATACCTTAGGCACGGAGTCCTACGGAAGGGACTTTAAGCTGGGGAGATTCTGGGTTATTTCACCCGTTACACAACTTCAAGCAAATACTGTGGTCTCTAGGACAAAGTTTGCGTTTGCTGGTCGTTTAGTCATCAATCAATTGCTTACTATAAAATGTGTACTTTTCTTCTCTTGTTTCATTAGATATATTTTATGCATTACATACTTTAATGTTGGTAAGCTATGTATGAAAGTTACATTATATCTCTATGCCAATATTAATTTTTCTGGTCCTCTTTTCTTTTACTATCCATAGATATGATCCAAGATTTTCAATACTTCTTTAATTGTGATTCTTGATATTTTATTAACACAATTTCATAACTTAAATATATCCATTCTGTTTTGCACAACTCCTACCGCTTCAATTAGTTTGGCTACACACAGAGAGTATGTGATTGGGATCTTCATTTTCTCTACATAGTGGACATCTGTCTTTTTCAACTCCACTCTTTAAACCTTAGTTTCCGAACCCCAATTTAAACCATGCTATACCCCTTCTAGCGTTTTTATCACAGCTTCTTGGGCTCAAGCAGTTTTAAATTCCCTATAGTATAAGTGAAGATTTACCATTCATGCAGCTATAAAATATATGACCAAATATAATGCTCATGGCTTCGGTCTATATTACCCTAAATAGGTAGACTGTTTGGCACCAGCATTTCTTTTGAATTTATTGTGGGTGGTGTAAACGTTTTTCTGTATAATTGCTAACAGCTTTTGATAAGAAAAGACTAACTGCGATGTTTATTTGTATATGGAACGCAAGAAAAATCTAACAGAACTCAGGAATTTCCAAATACCGTAATTCACAGCATGATGCTCACGGCTTCCTTGATAATGTTAATCTCTTAACTAGAACGGTAGCTACAGCTCTCAGTCACTCAGCCTGATTGCTGGGTATTCATAAATACAGCTATCATTATTTACAGTGCAGGACATCGTGCAAAATCTAATACTAAACTAAACTCCATGGCCCTAAATTCTTCGATCTTCCCGTCTTTCGACTCGCATGATTACATTCTTGATAGACTTTGCTACTTCCTTATTCTAGTGGCCTAACTCTTTAATTGTCCTCGCAAGGCTGAGTGAACACCGTTCCAGGCCTTCTTACCTCAGACAAATCCAAAAATAGACGACATCGGAGATCAAATCTGAGTCTCTAAATCTGTATTCAGCGATACCAATCACTAGAGTTAAAGGAAAAGTAAAACAACATAATAATAAAAAATAAAAATAAAAACACACTTTAAAATGCACAATGGAAAATATATAAAGTGCATTTGAAAATTATTGTTAGGTATCTGTTCCGTTCGGATATTTCTCTAGAAACGATGAAAGTGTGAGTCGATTTCTAATGAATATGTATTAACAAAATACGAATTAATAAAAATGATAGATTATTCTATAAAAAAGTCTTGATAACACGTAGCAGAAAATATATAATATAGCAGAAAATATGTTAATTTTCATTGTATGCAGCAAACCATCACTATTGGAGATGAAGCTCATAATCGATAACAATATGTGCGACATCATCATAATATAATATTTTAATAGTTATTATAAAATAGTTTTTCTCTTGATTTTATGTTTTTTATTCATAGGCTATTTCTTTATTGTGTGATTCTGCATATATACTTTTAGTTATTTTATATTTTACATTATGCACTTTTTAAAATAAAATTTGAACATTTTTGGAACTGAAATGCATCCGAACCCGATCATTTTGCTCTTTCGGGTGTAAATCGTTTTTGTTTTGTTAAATAAATTTCAAGGAGGAGGAGCCGCTATATTACAAGATGTTAATAAAAATTATTATATTGCCATTCTCGGCATAAACATCATTAAACTCTTATTGTATACTTGTGTATATTATTACAATTTGTATTATATTTGTATTTTGTATTTTCTGTATTGCATTTTTCGCAAAATAAGTCAATATTATTGCAGAAATAAAGTTTTTAATGATTGAATACGTAATTATTTCGGAATTAATTCCAGAATATTGGCTAGTTCGTGCTTTTTAGTAACCATAATATTTACATACGCTATTTGTAATTCCATAGAAGTGGGACCAATGCATTTACTCAACATTGAGGATAATTAAACTGTTTGCAATGTATGTATAAATGTATTGTGAACAGACTCTATTAATGTACAGCATTTAATGGTAGCTGGATTCCAAATTAATAAACAATATTCTTACTTTGGTCTGAGAATGTCTTTATAAACCGGTTGTCTAAACAATGTACAGGTAGGGGGGGGGGGAAAGCGGACCGACTAAAATGTCTAAGTTGCCTAGCGGCATTCACAAGATAGCAGGGAATGTATTAAAATTTGTTCTACAGCCGATAAATTGCTTGAATTTAGAAATAATTTCACGTAATTTGCATTGCTTGTGAAAACAAATGATTCCGTTACATCCCTAACATTTACGTATAACAAGGCTCTGAAATCAGCTACAAGAGTCGATCTGCTTTTTTTTTCCGTACCTGTACTCATACTGCAACATTTAGAGTTCCTATGTAGAGAAAGTTATGTGAGTATTACTCTTAACTATTTTCCTTGTATGCCGAATCTTTATGGAGATGAAAAAGGATGGTACAAGTTCGTGAGCTCGATGCAAGAACGGAACAAAGAGCACTACAAAGCACTTGCCTTTCCAGAGGTCCACTTGACATATCAACCGATTGAAATCTCGATAGAAGTGAAGTGGTGTTCTGTTATATCGAAGAATGCAGCATATAAAGCTAAAATTCACCGCTCACAGTGAATGTGTGTGTTTTGGGAGGGAACGAGTTTTAGCTTACAGTTATGTAAGCAACTCTGAGAGCGTTCACCTTCTTGCATCTATACTCCACATGACGTTGAAGTAACGGAGTCAAAAACACCTAATTTATAATGCCCTCCATCAATATGATTCTTTATATCTTTTAGTGGTGACTGTCAATTTTCAAGGTCTAGTTGTGGGCATCGTCTGTAATCTCTCCTTACAACAGCGACGAGGAACATTCTGTCAACCCGTCAGCTCAGTCCGCCCGGAAAGAAACTAAAGGAATCTGACTGAGGACAAATCCATAAATAAAGTAATCATTTTTTCAAAGAAATTTAAGTGGTATGAAGGATTTGAATTGTTCTTGGCGAACATTATGCATAGGCCTAAGTTCTTCACCGAAGTTTTAAAGGTCTCCAAAGCTATCAGTCTCCAGCTTTGAGTTCATCTTTTGGGAAAACTTGGAGCCTTCGACTCGGCTGTTAGCCCGTGAAGAGTTTATCCACAACTTAATTGGTATTAATCGATAGAATTTGGTTACGGTAATTTCGAAAGTATGCAATATTCAGAGGCGTTGTACAAAAAACTGTCAAATATTAAATTTTTCTGTAAGTTCAACTTACATTAATATTTCAATGACATTTTTACAGAGGAACCTGACAGTTTTATAGCAGGCCTAAGTCAAAAGGAATCTCCACATTTTTTAGCAACCCTAATTGGAAATAAGAATCTGCACGTTTTATAGTAAGTAGTCATAAGGAATCTCCATGCTTTTGCAAACAATGTTGTTGAAAAGTAGAGGCAAGTAGATTAACTATTGAACTATGAACTCTGAATAAAACCAGAAAATGATGTAATATATTTGAGATCTTGTATAAAATGTTGGTTTTCAAAACAAGACGGTAAACGGGTAGTGTCTCCTTCTAGCCCTTGGTTCAGGGGGATTTTCTATTAATAAGTAAATAAAACAAATTAACCAAAATTTGGGATAAAAACTTAGGATATTCTTTACATAGTTAACATACATTGATAAATGATTTTGAAATATCGTTCACTTAAAATGTTCAAAATTGAAAAAGGAAATAAATTTTGGGCTACAAACTCTGGAATTCGTATTGAACAAATCTTTAAAATATGATTCCAAAAATATTAAACATATCCTTAATATATGATTTTAAAAGTATACGTAGTACAAAGTGTTATTTTTTGTTGAATATCTCCTTTAGGGCCTTACTTGACCTCTCCACTCTAAACATGTATCGTGCTATTTACTTCCTTCACTTTTGGCATAGAGTTGCTTCCACTTGGCAGAAGTGCTTCTCACTGCTCACTTCACTCAGCCAAGGCTGAATTGTTTGCAAAGGGAAACCTAAACTTTTAGTTGTAGATGAGCAGGATGGCTTTAGTATCTTAAATACAATTTTTAAGGTAAAATTTTGGATGAAGGCATGAGTTTAAATGAAAAACAGTTCCAGTACAAAATTTAAACATCATTAGACGATTGTTTTTTCTAAGTTTCAAAAAGATTAAAGTGGTCGATACCATAAAAGGGTGTCATATGTATGCTTCTTTTCAAATACTTGAAAGATTTTAATTGAAATACAGGCCAAATTTTCGTTTTATTATAGTTTATTTTTTGGTTTCTCAGCTATGTAGTCTATGGACACCCAGAACTGCTTCCGAAAAGGCATTTTGGCACAGAACACTTCAGAAACATGTACTTCTGGTAAAAACACGACATTGCATTTCAGGTTCTATTATAGTATGGTAGTTACTATGGTAGGAGTACAGAAAGCATAGAGTGCCTTAGTCAATACTCAGACATTTCCCATTATAGATCTTCTTTGGAGTCCAAAAGGGTATTAGGCATATTGGTATTTGGCTCCGTTAGAAATAAAAAGAGTTCAAAGGGAATTTCGACGTGAGTATGGTGTCCGTATCCAGCAAGATGGTGCTCCCCTCTCACTAGGCATGGGAGATTCTTAATTTCCTAAACGCCATTTCCAACGGTATGTGATGTGGTCATGGTGGACCCATTGCTTGGCCCCTAAACTCTTCAGATCTAACCCATCCCGACTTCTTGTGTGGGGTTTTGTTAAAGGCACTGTTTATGCACAAAAACCCAGGAACATTGATGATCTGACAGCAAAAATTACTCAAACTTTTCAACAAATCATCCCTGTTATGTTACAATGGATATGGGTTGAATTGCATTACTCTTATGAGTTATGAAAAGTGTGCTATGGGTGTCAAGTTGAACACCGAGGAATCTCCCATCTTTCAGTGGTGTATACACAAAATTTCAACAAATAAAGTTCAATGGTAAATGTTTTACAGTGTTTCTATTTTATCCAAACCCAAACGGATCACTCTGTATTATAAGTTCATATGTTCATCGCCTAACTTTCAACTTCAGCTTGGAGATAATTATAAATTTCGAATGTTCGGACTGTGTTTAGGCCTAATAAGGCGTGCTGAATACTGACTAGTTGTTGAAGAAGAGAGGCAGGTTCAAAGGCGGGACTAAATTGAGGGACTGGTTACTCTTGCTATTATACCTATACATGCTACAGCCAGCGGGTAAATGTACCTTGTACCTTAAAAATAGAAGGTGCCTCCTCCCGCAAGTTGCCAGAGGGCACGCTTCATCTTAGCCGCGAGGAAGAAAGTGGTTGGCTGCAAGATAATTGCTTCCTTGCATGACCTTCTGGTTGTCCTGTTTGCTTTTGAGTTCGTTGTGAACCCTTGATTATGCCGGGGTTTAAGTAGCGCAACATTTAACCTGGATTTAAAATAGGATATATAAGTTCCTTTGAACGGAAGCAGTGAAACAGACTGATGACAATTTAATCAAAAGTGTGAATGTGTTTGATTCGTGATACATAATCTGAGAAATTAATACTACAGTAAAATCTCGTTAATCCAGAACCCGATAAGCCCAACTTCGCCTAATGCACACATGAAAGAAGAAGAAAAAAACTTCAAATCAACTTCCGCAGCAAGAATTTCGAGTGATGTAGGCCAGGTCCATCAGCATAAATCATCAAAATATGGCTGTCGCTTAAGTGTTGCATTGTATGTCGATGCAGTATAGCTTTAAGTTAAATTGTACAGTACAGTGTATTATGCCTATACCCTTTAAATAGACCACAATAATTGTGTCGATGCAGCATTGCTCTAAGTTAAATTGTACTGTATAGTGTGTTAGGCCTATACCCTTTATATACACCACAATAAATGTGTTTTGTTACCAAAAAAGAATTTTAAACACTTTACGATGCTCTTTGAGGTTATTTCAGCTAGTCCGGACTTCAGTTAAATCGGTCAACATCCCCCTATTAACCCGGATTCACGCATATTTATTGTTCATATTCCAATAGGTATCCTAGAAAATGAGCAGAAACTTACTTAGGCCTTTTTTTGACATACGAGACGGAGCTACAAAAAATGTGTCCTTTCATCAATAGGCTACTTAAAACGAGTTCAATAAATTGCTTTGAAATAGATACGTCAATTGAGTCCCAATAATTGAAGTGGACAGGTAAAATAGGTCCGCATGGCCTATTATAACCGCCTGCAGTTCGAACAGGATTAGAATTTAGCATTTAAATTTTACATAGTACGTTTTGGTTACTCAAAATCTAGCATCGAGAGAATGCATTCCTTAACAGACACATATTTTCTGTAATATCTTTGTACTCAGCAGTCAATGGTAAATTAGTGTTAGACTAATACAGAACCAGACACCAGTCAAAACTAATCTTTTTAAGAAACATGTAATTACATAGAAATTTACGTTCCTTCCTGATAATTGGGGTCGTCAGAACTGAAAGATTCGTGAGCATAACTGTTACTACGTGGATCCCTCCAAACTCAAGATGTTGTCGGCGCTGCTAATGAATTTAAAGCGACAAAGCATGAAGTGCTTTCGAAATATTCAAAATAACCTACGACGTAAAGATTAAGAAATACCGGCTTTAATACATAAAAAGTGTTTGTGGGTATAACGGCATGTGATAAAATACACAACTAGTTTTTGTCACTAGACTGGGTATTAAGGAATAGAAATAGCCTCAGGCTATAGGACATGTTCAATTGATTTATTGTTAGATTGTTTTTATGGCTGACTATATAATGCTACCGTTTAAGAACGGTTATTATTAAACGTGTTAAGATATAACTTCTTTTATAACACAATCGTCATCACCATAACCCCTTTTCAGAACTAGTTACGTATTGCAGTCAACGAGCATCTTAAGATATAATTGTTCTTAAGATCATTCTTATATATTTATATTTATGGTGTCCTAATTTTCTACTATTGTCTATATTCGTGATAGGTCGGCTTCCTGATCATGTGCTTTATCTAGCATAATTTTTATTACAGCATTAAGTATAAGTATATATATCGTTTGAACTTACTTAAATTGAATAATAGGCAATAGGCTGGAACTCAGGGACCTCAATGTGATATTAATGCTTCAACTTGGCACTGAATTTAGCCTTAACCATGGACGTAAAGTCTGAGTGTCGCTCAGAGTTAAGAGACTTTTACCAACGAAAAAACTTACAGAATGTTAACTTTAATTAGTATTGAAGCAAAGGACTCCTGCAATGAAATGCACCACTGTATTTCAAACATGTTACCATTTTTTTAATTAATAGCTAATTATCGAAAAGCTTATTTAGTGTCGTCATTCAAATCACTCCCAATCAGATATTCATCACAGTTCACCACAACAAGAGTTGTGTTCCCCTTAGAAATGAGAAATTTAGCCATTCTCTCAAAACATTCGCTGCAGAATTTCACCGAAGAAGGCGAATTTCTTCATAACTGTCATCAGTGTCATCAGATGATCTTAAAACTATAGGCCTGACAGTTTTTTATTTTCCCGGCGTTCACTCATTGTTATTCACAAAATAATAAACCGAAAAAAAAAACAATTACATAACCATGGACGTGAGATCTCGTAGACTGCTATAAAAACTTTTTTTTTTAAATTTAATTGTGGTCGACCAGTAATACAGATCATAGATAAACAGAAAAACATAACCCTTACACATAACATGTCGAGGTTGGCCAGTTCGGCTCCTCTAGCAGAAATTAAAAAAAAAAAAAACTCTTCTAACATGGCTTCACTAACACGATGGGTAAGTGACACATATGGGGTAATAAAGGATCTACAGAAGGAAAGGTAGTGTGAATAACCCACCACCTATGAAACGATATCCAGATTCCAGACAGAAGCAGTGGTTTATGTTTTATTGCGGTCACACAGACCTCACATAGTTAAGGATTAAGGCTATTTAGGGGGGAAAAAACCTATCTATGATATAGTTTCTTGTTTGTTTAGTGTAAATATAAAAGGTTATAACCCTTTCAATTAAATGCATTTTTTATTTAATCCGCACACGATCTAGGTATGCTATACAAAATTCCTATGCACACGATGAGCCTTGTCATTAACAAATTACCAACTCAAATAATTGATATAAATGAAGTAAACTCATTTAAAAGAAAACTGAAACATTATTTATGCAGTAAGACATTTTATACTTTTTTAGTACACGCTCTCTAAAACAGCTGCTTATCGGACTGGTAGCACGCCGAAAAATTGCATTTTAGCGACCAAGGCCGCTAAAATTGCATAAAAGTGCATCCAAAATGCATTCAAAATGCACTTTTAGCGGCCTTGTCCTTTAAAGTCGTCATGCCAATCTATAAACAAAACCCAGACGGCATTGACCAGTCACACCAACTTTAACATGGATTTACGCATATAATTGGTCATAAAACAACAAATTTAAGCCAACACGTTTCTTTATGATAATCAGAAACTTTACCAGGATTTTTCGCACCAGCATTTAATTGCAATATATTCCCTATTCCTTCTGCCGTGATGTTGCTGGCACCAGCTCCAATTCAATGTTTTTGACTTGGAGAGAAATTTCCTCGGGATTATAATTCATATTTTCACAAGCTTTTCATAAATGCTACTTCGTATTTACTATTGTTTACAAATCAGCGACTCATATAACTCATCTATAGCCTACCGCATTTCGTATTGGTACGTACGGTTCATTGTTGTCTTGCGTTTGAGAGGGCCGTGAGAATATGGTAGACTGCCTCTCATTATTTATTAATTACGGTATTTTTGTTTCATTTCATATAATTTAGAGAGCTATCACTAAAAAATATTGTATGCACCACGTACGCAAAAACTTTAGCGGACTCATCCAGTATTTCAGCCTCGGCTTGCGCCTCGGCCGCTATACTAGATTCGTCCGCTAAAGCATTATTTTGCGTACTTGATACATAAATAGCTATTAATGACTTTTGTCATATATCTAGAATTTCTGTAGTTTTGTATTTTTATTATTGTTTCACTATTATATTTAAGTTACTCTGTATTTTTTACATATTTTATTGTTATTATTGTTGCTTTCTTTGTTCATTGCATTGATTTTCATGTTTTTCAAAGACACTGTGTACTTTGACTATGTCTACCTATACGCTGAATAGCTTACAGACGTGATAAAATAATAATAATAATAATAATAATAATAATAATAATAATAATAATAATAATAATATAACGTCTTTATAAATACAAGCCTTTCTCAAATTAGGCCAATTCAGATCAATTTTATTTAATCACATCCATATTAGCCTAGAGCATGTGAAATTCCATGTTTTTTAATCAAATGGTAAAAAACGGAATGACTGAGGTGACAATTTAGGAGGGCGCCGAAATTATTTATCGCGTAGGGCATCAAAATACCTATTCTTATGGACAGAGAAAGAAGTAACAAAGAAGTGCCAACTCTTCACAGTTTAAGGAAGTCGTGTTGTGACCACGACGCTTGGTTTTCGGAACAATCAGTGTGCTATAAAAGAGCAAGAATGCTGCGGTGAATGTGTGGGTAAGATTAACGGAACGCTATGGGCAAAACAAGACAAGTGCACACTGCACCTGAAGGACTCAGGATCAATGCTCTGTGTAGCATAGTGCAGTTATGTGATGAGGTGAGATATAAAAATACATGTTGACATCCAACGGGACGGGCTCTTATTGCGCTTCTCAAAACACAATGAAACGCCGCAATTTTGAGAGGGAACTTGTCCGCAAAACATGTAATCTCTACTGATTGTAAGTGGAAGGCAAATAAGTCAAAGGAATTTTCAGAACGAATTCCTCGTAGAGAGAGAAAAAATCATAGAGATGTTCAGAAATACAGATTTCCTTTACAAAGCTTGAAGCTTCGATGGATCTTGCAAATTTATATTTTTTGTTCAACCATGCTATAATACGCTCATTACGTGTGACATAACGGTATCATAATGAAACTCATTTCGACACTGTTCTATTTCTATTTCGGAACTGGTGCGGTATAGATTTTTATCGAACACGGAACAATCTTGAGACTTTGACAGTTGCAGCTGATAACTGCGAAGATAAATATAATTTTGCATATTATGTTTTAAATAGGGATGGGCCCACAATACTTTCGATACTCTCGATACTTGCATGGTATCGGCATCGAACGATACTTCAGAAAACTAGCTCGATACTTTTTCGATACTTTTGTAATTCTGAAATTCTGCAATTAAGTGAGAATGCTAGTATTTTTTAACAAAAACTTGTAAGTGGACTGTTAAAAAAACTAATTTTAGTTTTAATGTAGAGTTTAAAAATAATTATAGGCTACTGATGTTATTAAATTTTGTCTCATTAAATATGCAGACTTCATTAATTTAGTTGGTGTTACACAGTTCTCTCAAATTTTAATTTTTAATGTACCTATTTATTGAAACTGGAAATGTTGAAGGTATCGAGTATCGAAGTATCGAGGAAAAAATCATGTATCGGTATCGAGTATCGAGAAAATCTGGTATCGACCCTTACCTAGTTTTAAAATTACCAAATATATTGAATTTTGCTGTAAAATATCAAAGATTGACTACATTACATATTACAAAAATTTTTTAGAGTCTTTATGCAATTTTTGGCCGCCGGCGTGGTCTTGTGGTTAGTGTCGCTGACTACAGGTCTGTCGGCCTGGGTTCGATCCCCGGTACCTCCTTGGATTCTTCTTAGGTAGGGAGGTCTGGTAGGGGTGCACTCAGCCTCGTGATTCAAATTGAGGAGCTACTCGATAGAGAAGTAGCGGCCCCGGTCATGGAAACCACCATTAACGGCCGTGGGTGTCGGCATGCTGACCATATGCTCCCCAAACCTGCCGTCTGCCTATGGTAGATGACGCAGCGGTCGGGTGGTAGGCATTGTTCCTTCAGGGATGTAGCGCCACGGAGTTTAGTTTAGTTTATGCAATTTTTGTATAGGCTATGCATTTTTCGCCCTGAACGTAATTAGTTTTATTTTAGAAAGAAATTGTTGTGTGTAGTGGTTGGATTAGTCGCAATAATAAAATGCTACCGCTGTACTATTGGCTCACTCTTGAATAAACTCAAATGTAACACTAAAACAACAACAATAAAAATTGTGGTGGGGTGGGTGCGGATAAGAATAAAAAAAATGAAAGAGGCGGATATTGAAACCTGCGAAGTACCCTGAATTGAGGCCTGAATAATTATCCGATTCTTGACATAATTAGTTATACAAGTAACAAAATACACTACAACTAAAATCATCATAAATACATAGTACATAAATATATAGTTGAACTTGCTTGTAAAATGATCTATTTCAGCGTTTCTCAACCTTTTTGAACCCGAGGACCTCTAAAATGTCTAAAATTTTTTACGAACCCCTAATTTTACATCCCATTTTTAAAATTAGGCTATATGTAGGCCTATATTCTTAATATTTGGGGTATTTTATTATGGGTCATTATAACGAAATAAATCGAAATACATTTTTTTAATTCGACGAAAACACAGTTATTGAATTGAAAGTAAACTATTGACAGTAAAATTATATTTTGAACAGACTTAATATTTATTACCAATTTGATAATATAATTAGGAATTATAACACAGGATTACCGGTATCAGACACTTGGGCACCTCCAACAATAAAACCCTTGTTAAAAGAGCGCCTCTAATAACAAATTCCGACAAAGTCTTATTTTTCAGGGTTTTGAATGAAAGAAGGGAACCATAGACGTCAGTGCATCAGGTGTTTCAAACTGTGGTTCGTAACTGCAAAAGTAAGGAAACTTGCAATAGGACCTGTATTTTCGAAGATTTAAAAACTTTGACATCTAGTGTCCATTTTATGTGAAACAAATTTA
Organism: Ectobius pallidus; assembly: GCA_964059195.1. Classification (NCBI taxonomy): domain Eukaryota; kingdom Metazoa; phylum Arthropoda; class Insecta; order Blattodea; family Ectobiidae; genus Ectobius; species Ectobius pallidus. The sequence continues at coordinate 43,159,719 of CAXKWD010000002.1, read as the reverse complement.
CTTCTTCACTTGCTTTATGATATTTTTTAATTATGTCTGCGGACCATCTGCACCATCTTCGTTGAGAAACGAGAAACGTTCGTTGAGAAACGCTGATCTATTTCAAAACAGTTTCTGAATCTGAAACCAATACAACAGACTGCATACTTCCCCTCCGAGGGTTATTATATGCCTCGACGTGTTGATCTCATCACTGAGATCTGCTGCCGCCATCTGCCAGCCATTAAAGGAACTACGTCACATGTTGGCAATACATTCCTTGCAATATTTTTCAAGCGTAATGCCTGTAGGCAGGACCGTAGCAAGGTCCTTCTGCGCCCTTGGCGAGTTTGGCAAATCTGCGCCCTCCAATACTGGGGGGGGGGGGTCTGAACAATTCTATTTTTTTTAATTTCTGTAAAATTGTTTATTATTTTAATATAAAAACACCGTTATTATCAAAGAAAACCTAAACCTCAATTTGAAAATGAACCAAGTGTTAAACTTTCAAGGTACTAAAATCTTATTTTCAGACGATTGAACTACTTAAAAAAGTATTAAATAATAAAATCCAGTATCAAAAGTAAATTACACCTGAGGCCTACTAAAATGTTTAATACGTTAATAGGCCTATAGGTAATTTTTTTTTTCGAATAGTTGAACCACTTTCATCTCAATAATAACGTATATTTTAATTTTTACTGTCAATATCAATAAGAAACGTGTTAATTAAAGAACGTTGCATGACTGCGTTTTGTTTGTAGACAATCGGCATAATACTACAGACAGTTCACGTGCAGTAATTTTTAATACCCTGAAAGATTTCTTCCATTACCTTGATAAATTGCACCAGCCTAAAAAAAGGCGTGATTTTTCATGGTTAATTTTGCGCCTCTTTGTACCTGCGCCCTTGGCGGGGGCCCACCTCGCCACCGCCTAGCTACGGCCCTGCCTGTAGGCAGTTATTTCCACATTTAAAAAAAGCACGGAATGTATAGTATATTCTTGTTAAAGTACACATTCCTTAGAATAAATAAGTTTTAAAATCCTTATATTATTTAAGACAGGTGTGTTAAAATGAATTTTGGTCCGGCCGAATTTGGGAAAAAGAAAGCCCAGCCCCTAACTGTTCCACCCAGGCCGACTGCTTTCGAGGGAGTGACTCTAAGATGACGTTATCAATAAGTTAATCACTTCTCTCAAGTAGGGTAGCCTATTATTATACAGGACTAAGATGTTCGTTGTCACGTTTATTAGATGCAGGTCTTAACAGTTTCGTTTGAACTCCTTTCTTAAAATCAAAATACTAGACTAGAACAAAATATTTTTATAAATTTTCGGCTAATGTACCTAGTTTTAACTCGACCGTTCGGCATTTCGTCTGTTTGTAAATTTGTTTGTAACGACCAAGCGTATGATTTGATTTCTTTCAATTTGGTATGATGCTTCTTGAAGTAATTAGAAACGACGTATGTACAAGGATTTTTACTTTTTGATTTCGTTATAAGATAGTGGCCATTTTAGTGATAAGGTTTCATCACGCAGTCACGACTAAATGCGTTGTTCGATTTTCTTTCCATTCGGGAAGAATGCTCCTTGTGTAAGGATTTTTATTTCTCGATTCCATTTTTTCCAATAATAATAATAATAATAAATATTTATTTAGTAAATATTTATACAATACAAACAAGACCACCCGAATGAGCAAGCGCTCGTGCTTAGAGAAAGAAAATATAATTAAATCAATAACTAAAAAAGCAATAATAAAATAGAAAGAACAGAAAAAGCAAAAAGAAAAAAGGAAAAGTAGTAAGAACAAAATTGAAATTGAAACCCTGAGTTATTACAAATAAAATCGTTCCTTAATTGTCTACTAAGTACAGAGTGAAATAACTTTTGAACTATGAAATAAGATTTTTGATAAACTTATTGAATTTTTTGTTGTTCATATGCACAATTTCTGGATGTGACCTAATTATAGAGTTATAGAGTCAAGAGCAGATTTTAGATTCTTTTTTTTATTATTGACCACTATTGCTCCGTCTACGTTTATAGGACCAGTAAAGAAAAAAAAATCATTCATAGTAATAGGAAGAGTATAGTTATGTGGTGGAAGAAATTTATGTTAGAAAAAGTTTTAAAAATTATAACAGCAAAACAAAATCGCGAACTTGTCGACTAGGATATGTTCTTAAACTAAAAAAATCGCGAATCCGTGACATATAGCAACCTTAAGTGTGACTTCATCCACCTTTCTAGCTTAAAGTGTCCATTCGTCCCGTTTTTCCCGGGACAGTCCCGTTTTTGAAGGTTTTGCTCATTGTCAAAACATACTTCAATGGAATATATATATATATTTTTTTTCATTTATTAACTGCATGCCCCATTACAATGTAATATTACATGCATTAACTTACAGTCTTACATTTGAATTCATATTTACATTTGAGTTAGATACGAATCATTCCTGATGGCTTTAAATATTTAAACATCCTATTTTACATTAGCTCATTTTTACAATATATCAGTATAATACACTATGTAAATTAAACGCACTTCTTGATAGAATACATAAAAGTGAAATATACAGTGGCAATGAAGCATCTACTTCTGTGGAATAAATTATCTACACCAGTCTGCAGAATAAAATTAACAAGTCATTTGGGATAATTTGCGTGTTTGAGACAAAGGTAAATTGTAAATATTCCCTAAATTTTGTGAATGAAATTTTTATTCCCTTTTTCCTTAATTGTCCCAGGTTAAAAAAAAAATGAAATGTCCCTTTTTAACACAAACATTATATGGACACCTTATTCCAGCTATGAAATGAAATGGGTGTTAACAGATTTATACAATTGCTGGATCTGTATCGGTCTGATTAAGCTTATCCAAAGTCTATTACCTCCACAAACATTGTTTTGGTGGGCATAATTCAACGCTTTACTATCACTGAGCTATTGAGAAAAGAAAGAAATAAAAAAACATTCAGGCACTCCTGAAAATACGCATAGATTAACAATCCTAGACATGCCTTCCTCATGAACATCCCTAACTTTAGGGTTCCTAAGCTATGTCCCGAATAATACAATAGGCTCCTATTCTCTTGTAACTTCGATCGCTTGCAAGTTTGTTTGGTTGCTACAGCAACAATGGCGACAGCTGCCAGTATTATTGAGAGCAGAAAATACGGCAATGGAGTTATGTACGGAAGGTACGTAAGAATTATTCAGAACTGTTATCGATTCAACACTCTAGTCGACTTTATATGAAACGTACGGTAAGTTATTCATTTTTCTAACGACCAAGTCATTAAAACACACGAATGATCATTTGCGCATAGGCTTAGGCAGGTTTTAGTTTTTCGTATACAGTAGGATATGCAGCATAGTTAAATTATATATTTAAGAATTTTTGGTACCTAGACGAATTTCGTGTCTATGGAATACTAAAGAATTTAAACAAATTCTTGTTCAAGAAAACTAAATACCGGTACGATAATGCTGAATGCAATGGCGTACCAAGGTGGGGACGGGAGGGGCAGTCAGCCCCAGACCCCGCGCTTTGAACATAGACCACAAAATTGTATTTATTAATTTATTTTTACCAGATCAAAGTTTGGTTTGAGTGAGTCAACAATTGTCTATTAAACAACATTATACATTTTTAAACAATGAATAAAAAAATGTTAGAAACAACCACATCCTAAGTACCGTAGACCCACTGTAATAATATAAATTAAGCACCGACGAGCAAGAGGAAAGAGGGCGACCTCGTTTGTCAAGCTTAGCCTTAATATTAATTAAAAACTTGATTGCAAAACGAGTCAATTTTGATGTATTAATCTATTTTTTAAATCGTTGCTGTTTGCTCTTTCGTTTTCTTTCTTTAGTACATAAAATAATATTGTGAAATCACAACTAGGCCTATTTAGTTTCCCTGCGGCCGTAGGTCAGTCTAAAGATACTTACGGTGAAAAGTTGCCTAATGCATAATAAACATGAGATTCCCAAATGAAAAAAAGTAATCCATTATTAAATAGTTTATGCAGGGTCCACAGAAGTAATGAACTAGGCACCTTAGTTTGGTACCGTATGTATGTTTAGGCTATGTGAATAGTATAAATAATTGTGAAATACTGTGTAGGCTACAGTTATTTGTTATGCTGGCAGAAAAGTGTTAGCAAATTTGTTCACGAGACTTTTGTAATTTTCTTAGTACAATAAATATATATTGTATCATACATAATTTTATTATCAGAATAGGTCCAAACTTCCATACTTAAAATTGTCCAAAACACAAAGCAGTCACATGACCCACATGTATTTAATTATTTAATATATCACCACTATTTTGTTATAATTTGGTGACTGTTTTAACTATTTTTTTATATTTAGGGTGGCTACGATTGATAGAATGCGAGTCACGTACTGCACCGACCTGGACAAATCTGTGCTCATCTCTAACTTTGAGAAGCGAGGCTGGTCACAGGTGGGACCCGAAGATGACTGGAACTTCTACTGGGCTGGAACTCACACCTGTCGCAATTTGTTCAGTGTCGACAGTGGATATAGGATGACAGACAACCAAGCTATTAACCACTTTCCAAACCACTATGAGCTCTCCCGCAAGGATCTACTAGTGAAGAACATCAAGCGTTATCGCAAGGAATTGGAGAGGGAGAAGGATCCCCTGGCAGAGCGAGCTGAGGTGCCTGGGAGATACCAACATCTAGATTTCATCCCTGTCACCTTTGTCTTACCAGCTGGTAAAATTTTCCTAAAAAATTCATAAGGAAATGAACCAGAATTATCATACAGCTTAATTTTATAATGAGATAATTCTTTTTTAATGCTGGCAGTTTTTTTTCATACAAAGTAGGCTTACTATCTACCCAACTATAATAATTATTAAAAGCTAAAATTTTATCAACAATGCTTTCACAATAAAATCATTATTTCCTTACAGTGGTGGTAAGCCAATGTGTAAATAGCCACTAACATTTGGAAATCTGAAGTGTTGTTAAACTTCTCTCATCCCTATATCCTTCTCATATGTTGAGCAACCTACAGCCCAGATCATGGATCTTTATGATGTCTGAAACATCTGTCATTGCATGGATTTGATACGTACCTCATTTAAATAATATCTTGAGTATAAATAACATGAGGGTTAGCTCAATCTTAGACTACCCTATGAAGAATTGTGGAGTTAAAAGACTAATTATATATTATAACAAATGATAAGCGATGAACAGTTTTAACAGTTCAAGCGTAATGAACTTAATTCCAAATTTGTTTTATGTTTAATAAAATTTTCTAGTGAATTAATATCAGTCTCATATTGAACTCTTTACCTTTGTTGTTGTGTACAGTTTCTAATTTATACCAAATTTTTTTCTTGTTTAGACTATAATATGTTTGTAGAGGAGTATCGCAAGAGTCCACAGAGCACATGGATCATGAAGCCATGTGGTAAATCACAAGGAGCTGGAATATTTCTCATTAATAAGTTATCTAAACTGAAACGTTGGTCAAGAGAGAGTAAGACACCTTTCAACCCAACGCTTGTAAAGGAGTCGTATGTCATATCCAGGCAAGTTATCTATGCTCTGAAAAGTTATTCAGCCTGGGTATTATTTTTTTTTTTTAGTAGATAGGAAATCTTAGCTCAATGAACCAATATTATTTCCCCATGTTTCTAATGAACTGTGATTTTTGACAAAACTTCTTTTCCTTATCTGCACTTTAGGGACAACATTTTATCGAAACTAATGGAATTTGTGTCCACGACAGAATCATATCCATAATAATCCCTAAAATCCTCTTATTTATTAATTTTAGTTATCTTCTAGGCCTATAAGCTAATAAAAGTCAGTTTAGCAAACAAAATAATTTCTATTTGGTCAAAAAGAAAAATAATTTTCCTAACACAACATATTGGTCTTCATCAAGTAAAATCCTAGAGAGCCATCTGAAATTAAATATTGTGGAAAAAAAGAAAAAGAGAGGAAAACTGATCATTACAATTACCATTATATAAAATTTACATACCAGTAAGAACTAATCCTTACTCAAAATATGTTAGGGTAGATGAGCCCAAGATCATGTTTGACTGGCATAAAACAAGTATGGGTATTTAAATACAATGAGGAAGGAACAATGACTTTTTACACTGCAAACTTTTATTATCCTTTTACATTTTTTGATGCCATATGTTAATTCTAATTCTTAATGTCTTGACTTTGTATCCTAAATACATAATTTTTAACTAATGATTATTTTCTCTACAAAACCTAGGTATAAAATAATATAAAGATTTTACCCTACTACTTAGCATGGGAAGACAATACAGCATTATATTTATATAAGGTATAACTTGTGTATGAGTGTGTAATGTTGTAAGTGAAAAACGTAATATAAACTGACATGGTTTGTTCACAGATACATAGACAACCCTCTCTTAATTGGAGGCAAGAAATTCGACCTCAGACTGTATGTCTTGGTGACATCATTCAGGCCACTGAAGTGCTACTTGTTCAAGTTGGGATTCTGTCGATTCTGCACAGTCAAATACGACACTAGCATTCAGGAGCTGGACAACATGTACGTGCATTTAACCAATGTGTCGGTGCAGAAGCACGGAGGAGAGTACAACTGCATGCATGGGGGAAAACTCAGCGTTCAGAACTTACGACTGTATCTGGAGAGCACCAGAGGCAAGGAAGTGACCGAGCGACTTTTCACAGCCATCTCCTGGCTCATTGTACATTCTCTGAAGGCAGTGTCTCCTGTCATGGCTAACGACAGACATTGCTTTGAATGTTACGGATATGATATCATTATTGATAACAAACTGAAGCCTTGGCTGGTAGAGGTAAGATGTCCAAAGTACTTCAAATGTGTTCTAATTGCCAGTTGCTCTGTTGTTTTTTTTACAAAAACAGTTGCCTGAGAAGAATGCAAACCTGGTATTTCATAAAACAGAATAAACCTATTTGTGTTAATAAATTTTACTTTGTATACAAACACTATATAATGTAAGATATAAGAAGATCTCACCTATTCCTTCCTATATTATCATATAAATTTATGTAACATTTATTTTAACATACTTCTCCCAATTATGGGTTTTCCAAAGGACAAAATGTGCAATATTCACCACACAATTTTGCTTGAAAAACAAAATGGCAGGCTGTAACATATTAATATTAAGCAGTTCAACCAGTTACTAAAAAAAGAGTCAGATTAAATGGATGTGAATGAAATCATATTTATTGGTAGACACTGAGAATTAGATTATTTTTGGTTTATATTTACCATGTGATTTCTTTAAAGCAACATCTCACTTCATTTAAGTTGCCTACTGATAGTTCTTCGATATTTGTCATGATTTTCCAGAGTGAAATTCATGAAAACTTAAGTCAGTGGCAATTAGGAGGAATTTTGTGTCATTGACAGGGGGCATATTTAGGCCTGTGCTGACGAAACTACAGCCTAGGGCCTTAAGTTGTAAAGTAGCTAATTAAATAGGTCTTTGTATTTCATTTTTATTTCTTTCACATATTAACTTAATCCACAAGAGTAAGTTAAAAACAAAATCATACTATAGGTCCTGTATGCCATGAAATCATCAGCATTAACATAATAATCATTATCAATAACAATTTTTTCACACATGTTGTAACAGTTCTCCTACAGTCATGTTCGATAGACTATTAACCATAAGGGAACACGTGTGCTGTTGGAATTATAACACTGTGCAGCTATATGTGAGTCAGTTGGAGTATTTAATGTTGTACCGGCACGTATGTTGCCATAGTAGCTCAAGTGGGAGAGGCACAGAGAGCTGAAGATCTGTAGTTCAAATCCCGACTGAGGCATAGAATTTTTCAGTCTGACTCTACCATTCCATGTGTGTCGTTCTTTTTTAGTGAGATGTGCAATTGTACTTTCTGTGGTTTATTTTATACACTAATGAAAATAAAGAATCAGTGAGCGGTCTGTAATTCAGTGTCAAGAGACAAATAAGAAGCGTCAGAATTATTAGAAGAATAAAGTGGAAGTGTGGTTTACAAAACATATAATTTGTTATTTGAAAAATAACTAAGTGGCTTGCAGTTTCCAAAATAAAAGTTTAAAAATGTGAGGAAGATTATAAGCACAGTCGGTTTTCTTTAGATTGAATCTGGAAACATCAGTGAAAGAAAAGAAAAGAAATTAAGGAAGTATAATGTTCATCTGAATTTTGCTTTTTAAGCAGTACTGTTTGTAATAAAGAGAAATCCTTCATAACATCATGTACTCTATATCATACCTAGAATGAAAGAAGATAATGGCATAAATTTTATTGGAACTATAAGACTTTCATCCTTAAGTAAGATGTGACAATTATTTACTCTGCCTGGGGGCACAAAATTCACCCCAGGTCCTTGAACAAGGAATTGGGATCGAAAGGGTAGATCCCCCTGTTAGATGAATTGACAAACTATTGTAGTTCCTGAAACCAAAGAAGAATACCACAAGCCCATGCGTTGTAGGCTTTGCTTGCATTAGGGAAGAAAATAAAGTAACCGTCATGTAAATTAAGTTTTCACCAAATGTACCATATAAATATAGATATGTACATGCCCCTCTAATTTTCTTATGTAACATTTTGGCAATATTTGGGAAAACAAAATGTATCAATATTTTAGTTCTTCTATGATGAATACTAGTGATTGAAGTATTTGATCTATGATGAATACTAGTGAAGGAAGTATTTGAATAATAAAATTCAATTCATTCAATTCTTGTAAGCACTTGAGATATCAAGAATTGTTTATGAATTATTCAAATGATTGCTCGAATGATCACAACTACGACAACTTGGGAAGTAAGAAGGGAGAAGACATATGAGTGCACAAAGTATTCAAATGATTGCTCAGATAATCATAGTAATGAGAACTCGAGAAGTGAGAAGACAGACGAGTATACAAAGTATTCCAATGATTGCTCGGATGATCGTAGCTGCAATAACGCGAGAAGTGATAAGACATACAAGTGCATAAAGTATTTGAATGTTTGCTCAGATGATTGTAACTGCAAGAACTCAAGAAGTGAGAAATGAGAAGACATACGAGTACACAAAGTATTTAAATGATTGCTCAGATGGATCGCAGCTGCAAGAACCCGAGAAGTGAGGAGATGACATACAAGTACAAATTCGGATTACAGTGCAATCGTATATATTTGGTTAATCTTCTCTTTCAAGCAGGCAGGACAAGTTGTAGGCAATAAAGACATATGTGATCACACAACTAGTGGCAGGAATAAATCTGACACAATTTTAGTTTTAATCGGTTCACAATTAGTCATATTTGGTCCTTGAATTTCACGGTCTTCATGTATATACTAGTTTAAAATACAATATATACAAGTATTATCCAATTTCCCAATGTGGACACTGCAAACAATAGTGTTATCATGGAGACTGTACATTGGCTTCATCACCATGCAGTGTGAATTCCTTGTTGTGAGTTTGGTGTAAGATATTTTACAATAATTTTATATATAAATGAAAATGTTAAACAATGTGTTTTAAGTTAAACTGAATACATTACTGTGAAAATCCTATAATTTGCTTAGTTGAGGAAACTGAGTGTTGACAACAGAAATAATACATATGAAAAAGAATGACTTTTATTTTGTTGTAGGTTAATGCGTCTCCATCACTGACATCTACAACAGTGAATGATCGCATTCTCAAGTATAAGCTGATTGACAACATCCTATCAGTAGTACTTCCTCCAGATGGAATTCCAGAGTAAGCTCATACTATTTTTTCAAATCAATTTGTTAAACCCCCAGTTTTAAACAACAGCTGGAAATTGATGTAGACCCAATTCATGATACGTGCTAAAGTCACACCGTTAATTTTTTACGAATATCATAACATAATTACAGGTCAGGAAGGAAGGTGTACCTATACTTGCATGCATGCAATTGTTGTATCAAAAGGTTTAATCAACACTGATATCTGAAAATCTCTTTGGTTATAGAAGACTGATAACTTCTGTCATATTTATAATGTGTTAATATCTTTATGTTATTTAGAAGTGTAAAAATTGTTTACTGTCTAGGTAAAGTTCTAGTTTACAGACTGAACTTTAATAAAAATGTGCAAGCTCATTAAGGATAAAAGAAGGTGCAGTCCATTAAGGGTAAAAAAAGGAGCTAGCACATTATAATGATTATTGAGGATATCACCAGATGTCACCATTGTTCGCTTCCCTTTTGTACATATACTTAATTAATTATTAACCACTTCTTTCATTTTAACCACTACAAATACTATTTTTCCTACTACTACTACTACTACTATTATATATGTATTTATTCAATGCAATTGGGTTATTACCCGATGGCAGCGATTCCTAATATAACAATACTACAACTAAGACTATAATTATTAACACATTAACGAGTAACATACACATTTACAAGGAACATCACATGAACAAATAACATTTCATAAAGAAGAACCATTACATAAGAAGGTAGACTAGCATTACTTAGTACACAAAGACCTTAAGTGATTCTTAAATTTCTTCAGGGAGGGGGGTTTTCCCTGAAAAGCTGCTACAGGCAATTCATTCCATTCCTCAATATGTACTGAATCACTTAAATTCAACATAGTATGAATAAATATTTCAGCTTTGAGAATTTGGTCTACAAACTAGATGGTTTTCGAACATAAGCCAACACAATATTTACTTTTGCTGAAACCATTACTTATTACTATTTCCCTCCATGCATTAAATGTCTGCAACTCCTTATCATAGCGAAGGATTTTGCAATATTAGTTCATTATTTGAATTTTCTATAACTTCAAAAGTTATAAATTTCTGTATGAACAGATCACAATTTTAGTATTTAGTATTTAGTATTTTCAGCAAATATGTTCAACTGCTTTCGTATGTGATTTATTTCAAACAGATTGTTACATACAAAAAGAGCCTGAATTCTGTTACATACCCAAATAGACTATTGGTTATTATTCTAAGCACAAGGGAACTGAAATTATTTTGCTTTTAAGATTTATGATTCGAAATAACATAAATGTTGTATGATGTTTGACATTTATAAGTACTTAACAGGCTGACACGAATAATAAAAACCTATTAAAATCTGCTCAGTTATATCACGTTTTATCCCACTATAATCAGTTTGCTTGTTTCAATAATGCATGCCTTACTTTGATATTGGCTGGCATTAAGTTTCTCACAGGTGAAAATTGTGAAATTTTCTCCCCCTTTTTTCTACATTCATGGTGTGCCCCAGAAGTGATATAAAGTACTGATGAGGTCAAGTATAATATTGTTTTTAACTATCACCATGGTTAGGTATTAATGGAGATTGCAATAATCATGACATCTTAGATATAGAACTAATTATTGTAAATATGCAAAAATAATGGGGCTCTGAATAACAATATGTGGATAAAACAAACACGACAAATTGAAAAAGGGGTCCCAACTAGTGAAATATAAAGCCAATCATTAATTACCAGTATTGGGTTATTTTATAGCAGATTTCACACTTTTAAAGCTTCTTGCTACTGGATACGGTTTTTTATTCAATTGGAAATGTTAAAAAATATGCAAAAATATTCCTGAAGATTAAGCATTAGTATGAACCTGCTAATTGTGAAAATAATAGGTTATGTTTGTATGGTTATATTAAAACATATGTAATGCTGCAGTTTTGGGGATGCTGATGCTTTTCAAAATCAAATGAAATTTCATAATTTCAAATACCATTCAGTGTAATAGCAGAAATAAATTTCAACATGGAATAAATTATTCTGCATTGAATATCTAAACAAATATTTTACAGTAGTTAATTAATTTTTTCTTGATTAATAAATTGATCATATCACATTTTCCACCAATGTTTTATGTGAATTACCATCTAGAATTGTAGTAATGAAAATAAATATTCATATTGAGTTAATAATCTTTTCAAAATTATTATATTTTTCACATTCTCCATTAATCTCTGCCAAGAGTACAAAACAATCACCAATAATCTTCGCCGACTGATATTAAAGGTCACAATTGATGAAGTCAAAATCGATATATACTAACAAAAACATTTATTTTCGTTTGTAGTGTTGTGATTTTGGGTAATACCTGACAGTTGAAATTAGAAATGTTAACTGGAAGGTCTACCATCATATCCTTTAAGTGCTCTATGAAATGACTTGGGAGTTAGTTCTGCGATGATATTTTTCTATTTGATTTCAGTGTCCGATGGAACAAAGTACCATCACCAGATGCTCTTGGTAACTTTGAGCTATTGCTGGATGAAGACTTGGCAATGCAAGAGGAACACCAAGGAAGTCAAAATCGCAACCGCTCTGACAGTCGTGGACCAACCTATCGTTGGAAATAAAAAAAGTACCCTATATCTATGAAGGTTTCAAATTAGATATGATTATTAAATATATTATCTTGAAGATTATTTTTTACTTTTGTATTTGATAACATAATGTGATCTGTAGACGAAATACAATCATATAAACATATGAATAATGTAGCATGAAAAATGGTAAGATGAACACCACAAAAACTTGGAAGTGATTCATAGAATTAATATAATTTTATTATTATTATTGTTTAGAATTATTATTATTAATAAGCCCTTAGGCTTACTCCTTAAATATTGCTCTCCATGTCTCCCAATCATTGGCTTCTACCTTTAGTATCAAGTAAACAATAAAAATACATTTACCTGTACTGAACTACTGAACTGTTTAACAACCAGTGATGGTTTTCCATGGAAGCATTTGTATTGCAGAGTCAAATATTTCCTTAAATAATGCAAGCATTTTTAAGGCTGCTTTTCGCAATACTGTATATGCTAAGATCCGTTAAAATGTATCATAACATAATAACATGTATAGTAACATGGGGAATATAGTTTGTAATAAATCAGATTAAAATATTTAATAACCCATTAATCATGCAACGAGGGTTTGCCAATAAAGTAGTTTAATATTATCCTCTTAAATACCTCAAGCGATAACTGTTTAATGTTTTCAGGAATACTACTGTAGAGACTGAGTGACATTATTTCAAGAATATTTTGAGTTCTTGCTGTACTTGCATATATTAATGTAGATAACGAACCTATAAGATGGCAAAGTTTATGAACTGAAAAACAGGGAGTACATAAATTGATGATGTTCTTGACAATTTCAATAATACCCAAATGTCTGTAGTCCAGAGTTCTGTAACATTCATGTGATCAGTCTATTTTCACTCACAAGATAAAAATAATCCCATTATCTCACTTTTCTCACTCTTTGATGTTTCTTTTAATTCTTTCCCCTTTGATACTGAGAAAACGCTGGTTATATTGAATGCACAGGTTTGTATATTTCTTAGTATTGTTTAAAATGCCCAGTAAAAATAATGACTAATACCTATATTCTCAACTTAGAATATTTATTTCATCTAGCAATTTTCAGAAAACATTACAATTTAATTTTTAAAATATCTCAGAAACTGCTTCGCCTGTAATTATCAAACTTTACAAACTTCTTCTTCAAACACACTAGATACCTGACAAAAATTCAAATTAACTGGTTAAGAACTTCAATTTGTCTAATTTCACTGGTCGGTCCCATGCTACTTGTCTCAATGCTTTTATGAAGGGACTATAACTTTCAGTACACAAATATACAATATACAAATAAGTATCATTAAAGTATATCTGTAAAGTGTTTAGTTTTATTATTATGACTGATGAAATACTTGAAAATTAAGATCCTTAAAAAAAAATCGAAAGATGAATTTTTTTTTAAGAAATTCTATTAGAAATAAAAATCTTTAGGCAACAATATTTTTTGATCGATAAGGAACACAATACAAAATTGCCTAAAAAATAAATAACTTTTGGAATAAGGACAACTTTTTGTTGGGTATTATAATAATCATAAAATAATTTAAAAGAAAGAACTACATAATATTGGCTTTAAATTTTAAATTATTTTACAAAGAGAACCTGATTTTGAAAATTAGAAAGTGAAATGCTTGGGTACAGTACAGAGTGACTGCAATACTTCGCAAGTTTTCTGCAGCACTCTATGGCGCCTATCCGAGAGGATATCCAGGAATTCTGTGATCTTTCCGCAGCTGCAAAATCGATGAACATACAAGGGTAGCTATGACCTACTAAAAAGTGCTGAGAAATAGCAGAATTGACCTTCCGATTTGGCCTTTAATGACTAAGTGGTTCGGCAACTGGCTGCTCCCTCCATGTGGAGGCATGCTGCAGATCAGTTGGTAAGACACCGTCATGGCCACTGCCCGCACCAGTGTGGTCCTGCTCATCGCGATATGTTGCTCTCCCGTCGTTACCGCCAAAATACCCTGGTGGAACATCAAGATCGCCCAGGAACAGGGGTAAGCAAAATGCGCACCTTAACATTTCATTGTTTGTATGTTATCCATTTTTTGGTTTATTTCAAACATAATATGAAGGTTATGATATATGCGAAATTTTATCACTTCTCCCTTAACCATGTACGGGTTTAATTCTGTTACGTTAACATTAACATTAACATGGTCTGAGTGACCGCTCAAAATAACTGGTGATTTATCAATAAGAAAAACTTACAAAATACCAATTTTAGTTATTATTCAAACAAATTGATTCCTAGATATGTAATTATCGAAGCATTATTCTTTTTTTCATTTTTAAATTTCAGCTGTGTTTATACTCCTTTTAGCTTCGAGGCTATATCAGGAGTTCGGGATATGTGTCTGTACAGTAGAGTAGGCCATGAAACTTGCTTGTCAATTGTTTCCATTGTCGGTGTGTTGAATGGAGTAAATTTGAACTGATATTAATTTAAATGGATATGATTCAGGACGAAATGGTGAGGATGATTCATGGTATGTAAATATCCAATTCGGCATTTGCCTTTACGACTGGGGAAACCATGAAAAAACCAATGTCAAATTGGCCGGCCACGGGATCTGAACTTGGGACCTCCCGAAAGCGAGTCCAAAACTCGGCCACCTCGCTTGGTTGCATTATTCTTACACCATCATTTTATGGGGGTTTTCAGGGCACATAACTGAGTTATTAGATAACAAATGCAACTAAATGCACAGTTTCGACGATAATATGTTAATATTTTTCAAATGAATAGCTAATATATACAAAAGCTTATTTAGTACAGCCATTTACATCACGCCTAACCAGATATTAATCACAGTTCACCACAATAAGTGGTTATGTACAAAATTACAATAGCTTAACTTACTACATTTTTCCCTTAGTAGTAAGACATAGGCCATTCAAAACATTCACTGCAAAAATTTATCGAAATAATTTCATCATAACTGTCATCACAAGGTATTAAAACTCGATCTAACAGTATCTGATGGTACCGGCCGTTACTCATTGTTATTTAGATAATAGTAAAGTGAAAAAGTTACCTAACCATGGGGGTGACGTCTTACAGACCGCTACAAAATAAACTGTTTTCTAGTACGGCTCCACTAACACTGATGGTGAAGTGACACGTATAGGATGATAAAGGGTCTTGAGAAGGGAAGGTAGTATTAATAATACACTTTATAAGACTTGATCCAGACAGTAGTAGACTAATGGTTTATGTTTTACTGCAGTCACACAGACCTTACGTCCTTGATTAAGGGTCAACACAACGAATTAAACATAATAGCTCTCGGACAAAACAAGCTAAAAATTGAATGCGAACTAAATAAATACAATTAAAAAAAACTAAACCTAAAGAACGAGTAAAAAACAAGAAGATAAACGGAATCTAAAAACAAAGTAAAAATGGAGTAAATCATGAAGTTTCCTTTATAGACAGGAGGTCCTTAGGATTCCAGGAGATTGCAGTTCCCAGATTTGTTCAGTGGCGCCAACTTTTGAAATATATTGGGTGGGCTGAAAATCCTTTTTATTTGTTTTTATTTTTGGTTTCAGGTAACTATATAAATAAAGCAAATTTAAATTAAATTAAAACATCAACATGGACCCACCATTATATAGCACGGCGTGTTGCAAAATATGTGCTTTTCCTCTCCCAAAAAGCACGTATGTGCTTTTCCATTGGGAGCTCTCCCAATAAATAAGTAAAAAGCATAATCATGTTCTTCTGTTCTCCCCAATCAAACTGTGTTTTTTTTTTTTTTTAGGACGACCCGAGCTCCTTCCTTCTGGTTTATGGTGCCTTGGTGCCTTGCTGATTTAACCATCTTTCTTAATTCATTCTTTCTATAGGCCTATTCGTTCCGCCCTGACTCTCTTCTTCCTAAACTAGCCACCAAATTCTTGTACTCCACTCTCTTGTCTCATTTGACAGTTCATTTTCTTGTACATTAATTGTCCTGCCTGTGATTTGCCTTAAACACAATCATCATTTAAATTATAAATCTAACTTTTTCGCGCTCTCTTGATGTTTATTTAGAACAACAATGTGATTAAATTTTTTGGGATGCAAAAATGTTTTTGGTCTTTTGAAAGCATAAAGATCTTTCGGATGTAGCTGTGAAAACTGTATTGACAGGGTAAGATGTAAACATTTAATGAATTGAGAAACGATTTCAAACATTCGTGAGTGAACTGGAGCAAGAAGAGATCGTACTATGTATGTCACTAATTGCCTGATTTTCGCTTTACAGCGAATCAACAACGTAATACAATTTTTAGTAATAGCAGCAATAAATAATTACGATAATACACGGAAAATCCATGTAAGTTGGCGCCACTGTTGGTAGATATTCGTATCTTGAAGGTGTTAAGGTTAGATTTAGATATACGTACTGCAGATATTCCATTTGGCCTTAAATTGGAAAAAACTGACCTTAATTCCATTTCAGAGAGCAATATTGCTGCTTCAATGGGCATAGCAAGTATGTCACGTATAATATGTTACTACACCGTGAAGTGTTCTTATACATATAGACATTATATACAAATAAATGTTTAATCGTATACATTTCATATCTCAAAAGGGTTGAATTATTTGCTGTGTCGTGTTGCAACTTGCCTAAAACGCAAGCAGCAACGTTCTAAAATAAATGGTCTTCTCTCTTAAACATTTATGCGGGGGGGGGGGGGGGGGGGTGGATACATGATAAATCTAGATCGATGCAAACTTGAACATTACGTTAATAGCATCAGTCCAGTACTTCACATACCCACGTGGGATAGAAAGTGAAGGATGGCTGGAATGCGGGGTACCAACAACTCTATATGGCCAGCTGATGGGGCGGACCACAGGAGCAACTTTTAATTTCAACATTTGATTAGTAGGCGTGGCACCTGGCGCCATCTATTATGTAACAGTGTGTGTGGTATCGCTATTATCCATCTAATCGAAAATATCAGAGTTAAGATTTAGGATACTCATTATTAAAGAATAACATGTCACTGAATTTGATTTATGATTTTTTTTAGGATAAGTTGATTATGTAAAGTAAAATGTTCCCTATCGAAGCAGTGGAGCATTATATGGTTCCAGGAGGTTAAAGCTTCCAGATGTTTAGACATTAGGCACGTTAGATGGTAAGAGGACTGTTTCAGGGCAAGCACGTATTTATAAATCAGTTTCCGGAGGGAGGTCCTAAACTGACTAACCATAAATTACTGATTTTTTCCCTTCATAAATGACACAAAACATTGATTTTGTTTAACTAATGCTTTAAAAATCTCCTATTTTGGCGGGTCCTTTTTCGTGGGGTTACAAATTCTGTTAGGTGCTGAGTCGACCCTGGGTCCACAGTGTCACCAAAAAGATTATTTCAATTAAGAAATCACAACGACCCTACCAGGGATCGTACCCTCGACCTTCCGGTTAGCAGCGTATTACCTCAATCAACTAGGCTATGGCTTACTCGCAGATCGGTTATGATGATGATGATGATGATGATAATAATAATAATAGTAATAATAATAATAGTAATAATAATGATAATGATAATGATAATAATAAAATAATTATAATAACAAAACAAATGCAAGAATTCTCGTATTTCATCCGAAATAAATAATCTAAATTTTATTTTCAAAAGAGCCTACTAAAGATTAACCCCGAAGAGTTAAACGGAATGTGTTACTCATCGGAATGGATATAGTAAATGATACTGTAACAATTCTGGGGTTTTATTAAAAAAACAAACTTTATATTTTATCTTCAAAAGAGCTTAATTTGTACATAATATTGTCTAATCACAATACAACACTATTTAGTTGACATACCTTTTCAATACCAAGACTGAAGGCCATCAAGTAGATTTTCTCCAGCCACAATTTAGTACTGGTGCGTTAAGCGAAAGTAAAAACATGAAGTTGCCTAATGCATAATAAACACGCGAATACCAAATTTAAAAAAATCCATTATTAAATAGTTTATTCAGGGTCCACGAAATATAATGAATCAGGTAGCTTACTATCGTATATTTGTGTAGACTGTGAATGGTATAAATTGTGAATACTGGGTAGGCCTCCTTATTGCTTAGCGCCCCAGGCCCCCATTACTGTTGGTACTCCACTATGTAAACTCAATAGTATTTTTTGACTAGAAAGATGAAAGAATCTGTATAAAATATTACCTGTTTTATGTTTATCGAAAAATGATTAGAAAGTAAAGTCAAGTTAAGTCAAGCAAAGGAAATTAAAGTAATTAAAATGGCATGATTCTGGTTTTTGTACCCCCCCAAAAATCAACTTCCTCGCTTGGCTTGAACTCAATAATCTTAAGTGTTATGGCTAATCATGTTTCCGATTGGAATGTTTGATATCTAGTCATCCAGAGATAAATACTGTACAGTGAATGTCCAGATAATTGCCGCGTTCGTAACAACAAGGATTATCTCATCGAGAAGAATTTGTGATGGGATACGAAAATTTAATGTTCAAGGAGCTTTATAATAGTACCGATATTTAAGTACCGGTATTTCGATTTACCGCCCGAATAGGGCGAGGTACCTTGCTCGAAATATATCTGTTGAATCATCAGGCGCATTTGAAACTGATGTGGGAGATTGGATTTATCGGTAAACCGGTTTTCGCTATTCTTTGCCTTTGACAATAAATATATATTTCCATCCACGCTGCAAGCGGAGATTCAACAATTTGTAATACTTTTATAATACACGTATTATTCAAATGACGTTTACTTCAAGAAGTTGTTACATGTTCCTAGACATGTGGGCAATAATGATGTCCAGTTTTATTTTGATGATAACATAAAAGCAAATTAAATTAGTTAAGTGGGTTTACTTAATTGAGAAACAACCATAAAAAACATTTAAGATAGATAGGATAGCCTCATTGTAATATTTTGATATATCCTAGATACGGCTTTAGAAAGCTTTACGAAGTTATTGAAGTCCGACAAGAAATATACTAGAAAGAGGATGTTCTATGCTGACCTATGTAAGTTTCTTAAAGCTGTTGTTGGACAATAGTTCCCATAATCCGATGTTTTCTTTATTTATAAACTAGGATTAAAAGCATGTAGCCAAACAAATTTGAATAAACTATTCCCAGGATATAAAACAAAAAAGTGTTCAGTGCCACATCAGGTTTCCTTTCTTTCTTTATTTTTTCTTCCTTTCTCTGTCTTCTTTCTGTCTGTCTGTCTGTCTGTCTTTCTTTCTTTCTTTCTTCCTTCCTTCCTTCCTTCGTTCTTCATACTTATTTTACATTCATTCATCCATCCATCCATCCATCCATCCATCCATCCATTCAATCATTCATTCATTCATTCATTCATTCATTCATTCATTCATTCATTCATTCATTCATTCATTCATTCATTCATTCATTCATTCATTCATTCATTCATTCATTCATTCATTCATTCATTCATTCATTCATTCATTCATTCATTCATTCATTCATTCATTCATTCATTCATTCATTCATTCATTCATTCATTCATTCATTCATTCATTCATTCATTCATTCATTCATTCATTCATTCATTCATTCATTCATTCATTCATTCTGTCTGTCTGTCTGTCTGTCTGTCTGTCTGTCTGTCTGTCTGTCTGTCTGTCTGTCTGTCTGTCTGTCTTTCTTTCTTTCTTTCTTTCTTTCTTTCTTTCTTTCTTTCTTTCTTTCTTTCTTTCTTTCTTTCTTTCTTTCTTTCTTTCTTTCTTTCTTTCTTTATTTATTTCTTGAGTCAATTTTCTTTCTTAGAAACCATCTGTATGCCCAACAGTAATTTGTATCCAAACATATGGTAGGTCTATTACAAATTGGCCAAATGCATAAAATACAGTCAACTCTCGATATAATGCCCCTTTTTACAGTGCCACCCTCACACTACGCCAATAAATGCAAGTGAACGGATCTTCTCCCATATAAAATACGAGTACATAAGAAACTTCGTTACTGTGCCAATTCATTTAGTGCCAGTGAATATAAGACAAGGGTTTTACAAAATATAGCTTGCAGTGATTTTTCTTTCAGTTGCAGAATTATTTTAAAACTGGCGTGAATGTTAGGAAGATTATTTAAGAAATATACTGTACTGTATTTCCAAGAAGTGAGTGTTCCCCTGCCACTAACTGTAAATGCAGTGTGGTGGAATGAGGAAGCTATGTTAAAAAGTCGAACAGACAGCCTGCATGAGGGTGGAGCAGGTAGAAAGAGTCCTTTATACAATGGGATATTCCAAACTTTCACTTCTTTTAGTCCAGTGCCCATTCAGCTATTAAACACTACACTACAGTTGATCAGTTACAGTTAATCACGTACATGGTCCCATTATATTCAACCCCTTTGTGTACTGTAGCACTGGGCATATACCGTAATAAATTGAGTTACTGTACAGTATTTTACTTTGTCCTAAAGTTCTCTATTTGCCTTTTAATTAATTTTCTTTCATAATACAGTACAGTAAATTAATACAGCACTGTATTATACAATTTTTATTTTAAAAATGAAATTTCATTTCAGTGCCACTAAATGTTAGAGAACGGATGATGGCTTTATATCGAGGGATGACTCTATGTTGTGTTCTCCATAGCCTATTTACCCCGTATAGACTGTAAAAATGTCATCATCATAATGTTTTCCTTTTCCCCACTTTACTTTTCTTCTTCATTGTATTTTTAAAACTCAGTTTGTTTTGTTAGCTTTGTGTGTTCGCAATCCCCAAATTGGAAAAGCTGTAAAACCTCTCCGTCTTTCTTTCTTTTCCTTTCTATATTGTATATTTTACTGTTTTACTTTTCTTACAAGTCAATACCCATAGGCGAGGGATAAAATCTATGGAAGACAAACATTTATAGGCCTATGGAATGGGGATACCCCCCTCATGTGATCGGCAGGGCTTCCTTCTGAGACAAAAGTCCTAGTTTATTATTTTCCCCAGTTCTTTATTACTATCTCACTCGGCATCAACTTCCTAATAGTACGCTTATTTTTACGAACATCATTAGAGAAAGAATTTCGAAATAACTAATTCCTTTGTAGTTTTAAAATAAAGTTGACTTTTTTCGTGTACATTCCCCCCTTTTTCCAGTGTACATTGGCTGGAGGTTCAAGAGGTCAAGTTCAGGTCTTCTTAGCCATTCGGCAATGTGGCCAGTACTGCGCTCCAGCTACCATTTATTTTCCAGGGAGCTGATATGTTAATGAACTTCCCTAAGGAGGCCTAATCATTTCTACAACGCAACAGATAATAAAAAAATTCTAAGCGACTTTAAATAAATAAATAACAAAAATTCTACTGCAACACGAGGAAATTTAATTCAGGAAAAAAAAACTTTAAATGGAAAAAACTTTGTAAATTCTTGGCTAAAATTAGCACGATGTTCAAAATTTTGCAAAAACTCAAAACTATTCATGGTAGACTTTACCACGAAGAACGAACCTAGTGGTCTGCAAAGTACTCTAAGTTCCATACTGTATATTTTCTTTCCTCTTGCATTTTAGACGAAAGTTGTTCAGTAAACTGAAAAATAACCTACAGACACGCCTACTAATTAAAGCCAATTTCTTCCCTTCATATTTCAATGCTGTTTGTTCTCCATCTTCATCCATTAATTAATTACGTCACAATAGTTCTCAATTTAGACTTGTCGGATATTTAAGTAGTTTGTCAATTAACTTGTGTCGGTCAATATTCATTGCACCCATTAATGAGTCGGGATGAAATGGAAGATCCTTCCTCAACAAATCTATGAGATGGTATTTATAGAATTTAGAGAAGTTTTCTTAGAATTTTACTTCAGTATTGCTGAGTGCTGTTGGTGAAGGGAAATAAGTGAACTTAAGTCTTTAGGAAAGTAAGTAAAAAGATGTTGCATAGCAAACAAGAATACTAGACCTAACTGTGAGAAAATGTCAAATACTATTCGCACACATTTAAAAAATCGTCGCATCTCTGGTTTCAAAATACAGAGCGCATGGAAAGAAAATCATGGCACTATAAAAATATGGGGTTTGAAACGGAACATCAATAAACTGTCAAACTACCGTTCCCAAAACAGAATTTCTCATTCCGGTAGCAGCGGAAATTTTAAAGCATAAGTGGCTGTAATTCTGTACGTCCCCTCAGAAGCTAGTAATGAATTTTAAAAATCTAGAAAATTAGCCTTAATTTTATAGGTTATGGAGAGGAGGGAGAGTCGTTTTTTCAATAGGAATGACGAAACCGAGGTTCAAATCCCGTGGCCGGCTTTTAATCATGGCTGGACTGAAGGGTGGCCGAATGCACCTCGGAGCCGAATTTTTTATTTTCACTTTCGTTCGGGAGTTATGAGTGAAAAACTGCCAGGAAAACGAGATTATTAGCACTATCGAAGCAACGGCTTTCGCTATTAAATTTAAGTTGTCAAATCAATTACTTAATTTTTTTCCATAACGTGGAAATAAGAGCATGGCGATTTTTAAAAAAAATACCGCATGAAATTATAGATCGCTTCAATTTTGTAAGCTCACCCTGGTCGATTCATATGTTTATATGTAAAGGCAAGCAGATATCTGAATATAGAGGGATAATGAATATATGCCTAAATGGGCAAACATTGATCGATTTGGACGGAAATTACTACGCACGGGTTTTCTGGTCCAGGAAACTCGAATCTGAAGTCGTTTTTCCCACGCGGGCTTTCTAATCGTGGAATGCACTCCAAAGCCGGATTTTTAGCTGTTTCATTAATTATTAATCGTTTAGTTTATGAATTATTCGCATGTAAGTGTTAATAAATAATATAATGTTTTAATTATTAGCTCTTAATTTTTAAGTTTTGAATTAATTATCGAGGGTGAAGCCGCGGACACCTGCTAGTAATTAATATTATCAAATTTCCTTCTAAGGATTACAATGTAAATTTCATCAGTGAAGATATATGTGAAATTTTGCAATAAAAACATCTACAAGTTAAGCATACTATTAGTTTATTTTGAGAAAGTTTAAGTGAATCGTGTCGTAAAGCTCAGAATCATCGCATAGGCCTAAGCAAATGGGTGGAATTTCGTATTGTGTTTGCTACGGCTTCTTGTTATGTGCATAATGAAATGCCAATTTACAGAAAGTGGGTAGAGATTCCCGGCTCATCCCGCAGTCTCGTTGCGAAATTCCAACTGCTTTACAGCACATAAAGGTCAGCACTTAAAAGGTCAATAGCATAGAAACCTTATTTGGGATATGCCATTTTGCTTGGAGGTACTGTCATCTGTTAGTTCGACACCAGGTTGACAGGTTCACGTAGTGCATTAGGAAAAATTTAAGGAGTTTCGTAAGTAATAATTATTACGAACGACAGAAAAAACATTCTGGAATAGCTATGAATTAAATTGGAAGACTTTCAGAAAAAAAGAAGAGGACAGTTTTACACAAATAGGCCTATGAATAATTATATTTAATTTCAGTTAGTTAATTTAATAAATTAGTTTATTTTACTTCGAACGACAAGGAAGCAATTGGTAAATTGTTACAATTATAATTTTAAATCTAGAAGAATAAAATGCTTATTTAAACTCCTGTTAATTGAATCCCGTGCTCTCATATCTAGTTTAATAGATAATAATAATAATAATAATAATAATAATAATAATAATAATAATAATAATAATAATAATAATAATAATAATAATAATAATAATGTCTTCATCATAGGAGTAAAATGGTTAATGTATTCAAATTCTCGTCAGAAAAACTTCATTACGATTCAATAAGAGTTATGATGAAAATAAAGAGGATTAAAGTACTTCAAATCATTAATAAAATATGAAGCACAAACCGGAATATAAAGAAAGCAGTAAGGCAAATAGTTTTAACTATAAATCTTCTAAGATGATGCATAATCAGGCGAAGGGTTCACTGTAAACGGAACTTATAACCAATTCATACTGATAGTTTTCAATAAAAAATAATGAAGGGAATAATGGTTAAATGATTTTAACTTCAAACGCCTTCCATATTATTCTGCATTTGCTTGGTTCTTAATAAAACCTTGGAAGAAAAAAGGCTTCGTCTATAAAAGCAGTTCTGATTTGGCTTCGAACTAACACCTGCCACATAGTATCAGGACTAGCCAAACATGCTATCCATGCGCTCAGAACGTCAAACGAGGAGAATGCAAGTAATTAGATAAAAAATTCATTATAAATAAACATGAATTTATGAGCTTGTCAGTTTCATACCGGTATATCTCCGAGATAATTTACATCATAACTCCAGATTTAACCATGACCTACAAACAACTAACAGTATGTGGTAACTGGGTTACGTATGTAACCCTTCTGATTCATTCTGATGCTGTCAACAGTTTTTTCCTAAGAAAACTCCCGATCATGTCACATTTATCTAAATTAGAGGATGTGGTCACCACGCAATTTCCTTATACGTAAAAGACTGTGTTACTGCGAGGTTTTTAAATAGAAACCAGACATCGTGATGATTGGTAGGGCCACATCAGGGTCAGACACATATGACCGGTGCGCCGCGCTAATTTTCGTTAAAAGGGGCAGTGGAAAAGTTATTATTATTATTACTACTATTATTATTATTATTATTACTAATATTATTATTCACCTGTTGCTTCACCGGATATAGTAAGGGTAATTAAATTGCGAAGGATGAAATGGGCTGGACATGTTGCACGCATGGGGAGGAAAGACAAATCTCAAAAGTATTGATTGGGAGACCCGAAGGGAAAAGACCACGTGGACTACCTAGACGTAGGTGGGAGGACAATCTTAGAACGGATTTTTGGGAAGTAGGATTTGTGGGGGATGATTGGATGGAGTTGGCACAGAATAGGGTTGAATGGCGGACTCAGGTAAGCGCGGCAATGAACCTTCGGGTTCCATAAAATAGATAATATTCTTTTAGCTTGCTTAGGAATTGTCTATTGCCATTGAGTAAGTAAGTAAATAAGTAAGTATTATTATTATTATTATTATTATTATTATTATTATTATTATTATTAATCACTTACTCTTCGGGAAGAACATAACCTTAGAGTAGGCCTATTCGAAAGCAGGGTGCTTAGGAAAATAATTGGGCCTAGAAGAGATGAGAATGGGAACCGGAGAAAATTGCATAACGACGAGCTCTATAACCCTTACTTGTCACCGGATATATTAAGGGTATTTAAATCACGGAGGATGAAATGAGCTGGACATGTTGCGCATGGAAAGACATGGAAAGACATTATCTCAAAAATAGGCTATAGACTGGGAGACCCGAAGGAAAAGACCACGTGGAAGACCTAGACGTAGATGGGAGGACAATATTAGGATAGATTTAAGAGAAGTAGGATCTGAGAGGGATGATTTGATGGAGTTAGCACAGAATAGGGTTGAATGGAGGGCTCAGGTAAGCGCGGCAATGAATCTTCGGGTTACATAAAACAGATAATATTCCTTCAGCTTTCTTAGGAATTGTCTATTGCCATTGAGTAAGTAAGTAAGTAAGTAAGTAAGTACAATAAAGTCCCGCTATACCGAACTAATTGGGACTGAACACCGTTCGGTTTAGCGGGAATTCGGAATAGGCGGATTCAATTAATAATATCAATGTATGGACTTGTTAAGGCGTAAATAAAGTGCCAGCTTTCATTCCAATTTGGTTTCAGGCATTTTCATCAAGCTTAGGCTCTATGTACGTCTCTATTTAACTTCTTTGAATAACAATAAATGTACTCTTTTTCAGGAACGTCTTGAATTTATCCTGTTTTTAAGTTTAAAAAATCGTAATTTTTTCTGAACTCTGTTCGGAATAGGCGGATTTTCGGAATAGCGGGACTGTACTGTAAATTATTGTTATTATTATATTATTATTTTAGAAGTTGAAAAATAATCAGAGGGGTGAAAGCTGTGCGTACAGATTGAGTTGCAACTTAAGTGAACAGAAATTGGAATCTTTTATGCTAGGCTATGTCCATTGAAATTACGTTTTGGAAAACCTTAACTGTGATGACTGATTATCTTTAACATAGCGAAAAAGAGTGTATGGTTGAAATTTCTTTTGGTTGTTTAAGGTAAATATACAGTTTAGTATTCATTATCTCTGTGTATATTTTATTAAATTTTTAAAATAATAAACCTGACGATTTAATTATTACACAAAACGCTTTGACTGTAGATGTGTTGACACTAAAAACAAATTCTTCGCTACATTGGTAATCGTTTAGCTTTGGCTAAAATATTAGAAGAAGTCACGGAAACTTAAAATTCTATTATGAATAGTAATTCATATGCCGAATTCTTATGCCGATGATACCGTATTGCTATTTTCCGCTCCAACTTGGCAGGATACTTACAAATGGGCTAATAAGGGATTAAGAGTAGTTAAAAGTTGGCTTGACTGCAATAGGTTAGTATTAAATATAGATAAAACAAACTGTGTTCCATTCTCATTAACAACTGCTGGTACTCCACAATTAAAAATGGATCAAAACTTGTGCGTAAGACTACATGATATCAACTGTGAATCTGATTCATGTACCTGCCAGGCTGTGAAGGAGACAAATCAGGTCAAATACCTTGGTATTATTATAGATCGTCATCTGAAATTCGACAAACACATCACATATTTATGTACCAGATTAAGAAAAACATTATACAAATTTGTCTGTCTAAAACAATATTTACCGACTGAAGTCTTAAGAACAGTCTACTTAGCTCTAATACAATCTGTCCTCTAATATGGTATCATTGGCTGGGGGGGGGGGAAGTGGCACATCTGTATTGACTCCTTTGATTCTAATACAGAAAAGAATTATAAAAATTTGTTTAAAAAAGCCTATAGAATATCCAACAGAATTGATATTTCCTGAATTTAATGTGATGACTGTAGAACAAATTTATAAGCTCACACTTTTAAAATACTTTCAAAAATACCGCAACGTACATGTATCGGATCCTCATAACTACAATACTAGAAGAAATAAAACATTGCCTTTAATAGAACCAAAATACTTCACCTCTTCTGGCTCTAAACATAGCATTTATTATGGTCCAAGACTCTATAACTCTATAATTAGGTCACATCCAGAAATAGTACATATTAACAACAAAAAATTCAATAAGTTTATCAAAAATCTTATTTCATAGTTCAAAAGTTACTTCACTCTGTACTTAGTAGACAATTAAGGAACGATTTTATTTGTAATAACTCAGGGTTTCAATTTTTGTTCTTAAGATTTTCCTTTTTTCTTTTTACTTTTCTGTACTTTCTTTATTATTATTATTATTATTTTTTTTTAGGTTTTGATTTAATTATATTTTCTTGATGTATTTTGTAATGTAAATGGCTGAACTGTGCCCGAGCACGAGCGCATGCTCATTCGGGTGGTCTTGTTTTGTTTTGTATAAATATTTTGTATAAATAAATTGAAATACAGTAGAGTCCCGCTATTCCGAACTAATTGGGACCGAACACGTTTCGGTTTAGCGGGAATTCGGAATAGGCGGATTTCATGAATAATACGAGGGCTGTTTTTTTTTTCAACCTCCGATGGGGCATAAAATGAAAACCACAGTGAAAATCAAAACTGTTTTATTTGGAACATTTAGGTACACCTTCTAGCTACTTCTATACGTAGTTTCGTTCCGATTGAAACATTTGTCGTAGCGTGGTACCATTTTTCCAATAACCTCTTCATAGAAGCGTGCCGCCAGCGTATTGAGAAGGGTCCTCACGGCATTTTGAAGTTTTTTTGAATTTCTTCGTTGGTGTGGAAGCCAGGTCTTAGGTTTGTTCGGGAAATTTGTGTGCATCCATTATTTGGATTGTTTTTTGGATTCTGGATTGCCTTAACGAATCCACGTTTCATCCCCTGTCACGATGGATTTCAAAAACTTGTTCCCGTGCCGAGTGACTTTCATTTTTTTCGGCAGCTGAAGAAAGATCTGGAAGGACAGAGCTTCCACACCAACGAAGAACTTCAAAACACTTCAAAATGCGGTAAGGACTCTTCTCAATACGCTGGCGGCAAGCTTCTATGAAGAGGGTATTGAAAAAATGGTACCACGCTACGACAAATGTTTCAATCGGAACGAAACTACGTACAGAAGTAGCTAGAAGGTGTACCTAAATGTTCCAAATACAAAAAGTTTTGATTTTCACTGTGGTTTTCATTTTATGCCCCATCGGAGGTTGAAAAAAAAACAGCCCTCGTATCAACGTATTGACTTGTTAAGACGTAAATTAAGTGCGGGGAATTGTATAAATGGAGCCAACATGTGCTGTAACTAACCAGCTTTCATTCTAATTTGGTTTCTGACGTTTTCATCAAGCTTAGGTTCTATGTGTCTCTATTTAACTTCTTTGTATAACAATAAATGTACTTTTTTCACAAACGTCTTTTTAATTTCTCCTGTTTTTAAGTGAAAAAAAATTCTGAACTCTGTTCGGAATAGGCGGATTTTGGGTATAGCGGGGTTCGGAATAGCAGGACTCTACTGTATAAGAACAAAAATGTAAAATATTTTTTCTTGCAATTATCTGTTAATATGGTTGGAAACATATATGAACAATAATTTAAAAACATTTGATCATTTTGTGACAAGTTAAACGAAGTGGGGCAGCGATATTGTTAAAATGGAATGGATGAGGGATTATTGGTGGGGATTTTTATATGCCAGAACCAAATTTTATTCCAAAATCAGTGACAATGCCACAGGTAGTTTTCAAACCGAGCTTTGAGTCACTGCCATGACGTAACAGGCGTGTTCTTACTCCCACCAGAATTGAAGACAACGTGATGGCAGAGCCAGTCTTTGCGAAGTTGTTCCACATCTGTGTAACTCATTCTAAATATGGATTGCAAAGACAGTTGTGGGTGGACAGACTGAAACACTCGTCTGACCATGAACTTAAACTCCATTCTCATAAGTTACGTCATTGACAAGTGTATTATTGTAACCTATTGTTTGCGCAATTTACGATCGCTTTCATGCTCACAGCTACATGCTTTACAAATTTGCAAAAATAGACAACTATATGCTCTAGGGCGCATGGTTACAAATTACGATTATATAAATGTCGACTTTTTAACCACCATCTTGGAAAAATGTTATTTACCTTGATTGTTTTACTTTATTATTAGTTCGAATTATTATTATTTTTTTTACTTCTAGTAAGATTGAAAAAAGATTAACATCCATAGATTACAATATAATATTAGCTTAATTTGTTGTTAAGAACATTATGGTGTTATTACAACATACAATGGATTTTAACCTGGGAACTCCCGTTCGGTTCTCGCATTCGGGAGGTCCCAGGTTCAAATCCCGTGGCCGGCCAATTTGACATGGGTGTTTTCATGGTTTCCCCGAGTCGTAAAGGCAAATGCCAAATTGGATATTTTACATACCATGAATCGTCCTCACCATTTCATCTTATATGATATCCATTTAAATTAATATCAGTTGAAATTTACTCCATAAAATTCATCAATAATAAAAATAATTGACAATCAACAGTTCCAAGGCCTACCCTACTGTATGGACACATACCGAACTCTTGATATGGCCTCGTAGCAAAAGGGAGTATAAACACAGCTGAATTTTAAAAAATGCAATATACAGACATAATAGAATAGGCTATACGTATATAAAAACTAGGTACATGTATATTACATACAATTAGCTCAGGTAACTTAATGTTGATTCTCTCCTCTCACGCAGCGGGATCGGGTTCGAATCCTGGTCGAGACAAGTTACCTAGGTGGGTTTTATTCCCTGAGTTTTTCTTCGCCTGTAAGACGAATGTCGGCTAATTTTAGGCTCTTGTGGTCCGCGAATATCATCTGACCGTCATTATAATCTTCATCCCATCTTCACCTTGTTCAGTGTGAGTGTGTGCGTTCGTTATGTCTCGGCGGTTCCCGCATGTCTTTGTCTGGTAAAAAAATTATGAATGTGATCCAAAGAGGTCGCGGTCCTGCAGAGCCCGGGGGGCGGGGGCCGCATAAACGTCCCTATGATGGGAGAGGTAAACACCAGGCAAAGACGAAGAAGGCTATGTTGAGTTTATGAAGTTTTAAGTTCAGTGTACTATAGCGTACCATAGAATCTAAATTAACCTATTACAAAAAAATAAGTGGCGATGTGTACCGATTGGAATTTATATGCATGATTACAATTGAAGTCATGGTGTTTGATGATTTTTCAATTTGTTTAGAAATCTAAGTAGCCTACTGTTATCCGCAATGCCATTAGTTTTCTAGTCAACTTACAATGTAACAGATGCAATTAAATACATAAATACAATGAATGAATAAATAGGCCTAAATGCCTATGTTCTGGGAAAGTAAAATAAAGTCGTCTTACAATGGACAATGGCGGTTTTTGTGAAGGCTTCTTGAGACCATTTTTGTGCCTCGAAAAACCCCATAACTGTTTATGGAACTGATTTTAATTAGAAAAGTAGTGGAGGTGAAATAATTTGCTTAATACATTCGTTTATTATTTTCTCTGCCCATACCAAAGATAGGGGAAGTATTGTTGTCAATCTCCAAATTCGAAGTTGGGTTTTAACATAAATACATGTATTGAGGTTCCCTGAATCCAAAAATACTATTTTCAGAAACATGTTTGTGTGTGTGTGTATCTGTGAACAGCCTAGCTCCGGAATGGAAAATTACATGAAAACAAAATTTTGTTTATTTTGAGATAGGTATCTTCTGGAAACGACTTTCTCTTATTTTTAAGGAAATTTTATATGAAGAACTTATTTTTTTATTTTTTTGCAATTTTCTTGAAAAGAGCTCTAACGATTGTTTAAATTTTGTACATTGGGTGCTTATACTAAGAGATAAAACTTATTTGAAACTTTTTTTTAATTCTCTGGAGGGTAGTTATAAGCCATCCAATGTATGTTGAAACTCAGTCTTGTCTCGTGAAAAATAAAGCTGTGCATTGAGTAGAAACAAACAATTGAATACGCACTCTCTGCAATACGGCCTCTTACCCTACATAAGAATGTGACGTGACCATGCTTCGAGTAAAGATAATTACGTGAGTGCATCAATCAGATTTTATTTGGAGTGTGTATCCATCGGGGATGCGATACGATGTGGTAACGACATTCTCTTAATTTTTATAACCAATTTACATAAAGAGAATATCAAAAATAATATATTAGACCCTATACTAAAAGGCAAACTTTCATTTGCGCAGAGGAAGTTATGAGAGTTTCACATGAGATTTTATGTAAATTAGATTAGCTTATTTCGCAATTTTATTGCTTTAACGTTACTATTGACTTTTATTGTAACTTGTAGCCTATATCATTTTATATATTTCAACCAAACAACTATGGAGATTGTTACGATATGTTTCAGCAAACACACTCAAACGTGACAAAGTTTGAACATCTTACATTTATTTATTGAGTTGCTTTAATAAAGTGTGTGCAACAAACGATTTAGATCTTTTAGAACTTCAGATGCTCTAATCTTAATAGCGTTAGTAACGTTTGACTGTTATTCAAGGTAGTTTAGCAAGTTATTTTATCAGATGGATAACAGTAATGGTACGTTTAGCTCTTGATAAACATTATTGAAGAGTTTTCCTATTTTTATATTAAGTTACGTAACATACCCATCGTCCTACGAAGAATGGGCATGTCTGCTTGTTAGATACAGGTAAGTGACACTTATTCACCTTACAACATCTCGTCCAGGACAACAAAATAAACACTGTGGATCGAAGTGCAGAATATCAAACTCACGAATGCCTACCTGTTACTTGGTGAAACATTAGATTTCCAGTATTAAAGTGGTTTAAACAAAAGGGAACATTTACAAAATCTTGTATAAATTATTTACAAGAAATTAGAACTGTACTATGATTTTTTGTGACAGGTTCAATTGAGATAATTTGTATCAATCCTGTAAATTACTCTTCGTAATAAATTACTTTACTTCAATAATTTATTTTAAAACTATTTTAATTGGCAGGAAGTAATATTATAAAGATTAATGATAAAATCAATGGAAAAAGGCAAATATGCCAACCAATCATTCACACCCTGTTGCAGATATGCTCTTTATTGGCAACCGGTTAATTCCCGATTTACTTGCCCTTCGGTGAAATACAAGTACCTTGTCAAATGAGATTCTCCATTCAACATCCCATGATTAACTGATTGCAGAATCTACAAATAGTGCTACATCTCAGCTGAGTGGTTTGTTATCTAGAATTGATGTTAGCTGAAGTTGTGACGTTTATAAAAATTATATCATGCGAGGAACTGAAAATAAAAAAAAAGACAGCTAGAGAGAATATTTTCTCAGAATTTATGAAATCTCAAGCTGTAAAGACTATTATAATAAATAGCCCGCATTGCAAGCACGATAATTTCTCAATTGCTGTCAGTACAGCTAAAAGTGTATGGTGTTCTGATAGTAGAAATAAAAATAAAATAATAAAGGTAGAATTGAAGTTAAAAAGGGACATTTTTGATGAGCTCTTGTTTTGAATGCTATAATAAGATAATCGGATATCTACTCAGATGTGGGCCAGTGCCACATAACCGTGTACTTACTTCTGTTATAGGATATAACTGTTAATGCATTGATTTACCTCTTTCAGTGGATAGCAATGACAGTGATGCACAGGTAAACGTACTTTAAAAATGTAGTAATTTCCTTTCAACATACATTAATTATGAAAACTAAAATGGCATTAGAACTTCCGCTGTTATTTTACTTTATTTCGTAATTCAGATTTCCATGCAGTGAAGCATACAATAAAATATGACTGCTTATATGACCTGCATGATTTTGTTCAAACTGATCTTAGCTGGGTATTAAACAACACAAGCTTTTCTCTTAATGGCTTTTTTCTTAATAAAGGTTCGTTGGACTTTAAACTCAATCAAAAGAATAATCATTAAGCCAGTTAAATGTATAAAGTGTATTTTTCCTAAGAAACACTAGCAACTGACATGAACTATTTTTAGTCCGTGGCTGGTCAAATTTAACGATCGATCGATCATCTATCAAACAATGATTAAATGTGCAGCAATAGAAGAGCAGATGGAGAATCAAATCTTCCTGGATCATTGATCATGCTTTCTGAAACCGGGTGTAAAAATTTAAAAACAAATTGGTTATAGGGTTATTGAGTGGTGGTAGAGATACAATTTAATAAATTAATTTTTAAATTATTTTAAACTTTTTCATTGCAAAATTAAGAGATCTGTGTTCTGAAGTGGCACTATTGTCAGTTAAGTGCCCTGTATGATTTTGAGAAAACACTTATGAATATTTAACAATTTGGTTAGAATATTTTTTATTGTGAGCGTGATATAAGTTAGCGATTATACGAGTATTACTTAACTCAAACGAAAAATATGTTTAATTATGCATTTTTTATAAAGTTAGGTCTCCTTCCTATAAAGTATAAACACTTTCCAATTAATAATAATTTAAGCTGTATTTTGAATTCGGTTCTAGTTAGTAATTTTACATCCGTAGGCAATTTGTTGTACAAGAGCCTTCCTATTATGTATGGATTCTTTACAGACTTTATAAGTTTTACATTCAATCTATTCTGCAATTATAATGTAATCTTCGACATTGTAATATTTGTTATTGAGTACAAAATATGGAAGCCTACAATTATGTAGAAAGTAATTCAAATAAACTGGCACATTAAACATATGGACTTATCGTTCAGATCTTACAATTTACTTGCACACCCACTACCAGCTGTTGAAATGAGCTACATAATAATAAAAAGAGTATGGAACTGATTTATGTCTTTCTACTTGTCCGAAGGAACGATGAGAACGATTTTGCAACGCAATAAATCACATCAACACCATGGACATAGTTGAAAAAGTCTCAGATGTATGGTTTGCTTCATTTAAATGAAACTACTATTTTCAAAGAATCAGTAATCAGTTCAGTAAAACATCTAACTTCAGCCTGTTTTACTACTGTTTTTGAGCGGTGTGTAGAGTTTTAAGAATGAATTGAAAATATATTTACTAACCATACAAACGCACTATGACAATTGAAGGGCCTAGTTCCATAAGGACGTAAGGCACATCTTTAATTTTGAGCTTTTAACATTTATGCCTTCTCATATCTCTTAAATAGTCAGTGAACAATTTATACTTGTGCCTTAAACCTCTCCCCAGTCATAAGAAAAGACCTGTGCTTGTGAGTGGTAACATTGTTTAAAAACATAAAGATTTCTCTAAACTATGTCCTTGTGCCTTACGCCCTTATGGAACTAGGCCCTTCAATTGTATTCATTCAGTAATAAATAAACTACTAATCCATGTATTCGCATGGTTTCTAAATATTAACACAGTCACAAGAAGCGCAAGAGTTTTCGATCAGCTAACTGGTGAAACAGTGAACACCATGGAGTTAATGGTCAGAGTCAATACTATGACAGATAAATATGCATGTAGAAGGCCAAATTATGGAATAAAGCGTTTTTTCTACCATAGTGCGTAAGGTGCAATTTGGCCAATTGTTGTTAGTGCCTAAGATAAATCTTTAAACACAAGTACCTAAACAACTAAAGTTATCTTTTTAAACAATATAAAATACACGTAAATAAAGATCAGAAGGCAATTAAACTTTAACCACGCCTTCCTCCATAAGTATCATCCGTACTGTTTTCGCATTAGGAAATAATGGGGGTTTTAAATCAAATTGGCAATTTTCGAGCAAATTAAATACAAACAATTACGTGGATTATATAATACGTGAAAGGCAAAGTCTTCAGCACTGTAGTGTTTTGTTTTTATTTGTGTGACAGAGGTTCTTACCACCCGGAAGACCTCTCTGACAGTGCACTGTTGCCTTTCTTCAGAACCTTTCAACCTAATTATACCGTAAAAATAATCACAAAACGCAATATAGGTTTAACATTTATTTTAAAGTTATCAACTACCTTCTTGCTTTTGTAGTATAGTCAACGAGATTCTCAATATCACGAAGAAGATTCTAGTTATGTCTTGTCTAGAAAAGTTCAGTACAAGAAGGACGAGTTTTCTTGATTTAAATGATTATTCTGATCAACGAAATAAAGAAAGCGGTTTCATTTTATCGCACGATTTGCTTCTTTCCAGAAATTATCAGCAAGGCGTAATAATCATGGTTTAACCTATGATAACTTATAGTGTAACTTATGACATTGTTTCAGGCCCAATGCTTGTGTGGTTGAAGAAATCCCTGGCAGAGACTACCAGTACTGGACTGAGTGCAAGTATTGGCGGAACAGGGACATATGTGGACAAAGGGCGTAAGTGTTGAAAAAGCAATATTTAGAT
The DNA here is from genome assembly GCA_964059195.1 of Ectobius pallidus. Taxonomy (NCBI): domain Eukaryota; kingdom Metazoa; phylum Arthropoda; class Insecta; order Blattodea; family Ectobiidae; genus Ectobius; species Ectobius pallidus. The sequence continues at coordinate 43,123,950 of CAXKWD010000002.1, read as the reverse complement.
AACTGGACTGCCCTTAGCTTTTCCTTACATACAGGCAGAAGAAATGGAAATCTCGAATTCTTTAGTTATCTTCCTGGGCATCCAGTTCTTCGGTTGGATAATAGTAATCGAACGATGACCATGTTTACTAGGGGATTTATTAAGTCTATACAGTTTAACCTAGATTGCTGATTTTTGTACTGATACAACTCTCAATAAATGATTAGTCTAGTGAGTATGTTCTTGATATAAGTTACTTTGTACTTTCTGAGATATGTGAATTATTTAAAAAAATGGTACTTACATTTCAAAATCCCACTCCATCAAATTTTAATTACAGAACATGACAATAACGCTACATACTGCAATATTTACACATGCATTTTCATTTATTTCCAGTTGGAAACTGGAGAAAATTATAGGATTGTTAAACACATGGATTTTTGTTTTTTAGATTATGATTTTATTATAATTTATTATTTATTTTATAAGAAATTATGATAGAAAGACAAATCTCCATGAAATTGGTGTAACGGTACAATTTGAATATTCATAAAACTTTCATACTCTGCTGATTAAACCAATAGAAGCCACAACTCTTTGAAGCAAGGTACATTAAAATTACAACAGAAAAACAAAGTTAAACATTTCAATATAAAGGAAAGTGATTTCTGCAAAGTTTAATGACATTAACACTTACAAGTGCCATAGAATTAAAAAAATTCGCAGGCAAGAAAAATCCTTTTTCGAGAAGAAATACATTTACTTGAAATTACCAAATATTCACCCCCTTGCATCTGTAATCCAAGTCCTTATTAAATAGTGCATTGAAAAATGCCTACTTGAATGTTAAGTGTTGTATTTTTTCTCCTCATGAAACTTGCAAACCTAAAATGTGATTAAAAAGGAACCAATGCCTTTAATATTTGACAAAAATTATCTAATACGTAAGCCTACAAATCTCACAATAAATCCGGTTGTTATGCAAGTAATTACGAATTTATAACTAATGTTTCAGGGTTATTCGATATGATTGTTGTGAAGGATATCAGCAGGTAGCGGGTCAACAAGGATGTACAGGAGGTAAGCGATGGATAGCATTAGAAATAGAGATAGAATAACATAATATATAGTTTTGTATCTTTCTCTATCCTAAAAAAGGGCAATACAACGTTCTCATTTAAATTATCATGAAAATAAGATGCCACGTTGCAGGAGTACTTATTCAGTTGTCTCATCCTCCCGCCAGGGATAATTTTTTTCAAAAGAACGGCTTACACTATAGTACTATAACAACAAAATGTTAGAATAAGTACTCCTGCAACATGGCATTTTATTTTACATTATAATTTGAAATGAGAACGTTGTATATATATATACATATGTATATATACATACATACATACATACATACATTCATGCAATAGGGTAATATAACATGAAATAATTGACAGATAAAGAACTGAAATTCAGCTGGTATGAAGGTTGTTTCGGAAGAATGGCTACTGAACCACGCATCGCAGAGAGAAATACTTTATTCAAGTCATCTGCCTGACAAACCAGGTGACCATACAGATCCAGAACAAACAAAGAAAGAATCATACATTAAATAATAACTTGAACTGAATTGAAACGGAACATAAGAACTCTATGTACTATAGAAATGATTGTGCAATAAAAATAGCGAATCTTCTAAAACCTTAATACATATTTTAACAACAGTGTCATTAGAAATATTGAGAGACTGAAGAAATGTATTAACAAAGGCGAAACTTGCACCGCGTGCACCAAAAAGCAGACCCTTCACCTCCCATGCATTGACAGGTAAGCTATAGTTCTCACTAAGCCTATTGAGGCCAAAGGAATCCCTGAGCCGGACGAAATATTGTGCTATTGTGCCTCATGCTCCGATCATGAGTCCATGGACAGAGTTATGGCCTAATTTATATTTTTTTTTATAGAAATCCAGGGTTGGTTTATATATTGATATATTCTTGGCATCCACTTTTTCGGACTGGCCATTATGGGTCTTGAAACTTTCTGTCGGATCCAAAATATATCCTTTCCTAGATGGTATAAAAGCGATCATGTCTTACGCCTATTAGCCTACTTCCTTCGATGACCATACCGGAAACTTCTTCATATAGGCCTACCGAGTAACCTCGGTATCATTTGTCAGATGATATGATGACGATTTCGCAGTACTTTCCCGCAGAGATAGGTGCCCAGGACAAAATCTCAACGAAAGCGTTAGAGCAGTTTTCGACAAAATAGCGAAAACGACAATGTTTAATGTAAAGTAGTGTTGTAGAAGAAAGTCTGATCCAATGTTCCTGTCAAATTCTTAGGCGATATCGAACTCAAACGTAAAATTTTGTTTTTATACGATTTTTTCGTTCTTAAGCCATAAGCTGACACACAAAAACACAAACATAGATATAAACACACTCTTTATGTTTCTGAAAAATTCAATACTTTCTCTACTTATAATAGCCTACTATGGTACAGATACAGAAAGTGAAAATACAATGAGTACAAGTTTATTTTTAGCCTATTAATAATATGAGATACTATAAAAGGAAGTAATACCAATTTCTGTTATTATTTATTATTATTATTATAACAATATATATATTATTATAATTATTTGCTTTTAGTGAAACCTCTGAAGAATATCTTCGAGACAGCCAAAGATTTGGGCGCTACGAAATTTGTGAGTTTCGTAGAAGAATCAGGCATAGCTAGTCAACTGTCTACTGAAGGCACATACACTCTTTTTGCACCATTAGATTCAGCGTTCAACGTAAGTATTGCACAATATGATTGAGAAGAGATTGATTAGAGGTTAGACCTCAGTTATGTTTTGTCGTTGCCTTCAATCAATTCATGTTCCCATTCTTTTGTACGTGTGACGAGATTAAAAATAAATAAATCAATCCACGGAAACGAAGGAAAAAGCATCTGAGGATAAGATTGTATTTGGATAAGAGACTTTTGAATACGGATTTGGGAACCTCTAGCGATGTATGTCCTAATGTGAATTGAGAAATCCTTTGTGCTCGTCAGAAAAATCGGCAGGAAGCTGTTCGTGGCGATCTGTTCACGCTCAAAACGGCATCCCAATCATGAGAACTTTAGACTCGCGAACGGTTCGGCTCGCAAGTAAAATTCAGATTTATTCACTGTAGATCATATACAGAATTTTTGCTTAGTCAATATAAAAAATATAGGAACAGAGATATAACAAATAATGTCATATAGCTTTACGGTAATACCATAGTTAAGGCATTTAAACAATAATGTATCACTCCTTTAAAAATTAATAATTTTTAAAGATCATCAAGATCATATATTTATTTAAGAATAAGGAATGTTTTGAGTTGACATGTAGGCCTAAACGCATATCAAGCCTAAAACCTACGAAAAAGAGGAACAGATTCATCAAGCGTATAAGTTAGTAATATTTACTTTTATAAAATAGTTTAGATGGGCGGCAGGTACACGAGAGCATATGGGTGAGGAATTTCCAAAAAAGACCCTAACAGGAACAGAATATATCAGTCTCTTGGCAATTGATAGAACTTTTTGATAAAGAAATAGTGGTTTAGTGACCGTAAGGGTCAGCTTGCCCACAATATGTTCACATTTCTGCCATCTACTAATGTGACTAACTAGGCTATATAAAGTATGAAGATTGAGGTAGATGACCCAAATGTCATATCCTCCTCTTTCAAGGAATATATTTCCTTGGCATTTTGAACTTTTTAGATTATTTACAACTTCATGAGAAATCATAATTAAATCCACAATAATTGAAAAAAAGAAAGAAAAAAGATACATTGAAAATAGGTAACCGAATAGGCTACGTATAATCTCAGTTGTGGAAATATTTTCTTGGCGTAAAACTGCTCAATATCCAAGATATCTAACAAGCAAAACATGCTAACAAATGGAAAGGGCAGAACGAATGCATAAGCACACATAAAATAAATGTGTTAAGTTTTTGGTGAACTGACTAAAGATGTTTTACATAAACGTTCCTCATAGATCTGCAGTCAGTTTGGTAAAAAAATTGAGAAAAGTTTTCAAACCGTTCGAAGTGTCCTAAAGTTATGAAACTCTTTTTTTGTCGGCACTTGTTCATGTGGGTATTACTTTATTTTCATGCTAGTTTCATGTTATGTATTAACGTAGTGTCTTCAGGTTTTTCTTAATTGTTGAATGAGATTAATGAGAATTTTTTTTTCCTGCAGAGTCTGTCACGAGAGCAGAAGTCTCGACTGAAGAGCAGCTATGGTGCACAGAATTCATTTCTGCAGTACCATTTAACAGAACGAAAGTTGACATCACAGCAGTTCAAAGCAGATCTGCTAATTGAAACCCGGTACAAAGGCCACCAACTCAGGATAAACAAGTATTCCAATGGGGTGAGTTGTTGCATTAACAGGAGAGAGTCACTGGACTAAATTGTTTGAGGTTAGAGGCCTTTCAACATCTAAGGTCATTGGAGGCCTATTGGAAATAGTGAATATAGTTGTTTCTTAAGCCGAGGTCTGTTGCCCCGAGGAGAAGGAAATAAGTTGCACTAAAAGGACAGGAATTAGCCCGACATTTTACAGAATAGAGAACAGTATGGTGATCATTTATACTAAAGAATACATCACAAATGGGCTACAGTAGCAGAGACTTCATTTAATTATATGAATTCGAAGAGACAGGGGCTCGCGGTTCTTCTTTGCATGCTGCCTATCCTGCAGCTTTCTATTAAAAAACTGGAGGGGGGCTTTGCTGAATTTTGGTTGTACCTGTGATTTAAGGGTTAAGCAGTAAAATGAGCCATAAAATTCTTGGCACTTCAGAATATAAATAAAATGCCACCTATTTTCACAGCTACTTCTATTGCCTATTTAAGTTCAAGAAGTAGACTTTCTGAAAAAGCAGGTCTTCAAGCTAAAATTCCATAGAAGATGGTGAAAAAATTTCTGGATTTCCAAGGTATTCATGATTGTAGTTGAGGCTTATATACAATTTATACGCTTTTGAGCTATAAAATTAGTTAGGCTGTAACTCATCAGCACCAATTCATGGAACAGCCAAACAAGCGAAACCAGATTTTATAGCATACCGTATATAATTCCCCAAGGAAAGAAGTCCAACTATCGAGTTGCAAAGCGCTCAATTATTTTGCTCAATAATGTTATATTAAATACATTTCGCAACACACTTTAATACTGAAAAAGCAAGAGACATTCTGAACTGAACAGTGAAGTCATGAAAGAATACAACGTAACACATAAACTTTGAGAAAAAAATAATTAATCACCTACCATATAGAGGATTTTCTTCGTACAAGCAACACATGCAATAATTTGTTTCTTTGATAATTATATAATCGAAAACCCTCCAAACTGCATATGAAGACTAAAAATGTTATTTAATGTTTTAAAAACCTTTAATAAAGGATTATTTTAGAGCTTTCTAATTAAAAATCTGTCAAATGTCAGGGCATTAAATTTAACTAAGCAATGTTTTATTTCTTTCAAAAGCGAAAAAAATCCTTTTTGACAAATCACAATACGTAAGACATTTAAGTGTCCCTTTCATGTGAATAATATTAGTCATACAACTGAATAATTGACATCCGCATAAATGATGTTGCATGGGCATCAATAATAAATTATTATTACAGCATATAAAATGTACTCTGGAATGTTGCCAGTACGGTTTCTTCATCTTTCTTTTAAAATTCATGAACATTCACAGTGTTATAACTTATAACTTATAACAATTTTGTAATTTTAAACAATTAACAAAGATAAAAGATTTAACCACACCAGCCTGTATTAAAGACGTTCAGTCTCAAACTTGTTTTAAGTGGGAGGACAAATTTTGTCTTTGTAGTAATTCACATAACTTGTCTTTGTAGTAATTCACATAATTTGTCTTTGTGGGAATTCACGTACCAAATTGTAAGAATTCACATATCAAAATCATGCAATCTGCAACTTTGTAGGAATTCACCTAACCCGCTTCGCTCTGCCAAAACCTTTAAAGCAACGTAATATTACTGTCACGGTATGTAAGACAAAGTTTAGGCAATTAGCCTAATTTTCCTAAATTGTGTAAATATTTAAGGGATCTAAAAACAAAAGAAGTATTTCAAGGGGCCCGTGACACTTAGCTGACACAGGTATGTGTACATTTTTCAGAGGAGGCATCTAGAGCACAGTTAGAACCATTCTCTCTCTAAAAGAAGACTTAATTTATGTAAAGAAGAGTTATTGCAATCTTTTAGTTACTCTGAGAAGTCTTCTACAATATTTTAATATGAGTAATTCTTCTTCTGCATGTATACTATGTTTTGTTGTTTTCCAGATAGAAACAGTGAACTGCGCCATGGTAGTAAGAAAGGATCAAGAAGCTACAAATGGAGTGGTCCACATGGTGGATTCCTTTCTTGATCCTTCTCTCACAATGGATCGAGAATTGGTTGATATTATTCTACAAGTAAGATAATTAATTCATCCTGAAGTTTGTATTATTTGATTATTTGTTCCGTTCAAATTGTATCCCTGGTAAATCTTAAATGTTGCTATACTTTGGATACCCTAAGTAATGGAGTACCAAATGACCAAGTAACTTCTTTGGCCGCAATGTTTTTCGAAATCTAAAATTCCAGAGGTGAACAATGCGAAATCAACAACTCATCATATATTTGCATTTTCGATTTTTTTTTATCTCCTCAAGATTAAAAATAAAACTAGTTTCCATTTGTTGAATGTCTCTTCATGGAATGTTACACTAAAACTGAAAACCAGTTTGTGTCCTCATTGTTCTGTATGATTTGCCTATTTGCCCAAATCGATTAATTAAGTGGTTATTATTAGCTAATATTAATAATTTAATGATATAGCCTACTCTTGACACACAATTTACTTTTATTATATTCTCGCATATCCTAGTTGGAGTCACATATAAACTGATTTTTTCCCTTGATTTATTACAGGCACATGCAAGAATGCGTAAAGCGCACAGAAAAATTACTTTAATTAGAAACACAGTTCCTACTCTATAAATTAAATTAAATTTTACTAAATAGTTGTAAATCAGAGTTAAAACAAAATCGACTTTATGTTTAAATGTTTATGTAAGATAACCTACAGTTATACTTTGTAAACAGTACTTGTCAAGAACAGCTCAAGATCCTAGAGAAATAAAGACTGTAATTGCTGAAAAACTTCTCGTGCTCGTAACTCCCATCTGGCTGCAAACCCGAAAAGAATATCTACATATGGCACGCCAGGAGAACTCAAGTCATAATGTATAATTTCTTGTCTATTTTGTAGAGATGCAATTTAATAATAACTGTTGAACTTCTATATGTGACATTCAGCACTACTTTATCCTCATCTATATAACTTTTAACTCCGGTCCTACATGTCACACAAAATAATGACTAAGAACAATTAATAGATTAATTAATAATTAATTATAATGCGGTGGAAAAAAAATAATGCTAGTGAACCTATTAAGTTTCATAAACAGTTCAATGTTGTTATGATACAGAGATAAGTGGTAAAATGATCCTTGTAATTCCTTAAAAAATTAAAGAGTGCTTCCTCATTTCTGATTGTACAGAATATATAAACAATATTACAACAGATTATTTAATGCCCCGGTAATGAACGTTGTTTCCCTACCTTAGGACGGAAGATTTTCTGAGCTGGCGAGGTCAATGGAACAATCCGGATTTGTTACTCGCCTGCGCAACGTCCAACAGACTTTGACACTTCTAGCGCCTTCTGATGAAGCTTTCCAGAAGATTCCTCAATCCCGCCTGGAAAGAATAATGAAGGATGAATTTGCACGAGAAGGTAAATGTTTTACTCAGAAGTATTAAGGTTTCTACTATTGTGGTTGCTACTCTACTTAAAAACCATGGGAAAATTTAAGTAACATGTCTTATAACTAACAAATTAAATTATAACTTTTTGTGAAGTAGCCTAAATTGAAGGAGCCATTGAATACCACAGCACGGTTTTAAAGAAAATTGCAGCTCTGTAGTTTCCATTTTTCCACAAATTAGCCAGTGGGTGAGAGAGAGGCCATCATACTGCTTCCAGAGCAACGGCCATAAGTTCATCCACTTCACATCCTGCATAAGGCCGGAAATCTCTCTGTTAGCAGGTACCTAAGTGCACACACACCATCTCGCAATTTGTACTTTCAGTAAAATATGAAAACCAAGTTAGGGTAGGTACTCAAGATGTCACTTTCCAAATCAAAACATATATCATTATTAGACCTGGGATTTTAAGCACATGCCTATTTTGTTCCTTATGAAATAACATGAAGATTTTTAAATATGTTGACATTTCATGATATATCACTTATATTTATAGAGTTTTATAGTGCCCTAAAATGCCTATTTGGACCTTTTGAGCCTATTTTTACTATTTTAATGCCTAAAATGCCTATTTTGTACATTTAAAATAAAATTCAACTTCTGTAACTTTTACAATCATTTAATGGACATCCCTGAATGAAGGGCAGAGCAACAGAGGGTGGCTTTTTCACAGAAACTTGATTTTCCTAAACAACTGTCGCCAAAGGAATGATGTCTGACGGAGGAGGATTCGCTCAAAACAACAAGTAGCAGGTATATAGCAGGTATATATATATGTGTCAATTTTTCATATAAGTTAATCCAAAACAGTTTTTGATAAATGTATTTTTAATTCTGTCTTAATTTTGAAATTATTTCTGTTAAGAATAGGTATACCACGTTTTTTACAGTAAAAAAAGATCACGTTAAAATCTTCTTGGCTTCCGGGTATCTGCCGCGTCATATTTGAGAAATCTGAGGTTTCGACCATCTAGCCGTGGTCTTTATCAAGGCTACTGATTTCGGCAGTAGCCTTGATAAAGACCACGGCAAGATGGTCGAAACGTCAGATTTCTCAAATATGACGCGGCAGATACCCGGAAGCCAAGAAGATTTTATTGTCAACTCGGGCCGCGGAAGCCTACGATCTTAAATAAAAGATCACGTTACAGTTGAAGAGCATATTGTAGAATTTTAAAGTATATTTTCTGTCTATTTACAAGTTTTTAAAGTTTATTTTAACCGCCTATTTTCTCTTTTAAAAGCCTATTTACTTGTCTTAAAAGCCTATTTTAGGTGCCTAAAACTATTTTTTTAGAGCCTAAAATCCCAGGTCTAATCTAATCATTATTCATTACGTACAAGCAAATGGTTCGAGAAAAAGACTGTTAAGTGGCTGTGATGCTCACGACAAGAAATTATGTTGTACAGTTTGTAGCAAGTTTATGAACCTGATTTTTTTGGGAAATAAAACTGATTTCGATTTTAACTTTCTTCTGTTCCGGTGAATATTTCGCGAAATTGATTATTTTACAGGCCGACAGGTTTTCACATTGATATAGTTTGCTCCTTTATTTATATTAGCCCTCAAATATAACAGTGAAAATTATTATAAAAACATTAAATAACGATGAAAGTACATTTTAGTATCAACGATAGTAGTATGGTTTTGTCACCTACGTCACAGGTGGCCCAGGTGGCGCGGTAGGGGAAACGGGTCACGTGACAGGTGGCGCTGTAGGGGAAGGTGGGCGTGGCTATGACGTCACGGATTCTGATTGGTTGGATTGGGTCACATGACAGGAGGCGCTGGAGGGGAGGGTGGCGCGGCTATGACGTCACGGATTACGTCATTGGTGGCCCGGTAGGGGAAGGCGGCGCGGTTATGACGTCATGGAGGGGAGGGAGGCGCGGCTATGACGTCACCACAGGTGGCCCGGTAGGGGAGGGTGGCGCGGTTATGACGTCACAAGTGGGCGTGGCTATAACCACGTGATTCAAAATGGCGTCGGTTCCGGTTCCTATTGCAAATGGCGGCGGTTCCGGTTCCTATTTCAAATGGCGTACGAAGCGCGAAATTTAAAATTTGGGAATTTATAATATAATTGGTTACGTTTCCGGCGCGAAATTCAAAATTTGGTATTTCATAATGAAAATGGCTACGTTTCCGGTTCCTATTTCAAATGACGGATGGTGGGAAATTTAAAGTTTATATATTGGTAATGTTTTACAAAATGGCGGCATGGCTTACGTCATCAGAGGATTGAGAGGAGGAATGATTTATGACGTCACAACAGTTTTTAATCTTTATGTCTTTTTTGCATGGAAGTATATAGATCACAACGCATAAATACGTCATATTCCTACACATAGGTTTTCTGTAAGATGACTATTTCAGTAAAAAATATCCCTGAGAGCGTTATTTTATTCCTTCGTAAATATGGTAGCTTTCGTCTTAAAACTATATTTTATTTGTAAGATGATAATCCTAGCCCAAGGGGTTAACTCAGCTTCTGGCTTAGCGGATAGTCGTAAATTTTCCTATCATGATCGATGCATAATCTTACGTGTTGAATTATCTTCAAATCCCCCAGTATAATGTCGGAATAATATTATATCATACTTCATTATTCAAAGGCGTTTTGTAAAGTCAATGTACAGAACTGTGTTAGCATTTTATCATAATCCTCTACATCATCAGTTTTATTCCCACGTTTTGTCACGTACGCCAGAACACCTGGCCGGAAGTTCATCTTACATTACAACTGAATCATGAATTCTTTATGTATGACGTCATCACTCGGACTTGTTCAAACTTGTTTCAAGGTCTTACACGGCACGTGCAGGACAGGTTCAAGGCTAGTCGTAAGTGAGAAGCATAACGCGCAGGATGGCTCTGTATCATGGAACGATGCTTGATATGCATATACAATCTGATCGACGTAAAACTTTTAAAGATTGGCCATTGACGTTTATTGACTTGGACAAAATGAGCGAAGCTGGATTCTACTATATTGGATACAAGGATGTAGTCGAGTGCGCGTACTGTCATACGCAGATAGGACAATGGGAAAAAACGGACGATCCAGCAAATGAACATAGAAGATGGGCCCCCTTCTGCAGGTTTATAAGTAAAACTAAAGGTGAGGTACTCATCGATATGGGACGAGATGTTTGTGGCACAGGTGAAATGATGCATGTTCCTGACGAGCATGATTGTGTACAGCAAGAGTGAGGGGAAGGTGGACAGTATATAATACTTAGTTGTGTGTATGCATAGTTTAGTGATCGTCAAACCTCCAAGATGTCAACAACGAAGCGTGGTCGTAAAAGTGCACCTAAATCTACTACAGCTGCTGCTGCTGATATAATGGATATTACAACGCAAGACTTGTGGGATGCGCTGCAGTCCCCTACCATACATCCATCACAAGCGGATTTACCAAATACACAGTTTCAATCGGAGGAAAACAAGAATAAGAAGACACCTATAGTATCCACTCTAGAGCGGTATTCAGTTGTAAACATCCCCGATGTGAATTGTACCAAACCCTTGAGCGAGCTGCAAATTGGACTTGCTTATCCGGTAAAGGAAGCTCGTTCCGTGTATACAAGGTATGGAAGGAGAATCGTTATAGACTTAATGATTGGATGCAGTGTTTTTCTACCACCAAGGTTCGGGAAGTTAAGTGAAGATCAGCTTCAACAGATGAACGAGGAGAAACTTTCATTGGTGTACTATGGTAAGGAGCCGAAGTCAGATGGATACTACTACCACGTTCTCAACTTTGTGTAATATGGGAAACTTTTTGAGATTTTAGACTCAGTGTGAAGTGTGTGTAACAGACTAAAAGTGATTATACAACACGACAACCGACACCCTACATTCATCGATTTCTCTAGAAAGGTATGTGTTAATAACATGAATCATTTCCCATTCTTATCCATCATAAGCTAAATTCTTATGTGCTTTTTATTTTTCTGTGTTTCAGAAGTTGGAGACTCTCAAGATCATGAGTGATATTCATTTTAGAAATAGGAGACTTTTCAAGTGAAATTCATCTTGTAAATATTCAATAAAACCAAAGTGATAAAAAATGTATTCTTTTGTAAGTTATTTCATAGCTGGATTTTCTCATGTTTGACAAAGTCCAGTTTTCCCTAACATCTCCTATTCCTAATTCCTAGGATGAGGGGCTGTGAAATAAAGAACACAACTCAGGATTATAGAATTTTATTCACTTTATTACAATCTTACTGGGATTTCATCCACAGCGTAAGCATAATAACATTTCGCAATGCACATTTCATATTAGAGTCATTATGAAAAAGACATTTGGTTTCACAGTCTCTTAATTTGTCAAGCTTTGGAACACCAATATCATCCATGTTTATAACAGGTCTCTGCAACAGTTTTTCAAAAAACCGAACCTTTTCCAGTCCTTTACAATGAAGAACATCCACTGGTTTTAAAACACTTTCAAGAACAGGCTTCAAGTCGTCGTAGGGTAAGTATCCACTCTGCCACGGAATTCCATGGATGTTGGATTCGATGTACCGCTGCGACTTTGTATCTGGGTAATTGTTTTTAGGTGGTTGGAGAACAAAATGTGCAAATCTATCATCCACCGAAGACACTGCAACCTCTTTAGCTATAAATTGTTTGCACCTTGACTGATATCCTTGACAGTCGATTATAATCATGTTGTTACACGACATTGGTAACGATGTTGGTTAATGCAGTATACTCTACACTTCGATCGTGTAGAATTAAGCAATAAGCCTTTGTGTTTGCTGGTATATTGTTTGCTGCAGAAATTTCAATCCTGGTGGTACAAGCCCCCGATTTCAGATCTTCGTTCTGCTTGGTGCAATCGATGACATAGACTGGTGTATTTGTGATAAAATCGCTTCTTTTAAGGAGAGGATTGGATGGTTTTTGATAGTATGACTCTTGAAATCTAGCATACATTTCATAAAGGATTCCATACGAACCATTTGTACTGTCTACCATGAAAGAGTGATAGGGGTACTTTGTATCGTTCAAGTATACAGATACGTTCTGGATATCACCTAAATCAAACTTTGAGCAGTCGGCTTCCTTTTTATTCCTACCAGTTTGAAATCCTATGATAACCATCCTAGGTTTCTGCAACTGAGGAGATGTCGTAACGTTCCATGAAATGTTGGTTGCTTGAGGTAATGATGGATGCTCATACAATTGCCAGCTTCTGAAATCTATTGTCAGCGAGCGATCAGATCCCAACATATTCAGTAGTTTTATTCTTTCGACATCGGAGACCTTAATGATAGGCACCATCCACTCGATATCCGTGATGGTAATTTTACTAACTTCTCCTTTGGTGACATTGATCGTGTTTTTCGATCTCATGAGAACAAGTTCCATCTTACAATTGACGAATATTTTATCATAATCTTCAGCGATTCCAAGGATGTGGCTTAGAGGAATGCATACATTAAACTTTTTGTTTTTTATTATAGTCTCCACATTATCGTCGGAGGGGTGAATCCACCCAGCGTTTTCCAATCTTTCACTATCCAGAACGGTGTAAGAACAAATTGCTTTCAATAAGCTTGTAATTCCAGGGTTTCTGCTACGATCGACTGTTTCTCCATGAAGATTTAATTTTATTTCATCGAACAGGTAGAGGAAACCATTATTTACAACCTTTCCCTTATATTCAGCATCCTTATCGTCGGTTATATTTCCAGAAACCATAATAAAACTCCTGCTTACTAATGCATACGAGTTTTCAGCCTGAATAGGAATCCGTATTTCATCGTTTTCACCAAGAGCCGAGTTGTTATACGGTTTGAATCCATGATATTGAAAATTTTCTATGGCATCTTCAAATATAGCCTTGGAGTGTACAGCGAGGATATCCATATTATAACACTTTGTATCCTAGAGACTTGAGATACTTCTTATTCACACGTGTTACCTTCACGACGTTACGACTTGGAGTGTGGTCTTTTTCACAGTGCGTAGGATTATAAACTTTTTTAATCTTAACGGTGTCAAGACTTATTTTTTGAGATTGCTCCGTGGTGGGAACGTATTTGTTAAAATTAAGACCCATTTTTCCTTATTACAATTTTCACAGATACATGCTCTCCTCTAAAGTCGATAAGACGTCCTTTCTGGTCCACAAGAGAGATTGTAATGTCAGATATTTTTTGTATGTTGATTAAAGGTAAGAAAATCAAATATGATGGAACTTCAGTGATCTTGTATCCAGGAGGCACCGTGGGGAAAAATTCATGAATGGTATGAGTCGGCTGTCCATTCAGAAATGATCCGCTTGCGAGATTACACTCCACTCTTATAACGTTAACACCGTTTATATCTGGAGGTCTCTTGGAAACGGTGGCGGTCCTTTTAGGAATTCTATCGGACTTTTCAAATCCCAGTAAATTTGCCACAGAGTTTGGAACGTTGAAAGAAACTTCGAGGAAAGAGTAGATTGTTGTTAGCAACGTGTTGGTGTTGGTAATAACTCTAAATATTTCACTAAGGTCTCTAGTAGAATTTGTCATAGCTTTTATTTCGTACGCTATATAATCAGAAATATCTTCAATCTCGTACGTTCCAGTTGGAATGCTGATGACATGTTCCTTACCTCCTTCATCGATCACTATCATCGAATTGTTGTTTTCAGACACATTAGGTATAGAATTGTATGAGTCAAACCGCAGCAAAGCAATCTCGTAGTCTGCTCCATCTTTCAGCTCAATAGGTGGATGAATCGTGTTGGAGATTTCGGACGTGGATCCGCTTAGAGTGAACGTAGGCATCGTTTTAACACTTGTATGTCTGAGGTGAAGGCTTTTATAGTAAAAATGCTAGACACAAATGTCCACAAATCAAAGTGTTGTATTTCTGATAACGTGTAACGTTGTAAAGTAGTTTTGTATGTGGTCCAACGTAATTTACTATTTCCATAGGAGGTGGTAAGTCTCCATAGCTGTCGAAATAGAAAGCATTCTTGTTACATATTTTTAAGGCTACCCAGTGCGTACCAGGACCTTTGGCATCATCAAGGTTTATAATGATTCGCTCCTGCTTATATGGCTTGGATGGTAAGTTGTTCCTCATGTACACGCCTCTAAAATGTGGAATATCTAGTTTTTTAGCGTATCGTTCCAAGTCGTAGTTAGTTAGGGCTTTTTTTTTAAACGAAGTCCTTTACCGCTCGCATAAGGTTTTAGATATAATCCTTTTCCTTGCATCACGATACCAGATCCTTTTTTCCCTAAGGCTATGCTCTCCATCATATGGTTATGACGAATGTTTTCTAGCAACTGTTTCTTATTGGACTTTGCAGAATTTACAGCTTTAGCGATATGTGCTCCTGCACCACCGAGAGCCCCGAGTGCAGATAAACCTGCAAATATAGGTAGCAGAGGTAGTATACCACCAATTTTCTTTGGCGATTTTAACACTCTCTTCTTTTTCTTGTTCTTTTTATTCGATAGTAACTTTCTATATGCCGCCTTTAGTTTTTTAATGGTATCCATTCCAGCACCCATCTTCGCTTTTCCTTTCATAATTTTAGAAACGGTGTAAGCTGCAACACGTTCCCCAAGACTTGCGTCGGCAGCCTTTGCACGATTGGAGGCTTGTTGTGACAATTTCAAGTCTGCTTTATGCCGATCGCTTATATCTGAGCTCTGTGCGTAACTTATATCGTGCTCCTTACAGGCTTCGTCTAGAGGATTGATTCCCTTATCACCTCTTTGCAGTCGTTTTTCCAATTTAGTTCCAGGTCCACAAAAGCGATACCCAGGTATGTGTAATTCCACAGGCAATTTATCAATCAGAGTGTTTATTAATTTACCTCCACGAGCGATGTGTCGACGTCTGCTTCGTTCTACTCGCGGCGCCATACTGATTACAATATCCTCATGTTATAACTTTTTATATAAAAACATTCGTATCATTGTAAAAATCTCATTTACAGTCATGAAGGTTGAGAAGCAAAACGTGTCTCTGGAGATCCTCCCAATGGATAGCTTATATCGAGAAGAAGACGAATGCAAGCACAGCATACTATTTCCCAACAGCACTAGGTCTATTATATGTGGGCCTAGTAATTCCGGAAAGACCAACGTGCTTATAAATATTCTTCTCCATCCTAACGGAATAAAGTTTTCAAATATTTACATATTTTCGAGATCTCTGTTTCAACCAAAGTACAAAATGCTTGAAGAAATTTTAGCAAACGTTCCAGAAATTGGTTACTTCAAGTTTGAAAGCAGCGACCAAACCATGCCTGAGCCGACAGAAGTCAAAGAGAATTCAGTGGTGATTTTCGACGATGTGATGTGCGATCCGCAAGGACCTATTAGAAATTACTTTAGCATGGGACGACATAAATCTTTAGATATGTTTTATCTTGCACAATCGTATGCGAGAATACCTAAACATCTGATAAGAGACAATTGTAACTTGGTGATCGTATTTAACCAGGACGCGTTAAATTTAAGACATTTATACAACGACTACGTAAATGCAGACATGACGTTCGATAAATTTCAACAGTTATGTCGCGAATGTTGGTCATCTCAAAAGTATGGATTCTTAACAATTTGTAAAGAAAACGATTGTGAACATGGGAGATACAGGCGTGGCATAGACGAATATATTGTTATGTAAACCCTAAATATGTATCAGTCGAAATGAATCCTTCGTTGAGCAAGGAACAGATACGAGTGAAACAAGACATTGCCAATCATGTTAAATCTATACGGAATAAATATTTAGCGCTAAAAAAATCCAATCTTCAGACCAAACAAGAAATTGGCGAAATTATAAACCCGATAACGAAACCCTTGGAAGAGCTCGTGAACATCGGTAAACATGAATCTGAAGAGTCGGAGATGGAATACGAAACGTTTCAGTCCTCTAAACAATCTCCTCATAAACATTATAAATCTATGCTACAAAGAGTTTATGGGCCAGTGATTACACCTTACATTCAAAAACTCATTTCACATAAGCCGAGAAATATCGATCCAATCTACGGATTGAGAATGGATACTGATAGACAATCATTCTACATTGGATCAACACCTGTGACCATTAGAAACGATCGCCTCGTTATCGGTAAGAAGACATATATTGGACGCCCTGGGTTGTATGAATTGCTTATGAAAAATATTCCTGACAAAAAATTGTACAACGATCGTGATTTAGATGTGTATAAGGAGATTTTGAAAAAAACTAACGCGCACAAAATAAATTATGACGAAAGTGGAAACATTCGTAGAATCAATACTCACAAATATCTACATGTCATCAAGAAATTATTTTCTGATGAAGAATCATCCGACGAGGGATCGCCACATCGTGTATTAGGTAGCGGTATGATGAAAGAAGTACATCCAAATCGTAAAATTGAATATAAATACTGGGACGATCCGAATGAACTCATTGATCGACTTAGGCTTCTTGTGTCCTCGTCTGCGGCAGGGAATAATTCTCATCACAACGAAATAGAAGAAATCTTATCTGAGTTGAAGGAGAGAAAAATCATAGCATGAAAAAGCGGGAAATCGCGTACGAACTTCATGCACCAGCTAGAATAAATTATCAAAGACGCCATGTTATAATGAAAGGACTAAACGATTTGTGGCAAAGCGACTTGATTGAAATGATTCCATATCATAGAGAAAACAGAGGTTTTAAATATATTCTGGTTTGTATAAACGCATATTCCAAGTTTGCTTATGCGAGACCGTTGAAAAGTAAAAGCGGAAAAGATGTTACCGCAGCCATGCAAGATATACTTGAATCTGTTAATATTCCACCTAAAAATTTACAGACCGACATGGGAAAGGAATATTATAACGTTAATTTTAAAGGGTTAATGAAACAATATGGCATCAATCATTATTCTACATACTCTAATGTTAAGGCGTGCATTGCTGAACGCTTCATCAGAACTTTGAAAACTAACATGTATCTCGAATTTTCGGCAAGAGGCAGTTACAGATGGGTGGACATGTTGCAAGAACTCATTAGACATTACAACGATAGGTATCACTCTACCATTAAAATGAAACCTAACCAAGTAAAGGACGATAGTCTACTTAAAACAGTGTATCGCTACAATGAAAGCTATACGAAACCAAAGTTTGCTAAAGGTGACTATGTAAGAGTTTCAAAACATAGGAAATTATTTAATAAAGGATACTTACCATCGTGGACTACGGAGATTTTCAAGATACAGAAGATCCAATCGACATTTCCTCCCACGTATCTGCTTCAGGATTTGGAGGGTGGGAGTATTGAAGGTGCTTTTTATGCTGAAGAACTCCAGAAAACTAAGTTTCCAGACTGTTATTTAATTGAAAAAGTGTTAAAGAACAAAGGACAGAAGGTGTTTGTAAAGTGGTTAGGGTTCCCTAGCTCAAAAAATTCATGGGTTAATATTAAGGATGTTGTATGTGATTAGGGAAAATAAAAGATAGATTCATTTTTATAACTTTTTTCTTTTATTTATATCCCACATGAACCCAAAGTTATCTTACTTTATTGTATCATACCTATTCTTCTTCATCATAAATCATATTGTTTGAATCATAAATATACATTTTTTTACACAAACCATACACAATTTTTTACACATTTCATACACATAAATATAAATTTTTTACACAAACCATACACATTTTTTTTACACATTTCATACACATAAATATAAATTTTTTACACAAATATACAATTTTTACACATTTCTTACATTTTTTACAGTTTAAGTTTCTTAGTAGGAGGTTCCTCCTCACACTCCTCATCAATGATTTGGTAGTGTCCGTGAGCGATAGTATCTATACCGTTAGGTAAAATGTACCTTTTGTCATCATTACCGCTCAAGGTGAGTTTATTCATACTGATGGAGTACACATCATGTTTGTATGATCTAATCGACCTGTTGATGGAAAAAGTCGAATGACCCACCTTGAGACAGTTGACATAATCTTCATATTTTACATCTTTCTCAATAACATTCTTCTTAATACCTTTCAATTTCTTTATGGTTTTGTCATTAAACTTTATAGCATACATTTTCGCTCGCAGACCTACAAAACCGTTAATACAATGACCAGCACCTTCATCTTTAAACTTTCCAACCACCCCTTTGTTTTGGGAGGAATACAAAACATGATTAGAAGGGTAGACACTGGTATCCAGCTCATCTTTAATATTCATCAAATCACGGAAGAGATTATCGGAATCAATTTTGTAAATTAGGCTGTCTGTGTCCATGTAACACAATTTCAAACCTTCTTTATACAATTTTTTCATCGTGTCATAATGAAAGTCGTACATTCTAGTTTTAGAAATATCTAAAATAGACATGCCGACGTAGATAGCTTTGTCAAACACCAAGCTAGTTTTAGCAAGGTGGACTCCCACCAAGTTCTCATTATAAATTGTTCTATCCAAAAAGTTAGGTTTAGCTACCAGTTTCCTCATTAAATTTTCATCCGAAACAAGCCTAAAGTTCATTCTTTTCCTAACATTCTCCATAGTCTTGCCGAAAACTGAATTTACCATCAACTTGAAGAAATCTTTTTCAAATTCATTACTGGCAGCTTTTCTCTTGGTGGCATTAAAATCAATGTAAGGCTTCATCCAATTTGACTGTTCAAAGCTAATGACTCTATGGATTTTCGATAATCTCAATCCGTGCTGCACGGCTTGTTTAAGTACCGTGTGATGAACGACATATTTTTCTTTTGGCTCCAAAGTGGTTAATAATTTTTTGTTTTTACTACCTGGAGGAATTTTCATCTCCGCACAGAACGGTAAATCAGAATGTGATTCATGTAGATGTTCTGGATATTCAATGTCTACTTCTAATATGTAGCCGGTGTTGGAATTGACCGGTATGGACATGATATCAAACGACTCGATTTCATCTTTATCGAGCCAGCGAAACTCACCTGATGGCAATGCCTGAGACATCGCATACCCATAAAGATTATTAGCATCAACATAATAGAGGTAAGATTTTTTTTCAGACTCGTCATATTCCTGACACATTTCATTGTTTGCTGTAACGTGTCGGGTGATGCATTGACAAATTCCACCTCTTATCCCTCGCTCAATCATTTGTATCATATCCATATCGGTGAGTAAGGGTAATTTAACTTTTGTGAACTTCAACATTGCTGAGTAAGCAAAGCCTGGAACTGTGGAATAGAACAAACAATCCATTCCGTACGTCTCAAAACACATCTCTCTAAAGTTTTCAAAAATATCTGTTAGAATCAAAACATCAGATTTCAAATATAGGTCCGAATATTCGCCCAAAGAGCTCAATGAAAATGAATTCCACACATTGGTGGCATGAAGGTAATCTTCATCTGAAATATGATTGTTATTAAGCTTATTATAAAATGCTTCTTTAGGCGGCAGTTTTTTCTCATTTAGAACTTCGTGTGATGATACATAGTCATAGGGGAACACTCCCTTTCGACATACCAAATCGGCCTGTTCACCAAACGAATTTCTTGTTTCTATAAATTTATCTTTAGGTAGATTGTTTGCCAGCTTTTCCAGACTGCTTGCCATGAACCGAAACGAATCTATAAATCTCAATTCCATACCTCCCCTCCTCAAATAGGGGGAGGGAATAAATTTGGAAAATGTGACATACTTTTCTTGACTATTACATATGACGTTGATACGGTTTTCATCGAATCCTAGTTCTTTCACAATAAAATGGGCATCATAGTTGGACATGTTATGTAGAACAACAGGGACAAATCTTTGATTTCTATAATTCAGATTGCAATTCCTGTGAGCGGCCCCTCTGAAACGACCGCTAACATGGCAATGGTCCCTAACTTTGAAGTTCACATCGGTGAAGTTACCCTGCTTACAAATGTGACAAATGGTACTGCTCATATACACTTTGTTTTCCTCGCTGGTTAGAGGGATCATAGGTTTGTTTACGCTGTTTAAAACTCGATCGATGACTTTGACATCGTCAACAAGCGAGCGCATAAACTCCCCGCTGCAATCTTTCCCTCTAAACAGCCGTAACTGGGAAAACGTACCCTCTGCATCTTTAATGAAATAGCAAAAACTGTACGGCGTATGTTTCTGGTAAGGTGTAGTCCAGCTTTTCTGCGGATCTCCTGAACATCCTGAAATCGGCTCCAATAGGCATTCAAAATCAGCATAAATTACAAATCTAATTTTTTGCGAATATTCAGGCTTATTGAAACAAACTTCAGGGTTCTTTGGAATTTCACATCTGACGGGTGTGAAAGAATTACACAACGTCAGATGGTTATCCAATCTCTCATCCGCAGACTTGTCAGCGTACGCTTGAAAATGTGAAAAACACCGTTTGCAAACTCTGATTTTATGTTTGTTGGACATTATGAATGGTTTTACAAAAGCGTCAAAATCTGAAATAACTATGTAATGAGAATTTTGTTCGTTACACACATACAATAGATCTCTGTGATCATCTAGTTCCTTTTCTACAATTTTGATAGGAAACACGAAATGAGAAATATTTTTCCCATCCCGCTTTTCCTCGAGGCCGAAAACATTGATTGAAATATTGTTTAATTTTGAAAACTTTTCAATATCATGAAGTGAAACGGGGAATTTCACACAGTTCCAGTTGTACTTATTACCCAATTCGGGTCTTTCAAGGTAGCTGGTCCACAATTCCTTACCAGATTCTACAAATTTAGATAAGATACAATATTTAAAACAAAATTCATCCTCATTATTAATATTGATGAGAGAATGTAGGTGGCGGAATTTTTCAGGCAGAACCATATGGCCACGCCCTATAAATGGGACATGTTCATTGATTCGTACCTCAACTTTATGTAGTTTTTTATAAAACCACCCAGAGCCCCGCATGCTACATTCCTCAAGCTCCTTCTTCAATTTAGCAATGTGGTTAGTTACTATTTCACTAATGATCGAGGTTCTGTACAGAATTTCATTTTTAGTTTTGAAGTTATATAATGATGCCTGACCATCTAAATTTTCAAAGTTACACTCAACGAATAAGTTAAATTTTATTGATGTAAATTTCTTTAGTGACTCTGAAAGGAGGTTCTCGATTTTGTTCTGATACGACGACAGGATAGACTCCATATCGCCAACAGGAAAATCTAATGCGGCATAAGTAGCAATTCTTGATTTGAATGCAGATTGTAGCATGAAAAACTCACTTGTTTCCGCAGATGTTGTGGGTGCTCCCAGTGGTCCAGCGCCGCGATCCATTCCACCTTGATTCTGTAATAACGAAAAAACATTAACATTAGCAATCGGGGCTTTTGTAAGCGAATGGCATAATAAAAGACTAAGACATTTCACTGTATCGGGACTTTTGTAAGCGAATGGTATAATAAAAAGACTAAGACATCTCACTGTACATACCTGTGGAATATCACGCGTATGCATGATGACACTAGGTCGTAACTGGTGGATGGACTCTGGATTCTGTAACAATAGAAATATAAAATATTAAGATTTATGAAAAAGAAATAAGTTTAATGTCTTGATTTTAACCGCTCTGTACTAATATAGAAAATAATATTAAGTTTTATCATAAAAGAAATAAGTTTGACGGCATGTACAATAATCATAATAATAACATACCTATAAGCGCATATATAACAAAGAAATATAAAATATTAAGATTTATGAGTTTAATGTCTTGATTTTATCCACTCTGTACTAATATAAAAAAGCATATTAAGTTCTATGATAAAAGAAATAAGTTTTCTGTCTTGTTTATTCATTGAAATATAAAGTCTCGCATTCTATAACAAAGGAAAAATAAAATTGTGTTTTATGATAAAAAGTAAGATTGATGGCTTGTACAATAATCATATTAATAACATACCTGTAAATGTTGACCTGAATGCCTAGGATGGCTGGTGGTTGGCTGGACGGATGATGTCCGCATGGTATCCACACTCATTGGACTTATATTCTGCAACAATAGAAAAATAAAATATTAAGATTGATGATAAAAGAAATAAGTTTGTTGTCTTGCATAATAATAATAAAATAGTAAGATTTATGAGTTTAACGTCATAGTTTTATCAGTTCTGTACTAATATAAAAAATTAATACTAAGTTTTATCATAAAAGAAATAAGATTGATGTCATGGTTTTATCAGTTCTATACTAATATAAAAAATAATATTACGTTTTATGTCTTGGGCTGTGTTAAAAAAAAAATAAGTTTGATATGCACAATAATAATAATAATAACATACCTGCAAATGATCATCTGAATGCCTAGGATGGATGGTGCTTGGCTGGACGGATGATGTCCGCATGGTATCCACACTCATTGGTCTGGCATTCTATAACAACAGAAAAATAAAATATTAAGATTGATGATAAAAGAAATAAAGTTTGTTGTCTTGCATAATAATAATAATAAAATAGTAAGATTTATGAGTTTAACGTCATAGTTTTATCAGTTCTGTACTAATATAAAAAATAATACTAAGTTTTATCATAAAAGAAATAAGATTGATGTCATGGTTTTATCAGTTCTATACTAATATAAAAAATAATATTACGTTTTATGTCTTGGGCTGTGTTAAAAAAAAATAAGTTTGATATGCACAATAATAATAATAATAACATACCTGCAAATGATCATCTGAATGCCTAGGATGGATGGTGCTTGGCTGGACGGATGATGTCCGCATGGTATCCACACTCATTGGTCTGGCATTCTATAACAACAGAAAAATAAAATATTAAGATTGATGATAAAAGAAATAAAGTTTGTTGTCTTGCATAATAATAATAATAAAATAGTAAGATTTATGAGTTTAACGTCATAGTTTTATCAGTTCTGTACTAATATAAAAAATAATACTAAGTTTTATCATAAAAGAAATAAGATTGATGTCTTGATTTTAACCACTCTGTACTAATATAAAAAACAGATTGAGTTTTATGTCTTGTACTGTGATAGAAAAAATAGAGTTTTATGACTTGTTTTTAACTATTCTATACCAATATAAAACACAGAATGAGTTTTACGATAAAAGAAATAAGTTGGATATCTTGTACAATAATAATAATAATAATAACATACCTGTAAATGATGAGATGAATGCCCGGCTTCCTCTACAACCATCGGAGGATGGGCTACTCCGTCCCCGCTATGCGTTGGCAGATGGAAGCGACCAGTGTTGGTGTAGATCCCAATATGTCTAGGTTCCACCTTCCTCGATGGGTGGTGGACGTTCTGGATGTGGTCAGCTAAGTATCTTCCCGTTTTGAACGTTGTCTTGCAAATGTCACACACGACATTAACGTTGGAGTGATTTTCACGAACGTGTCTTTTCAAAACATCACTTCGCGTAAAAGATGCGCCGCAGGTTTCACATATGTATTCAGATTTTTTATGTTTCTGATTAATATGTCTGTTCAGATCCTTCTTATGTCTAAATTTCGCATCACACTCTGAACACTGAACAAACTTGGCGCTTTCCATTTTTCCGAAGAGATCTGAAGCTGATAACGGATGGATAACAAGTGAGCCTGAAGCATGACGTCATTGGTTTATATATGATGTTTTGAGCTAGCCTCGCGGATGATGACGTAATGACTTCTACTAGCCTCGCAACAGGAGAAATATACGTTAAAGCTTAAGTCAGTAGTAATTAGATATTTTGCGTTTCCTGCTTGTGAAAATACCTGTTCATGATTTCCCACATTAAATCGATGTCGTATGCGAAAAATATTCATTTCTGGTGACATCAACAGATATCCGATATTTAATTCTAGTACGGAAATAAAATATTAATTTTCATGCAATAAATGCTGACATACTCTGTATGAAACTACATTAAAAATAATATAAGGTTCCATCAGAGATGAAACACTGGGAGAAATATATGCTAAAGCTTATCAGCAGTTATTTGATATTTCGCGTTTCCTACTTGTGAAAAAAGCTGAATATGCCTTTACTGACTTTGAATCGAACTCAGAACCACTCAGCGATGGAATATTACAATATAAGTTCACTACCACTCTGCGATGAAATATTACAATATTCCGCAATAAAAATACTGTTGACTAATAATACATAAGACATGTGCTATGATTAGGGATTTAATATTTAAAAGTACTGTTGTTTAAAGAGATTGTTTTAAGACTTTTGAATAGGTCAGCATACGATAGATTAGTTGCAGTGAATGAAGATATGAGACGTACGTCAAGGTTACTACAAGCCTCATATGACTGTTGTAGATAACGAGATACACATGCATCAATTCTGTCACGTACATTGAAACAGTGTGCCAGCATAGTTCTATACATTGACTTTACAAAACGCCTTTGAATAATGAAGTATGATATAATATTATTCCGACATTATACTGGGGGATTTGAAGATAATTCAACACGTAAGATTATGCATCGATCATGATAGGAAAATTTACGACTATCCGCTAAGCCAGAAGCTGAGTTAACCCCTTGGGCTAGGATTATCATCTTACAAATAAAATATAGTTTTAAGACGAAAGCTACCATATTTACGAAGGAATAAAATAACGCTCTCAGGGATATTTTTTACTGAAATAGTCATCTTACAGAAAACCTATGTGTAGGAATATGACGTATTTATGCGTTGTGATCTATATACTTCCATGCAAAAAAGACATAAAGATTAAAAACTGTTGTGACGTCATAAATCATTCCTCCTCTCAATCCTCTGATGACGTAAGCCATGCCGCCATTTTGTAAAACATTACCAATATATAAACTTTAAATTTCCCACCATCCGTCATTTGAAATAGGAACCGGAAACGTAGCCATTTTCATTATGAAATACCAAATTTTGAATTTCGCGCCGGAAACGTAACCAATTATATTATAAATTCCCAAATTTTAAATTTCGCGCTTCGTACGCCATTTGAAATAGGAACCGGAACCGCCGCCATTTGCAATAGGAACCGGAACCGACGCCATTTTGAATCACGTGGTTATAGCCACGCCCACTTGTGACGTCATAACCGCGCCACCCTCCCCTACCGGGCCACCTGTGGTGACGTCATAGCCACGCCTCCCTCCCCTCCATGACGTCATAGCCGCGCCGCCTTCCCCTCCAGCGCCACCAATGACGTAATCCGTGACGTCATAGCCGCGCCACCCTCCCCTCCAGCGCCTCCTGTCATGTGACCCAATCCAACCAATCAGAATCCGTGACGTCATAGCCACGCCCACCTTCCCCTACAGCGCCACCTGTCACGTGACCCGTTTCCCCTACCGCGCCACCTGGGCCACCTGTGACGTAGGTGACAAAACCATACTACTAACGATGTAAGATAAAACATACCACAATTAATGACTGTTCGTCTTACGGACGGATTTTATTTAATTTTTGGATAATTCTATCAATTCACTATACTAATCTGCGTTCTAATGTCTGTATGCAGCTATTCATCAAACGTATTTATGCAAGTAGCCAAAAGCTTTATTTCAAACTATTTTATGTGCTTTTATTCATGCATTTAAAAAAAAATATTTTTGTTATTTTTGTCATTAAAATACCATAGAATTATCATGTTTGTACTCATGTTTAAAAATGCCTCCATTGGAATACTTAAAATATAACTTAAATATAGAGATTTCTAAGTTGTTCTAAAATTATCTTAAATCTTATTTTGAGAAAACCAACCATTTCGTTGTACCCCAGAATCACAAGACGGGGGAGATTAAATGCCAGATACTTCTAAAAACATTCACATTAGGACAAATTAACATTTAAAAATATATCACGTGTCCAATGTAATTGAAGTTCATTCTACTTGTATTAAAAAAAAAAAGTTCCCTGGTGGGTTGGGTATTGTCAGTAATTATTGGTAGTGAATTTAGTCTAAACGAAAGTAAATTGCCCCTTTTTTTGTCAAACATTTCAATAACATGAATCAATTATTTTTAACAGCTCTTCTAGAAAACCATTTTATCCCACATCCCATCTGCTTGCCGGCCATCATTGGAGAGCACAAAGTGAGAACGCTCGGCGAAGAGAAACTGAAATTTGACTGCGACAGAAAGGGCACCACAGTGGAAGAGAAGAGGCTGCGATCTAACTTCATTCTTGGACAGAATGGCGCAGTTTACATGCTAGACGACCTGCTTCTGCCTGACAGAGGTAAATGGAAGTTATGCTTT
The DNA here is from genome assembly GCA_964059195.1 of Ectobius pallidus. NCBI lineage: Eukaryota > Metazoa > Arthropoda > Insecta > Blattodea > Ectobiidae > Ectobius > Ectobius pallidus. The sequence goes on along the minus strand of CAXKWD010000002.1, from coordinate 43,096,873 downwards.
CAAATCAGAATGAAACATTTGCTATGGAGTATGACACTTCACACTTCATTCCGTGCGTATACAACTCGAATAATAGATGGGTCCTACCTCATCTACTCTTACTACAGATTAGAAAAAACAAAGCGAAAGGCTCCAAAATTCTATCTTAAGGTTTGGGCAGTTATAACTTTTGAGATCCCATGAGCAAAAAATACTGTTTTCACAAACATGACTTGCCCCTATGTCCGGCTGTGTTGTCTGTGTAGAACTTAGCTAAAAAATCGATTATAAGGAAAAAACTTTACTTTCTCTACCCGTACTACAGGCAAAGAAAGTACGGCGTTGTGTTTGACTCTGAAAAATGATCTAAGTAAATCGAATTAATTATTTGGAAAGGAAAGAGTAGGTTATAACTTATTGCTCATATGAATTATTAAGATAATAAGTGAAACGAGTTTCCAATGGTATGAAAAATATATACCCTATTTCATTATATTGATATACCAGTTTTCAGTGATTAAATAAATCGCTGTGATACAGCACAGAGAAGACATTATGCGAGGGCAGTCTAAGAACTTGCGCTACTAATGTTTCATAAATATCTGAAAGAAACCGAAACTAAAAAATGTTTATAACATTTAAAAATTGATTGTGCTAATTAAATGATTAATTTTTATTGATTTATTTCCATGTTTCCATGTTTGAAGTTTTATTGTTACATACATTATTACATAAAACAAATTTAATTAAATTTTCCCAAGTTTTCAGTTTTAAATCCAAATCTGTATCGTTAATACCTCATAGAAACTAAAGGCTTTTGTTTTACAAATATTTCAGCTAAGAGCATAATGCAGCTTCTAGAGCAGGAGAGGCTGTTTCAGTTCTTGCAAATAGTTCGCACTGCTGGTCTAGATGACGCCTTTGAGAACTTCGGTGAATACACAGTGTTTGCTCCATCTGAAGCTTCCATGTTTGGTAAGTTACACATTACACATTATTATCTAGCTATTTTCTTATACAATGTTATACTATGTAATTTATTTATTGTTTATTTATTCTATTATTATTATTACAAAATTATAAACAATTATTTAAACACTTTTCTATTAAAAAACTCAAAAGAAACTTAGTTTCTGGTACAAGATAATAGGCCTAAATATAGTATTGAGAAATATACCCTAATGAGCAAGAATGCTCGGGTGCAATATTCTCAATTTTTATATTTATATTTTTAATAATGCACTCTTTTATATGCTAGTGTTAAAACAAGTACAAGATATGAAAGAAATAACAGAAAATTGATTGTTTCGTTTTGCATACTGTTGCATATTTTGTTGGTTTTGCGTTAATGCATCATGTTTATTTCAAATTAATTGTTTGAATATTATAAATAATTTTTCATATTTTTACACCATATTTTTGGCAGATTTTAAAAATTCTGAATATCTATGCTAATTCAAACATTTACAGCATATTTGGCTAAGTGAATGTTTTGAGAACGCACTGTACAATAATAGACAGAAAATAGCCTAATGTTTTCGGAATTGATTGTATAATATTGAAGCGACGTTTAGCATCATTATTTTTAATTTAATAAAATATGTCGCAATTTACTTGTTTAAAAAATTGCACTGCGATTTATACAACTTTTGATTCTCGTGATTTATATTGTAATTCACCTAACAAAAGAACGTAAATATTCAAATTACTTAAATGATAGAGCTTCTTCATTGGTTCTGGAACATATTTTACAAAGTTTAGGGCACATTTGCGTGTAAATTTCGTCTTCTGATCAGGGCCGTAGCTAGGCGGTGGCTAGGTGGGCGACCGCCAAGGGCGCAGGGTCGAAGGGCGCAAAATTAACCATGAAAAATCCCGCTTTTTTTTAGGCTGGTGCAATTTATCAAGCAATATAAATTCCAGGTTAGTGGAAGAAATCTTTCAGGTTATTAAAAATTAATGCACGTGAACTATCTATACGTATAGTATTATGCCGATTGTCTACAAGCAAAAAGCAGCCATGCAACGTCCTTTAATTAACACGATTCATATTGACAGAGTAAAACATAAATCATGGAAAGATATAACGACAATGAAAATTAATATGTACGTTATTATTGTGATGAAAGTGGTTCAACTCAATCCCTTTCCAGCTGATTGTCGTCCTCAGTGCTACTACAGTCGGCAGGATTGATTACAAAGCGATCAACAATGGCATCGCTCATACTGTTACATGCTACATGCAAAAATGACTGACCAACTATATTATTACAACAGAAAAAGCCGAATGCGCAGATCTCAATTACTTTTGTTATTACTATTTTATTATAAATTAAGTGTGAACTAAAATTTCTTATTTTAAAAATGTTTAGTTTTTTAAATCACACAATGTATTAATGTACATTAAAATTAATTTCTGTAACTTTACATTGAATAATGTGTTGTGATCCGCGGCCGATGCACGCTCTGCCAGCTGGCAGTACACATGCTGTTTGTTTTGATCAAGTTCCCTTCTAAGGCCGGCGCTGATATTATAGTCGCTGCTATTATTTTTAATTATATTATACTGTATTATTATTAGGGCGCGGATTCTGATGACCTAAAATTGTTTTAAAAATTACCTATAAAATGACCCCAAAATTTAAAGAAAATGACTTAATAATTATAAAAAATGACATAAAAACTGATATTTTATTTATAAAAAATTATTATTGCACACACAAAATTATAGAATAATTTGTACATAGTTGTTAAAACCTTAAATTCAGAGAAGATGATGTAGGTCTAAAAAAACTTTGATTTTTGCTGTGAATATTCTTTCCTTACGGAAATTTATACTGGCACTGAGGCACTGGCGAGTCAAACTTCAGCATTTCCTTTTGCGGTCTGCCGGATTATATTGTTTATTGAGGGTAAACAGTAGTTTGCACTCTCAAATCCAAGCAGGTGGCAGACTCTGGTGCCAAGTCAATCTAATAACAACAGTAATGTGTACAACATTTTGGCGTTCCTTTGATTCTCGTTTCCGACTGAGACTTGACAACACTTCAACATAGAGTGTGTCCTTCTTGCATTAAACAAACACTTCAAAGACAGCACTGCTGGGGACGAAATAAATGCCCTAAAAATATAAAATTGCATACAATGTCAAAAAATGACCTAATAAAAATGCGTACCGGTATCTATAATCTAGAGGCCACGATTATGATTTATCTAAAAATTGGCAATGTGTATGCAGAATCAATAAAAAAGATGACATGTCATTAGAATCCGGGCTCTGATTATTATTGTATTTTTTAACTAAGCGATTTTTAAATTAAACAGTGAAACAATATTAATGTTTGTGTTCTTTCGTCTCTTGTTGATGTTGGCGTTGCTTCTGTTGTATAGGTAAGAATGATTTCAATAAAAAAATGTGCCAACTAAAACTACCATGACCATCATAGCTTAGTCTACATTAGGCCTATTAGTTTTGATCTATTAGGCAATGGGTTTTTAAAGAAATGGGACCAAAAAAAATCCTCCTGCAAGCGAATTTAAGAAAATCAGCTTTACAGAAATTAAAAAAAAATGTTCATTTGGAGGGCGCAGATTTGTCAAACTCGCCAAGGGCGCAGAAGGACCTTGCTACGGCCCTGCTTCTGATAGAGCACTAACTTCCGGGCCTTACTGTTAAATGCTCATTGTCTTAATTTTTTTTGAAAATACAAGAAGAACTTTATTTTACTAACATCCTGGTCAAATGTTTTAAATATATATATTAACAAAAAATAATCTATTTTATGTTGATTTAAGCATTGCCATCGGAAGAATTGAAACAACTGAAAGCTAACAGAGAAGCGGCTCGTAAGTTCGTGATGTACCACGCAACCCAAGGAAGAATCGACACGGAGCACATCTCAAACAATCAGGTAGGTCAAATTATTATTATTGTTGTTATTATTATTAGCTACATTCCTGGAAGGACTACACCTACCATCCGACGCTGAGTCAACTACCAGACAAGATTGGAGGCATGTAGTCAACAGGCCGACACCCACGGCCGTTAATTTTGGTTTCGGTGAACAGAGTCGCTACTTCTTAATCAAGTGGCTCCTCAGTTTGTGTCACGAGGCTGAGTGCACCCCGTTTCGGACCTTCCTAGTTCATAAAAATCGCAGATGCTACCAGGGATCAACTCGGACCTGGGGATCCGTAGCTACCGACGCTAATTACGAGACCACGCAGGCGATTATTATTATTATTATTATTATTATTATTATTACTACTTACTTAATTACTTACTCAATGACAATAGACAATACCTAAGCAAGATAAAGTAATATGATCTATTTTATGGAACCCGAAGGTCCATTGCCGCGCTTACCTGAGACCGCCATTCAATCCTATTCTGTGCTAACTCCATCTAACTATCCCTAGCAAATCCTACTTCTCTTAAATATATCCTAATATTGTCCTCCCACCTACGTCTAGGTCTTCCAAGTGGTCTTTTCCCTTTGGGTCTCCCAGTCAATATTTTTCAAATATGTCTTTTACTCCCCCATGCGCGCAACATGCCCAGCCCATTTCATCCTCCGTGATTTAATTACCCTTACTATATACGGTGACGAGTATAGGTCATGAAGCTCTTCGTTATGCAGTTTTCTCCAGTCCCCATTTTCATCTCTCTTAGGCCCAAATATTTTCCTAAGCACCCTGTTTTCGAACACTCTCAGATTATGTTCTTCCCGAAGAGTAAGCGACCATGTCTAACATCCATATAATACAACCGGCAGGATAATAGTCTTATAAATGTTTATTTTTAGACTTCTGGGCAGAAGACGAGAAGGTAAAGAGTTACTGAACTGCATAAAAGCAGGCATTTGTTGATGAGAGTCTATACTTAAACGTCTGCCTTATTTTAATTCTTCTTCTCATGTTCTTAGACCTAGGATTACAATGGAAAGATTTAATTGTTCATTTTTCTTACCACAAGTAATTCTGCTCAACTATGAAACTGTAAATACAGAAAATTAATATTATAACATAAAGAATTTGCTTGCATTGTGGTTTCTGTTTCTTTTTATACATCTAGCAAATAAGGAGGGTGGCTGGAAGCCAGGCAAATTCCCTTACACTCACGCACTCTCCACTCTTTTATAAATTTATTTATACACGCTTGATTGCAGACATAATAGCTTGATAGGTTCGGAAGGTGTACCAATAGGCCATGTTACTCTTGAAAATTTGATGTCCATCTGTTGTTTTGTTTTTTTATTTTTTATTTACTGTTAATTTATTTATTATTTATATGAAACACAAGAGAGATTACCCGAATGAGCAGGCGCTCGTGTTTTTTGTCACGGCTTGTTCAGGTTGACTGATATTTCATTTTAATGATTATGGTGAGTGAAAAAGAGATTAATTAATGGTAAGCATGGACGTAATTTCAGCTTTGTAACTGGGGTGGCAAGGTCTGCCGGCAGGTCTGGGGGGTATGGAATTTTTTTAAAATTTGGCGTTAAAATTATGTAGTTTAAGCATTTTTAAAACTTTTTTACATACCATACCAGCATAAATGTTAAGTTTAATAAAGAATCAAGATTGTGCCACGTTTATAAACTGTAATTTTTAACTTGTTTGCAAATAAATGATATTTTTACTGCCGATTTTTGGGATGGCAAAAAGAGGGGTTTGGGAATTCTGGGGTGGCAACTACCATTCCTCGCCACCGCGTAATTACGCCACTGATGGTAAGTAAATATGGCATTTATCTTTGCAACTGGGAGGTTATGAAAAAACATAAGCCAAATTGGCCGGCCAATTTGAACCATTCCTGTGTTACTAATCTTTTTATCTACAAAATGTGTGAAAGAAACATATTATTGACTTATACATGATATACGCGTAATGTAATGTGAGAATGCCGTGTGAGATTATGACAGTTTGACAACGTTCTGATCTCCTGGAAGATTATTTCGACAATGAAGGCGACTGACGGTGTGCGAAAACTGGATAACTTATGCTGTAGCCTACAAGCAAAATAATAATACGATACATTGCATAACTCTTCTTTTTTGGTACAGACTGTCTGCTGTATCTGAAGGATTGCTAATATATCTTTATCATATTTATAAATATATTCATCTTTATCATATTTATAAACAATCAAACCCTTTTACAAAGTTTTGCAAATTCGAGTTTCTTCATAACGAACTGTTTATAATCTAAATAAAGTAATTTGTATTTTGTATTTTTTTTTTAAGTTTGTAGGAGACATAGCTCCCCTGAAAACTTGGGTATTTGTAGTTGTGTTATTTTCATAAGAAGCCATCAACTTCACTTTAAAAATGTGCCATACGAGTAGTGTTTAAATGTTATGAAGGCTTTTGTTCACTCCTGATCTAGGCTATTTGTAAGTAGGTAGCTTTATTTCAACTACCCCCTCAAAATTTCTATGAAAATAAAAATCTGAGAAGGTTATATGGAGGGTTAGTATGTTTTAGGATCTGTTTCACACTATTCCGGGGAAAGTTTTTGTGAAAAAAAATCTAAGTGTTTTTCCAAAGTCACGCAGTATTATGGAAAAGCGTACCGTTTTCGGAATTTATAAGCCCATCTGACCACCTACAAGTCATTCCTTAACGAGAGGGTGGTTTTCACCAAAATTGCATTTTCACCTAAATTTCGAGGAGGTAGTTGGAAAACTGTCCCGGAACCAAGCTGCTCACTTCCCTTGTGTATAGGGAATCTGTATGTAAGAGGTCCGTCAATAAAGTAAGTTTCCTGGCGCCGTTTGCAGAAACAAAACACAATTTCACGGAAATGTTTAGTGCAAGTGTTCTGCTATTTTCAAACATATTCACTGGAATTAAAATATTTTTCATTCCTTGGGACAATGTTTGAATACCTGCGTTGGAGAAGTCTCCATCCTGGGATTTGAACCATTGTGTGGCAACCAGCGTCGCCTCTTTGTCATTCTCTCTCATTTCTTGAGGTGTAGGAAAAGGTGGAAATCAATGGGACCGAGATCCGGGCTGTAGGGTGGATTCTTAAACACCTCCCAGCAAGTCTCCTGCAGAAGTTCGACTGGGAGGTGTTTAAACATTCACCTTAGAGCCCGGAACTAGCTCCCGGTGGTTTCCATCCTTTCCTACATCTCAAGAAATGACAGATAATGTCAGACAGGTGGAGATGGTTGTCACACAGTGGTTCAAATCCCAGGCGGCATAGTTCTACGACACAGATATTCAAAAGTTGGGCCCACGGTACGAAAAATGTCTTAATTCTGGTAGCGAATATTTTGAAAAATAGCTGAAAACTTGCAGTATCTGTTGCAATAAACATTTCCATAATATTGTGTTTTGTTTCTGTAAACGGCCCAAGGGAAACTTACTTTCTGGACGCGCCTCGTATGATCACATTGCTTGCTGTAGTTAAAAAGCAGACTGGTGGTGGTAACTTTCTTATAATGCTCCTGAATTGCAGGTAGTGATGTCTTTGGATGAACAGAATCCATTGCGACTGCAAGTTTATAGAAAAGCGATTGGTGTAGAGGACGCTCTTATCGAGAAAGCAGATGTAAGAGGAATGAATGGCAACATACACGTCATTAACAAGGCACTTACACCTGCGAAGATTTCAGCTGGGGACATCCTCAGAAGAGACGGAAACTTCAGGTGATTATGGGCCGTGATCTCTACTTTACAAGCTTATTCTTTTCTTTTGAGAAAAGGTAAGCGCGTATTGAATGCTTTTTGAAAAGAGCCCAGAAATTATGAAACATGTTTTATTTAATTTTACAATTTATAAGAGATAGATATGCCATTTCAACAGTATTCTTATTAATCGACTTTTCCAAGAACTCCCTTTCCACCGGGATCAGACTGGGGGATTGAAACTCTGGGACATTTTGTATTGAAGGCAGCCATCTTTGGCCGAGGGATATCCTTGGATGTTTAACGGAGTGGTTTCCTTATTTGAAGAGTTGCATCATAAATTTCGGCAGACGTATTTATTTAATTTTCGTGTTTATTAACTAAATTTACCAGAAACTGGCAAATTGTACTTGTTTTGGTATTATTTTTCTTTTTTGAGTTCTTCTTTATTTATTTATTTATTTATTTCTGTCTTCCTCTCTCTTATTTTTTCTTCATTTCTCTATTTTATTGATTATTTGATCTTTTGTTTACTGGTTTGATTGTTTAAGCTTCAGGTTTAATAATAGTGATAACAGCATGTGTGTATTCAACTATAATTGAAGAATACTTTTGGTGTATTTGAATAATAATAATAATAATAATAATAATAATAATTGGCCTACTCATTTCAAGACTTCAGTAGATACTCTACATGAATTTGAGGTATTAAGGATTCCTTGCAGAAATTTGAAAATCAAAGATCTTGAAAATTAAATCAAGAGAAAGGACCAGAAGAATTTTTTACCTAGCTATTCTCATGTAATGCCAACGTAATAAATGTACTTAATCATCTGTGGGTTCATAAATATATTTTCATTTTGGAAAGGAACCTGTCAGGCTTTTAGTTACACATTTTCAGTTTCACTGTGTATTTTTACATTACAATTTTGATATGAAACGTTGTCGTGGGAGGAAATCGAACTTGGAACCCTCAGAGTGTTTACCCAGATTATTGCATCCCCTTGGTACTATGCAAACAGAGATAGAGATACATTCAGTAGGTTACAGATTCCAAGCATTTATTACAAATAGGTACGAAACAAAACCGATTGCCACGGGAGAAAGTTGAAAGTTATAGCCTAAGGTTGTCACCGTACATGGATCTATGTAAGCTAAAGTGTTTCCATTTGATGCCATCTGTTATCTCCAAAGTTTGCCCCAAACTCAATCGAACAGCCGGTACCGGTGTACAAAATGCATTTTGTTGAGTAACAAGAAAAATTCAGTAGTGTTACAGTCAATTCAAAGATAACTTGGAGAATACTTTGGTGTCGTTAGAAGTAATGTGAACTTTTTCTTTCCAGCATTTTCCTACAGGCAATGGAAAAAGTTATGGATAGGAGCCCCGAAACATTGGAATTAAAAAGCCCCGGCACATCGTATACATTCTTTGTTCCTACAGACGAGGCATTCAACAGACTGGGATCTTCCACGCTACAGAGGATTATGGACGACTCTACCTACCTCACCAAGGTAGTGGAAAAGTTTTATATCCTTCCACAAAATAATTTTTACTTCCTTTACCCGTACTATAGGTACTTAGGTAAAGGGAGTATTGTGTTCGACCCCAAATTCGATGTAGCGTTTTCAACAAAATTACACGTTTTGTGGTCCTAATCCATATAGGCTAAACTAATTTTAGAAACATAATCGTGTGTGTTTGTGAACACACGAAAAATTCTATAAAATAGAGATGTTATATTTGGCTTAGATATCTTCGAGGGATGCGGCAGGATGATTGACAACAACTTTCTCTTAATTTTAATGGAATTTTACAAGAAGAAAGTTTCATTTTGTCACGATTTTCTAAAAGAGGCTCAAAGGATTTTGTTTTAGTTTTTTACACGAGGTGCTTACACCAAGAGCTAAGCTAATCTTTCTCGGTTGCTAAAGGCAACAGAGCAAGGCTATCTGCAATTAATTTCACAACTGAAAATAATTAGAAAAATCTGGTGCAATGATTGAGCTAAAAGTAACGTTTTCTGCCAGTTTTCTGCTCATAACCCGCAAACGAAAGCGAAAATTGAAAATCCGGCTTCAAGATTAATTCGGACCCCTTCCGTTCGTCTATGTTAATAATTTGAGATATCTGCTTGCCCTAAATTTGTTTAGGCGTCGCACACAAAAAAAGAAAAAAAAAACAGCTAGACGTACAGAGAAACAGACAAACACTTCCTCAAGTTATAACGATTTCAAATGAACCAGTTTAAATTTTTCTTATCACTTGTGTGTTCCTATTTTTCAATATTTTTGTTATGCGGCTTCTTATTGGATTTCCTATATGATTTAATTATAATTATTTAGTTATAGTTCAGTCATAGGCCTAGTCAATCTTCTAACTTTCAAACATTTCATTGTGTTGCAGCATAATATAGCAATCTGTGATGCAGCAGGTAAATTTGAAATAATTAAAATAAAATAATAACTAACTCTTGTTAATTTGTGCAGTCAATTTTGACACAATTGAAATTTGAATGAAATTTTCACAAATTGGTGTTCAGTCCTCTCAAATTTAATTGCTATAATAATTTCCTAAAAAGGAATTAATTATATGCTTAATATGTAAACCAACTAATGTTCTGAGTGTTTGAATCATCGAACTCCATGGTTGCTTTCAAACAATCTAAATGAGTGTTTTCTGTTTCAGACAATAAAGAATCATGTAGCAGAGAACATGATCGCATCTGCCTCATTTAAGCCAGATCTCTACTACGACGTTCAGACGAGACAGAATATAGTCGATGTCGTCAAGAAAAATGGAAAACTGAAGGTAAGATTAGCATAAAATAACATGGAAGGTAGAGTGAACATCTAGGTGAGATGAAGTGGCTACGTTTTGATAGGAAAATACAATGTATCCACAAAGGTTCTCGGGCATTTTTAAATAGATGTGCCAGGGAAGTTAATTTAATGGACATAAGTACTGAATTTTGAGAACAATCTTATTTTTATCCAAATAGATCCTTGAATGCAATCTCGAAATTGTGTATAAATGCTAGTTGTTATACATGCAAGGAATTTGTGCTTTAACCCTTTCAGAGCATAATTTGTATGAATATATAAGTAATCCATGAAGTGATGACGTGGGTTCTAAATTTTAAATCAATGGAATAAATTCAGTAGAATAGCTGGCTTCTTTAATTAATAAACGTAATACGGGGAATACAATTCTAACTTGCTCTATTATACATATATATCTACTTTAAACAATTGTTAGTAGGCCGTGCGATTGTTCAAAGTGACGCATTTATACGTCAGTACCAGTGAGAAGGATAAGCATTTTGTATATTATAAAAAAAGAAGTTACTTTTATAAATAACTATGGTGTCTTTCTCTCGCTTAGGACTTTAAAGAACACCCCCATTCCAAAAGAAGAGAACGGGATATTAAAACCGTCAACAGATTCTTTAAGGTCCATGTATCATATAACATATATATTTTTTTTATTTTGACAAAGTTAAAAAAAAAAGAATTGGTATTCTTCTAACACGGAACACTGTAAACCTTTATTTGTGGGTGAAAAGATCATACTATTACTTCACTGTATATTGTGGAACTATTACTATATGTTAAAGATAATATACATTTGTATAAACCTAAAAATACTCTACATTCTTATGCCACTAAACATATGGATAAATTTAACATTCCGACCTATTGTCTTTAACAATGTCTAATTTTGAGATTATGTCTACTAAAGTTGCAAACAAGTTTCCACCCGATGCATTTAATACGAACAGACCCCATTTTAAAAGAACTATCTCTGGTTGGCTGACAACGAAGGCATTATATAACAAATTAATTTTTTAACTGTGACCTAATTGACTTAATTTTATAGTTTTTATCTTTTATCTTATGACTTGTCTATACACTCTGTATTCCATGGCAACTATGTAATTCAATGAAATTAAATTATCCTCAAGTGGTTTAGGTTACAGTTGCAGAAAACCGTAATGTTGTTTGTACATAAAAAAGTACTGGTCGGTAGTAGGCCTAATTCACGATACTGATAGACTTTATGTTTTTATTCCCCAAGGTACAATGATATCCTAATAATTGTAATTCTCTAGTTCAATGCAAGGTCTAATATGTTTATTAAATAAAGTAAGTACACTTCAATCCAAAAGAAATGCAGTGATATACCGTATTTTTCGGACCATAAGACGCACTTTTCTACTTTGAAAACAGAGCCTTGAATGTTGGGTGCGTCTAATGGTCCGAAGTACAATAAAAAATTTAAATTATGGTAAATATTGCCAGAATCCCATAGTTATAAAGAAGGTATTGTAAACGATAAGATATGTACAAATTTTGGCACAGAAAAAAAGGAATGTTGAGTACTTTTATATAAAAGGAGTTGTCTTTGCCGGGTGGTTTCAATGAATACAATGGCCTCTAAACAGCCTGGTCCCGTTACACTTACCGTATGCTGACTTGTGGGCTAGAGGGTGTAAAAGTATTTTCAGTCTTTCATGAGAAACCAGTTTAGTTGTTAAAATTTACGCGATGCCACTTGTACAGAAGAGATTTTCGTACAATGCATGCTTTAAGTTAGAAATGATTTACACAGATTCCATTGCACAAGGTTATAATTTGGTTATGTAATGAATTATATTATTCCCTTTAAAATATTTCGTTTAGAATCACATTAAATTTATTTTTCTTTAAATTTCCATCCTAAAACTAAGGTGCGTCTTATGGTCCGGAGCGTCTTATGGTCCGTAAATTACGGTACTGTACTTTAATTCCGATCAGGGTTTTCAATATTGTCAGGAACAAGACAGTTCAAGAGTATCGCAGCGAGTTACGTACTTCCATAAACAGTGTACAGCATTGCCTGTATCCTCTTCTGTGTTCACATCCACTCTTCGAGTCCTATTAACAATACAGTTCATGCTTTTTTGAGGGTGATTTTATTGTTTTCTTTTTTCGTTTTCAGGTGAATGACGCTTCAATGACAACGTGTGATATTCTCAACACAAACGGAGTCATACACGTGATAGACAAAGTGTTACTTCCAGATCACTACATTGAAAACTGAATAATTTAATATTCCTACTACGTTCCTTAATCACAATCTAGTACCTCTCCAGTTTTTATCTTTGAAATCGTGTAAGTACCTAAGTTCCATGCCTTTCATATTAGCACCATCCTAAGTACGATCTCTTATTTCATACAACCAGTTCCCATTTGTTAACTAGACAAGTGTACATTTTCAGAACGTGATATATACATCTAAACAAAATCTAAACAAAATGAATTATTTATAATAGGTTTCACAAAATTTTGCAGTCTAAATGTTGCCTGATCATAAGTTAAATAAATCTCAGAGACAAATTTTCTGATGATGCAGAACATCGGGAAGAGTTACTGTCAATATTCCTATATATCTCGAAGTGAATGATTCTAAATACTATCTTCACATTAATTCCACCAAATACCATCTTCTGGTTAATTCTATAAAGTATTAGGAAAACACTTCTGTAACATTCTAGAATATTCAATATTAAGTGTATAAAGAGTTTTAATACAAAACCAGCAATTCAAAGATATTAAATGAGTTTTGAAATCCAAATAAAGTAGATGTAAACAGAGCACGTTCTTAAAATAGAATGAAGTTTCAGTATGTCAACACATCTAATGTGTGGGAGTCTTTCTAATATTTATGCAAGACTTGTACAACGAAGGGAATAATATTTACTATAAGTATTACAATCAGATTAACTTGTAGCTTTAAAATAAATTATCATACCAAATGTAAGCTTTGTTTATTTTCTTATTTTAATGTTTTTTTTAAATCGCTGAGGCATTAGGGATACTCGTCACGTCTCGTCACCTCACCAAACTGCGTCCCAACTTCCGCTCAGCCTTATATCTTATTGAAACGACATAACTGAATATTAAAATAATTAACCTGCCTGGTCCTATGGTTATGGTGTACAGAATTACTTAAGGAGAATCACAAATGGGTGTTATTCATACACAACAACAGTTCATTTTTACTTCCTCTGCCCGTACCATAGGTACTATAGGTAGAGGAAGTATTGTTTTCGACCCTAAAATCCGAAGTTGAGTTTTTAGCATATATACACGTTTCAAGGCCCCCTGAATCCAAAAATACTATTTTTGGAAACATGTCTGTGTGTGTGTGTCTGTCTGTGTGGAAGTTTGTGAATAGACTAGCTCCGAAATGGAGAATCGTATGAAAACAAAATTTCATATTTGGGTCAGATACCTTCTGAAGATGTGATTCGAAGATTGGCGACAAATTTCCCTTATTTTTAAGGGGACTTTACATGAAGAAATTTTCGTTTTTCGCGATTTTCTCCAAAACGGCTCTAACGATTTTCTTTAAATTTTACGCATGGATTGCTTGTACCAAGAGCTAAAACTTTTATTTGAAACATTTTTTCGAACAAATTCTCTGAAGGGTAGTTATAAGCAACCCACTGTGAATACGTGCTTTTTGCAATACGGCTTCTTGTAAATCGTACGAAAACAAAATTTTGTATTTGGGTTAGGTACCTTCTGAGGCTGTGAAGATTGGCGACAACCTTCTCTTATATTTAAGGGGACTTTACATGAAGAATATTTTGTTTTTTGCTATTTTCTCATAAACAGCTCAAACAATTTCCTTTAAATTTTGTACATGGATTGCTTGTACCATTTCAAAAACATTCTCTGAAGGGTGGTTGTAACCCAAGATCAGTAAACTATACAGGTTGCGTATTCCGGGATAGACCAATCGCAGCACTTGAGTGTGTGACGTCACAAGATTCCAGATCTCACAATTTTCAGATTTTACTCAGTCTAGAAAATCTTACACCGTGTGATTAAACTCGTAACCTTTAATTAACCCGTGGTCGGATTCCTGTGAAATTTATACAGAAATAATCTACACACATCAGCCCTACTGATGGTTAAAACAGAGCCTTAGAAAAGCGGACACAAATGTTTTTATTTCACTTTATAAACATCATCCGTTACACAAAATTCATGGAGGGAGAAGCAAATTTCACTATGCGACAATTTTTTGTATTTTTGTGTCCCGAAAAAACTTCAAGCGAGAAAGTTTTAGTGAAATAATTGAATTTTAATACAAATGAAGTTCCAGCCCCATATCTCGAATGGTTTACGAGTAATTAAGTGGTAATTATTTCATGCGCTTCAGTGTCGGAGTGATTTGTGACGACCGTGAAATGTTCAAGAAGAAGCATTGACTATGCGACAATTTTTTTATTTCTGTGACCAGAAAATGATTCAAGCATGTGAGCTTATTTTATTTCTCTGACCAGAAAATGATTCAAGCATGTGAGCTTTAGGGAAATATTTGAATTTTATTATACATCAAGTACCACGTTTATATTTTGAATGGTTTACGAGTAATAGAGTGGTAATTACTCAAGGCGATAAAGCTATCGGACGGTACAGAGGTCTTTTTTATTCTATAAAATAGGCCTACTAGCAATTACGTAAAAATCCTTAAATATTTTAATCGTGGACTCAATAATAAAGGATATTAACTGGCTACTTGTACCCATACTGAAAGATTGACCCGCTGGGGAAAAAGGAATGAATTGAACTTTTTCCCAATCTTGTAAATCTGCACTACTGTTATTTAGATATTTGTTGAATTATTTATTTTATTTTTTGATCCTTTGTGCTAGTAACTTTTATTTCTAATTACCTTATCAAATGCCTTATTAGTTTAATATCTTGTTACGCCCTTTTCATATTTTAATATAATTTATCAACATGAAAACGTATTACAGTTAAAATTGAATTGCCGAGGCTTTAAAAGCATGCTATCGGGTTATAGTTAGGGCAAGACGATGATTCTTTTTAATGAAAAATTCATGGAAAAATCCTTTGAAATATTGTGTGATTTATGTAGAATTAATTGCGAAGCAATTTGTGTCCTTTTTGTTATGTTGAGACGTCGATTTTAAAGATCCTGCGCCTCTTTTCGTTGTGCTGCTCATGAAAGTTTCCCTGCCCTGCAATTCACAAACCATCCCTTAGTTTATTAGGTCTATATTATCTCTGTCGTCACATAATTTGTATACAGATATACACTTTTGTCCGTGTTTCACCAATCATTACCTACATAACTACCCCATATAACCCGGAGAAAATTATTATTAATATAAATGTATTGCTTTGATTACAATATTAACACAAATTAATACTCTACAATAGTCTACGCAATGTAATAATAACATTAGTACTGTACATGTTAATATTGATACATAAAAATTGTTTTGTACCCTTATTATAAGGTACAATTTCTATACAAATATAGGATACATTCTTTAACAAATTTTCATCAAATTATACTAACATAACCTCTAGAATGAGGAATATTTTCTAGGCAACAAAATATTAGAACAAATCACCCTTTAGCTGTTATATAGGCCTACCTGTATTATATAATTTCTATTCAAATCTAGATCCTTTGGGAGATTTTTACAAGATTTTAAAGACAAATGGTGTAGAATCAGAAGAACATTTTAAGTAACTTGAATAACAGAACAGTTCACATCTTAGCTGTTTTCTACAATCTACAAAATTACTGTTACACACTGCCACAGCACATATCTGGCCCGGCATAATGGTTCAGTTAATTGGACTTTCTAAAGCACCTTCCATTTGTATTATTAAAAACAGTATGTGCTGGTAATATCTATCCTAAAAGATTGCGGTCAAGCGGCCGAGATCAGTAGGTAGAAGCTTTGTCATGCTCTCTACTGTCGTGCTTGAAGCGCCAAATCATTCTGACACCTTGAAGCGCTCGGAATAATTACCACTCAATTACTCGTAAACCATTCGAGATATGGGGCTGGAACTTCATTTGTATTAAAATTCAATTATTTCACTAAAACTTTCTCGCTTGAAGTTTTTTCGGGACACAAAAATACAAAAAATTGTCGCATAGTGAAATTTGCTTCTCCCTCCATGAATTTTGTGTAACGGATGATGTTTATAAAGTGAAATAAAAACATTTGTGTCCGCTTTTCTAAGGCTCTGTTTTAACCATCAGTAGGGCTGATGTGTGTAGATTATTTCTGTATAAATTTCACAGGAATCCGACCACGGGTTAATTAAAGGTTACGAGTTTAATCACGCGGTGTAAGATTTTCTAGACTGAGTAAAAACTGAAAATTGCGAGATCTGGAATCTTGTGACGTCATACACTCGCCTGCTCGCCGCAACCCCCTGTCCTATAAACTCGCCGGAATACGCTACCTCTGTAGTTTACAAGCCTTGGTTGTAACCTACCAACTTGCCTGGTGAACAACTCAATACGCGGACATTTAAGGCATTACA
Source organism: Ectobius pallidus (assembly GCA_964059195.1). Taxonomy (NCBI): domain Eukaryota; kingdom Metazoa; phylum Arthropoda; class Insecta; order Blattodea; family Ectobiidae; genus Ectobius; species Ectobius pallidus. Next base: position 43,079,888 of record CAXKWD010000002.1, on the reverse strand, counting down.
TTCTATATAAGCACGTGAAGTGAGAAAAATGTACTGTTGGCCCAGTAAAGAAATATCTGAGGGCAATATTTGATAAATTTCGGAAATTATTCTTAACAGCGGAAGGTTCAATAAACGTTTGCAGTCACTTGTTTTTTTTCATAGCCTGCGTTTTTAGTCGCAACATTCAAAGAAGGGGCTATAAGATATTTATAGCATAATTAGCGTAAATGCTGCAAACTTTTATTTGGGCAGAGGAAGTTATGTGACTTTCACATCAGATTTTTATATAAGCAAGTCACAGTCTTACTTTTCTCCTGCATAAATAACGGGCTGAAATGCTCTCTAGGGTTGGAATTTGTCAGTATGCGTAAAGCTTTTTTCTGCATTATGAATACATTCCCTTGTAATAACTATTAAGCCTACCTCAAAGTAAGATTCCATATTTTACTATACTTGGAAAATACGAAAACTGCTGATTTTAAGCATTTCTGGATATGTAATCCCTTAATCTTTTAAATAAAAAATAAAATCTTAGAAAGTTTTGAACAACCATGTTCATTATGAGTTTCCAGGTGAGTTTGGTGTCGCCTTTTATTCCTAGGAAGCTAAAAGAACTACTGATGCTATGTTACTTTTGAGTGGAAATTGGAGATTCTGTTCCTCTAATAAAAAACTATCTTGAAACCATATTTTTACATGATCTAAGATGGAACTCAGTTCAATTTTTAGTTTCTGTAAATCACTGTAACCGCTTAAAAGGTGGCACCACCATCCGCATATAGAATAGAATTTGTATTTATGTTTCATGACAAACCATGGGTCTAACACCGAACCTTGAGGTACACCCTAAGATATATTCCTCATTTATTTCCGTTTACTATAGCACACTGTCTTCGATTGCATAGATAACTGTTAACAAAAAGACAGACATGATATTGGAGATATATTTCCCACGCACTGAAGTCGCCCACATGACTGCGTCTTGTATGGATAGTGGATTCTGAAAACCTGGTCGATATGACTTCTGCTGAAACTTTGCCAACACTCCGTCATATGAACAATGCCTCCCGCCTCCACGCACATAAGACTCACTGGCGACAACTTTTGGTGTGCGACGAGAAGGCGTTCGTATGACTAACGAGTGTGCAGAAGTTTACAGAATACGAGCAGGACAGATAAGGTGCGAAGTAATTTTAGGAAAACTTAAATTAAGCATGGGACAAAAGCACTACTGAAATTTAGTCAAAAGTTGAAAATGTGACTTCTACATTTTCTTCTCTCAGAAATTCAGACGGAAACGCAAGCAGGGATTCAAACGTATGCCGTGGTGTTACGCAGGTATACCTTGTACCTTCAAAGAACCTTACTCGTTAGCGTATCCTATATATTCTATTTTATTGGGTATATCTTCTCCTTTGGCTGTATTTTATTTATTTACGTATTTGATTATTTATTTGCGTATTTGACAATTCTGCAATTGACTCAAGAGATCAATGTAACTTGTATAGAAAGGTTCTGGTAACTCATTAAAATAATTTCTGTATATTTTTATTACATAGCCTTTACCAAATAATAAAAAAATTATCTTCAAATCGAAATAGTGTAGTTTTCAAAGTAATTTTTAATTTGTGCCTTTTCGTAGAAATGTCAACGATAAACTGTTTTGAAATTTCAAAACTCTATATCTATCTTGGTATGCCTATTTTATGCAATGTTTTGAGTGTACGTGCATCGTCACTGAACCATTTTGAAATCAGTGATTTGCACATTTTGTATAAATTAAATAATTTTATTAATAGTATCTTCTGTTAATATTGCTTCTGTGCAGTTCAAAAATCCAGTTAAATTATATGACTTCCACTAAAATTTCTCCAAAACTTTACTGTGTACCCTGTGCAAATTTTGGGACTATAGCACTGTATGTATGCATCAAGAAGCATATTCCTAGTTAATAAATCATACTTACGATTAATAAGATGAATGATTAAAATATTGGCATGCTGCACTTAAAAATCCGTTTTCTAACATTAAAATGTAGGCCTACCATGCAAATAAATTTTGCATTTTTCTCAATAAAACTTTCTCGCATACGATAGGAAAAGTTGATAAAGAGATGTAATTGGTTAGGAAAGTGTGATAGAAACCATAATAAAGCCTAATGGAAGAATTATAATACAATATTATATCACTGTCATTCTTCTATAGGCCTAGGCCTATGTGTAATATTGTAATATTGTTATATTTTAGCCTATACATTCACATTTTCACTGCTACTGACGTATGATATATCATAGAAAAAATGGATAAAAGCACAGATATAAAATTAATAAAGTAATGCTTTATGTTACAATAAGAGAAATTTTATCGAGTCATTACAATTTCCATTCATGAAAACCACGTATTCTATTACATTTTTCTTCATTTATTTCAAACTTATAACTAGGGACCGGATTTTTAGGTTTTTAAAAACACTGTTTTAGGTTTTCCATTAGGTGAAATAGTTTTTTTTAGGTTCTTTGTCCAAAATATTGTTTTCAAGTAGAATAATTGGATTAATGAATTTGAATGTGCTACATAGGGTTGAATACATAATACTTGTAAAGTTTAACTTAACAAAATTGACTTAAATTTGTGTAAACTTGCTTTAAGACAATAATATATAATTGAAGACACTACCCTTCTCAGGATTTGAATCCGATGCTTCTAGTTTAGTTAGTAAAATACTTTATGGTTGGATGTGGATAATGTGAAACTGATTATTTTCCTTTTTTCGGTTGTTACGCATGCTAACCGCTCAACAGATCAACTAGGGATGAAAACTTCCCCCTTTTCTAGAAAGGTAAATAATACGTGTTTCTGGCAGGCTTGACAAAATATTACTTTGCCATCTGTAGTGAAATTCTGATCGTCGCCAATCCACTGCCGTAATAAACTCGATTTCATTTGTTTCGGCATAGGCTAATTAACACGTCTTCTTAAAACTCACAGTGTGACCAATCAGTGTGAATAACAGGGCAGTACACGGCAACAATGGTTGTTCGTTCGAATATTTTAAAAGGAATACGCCGATACTCTTTTCCTCTCTTGATACTGTCCGTCTTAGACGACAATGGGTTGAATGAAACGCTGGTGGTATTAATTTCTACCCGACAAAAATTATTCTCTCCCCGCAAAATATCGATTTTTCAACTGACAAACAAAAAAGACAAAAAAGACAAAAAAGGAGCCTAAATTAGATATTTTAGGTTTTATATCCCGTTTAGGTATATTTAGGTTTTTATACCCCATTTAGGTATTTTTAGGTGCCACAGAAGTAATGTGGGTGAATCCTATGGACATGATTCGAAAAAGTGTACAAGCGCTTTTTGATTTGGAAGTAAGGAAAAAAATAGGTAAAAACCTAAGAATCCGGTCCCTACTTATAACCCACTGATATCTCTTGATGGATGCTCATATTAATGTAAATTATTCAGCTCTGAAAGACTAATCTAATATCTAATATTTTTAGATCATACATTAGTTTAGTAGGGTTTCGTATACCTTGGGGTTTTGTAATACAATAAAAAAATATATGAATTTGGGTTAAAAATTGGTTAGGAAAATGTGATAGAAACCAGAACTATCCCTAATGGAAGAATTATAATATAGTATTACCATTACTTCATTAACTGAGTACTCTATTAATATTAAGATAGTGCAATGCTAGCCTAACACTAACGTGATATCGGCCAATGAGAATGCCAAGTACTTGCTTTTAGATTTCAGTAGATTTTATTTAGTTCACCTGAACCCAAAATACTATTAAGATAATATTCGAAATATCGAATGCGTGTCACAAAGGACAGACGGTGTTATTGTAAGGAAAAAACAAAAAATGAAAAAAGAGGTACAGAAATTTGGCAATGTTTGTTGTAATGCAAGACAATTTTTATTGTCATTACGGTAATATTGTTATTATTAATCACATGATATTTATAATTAATCTCATTTAAATTACAATAAGTCAATCATCAGTAGGGATATTGTTTTAATACTGTATATTTCTGTAATTCTAATTATACAATGACATTCTAATCTCTGTACATCTCTGTGTATTTTATGAGGTAATAATGTAGTCATGTTTTTGTTGCTTAAGCTGGTGAACATGGTGTGGTTATTTACATATAAATTGAGTCTTTGCTATTGGGCACCTAGAGGAAAATTAAATTTTCTTATATGCATGTAGGCTTTTTATAAAAACCTACAGCCAATATGTTGACATAGTGTCTAATCCTATTACAAACAATGATTCCACAGACCACTGGCCCGTAATGCACGTGGCTTTAGCGCAACTAACTTACTTACTCAATGGCAATAGACAATCCCTCAGGAAGCTAAAGGAATATTATATATTTTATGGAATCCGAAGGTTCATTGCCGCGCTAATCTGAGCCCGCCATTCAACCCTATTCTGTGCTAACTCCATCCAACCATCCCTCACAAATCCTACTTCCCCTTAAATATATCCTAATATTGTCCTCCCACCTACGTCTAGGTCTTCCAAGTGGTCTTTTTCCTTCGGGTTTCCCATTTAATATTTTTGAGATATGTCTTTCCTCCCCTTTGCAAGCAACATGTCCAGCCCATTTCACCCTCCGTGATTTAATTATCCTTACTATATCCGGTGGAGAGTATGGGTTATGAATTCGTCGTTATGCAGTTTTCTCCAGTTGTCATTTTCATCTCTTTTAGGCCCTATAATTGTTTTAAGCACCCTGTTTTCGAACACACTCAGATTATGTTCTTCCCGAAGAGAATGAGACCATGTCTCACATCCATATAGTATAACCGGCCAGATAATAGTCTTATAAATTTTTAATTTTAGATTTCTGGACAGAAGACGAGAAGATAAGAATTTCTGAACTGCATAAAAACAAGCATTTCCTGATTTTAGTCGACACTTAAATTCTACCTTAATATTATTTGTTTATGTAATTATTGCTCCCAGATATTTTAATTTCTCCACTTGTTCGAACGATTTACCGCAACACGCACCTTTAAAGTAAATTATCTAAATTACCCATTTTTAAATAGCTAAAACTTCAATCACAAGACACAAGAAGTAAAAGTTGCATTGATGCTATAAAATCTTTATGTCACTCCATAATCTTTATGCCACCCAACTTTGGTATCCATCACATGGAAAACATTCTTTTAGTTTAAAATATTTGCATATGATTATTAAATAGACTTAGTTTGATAAAAATTGAGAATGTTACAATTCATTAACCTTTTTAGAATATTACACTTCTCACGGTATAATAAAAAAATCCCTTTAGGCAGGCCTACAGGCGGAGGTAGATTTCGAAGTGCTTTTGGTTTAATTTATTGTCGCTGCATAGCACTCTTCTTCTTTAGCCTTGGCATGGCAAACCTGCAGTAAAGAGGAAGAGCCTACAATAAATTGTTTTGACAACAATAATAGGATATAATATTCTGGGAGGCCGTGCGCAAGATCAGCAATGAATAAAATTAGCAAAGCCGCTAAACAAGACAAAATTATGATATTATAATAATTCTTTCAAGTGTTATTATTTTCAAACATTAAAATCTCGCGTCATATGAGAGCTATCAAGAAACTATTTATTGATTTGTAGAGTACTCATCAAGAGCTTTTCAGCGATACCCCACAAGACGTGGTTTCAAAAGTTTCGAATTTTCATCCCCCACCCCACCCCCACCCTCACTCGAACCCCCGAATCGTTGGTGTCACTGTGAACTCCATAGGGAGTACTCTAATTTATTCAAACAAAGTTTCCCTCTATACTTCATAGGGGCCGAGATATACATTTTTAAAAATTTCAACCCCCTCCCCCGACCACCCCCTTGGGCCAATTTTGCCCATTAACGAACTTGTCCGAACTATTGGGCCTAGAAATAACATAATACAATTTGGTTCAAATATCTTCAAAATTACGGCCGCTATCGTGTAAAGATATAAATATATATATATATATATATCACATTTTTTTTTTGAACGGGCGGTGGTTTCGTACTTAGGGGAGCATGAAACGTAAAGATATGAAAGAATTTTTCGAAAATCATAAAGTGGTATACATTGCAATAGGTAGATTTTTCTTCGAAAATCTACCTAAAAAAATAGTCACTTGGTGGCTGAAAAGCGTTGTCCACTCTACCCATATGGTGGCAGCCATGCACCAGAAAATGAATAGCAACTGATTGCGCACGCGCATACTAGCCGGAAGAATAAAAAATGACTGCACCGTACATAATAAATTATTTTACAAAAATAACAGGTTTCTAAAATATAGGGTACGAAACATATGGTAAAATTATTTTATTTTCCTCGTAGGATTGCTACACTCGCTCTTATGCATTAATACATACATATTCTCAAAATAAAATATTGTTTTTGCCACCTGTTTCATAAATAACTATTTTATAGCATTTTTCTTTCTCAATATACGCAGACAGACAGACGACACACACACACACAGGGACAAGTTTAAGAGAATTTTATTTTCTGGATTCAAGGAACCTCAAAAAATGTATTAATGCTGAAAACCCGAGTGGCATGAGTAAAGGACACTTCACTTTTGTAGAATGTAAGAGAAAAAAAATCTGATGTGAAAGTCACATAACTTCCTCTGCCCAAACAAAAGTTTGCAGCATTTACGCTAATTATGATACAAATATCTTATAGCCCCTTCTTTGAATGTTGCGACTAAAAACGCAGGCTATGGGGAAAAAAACAAGTGACTGCAAACGTTTATTGAACTTCCCGCCGTTAAGAATAATTTCCGAATTTTATCAAATATTCCCCTCAGATATTTATTTACTGTTAGCAGGGCCAACAGTACATTTCTCTCACTTCACGTGCTTATATAGAATAAAATGCCTTAAATGTCCACGTATTGAGTTGTTCACCAGGCATGTTGATAGGTTACAACCACCCTTCAGAGAATGTTTTTGAAATGGTATAAGCAATCCATGTACAAAATTTAAAGGAAATTGTTAGAGCCGTTTATGAGAAAATAGCAAAAAACAAAATATTCTTCATGTAAGGTCCCCTTAAATATAAGAAAAGGTTGTCGCCAATCTTCACAGCCTCAGAAGGTACCTAACCCAAATACAAAATTTTGTTTTCGTACGATTTACAAGAAGCCGTATTGCAAAAAGCACGTATTCACAGTGGGTTGCTTATAACTACCCTTCAGAGAATTTGTTCGAAAAAATGTTTCAAATAAAAGTTTTAGCTCTTGGTACAAGCAATCCATACGCAAAATTTAAAGAAAATCGTTAGAGCCGTTTTCGAGAAAATCGCGAAAAACGAAAATTTCTTCATGTAAAGTCCCCTTAAAAATAAGGGAAATTTGTCGCCAATCTTCGAATCGCATTTTCAGAAGGTACCTGGCCCAAATACGAAATTTTGTTTTCATACGATTCTCTGTTTCGGAGCTAGTTCTAGCATTATTTTTTTTTAAATAGTTAATTTACTTCTAATGTATTAAATAAACATAAACATGCAATATATAACCTATAAAAATATGTGAAAATATGCAATTAAAATATCTGAAATATGAACATATTCAATGTAACTAGTCAACATTTGTATTTGTGGTTTTCCTACACATCAAGGCGTGCAATATGTAATTATTACATGAAACGCGGACTCTAGTTATGAGGTATTATTTCCATCTCCACAATACAAATTAACACCTACTGTGTCAACACAAGGATGAATATTTCATATTCCTGCATTGAACTAGCTAATGAAAGCTCGACACCGAAATCATCTTCATGTAGAAATCAAATAGATTTGTTTCACAGATGTTGCGACATACATTAATATTTACTTTATTTCATGAAATATAATTGATGTCCCTGATCGGCCAATTCTGATGGTTTTGTTTGTCAACATTGAACTACAAACATTTATGCCATCGAGAGATTTATTGCTGGCCAAATACCCTAATTATATTTAATGTGTGTAAATCTCTTTATCCCATTCCCGAGCTGTTTTGCATTTCCAGTTTCAAGTTAATTCATAAGCTCTCACATACTAGACCTGTTCCCACTAAAGGGAGGTATACAGCTTTCTTGAATGAAAGTCAGCAAAGTTTAATTTCTTGTTCGGTTCCCACTAAAGGGAGGTTTACAGCTTTCTTGAATGAAAGTCAGCAAAGTTTAATTTCTTGTTCTATTCCCACTAAAGGGAGGTTTACAGCTTTCTTGAATGAAAGTCAGCAAAGTTTAATTTCTTGTTCTGTTCCCACTAAAGGGAGGTATACAGCTTTCTTGAATGAAAGTCAGCAAAGTTTAATTTCTTGTTCTGTTCCCACTAAAGGGAGGTTTACAGCTTTCTTGAATGAAAGTCAGCAAAGTTTAATTTCTTGTTCTGTTCCCACTAAAGGGAGGTTTACAGCTTTCTTGAATGAAAGTCAGCAAAGTTTAATGTCTTGTTCTGTTCCCACTAAAGGGAGGTATACAGCTTTCTTGAATGAAAGTCAGCAAAGTTTAATTTCTTGTTCTCAAGAACCAACGATACATTACTTACTTACTCAATGGCAATAGACCATATCTTAGCAAGCTAAAAGTGTATTAGCTATTTTAAGAAACTCGTAGCCTGCCATTCAACCCTATTATGTGCTATCTCCATCTATACAAAAAACCCTACTTCCCTTAAATTTATCCTAGTATTGTCCTCCCACCTACGCCTAGGTCTTCCAAGTGGTCTTTCCCCTTCGGGTCTCTCAGTCAATATTTTTTATATACATCATTCCTCCCCCATACGCGCAATATGTCCAGCTCATGTCCTCTTCGGTGTTTTAATTACCCTTAGGCTACTATATTTGGTGAAGAGTACAGGTTATGAAGCTCGCCATTATGAAGTTTCCTCCAGTCCCCGTTTTCATCTCTCTTATGTCCGAATATTTTCCTAATCATCCTGTTTTCGAAATCTCAGATTATGTCCTTCCCAAAAAATAAGGGATGATGTCTCACATCCGTATAATACAACCGGCAGGATAACAGTGTTATAAATTTTTATTTTTTTATTTCTGCACAGAAGACAAGAAAATAAAAGTTTCTGAATCGCATAAGAAAAGCATTTCCTGATTTTAACCGACACTTAACTGTCTTCTACGTTAATATTATATGTATCTGTAATTATTGCTCCCAGATATTGGAATTTCTCCACTTGTTAGAATGCTTTATCTGTTTGTCTAATATTTTGTAGCGCATTATTTTAATGTTTCATAACTATACACTTAGTTTTTTCTTTATTAATTTCCTATTTCGAGAAGACTTTCTGCACTTCTCCCGATTGAACTTGTAATTTAATAATGTCAGTAATTTCTATTTTCACTGTAATTGATTTAATATTAGATTACGGGCAGTGATAAAGAAATGGCTGTTGTTTAGGTACTGATTTGCACTTTATCTCATAATCCCAACCTCGATCTACTAGTAAATTTATTGATGGGTCTAATCCATTGACAATGAAAATTGTGTTAGACTATTTACCTCTTTCGAATGGACCAATAACATATAACAATGAGTCTTAAATCGGCCAGTCACAGATTGATTCACTCAATCTTTGTCGAGATTTTCTTAATCATCTCCTACAACAGACATAAAGACACCTCCTCTTTTCTTTACATTCTAATCAAGTCTGAGAATCATTAGACAGTGACTTAGGCATACGTCATCACTGTGTATTCAAATTAGAGTTGCCAACTATCCCGTATTTCCCGGGAAATCCCGTATTTTCAGTTAATTTGGACGAAAATCCCGGGTCCTGCATTTCTCAAGATATATTCCATATTTCCAGAAATAAGAGCAGAGTAGAACTGATGAAAGCAGAGCTTCGGGTTACTGTAAATTTTATACAGTTGTAAAGAATTTTTCCCTTTTCTAAAAACTGACAAAGGTAAACAGAAAGAGGCACGATCTGGTGTCTAATACCAGCTAGCCAACAATAATTTAAAAGATAACAGTTTGTAAATCATTATAACCTCTTAAGTTTTAAACCCCTGTCCTGATGACTTGTATTATTTTTCTTGTATTTTTATATTGGTAGTAATGTTTATATTGTTAAGGTATGGTGATATAAAATGTTTTTAATATACTATTATATAATTATTCATATATATAATATTAATACAGTACTGTAAGTGACCATTCGTTATTTTGTACGAGGGTAAACTTCGAGTCACTTATTTCAGGCATTTATCCTTTATTTTCACTTTTGCACTATTATCCCTTATTTTCACCTTCAAGAGTTGGAAGCCCTTCTAACACTTTATTCTGGCTGCCTATAAACAGGTTCCTAGTGGTAGAGGGACTTAGATTTTTAGACAATCGATTCTTGAAGGTCGTTAGGTTGTGAACCAAACGCAGAGGCAACTTTACCCCAAAAATTGTTCTTGGTACTTATTTTTAATAGAGACTATATCAATCGGAGGACCACAATACAAGTTGACTTTTATGTGTATTTAGCGACGGGGATGTACTGCAACTTAGGCATGTGACCGTCGCCAGTGTGCCGGAATTTTGTTGTGCATGAATACTTTTACTTGCCCGTAAATCTACATACTTGGCCTGTCAGAATTATACACACACAAATGCAATCGACCTGGGCCGGTATCGAACCCGAAAACTTGGGCACAGAAAGTCATCACGATACTGATGCTCCACCCAGGCCGACGTAGGGCCACAGTACACCAGAAAGATTAGGCTAATTGCAAAATCATAATGAACTCATCTGGGATCAAACCATTCAAAATGGCTGTAAGCAATTTAACTTAAATTTTCTACCTTTAATTACATCGAATACTTACTTAGAGGGAAAGCAATAAAGATTTTAGCTTCCCTGCCCGAGATTACCAGAAGATACAACCTACCAAGGACAGTCTATAAAAGACAAATTTCTGTATACATTACCTTACAGTTTCTAAAACAAAATAAATTGCCAAAAAATTAGTGCATAACAATTGAGAAGGCGGAGAAAAATCAAGTTAATTGAAAATTAAAACGATAGTCGTAAAAAAAAACTCTTGGAAAGAAACAGTCAATAATCATTATTAAAAAGTTTATTGAAATTGATTTACTGAGTACAAATGGTTGTGGCTATCGTTAAAGAATCTCGCACGATTTGTAAGGAATTGTCCACTAGAATATCTGTGTGGAACCCAAAGATCCTGAAGATACTCAATAAAAATTGTATAGCAGATCTCGAGCACCAAAGAGCAGTCCAATGACAACCCGTTGCTTGAAGTTATGTTTGTTAGAAAATAACCACAACAAGGTTAAAAGGAAAGGCCTAACAATCTGGGATCTATTACTTTCTAGGTAAAGTAAGTAAAGTGATCCCTATACAGACCATGGAGGCCCAGTGGGCTCCCAGATTTTGGACATTCGTCACATGAAGGTGGTAAGGTTGTCAGCCTTACGCACCGGCCGCATTTACCCCCAGGATTGCTCCTGGTACATTACTTTCTAGGATAAGACAAAAATATTATAATAAAGTAATAAAGGCGAAAACTGTAAATAAACACAGTATCAAAAAGATCACTAGATTATAAATGAAAAATAAACATTCTTTACAAAATTATACAGACTTCAAAAATTTTTAAATAAAGAAATAGAATAAATAATACTGAAGTCCGTTTCATTAAACAAAGGTTAACTATAAAATGCATGCTTCAGCTGTGAGATAATAGACACTGTATAATTTCTTCTTTACCGTCGGAGTTATTGGAGTGCATCTGTTTCTATTGTTGACGTGTCATGACATATGCTCATTTTAACTTATAATGAATTTTATAATGTTGGCATTAGGTGAAATAGCTGCTATTGTATGTTCTTTCCAAGCATAAAAACTATGTTTAGGCTAATTTTAGCCCTATCAGTTGAGTAATTTTGCGTGAAAGAGCTATAGATAAACCCACTGGAACCACTACATAGACTATATGCATAATACAAAATAATACTGTATATACACATACCGGGATATATAACCTATATTATGTTAGTTTTTATGAGTCATCTTTTAGGGAAAATATATATCATCTTTTAAGGAAATTTGACTCGCTTAGCAATTTATACATGTGAGCCGGATCTTACTTTGATAGTCTAGGTAGGAGCATTTTATAAACTTCGATTTTTTCCTACGGCTGACCTAAGTATTAGAAAGAACAACAGCTCGTTGAATAAACATTACATTCAATATGTTATATTGTGTCTATATACTGAACGTACGGAAAACAATGTGAAGAAGTTTTCTGAGAAAATGATGATATTGTGTATATAGATTTAATCTAATCGAATTCGCTCTACGGTATTATCGCTCAATAACCTGGAAGTTCACGCATAACAGAGCACTTGTAACTGCCGTATCATGACGACAGTACAGCATTTTGGTTCTCCAAAGAATTTGATTCTAGTTGGAAGTATTAAACCTGAAATCGAACCTAATACGAAAAGCAATTTAGAAACTTTTGAACACTGTTCAGAACCTCGTACTTCAGGCGATACATTAACAGAATTCAGCAATAAAACATCCCTGCATGGTCTGAAATACATCTGTCATAAGGAAACCCATAAGATAGCTAGAATATTATGGTCATTGGCATTCTTAGTGGCCGTTGTCATGGCTGTGTACTTCATACAAGCGACTTACAATAAATGGGGAAGATCTTCTGTTATCATATCAAAGTCATGGGAGCCAATCGACATAGTCTCCATACCTTTCCCTGCTATTTCTTTCTGCTCACCCTTAAGATTAACGAAGGGACTACTGAATACTAGTAACAGACAGTATGAAGCAAGGAAGAAGGTCTTAGATCATTTTTGCACATATGGAGAAATTGATAATTTCGAAGCAGAAGTCCTTTCAGAGATCGATGCTAAAATTGAATTCTATGCCCAGGCGCTTGACTGCATGAATTTCAAAATAATGTGTACCGAATCTCTTGGTGGTGAATATATTATAAACTACATGTATAGAATACATGTATAGAATACATCCAGATGAATACTCATGCTGCACTTTTAACGGAGTAAAACCTGAATTCTTATTCCGGAATCTGACAGATGAGAGATTACTGGACAAATATGGAGACCTAGAGCCTATTGACTGGAATGTAGAGATAGGATTTAGCACGAATTCGAACAAAACAGCTATGCCTTTCAGAATGACAGACATTTATACTGACTTCCTAACAGTTTTTGGGTACAAAGAGACAAATAATTGCATTTTTAAGCAACCTTTATCATTTGCCATACACAGTCCTTCAGATGCACCACCAGAATTCAACAATTGGAAGAATATTTTATTGGAAGAATATGATACTGTGCTACAGATAAAACCTAACATAATTATGGCATCAGAGGAGTTGAGATCCATCAAACCAGAGCTAAGAAAGTGCTATTTCCAGTAAGAACGATACCTGAAGTTCTTCAGGACATACTCTGCAACGAACTGCAGGACTGAGTGTAGAATGAATGCATCCTTAACCTTCTGCGGCTGTTTGATAAGCTCACTGCTGATTGAAATGCCTGGAATTCCAAAATGCAACGAGAAATGTGAGTTTCAAACTGATTATATTCCATGCAAATGCTGGCAGTCATGCAAAGACCTGACTTATGAAGTATCAGAACTCAGACTAACATGCACGAGGGATTTCTGTTATCATACTATAGAATTTTCTGATCAGGAATATTATGGATGGTATCGTTGGGAATTAATTGGTCTAAATGACTTCGTTGCCAGCACTGGAGGCCTGCTTGGTTTGTTCATTGGCTTCAGTCTCCTAAGCATCATAGAGATCCTGCACTATGTATTGCTCTGTCTGCGACGTTTGTTGAAACGTTTCTAGAAAAAGAAAGTGTGTGTGGAACGCCACGCGACAGAAGTGAAAGTTGTTTTAATTTTTTTATTTTTAAATTTTGGATTAATGGATTTTTAAATTTTGGATTGTTGGACTTTTTATTTTTTATTTTGGATTTTTTAAATTTTTGATCTTTTTATTTTTTATTTTGGAATTTTAAAATTTTGTATCTTTGAATTTATTTATTGTTTGGATTTTTAAATTTTGGATCTTTTAATTTTAGATTTCTTAAATTTTGGATTTTCAATTTTTTAATTTTGTTTTTTGATTTTTTAATTTTGGATATTTGGTTTTTTAATTTTGGATAAGCCTAATCATTGAGTTGATTGTTTTCTGTGCAGTACGTTCCGTCACAGCCCCACTTATTTCGTGACGATTTTGTCCGTAACGCAAGTTTGGGTTAGCTCTCGATTTACTCCTACCGCGGCTAAATAAGTTTCACTTCAAAAACTTCGTTATGAAGATTTTTTCTTATATAGGCCTACACAATTGTTAGCTAATTTTACTGACCCATACTATTTGCTAGCCATTGGCAAACATTACCATGTAATTTATGAAGAATCTGTCCCATGCATTTCTCTGTTTGATTCCAGACTAAAAATTAGTAAGACAGTTTCAGGGAACCCGGTAGATATGGAAAAACCCTATGTATACAGTGTTAAATTGTCTTATAATACAGAGTGATCCGTTTGGGTATGGATAAAATAAAAAGATTGTAAAACATTTACCATTGAACTTTATTTGTTGAAATTTTGTGTATACAACACTGAAAAAGGGGAGATTCTTCAGTGTTCAACTTCTGCATAACTCATAACAGTGATGCAATTCAGCCCATGTTCCATTGTAACACAAGAGGCGTGATTTGTTGAAAAGCTTGAGTAATTTTTACTCTCAGATCATCAATGTTCCTGGGTTTCTGTGCTTAGATAGTATCTTTAACAAAACCCCACACAAGAAGTCAGGAGGAGTTAGATCTGAGGAATTTAGGGGGCCAAGCAATGGGTCCACCACGACCACAGCACATACCATACCATTGAAAGTGGCATTTAGAAAATTAAGAACCTCCCATGCCCAGTGAGGGGGTGCACAATCTTGCTGGAATGCGCAGACCATACACTCGTTGAAATTCCCTTTGAATACTTTTCAGATTCTCAAATTTAGCATACCAAAGAACACATTGTGCCCGCTGTTGATTTGTAGTATCCATTTTAATCATCTACGATTTTAATTTGTCCTTTCAGGTTATGCGTAGTTGATTGTCATATATGGAATCTCCTATCTTTTAACTATAATATAACCAGCAAGAAATTTGTCCTACAATGATATTGGTTTTTATAATAACATTTAATTTTATCTATACCCAAACGGATCACCCGGTATATAAGGAACATTTTTTTCAAAAACTAAAACTATGCATACAGTGGAACAGAGATTTCCACAGTTATTTAATCTCTTCTCTATATATATAAAAGGCTTTGTCCTGACTGACTGAATGAATGACTGACTGACTGATTGACTGAATGACAGGAATCAACGTACAGCCTAAACTATAACGGGTAGAGACTTGGAATTTTGACAGTACCTTCGTTTCATAATGTAGGTGCTCACTAAGAAAGGATTATGAAAAATTCTGATTCTAAATGCCAAAAATTAAATGTTTTTGAAAATACTTAATCCCTTTTTACATAGAATTATCAATTCCAAATCACAGAATATATTGTTGCCAAATGGTATATGATGGGCTTGGAAAAAACAAATGAAATGCTCTTTTGACAAATAAGAGAAGTTATCTAAATAATTCATGTTATAAATAAATATTACAGAATGAAATCCACTAAAATAATGGAATCACGACGCCGGGTCTTTTAAGCTAGTAGAAATATGTAGAACATTCTAGGATATTTCCCCTTGATCATTTGTAGAGAAGATATAATTTATTATATTTTTCTCTTAAAAATTTCAATGAGATATGAGCTAAAAATCCGAATAAGTTGATATATTACAAAATGCTCTTACCAGAATGTATATTTTCATGCAGACACCAAACCTTAACACTGTAAAGATATGGTTTTCTCATGTCCCCTAACTCTCTGAGAAATCGTAAGCTAGCCTCTTCTCTGAAAAGAGTTATTTTTGTCAAATAAGAATATTAATACTGCTGCACCATAAATTCATTCATTTAAAAATCGTTGCTAGAAATATAATAAATTAGATTATTGTAATGATTTCTATTTTTTTATAGGTCTGCAATATAGTATAATATAAGTCGAATTTAGGCCTATAAATAATCGTCATATAAGCTGTCGTTTAGGACTCTTAAATAGGCTTGTGGTTCAAAATATATTTATATTTCAATAATGCACATTTCAAACTATGAAATTAAGCAATAAAATAAATTTGGTATTTTGACACATTTCAAGGTACCTTCTCCCCTTAAGAATGATTCACATTGATAAACATAACCACATTCTGTAACGCAGAGTTTCTGGAACTCCACAAACAGGCGTGAACATGGAGGACAAGTTCTAATGACAGCCCAGCGGGGCTTGTCACGTGATCTCTCTGCAAATTACGCAAGAAGACCCAACTGACCATACGAGGATTATTTATACCACATATGGCACTGAACTAATTAGGAAAGTGGTGACGTACACACAGAAATCCATCTCGAAGCTGCTACTTTCCTTCTATTAACAGAATAACTCTCCCACCATTACCACACATAGCCATGTACCAAAAACTTACTCACATCTGTAGCAAACCAGATGCTTCAGAGTGAAATAAAACTTTCTACATTAATGACGTGAAACCTCCTTGCTCATGCGCGAGAAGCTGTCAAGAACAGTTTAAGGTGTCATTAAGCGTCATAGTTCCTGCCTCGCGAAATTTTCAACCCTACATTCAGCAGGAATGAACAATTGATGTAGTCCACCTGAACTTGTACATTTAAGTGCACAGAATATTTCCGATATATGTAGCGGTTTATGCTGGTAAATGACTTCTAAATCGGCTCCGCCATGCCCACTCTCCACCCCTGCTCCTCCACTATTTTTCGCGATAGCGGATACGACTAAGAACCTCTAGATTCTTTGAGAGAATATTATGATTTCAGAATTAATCTTAACCTTGTTCGATAAGAGAAATGACTTTCTGTTTGCTGCCCATGTCCTCGATTCACTTCAAATTACTGTAGGCCAATGCATAATATAGAAATCACTATTCACAAGGCAAATCCATCAGCCCCTCACTTAAAGTTTGTCTTATCCCCTCAAATCATCGCTCCTGAACCTGAAACTGACCTGTGTCCATAGGTTAACGTTCGAGTGCTAGATCTTAGTAATCAAACCAATAAGAGTCGGACTCATCCATGCGCTCGTCTAGACATTCGTTGTGACGGACGACTTACAACCACTCAAATGAAACTCCAACCCCTTTCATAGCTCACCTACTGCAGAGCATTGTTCATAGGCTATAATGCATGTGATCGGTCTTGAACTCACACCAATAAGAGATTGCCTTACCCAGGGCTGATGTGGAACACAAATGATAAGGAGATTCAATGCCAACTTTTAAAAAAGAACACTAGAAGAAACCAGAAAGATCGGAAAGTTTCCGTGCACTCGAGTATAGGCTGCTTGTTATGGGGAAACCTTGCAGCTTCAATTTAATACAAGATTAAAACACAAAATGTAATATTAATGATTAATTCTTTATAATTGTTAAAATAGTGGGTTTACAAAAATATATAGAATTTAATTATGACGCCTTATAGCCTACCTATGGATGTTTAGTGATTGTGAAGTTTCATATACGAAACTGTTATGTATTAAGTCATGAAAACTTGTGCTAAATAAAATAGTATCAACTCAATATTATTTTGATTAAATGCGAAAACAAACTTATGACAAAAAGAGAGGTTCATTTACGGAATTTAGGACAGGAAGGGTTGATTAGATCCTCCAGCCTTTGCAAATACTATACATCTACCAACCCCTAGCAACAGGAAACCAGAGTCAACAAATCAGCTCTCCGAAAGATTGGGGCAGTTCCAGCTGCTGCATGACCCTTTCTTCAGAATATTATTCAACCCCTTCTTATACTAATAGTATGTGGCGTAAAATTGAGAATTTAAAAGAAAGCAACATAGCCTAAATGTCTTTGAGTAACTAGCATTAAACAAACTTTTCTGCGAAGATCTTAGTGTTTTACATCCTTACAGAAAAATCATTTCCTGGTGGTGTAGAATGAAACTAATGAAAAATATATTTAAAAAAAATAGCCAATGACAGTGATTTGGTGACTGGTGATTAAATTTGGCTAGTAAAATATAAATATGTAACGATGTTTAATGCTACTAGCTCAAATTAATACAGAATTATTATTAAATAATATGTTTGTAAATTTAATTAACATTCTGATTATGAAATGTCCGAGCATAAAAGCAGCATTTTACAATGCTTTTATAGCTCTTAGTACAATGTAGTTAGTGTAGAAGATTTTCTAAACAAAGTCATTACAACAGTTTTCAAGAAAATTGTAAAAAAATAATATCTCCTTCATGAAAAGAGGCAGTAGTCCTAGATGTAAGCAAAAATTATTGCCATGATTCCTGTCACATTCCGAAAGTTGGCTAAAAAAAATTGTAGTGTATATATATATATATATATATATATATTTTATCGAGTAACAATGTTCAGAGACGCACAGACCCATAGAAATACATGCTCAATGATGATAATTGAAGACAATAAACAAAGTTTTAACTTTTAGTTTTTATATAATACTAGCTTAAAAGGCCCGGCGTCGCTCGGGTTTTGTATTTTGTAAATGCGAAAATAACTTATGAAGGACTTTCGATTTTCAAACTCGAGGTCTTTAAGGTCTTTATTTAGGTATTTAGAATTTGAAATGGGGAAGAACGACTTATCACACACAAACTATTTCCTCAGAAAACGCTAGATAAGCTACAGCTTATTATAGCTTATAGCAAATCCCCGCGGCTTCGCCCACAATAATTAATAGGAAGATTATAAATTAAGAGCAAAATAATTAAACTATTATATTTACTAACACTCTGCACACGAAACATTCATAGGTCTAAACTAAACGATTGATAGGCCTAATTAATGAAACAACTGTAAATCCGGCTTTGAAGTGAATTCCACGATTAGAAAGCGCAGCATGGGAAAAATAACCTCAGATTCGAGTTCCCTGGCCTAAATAAAACCTGCATAATGTTTGTCCATTTAGGGCTATATTCACTATTCTTCTTCCGTCTAGGGTGAAAATTTCATGTCTGCGTGCCTTGACATTATAAACAAATGATTCGGCCATGGTGGGCTCCCAAAATTCGAACGATCGCGATGCTTTTATTTCCAAGGTATGACGAAAGTAGGCAAAGTCATCTGCAATTGATTTGACAACAGAAAACTGATGTTTCGAAAGCGCAAGAAATGTACGTCTCAATCCCGTTTTCACTCATAACTCGCGAACGAAAGCTAAAATTAAAAATGTAGCATGCCTTTGCGGGAATGTATTCAACAACTTCCCAAAGTTTCATGGTGATCGGATGAATGGCATAGTAATGCATAAAGGACAGACACACATACATTCATTTTTATGTAGGCTATATAGAAGATATATATAGATTACCCGTCGAGCGTTGCTGCAATCTCAGAAGATTATGAGAGTGGAAATCGATTAAACTCACGATGAAAAAAATGTGTGTAAATGTATTTGACAGACAGACATATATTCGTTTTTAGTTATATAGATGAAGAATGGAATAAGCGTACTGAGGCCATAGTTTCTATATTCATTTGTCCAGACTTATAATTCCGTTACATTTCAGGCAGATTTAACGACCCTACATAAGAGATTTTACTTATGATTACATATAGAAATGTTGTAGCCTGGACCCTGAACTAAGCAACTTGCCCGGAATTTTCTGTAAAGCATCTTTCATAAGAAGCATATTCCACGTTAAATAAATATTTAATATTACCTTATCATCTTATCATTAACTTCTCTGGCGTTTATAATAACATGAGATATCCATTGCCTTCCAAAGCGATCGCGATGCTATTGTTTCCAAAGTATGATAAAAATAGACAAAGCCTTCTGCAATTGATTTGACAACAGAAATGAATAACTGAAATCTGATGCTTCGAAAGCGTAAAAAATGCTAGTTTTCTTGTCGTTTTTCACTCATAACTCGCGAACGGAGGCTAAAATTAAAAATGTAGTGTGACAGAAACCTTCCCGGGAATGTACCCAACAACTTCCCAAAGTTTCATGGCGATCGGATGAATGGTGCAGTAATGCATAAAGGACACACACACACATACATTCATTTTTATATATATAGATAGATAAAGAATGAGAAAAAATTAAACCACATAAAAAATGAAGAAAGACAACTCAAGAACCAGAAGAAATAAAATTTATATAAAGATTTCAATAGAAAAAGGGGGTATAAGAAAAGAAAGAAAGTGACTAACAAGACACATTCAGTCAGCGATTTATGTCGATGAAATAATCGTGTTTCATTTTAGATCTATACAAGCTGCTTTTTTTCATTTTTCAAGCCCCAGTGGACATACGTATTAAAAATTCCTGGACATGTATAAAAAGAAAACACAATTTATTGCCGGGAAGTATTTAATTATTTGTCGAACTGCAATAGGCAGGGTTTTGACGACAAGGATAAACAACATGACATGTATTTTTCTTGTAATTTAAGTCAACATGTAATCAATAGAAGCATTGTAAATGATTATACGAATGTGTTTCTGTTGAGCTGTCAGAAAGTAATGTTAGCAGAGAGAAAGAGATAAAGAGACTTGTTGATACGCCCTATTGTTTTTGAGGGTAGGAAAGAGGGTGAGAAAGGGGTGCGCATGCGTTTGGAGGGCCCACGTGCTTGGTCAGTTATAAAACAAGTGTGAGTCGCAGGGCCGAACTGCAGTACATAAGACATCTCCCAGCTATTTGCCGTGCTACTGAGAACATCCGAATATAATTAAATACATTCTCCACCACAGTCCACGAACTCTTCCTGCGGAAGGTCAGTCTTATGATTTATTTAAATCAAACTGTACATGCAGTTCCATTTAAACTGTAATTCTGAACATAAAACAGCCATACATTTTCCCTTGCCATTTTCGTAAGTAAAGTTGTACTTTTTTCTTTGGTTTATTTTGTTTTTATTTTTTATATAATATAATCTGTAAACGTTACAAAGTTTATGTTAAACAGAGTATATGCTGCATTAATAGTAATAATAATAGTAATAGTCATTATTATTAGTAATAAGCGTCTGAGCATAAAAGCCATAAGACTGGTCACTAGATCTAGGATTATCTAAAATTATATATAAACTATACGTGGTCCATGCCTACTTCATTCATATTGCATGGACATAATTTAATTAAAATGTTCTTAATACGTCTTTTAAAACTTTGAAGTCACTAATAACTCTGATAACAACAGACAGATTATTGTATATCTTCAAATCATATACCATGATCAATTTATTGAAACTGTTTTAATTATGCTGAGGAGTGCTGAACTTATTCTATTTTTAGTACTGTATGAATAAAAATCACTATTGCAACTGAAGTCATTCCTATGAATGTGCACAAATTCTAGTAGTTTGAGGACGTACAACCCATAGACTTAGTATCTTAAAATGCATAAAATAGTCTCTACTTTAAGTTCGATTGTCGATTATTCGATTTCCCATTCATTATGACTCTTTTCCATCTGAAATTGTCTTCACGATAGGTTAAAACATTACTTCTATTTTAATAAATCATTAATTACATCATTTTTTGAGTTTGGAATAATCTTTTTTCTATCTAAAGAACTAACTGCTCTTATATTTTGTCTTGTAAGTTTTGGTTTCAAGTATTCTGTTCTTGTATAAGCACTCGCGAACATAACTTGAACTACTCGATCGCACTTCTCGTGAACTTCCAAAGGCAACAGCAATTTACAAATCGAATTTAAATTTTCTGGAGGAAGAATTTTGTTTATTTTCTTATCAGCTAATTCCACATGTCATTAACTTTTGAGCACACCATTAACCTACGAAAAGGAGTGTCCATCAGGCATTAAACTAACTAAACAAAAACAAAATCAGATATCTTGAGATATGTTCATATTGCAGTTATTTATTTATTTATTGAATATCCACATTACACAAAACCCTATTTCACCCGAAGGTACATTAGGGTTGGAGATGTCACAAATGTTATTTACAATAGGTTATCCTGGTATTGGAATCTGAATGTCTAATATACACTATTTACAATACTGTACAGTTCTTACCAGGCGTAATGTCTACAATAGTCCTACAGTTTCTTATGTCTTACGATATGGTAAGTCTTAAGTTAAAGTTAATTGTGTGAATTCGTTTTTATATAAACATAACCTTAAATTATAGATAAGATATTGTTGGAATAAATAGCTTAACTAAGCAAGATAAAATTAATTAACTGAGCAATACATTAAGTTAGGTAAGTAAATACCCCAATGACTGAATAAAAGTGTGAGAGTTAAAGCTTCGAAAATATTCTATTTACAAACGATTGAAAAAGTTTGTGTCCGTTTTTGTCAGCAAGGACGTGTCCAATGGGACTGACATACTCTAAGTCTATTGCAGTTAACTCTTCGAAAGAAAATTACTAATTGAGTAGTATCATTATTTCAGCAGCTCCCATCCGAAGTTAGATAGAAATGTTTGTATATTTTATTTAATTAGTTATCACATTTTTTTCTTTTTAAAATACTCCTAGTTATTAAAAGTCTTAGATTTGGTCACAAAATTAACTTTACAATGTAGTTGCAATATATGTGATGTATACAAAATTGCATCCATGCATATTAATTAGGATTTCAGACTTTTTTGAATAACATATTTTATTGCATTTCGACGTAATACTTGCTTCACGGAAATATTTTATAACATTTTCACAGCTAATATTTCTTTTATGATCAGAAAGACCTTTTCTTAGTACCGGTAACATACATACTTTTATAATTCAGTGACTCTAATGAAAAATACAAATATGAAAGTTTCGTACTTGGCTGTATTTAATATTTTTGCAGTAATTTTAATCCTATATTTTTAACTCTTAAAATAATATCGATACCACAATTGAAACGATATCATACTATTCAGTGACCTTTTTTTTTTATCGATGTTGAAAATTTGATCAAAATTGGACAGTAAACCATCCACAAGGACAGTTTTATATAATTGGAAAACCTGAGAAAATACTGATTTAACTTTTCTGATTATTACGTGCATATTCTTGTTCAAATCCCAGCACCGGCATCTCCCTTCCAAAACTTGCATGTCTGTGTATAATATTTGTAATAAAATAATAGTTTTTATATAATGTTAGGAGAGTGAGATACACAGGAATATTGTATGATGAATATCTGGCGATTTTCCAGATAGGACTTTATCAGTTTTCAAGATAGGACTTCGTTAGTTTTCAGGTTAGGACGTTTGAGTTTTCCAGATAGGACTTTGACAGTTTCAAGAGTTTGAGTTTTCAAGATAGAACCAATTTTCGTTCTATGTACTTTGAATGTACTTAAACGCCATTTGCTTTAAGTTTTTAACTACACTTTATAATGCCTCTTGGCCTAACTCCGGTTAGCAACTTGGCTTTGTAGCATAGTTATGATTTGCCATTTAAAAAGTAACCGTTAATTAGTCGTTACTCCGGTACCTGTCAACTAATAGGCTTTCTCCTATGGACGTTATAATTGATTATACCAAGTTTCATGAAAATCCGATAAAGCTTATTCGCGTAGACATACGCGTAGACACACGGGCGGCCGGATGGACGGAATGACATTTCCCGTTCACCATATAATATCATAACGTACCCCATTCTGACACTTAATAACTCTCCAATCTTTTTTCAGGTAGCTATTGTCTTCTGTCTTGATTGTAGGGGAATGCGGAATTTTATATTCCTGCAAAGATAAATTGCAAACGGAATTATTACAATTTTGCAATACATTGTACAATAATTTTGTTAATAGCCTACTTAAACCTTCTTCAAACTCAGAGAGTAAGCAAAACGATTAATCCTTATGAAGATACTGTGAGAATTTCAAGCGTCTATAGTAAATATAAAAATAAGGAAAATAAAGTTTTGGAAAACGGAGATTAAGGAGGCGGAATAAAATAATACCAATTTTTAAAAACTGCAACTCAAACTATGTTATAAGAAGACCTTAAATCTGAACAGTTAATAAATATTAATATCTTATTTCGATCAATAGGCCTACATAAAAGGTTTTTAAGTATTTAACTATAATTGAATCGTTTAGTTTTATAAGGGTTTAGGTGCCAAAATCATAATTTTTCAGCTGATGGATCTATGTACCCAGGCCAATGCTTTTCAGAAAGGTCCGAGGCCCAGGGAAAGTCATGTTGGTAGCAATAAATTCCAAGATATAGCCTGGGTCTATCCGGCACATCCTTCTGTGGGTCTTTGTCTTGTTTTCTATACTATCATGATTTTGGCACTTAGGCCCTTATAAAACTAAACGCTTCATTTTTCTTAGATAGTAAAGTTTGAAAAAGGAATCAAACCCCTTAAAATAAATTACTAATTTATAGGAAGTAATTCAAAAACAGCAATCATAAAAATCTCATTCCGTCCCTCATTAAAAAAAAAAGTTGTACAAAAACATCTAAAAAAGTAGCTACTAATATTCGACTGTGATCTTTTTAAAGATATATTAAGAAGCCGAATCATGGCTCTTTGAGTTCCGCTGAATATATTTTTATGTGTGAATTCAGTTACTAAGATCATCTGCAGAACTATTGTTTTGTACTAAATGTAACAACAGTGAACTCTTTTCGTACTTTTACCTCGATTCCTTGCAAAATTAATCAACATGAAAGACATTTTGCGATGTCTAACTTGTGACTTTCTTGAAGTTGAACGCTTGTTTTCTTGCACATTCCAGCGAATACAGGAAAAGCCAACGCAAAATGTAATTGATATTGACGGGTAGTAGCCTATATTCTAGAGTAATTATACTTTCGAACTAGAGCGCCCTACAAAATGTAGTCTACTAGTTTTAATTATTTAAGGTAATAGTTTTCCTGGAATTGTAACGTAACAATAAAATATCTAATACGAAGAACTTACAGCCAGAATGTTAATGGATTCCTACATAAACCTGCTAAATAAGTTATTGAATTCACACCGATAAAAAAAAATCTGTTGTAAAACACACATAACTTCCTCTGCCCAAATAAATTTTGGTAAAATATTTTATATATGACATTCTCTTCGTGTAATTTGGTTATAAAAATGAAGAAAATGTCGCTACCTCATTGTACCGCATCCCCGAAGGATATACAACCCAAATAAAATCTGATTATTCACTCACGTAACTTTCTTTACTCTAAACATGGCCAACAATACATCTTTCTCACTTCACTTTCTGATATACATATATGTAGAATAAGAGGCCGTGAAAGAGCACATATTCAATAGATGCCAAGCTTTATTGTTCACCGGGCAAGACCGAGTTTCTATACACACTGGATGACTTATAATTACCCTTCCAAGAATTTTTCTAAAAAGTCTTCAAATAAAATTATAAGGGCCACAAATACAAAATTTAAAGAAAATCGTTAGAGCTGATCTCGAGAAAATCGCAAAAAAAGGATTATTTTTTATGTAGGGTACCCTTAGAAATAAGAGAAAGTTGTCGCCAATCTTCGTGTCACATTCTCAAAAGGTCTCAGAATTTTCACATAGATTTAATGGTTTACACACATACATAGCCTATATAAGTTGGAAGTAGTATAATTGTAGGTTAAAGGGGGCAGACCATTAGATAAGATGTAGGTAACATTAAAGGAGATGTCAAATCTAATTCGTGTTTTCTCCATAGGTTCATGATTTACGACATCATTGTGTTATTAGCCTCTTCAGAATGGCAACAGCGCACAGCCAGATCGCTCCACACACACACACACACACACACACACACACACACTAACATTTGCTCCAGTAAAAACAGTATTATGCGCTCGTGATTTCTACTATATCGTTTAAGTATAGTTCTACAGAGCACATTTTATTTTGTATCACTATTAAACGTTTAGCTTTCGCTCCTTTCACGGATTGGGCCCGGGTTCAATTCCTGGTCGGGACAAGTTACCTAGGTGGGGTTTTTTTATGGGGGTTTTCCTCACCTGTGAGAAAAAATGTCGGGTAACTTTACGCCCTTGTGGTCCCCAGATTTCATCTGGCCGTCATTATCATCTTCATCCCATCCTCGCCTTGTTTGGAGTGAGAGTGTGTGTGTGAATGGTGTGTCTCGTCCTAGGTGTTCGTGTTGTCTCAGAGGTCGCCCCGGCATTGGGCTGATCACTCATCCGGGGAGGCCCTCCATATCCTTGTCTGGTCAAAAAAGTATGTATGTGATAAAAAGATAATCCCCTCTCCCGACAGGTCGCGACCCTGTAAGGTCCGGGCGGCTTGGGTCACTTAAATCCTAAAAGAGAGAGGTAAAATTAAGATAAAGAGAGAGAGACTGAATGTTTAGAACGTGGGGTAGTCTAATCTTCACACATACACCTGGCCGCTGTAAATAAACTCAGGCTCCGTTAATTTCTTGCGGACACCTTGCTCGTTAAGCAGAAATTCTGCTAGCGTAAACTGATTTACTCACCAGACTGGAAAGTGTTTTATAATGAAAGTATTTCAGGGATATTAGTGTCAGTGTAGCCGTATCGACAGGCTGATGGATGCGAATACGAGGAGTGGGAGAAGATATTTTTCTCCTGTTGTGTAAATAACCCTCTAGGGTAGAATCTGCCTTTCATTTTAAATAAATATCTTACTTCACACAAATCTCTGGCCACTGCCACCATCAGATTCCGACTATTGGGAGCTTTGCGTCCCTTTGCTCAAGCCCCTCCAACTTGTCCCCACACATTCTTTATTTATTTTGTAGATTGCTGATCTTGTATGGAACGTACTGGAATTATCACTTAATTAGCGTTTAAATTTTCTAAAGTACCGGCATTAAAAAATGAAAAAGTAAAGTGATCCCTGTAGGACCCATGGAGATCCGTATGGCTCCGGGAGATTGAAGCTCCCAGATTTAGACATTCGGCATTTGAAGGTGGTAAGGTTTTCAGCCCTAAGCTCTGACCGCTTTTTTACCCCCAAGAATACTCCTGGTATTCATTTCTGTTAGAGGCTGAGTCGTCCTCAGGGCCATATAGTGCCACCAGAAGGATTAGGCCAACGGAAAAATCCTACAGACTTCATCGGGAATCCACGGCCTTCCGATTTGTAGCGTAATGCCTCTACCACTCCTATATGGCGTACCCCCGAGGTATTCACACAAATCTGTAAAAAATCGATGAACAATTAACAAAGCATACATTTCCATCAAGTTTAATTCAATTGTACATTAGTTCTTTCTCTCGCTTAGTTTAATCTCTTTCTTATAGGGACATTTAAGCGGCCCACGCCTCCCGGACCTTAAAGGACCGCGATCCGTCAGAAGAGAGTTTTATCTCTGGATAACGTAATACTTTATAGGTAAACAAAGACATGGATGGCCTCCCCGGATTGATGATCAGCCCAATGCCGGGGCCACCTCCGAGACAACACGAACACATAGAACGAGACACACTAGTCGCTCACACAGTCAATCCTGAACAAGGCAAGGATGAGATGAAGATGATAATGACGGCCGGATGATGTCCGGAGACTACAAGGGAACTGAAGTTCCCGATATTCGTCTCATAGGGGATGAAAACCCCGGGAAAACTCCCACCTAGGAAACTTATACCGAGCAGAAATCGAACCCGAGCCCGACGCGTGAGAGCAAAGTTTTTCTTTAAGTATAATTAATACTTATTTACTTACTCACTCAATGACAGTAGACAATTCCTTAACGAGCTAAAGGAACATACTTTACTATACATACTATATTCTACATCTACGAACCCTTGCTATTTACTGATCTGTGTTGTGTTGTGGTAGGTGTGCAGAGATATATTCAAACAGTCGCTTTTTTATTTAATCTCTATCTCAGATGTATTTGGTTCATTGCATCACTTCTATCACTATACATAATTCGTATCTGAAAACGCTTCATTAATGCCAGTTCGATTGCAAAGGAATAACTAATTGGTCTATGCCTGCAAATAGCCTATATTCACATTTCATTAAACTCGTAGTTGGTCTCTCTTGTATTGTGTTAAATCTACATTTACAGCAAAGATGACACTATGTCGGATTGGTTTCATGCGAAACTGTGAACATGGTCAAAACACAACTGAAAAACAAAAGGATCGGCTGAATTTTGCAGTGTTTCAAAGTATCCTTTTCAGTACCAAGGTGTCGCTGCGAAGGACAGTGGTGGGTGCTCCGTTGTGGATGAAGCCTTGTTGTGTTCGAGATGGTTTAAGACAATGATTTATATAAAAAAATAAGTTTGAAACGAAATCATTGATCCCCCCCAAAAAAAAGCTACTGTACAGAATCTTAAAGAAATCACTACTGCAGAGTTCGAAAATTGTGAAATATGACAGTTATTTCAGTAAAGCGATAACAAGAACATAGGCCTACAGTTTCGTTTCCATAAGATTTTTTTCTATTTTCGAGCTATGTTGTTCGAAGATCTGTCCGGCTCAGAATTTTGGTTTTATAAGGAAAGAGGAAACGAGACGTTGGTCTATAGAACACAATTGAGATTCCTCAAAGCAACAGCTGGTTACAAACTAATTGACAAGAAATGAAATTCAGGTAAGAGAAGAATGAATAACAGACATTTACCTAAATGACAGAATAAAGGAATATCAATATAACTGAACAATGCAAGTGCAAATAATAGACACAAATCGATTACCAGAACAAGCTCTGGAGCAAAAAGCCAAAGGAAAAAAAAAATCCGGCTCTCGTAAAATGGCACAATACTGCATTTTATAAAATAAATATTGCCTTCTAAGGCAACTAATAGTCCATCCGAATTTTCGGTAGTCAAATTCATGTGTATCTCTGTCAAAATGTTTTTGTACGCTGAAAGTTATTTTTACGTCACAAGAAGCGACAGGTCCAAACCTTAAAGCGTATTTGAGAAAAAGAGAGGCCAAATTATTTGTCTTCAATATTTTCACCGCAAATTACATTTTTAAGGAACCCATAAATCCATAATCAGGATTTCCATTGAAAACTTTGTCCAGTTTATCTTTAGCTTCCTTTTCCACATCCTACCACGTTGATCCTATTGAACGTCTTCAATAATACTTAGGGAATCGACCAGTTATAGGTCCATAGCCTCCAATTTAATTATTGTGGTAGGCTATTTTGCGAAGTTTGTCTTACATAAATTAAGTCGTGTTGAACATCTTAATCTTAAATGAAACTTGTACACAGAGTGCGAATCAAGCTTCTTCATGAGAGGGGAAACATTTAGCTTGAGCCTTCTTCAGGCATTTAAAATTCAGAAATAAATAAAATTTCCTAGTTGCATAAATAAACAAATGCTATAGGCTACCATATACGATACAACAGCAAACACCTGAAGTTGTATGTTTACCTGTGGGTACAACGATGTGACTTACAGATTCTGGCACTAGTCGATATTAATATAACTTACATAGGAAGTCGGGGAAAATAATTTTCCATGGCAGGGAAAATATTGCTGTCTGCCAGGGAAACAGTTTGACGAGCTAGGGAATTTCCACCTTCCTTTCCTTTAATTCGCACTTTGGTTGTACAATGTGCCGCTCAAAAAAAAAAGTAAGTGTTTTTCCCTGCATTGTGCATGTTTGGTCATGTGATAGTGCACGAATGCATGCATATTTTAAGATTTCGTAGTGCATGGAAATCCTGTCTTTAGTGATTACTATTCAATGATTCGATGACACATATACAAGCGCGCATAATCGTGGTTCAATATTGTGACATGTGATTTCACCGAGTACAAAGGCAGAACAATAGAAGTCCATTCTATCAGAATAACTAATTGCAATTCAACGCCTCACTGAATGTTCAGAATTTTGACAGGAAAGTGAACAGCATAAGCTGACATTTGAATTTCATTTAGCTAATGATTTGCATTGGTTGCGTGAGTACAAAAGAATCATCTCACCTGTAAATATTTAAGTACAGGAAAGGAAAGGAAGTTAAAGTCGAGAATTTATACATGTTACACAATTTTTTCCATCTCATTTCTTATGTTTTTAGCTATGCTTCATAAAAAATTGGTAAGTATTTTCAGAATGTGACTCTTCGCGCAAATTGTATACATAGCCTATGCAATAATTTATTATACATTTCGTAGGTATATTTAAAAAAAAAAATGTGCTCGACAATAAAGAACAAGTTAATGAAACAGCTCAATACAAAATATTTAGAGTGTTCGCTTTTTGTGATCACTTCGGGACGCAGCTAATCTGATAATAATAACAGATTGATAACAATAGCCTTAGGAATTAAATGAAGGTTATGTTTTCATACATAAGATAACACGCTACAAAACAGAATTAAAAATATTTATTAATAAAATAATACGTAACTGTGAATCACTGAACCACTCGTAGGAGTGTTTTTGGAAGTCTATACTGATCTGTGGTCAACAGTGCGTAGCAAAACATCTAAGGCCTGTCCAAGTCTTTTTATTTTACACTAGCTATCACTGCATGTCAATATTGTTATCTTCATAAATCAAAAGAGAACATTACTTAATGCCACCCCCTCGAACTAGTCATCGTGTGAGATGAGAACAGTATTGTCAGTACAACACAATACACTTGAGTTAGAAACGAAGCCCTTAAAAACCAAATTTTGAATGACGTACAGTACTTGGAAATAAAGCCACAAAAAGAAAAATGTTATAACATAAACCGAATTTTTGATCACAATAAACAGCATTTTTTTTCAATGTATCAGTATTAATCCGCACGGGACTCCATAAAAGTGATAACATTACCCGACTGATAACATTATCCGCGATTACAGTAAGTGGCGTTCACTGTATTGCACAAAAAATTATGCTTGAATTATAAAATTTTTGACATATAAATCAATCCGATATTTAGCTCTGCTAACTCCGCTTAGTAGAACACGCAAACAAGTTAATTTTGTAATAGAGTAATCTATTGTAAAAACTTTTAAATTTGAATATGTAGAAATGCGCTACACTCAAAGCTTCACTTTCTAATAATTTGAATACTCTGCATCTAATTTATGGAATTCATTAGATAACGGAATGGCTTGGTATTATCATGGAGGCCTGTGACAACAGGATGTGCAGTCGTCTATGACGAGTCCATAACACGAACAAGGAAATGGTGGGATCCATGTGTTGCAATTGATTAATAAAATTAACGTGATTGTGTTGCTATATTGTTTTCTGGTAAGGTGTCCCGGAACATTATTACTCTATAATTAATTAATTTAATGTTTCAAGTGGTATAATAATAATAAATAGTGCTAAGAATTTCCGCCTATTATACCACTAGTAATGCAAGCAATAGCTGGAGGTTGAAGGAAATTAAAGTATAAAAACGAACAGAACACGCCTTTGGGTTAAATGTTAAATATTTATTTGGCTGCTTTAATTTTAAGTAGATAGCTTTATATAATTCCTAATTAATTATATAAAACTATCTAGTTAAAATTATAGCAACCAAATAAATATTTATCATTTAGCCCAAAGGCGTGTTCTGTTCTTTTTTGTACTTTAATTTCCTTCAACCTCCAGCTTTGCTTGTATTATTCTAGTGGTATATTAGGCGGAAATTCTTAGCACTATTTATTATTACTCTGCTTCAAGACTTCACACATTATCCGTTCAACACGGTTGCAGTGGTATTGCTGGAATACTGTTAGAACTGAAAGGAATGGAAGTGGGAATGACGAGTCTTAGATATAAAACTGAAAGTGTGTGCGTATGTGTGTGGGTATGTATGTATGCATATGTTTATGTATATATGTATGTAGGTATGTATGTATGAATGTATGAATGTTCTCTATACAAATCAACATCCTTTGAGCAATTTGCACGAAATCTCGCACACACCCTCCTCAATTAGGAAAGAAACGCGGGCAAGATTAACATTCAAACAAACCACCTCTTCCCTTATAAAATTATATAATTTCTGAAAATATAACACTGAATTCAATAAATGTAATTCAGTTCTCAATATTGTTTGCAGTATTCATATAGGACTTTGGAAGTTGCATGATGGTGGGTTTTGGAAAAATTATTAGAGATGCTATCGATATAACTAATATACTAATACTAATTTTTGTAAATATTAATGGAGAATGACATCCATGCAAATAAATATCGGATGTGATGAATCACATAACTTGCTCTACCCTGGCATGAAGAATATAATTTTCTCACTTTACATTTTGATGTAGAATAAGAGGTCGTATTGCAGTGACAGGATTTTCAGTTGTCTCAGACTGAGTTGGTGCCATCGATGGATAGCGAGTAAGCTATATTAGAAGTCGTAAAAAATTATATCCACTGATACGTTATTCATCGCTGTAGGCTTTGTATTAGTTGAAAAATATGGATGTTTATTGTAAGCCATACACATGCAAAAAGAGACAAAATAGAATAAAACGTTTTCAATCCTATTTGAGCGGTAAATTGTTTCATTTTTGGGGAAGAATGTGTGAAATGATTTATTGATTTTAATTTTAATTTTAGCCCTGAAATGGTTGTATGGCAACATGAAAGTGAGAAAAAAAATATCCTGTAAAGACAGAACCCCTTCCTGGCATGGTGTGTAAAGGCAATGGGTCGCAACATTCTAAGTCCTGTATGAGCGATAAAAGCCATACGTAGCGTTTTCTAAGGGAATAGTTTGAGTGTGATAAGTCGTTCTTCTTCGCTTTAAACTCTATATCCCTATATATATATGGGGTACACCGTAGCGTATAGTGGTTGAGGCACTGTGTTACAAACCGGGAGGTCGCAGGTTCGATCCCCGATGAGGTCATTGAAGTTAATGGAGTTTTTCAATTCTCCTAATCCTTCTGGTGGCACTATGGCCCTGGGGTTGACTCAGCCCCTAACAGAAATGAGTACCAGGAGCAATCCTGGGGGTAAAGGCGACCGGTGCGTAAGGCTGACAACCTTACCACCTTCATTTCCGATTGTCTAAAAATCTGGGAGCCTCAACCTCCTGGAAGCCTCTGGCCTCCATGGCCTATAATAGGGAACACTTATATATATATATATAAACTTCCAACTTGAAATTAAGAAATCCTCCATAATTAAATTTTGAATTATATGTGCAAAATACAAAACCCGGGCGACGCCGAGTCTTTTAAGTCAGTTATAGATAACTCTTTTTCACAAAGCTTTTGAAGGAACGTAATATCCGATTCATTTGTATTAGGCCTATAGAAAGATTATCGTTGACAGTTCCGCTGTTATCCAACAAATCAATAATAATTGGTGCCTGGTACAAGACGAAGCGAATAATTAAATTATGAATTCTCAGATCAATAACATTCAACCTCGACCTTCTAACTCAATATCCTTATCAACGTCAAGAAGTCTAATGCAAATGTATTACTTTCAACACGTGCAAGTGAACGTTTTTGATAGGAAGCTTTTGTCTTGCTATTTCATTTCTTACGTCAGCATCTTTCGATTTCACTTCTCAGTATTTCATTTCTGAACAATCCATTTTAATTTAATATTCCAGGCTGTGCCAATTAGTCGTTAACGAATATCAACAGGTGTCGTTCAACACCTCCGCATATTAATTCGATTTCAAACTGGTGATAACAAGCACAGGTCTATGATTTAACAAGCAGAGATACAGCCTTACAAGTTCTTTCATCGTGTTAAAATGTAAGTTACCTTACAGCCATTTCATAATTTCGGGTGGGACATTCTAGCACATTATAACAACTATTTTTGTTTATTACATGTCATAAATAATGAATTAGAGCTTGTTCTGCACATTCTGTAAAATCTACTATGGCTTCTCCTTCGTTCTACATGCAAAGCATTATTACAAATTTATTTTAAATATTTTAAATTTGTTTTTCAAAATATGTTACGGGTGGGACATAATTTGGACACTGATTTTAATGATGCAAAACAAAAGCTCATTTTCTGTTCTGATATTACTGTTAGGGTCTTAATGTTGTTATTAATGAAGGTATGAGGAATTCAGCACAAATTATAAACTGTTTCCAGGTTGTCACAACATTTATTTAACTCATCAATAATAATTTAACAAAACTATCACTGTTACGGGTGGGACAAAAATTCCATTGTTTGTTATTTTACATAGTAATTAACCACACATATTTTTTGAAATTAATCTTATACCAAATTGTACCTTAAGATGTATGTTTTCTCAAATGAAAATGGACGTAGCTGATTACTCTTGACTACTTGGTATTAAAGAGTGTTAAAGTCATGCTAAAAATGGCAAAAAAAGTAACTCAACGCAAAAATAAGTAAATCGACAGATTCTACACATGAAACCACTTCAAATACACCCAAGTTCTTAAAATTCAGATAATTTAAGGTTTTAAACTTATTTTTGACCACCCAAGTACAATAATTTTATAACTTCTCTCTTTGAGGGAAAATTTCCCATATTTTATGAAATGGCTGCTTAGGTAATATGACTAGTATTGCTGAAATTCAGGAGGAATGTAACACCGAGGACATTTTATCAAAGGAATTTCGGAAGAGTTGCATTTATATTGACTATATTTTGACGAATTTGATGGAAGAAATAATTAATAATATCTATTTATTGTCAAAGTATATATTATAGTTTAATTATTTACCTACTGGTACTACTGAATACAGTCACTATTTTATAACTAAACTGCACCTGAATACGAATAATTTGCTCTTACCGTTGTAAATAATTCTGCAAAACCTGAAATAATTTGTGAAACCTGTATTAATTATTATAATATTATTTTGTAAAAACAACATTTATAAAATTATTTGGTGCACGGTCATAAGGGCTAAAGTAAAAAAAAAAATATTCGATTTTCAGGAGCGCCAAAACAATATTCAAAGGCTCTCGAAAACCCATATTTGTTATTTTTTTTTTAAAGTTACACTATATAATTACATTTTGAATATTGCTTATTTGATGACCCAATTTCCCAACATCTCTGATTTTTTTAAGTGAAACTTCTTTAGCCGCGGTAGAGGTAAATCCAGAGCTTGCGTCACGCTCAAAATTCGTCACGAAATTAGTGTCATACTCAAAATCGTCACGAAATTAATGAGGTGTGACGGAACGGACTGCACAGAAAACAATCAACTCAATGATTAGGAGTAATCAACTGCTATACGATTTAAAGGACAAAATAAAATACTCAAAGGGGAAACTAACGATAGAAGGTGATGGAAAGGAAAATTTTCAGACCTAGTACGAGGACCTGCAAATGGGAATAATAATAATAATAATAATAATAATAATAATAATAATAATAATAATAATAATAATAATAATAATAATATTAATAATAATAATAATAATATTAATAATAATAATAATAATAATAATAATAATAATAATAATAATAATAATAATAATAATAATACTTACCTGCTCAATGGCAATAGACAATTCCTAAGCAAACTAAAGGAATATTATCTATTTTATGGAACCCGGAGGTTCATTACCGCGTTTAAAAATCCAAAAAATAAAAATAAGTTATTATAAAGAGACGCGAAACTTTTGCCTCTGTTATGAACTCTTATTTTAAATGGAACACCCTTCTATTTTGAATAGTGCTCATTGAGCGCTTTCTCAGAAAATACCCACACGACAGTGGCGTATCCTGAAAATTTTGGAAAGGCATGCAACATGAAATATAAATATAAAAATATATATATATATCACTGTTGTATGTAACATCTGTCATAGTTTCGTTCTTTACTTCTTGAAATAGGCACAAGAGAAAGTTGAATTTGAAATCTCTTTAACATCATTAGAAATCCACGTGCTTTATTTATGGCGAATTTATCCCATTCGTCTTGATGTTCCAAAATATGGCCATGAAGCTCTTCAAGTTCGGTTCTATGATCTGCAACTTTCTGTACTAAGCGACTTGAGAAACTCCATCGTGTTGGTGCAAATTTTGGAAATCTCTTCTTTACTATTCTGTCTAATAGGTTCGTTCTTTTCGAGGAATGTCCAAAAAATGTTACAAAACCAGTAAGGTTAGCAAAAACCACCGTACAAGATTTTATACACGACACTGACTATGATAACAACAGATTCAGTTTGTGGGCGTAACAATGTACAGATATGGCCTGAGGAATTACTTCCCTCACCTTTGCCTGTACTCCATTTAAATGTCCCGCCATGACGGCTGCTCCATCATAGGTCTGAGCTACCACTTTTCCTTTGCAATCAAACTGTGTAAGTTGCTCTATTGCAAGTTTAGCAAGGGAGTCAGCTGATCTATCGGCACTAACGTCGCTAAATCCTACAAATCTTTCAAAGATTTGTCCCTTATAAACATATCTAAATATAGTTGACAGCTGTGAACAGTTGATGTCGGAAGTTTCATCTAGGAAAATAGCAACAAATGTTGCTGCTTTAATCTGACTTTTTATCTCTGTTAAGGTAACACCACGAGCGCTCTGTATTAAATCATTTTGTATCAGAGGAGATAATCCAGTAAATACAGTGGCAGTAGTCAAGTGTGCTTGCAGTTTGTCATCGAACTCCGCCAACAAATGAATTAACTCTACATAATTCCCTCGATTGTTGGAATCGGAACTTTCATTATGCCCTCGAAATGCGAATTCTTGTTGCCCTAAAAAGCATGTGGCTGCTGTCAGTCTCTTTAAGACTTTTCGGTTCTGTTTCAGAGTTTTATTGTGTTTTAGAAAACACTTGCCCGGGTTTGTTCATTTAAGAGTAAATCAATCCTGCTTTTGTCATTCATATAATGTCAAATCAGTTCATAGTTTGTCAATAGTTGCTAAATTACTTCCAGTCGTTTTAATGTTTAATATGTTGTTCTTCTTACTAAATTTGAAGTTTCATATACGTTTTTCTTCATACTTCACTTCTTGTAGCACTTGTTCAATATAAATGTATTAATTGTGGTCGCTGGTGACCCTGGCAGTTAAAAAGCGACTTTAAATATATGAATTTTTAAAAAATCCTGCTTTTACCAAACAATCCGAAGGATATCCATGCATGGTTGTGAGACTCTGATTTTCGTGGCTTGGAATTGTAGTGTGCAAATTGTTAAGATCCTAATAACTCCGATCCTTACTGATACAAGGAGATTTATCCTTCCCGAGCAACAAACACAGCCAGCAGAACAGTTTACACAAAGTTACAGAGCCTTATAACCAAACTACCTTTGTATAAAATTCCGAGTTATAGGTACGCACGAAGTTCTTCACTTTGTTCTCCATAAGTTTTTCAAATCGGGAGTAGGTCTCCCTTTCTTAACTAACTCTTAACTTATCACTGGATGAACGTGTGTGAAAAGGTTTATTAAATACACTTAATATAATATCACTTTCAGAATCACCCTTGTTTTGAATATTCAGCGGCAAAATTCACTGAAGTACATTCAACAAAGAATCTTCTCACCTTAGATGCACCGACTGGTATTGCATGCAAAGTGCCTGTATTTCACGGATCAGAGTTATGACGTCATGGTAGCAGACTAGTGGTGAGAATACCTCAGCACCTCGCCTAGGCATTTAGGAGAACTAATAAGCCATCACGCACAATCTTGCGCAGAAACACGCGCGCCGTCGCCATCTGTTATTCGGCCTAGAAAACACTTCTTTGGAACAGAATTATTAATGGTTTTCATGTGTTATTGTTGATTTCTCTGCCATTTAAATGGTGCTATTTTTATATTATCGATGACAGTTAGTAATTTCTTTATTCTACAACGCATGCAGTGCATTCATTGCATTCATGGAGAATACGCCACTGCCACACGAGTTAGGCTACTTCTTTGCAAATTTATTCAAGAAATCAGAAAACTAATAATATCAGTAAATCGCTTCTTTTGTTTACTGTGATTTGCCCCGTCAAGCTCTATGCGGGTCGTCATGACCTCAGCAGAGGTTAAACTTACTTTAAAGTTTATTTTTTGTATGTAAGAGGTACATTTTCTCACCAACAATCTTGACATTTTTTATCATTTATTTATTTAGATGTTTTACATACACTGAAAAAAAATTGAATCGGTTAATCTCTAAAATATTTTCAGGTCATAATGTACTTCAAAATGTAGTTATTTTTTAAATAATAAAAAAAAAACACATTTCAATAAAAAAAATATGAAAAATCCCTTTTTTAGTAGGCCTACTAATACAGGATGGGTATCTTGATCTAGTCTCTAGCTTAATAGTAGATTTTGAGAAAAGGTAGGTGGTTGTATATGGTTATTTAACGATGGTTATGTACTGAAACTTAGGCCTGTGACCTTCGCCAAAGTGCCGGAAGTGCCCGCAGGAGTTCTTTTACATACCAGTAAATATACTGTCACATTTATGCACAACATAAACGACATCGACCTGGGCCAGAATCAAACCCAGTCATACTGAATACGCCACCCAGGCCGACGAGAAAATGTAGGCCTACATTGTATTTAACATTATAAAGATAGGTTATTCCGTTTCGCTTGTACGGCGGCTGAGATCGCCTGTCTGCTACACAGAGCGGCAACTACTCCAGCACAGGTGTATTGCGTGTGCTCTAACC
This sequence comes from Ectobius pallidus, assembly GCA_964059195.1. Lineage (NCBI taxonomy): Eukaryota > Metazoa > Arthropoda > Insecta > Blattodea > Ectobiidae > Ectobius > Ectobius pallidus. The sequence continues at coordinate 43,041,248 of CAXKWD010000002.1, read as the reverse complement.
AAGACTTCGCAGGCGGCCATACCCTAGCCTGTTGCGAATAATAGCAACTTCCACGTTAAAGTGATATGACGTACTTCGATACCCAATGGCATTACCTTTTTATCAGTGCCCCTCATAACTCCGTTAGCATTGACTACAGAGGGAGACTTTCTTGTAGCAGTTTTACAACAGAAGTTCTTTTTGAAGTGAGTAATTCGAGAGCTAACACAAAGTTGCGTTACGAAGAAAATCGTCACGAAAATAGCGGGGCTGTGACGGTCTACACAGAAAACAATCAACTCAATTAAATTTAAAAAAATAAAAAATCCAAAATGAAAAATCCAAAATTCAAAGATCGAAAATAAAAAAAATAAAAAAATCCGAAATTAATGAAGTCCATAAACCCAAAATTAAAAATCCAACAATCCAAAATTGAAAAATCCAATAATCCAAAATTGAAAAAGTCGATAAATTAAAAAAATCCAAGTTTCACTTCTGTCGCGTGGCTTTCCACGCACCCGATTTTTTTTTCCATTTGCTTTAATAGGGCTCAATTTCGAGACATTCTGTTTGTAACAGGCAGCTAAATTTTTGCATTTAACCTTTTTACCACACGTAGATACTATCATCGAATTTGGAAGGTAGATTAGGGTACGAAGGCTTTCAGATCTTCCTTGTGAATCTTCTCTATACCAATTTATTAAAGAAATATGATTGAGTTAATCTACGAAATCATTCAAATCCTCTGAAGGTTGCTACACCTTTTCATGTTCTAGTTTCAAGGTATACTTCCCTGAATCACCACTTTATTAGCTAAATTCCAAACTTTTTATTTGAAATATTGGCATTACGATCCTTCAGTATAGATTAGAAGAGAACCATCCCTGAGTACTGGCTATTTCTCATTGAATGGCTATCGCTACTAGCAACTCTCTAGCTAGCATTGTGCTTCAGATTATAATTTCATTTCACGGGCTGATGAACAATATTATTCTGTAGTCCTATACATCAAGCAAATACACGAGCAATAGCTCAAAGGAGATCCTGCACTTTCTGATGCAAATCAGTTAAAATTAAGCTCTGACATATCAGAAAGAGCTTCTGTTGCGAGATAACTAGGTCTACGTTTTTGCAAAGGAAAAGTTCAAAATCATTCATGCTCAACCTTACATTAAAATTTTGGTGACAGTATCAACTATAAACTGTAATCTATCTATAAAAAACGAATGTATGTGTGTCTGTCCTTTATGCATTACTACACCATTCATCCGATCGCCATGAAACTTTGGGAAGTTGTTGAGTACACTCCCGCGAAGGTTTCTGTCATAGTATATTTTTAATTTTACTTTTCGTTCGCGAGTTATGAGTGAAAACGGGAAGAAAACGTGCATTTTTTGCGCTTTCGAAGCATCATTTTTCAGTAATATATTCCAATTGTCAAATCATTTGCAGGTGGCTTTGTCTACTTTTGTCATACCTTGGAAATTTTTGTCATACCTTGGAAATTTTTGTCATACCTTGGAAATTTTTGTCATACCTTGGAAATAAAAGCATCGCGATCGCTTGAATGTTGTAAGCCACGCTGGTCGATTCATTTCTTTATAATGTCAAGGTACGCAGACATCTGAAATTTTCACCCTAGACGAAAAAAGATTAATGAATATAGGCCTAAATGGGTAAACATTGTTCGATTTGGACGAAACTCACTATGCAGGGGTTTTTTGGGCCAGGGAACTCGAATCAGAGGTTATTTTTCTCATGCTGAGCTTTCTAATCGTGGAATTCACTTCAAAGCCGGATTTATAGCTGTTTCATTAATTAGGCCTATCAATTGTTTAGTTTAGACCTATGAATGTTTTGCGTGCAAAGTGTTTATAAATATAATATTTTAATTATTTTGATCTTAATTTTTAATCTTCCGATTAATTATCGTGGGCAAAGCCGCGGGAATCTACTATAATCTATAAAAAGCTATATATAGCGTTTTCTGAGGAAATAGTTTGAGTGTAATGAGTCGTTCTTCATAATTTCAAATTATAAATACCTATATAAAGACCTGAGTTTAAAATCGGAAGTCCTTCATAAGTTATTTTCGAATTTACAAAATATAAAACCCGAGCGACGCCGGGCCTTTTAAGCGTACTTAATAAATATATCTTCTTGTTTGAACCCAAGGTCCTGGAATCGAAGCTTAAACCTTAAATAAACTGAAAGCAATGGCAGACACAAATGGCCTGCTGAACAGGGCCCTTTCTTGTGTATTCTACCTGGTTTCGTTGCGGTGTATTGTTACCGAATTTTGTCTTGTGTTCGACACAGTAACCTACAGACTGATCCAGAAAAAAAAACTGCTAATATACGAGGCGCGTCCATGAAGTCCATATAGAAACAAAGAACAATTTCAAGGAAATATTTATTGCAACAGACACAACCAGTGATCAGCTATTTTTCAACATATTCGCCACCGGAATTGAAACATTTGTCTTACCATGGCACCAAATGTGAATGGGTGAATGTTTAAACACCTCCCAGCCGAACTCCTGCAGCAGACTTGCTAGAAGGTGTTTAAGCATCCACCTTACAGTCCGGACTTCGTTCCCAGTGATTTCCATTTTTTCCTACACCTAAAGAATTGCCAAAGAATGACAGAGAATGACAGAAAGGCGGAGATGTTTGTCACACAGTGGTTCATATACCTGGCGGCAGACTTCTACGACACAGGTGTTCAAAAGTTGGTGCCATTGTAAGACAAATGTTTCAATTCCGGTGGCGAATGTGTTGAAAAATAGCTGAACACTGACTGTGTCTGTTCCAATAAATATTTCCTTGAAATTATGGTTTGTTTCTATAAATGGCACCAGAGAAACTTAAGTAAAACTCTCACTTTTTAAATCTGCAATACGTAACTTAAGCCGATGTCCCACGATCGAATTTTGTGCACGCCTTTTATAGAATGTTGATTTCATTCATACCCTCCCTTAGCGCAGCGGTGGGTCAGTCCTGTCGGGTAGTGTTACTTTCTCATATGATCATATAAGTATTATACTTCGTAAAATAATATGATTACAACACTTCAATTTGTATCACAAAATTACTCCCGTGCAGTTAGAGGAACCGCCACTGAGTTTACAGACCGTCCTGCTCCTCAAGTTTCCTTATGACAGACCCTAATATGAATGGAGCAGGTGCTCCCTAGAGTTGATTACTCGTGATGGCTGATCTATGCGCCCTTTAATAGGGTCAGTTATAAATTCATCCAATGACTCCAGAGTTTACATAATAGCATAGGATCTTCTCTACTGCATCTACAATAATATTTACCAGTTTCTTCTACAGTGTACTAAAAAACTCTGTTCTCAAATATCTGTTATAAGAACACGATAAATAAGTGACACAGATTTTATGTTACATGAACAAGAGCACATTAGTCACACATTTTTTAAAATATTGACTACTAAGTTAAAGAACTGTAGAAGCGAGCTCTCATGTCAATACTTTAAGAGTTTAATCTAAACTTTAGAAGTACATCTGTATTGACTCCTTTGATTCTAATACAGAAGAGAATTATAAAAATTTGTTTAAGAAAGCCTATAGAATATCCAACAGAATTGATATTTCCTGAATTTAATGTGATGACTGTAGAACAAATTTATAAGCTCACACTTTTAAAATACTTTCAAAAATACCGCAACGTACATGTATCGGATCCTCATAACTACAATACTAGAAGAAATAAAACATTACCTTTAATAGAACCAAAATACTTCACCTCTTCTGGCTCTAAACATAGCATTTATTATGGTCCAAGACTCTATAACTCTATAATTAGGTCACATCCAGAAATAGTACATATGAACAACAAAAAATTCAATAAGTTTATCAAAACTCTTATTTCATAGTTCAAAAGTTACTTCACTCTGTACTTAGTAGACAATTAAGGAACGATTTTATTTGTAATTACTCAGGGTCTCAATTTTTGTTCTTACTACTTTTCCTTTTTTCTTTTTACTATTCTGTTCTTTCTTTTTTATTATTATTTTTTAGATATTGATTTAATATTATATTTTCTTTATGTATTTGTAATTTGTATTTTGTAATGTAAATGGCTGAACTGTGCCCGAGCACGAGCGCATGCTCATTCGGGTGGTCTTGTTTTGTTTTGTATAAATATAAATAAAATAAATAAACTTATTGTTTCACAAGAGTGTAGAAAATACCTCTGAAATGTTTTAGTAGAGTAAGTTCAAAAATCACAGGCCTGATTTAAGATTTTCCACAAAACTGTATCATATTCATTATTTAATTTTATAATAAAATTATTATGTAACACATCTGATATTACTTAATTTATTATTTGAGGGTATAAGGCGGAATAATATATTATCAATATATCATGCCATATTTTTATTCATTTTTACTCCTATAAAGAAAATGGAAGTCTATGTAATCCTGTAAATAATAATTTCCCCTGATTATTGAAGGGAGTTCTCTCATCATTCTCGCATTCTGTGCCAGCACAAATTTTCTTTTAGTGGGTTCCAAAAACTAAAGTTCTTATTTTGAAAACTTGACCATGCATTTAACACTTAAGATAATACTGGAGAATAAGCTATAAATGTATCTCGTTTGATGGATGAATGTTCTTGAAGGAAGTGAGAACGTGTAGATTGGGAGAGGATGAAAAATGGATGAACGTTAGCGTACTCACTTATGAATGATGCATACATACATAAAATATAGAAAGAAGAATATGAGAGTGTCGAGTTCAGAAATCCAGTTAATGTTATGTTAAGTATTACTCAAAGTATCCTTCAGGTGCAAAGAGGTGTGTTTGCTCAGATTTTACAAGGCATTAGTAAATTAATTTTTTCACAATGTGGATATTCTATTAACTCTGCTGAAATTACCTTCATGTGATACCAGACAAAATACTACTATGGACACACCATTTTAGTTAAAAAGAACCAAAGCTAAATTTATGTATAGAGTAGATGTCTCTGCAACTTACAATGACCCTTAAGGGTTCTACAGGATTTTACATAATTATTACCGTGTGCCTTTGCCAGATTTTGAAGGAAAACAGTCTAGGTAATAATACTCATTTATTTCTTAATATCCTATACTACACCAACTACTAATATTAATAATAATACCGCCTACCAGTAATAATAGTAGAGACATATTATAGTACCTCCAAGGTCCTGTCAGCCTATCAAATTTGATATTTCAAGCGATCGAATACATTATTCTGAACCCATTAGTTTGTGTTTTGTGAGGAGGCCCAAATTAAATTTTACAGAGGGGCCCAACCTTTATCCGTTACCCCTACTGCTACTACTGGTGCTACTGGTACTACCGTCTGTAGAGGAAAATTTGTTCTGGTCAGGAATAGAACTTCTTATAACATAGGGCCCGGAAGTTATGAAAAATGCCTTTTCTATTTGGGTGAATATAATTAAAGAGTTAAATAGAGATAAATATGTTTCCATATATAAAGGGATGGTAGGGCCAGTTGTTACTTTGCCTTTTTCGCCTATTTTGGCTTTTGTTGCCTATTTTAAGGTTTCCCCCCTATTTTGGATCGTTATGGGTTTTTTTAGTGATTATTTATACATTGTAAAAAGCACATAAAGAATTTATATGTATGAAAATGAAAAAAATGTTACACAAATATTGACGTAACACATGCATGTCACAAAAATATTTACTGAGGACCTTGTCCCTGTAAATGCATTTATTTGTTTTTCAAGCAATCGAAAACCTTCGCCCTAACTTTACTTGCTTGTAATAAAAAAATTAATAAATAAGAGTAAGTACTGTATGTGATAAATAAATTAAGTATCTTATGCCCGGTTTCTACAAACTAGTGAATTACCTATGGGTAAATTATCCATGGACAAATTAGTTCCATTTAACCTACAATGATATAACGAGCAAGGCCTTGGAGTTGTACAGTTAATTTAATTCAGAAGGCTTTGATTCTCATTGTTTAAATATTACTATTGATCCTATGAAAGGTTAAATTTTATCCAGCCATCCATGAAAGGATAAATTAACCCGAAGATTTACCCTTGGAAAGATCTAGCCCGAGTTTGTAGGAACATTTTTTCTGTTATTTTCATATTTACCCAGAGGACATTTATCTAGAAACTCGCCACAAGTGTATGTGATTGCTATCTTTAAATTATTTGTGTTTGTGTGGTGTTATTTTTGTGTAAATTCTGTCCATTGGATAATTTACCCATAGGTAATTCGCGAGTTTATAGAAACCGGGAATAGATAGCTATTTTTATTAATAATGAGTAGGATTTCTCTATGTTTTATCTTTTAATGTATTTACTTTAAATATTACTGCTTATTTTCGGTATTTTAAGTGCATGCTTCCCTGCCTATTTTAACCAAAATAAATGCCCGAACTTCCGGGTTTAAGCTGTCATGCAATCACACTTAAAAACTTTGTCATTAGCTAATTTTATCCGTTGCACATCAGTCTATTAGGAAAATTGCCTGATCTGGAGATGATAAAATTTGTATCTTGGAGTTTCGTATAACATTAATTACTTAAACCACCATGAAACTTAATGTTCACGCCAAGTGATTAGGAAATGCAACATCACAGGAAGTTCATCATGAAAGACTGATGGTAAAACATGTTTTAGAATTTAATACAAGCACTTGGCGTAGAAAATGTAAACAAAATCGTTACAGCTATTCAAGTAAATACCCAAAATGAAAAGTTCCTTTGTGTAAGGGAAGAGCAAAGAAGTCAAAATGGTTGTGAAATATACGTGACCCAAACATATAAACTTCATTATTACATGATTTGAAGATTTCGAGCTATGCAGTTCACGGCATCAACCACAACACACAAAAATTGAAGAAAATTGTATTTTTGGACTCAAGAGACCCCAAATTGTGTATAATCTGAAAACCCGACATCGAAATTCAGGTTTCAACGCAATACCTCGTAGAAAGTAAAAGTTTCCCACGACGGAAAATCCAGATTCTACATTATTAGCTGAAAAAATGTTATTTGCTTAGGGCTCTCAGAATTAATTTTTCCCGTTCTTTTCGTAGGATAGGCCTACTGCAAATGAAATAACCATTAGATTATTTCCAAATGTTGGGATCACAGGCTATGTCTTAAAAACATTCCCAATATTTAAAAATGATGAACCGTATAGACCATAATTTCTCGTGGGGATGTGGCATACCTAAAGGCCTGCAGACTTCTGGCTAACTTAATTGGTGGGTCCCCTCTTCTAGGGTTTATAAATGGAAATTGACAAACTTCCAAACTCAATAACAACTAATACCCCCCTGGCATTTGAAATACTATAAATAAATACTACAGGCTTCTAAATTAGTTTGTCCAATGTCATTAATTTCCCTGTCAATAGTAACATTTTTTTTATATTTATCACTGATTTCACTTTTTGATAATACTGTAAACTGAACTTTATACGCATGACTTTTAATGTAAAGTTGTATGTGTAGCTTACAGCCCACAATGCGTCCATCTATTTAACTCATAGAAACAGTCAAGACAAACTGAAGTACGAATGGTGGAAGAACAGAACAATTTACAAGACTGACGAATTAAGAAAAAGAAAAGTTCCAGCTTCTGATGTTGATTTTATTATGTCCTGTTAAAGTTACGCCATGCATTTTAACACCAATGTTGAAAGTTCACTTCAAATCTCATTATGAAATGAAAAGAAAGAATCGAAAACGTTCCATATATATTTCATCCCTACTGAACAGAGAAGCGTTTCACTATTCTATTTCACAATATTTCGTAAGCAATTTTATTAATAAATATGGATAGAATTATACTGGTAGTTCTGTGACCAATAGACTTTGCGTCAAAAATCTTAGATCTGCTATTCATCGGTTAAAATGATCACAATATTGAAACAGACTATAAAAAGGCCTTACACATACATAATTTTTAATGACTACAAGGAACATTCATGCAATTTTAAAAGAAAATCGAACAATCGACCGTGAGAGCATAGTAAACAAATTGACAGACAACACACGACATTTCGGTTAACCATTAGAATTACGCCAAAAATGTACAGGAAGAAAGTTTGATAAATTTTTCACCCCAGAATGTAGGTAGTCTTCAAATTTTTTAGAGCAAGAAAAGTTGGACTGGAATCGTTGAAAGATGCGGAAAATCACATGTAATCACGAAGTATTTGCTTATTTGGGTAATCATGTGATATATTTCTCTTGTGTTTCATAAATAAATAAAATAAATAAAAAATAATAAATAAATACTAAAAAATGGAACTATTAAAACACATTAAAAATAAAAATCCTTGCACATATGTGGTGTTTAAAGACTTCAAAAACATTTATACAAAAATTGAAAGAAAATCTAACAACGTGTTTGGTTGGAACTGCGAAACAAACAAACTGACATACAAACAGACGAAATACCGAACGGTAGAAATAAAACAGGACTTCGGTTCGCTCGGTCAATGATGCATTAAAAAGAAGTTAGAATTCTTAATACGGTTTATGCAATTGCAGGTAACAAAACTACTGAAGACTGAATATTTTGAATTATTTATGAAATACTGAAATTTGTTTACAGCAAGCGCATGCATCACGACACCGAATTGACATGCCATGTAGTACTTCCCATTACACGGTATTCTGAACTCTAAATGACAGGTAGTACGCCCTTTCCAATGCATACATAATCACATTACCCGTTGAAATAAATCTTATTTAAATAATTGCTACTAAATTTAATTGAAGCTGTTAAATGTTCATTTGCTGTGAATTAAAAAGCTTCTACTTTAATTTCAAGGTTTGGGCTGAAATTTTAAGTATATTAACCCATCATATATTAGATCAATTCGCATAGAAGTCAGTGAATTATGTCTCCAATTAATAATTGTACTTTAATCCTGGGGGTAAAGCGGCTGGTGCGTAAGGCTGACCTTACACCTTCATGTGCCGAATGTCCAAAATCTGAGAGCCTCAACCTCCTGGAACCCTATGGACCTCCATGGCCTGTTTCCATATAGTTGGAAATTTACTTTAATTAGAATTTTACAGATACAAAAGTATTTATTGGAAAATGATTGCATAATTTTTTCGGAAAATTCCTGTCAACCTGAACATTGGGCATATGGCTCCGTGGTACATAATTCGTTAGAATAAATGCAATATTTATTAGTATACCAACAAAATTAACAAAAATAGTGTATGATACATACGGTAAAATGATTTTCTTCTGCTCATAGGATAGCTACACTCTCTCTTAAGGGCTCCTTTCACAAAACAAAAACTTTCACAACTTGTTTCATAAACTATTATACAATGATTCTATGGTATATTTTTATTTCTCCTCTCTTGTTTTTACCCTTTCATTTTAGCATGCCCATGCTGACAAGAATATTTTGTAGCTATTGTTTTAAAAATAACGAAAATACGCATATATCCAGAATTTGTAAAAGCCTCTCTTTGTTTGAATGCAAAGCGTAACTATTATTAAAAACATATTTAGAGAATGTAACTTCAACTGACTCAAGAGCTTTACAAACAGTTCAGTTCTCTTCCATCAACACTCTTTTCAGTCGGTCATTATTTATGTATGCATGTTAACCGAGCTAGAAGTGATGCGTATATATGTCTATTTATGATGATGTGTGTTGTATTCCTACGAAATTGGAAAGGTTGTTCGCTTCCAGCACGATGCTATTCATCGCTAGTTGCGAGACAAAAAAATATTAGTGGGTATTGCACCTGAGTGATCAGCAGGTCCCGGATTTTGATGACCTGTCATCTTTTACCTGGAACATCATGGACGTTGACCACTAGTGCAGATATTCCGATCATGACTCAATGACTCCTAGATTATAAAAATGGTAATTTTTAGGGTCTTTTTGTCGTTTATTCCCATTTTTTATGTTTAGCTCATTTATAGAATTTAATGTTATTATTTGGTCACTTATTGGTCATTTTACGGTCTTTTTTCACAATTTCATATTTTTAGCTTTTTAAAAATATAAAAAGTCAATATTTTCTTATTTTGTGTTGTTTCTCGCATTATATTGAGTTTTTGTGCATTTACTTACATTGAATATTAACAAAACTCTAAATAAGCGTATATAGGAATATATATACACGAGATAGATCTTGTTATAATTTTAAATTGGATACAGAAAGATGGTGTTTGCTGTTTGCATTTAACCGTATGTACTAATTAGTTAATTGAACAACATAAATGTATGTAAAATAGACATAAATTTGATGTAAATCATGGAAAGAAGCTGAACATTATGTGAAAGGGAACCATAACACGGCCACCATCTTGAAAAGAAAGAAAACAATTTTTGCACATCAACATTTTTTTGACGACTTCGGAACATTCACACCAAATTGGAAGAAAATATTTGCATATCATTATTAAATAGACTCAGTTTGATAAAATTTAGAATGTTAGAATTCATTACGTCATTTTAAATATTAATTTCTCATGGTAGTCGCAACTTGGAGGTTGAAAAGCTTTGTCCACTCCATTCTACATATTGGCAGTCGTGCACCTAAAATCAATGGTGGCAGGAAAGCTGGAAGCTCCCAAAATGGCTGCACGGTAAGAGGTAAAATTATTAATCCACAATATTAACGGTTGTCTAAAATGGTGTATGATAAACGTGGTGAAATGATTTTATTTTGCTCATGGGAATGCTGCACTCGCCCTTATGGGTTAGTTTAATAAACAAATCTGCTCGTAAAATAAAATATCATTTTTACAACTTGTTCCATTAATAACTGTTTTCTTTCATTTATAACATTGCAATGTCTACTGATGAGAATTATAAAAATACAAAATCCGAAAATATTCATGCATATATGTAGTCTACTAAGAAACGCCCAAATATGCTCTTAATAAGCCCTTTTATGCAAACACTAGCAATTTGACATGACATATTCAAATTTTTAATCATAAAAAAATGAACATGCAAACAAGTTATTAAAACCTCCCTTTCTTACTAATCACCTTCAACTGATGAAACTATGACATACACTAATTTCTTCGGTATTCCCTGGTTTTATTTTATTCCTACTGTCCGTAAAAGTGTATTTCTGAATAGAAAGTGATGGATCGAAACCCCTCCAACATTACCACGTGTTTTACAAATGTGCACTAAATATGCTCTTATCGTGGAACATGCACAACAAACACACTTTAATCGTGAGTAGGCCTACTAAGTTTTGTTAAAATATACGGTTGCATTTAAAAAATTCATTTGCGCATATTATATTCCTCAATAACAGTAAAGTCATTTGTGGTTCCCTCCAGTATGGTGGGGTTACATTTATGTAGCTGTTCGTAGGAATCTAGGATTAAATTCGTGGACATCTCTATATATAAAAGGCTTTGTCCTTACTGACTGACTGACAGGAATCAACGTAGAGCCTAAACTATAACAGGTAGAGACTTGGAATTTTGACAGTACCTTCGTTTTATAATGTAGGTGCTCACTAAGAAAGGATTTTGAAAAATCTCGATTTTAAATGCCAAAAATCAAATGTTTATAAGTATACTTAATCCCTTTTTACACAGAATTATCAAATGAAAATCACAGAACATATTGTTGCCAGAGTGGTATCAGATGGGTTTGGAAAAAAAAATGAAATGCAAGTTTGACAAATAAGAGAAGTTATCAATATAATTACTTATAAATAAATATTACAGAATGAAATCCACAAAAATAATACAGTCACATAACTTTCTCTACCCTGGACATAGAGAAAACAAAAGAGGTTTGGCAATGTGTATATTATTATATCGCAGGTTTTTGGAGAGAGACAGTTTTATGGTAACATGAGAGTGAGAAATAAAATTTTCCGCTTCGATATTACAATTTTATGTTACAGGAATTTCTGTTTCGTCTAATTTGAACCCCTACCAGGCTTGCTGTGTACAAGCGATGGGATGCAAAATTCTACATCCTCTATGAGCCATAAAAAACTATATCAAGCGTTTTCTGTGGGAATAGTTTGAGTGTGATAAGTCGTTCTTCCTATTTCAAATTATAAATTAGGACCTAGAATTTAAAAATCTAAAATCCTTCGTAAGTTAATTTCCAATTACAAAATAAAAACCCGGGCGATGCCGGGCCTTTTAAGCTAGTATAATATATGGATCACTCTGAGTTAAGACCATGATATATGTCTAGAAGAAAATTTATTGATGCAAGAAACATGTTACCCCAGAGAGATTAAATATTTAAGTACGTCTAATGGAACAACAATTCCCGTCAACGTTATTATATCGAGGAAGCTGCCTTCTTTCAATAATGGAGTGCGAATGTTTGATAAACAAAGTCTTAAAATAATATTTGTCTCTAGAGAAAAGAGCTCATATAAGAAAGAAGGCAATTACGTGATATTGGAACGAAGTCCCTCTGGAAGCTAAGAATTGCTTTCCATCAATATTAAGGTCTTCTACGCAAGTGAATTAGAAATTTGCATTCTTATTAGCCAATGTGTTTCTATTTTTTCACCTTCTCTAGATATACAGTAGATGGGGTTACTATACTAGGTAGAATTCGTAAATAATATTTATATTTTTCGGCAACCACTTTTTAATACAATAATCTAACTAAAACCTAGTTCTTGACCGACATGCATCATACTTTAGATAAATTATTTCTCTTAACATTTATAAACATTGTTGAGTATGTTGAAGTGAATTAATATTACACTAATGATTGTTTAAAACTTACTTTATATATTCATTACAATTCTTTAGTATTTATAATTTTAAAAATGTCCAAGAAGAAAAGAATCGACGTAGACAGTGTCGTAAGGCAACTTCTGTAAAACAGACAGCTTAGTTTTCATAAAACTATTTTCAAGTGGGCCAAATGTCACGATAGGATAGGCCTACATTGTCAATGGTTACAATTTGCATCTACTTGCCGCGCAAATTTGGTTGCGCCACCTAGAATCGTCCATTTGTGTATCTGCCATTACTTTCAAAACAAAGACATCAACAATCAGCTAAGATACGAATGCTGAAAAAAAAAAGTTGGCTCGAAACCACAAAATTAACAACCCCTTGCTCCCTATCGAGGAACGCTCTGAGCTAACCCTGCTATTGGCGGGAGGCTTTTGCCCCTATGGGATTAATGAGGCTTATTTAATTATTTATTTATAACTCTATTGGGAAATAGAGAACTACTGCACCACCTAAAGTATCTGAAGAGAGGAAATATCAATTTCAGCTAAGCTAGATGTATTATTTCAATACAAACACTATCCGATTGGGACTTTTAGCTCACTCTATAATTCTTTTATAATATCGTTATCCACGAGATCATTTTATTTCAACGAAGAACCTACAGCATGATACTACCACTATAGCTGCCTGAAGGAGTGAAGAAGTGTAACAACCATAAACATGGTGACATTTCCGTACCCGGAATGTTGCCTCCCCACGGAACAAGAAAGTCGCTCAACTGTCAATAAGTGTGCTAGTCTCCATAAACCGCAGATAGCTCTTGGTGCAAATGACGAAACTGGGTTATGGGTATTTTTAAAGAGCTTGCAAAAGACCGCACTTGATGGGCCAGGTACAGCTTAAAGCACAAAAACCGTGTAATATTTTTTCCTTAGTGTACTTGGCTTATACAAAATTGAAAATCAGTTAACTGGAAACCTTATATTTTAAAAATATAATGAAATATTTTAAACATTTTAATATGAAATTCAATAAAAAAATATTAAAGACAGCAAGTAATAAAATTTAGCATTTCCTTCCTATGTTACACAATTTTCATGTGTTCTTTTTCCATTTTAAAGCTTGAAAATAGATAAACAAAATAAGTACCATCTACTTTTTTTGAACAGATATATTTTAAATTTATGTTTAAATTTTTGTAAAAGATTTTCAAAGTATTTTAACCGCTAATTCGTTGTAGGCTAAATATTTAAGAGTCATGGTAAATTATTATACTTTATGGAGTACGTATTATAGGGTAAGACGCTCAACAATTTTTGCAGAATTCTTTACTGGTAGTTCATGGTTATCGGAGAAACAGTTCTCAAAAATGTACTTTGAGGGAGAAGAGGCTAAATATGCAACATTAAATTTCACAGGTGGCTGACAGCTACTTAAAGCAAAGTGTAGCATCCTGCATTGAAATTAGTATCTTTTCAATGAAATAAGGTAAACATTTAAAACAAAGTGCCAAATGTAGTTAGGCCATATTTAAGAAACTATTCATTTTTTTACCACGATTTCTGGAGAAAGTTTGATCAACATATGTGAAGAAATAAGTGGGATAACTAGAATATTAACATAATACTGTATATACATTTCCTTCTACTTATTTTGGTATATATTAAAATATATCTTTATTTTTTCCAAAACGTCTGGAGGAGTACAAATATGTAGACACTTGCCCAACAGCATAATTTTCAGTTCTATCGATTGTTGCAAATCTGCAACCGGTATTTAAAAATCACGTGACAGTTAACTGGTCATTACACCGTAAATATCTACTGATTTGGTCCAAAATCAGTTAGCCTATGGGTTTTCCTATGGACATTGTAAGGCAGCTAAATTGCGTGAAAATCTGTTAAAGCAAATTCGAGTTACCGCGCGTAAACACACTTTGACTGACGGACATTTTTCCACTTTACCAAGTAATCTTAGAAAATATCATTCTGGCACTTAATAAGGCACATATTTCAAAATAGTTTTTGCACCAAAATGAACTTACAGGCTTCTGCATTTTGTATACATGTATATATTTTTATTATTTTCATTGATTTAATAGCCTATCCTCGGAAGTAGAAGACAGTGTTCCCATGACGGACAATACGATTTTTATAATGTTAATATTACTAATAGTGCAAACATTTTTATGGCAAAGATGATTGTAATGAGTAGGGTGAGGCATTTGATGATTTTGTATATTTTTTATATGAATGTTAAAAGATAGCTTCAACATATATAAATGTGTATCATGGAATAATTGATTAAATAAGGACAATTTGTTTTTGCATTTTTTGCTTTATTTTGAATTTTTCGTCATTTTCAAGAGAAAGGTAATTTTTGGCATTTTTTAGGTAATTTTCTCCATTTTTAGGTAATTTTTGGGAGTTTTTAGGTCATTTTTGGGCGTTTTAGGTCTTTTTCGGCATTTTAGGTCATGTTTCAGTGTAGGTAGAGATGAGCTTTTCCATTAAAAATCGTTACTTTCAGACAACAGACAAACGTTTTTATTTGAGAATATTCGCAAAGTTAATTATAGTTAATTTTAATTCAGGTTTATTGTAAACTTTTCGCTAAGGGTGCCCAATTACTATAGATTTACTTACATTTTTAGCAATAAAGTTAGTGTATTTTATATTGTAAATTCGTATATAACGCACTGTCATCCATGAAATTGCTTTTAGACAATCATTACTTTAAAAAAGATAAATGTAATAATGGAAATTTTACTGGCCATTTTTTTTTAAATTTCGTGTCATTTTTTCACTATTTTTAAGTCATAAATTCATTTTTTATTTTGCATTTTTTCACTATATTTTGCCCTAATAATGAGACTGTATAACGAAGCACACTACCTGATCCCACAGAACACCTATATTATTTATTATAAGAAGTGAAAAGCGCATGTTAAAATTCGGATACAAAAAGCTATTACATCGCTCAAGTGGTAGACAGTAAACAAAAAAAACTACATTCTTAACCCTTATATACCGAGACTCAATTCTTCATACAATGTATAAACCCATAACAGACTGCAAAGAAAACAATTAACGGAATAGTTACTCAGTAATATTCCTTGTACCTTATAATGCAATTTTACATGGATTTAAAAGCTTTCTTCCTATTTTTCCCTGTATTTTATTACAAATACACAAATTTAAGACAATTTAATCAATTTAAGGTTAATAATGGCGATGTAAATAATTGTATCAAGACAGAACGTATAGATACGAGGAAAAAGCTGGACGTATTACAATCCAGTCATTTCCTGCAAGCGCAGGAAACATTCTAGTATGTTATACCAGAAAGTGGAAAGGGAGCCTGAGATCTTCCGTTCAAATGTATTACAGAGTGGAATCAATCAATCGGAAATATTCATATCATTCGATGGATTTCGTAACATTTTTGTTTGCACTAAGAAATACAGAATGATTTCAAGTGCTGTCTCTTTCGATAGACGTAATGCAAACATCAACTCTCTGCCCTACTGACTCCTTACCAGCTCGTGGGCTTACAATGATCGGGATGTGGGTTTGAATTAAACCTGGAACAAGTAACTGGATAACGGTTAACTGCTCGGACAATAAACGGCAAAGAAGATAAACCAGTCGTTACATTTGAGTTGCGGACCAGTCTAAAATTTAAGTACGAACTGCGGCCCATTCGAATAGCGGTCCAGCATATTGACTCTACAAACTACTTCGCATGAAATCCCCCCCTTACTTGGCCTGCTGTTTTCACTACTTATCAGAGTATGATGGCCTCGGAACAAGATCCCATCAGCCCCTCACAATATTGTATTTTATTTTATTCTTCATCCTTCACTGTGAGGACAGCTCATCCGTGGAATTCCTTACCTGAGGATATAAAAGCCTACACTCAGAATGTGTCAAGTTAGTTAACTACTTGACCACCAACCAAGAACATATATATATATATATATATATATATATATTGCTTTTATGTTAAACATTACTGATCTCTTTGTATTGTTTCATTTAGTTTTCGTCATGTTGAGTATTCACTATCATAGTTTAATATAATTTTAATTATAGTTTTAATGAATATAGTTTTCGTTAACATAATTTATGTTGAAACATAATCATTTGTTTCGCTTATTTATTTAATTAGATTATTTAGTAATGTTTGAATGTATCCATCTAAGATTAGTGGAAGATAAGACCTAAGTCCTGAACTATAAGACAGGGAAATATAAATAAATGATCTAGCCACCGTTTGTGCATTAGGGACCCATACAGCTTTACATGAGGTGAGGCGAATGCGTATTCCCTGCAATATGACATCTTATCCTGTGAATGTCAAAATGTTAACTAAAGCCATTCGATTTTCCAACGCGAATCTTATTTGTTGTATGCCTGAATTTCCACCGACATGTATTCTTATATTTGCTACCAGGAATCCAGAGCAATGCGCTGCCTTAATATTTCCTGCAGCAATGAAATGAATGGAAACAAAGAATATCATATTGAGATTACCTCTCTCTGTGTAATTTGTGCTCTGGCATTCGGCATCATATTTCAAATTGAAAGTAATTCTGATTTCTATACTACCGTATTCATATTGCTTTCCATATGAATGTAGAATGCAGACTATACGGAAAAAGTATATTGTGAGTAAAATGACTAATCTTCTCTTAAATTACATCTTTATAGCAGTGCTGTAACTTCTAGGGCAGTGGAACAGTATTTTAATGTTTTGTTAACTTTAAAATTGTACCATTACGGATTTTGAAATCACTGGAAACCTGAACGCTGAAATATTATGAACGAATATTGTGCAGTCATTTGTATAATTGAGCACATATTTTACAACTTAACGATGTTTTTCTGAATTTTGTTAAGTTCTACAATAACATATGTTATGTTGGATACTCATTCCTCAGGTAATCTTCAGTGGCGGAAATATACAAGGGAGGGATATATTTTTTTTTAAATACGAGACCATTCAAATTTTTAAAATATACAAATGAAAGGGCAGGGTATGAAATATATGCATGATGCAGATTATGGTTACTATAATATAAGACTTTGTAAACTGTATTATAATACTGGGCTTTAACAAATTCTGATACTATCGATGTAATTAATACATTTGTGAAAATAACTCTTGAAGAATAAAATCCACGAAAATAAAGCAGTCACATAACTTTCTTTACCCTCAACATGGAAAATATAATTTTCTCACTTCACATTTTTATGTAGAATAAGCGGTCGTATTGCAGGGACAACTTAAGTGTGTGCCAGCGAGTATATGCTATATCGGAAGTCGGTAACAAATCCTATCCACTGATACGTCACTCATAGCTGAAGGCTTTGTATTAGTTGAGAAA
The DNA here is from genome assembly GCA_964059195.1 of Ectobius pallidus. NCBI lineage: Eukaryota > Metazoa > Arthropoda > Insecta > Blattodea > Ectobiidae > Ectobius > Ectobius pallidus. The sequence continues at coordinate 43,023,168 of CAXKWD010000002.1, read as the reverse complement.
TAGGCCTAGGTATGTTTATCAGAGGCCCTAAGCATCTAAAAGAAGACAAAATGGGATGGAACATTTTCATCCTACGCGCGCAGTACATTATGTCCCAGGTTTTTGTGAAGGAAAGCATGAAAGTGATATTGTATTTCTTTTTTACTTCAGCCCCGAAACGGTTGTATGGTAATATGAGAGTGAGAAATACAATTTTCTGTCAAGACAATACAATCTTATGTAACCGGAATTTCTTTTTCTTCTTATTTGCACTCCTCCCAGGCATGGTGTGTACAAGCAATGGAATGCAACATTCGACATCCTCTATGAGCCATAAAAAGCTATATCTGGAATTTTTTGAGGGAATAGTCTGAGTGCGTATGTCGTTCTTCCTCATTTCGAATTCTACATACATATTATATAAGGACCTAGAGTTTCAACATCGGAAGTCCTCCACAAGTTAATTTCATATTACAAAATACAAAACCCGGGCGACGCCGGGCCCTTTAAGCTAGTTTTTAATATTTTTGGCCATAAGAATGTTTAAGATAAGTTTTAAAGACACAAAATATTTTAACGTTAAAAGGTGTATTACTATACAGAGCAGTCATATTTCACAGGAGAAATAAAAGCAGTTTTATATGTAGCCTAATAATATGCCTAAAGGCCTGGCGTCGCCACGGGTTTTGTATTTTGTAATTCGAAATTAACTTATGGAGGACATTTCTTTATCAAACTCTAGGAATATAGAGTTTGAAATGAGAAAAAAACGTCTTGTCACACTCAAACTTTTCTTTCAGAAAAAGGCTAGACAAAGCCTTTTATTGTTCATAAAGGACTTACAACTATTTTGCAACCCGGTGCTTCTACACACCATGCCTGCTAACTCGTGAAATAAGAAGAAACAGAATTTACGGTAGTATATCATTTTATCGTATTTACGTTATATTTTATTCTCACTCTCATGTTCCCATACAACCACTCCGGGGCTGAATTAAAAAAAAAAATCAATCCTTCATATTTTCCTCCCGGAAAACCCGGGACATCATTTACTGCGCACATAGAACTAAAAGTGTTAAATCGTATTTTGTCATTTTTTGCATGATTAGGGGTAACAATAAACAACCCTACATCTAATTAATATAAAGCGTACAGCGATAAATAACGTATCAGTGGATAGGATTTTTTTACCGACTTCTGACATAGCATACTCGCTTTCCATCTTTGGCACAAACTCAAATTAAGACCAACTGAAAATACACCTTTATTCTAAATTAAAATGTGAAGCGAGGGAATTATATTCTCCCTGCCAGGGAAGAGAAAATTTTGTGATGCATCACATCCGATATTTATTTACGTGGATTTCATTTTCCGGAAATGGTTTCTATTACTGACCATTCTAATACGTCGAAGTCCAGCATCATACAACTTCCAAAGCCACCTGTGAACACTATTTATTTATGTAATCTTTCTGCACAACGCAGATTGCCTTGCAGACAAAGAATATCTTTCAACAAAATATACACTTACACAAAAATTACAAGCTTTCAGTTAGATCATAAACATAATGACAAGAAAATTAAATACTGTTGTCATGAGAACTGCACATACAGTCTGATTTGCATTTGGTGAATTCAGTGTAATATTTTCGGAAATTAGGCCTATGTAAGTTTATAAAGGAAGGGGTGGTTTGTTCGAATTTAAAAGTTGTCTACGTTTCTTTCTTGGTTGAAGTGGGTATGTGTGCAACATTTCGTGCAAATTGGCCAAAGCACGTAGATTTGTACAGGGAACATACATACATACACTCACACACTTTCAATTTTATATATTAGATGATGAAATCTATAACCATGACACATGGCCACCATGTCCATTTCGTACAAACAGAACATTCAGGTTACGAAATCGCGTATGCATACAGTCTTATTATTAATTGGTTATCCACAGAAATAATTAATTTAAAAAATTTAAGCTCATTCAGAAGAAAATTGTAACTTTATTATTTGTATTATTTGAAATGATTTTTGTCATGATTTCAGGATGTTTGTAACTATTAGATTTTATGTCCACTGCGTTGTACCTTTTATTACTGTTTTACTATATTCTTTAACGTGCACTTGTCATATTTTTATATTTATTGTTATTAATGTTTCATTTCTATATGCACTGTATCGAATATTTATGTTTTGTTTTAATCTCATTTATGTGTATTACAGTATTTGAATATGTATACTATGAACTAATTCTTCCTCTACCTAGCCTATAGTAGGCTACTAGTACAAAAATATGCATTATATATTTTTATTGTTGGCTGTGAATATTTTTTATTGTTGTTTTATTTATCCTTGCCGAAGAGCAAACACTAAAATTTCTCACTCCCTTGCTGTATTATTCAGTTCCCCACTGTTATTCGATGCCACATCAACTTTTAATCCAGGGTTCAGTCCCTCCTATAATAATTGTGTATGTTACTGATACGTAAGCCAGTAACTGTGTGTGTTACTGATATGTAACGGGGATGTAAAGTTCATTACGAAAATATATGTTGTGTTGGTAATTATTGTTTTACTTCAAATACCTGGGTTTTGACACAAAGGGCTCAATACATCCATGTAATTATAAATAAATTGCAGATAAATGAATAGCTCTATATCGTAGCAATAGGTGATATTAGTTATATGAAAAGTTAATAAGTAGTTTTCAGTCAGTAGGAAAATATGAAGAGCGAAAATAGATCTAGGCGAGACAATAAAAAATGGACATGTCACATGGCACGACCATTCCTTGTATCCATTATGCATCGCCTAGCACAATCGATATATCCAAGTACAGGATTACCCATGTCAAGAAACTTCAGTTATTACCACAAAAATTTGAAATAGTATGGAATAAACCAGCGTTTCTCAACCTTTTTGAACCCGAGGACCTCTAAAATGTCTAAAAAAATGTACGGACCCCTAATTTTACAACCCATTTATAAAAGTAGGCTATATGTAGGCCTATATTCTTAATATTTGGGATATTAATTGTACCACATTCTGCAGAAAATAATCAATCCACATGATTTTTAATCACAAAATTAAGCATTTAAAGTTAAAGTTAAAGGCCCCTGGATCTTTTCAGTTTGTTTTTGTTTGCTTCATAGATGGCATACAAATGGAAGAAGAGGGTTGGTTAGTTTGCACAACATAAGTATAAGTTCAGTAGCAATAATTTAGTATGTATTCCGGTTTTTTAAATTTGAGGGTTGGTTCCTTTCTGCAGAATGTCGTCCAATTATAGGCCATTATAACGAAATAAATCTAAATACATTTTTTAACCAATGAAAACGCAGTTATTGAATTGGAAGTAAAGCATTGACAGTTTAATATTTATTACCAATTTGATAATATAATTAGGAATTATGTTATTACTTTTAATGAGACGGTTGAGCTTGTCGCCTCTTGCAGAGTATCTGGATATCTGGCTCAATATTAGTCTAATTTAGTCGAAGATCAGCAGATACAATAAGTCATCTTAATTATGTCTGCGGACCATCTGCACCATCGTCGCGGACCACCAGTGGTCTATGTCTGCGGACCATCTGCACCATCGTCGCGGACCACCAGTGGTCCGCGGACCATAGGTTGAGAAACGCTGGAATAAACCATTTAAGACATGACCTAAGTGTTGAGAGTGACTTTCTGAACCTTCTTTGGCCTATAAACTTCAAATTTTACAAACTTAACCAACACCTGAACAGAAAGTAGTTTCAAAATTAAGTTTAATCACTCCATATCTTTCTGAGACACCATTATTAATTAATTTTAAATGAAAATTGAAATTCGTCTCAAACCAAGTATAAAAAATATGAACCTGAGTTTATTAACGTCTCAAATGGCACAAAGTTTACAGAACTACTCTTTAGAATTAGCTTGATTTTTTATATTAAAATTTAAATATAGCATTTTTTTTTTACCAAAATGGAATTATTTCCATTCTGTCTTCTGCAATATTCAACAACTGCATTAAGAAATGTATAGATGCAACTCTTCCTATAGAAATATGTGAACCCCTGACTTTACTTTCTGCGTCATATTTGCAATGCATATTAATTTCAGGATTCTGAAAACGTTATAATGGAATGTAAACAAATGAGATTTAGGTCTTATATATTCTGCGGGCTGGTCAGGAAGCCATCCTTCCATCCATCCCTATAGATATTTAAAAACTAATCCCTATAGGAATGGATGGAAGAATGGCATCAAGGTTAAAAGATGGGTTTATAATTATGTCATGTACACAATCGAATGTAATATTTGAACTATTGTTTCCGTTTACATCCATCGCCACCTATTAACAAGACAATATTCAATTATGAAATGATTGAAAGTGGCTTTGCTCGGTTTGATATAGCAACCTCACTATGCGGCATTTTTTGGGCTAAGGAACTCGAATCTGAGGTCGTATTCTCCACGGGTGACGCACTTTAATCGTAAAAAGAACATCGAAACTGATATTTTAGTTTTTTAATTATCAGCCGTTTTTTATTGTTTATGCATCATTAGGGTAATGTTCCCAAGTCTATAGTACGTGTTAACAGTTTAATTTCAAATCTGTATTATTTATATTATTTATTACGTAACACATTATAATTAAGAATAAATTATTTAATTCATGCAATTTGTTTAAAAAGATGTAAGTGTTAATTATTATGTTTTAATTATTTTTCTGTTAGATAAATTGTTTAAATGAAACATTTAGTAGTTGAATAAATAATCGCGAGCGATGCCGCAGGCACCTGCTAGTTTCATTAAGAAAAGAATAGATGAAATAATCTCTGGTTAAGGGTAGAATCTGTATTTGCTTAAAATCTTTTAGTACAGTACGGGGCAATACCAAAAATGTAACACTAGCATTTCATAAATTTTTTATTAACCCAAGGAGTTCAGAGCTAAAGATACAGACAGACAATTTCTTCTTTAATAATCCTTGACTCTGCATTTTACTCCGGATGCAGGAACTCATAACAACTACCGGGAAGTTTTCGCAATTTTTAGGCTTAGTACGCATGAGATGAGAAATGCAATGATTGAGAAATAAAATACACAAGCTTTACTCAGGAAAAGTTAAGTTGAAGCTTTTAAACAAAAGAAACATATTTTTTGACGAAATGCAGAATGAGAGTGTTAAATAAAATTATTATTATATTATTCTTAAATCGTAACTCTTTCAGACATAGGGGGCACCCGTTCTGTTGATATTAATAGAAAGCGACAAAGTGTAATCCTTTAGAAACGGGCATTTCACAATTTTAGTCAACACTTAACTTTGCCTTAAGCTTGATTTTTTGTTATTTTATTGTATTTATGTATTATTATATTAAACAGTTGTTATATCATAAAATGCGATCAATTTGCCCCAAATAACGTATGGTTATTTAACTGTATCTTTTTCCCTTAAGGGTAATCAGTTTTCAAATGGCAGATTTTTTGCCTGAAACTCAATATCTAAGAATAGAGGAACTCAACAACAGTTTCGCCAAAGCTATGGGGATGAAATGTGGGTCAGCAATATCATCTCGTTTCTCAATGGAAGTCGAAGCCTGGAATATAACTTGCACGTTTTTTATAAAACCTGTTCGGTGGCTGAGACTCGGGGACGCCTAAGAGCGGCATCCGGCGCCATGTTTGCTGCCGCCACTCTGCTCCTCTGGCTCTCTTCCAGGACCACCAGTAGTTGCTTCTTAATGCAATTGTTGCGCATTTCCTCTCCACGCATTATACAGTCCGGCTTCCAAGCGAAAATAAAAATACGCAATCTTTCAGTACAACAAAATGAATTCGATTTAGAGTTTTCCGCAGAACTTCCCAAAGCAATAAAAATACTGCCCTAGTTTAGCAGTGTCCATTCCCCGAAAACGATTACAGTGACCCCCGCATGGGCTTAAACTGACCAGATTCTTCATCTACTTAAAGAACACCTGCTAAGATTTACTGCTTACTTACTTACTCAATGGCAATAGACAATTCCTAAGTAAGGCTAAAGGAATGTTATCTATTTTCTGGAGCCCGAAAGTTCCTTTTGGCGCTTAGATGAGCCCGCCATTGAACCCTATTCTGTGCAGCTCCAACCAATCATCCCTCGCAAACCTTCATCCGATCGTCCCTTATATCTAGGCCTATTCTAATATTGTCCTCCCACCTACGTCTGGTCTTCCAAGTGATTTCTTTCCTTAGAGTCTTCCAGTCAATAATTTTAAGATATGTCTTTCCTCCCCTTGCGTGTTACATGTCAAACCCATTTTTAATTCTTCGGATTTAATTGCCCTTATTATATTCGGTGAAGAGTGCAGGTTACGAAGCTCGTCATATATACTGCTAGCCATATATATAGCTCGTTTTATATATATAATATGTATTTTATGTAGTTTGTTATATATATGACAATTTATATATATAATAAAGTATATATAATAAAGATTTTTAAAGAGATTATTAGAGCCTTTTGTCTGCTTATTTTGAGGCATTTTTACCAAGAGAAATTTGCTCTCTAGTTATTACAGACAAACTACCGAATACGGTAAACAAAGTGGACGCAACGAGTCATAAATCGGAAAGATGAAACTCAAGCGTGCCATTACCTACAACGACTTAACGCACAGAAATAAATATACGAACGGTTTCTTGTTTCCATGACAACAATCCCTACACAACGTTTTGTTCAGCCTGCTGAAAGTTTTCCCCATGTTATGGATATATTTACTTCCATGTCAAATATATTCGGGTGACGTGTTAGAATTAATATTTCCGTGAAAATGTTTTGTATATTCAGCTGGTGAAAAATGTGTTGCATTTAATAACAAGCTGTACACGTTTTCAAACTGCATCCTGCAGCTCTCATTAAACGTGTCAACAGGGGATATAGGCAGTGAGTAACAAAAGGACAGAAATATAACACCTGTACAAAAAGCATAAACAAAAACCAAATAATATGCATGAATACATACATATACATGCAAAATATATAAATTGAACGCTTCACAATTACTATAATAAAACATCCCTGCGAGAATTTCACATAAAACTTTATATACAAAGGTCAGACGGGTAATTGACATCTACACCTAGACCTATGTTCGTAACATCACTAAATTCCACTACTTTAATATTTGCCTTTTTTTCCCATAATTTGTGGTATAATAGAATCCACCTAATCACTCGATATTCTGAATTTATAAATCCTATTTGTTAATTACATCAGCACGTAAAAATATGAAAATTGCAATTGTCAATAAAAAAATAAAGAACCAAAAAAGCTATAACAAAAAGATGAAATGTAAAAGGTTTAAAATATACTTTAAACTTTTTGACATACCTATATAACCATTTTGTGAAAAACCTAAGTCTTGTATGCTTTATAATATAAATGTAATGTATATGCCACAGGCAAATTGTGAGCTCAGACTTTTCATAAAATGTTTAGGCTTTTTAAAAATGCCGGAAAATTATGAAACATGTTCTACAAGTTAACTGGTTACCTTTCAAGTATAATTAAAAAAAAAAAATCTGGAATGGAGTCAGTCAGGTTGTAAAAAGAATCGTTAGCTCTATTTAAACGTCAGCTCTGTAATTTGACTGGTTACCCTTCAGACATATTTAAAAAGCCCGAGTGGAGTCAGTCGGATTTAAGTAAATTGTACAGAAAAAACAGTTCTATGATACTCTCGTATAGGACATAGTAAAGAGTAGATATGTATATCCACTGAAGTATTTGGAATTTAGAAGTATCTGCTTTTTTCTGTTGAATATTTTATAGGGTGGTTAGAGGTGGGCAGTGTGTAGACTTCATGTAACTTGCCGACAGAAGTAGAGTTCCAATCAATTTATGTTCCGTTCCTTGTCACTTCTATTCAATTAGTAACTAAGTCAGTGGGTAACATTTTAAATAGTTTACAAACTTTCAATGTCATGGGTTAAAACCCAGGTGAGGACATGTGGTTTATGTGGACGTTAAATTCCATAACCTCTTTCTTCTGAATGATACTAAAGGGACACTGTAGTTACCTGTACAATTTAAGAAGAACGTGACTGTGTAAAACATGTCAGGCCGCTAAAAACCTACAGTCTGTCCTCATTTAATGCCCTCGAGTCAGAGCTGTTTTAGGGGAAAATAGCAAAGGATTGCTTTTTTTCTAACCAAAGTAGTCGTAACGGTAAGATAAGTAATCGAGAATTTTCAACTTACAAAATTAAAATGTTAAATTTGTTTTTGCGCTCCTTAGCTAGTAAGTGTTACTTACGAAAGTTGTTTACATGGATCGTAACTTGACATTACCACACGCAATCTTGTTGCTAGGGGCGACGGGCAGAAAGTTACTTGTTGCTAGGGGCGACGGGCAGAAAGTTACTTTACCGCCCGCAAACGCTTATTTGCGGGATGTAATGCCCAAGGCCTCCCCGCTTTATAAATATTCGGTTGCCATAAACAATAACAACTGCGAATCACTTTCTGAAATAAACATCAATCTTCAATAGTGTATATACATAATATTTTCAGGTAATATAGCAATTAATATAATTAAATTGATATAAGTAACCGTCGTGCAAAAAATAGCATGCAACACACGGGCCGTAAAGGCATTTACGGGTCTCGAAAACTTGAAAACCCTCGGCGCAGGCGCCTCGTGTTTTCAATCTGTATCCTCGACCCGTAAACGTGCCTTTCCGCCCTTGTGTCGCAATATACTATTACCGCCCGCAATCGCTTATTTGCGGGCTGTAATGACCAAGGCCTCCCCGCTTTATAAATATTCGGTGGCCATAAACAATAACAAATGCGAATCACTTTCTGAAATAAACATAGTGTATTACATAATATTTTCTTTTAATATCACAATTAATATAATTAAATTGATATAAGTAACCGTCGTGCAAAAATTTGTTTTTCTCGCAGTTATTTTCGATATGGATTCCGCTGCTTACTGAAATACTGGTCTTGCAACTCTCACTATAACTGAACCCTTCTACAATATTAAAGTAGTATAACAGTGCATATCAAGGAGATGAGTAGATAAAACTAACCTATTTTGCATTTTGTACATAAGACTAGGGTTGAAGAGATAAATAGGTTGTTAGTCTATGCAGAATTGCAACACTGCACTGCCAGACCGTTGATTCCGAGGCAAAGACCTGTCCGTCACTCGTACAAAACAAATGCATTACTTGGCGTTACCAAAAATCGTGGAATATGTGGACCACTTAATATTATATAATCAATAATAATAATAACAATAATAATAATAATAATTTTATTGAAAACAGCAAATAGAAAATTTATCCCTTATTCTTTCTTTTGATGTTGTGAAAAATTATAACAGTAGGGACAGTACTTATTAAGTAAAGTACGGTTAAATTTAAGAGACTTTTTCTTCAGAAAAGTACTCATTTGTGAAAAAAGTGTATTTGGTTTTTCTTTCTACCGAAGGATCAAGCTATTAAAATCTGCAGTCATACTACTTCCACCCTGTGTAATATAAAATCAGAGCCATGAATAATGAAAGATAATAATAATTATATTATTATTTGTTGATACCGCCTTACTATTTGAGCTATGTTGACCCGCTCGACATGCATGACAGAGAAGTTGCCGTCGAGGCCAGTCAATAACTATCAACTGTAGGAAAGATTGCTTTAGTCACAAGGAGGAACTTAACTCTACTTCCAAATTCAAACTCTGAATAATGTCTATCAAAATAAAAACAGTTTAGATGTATGACGCGGCGCTATTATAGTCTCCTGAAAAATAGCCGAAAAATACTGGAGAGATAAATGTTTACATCACCGCATGTGCTTGTAAAGCAATTCTAATCAATTTTCATAGCGTCCATTTCTCTGATCCACGTAGATCAACGCTCCATATGTTAACATTTATCAATATTCCTCAAATCCTTGCATTAGATGAGACAAAAATATAAGATTTTCGTTATTTTCTTGTAAATGTATTCAATTATTTTGTTTAAATGCTGTTCAATTACTCCTTGTTTCAAGACCTACAACCTTTAACTGTAATATTTTATCGTAGAAATTGTCTGATGGGTAGTTAAAAGCTACACGTTTCATTCATTCATTCGTTCTCCTATTTTGTGAGGATAGCAATTCACTAAGTCTTGCAAGGCTTTACACTGGGCTGGAATGTGTAGCAAGAAAATAGCAAGATTCATGATTAAGGTAAAGAGTGTCGTCTGTTATCGAGTTTGAACTTCCTTACTGTAAGCGTGATATGTCTGGAACGTGAAGTATCACGTATGAAAACTAGAGTTATACGACATTAGAGAGTTTGCCTGGTATCGCATTGCATATATTGCCTCTTAGCCTTGTCGAACAGATACCACTCACGATATATTCAATAAAATGGAACCAAAATGTGACTGGGCTTCAATCTGTTTTATTCTGAAATAATAATAATAATACTAATAATAATAATAATAATAATAATAATAATAATAATACTAATAATAATAATAACAACAATAATTGCATTCTCAGTTCTAAAACAAAATAATATCATTCAAAACTCACTTCTTTATAAGATAAAAAAATCGTGATCATGAATGCTGCAGAAGTTATAGAAAATGACATCCACCTGACTTTCGCTTCCCTATGAGTAAGAAATTTAGAAGCATTCTGTTAAGAAGTTCATCAACTCTTAAAATAATCATGTTAGGCTCCCATATCACCCGTTTAATTCGATTCTGTTTTAAGCGAGCTCGATACACTCGAAGTGTTGGGCCAGCAATTTTACTATCCATATTCATAACAGATCAGTTCGCTAAATTTTCTTCCAAATCCAACCTGGAATTCAGCTATTTGTTATGTCCAAATTAACATTTAAAACTGTTGTAAATAAAGAAACAGTAGAAAAATTGAATGACCTCTGGTTAAGCACCTTAAATGGGCAACTAACAAGATTTTTTCCTTCAGTTTTTGATCGCATCTCTTGCAAGTATTTCACATCAAATTATATTCTAACACGATTTATTACCAGACACGTAAAAGTTTAAAAGGTACCAGCAACGTTTTTACCTAAAGTCACCAGATGGATTTATTTGTAAATGTGAAATGTCAGAAGAATCAATATTCAACTTGCTTTTGCAGTGCAATCGATCCGTTGATAGACCTATCACTTGAATGCTTATACTAATATAAATTCATCTCTAATTGTTAAAGAATTTTCTTGTTAATACACATTCATGAATAACAGATTATTGTCTCTGTTGGACATTACATGAGAATAATACAGGAGAAAAATTCTACTGACACTCTGATTTGAACCCAGGACCTATGGCTATCCGTGCCACTGCTCTACCACCTGAGCTAAGCCAGAGTTCACTTCACAGCGCCAGATGGAACCTCTCTCCTATGACTGATTACAACAACAGAGGAATCCGGTCACAAAAATCACTAATTAGTTTGCCTCACAGTACTGCATATGACATAACTTATCTGTTATGACCATTAAGGGCAATCAGTCATAGGAGAGAGATTCTATATGACGCTGTGAAGTGAACTCTGGCTTAGCTCAGTTGGTAGAGCAGTGGCACGGATAGCCAAATGACCTGGGTTCTAATCCCAGTGTCAGAGGAATTTTTCTCCTACGAGTATAATATTCTCGTTTCTTGTTAATGTCTGGGTTAAGTGAAGCATACGAACTTTCGGACTCGTTAGATCTGATCCTGTGTCATCCACGTGATATTATCCTATTTTTTATTTTTTTTTTCATATTATTACTTTTCTGTTTATAGCTCTATGGTACAAGATTAGTAAATAATTAGTCGATAAATAATTGACAGTTTATTTATATGTAAAAATAATCTTAATCTCAATACGCATATCTTTGGTCTCCAGTAGGTAACGTAATATAATATTAAACTATTATTATTATAATCAATATGAGTATTAACATAGTGAAGTTCATATTTGCAACATTACAAGTTGACTTTTGGGTTTAATTGTAAATAGTTAATTGATCGTATTCGAAACGATAGGCCAATGATAATCATATCACATCTTCATCAACAAGATCGTCGACCATATTATGAAATCAGGAATGAGAAGGCTCTCTCTTTCTTGAAATAAATTACTAAAATATAAACCACACTAAGTGGAATGAAGTTCCTACTTGCTCATTAAAAACATAACAACTCAGTTTCCTTGAGGAAATAAAGTTTTAGCACGTCTTGTCTTCTATGGGTTGGTTTACGTCATTCTTGTGTCTTTGTCATAATAAAATGTATTAGTAGAATATCATAAATAACTTAATATTTGTCTTTTACGAGTTTTTAATAAATATGTAAAATGAGTAAACTTATTTTGTGCTTCACACAGCACATTATGTACCAAGGAGAAGATCCTATTAGACTATTCAGAAATTACCGACTTAAGACAGGCAAGTGACTACATTTATGTGCATACTTCATGACAACCATTCATATTCGGGGGATTTTTAAAGTATCATACTATTGTGGGCTAATTCAAAGATGTATACATTGTCTGTCTTAAGCTCTATTAAACAAGCTTACTAAAAATTATAATTTTATTTTTGATTCCAATGGTAACCTATAATAGGGTGGGCCTATATAACTCGTATTAAGATTAATGTTGTATTAAAAGTATAGTTTTATTAAATAAGCAAAAGTTTAAAATTGATATACTGTTAATTTTACTGTTACAGGTAAATATAGCTTTTGATAATTGAAGAATTTGATGCAAAGTAAGACAGAGTCCTTTAAAGGTAAGTAATCAATTACAAGCAAAATGCTTCTTAAGTCAATAATTGCGTGTCGCTGAATTAAGTCACGTCAAGCTATGTGACTTTGCCCAAAAAACCTCTCTTCGATGTTTCTCTAAAGCCGTTTGAAGGAAATATTCTGTACTCTTTATTATTGTATCTGCATAAGAAGGAAAAATTCTGCAAAGAAAATGAAAAGGAAGAAATAAACGTTAAAGGATATGAAACAAAGGGTCACAGACAATTCGTTATGAACTACGTCCCACTACTTCTGAGTTGAAACTTGGAAAGCTCATGTTCACTCGAATGGAATAAAAGTACAGTAACTGGCTATACTAGACATACATTGCTATACTCTGGTTATTCATTGCATGGCCAGGCGGCTTCCTTTCGTTAGGAGGAAATGTTTGTTGATAGCTCAACCCATGTTCTTTGTTTTACCGCACCAATCAGCAAGTTACCCCAGCCAATCAAAATCTAAGAATGTCCTGTGGCGATTTTGACAGCAAGTCGTCTACTCCGCGTGGAGTGAAATGCCCAGTTGCAAGATCTAGTTACAGTAAACACTAACACGTGTGAATTGAATAAAGCGAAGGAAGAACTGAGGTCAGTGATAACAATGAGAGAATATTGCAACGTTGCTTTTGTTTTGGATAACGGAAGCCCAAGACCGATTTAGTCAGATCAATTAACATAAAGAAACACCGAAACCTTTGAAGCCGACTGGCCATCCAATGAGTAACTGCACTATATGTTCCAGAGCACTAATGATACCTTTTACGAAAGTAGTTCATGTTTTTGCGTATCATGATGTTAAGATTTGGAACTGTATTTTTCAAGGCAGAGTACAACACATGTTTAGACACATCGAACGCTTGGAGACTTGATATTCCTAACTTAAAATTCTTGAAGAAAAAAAGCATGTCTTCAACCCCGGAAAATATATTTGTTACGGTGACAGGAACTAGGAAGGAATAAAATTTGCCTGTATTGTTATTAGTGGTAGGCGGTATTATTGTTATTTTATTAGTAGTAGTCGCAGTAATCTAATATCAGCAGTAACAGTACTGCAGGGAATCAGGAAATAAATTAGTATTGTTTCGTAGATGCTACATGTACCGCTTACCTCCAAAATCTGCCTCAGGCACACTGTAAGATGTAGAGTCCTGTAGAATCTTTAAGGACCATTGCAAACGGCGAAGTATAATTTGAGACAAAAGCTTCCCCTACTTCATTCATGTCAAATCTTCGTGTTTTTCCACACTCGAGATTTAATACCATACTGAAACCATTTAATGGCGCTTGTGATATAGTGCTACGTAAATATTATGTTTTCATTAATTTTAATAGAATTGCTGGAACTAGGTTATTGTTAATTTAACACTGTAAGAGACATTAAACCAGAATCAAACACTCCATTTCGCTTCTGCTGCCAAATTAAGAGTTAATGTAATCTCCAAACCTTACTAATAATGCATTAAGAAAAATCATCGGAAAAATAAACCAATACTTTACGAAAGTACCGGTAACCTAAGTATTGTGGATGCCACTTCTTAAAGACTTTTTTCCCCGAGAGCTGCCTCTACCTGCTGCCACCCTAATCCTCTTCGATCTGTCAGTCAGTGAATAGAAAGGTGAAATTAGGCGTATTCACACTTGTCTGCAGTCCAGTACAATGTTTTTTGAAATACGCACGTTTACTTCGCTTGAGAAGTGGTGAATGGCAGTGGCAACACTGGGGAAATCCACTCGACTACGAGAGCACCTGTTCTTTGTCGGTGCAGATTTTCAGATTAGGGAACAATGCTATTATATTTCTTTGTAGATTGACGATGCTTTGAGACGAAGTCTTCTTAAAATGGCAGGAACAGTATAATTATTGTTGACTGCCCGCGGCGTAGCGATAAACGACAGGCTCGTGTTATAATTAAACGAAATCTTCAATGCTCGGTTTGCTGATAGTTGACACGTTCCACCGTGTTAATTGAAAGTTGCGAACTTTTATCTTTTACTGTTTTGCTTGTTTTCCACCCTTTATGACTACCTACTTACAATTATTTTTTATTTTAATCTTGGGCCCCCTGCATTCTCGGCCCCCTCATCACGGGGTTTGCGGGGTCTTCAGTTACCGCCATAACTATGAACAAGAAATCTTGGATGAGCACATGTCAATTGCATCAAAATGATACGTCTTAATTTCCATTCATTCGTGAAATGTTATTTAAAATGACATCAAACTTCGAAACTTTTCTAGATTAATGTTGTGGCGACTGCGTCGTTCGTACTTATATTGCCTATGTAGGGACCGGATTCTTAGTTTTTACCTATTTTTTTCCTTACTACCAAGTCAGAAACATGTCCAAAGGATTTAATTCTGTAGTGCCTAAAAATACCTAAACGGGAAATAAAAAAGAGCTACATTGCTCCTAATAAGTTTTTGGTCAAATTTATTAGCCTTTCTTTGCTTGAAAAATCTATATTTTGCGGAAACAAACACATGTTTTGGAATGAAAGTAAAACCACCTTTCAAATTATTATTATTCAACCCATTTGTGTCTGGGATGGACAAGGCCAAGAGAGAAGGGACGAAAATAACATTACCGGCATATTCCTTTTAAATAGTTCAATCTGTAACAATCAGTTTCACATTATCCACAGCCAATCATAAAGCATTTTTTATTCACTCAGATAGAAGCGTTGGGTTCTAATCCCGAAAAGGCTAGCGTTTAATAGATACAGTATTAACTACTTTGGCCTCTTGTGCTTAACTTCTGGTTTTGTAGTTTGTTATGATTGTACAGGTGAAATGCAAGCAGAAGTCTCGCGGCAGCATATCACTGCTTCTTCTGATAGTTTAGGCTTTATTAATTAAATTCTATGTTAACGTCTTAAATTTTTTTTAGCAAATTTAACTCAATTTTTCAGTTAAATTTTATAGGTAATTTGTGTTGAATTCTATGTCGCACATTGAACGTTCACTAAACACCTTATTGTAACCTAAAGCGATGTTTTGGACAAAAAGCCTAAAAACCTATTTCGCTTAATGAAAAACCTAAAAGAGTGTCTTTAAAACCTATAGACCCGGTCCGCAGATATGTAACTAGTGCTAACAAAAGCACTATTTAGCCAATGAATCAGTGACCGGTCCAGTATAAGAATATATGGAATCTGAACCAATCGAAAATGTCTATTGTCATATTTCTATCGTTTTATTGTTATCACTTTCATTTTATCGCACCTACATCTACGTAAATTCATAAGGACTGAACACTGAATCGGGGGCTTTATTAGCAAACCCGGCATTCTCCACTTTGAAAAAAAAGATTCTAATGAATAATGAAGCGAGAACGATTTCCTATTACAAGTTCGGTGTATGTGTTGCAAATATGTCTTCCTTCGTTATTTGGTAGTCACACTAAAATCATGTGGTAGGAAATTATTTTAACTATAATTTTTCATAGAATCTCGATTTTTACCAAAGTGGAGATTTCCGGGTTTGCTAATAGATCTTCATGTGCGTAGCTTCTTTTATCAAGAATAACCACTGAAATCAGCAATTGGGTATATTAACTTATATGTGCTGCGTACAAGCAAAAGGAGATATAAAAATAATGTATAAATTTACGCCTGCTGTAGCATTATAAATCTCATAAAATAAAAGCATCATAATATCAACACTAGACTGTATAATAGCAAAGCATTTAAAGTAAAAACTTAAACAGTTTATTTCCTTGTGAAAGTTCTGTTGCAAGAAACAAAACGATTTCATTAGTATACGATGCATTTGCACTGGAATCAAGCTATCGTGGCTTGCAATTCTAAACTTTTTGGAGAGGAATAATAGGAAAAATGTAAGTAAATGATTCTGAACCTCTCGTTATATTACCAATATGATAATTTATAAATCATGCAATAGCATATCCTAATGGCTTAATACATAGGCCCATTAAGGTAAGACAGTAACTAGTTGTTATGGTAAATAGCTTACTTTCCAACTTGCATGTTCTAACCAAAATGTCACCTTAAATAAATAAATGTTGAAGTCTATGCACGAGAAACATGTGTCCTCTCTACATACTTTCGTTCTGCATGATCACAAAAGAAGAGTCACGAATTACAGGTAATAACTTCTAAAGAACTGGTAATATATTCATAATCACGTGCAGACTTGGTTTTCGACGTAACAAATGGAAAAATATTAAACTTAGACGCATAAGGACAAGTTTAATGTTCTGAAACTTTTCGTTGTTAATTTTGTCACCTAAACAATCAATAAAATAATTGGTCGTGTTTGTACACATTAATTTTACTACGTAATCAATGGCAATAGCTAAAGCAGCTAAAGGAATATTATCTATTTTATTGAAACGGAGATTCATTGCCGCGCTTACAAGAGCCCGCCATTCAACCCTATTCAGTGCTAACTCCCATCTAACCATCCCTCACAAATCCTACTTCTCTTAAATATATTCTAATATTGTCCTCTCCGACCTACGTGTAGGTTTTCCAAGCGATCTCTTCAGTTCGGGTTTCGCAGTCAATATTTTTGAGATATGTCTTTTCTCCCCCATGCGTGCAACATGTTCAGCCCATTTCATCCTCCGTGATTTAATAACCTTTACTATATTCGGTGAAGAGTATATAGATTATGAAGCTCGTCAGTATGCAGTTTTCTCTAGTCCCCGTTTTCATCTCTCTTAGGTCCGAATACCTTTCTAAGCACCCTGTTTTCGAACACTCTCAGGTTACGTTCTCCCCGAAGAGTGAAGACTCACATCCACATAATAAAACCGGCAGGATAATTTGGCTTATAAATGTTTATTTTTAGATTTCTGGACAGAAGACGAGAAGATTAAAGTTTGTGAACGCTTTTCAAACAGGTAATGACAAACCACGCAGTTTTGAAATAATATCTCTTTTACAAAGCATTGTGGTCGAGTAGTAATTCCGGATAGTCAGCGTCAACGAGTATCAACAAATTTCTAATACCATATTAGTCAATATCGGAAACAAATCCTAAAAATGTATGATTATTACGACTTTACTTAATTACTTACTTTTACAGATACCGTTAGAGAATCCAATTAGGTCTACTAAAATGAACATCTCTCCATTTTAACATACTGGTACTTTTCGTGAAAAGTTAACAGAATCATACTTTTCATGTCCCTGCAAATAAAAAATCTATGATTGTGTTTAATCTATACAGAAACACTGAACAGATCTCAATTTTTAGACAGTCTATCGAGATGTGATCTTACGCACTGAAGGTTTGCTATAATCTAACTAAACGAATCTAACTAACTAGATTTTTATCTCGTTTTTTCTAACTTTTATCAATTCCGTTATACTCGCCACAAGAGTTTCGCTATATATTTTCTTATATTCAAAATGTAAACTGTGACCATAATGAATAGAGGAGAAAGTGTGATGACTGAGGTAGTTCACTGGTTCCGCCGCTAGGTAGCAGTTACTCTGCTTGAGATTCGCGGGAGCAAGATTACTACGGGCGGTATAGGAAAAATTGCAAACACTCTTAAACAAAATAATACATTAATCTATTTCAAAATGACTCACCTTATCTAAATTGAATTGTTAGATACTTTTGACAATTTTCGGGCTGCTTTACACGTCTTGGAACATCTCATCTCCATAAATAAACATGGCCGTGTGTAACAGTAATTTCTCAGATTGCAAGAAGCTTGACCATAACATTTCGTTCCACATCTTTCCAAAAATCGAAGATGTTCACAAGCAATGAACAATTATATAATATAGGTATGAAACAGCTAAGGGATGATTTGATCTAATATTTTGTTGCCTAGAAAATAGGGTAGAGGGTATGTTAGTATAATATGATGAGAATTTTTTAAAGAATGTACATTTGTATAGAAATAACAACGTATAATTAGGGTAGAAAACAGCTAAGGGATATTTTATAAATTAATATTAATATTACATTGTATAGAATATTACCGAGTAGGCTATTAATTTGTATTAATATTGTATTAATAGTAATATTATTTATATTAATATTAATTTTCTCCTGGCTGTATGGGGTAAGTTATGTAGGTGAAACACGGTCAAAAGTGTAGATCTGTGTACAAATTATGTGAACAGAGATAATATAAACTAAGGGATGGTTTGTGAATTGCAGGGCATGGAAAATTTCATAAGCAGCACTACAAAAATAGGGCGCGTGATCTTTAAAATTGGCGTCTCAACATCCGATAAAGACGCACATACGCAAAAATTGTTTTGCAATGCATTCTACATATATCACACAATATTTCAAAGCATTTTCCCTGATTTTTTCATAAAAAAATTAAATCCTCTTGCCTTAACTACAGCCCGCTATTTGCTCAAACCCTCGACCATTCGCCGTTCGCTGTAACTGATGTACGTCTTATGTTGTTAAATTATATTATTAAAAAAAGGATCAAGATATTAAACTAATAAGACATTTGCTGTAATAATTATACATAAAAATTACTAACTTAAATGAACAGAAAATATGATAAATAATCCAATAAATGCATAAATAATAGTAGTGCAGATTTACTAAGTTAGAAAAAAGCTTCATTCGCTCCTTTTCCCCAACGGGTCAATCTTGCAGTATGGGTACAAGTAGTCAGTTAATATAGTATTATTATTGAGTCCACGAATAAATTATGTAAAAATTTTACGTTATTGCTGGTATTTTATGGAAAAGATGCCTGCCAATACCTCAATACCATTCTGATAGCTTTAGCTTTAGAGTAATTACTATTACTCGTTAACCATTATAAATATATAGGTGATACTCGATTTATAATAAGATCCAAATATTTCACTAAACCTTACACGCTTGATCTCTTTCTGGACACAAAAATAAAGTAATAAATGTCGCATAGTCAAATTTGCTTCACCCTCAACATTTCACGATCGTCCCACATCATTCAGACAGCTGTGCGCCAGGAATAATTACCACTCAATTACTCGTAAACCATTCAAGATATAAAGGTGTACTGAATTTAAAATAAAGTTGAAATATTTCACTAAAACTTTCTCGCTTGAAGTTTTTACGGGACACAAAAATGAAAAAAATTGTCGCATAGTCAAATTCCGTTTCACCCTCCATGAATTTTATGTAATTGGTGATGTTTATATAATGAAATAAAAACATTTATGTCCGCATTTTTTAAATCTCTGTTTTAACCATCAGAAGGACTGTGTTGTGCAGATTATTTCTGCACAAATTTCACAGAAATAGGACCAAAGGTTAATTAAAGATTGCGAGTTTAATCATAAGATGCCAAACTATCATGATGCAGCATTGAAAAGTTGAAACGCAAACGAAGGTGCTGCCAGTGTTTCGGTGGACCGCCGCTCTCCCTATACCCACCATTGTATTAGCGGCGAAGTCATCACACTTTCTCATTCTATTCATTATGCTGTGACTTTAATCAAGGCCATCTTAGAAAAAGAACAGACAGGGAATTTTCTATTTCACAGTCAACTAGAGTTATCAGAATGGTTATCTTGACATATATATATATATATATATACGTATATTATATATATTTATATATGCGTATATATTATCCTGCAGACCTTCCCTCGTGACAGCTCAACCAATTTTTGCATATCTGCTTCATCTATAGTGCAACGTTTTAACATTGAGTTGGTTTAAAAAAAATCTTTCTTCTTTTTTTGTCGTCTTTACAAGATACTTCCATTTTTCCTGTCCTTGATTATTGTTGAATGAAAAATTTAATATTTATCTATTTGAGATCTTTAATTATGTCCAGTTACAAATTTTCTTTACTGATCTGTCATTCAATCTGCTGCTATGATTAAACTACTTTAATATTTGGGAATTAATGAAGACTGTTTTGAATTCTATGTGATTTTAATTAGCTCACGGTTTGTTTTAAAAATACCACACGGGTATTTCACAAAATATTCCTTGGATTTTTTTAACTCTTTCAGAGCTAAATTTATACACTGGTAATACGAGGCGTGTTTTTTAAGTAAGTACCGTTTTGGAATTAAAAAAAGACGTGCAAAGATATCGCAATAATTTTATTTTTATGGTTACCTACATCTCTTGTCTACGCACTGACGCCATTACAGTGATTCTTCATTGTATACGTTGTTTACTGAGTGTTTAAGATGCCTCCGACAATCGTGAGTCCCGCCGATTGTGAAGTACGGGCTGTTATACGATTTCTTAGTGCTAAAGGCGTAAAACCGATCGATATTCATCGTGAGATCTGTGAAGTTTACGGACAAAACATTATGAGTGATGGAATGGTAAGGAAATGGGTGAGAGCATTTAAAGATGGCCGCACAAATGTGCATGATGAAGAACGGAGTGGGCGTCCTTCGGTCTTTAATGAAGATTTGGTGCAGAAAGTGGAAGAAAAGGTGAGAGAAAACAGACGCTTTACAATTTCATCAATGTGCGACTGGTTTCCTCAATATTCTCGTAGTGTTTTGTATCGCATTGTGACCGAGAACTTGAATTACCGGAAATTGTCAGGCGGCAGAATTTTATGAGGAGGGTATTCAAAAACTGGTGCCACGTTATGACAAGTGCCTCAATATTCACGGAAATTATGTAGAAAAGTAGATTAAGGTACAGGCTTTCATGTAAAAATAAAATTATTGCGATATCTTTGCACGTCTTTTTTTAATTCCAAAACGGTACTTACTTAAAAAACACGCCTCGTAATTAATTCATGAACTGAAATTATCAGAGGACACAAGTTTGAAATCGATGAAGAAAATTTCCATGCAATACCTGTTTTTCACGAATAACAATTCTAACACACGGATGAAAATGTCACATTTGACATAAACCATTACTCCAATATCTTACACCTCCACTTTTGTATACTTTTTGAGGCGACGCATTCATACTTCAGTGGTTGTGAAAAGGTTAAAACCATTAGTTTCAAAATCACAGATCGTTAATACTGGTGGCATTTGAAATTTATAAGAAAAGAGTTGAATAACGTCTGTAGACTTCTAACAACGTAGTCCCATGAGAGAAAATAATAATATCTCAACAGCCACAAAGACAACAAACTGTACTAATTAGATTAGGCCCGGCAAACGAGGCACTGGAAGTGCAAAGTTACCCTCCCTCTCGTCCTCACTACTCTCGTTCCACAGCAGGCAGAGGCAACGTTTGATTTTGGGACTAGACGCATGGCTGGTAGAAGGAAAAGGACAATTTTTCATTTTGAAGATAATATAACCACTACTCGACTTCTATATTGTAATTTGTGGTCCATTCCTTGTTTGACCTAAGAGTAAATTACAACGTAGAGCATCACTAAACATAGGGAAAAACGTCAGCCACTCAAACTGAGGGGAAGTTTCTGCCTCAACAAAACAAGGAACTTCCTCTTGGCGAAGAAATTTGTTTGAACTAGGTTTCATAGCTGTGATAAGTGTAAGTCCGTGAAAGTTTTCTTAAATGTAGACGGATAGGCTCTTTCAAACTCCACCAAAGAGACAGTCAATTCAATATCAAAATCGAATCAGTAACATCGCCGAAGTGGTACCAGAAGATGTTCCCGTTTGATGCAATATCGAACAAAGTACGAACGAAAGTTAAATTGAAGAGTAACTAACCCCGATAAAGCCAACGAAACGTTGTCCTGTTAATAATGTTTTTGCCTATACATAATGGACTTTGCAAGTGTAATTCTGTTGAGTAATGGATACGCATATATAAATTTATTGAATACATAAGCCTTTCTCTAAAGAATAAGTTTTATTCCAATAATAATATTTTCTATTACGGCTGGAATATATTCCCGATAACAAATACTACGACCACAGCAGGTCTACGATTGGTGAGAGTGAAAGCATGGTTACGGATTAATGTTACAATTACTCCTTGTTCTTGGAGCAGATTTGCAACATTGTTGACTCAAATTCATGGCACAGTATAGCAGTTACTGAAGGTAAACAAATAGTATATATATGTGGGTGTTTATTCCTGGGCGGAAAAGTTTCCTAGTGAGTTTTTATGAATGTCGGGAAACTTTAGATCATCTTTGTCTCCGAATATCATCTGGCAGTCATTATCACCTTCATCCCATAGGCGCCTTGTTCAGAATAAGTGTGTGTAACTGATATGTCCTATGTGTTCATGTTGTCTCGGTGGTGGCCGCGGCATTGCGCTGATCACTCATCCAGGGAGGCCCTGCATGTCCTTGTCTGATCAAAAAAGTATGAATGTGATCCACAGAAACTCTCGATCCTGTAGGGCCAGGGCGACGTGAACCGCATAAACTCCCTTGAACTCGGAGTAAAATTCTGAGAAATAAGAAGGTGTTTATTACGAGTGTAATTTAATATATTACTATAATGTGTACTTAAATTTGAACATTTGCAGGGGTCCACATGGAGTGAACAAGCTTTCGCAATGCACAGTAACAAAAATATAAAAAATTCGGGTGCGTGGAAAGCCACGCGACAGTAGTGAAGCTTGGATTTTTTTAATTTTTCCATTTTTCAATTTTGGATTGTTGGATATTTTCAATTTTGGATTGTTGGATATTTTCAATTTTGGATTATTGGATATTTTCAATTTTGGATTATTGGATATTTTCAATTTTGGATTGTTGGATATTTTAATTTTGGGATTATGAAATTCTTTAATTTTGGATTTTTATATTTTTTAAATTTTGGATTTTTCATTTTGGATTTTTTATTGTTTAAATTTTCATTGAGTTGATTGTTTTCTGTGCAGTCCGTCACAGCCCCGTTATTTTCGTGACGATTTTCTTCGTAACGCAACTTTGGGTTAGCTGTCGATTTACTCACTTCAAAAAGAACTTCTGTTGTAAAACTGCTACAAGAAAGTCTCCCTCTGTAGTCAATGCTAACGGAGTTATGAAGGGCACTTATAGAAAGGTAATGCCATTGGGTATCGAAGTACGTCATATCACTTTAACGTAGAAATTGGTATTATTCGCAACAGGCTAGGATATGACCGCCTGCGAAGTTTTGGTTAGAGCACACGCAATACACCTGTGCTGGAGTAGTTGCCGCTCTGTATAGCAGACAGGGGATCTCAGCCGCCGTACAAGCGATAATAGAATAAGGAAGGGGAAACGGATTAGCCTATCTTTATAATGTTAAATACAATGTAGGCCTACATTTTCTCGTCGGCCTGGGTAGCGTATTTAGTGTCGCTGGGTTTGATCCTGGCCCAGGTCGATGTCGTTTATGTGTGTGCATAAATGTGATAGTAGACTTACTGGTCTGTAAAAGAACTCCTGCGGGACAAAATTCCGGCACATAGGCGACGGTCACAGGCCTAAGTTTCAGTACATAACCGTCGTTAAATAACCACATAGAACCACCTAACTTTTCTCAAAATCTACTATTAAGCTAGAGACTAGATCAAGATACCCATCCTGTATTAGTAGGCCTACCGAATAAAGGATTTTTCATATTTATTAACTGAAATGTTATTTTTTATTTAAAAAAACCACATTTTGAAGTACATTATGACCTGAAAATATTTTAGAGATTAACCGATTCAAAAATGGTTTTTTCAGTGTATGTAAAACATCTAAATAAACAAATGATAAAAAATTTAAGATTGTAGGTGAGAAAATGTAGGCCCTACCTCTTACATACAAAAAGTAAACTTTAATGTAAGTTTAACCTCTGCTGAGGTCATGACGGCCCGCATAGAGCTTGACGGGGCAAATCACAGTAAACAAAAGGAGCGTTTTACTGATATTATTAGTTTTCTGTTTTCTTGAATAAATTTGCAAAGAAGTATCTCGTGTGGGTATTTTCTGAAAAAGCGCTCAATGAGCACTATTCAAAATAGAAGGGTGTTCCATTTAAAATAAGAGTTCATAACAGAGGCAAAAGTTTCGCGTCTCATTATATTAATATTTTTTTTATTTTTTGGATTTTTAAGCGCGGTAATAAACCTCCGGGTTCCATAAAATAGATAATATTCCTTTTAGTTTGCTTAGGTATTGTCAATTGCCATTGAGCAAGTAAGTATTATTATTATTGTTATTATTATTATTGTTATTAGTATTATTATTGTTATTATTATTATTATTATTATTATTATTATTATTATTATTATTATTCCCATTTGCAGGTCCTCGTACTAGGTCTGAAAATTTTCCTTTCCATCACCTTCTATCGTTAGTTTCCCCTTTGAGTATTTTATTTTGTCCTTTAAATCGTATAGCAGTTGATTACTCCTAATCATTGAGTTGATTGTTTTCTGTGCAGTCCGTTCCGTCACACCTCACTAATTTCGTGACGATGTTGAGTGTGACACTAATTTCGTGACGAATTTTGAGCGTGACACAAGCTCTGGATTTACCCCTACCGCGGCTAAAGAAGTTTCAGTTCAAAAAAAAAAAAAAAAAAAAAATGCAATGCATACACAAACGACCTAAGTCCAATTCTAACAAGTTAATGCATTGTTCATTAACACGCCTTCATCGCACATACCCACACACCCCCTGCTCAATTTTCTTGTATCCATTGATCATCCCCACGCCCACCACACTTCCAATTTGCCATTTTTCGAATCCGAGTTGCTTGCCTTTAATAGAAATGTCTATTCTTTCCTGCTAGTGAGGCCCAACATGCTCGTCGCTCCGTATACGAAGCCGCAAAGGATCGCTATATATATTCTTCCTTCCATTCTTCCTTACCTCTCGAGAAAACCTACGAACTTGCTGTGTGCACTCAAAATAAATCAAAATGAAAAAATAATAAAGAAAATAAAGAAAGTGGCGCTAGAAAACAAGCAGATAGTTCTGTATGAATATACTCATACCACTGTCATTATGACCAAAGGTTAACATTGCACGTAATCACTTCTGGGATTCAAAGTTTAGTTAGAATTTTCTGTTTTAATTTTTTTTAAAGGAAGTTATCACGGGGGACATGGAAAAGACATGTTACAAAGAATTTTTCTCAAAACTCAACTAGTATGGTGCGAGTCAGATGGCTGCTTCACTTAAGATTTCTTTAAATTTCTCTAGATTTCACTAGCTGCCTTTGTTAGTTCTACATTACAGGACCAGTTGGGAAATGGATTTTGTACTGTACTTGGTGGTTCGGTAATTATTGTTGCGAGTCGGGTCAGTCAGACCCTTACTATACAATCAACATTACATTTTTCCCACACTTTCATTTATATTTTAAATATATTTTCTTTGTATTGTTTTTACATTTGAAATATGTGCTGTAAAACGAGCCGTGACCATAATGAGGGGTGCAGAACAATAAGATTGCGCACTTCAAGGCAATTCGTATCATTGTGCATAAATCAGTAGATTATATTTCTTTCAGTTATTAAAAGTACATAATAAGTGGTTTTTATCATAGGTAATCCCACGAGAGTTGACGAATTTATCTGATGCAACTCGTCAACTCGAGTTGGATTTATTAAGACTATTTCATGAATAAAATGTAACGGATTATACAAATAATAATTACTTTCGTGCTTTGTTGTATAAAAACAAAACTAACAGTTGTGAGATCACGGAATACTGTGAATCAACCATCCATGTATCGATTCGATCTACCCTGGTATAATCAGCTCTACCAATTGTGCATAGTTAACTTCATTCATGTAAGCTAACAGCAGAACTGAATAAAAGCACACGAACTGGCTTGCACCGAATCGAAATTGTGTTCTTAATCAATGTACATTTCTATTATTTCAATTTCCAAACAAGTTATGTTGCAGAAAATAATCTGATTTCACGCCGCTTAGTGGCGCCGCTGTTTATCACTGCATACTGATACTCGCGTCTCCAGTAACGAGCATACGGTTTTATGACGGTAAAACACCATCCTCGCGATTCCACAAGAATATTGCAAGATAAAAGGCCGTGATTGGACTATATCTGAGGAATGGCTAAACGTTATTGGTCAATATTAAACACGCGGCGTATGAGTTGAATAGTCAAACTAAAAAAATCAGAATAAAAATATTATATAAATGTATCGATCATTATTAAAAGAAGTCATATCTAATTTGGACACATTTCATGACAAGGAAAAAAAACTTTAAACATTTGGGTCAGTTTGACCCATAACATACTAAGTAGGGACCACAAATCCACCCCTACCAGTTGAGGGCCAAGTCTTCGCAGACTCCGTCCGACATAATAATGCAAACATTACATATTCAAAAGATGTCCGCAACTATTAATTACACTCTCTGTCGAATACAAATGACCCCGAAAGCCATAGTTCACAACTGCATCTTCTAGTGATGTTATGATCTTATATGACACTCTCTTGATGAATTATCATGTCCAAGTTTGTCCGTTATTGCATGTTGTGCTGTGGAGTTGAGCTTGTGTGAGCTAATTTCTGCTGACAGAAGAAGCTTGTCAGACTCATGACAAGATACGCATGATGAAATTAGCCTGGCGTCACTCCGCTATGATGAGAGGAAGCAACCCTTTTCACAATTTCCTTTCAAGATAGAATACGATACATGTGATAACAATATAGAAAGTACCGGTTTTTGTACTGTTGTTATGGCAATATAGATCTTACTAGATCTTACAACTTGAGAATGCCATAGACTTTGTATATGTAAATAACTTATAATTATCTGTAATAATACCAGGATTCGATAACAGGGTCTGTTGAAAATTTTCCCTACAGGTAATTTTCTCAGCAAATTGGTGCGTTCGCTTCTCTCACGCAGCGGGACCGGGAGGGATTCCTGGACTGAACAATTCACCTAGTTGGGGTTTTTCCTCACCTGTAAAACGAATGTCAGGTGCCTTTAGGCTCTTTGTGGTTCAGGAATATTACTTTCATCCCATCCCCGTCTTGTTCGGAATGAATGTGTGTGTGACTGGTGTGTCTCGTCATAAGTGCGTGTGTTGCCTCGGAGGTGGCCCCAACATTGGGCTGATCACTCACCCGAAGGGGCCCTCCTGGTCAAAAAGTATGTATGTGATCCAAAGAAAATCCAATTCCCGACCGGTCGCGGTCCAAAAAGGCCCGGGTGGCGCGGGCCACATAAACGTCTCAGCAAAACAAAGGGAAATAAAGAAAGAACTGGCAATTATTTTAGATATGTTAGTTTTGATTATTTGTACTTAAAAATGTGTAATTATTAAGACAAAGAGAAGTAGTTGAAATCCATGGAAGAACATCACCAAAATGTACTGTTCAACTTTTCCATTGATCATTAGAAAAGGAAGAACGTGTGAATTCAACTATTTAGCTCATATACCACTGCCGTGAGGGAGTTAGTAGCGTGGCTACCTTCACCCTCGCGGTCCGGGTTAGATTCCCGATCATGTTCGAAATTTTTCATAGGTGGAAAATTTCCGTCCCGAGTTCAAGACTAGATATTGTGTTGTCCCTTCATCCCCATCCCGCGAGAGACAATGGTAAATCTCCGCTGTATCATTCTTTCCTGAAATAGGCTCGGACGAGTCGTGGTCATTATCCCATCGGTGAAAATCAGAAAAAACCTATATCGGGGAATTACATTTTTCGGATCTTGGATTCGAGAATTGTACGGAAACCATGTAGAGATTTACGAGGTGAGTTTTCAGTTCAAAATGTTTGCAAAACGCGGGTGTTCCACGTGGCAGCTAACAATTACGTGAATAAACCACAGGTGTAAATATAGCCTGTTGCATAGGACTCCACAAAGTGAAACCACAGGCCAATTATTCTGTTAACGCTGCCGGAATTCCATGAGGGTGCAAACCCCCACTTGCACTGGCACACTTCCCCTCCCCACTATCACTTGTCGCTCTCTCTACTTTAATTATTATTCTCGATTTGGCCTACATATCCCGTGTTGAAATTGCAACCTTCGTCTGAACTGCAACCAGGGTTACTGGTTAGGAACTAGGCCTACCATTTTCAAAATACAATTCACATTATAAGGATTTTGTAAAATATTGGTTCTGATATTATAATTAAAGAAAATCGATATAAAAGCAGTTAGCCTACTCTGAATACACGATCTAAAATATTACAGAATGGATAGTTTCTCTACGTACAAAAACACAAACAAGTCCAAATTAAAATGGATGCCATCAAGTGCAATTAGGAAGAACTCTTTAATCCATATTTGCCCAGTTGACACTCGAATCTACACTTCCATTCAGTTTAGGATTCATGTGGAAAAGCCCTCTGATTTCGCTTTCACGTGGAAGTGGGTGAATGTGCATTTTAACGTATTTTGAATTCACTCTGTATTTCATAATTTATAAGTTAAATGAAGAGATCAATCCTGCAGATCAATTCTGAAGCGATAGTAAATAAGTAATTGATCCTTATAGTGGCCGTGGAGGCGATTATTTTTTGTAATAACTTCATGTCGAATTTCAGGATCAGAAATAATTATTTATTCACCAAATAAAGAAGTAGAGAGTATTTTTATACGAAGAGAAAGAAGCAGATTAATTTAATGTGCGAATTCTCCTAACTCCGTGGCGCTACATCCCTGAAGGGACAAGGCCTACCACCCGACCGCTGCGTCATCTATCATAGGCAGATGGCAGGATTGGGGGCATGTGGTCAGCATGCTGACATCCACGGTCGTCAATGGCGGTTTCCATGACCGGAGCCGCTAATTCTCTATCAAGCAGCTCCTCAATTTGAATCACGAGGCTGACCTCCCTACCTCAGAAAAATCTGAGGAGGTACTTATGATCGAACCCGGGCAGACGGATCTGTAGTCAGCGAAGCCGGCGGTCAATGTGATAGTTCTACTATAACTTAATTTCTCAACATTCTATCGTGAAGAAGTGGGAAGAAGAAACTAATATATTATTTTATTACTTGCCTCTCTTCTTGGGGCAAACTTTCCTCACACATGCACAAAACCCAACATTTCTATAGACCCTGTAACTACACATTGTGCTAGAGTCGAAGTTCCTTCAAAGTTACTGAAACAAGTGAAGAATTCGTAAGAATTCGCATAGAACGAAACTGCTACATTTCGCTTTCCAGCCCTGAATTACTAAACAGTAGTGAAAAAATACTTTTCTTCATTTAAAGCTCTTGAAGAAATAGTTAATTGCTCCTTAAAGAAATATAAGTTTAATTTCTAGGAAGTTGTGAGTATGCGAACGGAATTTCTCAGTATTTTTTACTCGACATTAGACATCTCTTCTTGGAATGTACACTTTCAATAACAAGATACTTATTATTAAACTTTAATTAATTTAATCTATTGTAAGGACCATATTAGCCTCCGGGCTTTATTGATCCACTCCCTGAGCAATATAAATCCAGCTTCCCACTAAAGTTTTGTTCATTAATATCAACATTTGAGAATGCATTATTATTGTTATTATTAATATAATTACTATTATTATTAATAGTAGTAGTAGTATTAATGGAACAACTACTACTATTTCTTGCTTCAATATCTACACTGTTGGGCATTTTTGAATACGGCAATCTTATAACTAGGGGGCGGATTTCTATGACCTAAAAAATAGGATATATGCATGCATTTATGACCTAAAAAACATTAAAATATGACCAATAAAATTTAAAATATGACTTTACCACTTACACATTATGTATATTTTTTTTAAAAGTACATTACAATTAATTTCATTAAAATATAATGTTAATTATTTAAAATATCTGTAAATTCTCAAAAAGTATCAGTATAATGCAAAATTTAAAAAATATAATATGAAACTTCAAAATTTCTTTAATATGCACACATATATGCCGAAAAATGACCTAAATATGCATATTCGTACTAAATATGCTACAACAGTTGAAAATTTTCTAAATATGCAGTTATATGCACAATAAAAGCCGTTCCATTTTCACCAGGATGCTTAAAATCGGGTTTAAATTAGTCGGAAACCTGAAATAATGCAAAGGGGAAAAATATGACATGTCATAGAAATCCGCCCCCTACTTATAATGGTTGAATGAATGGCGTACACTGTACCATGCGAATGATTAGGTAAAATGTCAAAAGCCCAATGGCTTAATGATCAAGCCTTCCAATTTGTGATGCTTTCATTATTTCCTGTAACATTCTTATTCATCAACTGTAGCGAAGCATTTCAAAATTCTTTGCTGAATGTTCATGGAGGCATCGTGTTTTATTAACATTATAGAGGTAGAGGCTCCAAGCTATCCTATCAGTGTTCTTGCTTTCAAGTTGATTATTCAATGGCGGCAAAATTAATTTCGTGACACAATGCATGAATTCTAAGAACTAGCACTCTTTAACAACAGTTTACTTTGTTTTATCTTTATGTAGTTGTTTGTATAAGTGACGAAACATGATTGTTTATTATAACTTAAACTTAATTTAAAGCTGTGCCAGTATAACTAAGAATCAAGGTGATTTCCATATAGGGCTATTGTGCTATATTGGATTATATTTAATATTTAGGCCTACTTTGAATATTACGTCAAGCATTCTAGACCTATATTGCATATTCATGAAATAAAAAACATTATTTATTAATATAATTTACTTCAGATAATTGTATAAAATATCTCAGCTTTCCACGTAATACTCACAATTGTGTTCAATAAATTGACCAAGCGATCTATTTGTGTAAGGCTTCTGAATTGCTAGGGATCCTGTATTCATATCCGGTTGATCCCACAGCTTATTTTCCATTAATGTCAGAAATGTCTGCTTTAACTCAGACCTATTTATACTTCTATGACAAAACAAAGTGTTCTCCATTGCTGGTAGAAAGCCCTTTACCTGACATGACACTAATAATTATTAATCCAACTGATTACTTTATGTTTCAGTTTTACTAGGAATTACTTGTGAATATCCTTTTTGATTATCTCTTTCTACCTTCAGGCCAAGGAGACTGACGAATTGTACTATCTTATTTTACAGTATATCTGCGAAATTCTTTAATATTTTTATGTGAGCTAACGGGCGTCCATAAGGTTATTTTGATATGGTGAATCATTGGTGATGCATTGTTATAGTACTAAATAATAAAAATGCAACATGAATTTTTCGTATTTATTAACTGTAAAATAATCAAAGTTGCTAGAATTTGTTATGCTT
This sequence comes from Ectobius pallidus, assembly GCA_964059195.1. Taxonomy (NCBI): domain Eukaryota; kingdom Metazoa; phylum Arthropoda; class Insecta; order Blattodea; family Ectobiidae; genus Ectobius; species Ectobius pallidus. The sequence continues at coordinate 42,991,364 of CAXKWD010000002.1, read as the reverse complement.
TACGGATATTATTTTATTTGCCTACCATTGACTTTCTTGTCCACCTCAGCTCATTTTACCATTTCCTGATGAACTAGATTTCTGAGTAAAGCATTTAGTAAAATCTGTTCTCAAGGGCAAAGGTAAGTCGATTGCAAAGCACCTAAATGCTGCTGGCCAAGTGTTAGAGCCTTTTCACACTTGGTCACTTGTGACGGTCACCGGCAAAGAAGCATTGGTTTAAGTGGGAACATTCACACTGGGTCACTTGTGACGGTCACCGCACGGTCACTTTTATTACGATTGCCAACAACTTAAGTTGTATACACATAATTCAGTTGTATAATCGAGCTCAGCGAAACAAGTTACCCAGCCATGAGTTTAGATTTGACTAATACTGAAAATTTTATAAGTCAAGTGGAATTGTAGACCTGCCATTTGGGATGTCAAAAGCGATAACAAATTGTTTTATCATGTAGCTACTGTTGGCAATAATAGCGGTGACCGTCACAAGTGACCCAGGTGTGAAAGGCCCTTAGACCACGGAAGGCGCAATCAACCAGCAGTTTTATCATTTAGGCCGTAGCACCGAAAAAGACTGTGAACTCGCATTCGGGAGGTACCGGATTCAAAGCCCAAAGTGGCCAATTTGATTGCTTTTTAATGGTTTCCCGAGTTGCGAAGACAACTGCCGGATTGGATATTTATTCACCACGACTCGATAGCTATTTCACCTAATTTCGTAAACACTAGGGTTCAATACCAGTTGAAAATGGACACAGCACAATATAACAGATACACATCCATATCTTCACGGCCTATTGGTAAACTTAAAGATCTTAAAATACGCGGTATGACCTCGTAGTTAAAGCGTGCATAAATAAATCTGAATTTTTATAAACAAGTGAAAGATTCGTGTCATGGACGTCGTGCAGCATCACAAAAAAATGCAATCGTTTCACGGAGATTCTGTTTACAGGTACGTGATAGTATAAATGAAAGGTTCTGATCGTATGTGTTTTATTGAAAGATTTATGGATGCACATTGCCGCAACTTCATAAAAATGTCAAAAATCGTAATTATTGTATTCTACCTGTCCGTCATTCTCGAACTGTGAAAGATGGATCTATAAATAATAGAGGTCAAATGCATAAACCGACATGAATCTGAATCTGCGAACAGCTTATAAACAATAATTCATAAGTTACTGTATCTATTATTTGAAAAGTTCGTTCTCCCAGTGACACTTTTTCGAGTCACAATACAAATAATCATCCAGCAATAGCAGACTGACGTTTGTGTAATTGTCCCTGACAGAAACATGACGAATTATTTTTGCCATCAGAGAATCTAAATATGACGAATTAGGTTAAAATAAATCGCAGAGCTCGCTACATTCAAGCACATGAGTTGAGACCGTATATTATCTATACCAACATATTGATTGTGTTTATTCTGAGATATTGTAATCTCATTTATACTCATTGTTATAAGAACTCCTTTTATGGTTAGCTTTCTCTTTCTAATCAACCTGTTTCTCAAACCCGCCACACTTCATGTGTGACTATAATTTCAGGAAGCAGTAAGGAACTTCAGATTTTTTAATTCTATTACACAGACCAACAGCCATTTTGGTTCCTTAGAATTTATACCTATTCCTGGGTATATTTAGGTCGTTGATGTCAAATGTGCCATTAGTTTTGCCCTAGTTTTAATTTGTGAGATATGGTATTACCATTATGCATATTATCCCCCTTTAGGTTTGATATAAATAAAAAGTGCCTATTTTTAGCTTCTAAATCACGTGAAGAAAAAAGCAACACGCTAACATTATATTAACATTATAATAACAATATAGCATGGGGTCTGTCAAAAAATTGATATCACATATTGTACGGTCGTTTATGACTTATAAGCTGTCAATCTGAGGGCCAAAAATAATCCAGCTTTTAGTTTTTCTGTACTTCGCACAGTTTTCGTCCTACGGGTCCAAAGTATGGTAAAGAACCCTCACTAGGTATATTATCAAGCAAGATTTTGTTTCGCGAAAGAAGTTACAAGTTAATGGCACTCTATATAAAAGTAGAAAAAAACTGTTTACATATTTGGAATAAGCACACCATGTATAGCCAAAATCCAGTAAAACATATGAGTGAGACACCAAACAAAAAATTATTTTTTTGTTGGGCTGTGTTATTTACTTATTTATGACTGGTGGACATATTTTTTTCTCTTTCCCAGCCTCCTTTTCTAGTCACTTCATATTTTATTCCAGACACCGAGCGAGCAGGAAACACTAATATAGGAAAAGCGTCTGGACAGAAACCATAGCACAGAACTTTAACATTTGTTCTTCCTTTAGAATGACACCCCTATAATCCAAAAAATAGACCAGTTTTAATGGAGAGCCATCTCCTTAGCCGCGTTTGGTAAGGCCTTGGAGCGTAGTGAAGGGGTTCGTGTCCCCTTTGGGCATTGGGTGTTTGTATATGTCAAGGAAAGCACAACAGAGAAAATGCAAGATAAATAGACAAAAAAATAGTCAAAATAAATAAATAAATAACGGGACTAAATATCATTCTAGATCACAAAGACACCAGACACTGTCTCTATGGTTATCTGATCCAGGGAATGTAAGAAACCTTTTGTTATGAATATATGACTGATCGGTCGACAATGAGATAGAAATTGTCAGTGTGGTAAGGAGACATTCAAAATGGAAATGTTATGCAATAATAAATTTGCGGAACAGATTTGTTTTAGAATGTCTAAACCACTATCTAAATTACCGATAAGTGCTATACTTATTGTAATGTATACACAACGCTTCGGTTGGAAATAGGCACAGAGATTAATATAAATAAGTGACCAGGTGTTCTTTCTCTGTACTAATGTATATGCAAATCGTTTAGCAAATAGGCTACACCTGTTGCAACTCTCGCTTCGCTATAGAGAATTTAATTATCACATCCTTTTAAATGTTAAACTGAATATATTGGCAATCTATGAGATACTGCTCCCGATGTTAATTTATGTAGACTAATCTTTATTCGTTATTTTTAATGTAGTCTCTTGAGTAACTAACTGTATTTCGTGATCGTTTAAAACAATCCTACAACTTAAAATACAAATTCTTAAATTTATAACCAATTAATTTAAAAAAATTAAGTACATTTTAAAGTTATTGATCGGAATTATATTTTAAATATTAAAATATTCAACACTTGAGTGTACTTTGTACTAACACATAAATTAGTAAAAAAGATTTCCCCTTCTCTTGAAATAAAAAACGGAATAAGTTGTAGTGCAACTGGTTATATATTTTTGATAACTGAATTTGTGTGAAATTATCATTGCTTCAAACGTCTGCAATAATATTATTTTCCAACCTGAAGTAATATGGAAATTTTAACTTCTTAAATGACTATTTCAAAATGCAGTGCAGAAAGAAAATAAGCCTACTGATTTTTTCTCATAAAATAATTGAGGATTCGTACAGCCAACAAGCTAGGCTCATATTTAATATCACTATTCATACACTTATTAAAATATTTATCATGATTGCTGTGCATTCAATACATGGGCCTATGTAGCTCTACATATTTTATTATTATCTCAAAATATTTAATTATTCATCTCCTTTGATATTCTCACTTCCATTATTGTAACATGTATAAGGAAATAAACACCTGTAAATTGTGGAATGGAAAAGGAAAAAATCTGAAAGATAGAGGAGACGCTGATTAAGACGAACTATTTCCATTCCTGTTCCCAACCTCGCAATAAATAAAATAACAACATATTGCAAAATTAGGTGAACTGCGGAAATAGGATCGTTTGCTACATACGCCCAAATCACCTATTCGGTATTAATAGTCAATGGTTTGATCAACATTTTTTTTTATGAATTGCAATTTGATGTTTGCACAAGAGCGACTGGTCACTGAGTTGGATATCCCTGGTCTAGAATATGAGAGCTGTTCACTTATTTCCTTAATCGACGAAGAGCTCCTGTACTCTCGATATTGCTGGGTGTAACTGTTTACATATTCATATATGAGGCAGTGTATAACGAAAACTGTTTGCACAAGTATAGCAGGCAGAGTTCTCAGGTTCAGATATTGCACCGGCACAATTTTTAATTTCAAAGGTCAAGAGTCTTTAACTGAACATACACACGTGAATATTGCAACTTTTGAATCAAACGTTATTTCCGAGAAATGTAATATCACAAATCCATAGCCAATATATTTTTCCTGCTTTCAATATTCATTTCAGGCAGTTTAGAATTCCTCTTCAATTACGTAATCACTGTTTAATAAGAAACTTCTATCTAGAGTTCTACTCCAAAAATCCTCGTGGTAAAATAAATGTCCAGTTCTTCAGTAAATTGTGAACTTTGTTCATAATAGTGTATTTAACTTTGGTTTAGTTAGGTATACATTGCCGAGCTTAACTGCATGGTAGTCATTTACACTAAAGAATGATTAACGGGTTACAGTCCCAAACATGTCAGCTAATTGGTTCAATTACAATGCGCATTTCATAATCAGTCATTGTTCAGCCATCCAACTTTAAATCTCTTATATCATATTATTGTCGATCAATTTTATGAAAAGATTTATAACAAACACTTCTTACATTGTATATGTTACCAATAAGGCATTCTATAAAATGATTAGGCATTATGTAGAATACGAGTATGTAAGCATTATGTAGAATGCAAAAAATGAGTGGGTAAAGAATGAAATATAAATTGTTTCGCACATTTCTATGCATTTTATAGAAAGACAAAACCGAAGCAGGCACAGTATTAGATTAGACTATTTCGTATTTAGATTCAAAATCAATTTCAAAGTATATTTTGCATATTCAAGTATTCTTATTTATAGAACAGTTTCAGAAAAATGTTACATTTAAATTTTAAGTGACACTCAACACTCCCTTCTTGCACTAATAAGACTCAAGTTGCCTATTAATATTTTTAAAACATAATTTGAAATTTTTAACTTTCTGAGGATATCTCAATCTGTATGAAACATTACATTCTTCTTTAAAATTTGTTGTTGCATTTAGACTCCTTACCGTGACAGAGGCTGTACATACATGTTGCCACTATTAAATAATTAATCCTATTGTCTTCTGAACACGCTTAACTAAAGGATCAACCCATGCCCCCTCGGAACACTTCTAACTTGGAAATATCCGCCTCAACATGACGGTGTAATATTAAAGCTATCCTGTTAACAAATCACTTGCAGAAACTCGGAATAGTAGAAAGACAGAAGGACATACAGACAGACAGACAGGATGTCATACATGCTGACAGACAGACGTATTTTTAATTAAATGGGGTTTCTTCATCTCAGCGGACCTTAATGTTTCTGGTGAAATTTCAGAAATTTCATTTCGTAGCGAGAACACAATAATTCATCTAATTATAGAATCGATCGAAAACAGCACTTTCAATCTTTTATGGATAGCTAACTTAATTTTTAAAATAAAGGTACTCACTTAAGTGGAAATAGTAGACCTGGTACAAAACGTCTTTACTTTGGTTCTTCTAGCATTTACACATTTTTCTGAAGATTTTCATAAACGTCACCTTACAATCGAAAAGTTTTTTTTTCTTTTTATCATTTCGAGCCTTGAAAGCAAAGATTACATCTAAGTCAAAAGAGCCTTTCTGTTTATGTATAGTCTACTTAATTCAGATTTTACTTGCAAAAGAAGTCCATTAACTTTAAAGCTATAACAGTTAAACGGTTTTGTTTCTTTCCTCAAGGACTGTCTTTGTAACTCTCTAAAGTAATTACCATTTGCCTCTTTTCTCTGAGAGTTTTGCACTTTTTTAACTACTGAACGTCAGAGGTAGTCTTTTTATATCAAAACAACTGCATAATCTGACTTTCAAAAGCGGTTCCCTCAGATGCACCCTTTTCTGAAGCTTACGACTTGAAGAGGCCTTAATTCCTCTTTTGGTGAAGCTCAGTAACAGCAACTATAAAAATTCAGGAGAAACAATGACAAGATGATGATGATGATAATAACAATAATAGTATAATTACACTATATTATTATATAGGCCAATTTCTGTTTACAGCATACAGATGTAGGCGTCATGCCACAGAAGTTTCATGTAACTAACAGAAACCAGTTGCATAATTTTTTTTTTTAAATCTGTGAAAGTTTATAGACAAATATCAATTAATAATTTTTAACCTAGTTTTAAAACTTATAAAAAATTATCTGATCCTCTTTAAATACTGAGGTGAAATAATGTGTATTTTTAATCTAGTATTCATCGGTGACTTGTTGAATATCGTGAAATTGCGTTTTTAAAAAGTAAATGATCTCTGTTACGAATAAGATCTACTTGATACTGTCCGTCAGTACTGAAATCTCCACCATTATCGACGACAGAGGACATCACACAACTGTGACCTACAGTGCTTTTTCCTGGTAACGTTAAAACTCTTTCTAATGTTCTGTCAAATAGTTTCTTTTATACAATTATGGCTTACTGGTGAAAAACGTATCTTCAATTTTGACTCATGATGACTATATAGCCGAAAGCCCTAGGGGAAGAATGTTTAAACAAAAAAGTTACGAGAGCAATGAGCTTCGGGAATCAAATCTGCAAGTTACACTGCCTTTTAAAAAATAAAAATAATATAATACAATTGGGAAAATGAAATATTATTGTAGTTTTACAATCTAAACAAAAGCCTGAAAATTTCCCTGTGTAAGAAACATTCAAGCGCAGTCATTATAAACTGAAAACTTAAACATAAAAACATTTAAATGTTGTTCTTTCTTTCTTATTTATCATTTACTTATCTCTCAGGGAAGTAAGACCAAGATACCCACAGAGCGTCATGTACCTAAGTATGGCCTAAATTTTAATCTGCATATTTATAATTCCTTCTAATTTACAAGAAAAACCAAGGGTTTTATCAGTTGGTGATCTTTCAATTAAATTTTATATAAACTGTAAAAGCTGCAAAGTTTGTTTGATACAGATTATATCGTATATTATACTTTTCATTCGTTTAGTTTTTTTTTAACCTGATACTGTCGTTCATAAAAGATTAGAATATTAGGTCTATTTCTAATATACCTAATAATATTTTAATAGTATTAATGTTAATAATAATAAAAGTTTTAATTTTAATATATTTTTTAAATACAGGGGTCGCGAACCACACTTGAAGGAATCGCTGGCCTAAATAGTACCATAAATGGAACAGAATCGATACAAGCGTTTCAGTAATTACACATATTCTACGAGCCTCCAGGCAAGTTTTCCCTAAATAATACTCATAGTCTCTTATGAGTAGGGACCGGATTTTTAGGTTTTTAAAAACTCTGTTTTAGGTTTTCCATTACGTGAAATAGTTTTTTTTAGGTTTTTTGTCCAAAATATCGTTTTTGGGTAGAATAATTGGTTTAATGAATCTGATTGTGCTACATAGGATTCAATACATAATACTTGTAAAGTTTATTTTAACAAAATTGACTTAAATTTGTGTAAATTTGCTTTAGGACAATATTATACAACTGAAGAAAGAAAGCATAAACAATCAAAAGAAACAGTGAAAATAAGTTTCCCTTACATTTTATTACAGGGCAGTAATAAAAGCTAACAAGCGCTTTAAAACAGAGAAATCTATATCCTATATCTATACACACGGCAACAATGGTTGTTCGTACGAATATTTTAAAAGGAATACACCGGTACTCTTACACTTCCTCTCTGGATACTGTCCATCCTAGACGACAATGGGTTGAACGAAACGCTGGTGGTATTAATTTTAACCCGACACAAATTATTGTCTCTCTGCAAAATTTCGATTTCTCAAAAACTAGGCAAAAAAGTAGCCTAAATTAGATATTTTAGGTTTTATATCCCATTTAGGTATATTTAGGTTTTTATACCCATTTAGGTATATTTAGGTGCCACAGAATTAATGTGGGTGAATCCTATGGACGTGATTCGAAAAAGTGTATGAGCGCTTTTTGTTTTGGAAGTAAGGAAAAAAATAGGTAAAAACCTAAGAATCCGGTCCCTACTTATGAGGTCCTTGTGAAAGCACTGATAGATATTTTGTGCATTTGAATACCATGAAACCATGGTAACTAGTGAATCAGAAGCAAAGCAGACCGATGAAACTGGAGACAGTCATGTTATATAGCAAATGCTCCCGAGGTAGTCAATTAATGCTTCAAGTTACCCTCCACATCGAGTACAATAACAAACAGTACAGAGATAATGGCAGTCGTGCTGTGGGTTGATTAATCCATTGTATAATTCCAGTAGAACATCTCAATTGCCTATTTCGCAGTATTACACTTGATATTCGAGATATTAGCCCTACTGTAGCTTAGCTTTTCCTTTTAGTAATCACTTGTAAGGCCTATGTACGCTATAATAGTTATTTTGAAACAATCGAAGGTAAAAGAAACACTTTTAACGTTAGACGATATTAATTAAAAGGAGAAAATTATGATACTCCAGGGTGACCTACTTTGATTGCTTCACGTGGAAAATACTCGTTTAAAATAATTGCCTATGATTATTAAATAGTCTCAGTCTGATATAAATTGAAAAAAGTTAAAATTCATTACGACTTTTTAAATGCCAAATCTCTCACGGTGATCGCAAATATGTCATACTTGTTGGTTGAAAAGCGTTGTCCATTCCATCTCTTACATTGGCAGCTATGTACAAGAAATCAATAACCTCGTCTGCGCAAGTGGATCATAGGTGGCAGGAGGGTTCATCGAACAGCTGTATAGCTCCCATAATGACTGCAGCGTACGTATAAAAATTATTTCACAAATATTAACGCCTGTCTAAAAATAGCGTATGCTACACGTGTTAAAATGATTTTATTTTGCTCGTAACGTGTCTAGTCGCAAAATAAAATACTTCTTTTAGCTCCAGTATCATAAATATATTTTTTGTTCGACCATACTATTTTATATCATAATGTGATGTAATGGTACCACAATGATATCCATTAAAGTACACAATTTCAATTTAACACTATTGTCCAAGTATAGATTAATATCGTACGGAACTACCTTGAAAGTAACAGTCCAAGCTACACATTAAACAACCTGTATTTAAAATAGCAAATTCTGTTCATGTTACTTTTAATACTATACTAAATTGAGTTCATTTAATGTGCTTTAATGTGAGTTGCTTTGAGGTTAAAGCGCCAAGAAAGGCACTGAACTGTCTGTACGCTGTTCATTTGCCATCTATCGCAAAAGACTAGAATTTACTAACAGCTGATCGCAGAGTTCAGCCGAGTCGTTTGTTAGGTGAATTAGAAGATACTCTAAAAACTCAAAACTCAGACATTTAATTATAGTGGAACAAAAACAGTCGATGCAACTTGCCCATTAATGGTAATTAAGAAGCTCATAAATTATGCATCTCTCTGCGCTTGACTTACAGTTTTACATTTACATTTATTAACATTACTTACTTAAATTACATTATTATCATTATTACATATTTAATACAAGTAAAAACAAATAAAACCAAACATGCCCTTATATGAGCAACGCTCGTGTTTAGGGGATATAATAGATTAAACAACATAAACAACATACTCTCGTCTTTATGAATACCATTAAATGCTCGTTGCAAAATATATTATTGTGTTATAACCCGTGTGGGTCTATATTTTTACTTTACCTGCTGGATAAACCATTTTTTCAGCTGTATTTATACTCCTTTTAGCTACGACGCCATATCAGGAGTTCAAGATCTGTGTCTACACCGGAGGGTAGGCCAAGGAACTATCGAATGTCAATTATTTTTTATTGTTAGTGTATTTTATGGATTAAATTTGAACTGATATTAATTAAAATGGATATGATACAGGACGAAATAGTGAGGATGATTCATGTGAACGGCCTTAATATTTAATCACACTAATGGGAGTGAAGGCTATATTCAGGTTACGAGGACATTTTAATAGTCATTAAAATCTCATTGAAATGGAGGAAACTTACGCCACTTTTACCTGATTTTAATTGAATACCTAGGATAAAAGGGTAAAATGAATTTTCTCTATTATGACACTTGCCTTAAAAATAAAAATATAAAAAAATAATAAATAAAATAATAATAATAATAATAATAATAATAATAATAATAATAATAATAATAATAATAATAATAATAGCAGGTGCCAGCGGCTTCGCCTGCGATTATTTACCCAAGTGCTAGATGTTTTATTTAATTCATTTATTTAGCAGAAAAATAATGAAAACATTATAATTATTAACATTAACTCGTTTTTACATAAATTGCATAAATTTTATTCTTAATTACAAAAAACTTACAAATTACAAAAAAACCCACACAGTGAGTTTCGTCCAAATCATCACATTAAAATGCTCTCCCATTTAGGAATGCATTCATGATCCCCTTCTATGTGGAAAGAATTAGATCTCTGCGAGTCGTAAGTAAATGAATTAAGATAGTTGCCAGCAAACCCACCTTCAATTAATTTCACAATTTACTGAATACAGTCTTCTTAATAAGTAGCGTTGGATGCATACGGAAACACAAGATCAAATATTATATTAGGTATACATTTTTAAGTCAAATGCTCCAAATCGATAGTTGACAAAGATTTCTAAGGAACCTGCATGCAGAATTTACTAAAAGAACTTAATGATAAATGTTTAAAAAGGACATGATAAGCCGTTTTTCAGAATTTTACCACTGTTAACTTATCAATCTCTTTTCAAGGTAATGCAGTTTTCTTAGAAAAATTGTAGATGAACTTCGTCATCAGCATTTCAAATTTGTATCCTTCACCCCTGTTAAATTTTTCTTATTGTGAAGGCATGTGTCATGATAGGAAAAAATATATTTTGCCCCCTGAGATATGCTGGATAGCCAGTCAATAGTGGCAGTTGATAGTGGCAGTGAGATTCTGCTGTTTTTTGCCTTTTTAAAAATAAACTTTCTATATTCATACATAATTAAATGTATTCATGGGATGATGAATTTTGCTTAAAGATCTGTGTGCGTAGGAATACACAATAGGCCTAACTCCACAACTATTCAATAATCATTCTTTTTTCCAAGATATCATGTCTTTCAACCATCTCACCGTAATCACATTAGATTATTTTAGTTAAAATCTGTAAAAATTCAGAAACACTTCCCAGGAAGACTTATCAGTTACGATATTTTTCCTTAAACGCCTACATTTTATTACAATATTCGATTATTTTTAATGTACGAATTGTGTAAGGGGGTAGTTTGCGAGACTAAATATGTGATATTCGTTGTGATGTTCCAAACGTAACCGAATATCCCTGCATCTTCTCTGAAGTAGGAAGAGATTAATTATTTTTTAAATTAAATTACCGTCGAAATGCTAATTAACTGGATACATTTTGGGGAGGGGGGATTTATTCAGTGATGTGGGCTGAAGTCTTAAGCACTTAAAATGTGCTTGGCTGACTTTTTTATTTGCCAATAAAATACTCTCAATGAAGGATAACAATGACAGCAGAGTTCTTTGGATTTATTACATCCAGCCGCTAATAAAACTCTTCTCTGTGTGCTTCCGCACTATACGTAACGAAATCCTATCTTCTGTCGCTAGGCATAACAAGATTAAGGAAAGGGCACTTGGGATAGCTGCATATAGCTTCAACTTGGGCGGATAGACCAGAACACAGTTTATTCAGCCTGAATACCAACGAATATACTTTCATCTTCAGAAAAGTTAAAATGCTGTTGCAAAAAGCTAACTGCGATTGTACGTGTATTATATTATTAAAACTTGAACATTATGATTCAATCCCTTATTTTTCAAAATGCATAACTATACAAATATTTTTTTTTTCAAAATTATTACTTTTCGTAGTGTATGGACACATCGTTTTGTGTAAAAATTCCTCTTCTCCAACAAAAATAACAGTCACAATTTCTACTGAATATCTGGTTAATTGTAATAACCCCAAGTACTTTTCTTAACCCACTACCCCTACAGATGGTGGGTTTAAATCTACAGAGGCTATACAATAATTAATCAACTACAGAAATAAATGAGACCAGGTAAACAGATGTAACAAAGTGCCAGAATTCTTTGTTTAATCAGTGATAATTGCAATTATGATATACAGAGAATAAGTTATTTTTGTAATCTATCTCCGAGTTAAGCTCCAGATCGATTCATTAAGCAGGGCTTGCGGAAGAACAAAGGTCTAAAGTTTGATACTTAACCTTAATTCATACTCGTATACACTGATATAAGAAATTCTTAAAATATGTGAGCATTTCACAAAATGAACTGCCAAAGAACTCCGCTTAATGTATGTAGACCTAATCATTTCACAGTAGTATACTTCTATTCATTTCAACTTGATCAACAAAATAAACATCTGACTGCATTGGAGTCAAGCCCTCAATGATATCAAAGCGGCTTTGTAGTATAAATAGTCATGATTTCCCATTTAAAAAGCATGCGATCTTTAATTAGTCGTTATTCCGGTACCGGTCAACCGATTTGGTCCAAAATAAATAGGTTTCTTGCCATGGGCATGCGTATACGAAGTTTCATGAAAATCTGATAAAGTGTATTTGAGTTATCGCGCGTACAGACACACGGACGGACGGACAGACATTTTCACGTCCCGCACACAATCCCATAAAGTGCCATACTGGCACTTAATATAATAATAATAATAATAATAATAATAATAATCTAGGTTTATTATAGAACATTTAAAGTTTTGCAGTTATAATTAGCTGAAGAAGTACGCCAACTCATCAACAAACATTCTGACCTTTCTGATCTTGCATGTGTAATTGTCACCATTATTTATAACTACAGCACATCTTAGAACGCATTGAGCTTCAACTGCACTAGTTCAAAAAAAATCTAGGCAAAACATGCCAAAGTTTTACCAATTACGATAAGAGCAAAGCATTCTAGTGCAGATTGTCTCTTGTGATTAAACTCAACTTAAGTGGCTATGCTATATCTTCTAAAGAGAAAAGCACAAGAAGTTATTATGTCAAGCAAGACTAGTGCATTGTTCAGAGCAGCAGTTTCAAGACTAACGCAAGAAGTGACACTATCAGGAATTATTGTGCCATACATATAAACAGAAACTAATCCGATTTGGTGTTCAAAATGTAAGAAATTCATAAGTCGCTTTCGTCTAAATCATCCACAGCCTTATCTCACTTGTCACGTTATCATAAAACATTTATTTTCTTATACCCTAAAACCAGTGCAAGCAGTGAGACAAAAATGCGTTTTGCAATGTAAACACAATTTTTTGCTGGCAGGACAACGAAGTCAGACATGCACCTCCTTATTCCTGCAAAATATTAGTAAAAAAAATTAAGGACGCATTTATGTATGAAAATTATTTCATTAAAAAAAATTAAATATCCAATCCTATTGTCCGTATCGATATCACATAATTTCCAGCAGTCGTTTTTTATGCATAAAGTCAGAATATTAGAGTTAAATAGTTAAGCGGTTACATACACTTCATACCATAGCCTATTTATTTAAAACATATCATGCTTTATAAAAACTGTTTTCTCTCCATATTAAAATAAAAATATATATATCATTCCTTATTAGCTTGTATTTTGAATTATCAAAATTGTCAATGTGAAATTTCACAAAACTGATGTTTAAAAATTTACTCACTAAAACTTCAATAAACAATATAATTTTTCTCATAAAGGTAACAATATCAACAAGTGTAGCAGATTTGTTAAAATAATATATGCACTGCAATAAAAAAATAGATACTTATTTTTTAAAAATCTTCCTTATCAATTTTTTAAATTTATTTCTGTGAAAGATATAATATAAATAGATATGTAGTTTATTGATCATTCAATAAAGAAGACCCATGCCAAATTCTTAACTATCGTTTTGTTCAACCATACTGTAATACGCATATTTCATGTGACGTGACAGTGTCTGTATACATTGCATACATTGAAGTACACAATTTCATTATAACACTGTTGTCCAACTATGGATTAATATCGCATCAATTCAAACTGCATAATGAATAACTTTAATTTAAAATAAAATCGATTATGTTCGTTTTAATTTTGTTGTACTAAATTGAGTTCATTTCGTGTGTTCTAACGTGCATTGATTTGAGGTTAAAACGCCAAGAGAGGCCCTGAGGTGCCCGCATGCGGTCATTTGCCATCTTTAACAAAAGAAGAGAAATTACTAAGAGCTGATCGCCGAGGCCAGCCGAGAGCCGTTTGATGATAAATTACAAGATATTCTAAAAACTCAAAACTTAGATAATTAATTCTGGGTGAACAAAAACGGTCGTATGCAAGTTGCGTATAATTCTAATTAAGTCACCTAAACGAAAATTATGAAACGAGCGCAGCCCACTATAATAATAATGTTTTATTTTGCCTGGCATAGTTAAGGCCATAGGGCCTTATCTTCCACTCAACCAGGATAAATACAAAATGCATTAAAAGAAATCTACAAAAAACAAATACAATATCATACATAATAAAATAAAATGCTAGCAATAAATAATAATACAGTATTGATCTGCCTATATTAAAACATAAGATAAAAATGCGTCCAATAATATGCAGAGAAAACAAAGTGAATTAATAAATTATATATTAATTGGATGTGTGTGTATAATTATAATATTATACTATAATAGACACTAAAATTGATAGGTTCACTGCTTAATGTACTATTAAATTTTAAAGTTTTGATTTATGTTTTGAATAATACAATGGTGAGAAAATGAACTTGCAGATTTTAAAATTGTAGGCCTATTTGCACCCTAAAATACATATTATATAGGCCTATAATTTGGTTAGTTTTATAGATGCCTTTAAAATATTTCACAGATAACTAGCATAACAATAATTTTAAAAAAATGAAAGTTTCTGAAATGAAAGTGTATGTAACTTTCTGTGAGAACTCACTCACATGTAACATAATATATATGTCACTGAGCATCTGCTTGACGGGAAAATATTAACAGACACAGTATGACGAAAGCAGGGTGACAGCCTCAGGGAATAGCTGGGCTTGGACTAACAAGTGTCTCTGAAGAGGCAGAACATAACCTCTCCACCGACCTCCAGAAACACCACAACGAAATATGATCCTCATTTCAAAGTCATAAAGGCTTCTATGTCATTTACACTCACCTGCATGCAACGGTATTTGTTCTGCAGCTTACATAAGCTTTTACTCATGCCTTTACTCCTTGTTTACGCTTGGGGACTGGGGAGATAGCACTGCTTTCATGATTATTACCTCAATGTGATGAACTCTCGATTTAATTTTCTCCCCATTTTAATACTCAATTCCTATGAATCAAGAGTCCATTTACTACTGATCGATTATCGAATACATTATTTCCACATTATTACGCTGGAACCTATTTATGATTTTATTCGTTGTTCGTTCCTAAACATAAAAATTCCATTTCCAGGTACAACTTTATTAAAATTACATTTCATACCCTTCCTAACCTATTTGCATCAACATTATTTTCCCATTACTTGGTGACAGGCGACTGAATGATTTTATTTACCTCTGATCTTTACTGCGCCACAGCTCCCTAAAATGTTAATAAAATAGTTAAATAAAACCGTGTTCAGGATGAGTTTGTTATTGCTTGGAAATAATTTTATGTACGGTGACCATATTTCTGTTAGTGAAATTCGGGATTTTTTTTATCAATACCCTCTTATCTCCAAAACTTCCTACATTCTTTTGCTATGAAACATTATTATTAAACCAATATCCAAATAATTTCACATGGTACAAGTAGCACAGCAGCACAGGTAGAGTGGGTATAATAAGTACAAAGACTTTTTCCTATTTTCAATTAATCAACAAGACGTACACTGCAATAACTGATGGTCAGAGTTAAAAAGAAATTAAAAAAAAAAACATATTAAGTTGTTAATAAGTTATGTTCACTCTCATTACTTTTCTTCAGTGTTCATACAGAAAGATGGTTAGGGTTCTTTCCAATTATATTTCTCTGACGAAGCTTTTAAAAGGTTCTTGTCTTTCTTGAAGTTTTCGTACAAGTTGAAAAGTTCACAATTTTTCTTCCTTCTTTGACTGTTGTATAAAACCGTATTTTTCTTCTTTTTGATGGTTTTCCCTAAAATCGGGACCGTCTCGATTTTCTCGGGACGTATGATCACCAAATTTGTATGCGATTTGGTCTTTCGAAATTCACATAATCCTCTGTATAACATTTAGATATAAAGTTCCGATATATACGGTATATTGAGTGTATCCTAGGGTCAACTGTTTCTATTTACATTATTTAAACTACATTACTGAGGGGCAAAATATAGGCTATTTTACAGAATTACCGTATCGTGAAGAATGCTGATACTGGATTACTAAACGCGTAAAGTGAATGCGTGCAAATTACTAGAGACATGTAAACAGAGAACTTGATGGATGCAGTTTGGTTGTATCTAACGAGGGTGGCCCTGACCTTCAGGGTGACGAACACTAACCTCTTCACATTTCATTTGAAGAAAAGCACAATGCCGAGGGGCAAGTGATTAATTAGATTGGTATACGAAACAAAATTAATATTAATCGACAGAACAAAAATTATACTTTTTAGACCACTTTTCATGTAGAATATGGATATACCGTTCGTTTTTCACACCACGTACAGATTTTAAATTACACATAATACATTAACTTGATAGAAATAAAGATACATTTAAGTAAGTTGCACGCCATGCACGATTTCACCCATTGCTCTGCACTTACAAATATGCTATGCGGGTTTTCTAGTCGAAACTTACAGGCGTTGCTATGGATGATTTGGCCTATTGCTCTGCTGATACAAATATGCTATGCGGGTTTTCTAGTCGTAAGTTTCAGGCGTCATCTGAGCTGGAAGACGAAATACTTAGGCTGGAAAAAGTACTCTGCGAATTTCATAGTTGAGACACGGCGATGCATACTAAAAGCTATATATATATTATATTATATTTTTCAAATAACTCCTCTTTCAATAGTAGTACACTGATTCAGTTTATTGTCTATTAATGTTTTTACATCATATCTCTAAAACTTCTGTTCAATTTCACATATAGCCTAACTGCATAGTTATAACGTGGTTTGTATTGTACCTCTGGCCGAGTTGAAGAGCAGGCCTGAAGGCCTAAAATAAATAAGATAAGATAAGATAAAATTAATATAAATAAAATGAAAGTTCTACATTTTTGTTAAGGGCCAGAACTTAATGCTCAAGAAGATGAAATATGGATGCATAGATTTTCAAAATATGCTCCAGAAAAAATGAAGTATCCTCTATTGTTTAAGTATTTTAATACATTACGTTCTTTTAGCTGATTCAAAAAGTAGACTTTTATAAATTACATTACAAAACTTTTTAAAAAAACAAGGTCAATATAACACATTTGAGTAAAATTATTAAACTTAATAAAGTGAAACGTCACTTTAATATTATACAATCAATTCCGAAAACATTAATCTATGTACTTAAAAAAAACAAGGTCAATATAACACATTTGGGTAAACTGAAAACTAATAAAGTTCAACGTCACTTTAATATTATACAATCAATTCCGAAAACATTAATCTATGTACTGCCAATTATTATCGTACAGTCGGTTCTCAAAACATTCACTTAGCAAATATACTCTAAGGGTGGCGTGCACCAAACTCATGCCATTTACTCTTTTAGTAAGCCTTACTTCTTTAGTTCTAACTACTTTAGTAAGCTACTCTTTTAGTAACCGTACTCTTTTAGTAAGGACGGCGTGCACCAACCAGGAGTAAACTAAACTCGGCGGCTTTGAACATAGAGGAATGTACTAAAGAAGTAAAAATTTTATTTACTCCCAGAGTAAATGAACTTACTCCACAAGTGGTGGAGAGCACCAACACGGAGTACGTTACTAACGTAGTAAGTTGTGGAGTAAATAAGGCCAATATTTACTCCTACTCAGGGGGTGGAGTAAAGTTGTGGAGTAAGTGTGTTCTGTGGCATTTGCGTGAGTTATGGGTTACATATCACTTTAAATGGATTACATAGTTCAAACTGAGGATAAGTTATTGAGATGAAGAAGGTTGTATACCAAAAATGAGAGTTGTGGCAGGTGATTTAATAAATATTAAGCGAACCATACCTAGTAGGGCATTTAATAACGTAAATAATTAAGCTCATAAATCCTTACATGAAATTTTGGCGTTTGGAAGAAACGATGTCAGATTCTCACTACATGCATGTGATTTCAGCCAGTCAAATGTGGAAATATCATTGCGGAGAGCGATCCAACTAGGAAGACGTCCACCAAAGGTGAGGGGAAGAGTGAGTGGAAGGGACGTTTGCATTGCACGGTACAAGGAGCTCATGTGCTCTTAAATATCTTCCTAGCTGGATCGGCCTTTAGATGTTGCAGTTCTCCCTAACTTTGTGTCAGAAAACGACGATGTATTTCAAGCTAATCATATGGATACAGATATCGGCGAGATATAGTAAATTCCAATAAATGAAAGCCTCCGTTCTTGGAGCTACCCAGAAAACACTTCCCCCTGCTACTTAACCATAGAATTACTGAACAATAGGTGATTCTCATTGTTAAACGATTTAATGTAATTATTGCAAATTAATTTTATTACATTACACTTCTATAGCTTAACTTAAAGCACAACATTGCGAATGCCAGATTATAATAATAATTATAAGAGCTAAAAGTTCAATAGTTGCACCCGCAGTGTTAATGAATAATATGTCCTTTTTTCTAACCCAGGTGTAAAAATGTCCAAACAGGCCACATCGGAAGAAAATTTGACTGACTCTGGGATTAGCGTACATTGAAAAGGGGACACATTGTAAAACCATTCCTTAAAGACTCCCCAAGTCTCGAATGGTGGAGTGAGACGAGACTTTCATGTTTGGGAATAAACTATAACAGATGCTGCAGTCTATAGTATGCTGCTAACTATTTAATTAACCCTGTGGACAGGAAAGTGAGAAGCATTATAAACTATATATAAAAAAAAAATGCCAACATGAGTGCCGAAAGAAAATTTTAAGGAGGGGCCCGGAGGTTGAAGCTGCACAGGATCTAGAGAAGTAGTCATTGAAATTATTTTTAAACACACAACCATCTACATAATTATTATTGGAGTTCATAGCTTCCGAAATATTGTACCGCCATTTTTTGTTTAAATATTACATTTCTCAGGTAATATTATTATTTTTATAAGGTAATATTTTTTAAGTAAATATTCTCTGCATTTGAAAAAGGACAGAAACATAATGCCCCTTATTAGTTTTGTTATCCTTTTTATCCCCCCTTTTTCATGATTTTGTGTAATAGTTCTTATTAATATTGTTAAACAGTCAATAAGTATTAATAATTCATTATAGTGAGATTTATGATAAACAACTATAGAATAATTGATTTATCGTTTTTGGGGAAGAATATGTAACTTTAGGAAGTATAAATATTTTAATATATTTTAGAACTTTATTATTATTATTATGAGAGAAATAATTATAATATTGACAGTGAATCAATTATGAAAATCAACTGGAAATTCCAATTGTTTGCATTATAATACAGAAATAGTTTGCACAAAAATTGTAATCACAGTACCCATACGTAGGCTACTAAACTGAAAATACTCAATTGAAAGAATTAAAATTAGTAATGAATAAAACATTACTATTAGACCTATTTTAAAACATGAAGATTGGCATTAGTAATATTTGGAACAACCCAAATTCATATTCATTGTTTCAGCGAACCTTTCCTTTTCATTATCTGGCACTTGAATAATACTGGCAATTGAAATGCACGTGTTCTGCTGCGCTGCACTAACGTTTCTGCTCTGTTCTGCGCAGAATTCGACTACTTCTTTAGTAAAAATCGCTTACTACTTTAGTAACAACTAAAGAAGTAACTATCAATTGAGCTCTCCAACACCAACTAAAAGAGTAAGTTACTAAAAGAGTAGCACTAAAGTAGTAAATTTAGGAAGGGAACCTTACGTAACAAAAACCGGTTTGTCTGTCTCACTCTAGCACATAAATTAGTATGACTTAAGAGTGAGACAGATGTACTGGTTCTTGTATACTCCAGGTCTCCGTCTTAAATTTACTACTTTAGTAAGATTTACTCCTGGATGGTGCACGCCACCCTTAATGTTTGAATTAACAGAGATATACATAATATTTAAAATCTGTCGAAATATGCAGTTAAAAGTATGACAAATTAATTAAATATGGACAAATATTTTAATATAAAGCAAATATTATACATTACCGCAAAACTAATAAAATATACAACTATATGCAAAATTAAACCATCAATTATCGGTTATTTATTTCATGTCTTGAACACATTTTAATACTAGCATGTAATAGAGTGTATTACTAAAAAATATGATTTTTCGTAAACTTCCAGGCCCTAATTATTGTGTATTCTGTTTAAAAGACGTTAACCTAGTCAGGATAATTTTGTGATATCTTGTCATTTTATTAACTACACCACTACTCAAATAACTAATAGTCCTAACTGTAACAATATGGACAATCCACTTCAGATTCATATAAACCTAATAACTGAGAAGATGCTTTGAGTTCACGAACCGACATTCGTTCGCAACTCCAGGAATATCGTGTTTTATTACCGAACGATTTTAAGAGGTATCTTCGTGTCTTCTGAATTTATCGTGGTTGTTTAGAAGCGAAACATCGCTTAGTTTACATCTCTGCTTAATGACTTGGAACTGAGGAAACCTCAATGTTTATTACATTATGCTTCCGGTCACAAGCCATTAAGCGGAAAGCTTCCCAATAGCCTACTCTGATGCCATGAATCGAACGGTCAATATTCAATACTGAAATGTATTCCATCCCTCATCTTTACAGTACATTTAACAGCAGGTTCACAATTTTTAAAATGTTCCCTACACAATGTACGTCCTACATTATTAAGCTGCCTCTAAGGGGTGCTAAGTTGATAAATTCCGGGTTAGGTGAATTCCTACAAAGTTGCTGTTGGTAGGACTTCGATACGAAAATTCCTACAATATTCCTGCAAAGACAAGTTATGTCAATTACACAAAGAAAGCATTTTCCCTCCCACTTAACACGGACTTGGGACTAACCAAATTTAATACAGACTGTGTGATTAAAACTTTTTTGCCCACGGTTTAAAATTATAAAATTATCAAAAGTTATACTTTAAAATTATAGCAGTGTGAAAGATATGCATTAAATCCTTTGTCGAAAAATCGTTTGAAGAAAATAAATAAATGAATACGTTAAATTATTGAAACATCATTTCTGTAAAACACTTTCTTTAGGTAATCAAAACTTGTGATGCGCCCACATAAATATCCATTCATCGCCTTACTTATTTCTTTTGTCATTGTCTTGTTGTTTTTCTAAAAGAGACATTATTTATTGCACTGCATAGCATTATATATGTATGTGTTTTATTTTTTCATTCTCTTCATCAACTTTAAAAATTTTAATACAGGCTATGATAGTGGTGATTATAAAATATAGCATTAAGGTCTGCGTGAAAATCTTCACAGGTATTGGTACTGTAAAGGAAATGTTTAGTAATTAGCATGTCATTCATTTTTCAGAGATTGTAGTGTTTCAAAAACGCAATACCCTTGTATTAGCCGATCCGAATGAGGTTTTCTCGGGGTTTCCCTCACTCTACCAGGTGAATACCGGATTAGAGATACGAGCCCCCCGAGGCAGATGACTGAATACAAGCAATACATAGTTGCTGAAGTAAACAGCAGCTCAACACACATTTCTCCACTGATGTAGTACATAAACAACTGGAAAAGGAGTAATAAAACAAATGCGCCGACAAATTGGGACCGGAATATGGCCTATGGTCGAGGGTCCTGGGCTGGGGGGGGGGGGAATCTCCAAAATGTTTATCTTCCAAATTGTTGAAGGAATTTTCTGCGACCCAATAAATTCATAAATGATATTGGGAAAATTAGTTCATTCAAAGCTATAGGCTTAGGCCTCATAGACTAGTATGAATTTTAATGCCAGTATATATTATTTTCAAGTATTCAGGTCTTGAAATGGAGAAAATGTACACTGTCAAACTCTGTTTTCCTAGCGAATTTCCTCCTATAACTCACAAAGCGTATAACCAAAAATTCTATAAATCCGACTAACTTCGCTGTGAAAACCGTTCTGTTTACCTTGCAATCTGATGTAAGATATGGACATTATGTGCCGTTTAATTTCAGCAAGGACGTGACTATTTTTCAAAACACAGTTTCTGGCTATTAGGATGTACATATTTAAGCCTAGATGCACGTACATCATTGGATTAAATTGAAGGGCCTAGTTCCATAAGGGTGTAAGGCACAAGGATATAGTTTCGAGAAACCTTGATGTTTTTAAACAGTGTTACCACTCACAAGTAGGTTGTTTAAAGTTTAATTTTATAACATATATTTTTGAAGGACAGGCTAAATTAGTGTTTTGCAAATTTACAAGGTAGAGTGTATTGGGATTTTTTACAACTAGAGGTACCGGTACCTAAACATGTTAAACAAAAACTGAAGTACTTTTACAGTAGCAAAATCTTTTTACTTTGTATGATATTATTTGTTTTTACTTTATTTTAACAAAAACCTGTATTATACAGTGACAATTGCATGTTTGCCAATTCATACCAGTATAGTATACAGTGACAATTACATGTTTGCTAATGAATACCAGCATAGTCATTAATACAATAGATGATAAGCAAAACAATCTTTTTCGAATGAAGTTACACTTCAGAAATGCAAGTTCAGTTTTTATAAACATTTGCTTGGATGGTAGCACTGCAAAAAATAAAAACAGTTGATAAACACACCTCAATAACAGATAGGAAGTGTGTCTTACGCCTGTATGGAACTGTTATGAAGTAGAATCAATGTGCAGTCTCTGAGGTCTTTTCTTATAACTGAGCAGAGGTTTAAGGTACAAGTACAAATAGTTCACAGAATACTTAAGTGCTATGAGGAGAAGGCATAAATGTTGAAAACTCAAAATTAAAGATTTGTGCTTTACGCCCTTATGGAACTAGGCCCTTCAATTCAAACACCGACGTGTACATTAAATCAATAAAAAATATATTT
The DNA here is from genome assembly GCA_964059195.1 of Ectobius pallidus. Taxonomy (NCBI): domain Eukaryota; kingdom Metazoa; phylum Arthropoda; class Insecta; order Blattodea; family Ectobiidae; genus Ectobius; species Ectobius pallidus. Next base: position 42,968,186 of record CAXKWD010000002.1, on the reverse strand, counting down.
CAAAGAAATAAAAATAAAAATTACTAATATTGATTAGCAAAATAACACTCACTAAGGACCTGAGGTACTTTTCTTTGACAGAATAATAGGATTTAAAGATATACGAAGTTTTAACAATAGGCTAACTTTAAAAAGTGTACCAAAAGATGGTGGAGCACCACAAATTCTCCCATATTATATACTTAAATTCAACAGAACTGATCTAAATAGTACATAAATATATTAAGAACATGCGATATAAATGAGAAATTACTCAAAGACATAATTTATCACCTTCCTTTTAAAACTAAATATTCTGGTACTTACATAACTGCTTTTCCTCCTCTTGGGTTGACACCTTCCTTTTGATGTTAAACCAACTCCTGAAAACAAATAAATAACAAACCTTAAGTGCACTGAATAAAATAAAATAACTGTGAAAACTAAGGGAATACAAAATAATTAAACATAAGTTTTTGAAAATAAATTACTGATTTGCTCACATAGTACTCTAAGCAATCAATTTTTTCCTTCTCTACCTGTACCATGGTACTGTACGTAGACATCATAAATTGTGTTCGACCCTGATATTTCATGATTAGATTTTAGCATTAACACACGATTTGATATCCCTGAATAAAAAAATACGATTTTCAGTAACGTGTCGGTGGATGTGTGTGTGTGTGTGCAAGTGAAAAGCATTGCTTGAGAACGAAAAACACAAAACCCTTTATATTTGGATTATATATGGCGTGGAGATGTGACACGAGGTTTGGCGACAACTTCTCTTACCTTCAACACCACTTTTACAATAAAAAAATGTCTTACTTTCGTCAAAGTAAGTCGGTGATACCATGAGATGTTGTATGTGACGGAAGAGTGTGGCATCTCCTTACGAACACATCATTTGGTAGCATTGTGATGTACAGTTATACGAAAAGAAGGGATGCGTAATTCAGTTGTGAGTCAGCCGCTGTGCAGTTTGGATATGACAAGATGTGAACAGCATTCTTACATCAAAATAGTCACTAACCGAGGGAGAAATGCCAGAGAATACCACAAGGAGCTGATGGAAGCTTTGGGGAATAACACCCATTCGTACCGAACTTTAAGGGGTCATGGAGTGGGTATGCTTCCAACTACCGCAATATAGTTAAGAGTGGCACGATGCAGTCGCGTATGGATGCTATGGGTCTCTGCTTCCTTACATTCCATACCCTGCCATTTCATTTGCATATTTCCAAATTTTAAAATGATACCACATTTTCAAAAGAAAAAATAGTTGCCATGACTTATGCAACATCCCTCGTATGCTGTAAATTCGTTTCGGTAATGTATATAGGAATATTTACATTTGAAATTTCCACCGTTTTTGCATCTTTTTGAAGTAAAAATTCTTTAGTGGCGGCAGAGGGTAAATCGAGAAAATCAGTCACACTAAAACCGTCACGAAATCAGTCACAATCAGTCACGAAATCAGTCACACTCAAAATTACTTACTTGTTTCGGTGCGGACTGCACAGAAAACAATCAACTCAATGATTAGGAGTAATCAAAGGAAATTTTTCAGACCTTACTTCCTCAATGGCAATAGACAATTCCTAAGCAGTCTAAATGTGGGGTCTATTATCTATTTTATGGAACCCGGAGGTTCATTACCGCGCAAATCCAAAATTAAAAAATACAAATTTCCAAAATTTAAAAAAACAAAATTAAATCTTAAAACATCCATAAATCCCAAATTTAATAAATAATAAAATAAAAAATTTAAAATAAAAAAATAACAATTCAAAGATCGAAAATTTAAAAAATTAAAAATTCAAAGATCCAAAATTAAAAAGGCCAAAATCCAAAATTTAAAAAGTCCAAAAACCCAATATTAAAAAGTCCAATAATGCAAAATTGAAAAATCCAATAATCAAAAATTGAAAAAATAAAAAATAAAATAAAGTTTTACTTCTGTCGCGTGGCGTTCCACGCACTCTGTTTTGAAAGCACTCTTTTGCAACTTTTTATCAACATTTTGCACGTAATATTCCAAGGTTTAAAAATAGCCCTGTTCATATAAAATATTTCTGACAAATGCTATCCGCAGTTTCATAGAGTAAAAACTTTTATGACATGTACAAATGCTACCCTCTCCATCAGTCTCTCTGGAACTCAATCATGCATTCATAGACCATCAATAATGCAAGAGTGACCACTATGTTGTTTTCAGAATCCGATTTTCCATTATCAACAAATTGAATGTGTGATTTATTCTGCAAGAGTTAAACAATGGGGGACAGCTTCAAATGACCTATCACTTCCAGCGATTACGTACTCGGTAAGTGCAGTCCAAAGATAAGGCTACAGTTTGAGGGATTACGATTCCCCTCTATTTAGGTAAATACATCATTAATCAATCTATCTATAACGGGTGTGTCTATAACGCACGGACAAATTTGAGAACTGAATAGATACTGGTATCTCGTTTCTAGTCTTCTATCTGTAAATAACACAAGATCGCTGCAATTCATATCAACGCAAATCATTATATCCATAGATATTAACTTTTAAAAGAAAAATAATAAAAGTTCTAAAAGTGAATTTAGTACATAAGCAATTTAAATTGAACACTGTAAAATCAGCTAAAAACTATTTATTATAAAAATATTGAAGCAATAAAAAATCAGGTAAACTGTCATAACAAAATGCCAGAAATATTTTGTTTAATCAGTGATGATTGCAATTATTATGGTATGCAGAAAATAAGTTATTTTAAATTGATTTCCGAGCTAAACTCCAGATCGATTCATTAAACAGGGCTTACGGAAGAACAAAGGTCTAGTTTGGTAAGCATGTGTGAAGGAATATGGGGATAGTGTTATTTGTCAAAGCCCAGTGTATTGCAACTTCCAAAGCCGTATATGAACAAACAATATATTGTCATGAGAACTAATTTGCAATTGATAAATTCTAACTAATATATTACCATAAAATAGGCGCTAATTGGGCATTACTCCGGTACCAGCCAACCCATTTGGTCCAAAATCAATAGGCTTCGTCCCATGGACGTTGTAAATGCGTTCACCAAGATTAATGAAAATCCGATAAAGCGTAATCGAGTTATCGTGCGTACAAACTCACGGATAGACAGACAGACAGACGGACAGACTTTTCCCCTCCAACTTACAATCTTACAAAGTACATTTCTGGCACTTAATAAAGCAAGACATTATCAATGTAATTAACCCTTTCAAAGCTGAATTTGTACAGGGTGTTAATGAATAACACTGAAATATTTTACCTGTGTATAGAGGGGACATAGACAAGCAACTTTTATCAAGATATTTATGTTCTATGACGTGAAATATGTATGCTGCAGGGCATTAAAGTCATTGCAATTTGGTGCTCATAAGTCAATAATTCAGCGAAATAGGGTTAAAATTTTCATTAAATTGACTTCATGCCTTCTCAGTGATCGATAGAACCCTGATTCTTAATCATTCATCAACAGCTATATCATAATTTAGAGTTTTTGTAATAAGAAAAATTTACGGACTAATCACATGACTGGCCGCCACTGCATTAGTTTGTATTCTTAACTACAGTGTTAACAACGAAGCTCCTTTGTTTTGAATTTTTTCAAATGCTAGAAGTCAGTGGCGGCCATGTCCTGGGAGATTTTATGCTGTAACAGGAAAAATTGAGTTCATAGAGCAAAAATCTCCTAATAAAAGTTACTTTTTTATGTCCCCTCTATACAGAAGGTAAAATATTTCGGTGTTATTCATGAACACCCTGTATGCTTACGATGTTCCCCTCCACATACAAACATGAAATTTATCAATCCTGAATTCATATATTTGTATAAGCAATCATCAAGTAAAGCATCAGTTGGCTCTAAGTTTCAAAACAATGAGGAAGAAATTACTGAAATAGCTGGACTCCATGAATGATAATCGTAACATCTGGATAAAAATCCTCACATTTTACATAAAACATTACTGTACTAATCTTATATATCAGCCTTTATACAGTTTTTCATGTGAAGCATTTACACGTCAGTAGAAGGGAAAAGATATAGAAGCAAATGACATGCACTGTATACAACTATCTAAACAATCTATATATATATATATATATATATATATAAATGAATGTATGTGTGTGTGTGTGTCCTTTATGCATTACTACACCATTCATCCGATCACCATGAAACTTTGGGAAGTTTTTGAGGGCATTCCCGGGAAGGTTTCTGACATATTACATTTTTAATTTTTCTTTTCGTTCGTGAGTTATGAGTGAAAAACGGGCAAAAAACGTGTATTTTTTGTGTTTTCGAAGCATCGTTTTCAGTAATACCATTCAATGTCAAATCAATTACAGTAGGCTTTGGCTATTTTTGTCATTCCTTGGACATAAAACTATCGCGATCGCTTGAATGTTGTAGCTCAGGCTGGTCGATTCATTTGTTTATAATGTCAAGGCACGCAGACATATGAAATTTTCAACCTGCACCGAAGAGGATTATTATTATTATTATTATTATTATTATAAAAGGGATAATCAATATAGGCCTCAATATGGTCAAACTTTGTTCGATTTGGACGAAACTCACTATACAGGGGTTTTCTGGGCCAAGGACCTCGAATCTGAGGTTGCTTTTACCAGTCGACGCTATCTAATTGTGGTACGTAATTCACGTGATTTAGGTGTTCATAAATATAATGATTTAACTTTTATGCTCTTAATTTTTAATTTTTGAAATAATTAATCGCGGGCAATCGCTTGATTTTGTAAGTCCATCCTTGACGATTCATTTGTTTAGAATATCAAGGCGCGCAGACGTATGAAATTTTCAACCTACACGGAAGAGGGATATTCAATATAGGCCTAAATATGGTCAAACATTGTTCGACTTGGACGAAACACACTATGCAGGGGTTTTCTGGGCCAGGGAACTCTAATCTGAGGTCGCTTTTACCAGTCGATGCTATCTGATCGTGGTATGTAGTCCACGCGATTTAGGTGTTAATAAATATAATGATTTAACTATTATGCTCTTCATTTTTAATTTTTGAAATAATTATCGCGTGCGAAGCCGCGGGCACACGCTAGTTCAGTATAAACACTTCTATTCCACCAATTTTTTTAGCGATACCCTCACATGACAAAAATGCATAACAATAATCCGATACTGCGCAAAGTGACCGAATTGCAGGGAAATCGCATTCGATTATTTCAGCCATATGCAAAGTCAAGACAAGAGCCTGGGTTTGTACAAACAATTTATAAGTGCCCTTCAGAGAAAATATTTATTTAAACAAATCCAAAAGAAACCGTTATTTAAAAAATCGCGAAAAACAATTTTTTTCTTTACTCAAAATAGACTACTGGTAACAGAAAGTTATCAGACTATGTGAAGTAAATCACATCCCCAGAAGATTACTATTCCAAAAATAAAACGTTTTGAAAACATTTTCCGTTGATAAATTTAATTTATGATAATGTTGATTTTATCAGAATTAATTTTAAGTTAATATGAAATTCTACTTCTTATTGATGTAATTAAAAAAGGGTTTGAAAAGTTCAGCCTTAAGCACTAGTATAATGGTGACAACTAGGATCTAATGGTTTGCTGACCGAAGAAAAGAATTTACAATTTAAATATATTTATATATAAGAAATACTGATATATTCATAAGAATTATAATCTTGTAAACTTTTGATGTAATGTAATATATTTATTAGCTGGAAGTCAGTGTAGCCAAAGATATAATTAACATTTAAAATTGCACAGTTTGGTATACTGTAGGCCTAGTTAGCAAGTTTTTTGCTGATATTTGTAATGACAACTGTTTAAAATTGATGCGAATTATACAATTAACAACTGTTTGTTTTGATTGATGTAGGCCTATATGTCATTTCTCCGTGTTAGAGAGGCATAAACTTACAGAGACGTATGTCTGAAAACGGTATTTAAAAAAAATAGAAGACACGTATTACTAATGTGTAAAACTCTACACCGAATTTCAGGGTGAAAAACAATACTCCCTCCATCTACACTCACGGTACGGATATAGAAAGTAAAAAGGTACGTCCTTTTGCCATACTATTATAATCGTCCGTCTATATTTGCCATTTTATTTTACAACGACTCTCATAAGTTTAATAGTTACTGCAATAATAATATGGTGAGTTATTGGAGAATCTAGGAAGAGTTTGAAAAGAAAAACAAAAAGCGAGTATTTTTAAAAATCCGAGAGTCTCCTAAGTGTGTAGCATACTATACGTTAGAGGATTTTACATGTGCTGCGAGTAGGAAAAAAAATGAAAATATAATCAACATATTAAGCTTACAATTAAGGTAAACATATGTTTATTGTTAATTACTGAAAATATTGATGGCGACATAATACAATAAGATAATTTTTAATGATGTTAACAAGAATTTTTTTTGTTATCTATAGGTCTATACCTAAAAATTGTCAAAATAAGGAATATATATAAATTTGTAATTTTACCTGTGTATCTTATATAAGCTTCATCAAACCTTTTATAAATAGTCCTTTGGAAGTAACCAAAAAATATGTTACAATAAGACATTACGATATAAGAGCGGGAAGTATGTTATAACAGTACCGACGATGTATTGCATACTTTTTTTCTACGATAAGAAATAATTCTTGAAAATACTTACATGAGAAATAATTAAATACAAAGAGCTGTTCGAGATGGTGGTCGAGTTCCAAGAGTTAGTATTTTAATCTTTGTGGCGATCGAAACATAAAGTAACTTACGCACACGCAGCTAGTCGCATCATACTTAGCTGCTATGAATGAAATCGTAAGTGAATGTTAAGAAGTTTATTGAAAAAAATTGGTAAAATTGATTTGGTAAAATTGATTTAGTAAAATTCAATTGGTAAATATGATTACATTCTATATCTCCAATAACAGGTTTTATTAAAAGTTAGAGCTTTGATATAATGAAGCACATATGTGCTGCAAAGAAGGAAAAGACGCCGGTAGGTTTAGTTACCGGCAATGGGTGCAGAACGAGTTTCCACAATTCATAGCATGAACGGAAAAGGATGAAAAAATGCAATCGTAGAAAAAAGTGTTATATTTCCTTTGACATTTGCATTTTTTGTTCTTTCGATTACCTGTATTGTAATTTAATTGGATGTAGCTAATAAATCTCTCGTGTCAAAGAATTCCATCTGTGAATAGGAAGCTTCTAAATTAGACCGTAACATTACGGTCCCCAATTACAAACGAAACTGAACTCTATGCTGTATACGATCATGGTAACGAAATTTGAATTGAATTACAGAACTGGGACGACTTGAAGTCACATTAAAACCAAGAATGTAGCTAATACTATTAATGGGAAAGGCATTCTGGCTTGTGATGTATTCAATGGTGCCGAAGAAGGACGAATCTAATTTACTCAGTTCACTCGTTGATACCATTAAGTCGATTCGATTATCGAGGAGGAAATGAACTAATCACTTTACATTAGTGACATCGGTCTGAAATAAGTTACGTTTTTGTATCAATGTCAAGTAAGATGAGGATGTATTTTAAACCCTCAGTAACGAAAGCCTGCTACAGTAGAACTCCTATTATCCGGATTAATTGGGACTGGACCCGATCCGAAAAACCAAATAGCCGGATGATTGGATAAAACATGAAAAATATAATTTGAAAAAAATTTAACCTGTATATTACTGTAACTTACAAAAATTGCCAAATCTTGAACATATCGGTCAGATTGTATTGCTGACAAACTCTCGATTCTGCCGGCTAAAAGTTTTGCTTTTTGGCAAATAATCGGCTCTGAAAGAGGGTTTCCTGATGCTCGCTGCTTGAAAAACCATTTCAATACGGCCTTAAAGCCATCCGGATAGTTGGAGTTCGGATAATAGGAATTTTACTGTACCAAAGTCTCACAAGTCTCAAATGGGAAATGGAGAAAACTGCATAACGCCGAGCTTCATAACTCTTCATCGGATAGAGTAAGGGTAATTAAATCACGGAGGATAAAATGGGCTGGACATGTTGCACGCATTGGGGAGGAAAGACATATCTCAAAAGTATTAAATGGGAGACCCGAAGGGAAAAAATCCACTTGGAATACCTAGACGTAGGTGGGAGGACAATATTAGGATAGATTTAAGGGAAATCGGATTTGTGAGGGATGGTTGGAGTTAGCACCGAATAGGGTTGAATGGCGGGCTCAGGTAAGCGCGGCAATGAACCTTCGGGTTCCATAAAATAGAAAATATTTCTTTAGCTTGCTGAGGGATTGTCTACTGCCATTGAGTAAGTACGTCAAGTCTCACACCAGTGGTAATGGTCTATGACAGAGCTTACTACATAAAACCAATATGAACAAATTTATAGGCATTAAAAGTTTTATTTGGCTCTTCATTAAACAATACGAAATAATACACAAGTAAAGCAAACGTGTGTTCTCCTTAATGCCAGGTTTTCAGTTTTTCTTCACTGAAGAAATTTATATTGCGACTGTGTCCTGACCAAATTTATCTAACCCTCCTTTCTTCCCTCAGAAATTAAGTTTTAATACAGAATAAGTAGCTGGCACAAACTACACATGCTGGTCAAAGAAGATAAATCTACAAAAATTCATTGATGGTTAATATAAAAAAATAAAAAAACACATCAAAACTCTTTCTGAAAGTCCCAAATTCATATTGCCCAATATATGTAACCATCACATAGGCCTATCAATTGAGCATGTAAGTCAAAGATTTTAAGAAGTAACCAATTAAAATAATATTATCTGGATAATCAAGCCAATCAGTCTAACCATCAAAACAGAGTAAACCTAGGCGAAATAAATAAACTGGTTCAGACTTCGTTACGAGGTGTGAGAATGCGTCGCCTAGCCGACGGACTAAGTACGTTTTAATGATCCGCTGTCGGAGATCCTAACATTCATCTCAGTTTGTTCCTCTCTTCCCATAATGCGTAAAGGCAGGCAATGAATAATTATACAAGCTCAACGTGATAATAAAATCTTCATCTCGCTTTTACGTCATTCATTATTTTACTAACGTTCCTCCAGCGAATGCACGATGAACCAGTAGTGTGATTTATGTAACTTTTAATGCTTCACTAACAAGACACAAAGATTTCTAAAAAATGATTTGTAAATAATTAATAGCCTACTTATTTCATTTCATTTACTTAAATTTAAGAAATGTACACCCAACGCATTAAAAATATTATCTCTTTGCCTCCCCTACCAAATTCTTTACATCTCCTATCCTAACTACCAATCCATTGCATTTCTCTCTCTCTCTCTCTCTCTCTCTCTCTCTCTCTCTCTCTCTCTCTCTCTCTCTCTCTTTCACCTGATATAAAGTCATGTAGACAGAATATTGTTTACGTTGAACATTACATGAAAATATTTCAGGAGGAAAATTCTTAAACAATATCTACTTTTAATAGTAATTTTAAATTTATTAACATTCACCAAGAAAAATAAATTATTATTATTATAATTAAAAAATTATACAAAAAGACAACTAAAAGTCGAAAGTTGTAAGCTTATACAAACTACAAACGAGCTTGGAAAGAAAACTAGCTTTCTGTAATAGAAAAAGAATTAGTCCATGAATAATTTTCCCATTATTTTGCGTCTATAGAGTAAATATTGATGTAATAGAATATCGTATTTCTTGTACAACTTTATTAGTATTATAAAATATTACAAAACCTTGCAAATGTACTTGAAGTTTATCATTTTATATTATTTGTATAATGACCCCTGGTGAAGTAGAAGAAAAGACCTTATGGTCTTAACTTTCACCACGTAAAATAAATTATTAATATTATTATTATTATAAAACTATACAAAAAGACAACTAAAAGTCAAAAGTTGTATACAAACTACAAACTAGCTTGGAAAGAAAATTCACTTCCTGAAATAGAAAAAGAAGATGTTCCTTATTATTTGGAGTCTATAGACTATAGTCTGCTGAGAAATAGGTGATACGAATGAATACACATTGCGACTGGATTATGAGTGCGTGGGGTTTTGGGGTCTTAACAAACTCGTCCAATGTTCTTTTCTGTAATCTCGGGGAATGGTGGTCCCCTAAATTACAGTGATTGAGATCTTGTTCGAGCACTACCCTACCTCTCGAAGTGTCCATGGTCTCCCATTTGGTAAAGTTGGGAGGAATTCTATCGACGTTCTCCGATGTCGGGTCTTTTTAACCTCCCATGCTGTCCCATATTACGCCACGCGATGGCCGGGCAATTGATTACCTCACATCCCAGATATTGCAAAACGATTATTCTACTCCAGACGCAATTCTCGTTAAGTTCATACACTGGTAATAATTGAGTTTAATACCAACATTTCGAAACGTTATTGTTTTAAAAGTTTCTGTTAGCAGCTATGCAAAGGGTTGAACGACTTGTTTACACAGCAACAGGCAAAATTACATCACTCGTGCTCGTAATCTAATATCGCATGCGTTTGTAAAAACAGGATGACTTCAAGAGTTAAAGTGTGCTCATCTTGGTTGTAAAAACAATGTTTTACATGCTACTTTTTTCAAAATTCCAAAGGTCAGCAAAGCTATTATAATATTAAGCACGTTTCAAAAATAATTCGTCATTGGTTTATTTTATTTTATTCAGTAAGATTTATTGCTTACAGTACTAAGTTTGGAATATTTTATTGTTTATATTGCATTTGATCCTTAAATTACCGATATAAATATTTGGATATAAATGCTTACTTTTTATTTCCTTTTAATAAAGGAAAAATTAGGTAAAGACATTTTAATTTAATACATTACAGAATTTTTATAAAAAATATACTACGGAAAAAAAATTATGTAAATTATTTTCTGTTTACATTCTGGGAGAAAATGAGCCACGCCAAATAGAAAGTTAAAGTATTCATGAAATAGGGTAGGCAAACATTTATTATAACAAATAACATAATAATGATACTTATAACGATTATAATTCTTATTACGATGAAATTACAATTCATTGAAAATTAATAAAATTAGAAATAAAATAAAACAAATGTTATAAGCTTCTGGAGTACAATGATTGAACTGGTGACTACAATAAAGTACACGAGTGCCCTGATTATTGTTGTAAAACTCTTCATTTACTGCCATCAATTTAATTATGATCTACTGTGGCCAAACTTTAAAATTCTTTTATTTACTCTTCATAATGATAAAAGTTCGGTAATTCAGTAATAATTTCAAAATAATAGCAGAATCAACGTCACCAGACTGCAGTTTAACGAAACAAAATTATTGTACCCAAGGCAGTTGAGGATACAGGGGAGAGGTCGTTGGCGCCGCTGCTGTATATACTCGTATAATTGTATATGCATGTATATACTCGTAAAATATAAGTATAGACCTGCATCACAATAATTTTAATATCAAATATCTTAAACTAATTTAAAAATTAAATTTATAGCATCGTTATCCTACACGTCACGTCAAAAAATCTTACACATGGCCGACAAATGTATCCTACTATCGTGTAGTGTATTAAAAATGTTAACTATAAAACATATTATCCATGTTAAGATGGATTTAGGTATGACGTCGAACACTATAGACATACTCTAAGAAGATCGAAAACTTATCTAATTTCTCTATTTGGTTTCAGATGGTTCTCCACCTTCTGCTTCTGTTATCTGTGGCACACCTGGGGACAACGTATCCCGCCATACAGGACAACAAGCTGCCAACGGAAGAAGATATACTACGAGCACTTCTCAAAGTGAGGAAACTTTTTTAAAAATAAAAATATCTTCGTTTCTTAACCCGGAAATTTCTGGCGATCCAGAAAATGTATCAAACCTCATTAAATGATTAGCTCTTACTTAACCGTCTTATTAAGTTACATATTTTTAGGAGTGGGTAGAGACTTCAATCAATCCTAATGTAAAAATTCACGACTCAAGCAATTAAGCGTTTCTCTAAACTGATAATTCTTCATTTTTTACCCTCCCATTTCATAATGACATTGAATAATATACTTGCCTGCATAATTGGAAACTTTACAACAGTGGCGGTAATAAGACTTGAAAACTTCCGGGTTGTTAGGCCGTGGTCCAAGGTTGCTGGGACCTGACGTTTCGCCCGCTACTATGGCAGGCAACCTCAGGGGCTGCTCAAACGTCGACTGGAGCGATGTCCGTATTTTCAGTGGCGGTAATATTTGCACTTTCCACTCGAGGTATTTAATATATAACTAAATTATACCATATGGGTCAGTAAACTGATAACAAGGACTAGGATTTAGTCTAGGGTTCTATTAGCAAACCCGGCAATCTCCATTCTGAGAAAAGATGGAAATGCTAACTTCTAATGAAAGTTTAATCCATTTCCTATCACATATTCACTAAATAAGTACCAGGAAATGCATTAAACCTTCAACAGAAGTTAGCATTTCTATCATTTCTATCATTTCTCAGAATGGAGATTGCCGGGTTTGTTAATAGACCCCTCATTATATACTAACAAAAGGACTAATCGATTCGCATTTCCTGATAAGACGGAATTATGTAATTGTCGGGTTTGTGAAATGAGTATAAAAATTACAATTTCTTACGTACCCAAGCTGTCAGACGTTTTAGGCAAATAAAATGTGAAAATCTGCATATCGAAATTAAATAATATTATCAAATTGCAGGGCTTTTACGAGATTCATGAAAATATAGCAGCCATATGATTTTAAAAACGCTTTACGTTCAACCTTGCATGGTCGAAATAAACTGATTTTAATATTTTATGTTACCAGGACAGGGATGAGAGACTTGAGCAAGGACAGCCAGAGATTGAAGACTCGCTGGGGTTGCCGTCAGATGAAGAAAGCTACAACAAATTGCAGACGCTGTACGCGCTAGGAATTCCTGGACCCAGCGGAACTCATCATTTCGTATCTTCTTCCTTCCCTGGTAATTAATTAATTACATAGCTCATGGGTAATTGTAAGCAGGACAGACTTAAGCTAGATTTCCATTCCCGTTCCCGTAATAAGTTTGTTAATGTTTCGTAACCCGTATGCTGGTCGTAAGCCTCAAGTAAAGTTTTACGACCATTTCCTAAAAGCATTCCACAGAAAGCACTAAGGAAGATCTTTTAGTCTCGGTGAATTATCAAGTCAGATGCATTATTGTAATTTATTAAATTCTACGATAATTTGCATTAAAACTATGTTCTGCCTTATGTAGGATGTTAGGATTGTAGCCGATTAAAACTTAAGCCAGGCGTGGTAACCTAAACCACAGGTAACAAACGAAGCACGGTGAACGGTTTTGAGCTAATTGAAATTCAGTACAGGCCTATGAGCTCGTAATTAACCTTTTCGTCACCGCAATAAATTGCGTAAGAACAAACATAAAATTGATAGAATTATACGAGGGCCGTCCACACGGTAAGTTTCCCTGAGGCCGTTTACAGAAACAAAACACAATTTATGGAAATATTTATTGCAACAGATACAGCAAATGTTCAGCTATTTTTCAACATATTCGCCATCGGAATTGAGACATCTGTCATACCGTGGGACCAACTTTTGAACACATGTGTTGTAGAAATCTGCCGCCTGGGATCTGAACCACTGTGTGACAACCACCTCCATTTCTCTGTCATTCTGTCATTTTCCGAGGGGTAGGAAAAGATTAAAATCATTGGGAGCGAGGTACAGGCTGTAGGGGGGATGTTTATTCACTTCCCAGCACGTCTTCTGCAAAAGTTCGGATGGGAAGTGTTTCAACATCCATTCTACAGCCTTCACCTCGCTCCCAGTGATTTTCAACTTTCTTGGAGACGCTTAAATTTCCTGTAGGTTAAAGCTACCGGACTTTTAGGTAGTCGGCACCAACCGCTTTTACCCCTACGATTGAACCCGGTACAAATTTATGTTCAAAGGAAATCGAACTCTTGAACTCATCATAATCAACTGCGCCATAAAATTCATTTCTATTTTTTCATCACTTCAGAAAGTTCATAAATGACCAACACGATATTAAGAGCGGTTTAGCTGCCTCGAACATCTGTCTTTTACATTTTATCATGTAAAGTAATTCACAGACAATTTATGTTTAAATTTTACAGATATCACTTTCTAATTATATATGCGCAGATTTTAACTTCTAAGGTTGAAGGGTTAATTACTAAAGAAGGGACTCATTTTAAGCTCTTTACACATCATTGAACTACCAGACGCATTAACAGAACATAAAATATAAAGATAACGAACTCTAACAAAAAACAGATATAATCGTACCTTGCTACAGTAGTTGGGGAGGCATAAATTAATGTACACTGTTTGTTATCATAGCTTGTGAATTAATTAGGCTAATGGGCTATATTTACTGTAGCGGAAAGACTTACAAAAAGAAACAAAAATATCCCGATGTTTCTCCATTTAATTAGGCTAAACTTCTAATATTTTTCAACCTCTAGTACAGAATTGATAAAATTTGCAATCTACTTTTCCCCATTTACACACAATGTCTCAATAATAGAGCTTTGTAATTTTAGCTAAAAATTGCTAAATTTAATCTGACTGTACGCAATGCAATTGTTCGCAATGCTAACGTATGACGTCTGCATCCAAGCATGACTTTACATTTATTATTTTACGTGCCTCCCATCATTATCATAGGAGCATTAGCACTGCACCTGACAAGAAAAGAACCTGCGACGTTATGGCTGACAGTCACTTTGGCCAGGAGCTAATGGTTCCTTGGCTAGAATGGCCAAACCTTGATTTAACCCCACACGTACCTCAAAACTTGCATGTGCACCCGCGTTTTGCGGTTGGAGGAGTAGATAGTTTTGCAACTCATATGAAATAGAGTTTGGGATGGATTTGTGTGTCTTTTTTCCGGTTCTGGGGTGACTTAACGCTCCCGGTTTATACCTGCTTACTTGTGATAGCTCTGCCTAATCCCACCAGAAAAAAAAGAAGAAGAAAGAAAAAAGGGTTTCACTATTGCTTTATACGTCCCTGCTGAATTAGAAATATACTCCACATACTTAGGAGCCTATTTCACAAATCACCACCACCCCATAGAATTCAATTCCGAAATTCAATTGGTCGGTTTTCAAGGTAAGAAAAAAGGGTGCGTGGAATGCCACGCGACAGAAGTGAAACTTGTTTTAATTTTTATTTTTTCAATTTTTGATTATTGTATTTTTTCAATTTTTGATTATTGGATTTTTTCAATTTTTGATTATTGGATTTTTTCAATTTTTGATTATTGGATTTTTTCAATTTTGCAATATTGGACTTTTTAATATTGGGCTTTTGGACTTTTTAAATTTTGGATCATTGAATTTTGAATTTTCGATTTTTTAAATTTTCAATCTTTGAATTTTTGATTTTTTTATTTTATAAATTTTGGATTTTTGAATTTTTATTATTATTATTATTACTACTACTGCTACTATTGTTCCCATTTGCAGGTCCTCGAACTAGGTCTGAAAAATTTCCTTTGATTACTGATAATCATTGAGTTGATTGTTTTCTGTGCAGTCCGCTCCGAAACACCCTACTAAATTCGTGACGGTTTTGAGTGTGACACTAATTTCGTGACGGTTTTAGCGTGACACAAGTTCCCGATTTACCCCTACCGCCGCTAAAGAAGTTTCACTTCAAAAACGTTATTAAGTGCCAGAATGCTACTTTCTGAGATTGTGTGGTGGACGGCAAAATGTCTGTCCGTGTGTCTGTACGCACGATAACTCAAATGCGCTTTATCGGATTCTCATGAAACTTGGTATACGTATTTATAACGTCCATGGGAAGAAGCCTATTGATATCGGATCAAATCGGTTGACCGGTACCGGAGTAATGACCAATTTAGTGCCGATTTTATGGTAATATATTAGAAAGAATATTTATCAAATGCAAATCAATTCTCATGACAACATATTGTTTTACAGTGAACATATACGGCTTTGGAAGTTGCAATACAGTTAGCTATGACAAATAACACTACCCACATATTCCTTCACATATGCTTATCAAACCTTTGTTCTTCTTTAAGCCCTGTTTAGTGAATCGATCTGGAGATTAACTCGGAAATGGATTAAAAAATAACTTACTTTCTGCATATCATAATTGAAATTATCACTGATTAAACAAGAGCATTCTGGCACTTTGTTATATCAGTTTACCTGATTTCATTTAGTTCAATATTTGCACTTTTCACTGCAGCGGATACTGGGAACTATGGAGTATTTACGTTTTGTAATTTAAAAAAAAGTAGACTCATAGTATAACGAAATTTCAAAGAGTTTTAATACAATGGCACGAGATTAAACGTTGTTTTACAATTTAAGAGCTATTATCTCGGTTTTTATTAAATTAAAAACTCATTTCACCTCATTTGACTTACAATAATGATTTATTTAGTAACGTGATTGAGTTCTGATGCGATACCACCCTTTTATGTTCATTATTTCCAGGAATAGCCGCTTCATTAATGCTTTAGTACCGGTAGTGTTTCGCTCATAGCTCATAATTTGTTAAAATATCACAGTAAATTGAATGGTGTAGTTATTCTACTCGTAACATTTTACACAAAAAATTCATTATTAAATATTTTTACAAAGTTCCGCCGTAACCCTTAACACCACAACTTATCTTGATTCACTCAAAAACAGCATATAAAGATGTAGATGAAAGCTGGAATCTTCTGTGAGGAACCAAGATGTGTCATTATTAAAATAGAAAATGCATTTCGGCGTATTATAACCCTTATCTGTTGGAAATGAATTATTTTAATTTAAAAAAAATCATGTCTACACGTGTCTTTATACGAAGGACTCGCTTCACTCATTGGGGGCTCCGCCCCGAAACCCCCCCTGAGGTTCTCGGGAAAGGTTTTTTGAATTTTCCTGTGGTTTACAGCCTAAAAGCTATATGTGTACAAAATTTCAAGTTTCTAGCTCATCTGGAAGTGGGCAAACAGTAATGTCAGTGAGTGAGCCCTTTCTCGGGGGTTTTTAGGGCTAAAAAAAATAATTTTTGGAATTTTCCTGTGGTTTGCAGCCTAAAAGCTATATGTGTACCAAATTACAAATTTCTAGCTCATCTGGAAGTGGGAAAACATTAATGTCAGTGAGTGAGTGAGTGAGTCAGCCGTGTGCCTTTGTATTATAGGGATGGGGGTATAAGTCGTGGCAATATTAATTTTTGAAAATGTGGGATCATTTTGAAATATTGCAACAAACAAATCGAAGAAGAGGTTATAAAATGTATGTATGATGCAGATTATGGGCACTAGATGTGGGATAATGAAGGAAACAGACACCTATAAACATGCATACACGACGGTATTGTGCCACTCTACTGTATTGCAGTAGTTGGAAGCATGAAAGCACGCATAGCTCAAACTATAAAACTCTCAAAGTTCGGTACGGAAGGTCTTTATTCCCTAAGAGTCCACCCTCAACCGATGGCATTCTCTGGCATTTTTTCTCTAAGAAAAAGTTATTCACATCTTGTCATATCCATTCTGCCTGGCGGAACACTCAAAACTTAATCCCTTTGTGCTAATAAAAATGCTGTCGTACCATCATTTCTCTATGGAAACGTAATTTGATGGCATTTTTATACGCGCAGAGGGATTAAGCTGTGAGTCAGCCACTATGTTACTGTTACTGAAAATACACTGACGCAGGCTGCAACTTGGTTTAAAGCAAATGGCTTTATGCTAAATGAAAGTAAGACTCAACAAATGGTTTTTAGTCTCAGAGAAATGCCTAATGAGGATAATTTAAATAGTGTACAATTTTTAGGCGTAGGCCTAATTATTGATAATAAGTTAACCTGGGAACCGCACATTATTTATATCTCTAAAAAGTTGTCGAGGGTAATATATCTATTAAAGCAACTAAAAAATCATATTCCCATTAAATATCTTAGATCTGCATATTTTGCATTTTTTCAGAGTATAATTTTATACGGTATTTTATTTTGGGGTAACAGTAGTCATATCAATGACATACTTTTACTGCAAAAAAAGGCAATTAGAATTCTGTCTGACTCACATAATCTAGCTCACTGTAAGACTTTATTTGTGAATCTAAAAATTATGACAGTCGTTAATCTTTACATATATACAGTTCTAATTTATATAAAAAATAATTTAGATAATTTTCAGCACAGACATGATATCCACTCCTACAACACTAGAAGCAGTTTATGCATAAACTTGCCTCACTATCGATTATCGAAATCTGCAAATAGCTATGAAATTTTAGGTTTAAAATTATATAATAAACTACCATTAACTTTAACAAATAAACCGTTAAATTCTTTTAAAAAAGCATTATATAACTTGCTGAATACAACACCTTTTTATTCGTTGCAAGATTTTCTTGACACAACATTGACAGTAGACTAAAGTTCTAATTTCCTATTACATATAAAGTTCTAATTTCCTATCACACATATCTCTATCCTTATTTCCCATAATGTGATGTCACACTTTCTGTATTGTAAACTTGCTTATGTTAAATTAATATCAGTACATTATAAACTACTGTTCATTAATGTTATTTTCTTTGTAGATATTTTTGTAAATTTCTGTTGATATTATAATAGCATGTGTTGGGATGTTTGGTCTTGTTTACATGTTTAGGGTATTTCTAATGTAAATCTTTTATAATTTCTCATGATTTCTTCACTTAGTGCATTTGTTGTATATTCTTGTACTTTGACTTTGTCTATTGCTTCTGGCTTAACGACAATAAAATATTTATTATTATATTATGCAGAATGGATATGATACCATATCAAAAGCGTTCTTGCATGTATAAACATATGTCGCTAACAATGGATTTTTGTTTTATCGAAAAGCAGGCAATTAACTATTCTTCGTAACAAATTGTGTTTGAATTGTTATCCATTGGCCTTCATGGCTTGAATGGTAAGCTGTGTCTTAGGGCAACTTGTGTATTCAAGCAGCTTCATTTTTATAATAAATGATTTCTTCTTCTTCTATTTACTCATTTTGTGTAGTAATTTTTTCAATTATTTCAGTTTGTGCAAAAAATTAACTTACCCGTAGTATTCTGCACTGCACTTTTAACGTAAGTGGGTCAATGGTGAACTTTGCAAATATTGTAAATGAAATTTATACTCGGTAAGATGCCAACTTGTAAGATACAACCGTTCTACAGGGTAGTTTTCTATCCTTGTCATCAGTTACTAATTAACGTCAGAAATGTTTCGCAATTTCAACTTCCTGGCTGCAATAATTACACACAACCTTGTCAACAACAAAAATCAGATTAGCTTTGCAGAGTAACTGGTTACAAATAAAATACTTTCAGTTCCAACTTTCTAAGATTCCAATGAAACAATAAACAAAACTCATATTTAATTTCGTACAGATTCATTATGATACAGTTTAATTATATTAATGTGCCCTGAAGAGAAGGGAAAGTTTTCGTCCATTTCATAGCCAATTTTACAATGCTTCATGAAAAGGGCACACACCATTTCCAGCTAACATATTTTGTAATACCCAATAATAATACTGTTATATTATATTGGGGAAAAATTATAAAGGTCCGATTTTTAGATTTTAACGTATAAGTACTTTTGTGTTTTCGTTGATAACGCTAAAGTTATTTTAATACCTGTAGAATACGTAAAAAGTTTTTTTTTGTCTCTGTTCCTTTACTGTGCAAACTATTCATGTATCTTCAACCCACAGTTGAGATAGCCCAGAAAAAATAAAATGATTACGAGTAAGCTACCTCCTAAAAAATTATTGTAGAAAAATAATAATATAGTTTGTTTCATTACGCATAGTTAGAAGCTTCGAAATTTAAATCTTTAGCAAGACCATTACACCAATCATTTCAAGAATTAATTCATTTAAAAAGTTTTCATGGAAACTATTCTTAATATTTTAGTAGTAGGAAACTAAATCACAGGGGTGCAATAAGTACACAATAAAGTTTGTAATCCAAAAATATAAACTAAATAGAATGCACAGTTTACCCACAATAAGAAACAGGCTTACACAGCCAGACGGCAGACGTTATTCCAAAAACACTTTTTCCCCCCCGTTTTTGCGCATCATAATTTCCCCGGTGTTACCTCCATTTCAATTGTCACGATCAATAAAGTTTCTCTATTCTAAGTATACTCTTCATATTTTCTTATCTAGAATATAATAATATTATTGCTTCTACTTATTGATCATTTCCTTAATAAATGTATCTGCAGTTTAGTTGTAACGTCTATCTGATTTAGTTCTGTCTGTTCTGTCTCCATTTCTGCATAATTGACCGTAATAATGACAACTTTTCACAAACTAAATTTAGTTATGATATTAGTATTATTCCGGTCATGAAAACCACCATTAACGACCGTGGGAGTCGACATGCTGACCATATGCCCCCAATCCTGCCATCTGCCTATGGTAGATGACGCAGCGGTCGGGTGGTAGGCCAAGTCCCTCTAGGGATGTAGCGCCACGGAGTTTAGTTTAGTTTATCAGTATTATTATTTATTATTATTATTATTATTATTATTATTATTATTATTATTATTATTAATGATATTATTAATTGGACGGGACATGTTTCATGCTTATAGTCTATTTTACTTTCATACTTAACCGTTTTCCTTGTTTCAGTAAATTAACACTAAGTAATAGTTTTTTCTTTTCATTATTAAGCTGTTCTTTATTGTTCTTTGTGTATTGTATTTCTCTCTTGTTTATAACTTAAACCTGCTATGAAAAATAAATCTATTATTATTAGTATCATCAAAATCATCATTATCCATTATCATGATTTGCGAGAAGTAAGAATAGAGCTTCCACTTTTTTTTACAAAAAATTCTTCCTCTACTAAAAATGATCAAAACTTTAACTTATAGGCATATAATAGTTAACCTTCTAGATATGACTGTGCAGTTGTTTAATTGCTTTAATTATCAGCAACGTAATAAATGTTCTATTAAATTGACCGCTATTCCAATGGTTGAGTTCTTGTATTATTCCTGATAAACACCGTATTTCTGCTTCAATCGTCTGAGTATCTGGATTCTTTCAAGATATCCAGTTCGTTTTTATTTCAGAAGCGAAATTGTCTTCTGTACTCATGATAATAGTTGGGCAATTATATTAGGTAAGAATACATAACCTGTTTTTATTCTACAATACTATAATACGCTTATTACGTGTGAAGTAATGGTATCACAATAATATCCATTTCGATGCAGATTTTCATTATAAGACAGGTGTGATATCGATTATTATCGAACACGAAATAACTTTGAAAATTTGAGAGCAGCAAATAAAACTGCCTTCAAAATAAAATCAATTCTGTGCCTGTTAATTTTAATTTTATACTAAATTTAGTTCATTTCGTCTTGTAACAATCCGTTCAATAAAACTGACAAAGGTAAGCTTCGACTTGACTGCCTACAGCTGTCATCTATCGCAAAAGACAAGAACTGCTAAAACTTGATAACAGGTGATAGCATCATTCAGCCGATTTTGTATGAATAAAAAATATCAAAACTTGAACATTAATTATGGTCGAATAAAAACAGTCGTATGCAACTTGCCTATAATGGCAATTAAGATAGTCTCATAAAAATTATGAAACGAGCAAAGCGAGATACGTACTCTTATTTTAACGGGAAAGGGAAATCTGCTCCACTTCTACCTTTTCCCCCAACCTACACGATGTAAACTGCGTCACCGACATATGTAAACTGCGCCACCGACATGTGTAAACTGCGCCACCGACATTTAAATAGCGTCACCGTAAAACTAATGCACTGACATTTTCCTTCCCACTTCTTCAGACTTAGGACTGGCTATGAAATTGCGACCACTACAAGTTAATGTAGACAGTGACCTGAGACTGTAAAACACAAGTGAATGACTCGTTAGTGAGATTGTTTTTTGATGTGGTTCGCTAGAGAAAAGTTGTTTCCAACCTAAACATAGAGCTGATAAAGCACTCGTTACCAACATACATAGAACGGTACCAACTTACAGACAAGTACGCTCCCATCATCTCATGTGCAAAAAATTGTTACTGAATAGAAACGAACATTCACATATTAAGTTTAACTTTTGTTTGCATTTAACTACTGCTGCAACCTACATATCTCCGTGGCGCAGTTTACATATCTCATTTCTATTCTATTTCAAATTCGGTGTCAACCGTGGCGCAGATTACATACACCCATTTTAACAAATACCACTATAGACTCGTTGCATGATGTATTATTTTCCATCTTATCTCAGAACCCTACGATTATTCTCCACATGAATTCGGCAACTGTGCCTGTAAACATATTTATAGGCTACCCTCACAATCTATTCTACTTTTTCCAGAAATTGATGCCAGAGGTTTCCACGAGTCGGTGTTTGAGAATTTTGGAGACTACTACCCAGCATGGGGGAGACACAAGAGAGATCCACTGGGAATAAACGCCAGAGGGTTCCATGATGACGTCTTCAATCGAGATTTCGGTTCATTTCACACAGTGAAAAAGTCTAGCACGTAAATATACATTTAAATTATATAGGTATAATTTCCTCCACAAAGCAAAGTTCTCTTGTTATAAAGCTGTTAAATTATCATTTACTGTCATAATTATAACATCTCTCGAAAATCATTTTCTATGCTACGTCCCTCAGTCTTTGCAGACCAAATTTGGGACTTCATGCCCATACGACTTAAATTACTTAGAATGCATTAAAACTATCTAAAAAAAGCGAAGATATTTTTATGCAGTAGTGTTAGCTGGATACCACCTCATGGCGGTATGGATGATATGCTTCAAAATATATAAATATGGATAAAAATTGAAATTCAGGTTGATCGTTAAGAATTATCTAGACCAGTGATCGCCAAACCGTCGATCGCGTGTCAAGAGTTCTCTACTTGTGCCATGGAGAATTTTTATTTTGAAGAAGATAGTTCTGCAGTGGAGTTGGAACTGACTGATTTTCAAAATGATTTATCTCTAAAATCGCTTTCTTCAAGCTCTGAGAATATTTGGCCTCTTGTTCCTAAAGAAAAATATCCGGTTCAGGTTGCTCTCAAAGTGAAGGTAATGTTCAGCTCTACAAATGTGTGTTAGGTTTCTTTTTCCAGTATGAAAATTATTAAAAATAAGTACAGAAACAGACTCACTGATGAACACTTGGACAACTGTATTCGAATGGCAGCCACTACCTACTCTCCCAACATTCAAAAACTTGTTGATGACAAAAAAGAGTTCCATCCTTCTCATTGAAGTTAATAAGTGTAATAAAAATTTCTGCCCGTACATTTGTTATTTATTACTAACTACACTTCAATTTCTTTCTTATGTACAATTCCACTTCCATTTCTTTTTGTTATATACAGTTTAATTAAAATTTATTTCATATTTAGGCAATAAACAAATGTAAGATTTTTTAAGTTGATAGTTCTTTTGGTTGGTAGCTCACAGTAGGATTTTAAAACGATACGGTAGCTCAGAAGCTTCATAAGTTTGGCGACCACTGATCTAGACCATCTGCCAATTTGATACGTCGGGCTACCTCAGTCGGCAGGAAATAATCAAGTAAAAATATGTCTTTAACACACAAACACAAGTAATTAAGGTATACTTTAAGTTTATGTCTAGTTATAGAGACAAAACAGTTATTTCATGGGAAGTGCGTGTGTATGAAATGCAGCTAAAATTGTGAATAATTCACCACATTAAACAACTATTTCACTTTCACGCCTAAGTTTAATAATGTGTTGATACATCAGACCATTGTAGGTATATTTTTTATGCCTGGTTATCACATTATATAGCAAAAGAGACCTATTGCTTATAACACTCGAATGAAATCACAGGTTTGAATAATCAAAATCGTATTAAATTATTTTCTATTTTTCACTAATATAATCATAATTTTTACAGGAATCATCTGACGCCGGAAGAAGCCCAGGTAATTATTCATAAACCATCATCGCCATACAAACGCAGAAAGAGAGACACAACAGGAAGTGCAGGTGAGACGGATAGAGAAGCAGAAGATGATAGCAACAAGTTGACAACAAATGAACACAATGATTTAAATAATAAGCACAGGCGCGATGTTTCAAATGTAGAAGGATTGGAGGCGGAGAAACGACGCCCAGAAATGGACAGCACAGGTTTCCATGGCGATACCTTCGACGGAGGTTTCGGGGAGTTTTGGACCATGAAGAAAAACGAAGCGAAACAACATAACTCAGAGAACTCACTCTCTGATAACAAAGTAGTTCACAAGAGAAGAAATGGTATGGGCATGGGACCTTCAGGATTTCATGGAGATACTTTTACAAGCGGGTTTGGTGACTTCTCGACAATGAAAAGAAGCCAAGGTGAAAATTATGAAAATCCAGAACCAGCAGACTCGAAAAATGAAAAACGAATACCAGAAATGGATTCATCAGGTTTTTATGGTGACACATTCAGAAACGGATTAGGTAACTTGTGGACTATGAAGAAGAGAAAACCAGAAATGGATTCATCCGGATTTTATGGCGATACTTTCAATAATGGCTTCGGAGATTTCTGGACTATGAAGAAGAGACGACCTGATATGGATGCTTCAGGTTTTCACGGTGACACCTTCAACAATGGCTTCGGAGAATTCTGGACAATGAAGAAGAGAAAACCAGAAATGGATTCATCGGGATTTTATGGAGACACTTTTAATAATGGCTTCGGAGATTTCTGGACTATGAAGAAAAGACGACCTGATATGGATTCCTCAGGTTTTCATGGTGATACTTTCAGCAATGGCTTCGGAGAATTCTGGACTATGAAAAAAAGGAAACCAGAAATGGGGTCCACTGGATTCCACGGAGACACTTTTTCTGATGGTTTTGGAGATTTCTGGACGATGAAGAAGAAAAATTCTGATGGGGATTATGGATATGGTGATTTTTTGAGAAATGGATACGGCAATTTCTGGACCATGAAGAAGCGAAGGCCCGAAATGGATTCTTCTGGATTCCATGGAGATACATTCTCGGGCGGCTTTGGTGATTTTTGGACCATGAAGAAAAGGAAACCTGAAATGGGTTCAAATGGCTTCCATGGTGATACTTTCGGCAATGGGTTTGGTGAATTTTGGACAATGAAAAAGAGATCAGCCAATTCTGCTAAAGAAGCTTTGCCAAATCATTCCACAGGATCTATATAGATTGTAAGCGAAAACAGATTCTAAAGAAATGTTAATAATGAAGATTGAGACGAATATTAATCCCTCTTTAAAAACTCGAATTAAAATTAGTTTCATAAACAGGCATATTCGAATCAAATAAGTTACTCCAAGAAAGTGTATTCAGATTCTCTACATACTTAAATGCCAATTTACATTTCAAGTTCTGACGGTGTAATCATATAAAAACCTGAACTCCACAAACTAAGACATTTGTGAAAGAACAATAAAGCAACTCATCTAAAAAATATATTGCTATTAGAATTGAAAACATTGCTCTAGTATGCAAATATAGACCTTGCATACTCTGTGATATGTTATAATAACATATTCTGCAAACCACGGAATATTGTTAAATGAAAATAAATTATGGTTTATCTGAAATTAATATGATGGTATTCATTTTACAGCATCTATTTCAGATTTGACATGAGAGAGGGAGTCAGTATTTGAGCGGTACACAAGATTAAGGACCCTAGATCTAGGTAATTTTCTAGGACACACTATAATGAAAATTGGATGATGAAAGAATGGAGCATAATGTTTAAAAACAAAATTATTACAGTCATTTCTTGTTTTTAAAACATGTACGGTCTGGGCACTTATAGTTACCACATAAGAGCTTCTGGTATTTTGGAACGAGAAGAGGCGTCCAGTTCCAGTAACGCATCATATTTTTAAAATTTTAAGGGGTGGAGAAATTTACTAAAGAAATTCAAGATAAGTCAACAACTGAGAGGCTTACCTTAAGTATTAATGATTGATAAAAAGGGTGGGTGCACTAGGATTAAGAACAGTATTGATTTTCTGTAATAAGATTAACGGCGTATTTTGTTGTAAGTTGGAGCAGTCCTGTACAGATTAACGGCGTATTTTGTTGTAAGTTGGAGCAGTCCTGTACAGAGAGAAAGCTGTGTTCCTATCAACATCGCTAAGCTGACCAGAACTAAAACAAACAACACTGGACAAGGCGCAGCAAACCTGTCTTTGTCACGTATAGAACTTTGGCAATTGTTATAGCACTAACCTGCGATATACAGATTACGATAAGAACAATCCAACATCACTATGATGACCAATACGGTCTAAGTTATTACTTAATCTAACAAAATGTAATCAATAATTGAATACCCAAGTGGAAAAATGTTGCAAGCGACATTTTCCCCCCTAATGTGATATTTTAATGGAAAACCGTTTCACGTACACTGTTTATTATTTTAGTGAACTCTGGTGAGTAAAAATGAATGCACAGGTAGGGAAAAAAAGCGGACCGACTAAAATATCTAAGTTGCCTTATAGCCACTAGCGACATACACAGGATAGCAGGGAATGTATTGAAATTTGTTCTACAGTCGATAAATTGCTTGTATTGAGAAATAATTTCACGTAATTTGCATTGCTTGTGAAAACAAACGTTTCCGTTACATCTCTTACATTTATTTACGTATCACAAGACTCTGAAATCAGCTACAAGAGTAGGTCCGCTTTTTTTTCCCTACCTGTACAGTACAACTTTTTTTTATGGTAAGAAAACCCCAACGAGCAAAGCTCGCATTAAGGGGCTATATATAACATCACATCCATTATAGTACATTCATTTCCAAATAAAATAACTAATAAATATATACAAGAGGTACATTACATAGGAACATAAAACAAAATATTTGATTATAATGAAGTGAAACATAGATACATTATCTAATAGTGATCAATATATCTATTTAATACTATATCAAAGTACTCAATTAACCTTAGAATTTAAAAACAGTTTTATTTGTGATTTAAATCTGTTATAATCTAGGTTTTTTGTTTTTGTTTTGTTTGTTCGTGTGGTAATTCATTGTATGTTTTAATTAAATAATATTTTAATCCCTTTGCCCCATATGTTATAGTTTGAATGTACTTGGTCAAATCTAGAAAGTTATGGGAAAAACGTTATTACACGACTGATTTAAAGGGCGCTTGATGTGTTTTAAAACAGATGAATAATTTTAAAAAACGAAAGATTTTGTTTCGGTATAGGAAGAGAGAAGATAAAAAATACTGAAGCATGGTGGAAAGCATACAAAACGTACAAGGAGACAGGTGTACCTTCTCAAGACCCGCTAGATACAGTAGATGGAAAAAGGTCTAGAAGTATTGAATATTGTTTTAGCACAATGCTCTTCCCATATTATTTTTAGGAAACTAAAATTTATTTTATTTATTAACAACTATAAATATAAATAGAAAGTGTATTTAATTTTTTGTTCAATATTAATTCACAATTTTAATATTGGTACGAACGATATTTTGCAACTTTTTCCACTATAAAAGAAATTTTATAAGATTTTTTTTATGATATACTAAATACCTGAAGTGCATTAACTCAAAATGTATTCTTTAATTTAAAGTAAAGGGTTTGGTTCATGAATGTCAAATTCTTGAAAACTACACGTTCCAAGTGTTTTATACTCTTTCAGTAAAATTTACAATTTGCCGCTTGCATCGTTTTTTCACAAGGGGCATTTTCAGGTATTATTGGTGCCACACATTAAGTTATGTAATGTATTATCATATGCAGAGCAACCCATAAGCATAAAGAGAAACACAATGGCACTTTAGGCGGCTAGTACTGTCTGACTGTGAGCTGAAGGCCGAGCTGGTGGCATAGTGGGGGAAAGACATAGACAGTAAATGCAAGCGCATGGTAGGGTAGTGGGGGAACGCTAGCTCGGCCTTCAGCTCGCAGTCAGACAGTACCTTGGGCGTGATTCTGATCGCCTAATGATTTATAAGTACCAATTTCTAAGAGTATAAGAAAGAAAATTTTCATAAAATAATGCATAACTCATCATTTTGAGAAAAAGCACAATATAAAAACAATATATACAAAGCATTATTGATCTAATTTAATCAGAAATCGAAAATATAATTCATATATTATACAAATCATCAACATTCCCAGCAGCAATGACCAACCTGCATCTGTAAATTGTCTGATAATTCAGTACAAAAGAATGCCTCATCAAGTAAGTTCTTATGAATCTACCAGTGATACTCCGAATCACATCAGTTCACATTTAACGAATATTACACCAGTTAAAACATGACAAAACAATAATAACAATAATAGTATTTCTTTGTTGTTTGGCACAGATATTGGCATTAACAGCGTCAAATTTAATAAATCTGTAGAAATTGCAGTGTCGTAAACACGTTAAAAATAAAACTAAGTTTAAATACAATCTTCTTTGAGTTAATCTGTAGAAACTCCTCAAAAACATAAAAGGGATTTTTATCAGCTGGTTGTACACTTCTTTCAGAAACTCTTCAAAACAATAAAAGGAATTTTCATCAGCCAGTTGTACACTTCCTTTGAGAAGTTATCTTTTGCGAAATTTCTAACTTGGGCGGGCAACATATTGTAGCATTTAGATCCTAAATATAAACTAGAATTCGTTGCTTTATTTAACCTAAAATTAGGTAGGTTCAATTCATCGTTGAACCTTGTTTGATGCACATGTATATTCTTTCTAAAATTATAATGATCTATGTTATTATGTACAGGTAGGGGGAGGGGAAGCGGACCGACCAAAATATCTAAGTTGCCAATATGAGCCACTGCGCATGCCTAGCGGCATTCACAGGATAGCAGGGAATGCATTGAGATTTGTTCTACAGCCGATAAATTACTTGAATTGAGAAATAATTCCACGTAATTTGCATTGCTTGTGAAAACAAACGTTTCCGTTACATCTCTTACATTTATTTACGTATCACAAGGCTCTGAAATCAGCTAGAAGAGTCGGTCCGCTTTTTTTCCCTACTTGTACATGAACTAAGAGCTCTAATAAATACGGATTAACAAAGACAAAATTTCGAATTCAACAAAAAATGGTTTACAACGTTCCCGAATATCACAACTCTTAATAATTTTAAGAATTCTCCTTTGCAACAGCAAGATGCCTTTAGTTTTGTTAGAACCTCCCCAAATTATAATCCCGTATCTCAAAATACATTGAAGAAAAAGTAAAATAAGCACATTTCATATAAGACGTCTGTATACAATTATTTAAATGTCTCATTAAAAAAAACAAGAGAAGGCAGCCTTGCTGTAAGTTGTTCAATGTGAAAATCCCATCGCAACTGATAATCTAGTTTAATTCCCAAACATGAAACAGATTCGTCATCAGACATATTATCTGGCAGGGATGTTAAGGAGAAAAGAACAGAGGAAGTCTTCTCTTCATTCAAAACCAGACCATTTGAACAAAACCAGGCTAAGGCTGAGTTTTTAACGTCACCGAGATTATTCACTAAATTTACTAAATTTATGAGATTATTATCAGTTGGGATAAAGTAGTATCATAAGCGTACATAAGCATTTCAGAGTGTATGTTTTTGGGTAAATTATTAACGGCTACTAAAAATAATACTGGTATATTATTAGGTAATCAATAATGGCTATTAAAATAAAACTGGCCCCAGTACTGAACCTTGTGGTATGCCCGTTTTTAGTGAAACTTCATTTGAGTAAGAACCACCTATAGATACAAATTGTTTACGATTATACAAATATGACTTGAAAACACTTAATTCATTACCTCGATGCTCAAATGAGTATAAACAAAATTGAATTAGAACAAATTACAATGCAGTACAAATAGTTCGAGAGCAAGCAAACGACAGCGTTGAGGCTGAGAAAGTAAAACTTTTATCTAAACCTGGAATGTGCTCAGAGTTTTTTGAAAACGGATTGAAATTAAACAAAAATTAGGTGTTCAGGGTATCTGCTGAATTCTGTGGCATTGGCGGAGTTCCAAATTCAACCCCGTAACCGAAAAACTTTACCTTTATTTTCCATAGCTTCCCCATAGCAAATGCCTATTGGATACATACTTAAAGTGATTCATTGCCGCTATTTCACCTTAAATCATAGTCATCAAAAGCTAAAATTAATTAAATGTATCAAATGCTATTGTTTATTTGCATTAATTTTAAAAATCTATTTTTTTTTCCTATATTTCCTTGGCTCTAGATGTTTTTTAATGTAGAACCAAACGATGTAGATTATTTTGCATAAATTTTAAAAATTACTATTTTACCAAAATTACTTTTTTTCACCTTATCCTCCCTCCACTTTTTTCTTAATCAAGAACCTACATGAACATTTTTGGAATTCGCCATGTCCCCATTCAATCTCCTGACATTCTATTTCTGCAGTTGGCAAGTCTGGTTAGGAGAGTTCGTGGAAATGTGACAGAGTCCCAAATCACACAGGACAATGCAACGAGACTTAGAGACACAGATCGGTCGTTTGTTCATGACCCTAATTGATCGGGGAAAATCAGAGGAGTAGGAGTGGGATAAAAAAAATGCAGAAGATGTGGCAACTGAGCGAGATGTGCAAGAGTACCCATTTCCTGCCGCAGGTTGCATTAAGCAGGTTTTCCTGCGGGGGGACCGCGTGATTATTTCATCCTGCTGCAATCACTTGCCAACTTCCTCCCATGAGAAGAGAGAGCCACTCTCGAGTGGTAGCAGCCACCGGCATTTCCACAGCAGTAGGTGGCACAGGCACGTCACTTGCGGGCTCGGGGCCCCCCGCCACCCCACTTTTCATTATTATTCGACGACATTTCGTTGCCGGACCTCTCTCCTCCCGGAATGATAGGATCCGGCTACTGGAGGACCACGCGTACACAGCATGTAGTTGTGGTGCTACCTGTTAAACTGTTTTGTGATTACTGAGTGATATAGAGTTCTCCCCTCACCTGTGGAGGTGTGGGGATGTCTTCACTTGGGCAGCAGCTTCAGGGTCCGCTGACCGCTGTCAGCAAAGCCATCAACGTGCTCAAGAACTCCACGTTGCAGGTCAGCAAGGAGGATGGAGAGCAGCATGTCACCACCAAAGACGGGTGAGTATGTCTAACAGTGCTCATAATATGTCCGAAACGCCATTTTTCTGCACTCTGGCATGAGTTTTTAGTGTAAACTTAAAGTTGTTTGTAAGCTTACGATAGACATGTCAAACTGAGTGTCCCCCGAGGGCCATATGGGTCATATTTGTTTTTGTCATTAGGGCCACACAAGACAGCTAATTGAAAATTACTGGAGAGTATTTCTATTAAACTTAGAAACGTGCATTTTGTGTAGAAATGGTTAAGCGGGTAGCCATAATCATGAATGCAAAACAATGAAGTAGTTTAACAAAATAAAATAACACTAAATATTAAACGGCAACAAATGCAACAGCAACAAATACATTGTGCAAAAGTTACAACAGTTCAAAATGAACATTTATTTACGACTATTTTTAGTGTTTTGTCCTGACTCTTGACGCTTCTTTTAATCACAGTGCTTGCTATATCTGGCTTAAACGTCAGGTCCAGTTCCGATTTTGATCAGAGATGACAAATGTTCATCAGTCAGTACTTGAGAAATTTTTGTTGCTTTCTTATGTATCCTTTGTGCAGGTCACAGGTATGCATGCCTGCCCTACACGAACAAAGTTCTCTTTAAATTCATGTCTTCACTAGAAAAATTTTCAAAAAGTTTCAAATATTGTTTAATGGTGAAAAAGGCTTCTTTTTTGGCCCCACCTTCCATCCCCGGATTACCTGAGCCATAGGCTACATCTCCGGTCCTATAACCGATATCGCATTTTTTTCTAAGATCGTCGTAAAACATTATTCCATACAGACGAATATTTTGCGAAATTTCAAATAGCTTTAGAGTTATGTTTTGTTCATATTAATCCGTATTGCTGTACGTTACATGATATATAAAATGTGTAGAGTATTTAACATTTTATTATTTCAAAAATAGACTTCCATAATACACCAAAATGAAGAACTAGAAACACAAGTTGAATTGAATTTTTGAACACTCTTTGTTATGATCAGTTATTAGGATGGACACATATAAGTATTGATTTTAGTTAATATATTTTAGTATATTCCCAAACGATATCCCTCGGCCAAGTTCTCCTGTCTCACGTGAACAATTATTTAGTACCGGTATCTTACTGGTCAAAACCTTCCAAGTTTGCCAAGCTCTTTGATGATTAGAGTTGTTCTTATTTTTCTTTGACGGTTAAATTGAACTTCAAAGGTATTTGACAAAAATATTAACAAATCTTTTTAAAACTTCTGAAGACTTGAATTAGACGAAAATATGATCGTCTCGAAGAGCATCCCCATTCGGAGCTAAGTGTCACATTTTCCGCAGAAAATAATTCGCAACGCCCAATATTGCTTTAATAATAATTTAGCTAAAGAAATAGCAAAGTTAATTATATACATGAGTTGAAAGTTACCCTTTACCTTCCAACAGTCTCTTCAATAGAAAATGTTTACATCAAAACCTGTGGGTGTCAATACAAGTAGACCTATATAATTTACAAAATTTAAAGAAAGAAAGGACTCGACTTTCTTCTTATTACTTACTAGGAAGAACGAAAGAAATAGTTCTTTTTTTTTTTCAAACGATATTCATCAAATACACAGGTAGACAGAGTATTATGGACTCGCTGATCTAAAATTGTGTAGTAATGCTTAAGACGTTACGTCAACAACCCTAAATCCAACATTCATACTCACGCAATTCCTTTCAAACCACGGAAAATTCCTACAGTACCTGCATAGGATTGGGAAAACACCATCACCGAAGTGCCCATGTTCTGAAGACAACCAAACAGCCATACATCTTCTACTCCACTGCAAACTACAGGATAAACATAGACCACCTTATATGAAAGTTTCCAACATAGTTCTGCAAAAAGTGATCTCATCTCCACGAACAATCAAGTATATATATGAAATCTACAAGACACTACCTTAAAAATTTAAAATGATTAGTTTATGTAATTCCTTAGAACACTAACTCAGACAACATGTAATATTTTGTAAATACTATGTATTCTTTTGACTAAATATCCTGCGATATACCCTCAGGGTAAAACGCAGGTTGTAAAATGTAGCTAAATAAAAAAAAAAAAAAAAAAAAAAGACTTTACGTCGAATTTCAGGAGCGAATACATTACGCTTCCTCTACATAAAATAAAAATCGAGAAAGGGCATGTAGCTGTAAGGGGACTCTGTTCCTGCATCATCTGATTTTTTATTCGGTCAGTTGACACGTTTTAAGCAATAAACTGTAGTCACGTAGATTATTGGTAATGATGTTTTGATTAAGTGTCTTATATCCAAGGGATTGTGCAGAAAAATAGTAATGTCTCAAGAGATAAATTGAACATTAAAGTACTAGGAAACTGGAAACATAGGAGCCGACTTTGGGGAAGGGGGACAAGATACTTTTTTGCCCCCCAAATTTGACTTTTTATCATAAATGGCCTATGCATTACCACCAAAAATCCAATTCTGACTCCCCTCAACAATATTTTTAATCGGTGCTTCTGTTAGGAAACCTTATAATCTGACTAACTTTTTAACTGCTACCGAGTATAAATTCGTGACCTCAAAAGACTGTATAAAAACAATGAGGACATATGTAAAACGTGAGGATTTTTATCCACGTGTTAACTTATTCCTATCATTTATGGAGACTAGTTGTTCTATTGAAATTTTTCTCATAGATTCTAAACGTATGCTAAAATAATGCTTTCAATTGACAATTGCTTGTATTAATATGTTAATTCAGCTCTGAAAGGATTAAGATAAATAATTTCGTTTAAATTTATGAATCTAGGCAAGTCAACATAATTCGCATTGTTAGGGAAGCACAAGGAAGTACAAAGATATTTATGAAGAACTGCAAAAAAAAAAAAAAAAATGATTACTTGTAAATCTTGTATGCATTGATAAAAAATGCAATCTATTAATATTAAATTTAAATTGTTAATGCGATTTTTAAAATTCAATGAACTTTAATTAACCAACATTAAAAATATTATCTTCGGCAGCTCTAGAACGCGGCAATGCTGTGAGCATTATGGGGACAATTCACAATTCTTGTTCTTTCGAGGAACTATTTTATTTTTAAAGTTTCTTATTCCTGTAATACAGGCTGACTGTTTCATAATTATATGTAACACACTTTATTCTATCATGTGTAGTGCAAATAAAATTAATATGAGGCAAACTAAAAAAAAATATATTAAAATCCGCTCTTTTTTGAAGCAGAAGATGTGATATTGTTAGCATGAATATAATGCCAGAAAGTAAGAATAATGTTTTTATTCAATATTAAATTCATATTGTAGCGTGATTTTTAAAATCTAATCACCTTAAATTCACTCTCAACAAAATCTATTTGAGGAGTTCCCCTTTTAAAGAAAAAGTGAATCTTTTACTGTAGTATGTGAATTTAATTAATACGGTTACTTATTATATTTGAATGCTATAAGAGACTCTATCCTGTATGCATTGCATTTTATTATTCAGAACATTATCATAAATAAATTAAAGAAGGGAAAAAATATACGAAAGGTTTAAATTAATCATCTGTCCCCTTATTGTTAACAGTAGGCTGAGATATAAGATTAATACATTGTCTTAAATATGAAGATATTTATGCACGTATTAAAATTGTTATTTCCGGAAACTAGCTTTTTCATTAAAATTCTTTTAGTTGATATCAAACCTTATAACCCACAAGTGGTTTTACTTTATAAATACTTATATTAAAATGTAAATTCATACCTGAAATGGTTAATTTTCTGTCTTGGATAGACGTCGTTTGGAAACTTGTTACCTATTTTTGTGGCCATTCCTGAGAAATTGCTTAGTGTTTTTTAAGCCCGCATCTGGGTGCTTCAAAGTGAATTAGATGTCTAATTTCATGAGTATGAGAGATAGTTCTGACCGGAATGGCAGTCAAATTATAGGGGATGGTTATTCCAGTGTGAAGTGGTATGCAGGAGTAGAAATGAAAACGAAGTGGGCACTCAAATAAAATCATATTATAAAAGTTAACATAATAATATGAACGCACTTCATTTATCATCATGAAATCTTTTCTTCACTCTGTCCAGGCCTCCATGAAGTTCCATAAATCAATTTACTGCCGGCTGACTCTGACCTTACTTTCCGACTAGGCTATATTAATGATACGTGACGTGTCACCACTGCTATGCATTCAGTCTGGCTTACGACAACTTAATGGCTAAAAAATTATTCTATTAAGTTCTTACACTCAATCACTCATTTAAACATACTGTAACAGAAACTGTTCGATATAATTAACAGACCATAGTACTTTTCAATTTGATCAAAAGAATAGACAATAATTAACGGATTAGATTTCTGCACTGTACAATCAAATCCATTAATTGTTTATTCGATATGCCCACAAGCCATCCCTGTCTATAAACCCCTCCGCGAGCCCCCACGGAACTTCCCTACATAAAGCAAGCCTTTACCTTTCCTCGTGTGTGTCGCACCCTCGGTACCTCTATGGAGCATATCAGAGGCCAGGAAATGTTGGTGGAATGAAAGGGGGAAACGGGAAACGAGGAAATATGCCTCTTCCATAAGAAAATTGAGAAATGTGTATGAAAGAAATGTTTTTGGAGTGACGTCAGTCTGTCGACAAACGTAGAGGGTAAACGGTTCTTTCTATTTATTTCTCTTTTTAATTAAGAAATTCTTTGGAATTTCATTGAACCGGAGAGAATTTGAATACTTTAACAGAAATATTAATGGGACTTTCATCAAAAAATTTCAAA
Organism: Ectobius pallidus; assembly: GCA_964059195.1. NCBI lineage: Eukaryota > Metazoa > Arthropoda > Insecta > Blattodea > Ectobiidae > Ectobius > Ectobius pallidus. Next base: position 42,932,287 of record CAXKWD010000002.1, on the reverse strand, counting down.
ATTTCAATTTTTTAAAACATGCTTTAATAATTAGAAAGGAATGTAAATTTTGAAACACCTATTTATGACTAATAGAATGGCTATGTTCGTTTTTCTGTAAAGATTGCTTAGGGGGTACTTTATTCGTGTCCATTTTTATTTATTCGTAATATTTTGTTTTAGTGTGATTTTTCCCTTAAATTCTTATAGCGTTATTTCTTTTCTGCTATTTCTTTGAATTCCGAGAAATTATTGGTGCATGCTATCAATATTACACTGAAGCCTATTTTAACTTCCGCATGTGGTCATATTTTCACAATTTGCTTTGAATTACAGTATAGGCTAAATTATACACATAGGTCTACATACAACAATTTAGTCATTTATATAATTATACTACAACTATAAATTTAATTTATATAATTTACATAATTTACAACAGAAAAATTAGGGTAATTTAAATGGGGTTCAGTATAGGCCTAGCTCAATTTCTGGGTTCCTACACTAGGTATTCTGAACGGTTATGCTGGCCCTAGCTTACATACCAACGAAAGTATGTGACTTAAATGCAGAATGTCAGAGCATCTAATATAACACTTGAGCTTGTGTTTCCTTGTAGATCCAACGTCACCTATTAACAGGACAGCATTTAATTGTGAAATTAATTGAAGGTGGCTTTGCTCAGTTGCCACAGCAACCATGGTAAGAAGACAGCGCATGATATGCACCTCGAAGCCGGGTTTTTAGCTGTTAATTATTATCAGTCCTTTTAATTGCGAATTCATGATTTACTTGTAAGGGTGGATTCATGAATGTGTAGTTCGTTTTAATTGCTTCATTTCGAATCTGTATGCAAACATGGCAGCCCACGATTTGTTCTAGGCCCGGTTTCATCTACAGGAGCTAATAATAAATAATAATAATATTAATAACAATAATAATCAGGGCCCGGATTCTAATGACATGTCATCTTTTGATTGATGCTGCACAGACATTGCCAACTTGTGGATAAATCCTAATCATGGCCTCTAGATTAGAGAAATGCATTTTTATTAGGTCATTTTTTGTCATTTTATGCAATTTTATATTTATAGGGCATTTATTTCAATTTAGGTCATTATTTTGTCATTTGCTTCCTTATTTAGTCATTTTCATGTAGGGTATTAACTTTTTTCGTCACTGGCGGTGCTGTCTTTGAAGTGTTGTTTGTTTAATGCAAGAAGAAAAAATTCGGCGTTAAAGTGTTGACATGTCTCAGTCGGAAGCTACGGTCAAAGGAACGCCACAATTTTGTATTATATTACTATTGTTATTAGATTGACTTGGCACCAGAGTCTGCCACCTGCTTGGATTTGATAGTGCAAACTACTGTTTACCCTCAAAAACAAAATAACATAATCCGGCAGACCGCAAAAGGATGTCTCGAAGTTTGACTCTAAAGTGCCTCAGTGCCAGTATAAATTTCCATGAGGAAAGAACAATCACAGCATTACAGTTATTTAAAGTTTTTACAATTATGTACAAACTAGTCTATAACGTTGTGTGTACAATAATAATTTTTTATAAATAAAATATCAGTTTTTAGGTCATTTTTTATAATTATTAAGACATTTTCTTTAAAATGTAGCCTATGGTTATTTTATAGGTCATTTTTCAAAAAATTTTAGGTAATCAGAATCCGGGCCCTGATAATAATAATCTAAACTAATACAGAGCGGTAGGCTGTTATTTTCACCGGGTACCAGGAGCTCCTTCTCGCAGCAGGTCATGCAATGTCTCTGAGTGACTAGGCTCCCGTATAGTCCGCAAAGAATTACAGACGCATTCCTCTTCCGTGTATCCTGCCTAATTCGATTCTGATGCTGTTCTAATCTCTCCTAGCTCATCAATCTTATCAGAGAGCATGCCTCATTGTTTACTTGGGTATTTATTGAACACAGTACTTATTTCCTTAAAATTAATTACAAGCTTACATTCAGGAGCTGAATACTGGGATATGTTATGAATTTTCTCCGCACTTTACCATGATCACCTTTTCTGAAATACTTAAGCACCAAAAGACTTGCCATGGAATTGCTAGCTGAGGAGTAGATTGTACAGAATTAGGATCACAGAAGAATTATATATATGTATAGACCTGAAATATAAGTTTCTAAGAAGGTGTCACAACAACACATCTAGCTCCTATTATATACAAGTTAGCGGAACAATATTAAATTCCCCCCATAAATAATAGTCACACTGCTATTAGATCCGCGGACCCTTATTAATTACTTGATCTTCAAAATTTTCTTGAATGACTCATCAGCAGGCTTTAAAACTTAGTGCCCGATCGAATATGTTAACAGCAACCGTACTGTACAGACTTTGCTCGGCGTATGCCCTAGCTACCATATGCTAGTTCACGTGATAGTAAACAAACCTGAATACAGATATAGGAAGACCACAAAATAACTTCTCATTATCTAAACTCACATTACAAGCATGCAAAACGATACTTTCTCCTGTTTGTGTATAATAGTCCCTCCCAAATGTTTCAATATATGTTTGCGTTTTAGAACACTTTACTTTCGGCATGCCAAACACGTATTATAAATTTAAACACGCACAATGACAAGGTACACTGTTGACCAATTTGAGAGGCACCGTACTACGAGCGCATTCACTTCTCGGTACTACTATCAATGACTCTCTTATCAGCCTACGCAATCACCCTCCACCCCCTATACTCAGGTTGTTGGTAACCGGAATCAACTCCCTCTGTGGGTTCGGGCACTAAGTTTTAAAGCCTGCTCATCAGTGGCAAGTCTTGATGGAAATGCACTCCGACAAGTTATGCAAAGAATGGTTTAAGTATGTTATTCTTATAACTTATAACTGCATTTACTGTCACGTTATCTGCAAAAAATAATGGACCTATTATCCTGTATGCATTTACCATGCACCAGACCCCGATTGTGGCCAAGGTCACGAGATTGCAAACTGACACTTGTCAGCTTCTATTGGCAGCAGTTTCGGTTATGTAGATATTATTTCACCCGAACTTGAACTTGAAAAATAAAGTGTATTGGTCAAACTCCCATAGCCTACATTAGAAGAACTTAAAGACAATATCACAAGAGAAATTAACTAGGCTATATCTCGGAAGCTGAACTTATGCACGGGAAAGAAAATTTCCTAAAAAGGTGCCAGTGTTGTGTGGGTGCAAGAGGAGGACATTTCCAACATCTTTTGTGATGAGGTACGTGGTTATTTTCATTGTAATTGTGAGAACCGAATCATTACACCGTTAACTGCTTTATTTGCGAGGATATTTCACCCATCGCTAGGGAGTTAGAGCTGTGGCCGCAGCGACCTGCATGAGTGGCCAACTCGTACGTGAAACACACGGTACAAGTTAGCACAGCGGATCCCGCAATGCTCTGACCTCAGTTAGCTTATTTGGTCTTGGTCGGCCGTCATTGGAAGTACTACGCCTACTATCAACACCATCTAGTACAGAAGTTGAAAATGGGAAAACTAATTTTTTTCCTGCTTTCATCTCGTTTTCCTCGTTTCCCTTTTGCATACCTTTCTCTCACTTATTCTTTACTCTACTTTTTAGGATTTATTCCTAATCGAAAAATTTCCGCATCGAGCGGGAGCCATTAAGTAATCGTTGAGTCGTGAGGCGAGAATTCATCTATTTGAGTTTAGAAGGCCTAAATACATGAAATGAGAAATGCCGCATTTACCAACGAAAAGTTATGTGAAATGTTTACCTATTTTTGTATTGTAGTAATTAGCGCATATGACTTGGTACAACGGTACAACAGTGAGCTTCATTGCCGGCATTAGTATATGGTTATTTAACGACGGGGATGTACTGCAACTTAGGTGTGATCGTCGCCGTTGTGTCGAATTCGGTCCCGCAGGAGTTATTTTATATGCCAGTAAGTCTACTGACAAAGGGCCTGTCACATTTACGCACACAAAAAAGCCATCGACCTGGGCCAGGATCGAACCCGCAACTTTGGTCACAGAAAGCCAGCGCGATACAAACTGCGCCACCCGGCATTACGCAGCTCGATAGCCAGGATGAAGGCTAGGGGAAGTGGCCCGCCGTCATGGCAATGCACTTGAAAGCTAGTAAAAGTGGGCGGAGCTTACCGGGGCAACTTAAAATTATGTTTTATTTAACAGTATGGTTCCGAAGGTTCGAAATTTTCATTTTCAAGTTTTTAAGTCGAAAGTCAAGACAGAACTGTAATGTTCATGAGTTGTATGATTTTACAATAATATGATTAGGTTCAGTGGCGCCAAGTTTTGAAGAACATTGGGTGGGCTCAAAAGCATAGGCGGACTAAAGGGTCGGAATGTGCACCTCGAAGCCGAATTTTTAATTTTCGCTTTAGTTCGTGAGTTATGAGTGAAAAACGGGCAGAAAACGTGTATTTATTCCGTTTTCGAAGCATGAGTTTTCAGTAATACAAATCAATTACACTAGGCTTTGGCTATTTTTGTCAAACCTTCGACATAAAAGCATCGCGATCTCTTGAATGTTGTAGCTCACGCTGGTCGATTCATTTGTTTTTAATGTCAAGGCACGCAAACATAATGTGAAATTTTCAACCTACACCGAAAAGGATTATTATTATTATTATAGGGATAATCAATATTAGCTTAAATATGGTCAAACGTTGTTCGATTTGGACGAAACTCACTATACAGGGGTTTTCCGGGCCTAGGAATTCGAATCTGAGGTCGCTTTTACCAGGTGACGCTATCTAATCGTGATATGTATTCCACATGATTTAGGTGTTAATATAATGATTAACTATTATGCTCTTAATTTTTAATTTTTGAAATAATTATCGCGGGCGAAGCCGCGGTGCTCATGCTATCTTAAAATAATAAAAGGACGTGTTTGTCTGTCTGTCCACGATGCCCAGCGAAATCTACTGAACGCAGAGATCTGAAATTTTAAACATAGATGGGCTGAAAGGTGGGCGAATGCGCATCGAAGCCGGATTTTTAATTTTAGTTTTCGTTCGCGAGTTGTGAGTGAAAAACTGGCAGAAAACGTGATTTTAGCGCTGTCGAAGCATCAGATTTCAGTAATACATTTCAATGTCAAATCAATTGCAGTTGGCTTTGGCTATTTTTGTCATACTGTGGTAATAAAAGCATCGCGATCGCTAGAATGTTGTAAGCCCACGCTGGTCGATTCATTTGTTTAGAATGTCAAGGCCCGTAGACATATGAAATTTTCAACCTACACGGAAGAGGGGTAATCAACATAGACCTAAATATGGTTAAACATCGTTCGATTTGGACGAAACTCACTATACAGGGATTTTCTGGGCCAAGGAACTCGAATCTGAGATCGCTTTTACCAGGCGACGCTATCTAATCGTGACATGTAGTCCACGTGATTTAGGTGTTAATAAATATAATGATTTAACTATTATGCTCTTAATTTTTAATTCTTGAAATAATTATCGCGGGCGATCGCTTGATTTTGTAAGTCCATCCTGGACGATTCATTTATTTAGAATATCAAGGCCCGAAGACATGAAATTTTCAACCTACACGGAAGAGGTATAATCAATATAGGCCTAAATATGGTCAAACATTGTTCGATTTGGACGAAACTGACTGTACAGGGGTATTCTGGGCCAAGGAACTCGAATCTGAGGTCGCTTTTACCAGGGGACGCTACCTAATCGTGGAATGCACTCCACGTGATTTAGGTGTTAACAATTATAATGATTTAACTATGCTCTTAATTTTTAGATTTTAATTTTTGAAATAATTATCGCGGGGGAATCCGCGGGCACATGCTGTTTGTCTGTCTGTCCACGATGCCCATCGAAATCTACTGAACGCAGAGATCTGAAATTTTAAAGATAGATGGACTGGAAGGTGGGCGAATGCACCTCGAAGCCGAATTTTTAATTTTAGCTTTCGTTCGCGAGTTATGAGTGAAAAACTGGCAGAAAACGTGATTCGCGCTGTCGAAGCATCAGATTTCAGTAATACATTTCAATGTCAAATAAATTGCAGTTGTCTTTGGCTATTTTCGTCATACCGTGGAAATAAAAGCATCGCGATCGCTTGAATGTTGTAAGCCCACGCTGGTCGATTCATTTGTTTAGAATGTTAAGACCCGTAGACATATTAAATTTTCATCCAACACGGAAGAGGGATAATCAATATAGGCCTAAATACTGTATAGTGAAACATTGTTTGATTTGAACGAAACTATACCAGGGTTTTCTGGGCCAAGCAACTCGAATCTGAGGTCGCTTTTACCAGGCGACGCTATCTAATCGTGGTATGTGGTCCACGTGATTTAGGTGTTAATAATTATAATGATTTAACTATTATGCTCTTAATTTTTAATTTTTGAAATAATTATCGCGGGCGAAGCCGCGGGCACATGCTAGTAGGCTATAAATGTGAAGGATTCAGAAACAATTGCAAACGATCGCGATCGTACCGTAAGTTAATTGAAACAAGGGAGATCATGTTACTTGTGTCACCGCTTGTACAAACCTATGGGCTAGCCTAATTTTGGTTTTGCACCGACTAAACATGATTTTTAAGTAATAAATAGGTCTAATAATTATAATAAATATTTAAGATAATTCACAGCAAATTATTGGGTGGGCTTGAGCCCCACGGGCCCATATAAGTTGGCGCCACTGATTAGGTTACTTACTACTTGACTAGGCATACTACGTGCGTGCTCAGCATAATTTATTAATGTCTATCTACGATCACACAGGGCTACCCCCAAACGCTTCAATTACAGAGTCAACGGTCCTCCTGTTCTACATAACGTGTTGATTATTCTTGTCAGATATTTCCTAGCAGAGACTTCGTACACAACAGCAGTAACGTCCAATCACTGGCATTTCCAACGTGCTATGGCGTTAAATGTGTGTTTATTTCCGGTTCATAGCGTGTAACATACACCATTTTACGTTATAAGTCTGCATTTTCCCCACGATTTGTCTTATAATTAGCGTATTAGGAACAAAGTGATTTATACATAATGTGAATTCTATAGGTTCTTTTATGAAAAATCCGTGGGGGTTGAGAGCTGAAGCAGGGGCGGATCCAGAGAGACATTTTTTTTTTGGGGGGGGGGGGACCAAAGTAGAGAGGGAAGTTTTTACTTATTAAAACTAATTATTCCCAGTACACAATTGAAAACAAAATGAACAATTCAGCATTTTATTACAAAGGTATTTCAAAATAATGAATGTCGTTGCTTTAATTTAAGTATTTGGGTTATGTTGTCTTTACAAAATTTATTAGAATAATAAATTTTTAATAATTTGTACTTAATGATACAAATTTTTTTGGGGGGGGGGAATTTCCCCCATTTCCTCCCCCGTGGATCCGCCCCTGAGCTGAAGAACTATACTCTCCTATAGAGATAAGGGCAATTAGTAAAAGAGGCAACCTGAGCAGCCTACATAACCTGCTCTGCGTGAGCTCTCGTCTCTCGAAGGTGGGGGGATAGACAAGACACAAGATGATGTAACTCCCTCACCCTCCGCCTGGTACTGTGTGAAGCTACCGGTAGATAAGAGACTCGCAATTGATTTTTATTCCATTTAATCTGAGCAGTTTTTTGTGTGTTTGTCTATTTGTAATGCAGACCTATCGATATGCTAAATTAGAGAAAGAGAGTAGCTTCCTGCTGTTTCCTTGTGAGCCGAAAGGCTGTCTTCAATTGGAGATATGACTATAAAAATACGTGGTTAAACTATAATAGTTTCATTTAAATGCTTCAACCTCATATTAAGTTTTATAATCACGTTCAATATCACCACCTTATTCCCTCAAAAAAATCAAACTTAGGATTATTTCAGAAATTAATCTACTTTATTAATTGTGTATCTGTATATGATGGTATATAAAAGCCATGTCAATAAGTTATAAAAAATGAAATTCGTTTATAATTAAAATTCAAAAGTCAAATTCACCAAAGTGATATGTATAAATGTAGTAGATTAAAACTTTGGCTTGTCAATATTATTCTAAAAAATTAGATCTAGGCCTATTATAGTACACAAAATTTAAAAACCCATTAAGTTATATACAATGGTATTAATATCAAAATCTTCACCAAATGATGTATAAAACATGGTATGTTAAAACTAAGTTATTTTCCTGTACATAATATTCTATATCCTAATTGCTATTCATAGTTCATACAAGCCTAAAGAAACAAAAACAATCGAGCTTGCTTCAGACCCCCCCCCCCCCCACACACACACACAAGCAACCAGAATATCCCCACTGCAGTTCCCAAGTTTCTACATTTCCCCTCCTATAATGTGTAATATAGGGCCACCTACAATAAGCCACGAAGGCTTTCTGTTTTGTTTAGCAACTATCATAAAGTATTCTGCCATGATTAGACACACAGTATCTGAATAAAACACCAGTTTAGTGTTCATAATAGAGTACCAGGCAAGCAGGCTATGGATCAATTGCTGAGCATCTTAGCTGGTTGTTGGGAAATAGAATAGTTCGAATTCCTTAATAGGGGTTACCTGTGGAAATTAGTTTATTCTTGGCAGTTGTGGGCGCACGGAAACAATTCCATTTAACCTACAGTAGTCTATGGTTCCTACATTACTTACCATGATCCGTCGTTGATGTTGTAACATTCATCCCCAAGTCCCACCACACGGTACACTTAGATAAAACACTCTACATTTTGTTTGCCCTTTAAGCTTGATTCCACACAACACAATTTCAAAGTTTCAGCATTATTAACCATGTAAACCACCATTGAAGACGAATCCACACCGCGAACAGCGAAGATAGCATGTTGCATCCACAATGCCTTGCGCGTAAACATCTGACTGTCAGAGAGCGTAGTGAAACGAGTTCTAAAATCAGTTAATAAAATTATGGTCTAAGAACATAAAGACAGTATTCCACTACCGAACTTTCGTTTTACCTACTTTCAGGTTCACGTTTTCTATTTCAGGAAAGCAAAGCTTAAAAATTAGTAATTAAATAGATTTCACAACATGGAACTACCTTTATTTAAATTTACTTTCCTGTAAATTACTCAGAGTTCGATAGTCAACTGGCTCAATCTTCAGGGTACAAGAAAAAGCAGTGTTAAAAAATATATAGTACCATGCGTAGGCTATACTACTATTATCCCACTTAATTAAAATGAAAAAGAAAAAAAATGCCTGCACACATTTTAATGGGCATAAATACTGTGTAACTCTCTCCGATACCCAAGGATCCTTACAAATATACTGGGACCACTCGCCGCGATACTCACACAAAATCGAAAATAACTATAGTTATAACTACAACTATAGTTATCTGAGAGCACGTTAAAGGTACCTGCTTTTTGACTGGACGTTTCTATTCAGTAACTAGTTGTTGCCCGCAGGAGATAAGTTTAGAAGGAATGCATGAAGGTTCCAACCAAGCATTCGCCTGAATGACCAAAAAAAAAAAAAAATCACAGAAAATCCCAATAAAACTTGAAGGATCAGGGAACTTGAACTAGAGGTCTTGCGAATGACACTGCGGATTTCCGGTCTTATTTGACTCTCTCTCTCTCTCTACAAACGTGTCTATGTGAACAGGTTACAAAATATCACAGCCTCGAGATTTCAGATTTCTTTTGTGCGATGCCTTATGCATGTTGCACTTTTTCACTGAGGCAGGGAACTTGATGATCATCATGATAACATCCCGCGGGTTCACATCCGCGATTCTAGTTCCCCTCGCGGAAGTAGAGTGGTGAAACCCTTCTCCTCTAAACAAGCTCACGTATATATAGGCCTATCAGTAACAATTTCACAGGTCCCGATGTGAAAATTTATGTATGAGCGGGTTAGTTATAGCCTAAGCCCTATCCCGAAGACCCAAAATAAATTATAGGTACTTATTTTAACTACAGCATAGTACACATTCTACACGTTCCTTCACTCTGGCCAGGGCACTAGGGTTAATATTTTTGGGAGAAAACAAAAGTAGCCTCACGAGACTAGTGGTTAAAACATCTGCCGAAATATCAATTTGAATTTGATTAAAATTCTGTAGAGAGCCTGGGGGATATTATACTCCAAGAGTGGACATAAGGCACGTTCAAAACTACTTATCCTAAAACAGAGGGCCCCTGGGCAAAATTCCTAGACATTTTCCGTCCGGCTCTTTACTTCTACTCTTAGGATTTTTCAGAACATACCCACAATACTGCTTTAGGCTTTGAGAGATTAAGGGAAGAAGAGATCCCATAAATGACCAAAAACCATATTTTTCCTAATATATGTACAATCAAGTTTCCACGATTTATGGTCTTGGATCATACCCTTTGCTTTTTAAATAATGATGGTGAAAATACAATTTTTTTTTCTCAAAAGTAGAATTTTTAATTTTCCACATCATGAAGTTGGTATATCTCCATAGTTATTCAAACTATCTAAATGGAACTTCGACAGTATACGAGTATTATACATTAAAATTTCAAATTTCTACAAAAAGGAAATTATTGTATTTACATATTAGTACACCAGAAAAATCTTTAACTTAAAATTAGAAAAAAAATATTATGGTATAAATACAAATAATATAAAAAATATTTTAAAATTCCAGGCTATTGAAAATTGCACACTAAAATGTTAAACACTAATGTATATTTTAGGTCTCTATTGTTAAAGCAACTTTATATATAAATTTAATTTGAAAGAAATTATTTCCTTCTTGGAGAAAACTGAAACATACTTTGGTGAAAAAAGTTTGTAGATTTAAAATTGCCCGTGATATATAAAATTCTTCAAACACATCATTTATGGGTCATGTGACCCTTTGAATGTCATAATTTAGACCAGCTATCTTCAAGTGTTGAGCAGTCTGGTTTGGAGCTTGACTGCTCAGTACATAACTGAAAGAGGAGCAAAGGGGAAATGTTGATATCATTTATACCCCCCCCCCCCCCGCCCTCAGAGCAGGTACTGTCCTGTCAGGTAGTGCTTATTTACCATGGAGGACAGTATGTCAAAGCATGCAGTTTCAGGAACCGCAACTGAGTTTACAAACCAGCCTGCTGCTCAGATCTCCTTGTAGTAGATGCTAACAAGAGTGGAGCAGGTAAAGCCGGCTCTTTAGAGTTGCATACTGACAACGGTTGATTTAGATTACATGGATTGCAATACCTAATGGGCCTTCTCAAAGTCCACAAATATGAAAATGATTTATTTGAAAGGGAAAATGTTTTCATGAATATTCTCTTCCCATGAAGTAAAAAGACATCTGCTTGAATAGATGCCTGCAAGAAATGGCGAAAGATAAAACCCCCCTCACCCAAACACATCACAGACAACTGAAACAGTCAAAACTATGCCTGGGATAAGGGTATTATAATTGCATGCCGTTTTTATAGTTTTCTAATGACATATCTTTAATCACTGTTAACTCTAATAAGTAGGGCTTGGAGTGTAATAATCTAAAAATATGTGGTTCATCTAGAAAGTAAGTTCAGATCGCTGATAAAGAAAACAAAAACTCAATAAATAAGAAATATTTATTGCAATATTTACAGAGATTCATTGGCTACTTCTCTACATAATCAGAAGTGTTAATGAGGCATTTATCGTAGTGGTGTACCATCTATTGTACACGTATACCCATGACATAGGACTCTGCTGCCAATGTCTGGAGCAACGAAAATTCCATCTATACCTCAGGATCATCATACAAATGTTTTCCTGCAAGAAGTGCTTCATGAGATGAAAGTCACTTGGAGTGAGGTCGTCGAGGCTGTAGGGTGGACGGTCAAAGATCCCCCATCCAAACCGAAGCAACTGACTCCATGTGGAATTGGCTGTATGGGGCAATGCATTAGTGTACAAAAGCATGAGGCCTCTTGTCAGCAGTTGGTGGTAGACAAGTACTTTCTCCTAGCGCTGTTCAACAACTTCTGGTGTCACAAGACTGAAAATGCATTGCAGCATTCCCACATACCCCCCTCTCTACTGCTATGCATGTGCAAGAACGTCCGACTAGTTTTGCCTTCTCTGGACGCGATTGGAACTTCCTTTCTGGACGAACCTTTTACTTTTTAAAAGTTACCTAAAGAATGTTGGAAAAAATTGTTGTAAAAAGTACCCTTAAAATTTCAATAATGCAAACATAGTTCTAGGGGATACAAGAAGACCCAAACTTAGTTAGTATTCCAAAATTATAATTAAATACAAAACACCCCTTTACCTTCAACTGATCTTTACACACATACAGACAGACCTTTCTTAGGCCCTAGGGATCATGAAACAGTTTTTCCAGTGTTACCTGAATTTAATTTTCTGTCATGATCACTGCTCTTTCTAGTATACCTACTAAATAAAGTGAAACAATGAAAGTTATATAGGTACCAGTATCGTAATGAGACTGCAGTGTTAATTTGCTATCTGATATCAGTATAAGAGAGACAGGGCATAAGTCATGTCAAGAATTTTTGTTCTCAAGGTAAGGGATTGGACCAGCATGACCAGATGTCCAAGTTTTGAGCATACTGTCCCAGAGTTCAGAGAAACTCTTAGGGATACCTAAATGTACTGATTTTTGAGGAATTGATACTTATATTATTTATATATATATAAAATTTCACATGTTTTTATATTATATATATGTATATATGTAATTTCACATTTCCCCCCCCCCCCCCTCCAGATAGTGTGCAACAAGAGTGTCAATTATCTACCAGATATACTCGATTGCAAGCAAATCGATGGCCATGAATGTCTTTTTTCATTTCTCCAAAAATATGGAAAATTGCATATTTTATACAGGAAACTTTGCAAAAATTGAAGCGTGCCATCAAGTCCAAATGCCCAGGAATGTTGATGGACGGCAACATTCTGTTGCACAATAATGCTCACCCACATGTTGCCAAGGTTGTTTCGACTACGCTGCAGAAGTTTCACTGGGAAACCCTTACACATCTTCCATACAGTCCAGATCTCTCTCCATATTTTTGAAGAAATGAAGAAAGACATTCGTGGCTGTCGATTTGCTTTGGATGAAGAGGTGCATGCCTGGGTACAATCATGGTTCTGTAGGCAACCGCAAACATATTTCCATGAAGCCAGTGACCATCTTGTCTCACAGTGGGATAAATGTATTAACAGTTATGGCTATTACTTTTGAAATAATAAACAGTTTATTTACTTTTTTTCATCTGTCTTGTTTTCATTTGACTGACCCTCATATTATTCTTGCTATGAAAGATATATTTGGAAAGAAAACGTCCAGTACACTAATACAAAATACTCCAAAATTGAGGCTATATCTAGATCAAGGACTTCTCATATCAAGACACCTGTTTATTATCTCAACTGACTAGAGAGATATTAGAAGTAATAATAAATTTATAAACACAATAAAGAACTTAATTACGAATATAAAGTAAGATCTGATTAGGGTATACTTTAAGTTCGATAGACTTCATATGCAGACAAAATGATAAGTACAGAGGATGATAAAACCTTGACAAGTGAACTCAGAAGTCTGTCAGTCACAAGAGCTATTATGGAAAAGTGCTCTTCAGATAATGTACATATCCTGTCGCAGATAATTGAAGGCACGTTTGTATTCCAGGACAGATTTGGGATCCAATGAGGATGACGACAAGCAGGAAGTCTTCCAGGGTAACGTGAACAAGATGGAAACTTCAGCCAAGTCTAAAGTCCTACTGGTTAGTATGCTAATTCCCTGATATTAGTAATATTTTGTTACAAATAACTCATCTATCAACCCAAAGCAGCGCTACAGAACCAGTTGCAAGGAAATACTACATAATGAAATTAACGGTTTAAAAAAGCCAAAAATTAAATTACTTTAAACTTTCTATAGTCATAATTATACAACCATAATGTACAAGTGATAAGTAAACACATTTCTGAAAAGTAAACTAGCAGTTTGTTTTTTGGCAGGGAAACACAACATTCTTCCTTATCATACTAATTATTTTAAAATGTTTAAATTTTCTACTCCATTAATAATTTCATAGTTTCACAGACATCAAAATTTTTCTCTGAAAAAATAATAAAAAAAAAAAAACTAGATATACCGGCATAAATTAATTTTTCTTGGTAATACTGTTACGTTCCATTTCCGATCTACGATGCATGTTACATGTACACAGTGTCGTATTTAAGCCTAGGCAGACTAGGCAGCTATACAATATAAGGAAACATGTTGTTGTACACTATAACTCTTCAATATTTAACGACCCGTTCCAGGAATGGTATCTGGCCATTTAGATGCTACCAAATATTTTAATTTCATATTTTTGACGTTTTTAGCACATAAAAATAAATATTTATAAAGTTCTTAGCACTTAAAAATCCGAGTACTGGTAATAATTAAATGGCCATGTGATTATGGCCAATCCTGTAGTCTTTTGACTTCAATGTCAATTGGCAGGACTAGGAGGCAGCTTCCAAAGTTGTAAATGGCAGTTTCTTTAATACTGAACCTGTTGCTTAAATAACTGAATGCATTAATTAGTGCAAATAACATTAATATTGACGTTTTACAGTGATTAATAATGACTGATTAATTAATAGCATAATTTTTTATTGGTTTGTGTACCTGTAAAGTAAAATATTTTGTTAACCTTCTGGCATTCTCCATAAACTAGTGTACAGGTAGGGAGAAAAAAAAGCGGACCGACTAAAATATCTAAGTTGCCGATATGAGCCAGAATTGAAATTTGTTCTAGTGTCGACTGTTGACTTATTTCACGTAATTTGCATTGCTTGTGAAAACAAACGTTTCTGTTACATCTCTTACATTTATTTACGTATCACAAGGCTCTGAAATTAGCTACAAGAGTCAGTCTGCTTTTTTTTCTCCCTACCTGTACTTTTGTTCATAGTATGACAAAAACATGACAATTATTTACGAATCATTATTATTACAGGTTCTAGAATGGCTGAGGACAAATATGCTGCTATCCCTCACTATTGGTGGGGTGGTTGTGGGAGTGCTTCTAGGGTTCGTGGGCCGCCTTGCCAAGCTATCGGACGAATCCATCATGCTGGTTTCCTTCCCTGGCGAGATTCTTATGCGACTCCTCAAGATGTTCATTCTTCCTCTCATTATATCATCTCTTGTAGCAGGTAAAATACATAAAATGTATAGATCCTTTTTCAATATTGTGGTTAAGTCTACCTTCATGCCCTTCTTTGGGAAACTAGTTTAAAATGTAAAGGATGTTGGGTTATATTTGAATCTTTTTAGTTTAACTGATAAACTTAAATTCAACCGGCAGTGAATAAATAATAATAAAAAAATTGCATTCCCTAACAATTTACGGAGTTTTGATCTGAAACTATAGTGTTAAAATACGAAGGTCGTCCAGAAAGTAAAGAACAATTTGGTATAACTAAGTAATAATGATAGATATCAACACAAAAGTTTATTTACTAAGATACAGTTCCATACTCTATTTCTCAACGTAATCGCCATTGCTGTCAAGGTATTTATTGTACCGTGGTATTAGTTTTTCAATGCCGATGTTATACTCTTCCACCACCAAAGACCTGAGCCTGGAGTTTCTTCAAGAAGACAAGGAATAAATGCAGAGACCTATAATTATACAACTCTTCAACAATTACGACATGCTGCCAACCAGTGGAACAGGCAGGCTTCAGAACAGGCTATAGCACAGCAGACCATCTACAGACACTCAACCAAGTAATCGAAAAAGTACAGGAATTTAATCAAGGAATCTATATCGCCTTTGTTGACTTCCATAAAGCCTTTGATTCAGTGGAGCACAAATGCGTACTTCGAGCGCTGATGAACCAGGGAGTTCCAACCACTTACATCAACATCCTAGCCCAAATGTACAGAACAAGCCAAGCGAGAGTGAGGACAGAAAGAGATGGGGAGTGGTTCCGTCTAGCAAGAGGAGTCAAACAAGGCGACCCTCTATCCCCAAAACTTTTCACTAGCCTATTAGAGAACCAATTTGCAAAGCTCAACTGGGACGACAAGTACGGTATCAACATCAATGGTGTCAGGTTGACAAACCTCAGGTTCGCAGACGATATTATCCTGATAGCAGAATCAGCAAAAGATCTAGAAGAAATGCTAAAAGACCTGGAGGCTACCAGCAAAGAGGCAGGATTGCACATGAACCCCACAAAAACTCAAGTGATGACCAACAAAGAAGAAACCCCCATCCACATCGGCACTACACATCTAACATACACCCAAGAGTACATATATCTAGGACAAATGATCTCGTTTGGTAACTGTATGGAAAAAGAAATCAAAAGACGGATCGGCTTGGCGTGGAAGAAGTTTTGGTCATTGAAGTTCTTACTGGCTGACAAAAGACTGAAGA
Source organism: Ectobius pallidus (assembly GCA_964059195.1). Classification (NCBI taxonomy): domain Eukaryota; kingdom Metazoa; phylum Arthropoda; class Insecta; order Blattodea; family Ectobiidae; genus Ectobius; species Ectobius pallidus. The sequence goes on along the minus strand of CAXKWD010000002.1, from coordinate 42,915,921 downwards.
CAGCAATGAAGTCTGCGGTCCTAGAGAAATGTGTGGTTCCAGTACTGCTCTATGGGTGCCAAACATGGGCGCTTACTGCAAAACAGCGGCAAGCATTACAGGTATGCCAGCGCAAAATGGAGCGATTTATCCTCCACATCTCATTAAAGGACAAAATCCGCAACACAGAAATCAGGAAAAGAACAGGTATGAAGGATGTGGCAAATACAGCGGAACAGTTGAAATGGAGGTGGGGAGGCCATGTGATGCGAATGAACCAACGAAAATGGGCACAAAAAGCTACAATTTGGGACCCCAGAACAGGCTGGAGAAGTGTGGGGAGGCAAAAGACCAGATGGGAGGACAACTTCATCAAATCATCAGGAAGACTATGGTCTCGAGTAGCGAGGAATAGAAAAGAGTGGAAGAAAATGGGAGAAACCTCCACCCCAAGTGACTAGTGGAAATACAGAAGCAATCCAACCATGCACAAAAACTCTCGCTAGGATTAGCTCACCTAACGAGAGGTATAGGAGCTTGCCCTGCAATCCGCAGGAGGCCATTGCCCTTGGGATGTCTAGGCTAATTTTATTTATTTATTTATTTATTTATCCAAAACAAGAGATGTGGAAAATTGTCTGAAAATGTGTTTTTGATTCACACAATGCTCGGCTTCATTTGGGTGCTCAAACACAGGCACAACTTCATTGTTTTAAGTGGGAAATTTTTGGATATCCTCCTTACAGCCCTGACCTGGTACCCAGCAATTTTCACTTGTTTCCAAAACTTGTTGGGTGGAAAAGAGTTCCCAACCGATGAAGACCTCAAAACGGCAGAGATATCCTGGCTCAGGTCATTGGTGGTAGAAGAGTGTAACATCAGCATTGAAAAACTGGTAGTTATATTAAATGCTTTGACAACAATGGAGATTATATTGAGAAATAGAGTAAGGTACTGTATCTTAGTAAACAAAGTTTTCTGTTGATATCTTTCGTTATTATTTAGTTATGCCGAATCATTCTTTACTTTCTGGATGACCCTCGTACATTATAGTACAGATGAGCTCGATCAATCTTGCATCTTGCGACGCTGGCTCAATTTTTAATCATTAATAGATTTATGCCAGAATGACATAATACTGTTGAAATAACTATTTTAAAGTTTGTTGAGCTGATGGTTTTAATTATACATTTTGTTTTATTCTACTGAAAATAGGGATTTGTATTTGCAAGTATCTCATATTTCTATTTCCTAAATGTATGAACACTATTTCTAATATTTGTGCAATTGATACAAACATATGTTTTATGTATTTTGTAAATGATTTGAAACTTTCCCAACGAATATTATTAAGAATATCTTCTTGTGCCTGCGATTAGGTCAGAGGTATTTCACCCAAGCTTTCACTGAGAAATCACCTGATGATGGCAATGGTATGTGTTGCCAAAAATTTGGTTGAAATACCTCAGGCCTAGGTGCAAGTCTGGGAAAATATTCTAAACTGTAAATTTTTATAGGAATGGCACAACTAGATGCCAGGTCATCAGGCAGAATGGGTTCCAGAGCACTTATGTACTACATTACCACCACAATTCTGGCTGCAATTGTAGGCATCGTCATGGTGCTAATCATTCATCCAGGTGACCCCAGCATTAAAACTCACGTAGAAGGCGGCTCCACTGATACCAAAGTATCTACCCTTGATGCCATCTTGGATATTGTAAGGCAAGTATCTCAAATATCCAGATATCTTGATTAATGAACGTCTTTCAGACTATGGTCAAGGATGCATGTTTTTGCCATACATTTTATTCCCAACTGAGAGGAATTTCTTCAGTCAGTTAGCCCAATTTTGTATTTTTTATATCATCAATCTGAAAATCACAAGGTTTGATTTGAGCACAGAACAAATTTTCCTTTATAGAATACAATATAAAATCTCTTCAGTGAGATGAGACTAAAAATTTGTCATTAATCAATTCCTTATTTAACCCTTTCAACACCAGGCTGTTTGCCCGAGAACTGTTTCTAAAATGCCACCCACCAATTCACTCAATTCAAGGTTTTTACTGTCTAAATTGACAGCACCATTCAGAGCGGAATTCATTTCCATGACATAATATACACATTTTTACAGCAGACTGTACCTTGAAATATATGATAAAAGATAGAATTTCTCCACTCTTTTCAAGGACATACTTTGTAAGGACTTTGAACATTAGAAGAGGACTTTTTGTGTGAAATACATTGTTTCATTGCAATTACTATGTTTGGTAATAACCACTGGAGAATGTTTGGAAGACATATTTGTTAATGGAAAAGATGATAAATAATTATTAGAGTATTTAGAACGGTATGATTTCAATACACATGATTTACCCTGTGACGGTGTTAGTGATTTATCTGATAGCAGCTGTGACGAAGACATCATGACTATAACAACAATATATTGCAAATGTAATAGAAACATTGTTATTATACCTAAATTATGCATATCTTGTTATTATAATTAGAAAAATTATCCCCAAAGAGGGCAAAAGTCCATACTTTATGTAAGAGTATATTTTTAATAATAGCATTTTTATGTAATAAGTCATGGTATTCTTGAGTAGGTAGAACCAATACAAAGGCTGGCACTCAATGAACAGTGAGGGCGATACCGATTGTATCGGCACATGGCACCAAAAGGATTAAAGTGAATGATGATTACATGGAAATTAACAAGTATACATTCCTGGTATGCTGGGCTCATGTGTTATTTATGATCATAAGTAGATTCTAACTAGGTGATGATTGCTGTCTCTTATAATTTATTTTTTTATAGTTGTATTGCACCAAGCTTAAGTAATCAATAATTATTAATACTTATGCAGGAACCTGTTCCCGGACAACCTCATGCAAGCATGCTTCCAACAAGTTCAGACAACTTATAAAAAGGTAAGAGATAAAACAGGACCACTGTGTATAATGCAACTTTAACCAAGATAAGTTACATATTCCTGATTCTTTTAGGTACCCTACATAAGTTTTCGTCGGCCGCAGTGGTCTAGAGGTAGCATGCCCACCTCTAAGATCCGAAGGTCGCAGGATCAAACCCGTCTGCGGTTGAAGGATTTTTCAGGACTTAAAAATTCTGCGGAGGGAATATAAGCTGGGGGGCATGTGTCGTAGATATATGGCATGTAAATGAACTCCAAGCCTAAATTAGAGCATCTGGACAAAATTTCTCGGCCCTTTCACATCCAAGTAATACCATAGTTTCCGGAGGGGGGGGGGGTTGAGAGGCGATGAGTTTACCACCTGTCCCTCAGTCCCCTCTCGGAAAATAAGCATAACATAATTCACATAGGTAACAGAAACCTCCATTTGGAGGCCCTTCGCCCCAACATAGGGGATATAGAACACCAGATACAGACATAATTTTTCATTATTTACAATCTCAGAACTAAACAAAAAATTTAGTATTTCCGGGAGATAAAATCTAGTTATTCTGTTTATCAACTTTCACTATAATGAAAACATAGATTTACACAAAAATAAAGAAAAATTGTTTAGAGTGGATATTTATTTGTTTAGATGTTTATCCATGTTATGTCTTCTAGAAGTGTTTAATAACATTATTATGTAAGGATCTAATTAGGATGAAGCTGTAAAAAGAAAGAAGGAAATGTTTTCAGGAGAAATACTAGTTCTGAGACCCTAATCCAATTGATCTGTCAAAATACTGTGTGACTATCTACACTGACCGGCAAAAAGAAACCGATCACTTAAAGAATTTTTTAAAAATTAAGTTTAAATAAAAATTATGTAGTAGGCCTAGTGCTTGAAATAAAATTACTGCAATTATATACGTTTTTAAGATTAAAATGTAATGACACATTTCACACTTAATTCCCCATTTTTCCTCTTTCATCGTGGTGAATGGTGAGCCTAAGGTTGCAGGGGCATAACAGAGGCTGTATCCATCATCAATTAGAGCAATAGCTTTGGCAACGTCTTCGAGACTGAGAGGCGTAATTTCAACTAAACTTACTGACAGAATCACTTCGATGCGAAGGGAGACAGTTTCCGTTCAGTTTGGAAGGAAATGACGCAATACAACAATGAAACACTTAGCAATATGTACGACAAACTAGTGCTTATAATCATATTGGAATCACCCTAATGCGATGTTTTTTTGGTGATAAAGTGAAGATATGAAGAAAGCAGATATGCTGTATCTATAGCTAATGATCCATTAAAAATAATAATTCATCCTCACCAACAAAAATGTATAAACGCCCAATCAAAATTATGTTTAATCTTAAAAGTACAACAAATTTTACAGTGATCGTTTTTTTTTTGCCGGTCAGTGTATATAGTGTGTCCACTGTGAATGGAATACTTCAAACTATCTTTTACCAACACAAACCATTGCCAAATGATGCAAGTTTTATTATAGAGATAAGTAAGATTATTTTTATGGAGATTTCATTAACGTTTTACAAGTTAAAAATATAGACAACATTTTACCTAGGATAGAACTCCAAGCTGGAAATCTGGTTACTAACTGCCTCAGATGTTTGTTTAATAGCTGAAGATTCAGAGATATTAAAAATAATTTATGCATTAATCATGAATAAGGTTCATTTACATTTTTTAATTTGAAAATAAGGTACCACAGCCATTTCATAAAATATGGGAATATTTCCCTCAAAGAGAGAAGTTATAAAATTATTGTAATTGGGTGGTCAAAAATAAGTTTAAAACCTCAAATTCTCTGAATTTTAAGGACTTAGGTGTATCTGAAGTGGTTTCATGTGTAAAGTCTGTCAATTTACTTATTTGTTGCGTTGAGTTAGTTTTTTTTTTGCCATTTTTAGCATGATTTTAACACTCTTTAATACCAAGTAGTCAAGAGTAATCAGCTATGTCCATTTTCATTTGAGAAAATATACATCTTAAGGTACAATTTGGGAAAAGATTAACTTCAAAAAATATGTTTGGTTAATTACTATGTAAAATAACAAACAAGGGAATTTTTGTCCCACCCATAACGTCCCACCCGTAACAGAGATAGTTTTGTTAAATTATTATTGATGAGTTAAATAAATGTTCTGACAACCTGGAAACAGTTTATAATTTGTACTGAAAACATCATACCTTCATTAATAACAACATTAAGACCCTAACAGTAATAGCAGAACAGAAAATGAGCTTTTGTTTTGCATCATTAAAATCAGTGTCCAAATCATGTCCCACCCGTAATAGATTTTGAAAAACAAATTTAAAATATTTAAAATAAGTTTTAAGTAATTCTTTGCATGCAGTGTGGAGGAGAAGGCATTGTAAATTTTTCAGAATGTGAAGAACCAATTCTAGTTTATTATTTATGATATGTAATAAACAAAAATAGTTTATATAATTTGCTAGAATGTCCCACCCGTATTTATGAAATGGCTGACCAGTAACTAGCATCTGAATGGTTAAGTACAGTTTATGATAAGAGTTTTTTTTACTGACTATTGATTTTGTACAGGTAAGCAAGCCGATAGTATTCCATGAGAACAATTCATCCGAGTCTACAGATTTCATTCTGAAGCCCTCTCTTGTGTATAAGGATGGCACCAATGTTATGGGTGAGGATTTCTTTGCGCACTTCTAGTATAAGGCAACATAACTTTTATTCCTGATCACATAGTTCACAGATCATTTGTCATATTTCAGACCATAATTGTTAAAATGATACTTCTTTATGCTAAGCAAGGAAAGTAAAATCAGAATGTCATATCATTAGCATGAGTGGAAAATGAAAGATACTGTTAAAATTATCTGGCTTACTATTTTACTTATGCAAAAAAGACCAATATGTGATTAATTAATTTATACATATAAATGTCTTACAGGTATGATTGTATTCTGTCTTGCATTTGGACTGCTTGCTGGGCAGATGGGACCAAAAGCGAGATTAATGGTTGATTTCTTTGTTGTGCTTAATGACATCATAATGAAGCTGGTGAATGTAGTCATGTGGTAAGTATTTGTAATCATTAATAATTTAATAGTAAATAGTAGCCTATATTGCAAAAAGAAGTGTGGTAAGTGTACCATTGCAGAATGGAGGAAGAGCTTGAAAAGATGTGCCAGATTCTCTAATGCACTTAGTACGTGTGTATGGCAGACTATTTTTCCTGCAATAGTGAAAAATATGTGAAAATTCTTATGTGTCACATATTTACCTACAAACAGCTGTTTTAATGTTAAAAAATAAAATGCAAATCAAGACACAAGGTAAGATTGAAACTGTGAATTCCAACTAGGAAATATGAATATGTATGGTCTTTGATATAATGCTGCACATGTGAAGTAAATAACCAAAAAAACATGGAGAAAGGTTAGTAGGGTAGGTTATTGGTACTGGGTGTAAGAAGTTCGGGTTTCCACAATAGTGTCCATATATTTCATCGAACCCTTTAGTCAATTTTATACAAAGGATTCTTCAGTTTCCTGCTAGCCTAGTATTTCTTTTTTCTCTTGGATCTTAACTTTCTTTCTTCATCTGAAATTACCCTTCCCGTTGTCTGTTCGTTGATCTTTGTTTCTAGTCTGTATTGATTATTTCTGAGTCTCTTGATATTGCCTGTTTTGTTTTTTTAAGTTTTCTATTACAATTTATAGTTCCTCATATCTTCATTGAGGTACGCTGTAGCGTAGTGGTTGAGGCGCTGCACTACAAACCGGAAGGTCGTAGGTTTGATTCCCGAAGAGGTCGTTGGAGTTTTTCAATTGGCCTAATCCTTCTGGTGGCACCATGGCCCTGGGGTCGACTCAGCCTCTAACAGAAATGAGTACCAGGAGCAATCCTGGGGGTAAAGGCGGCCGGTGCATAAGGCTGACAACCTTAACACCTTCATGTGCCGAATGTCCAAAATCTCGGAGTCTCAACCTCCTTGAACCCTCTGGGCCTCAATGGGCTGTATAGGGATCACTTTACTTTTACTTTACATATCTTCATTAATTTCCCTAATCCACCTGATATCACTCTTACTGTTCCATAATTGTTCTATTATTCTCCTGCTAATTCTCTTTTCTGGTGACCTGATTAAACTCCAAAAATAGTAATTCGTTTTCCTGATCTTGCTCATTACTGGATATATTTCCTTGTGGGCTGTTTCATTGGAAACTAATCTCCAATGTCTGTTTGCTTGGTATTCTTTGTTTATGCATGTTCTGATTGTTCTTTCCATTTTCAGTATTCTGTCTATTTCTACAGTGTTAGTTGTTTTGAAGGTGGTTTCACTTGCTTATGTTATTTCTGGTTGTGTAACTATTTCGTAGTGTTTAATTTTGTGGCTATTGAGAGGCTTTTTTGTTCTATATGTGTTCTTAGTGATATTTTATGCTCTAGTCAATTTGTTTACTCTATTCTGCCATGTTGGTTCTCTTTGAGGTTGTATGTTATGATCTCTCCTACTGTGTCATTACTATTATTTTATTGCTTCTTTACTATATTTTGTATTTAAATGGGATCAATAAAATGCTTTTCATAATAGATGCTCCCTGAACTGAGAATGTGATATTGCTGCACAGGTACTCACCCTTTGGAATCCTGTGTCTGATTGCTGGCAAGATAATGAGCATAGAGAATCTGGTGGCCACAGCACAACAGCTTGGGCTCTACATGATCACTGTCATCCTTGGTCTTCTGATCCATGCACTCATTACACTACCTGGAATCTACTTCTTCTTCACTCGTAAGAACCCTGCTGTCTTCTTCCAGGGCATGCTGCAGGCTTGGGTCACGGCATTGGGAACTGCTTCCAGGTAGGGAACCTGTCCAACAGTTTTATTTTGATGTTACATTAAAATGTTACACATATGTACACTGGAGGTAAAAGTAGTGATGGGCAGAATAGTATCATTTGAAGAATCAAGTAATTCATTCTTGAGAATATAAATCGGGAAGGAAAAAATTGAATTTAATGATGCTGTGAGAAGCAAAATTGGTCCTTCTCAGGACCACTATTTTATTAGGGAGTAAGTGTTGCCAATATTGGCTTCCAGGCCTGGATAAGTTGTAGTTGTACCTGGCTGGAAGTTTGATCAACAATTTATATTATTGTTTAATCAACATAATATAATTATATTTCTTAGTGCTGCAACCTTGCCAATTACTTTCCGGTGTCTGGAAGAGAACAACAAGATAGATCCTCGAGTCACTCGCTTCGTAGTGGCAGTAGGTGCAACGGTCAACATGGATGGCACAGCTCTGTATGAGGCAGTTGCAGCCATCTTCATTGCTCAGATGAATGGAATACCACTGGGGATTGGTGAAGTTATCACTGTCAGGTAAATCATACCACCCCATTAAAATGGCACAGCACATCCTAGCTCTATTTCCAGTTACCCACCTACCCTATGTTATAGGAGCTTGTAATGTGAATTATAGTTAATCAAATGGATGAATTGATGTGTACTGTACACCTGGCAAGGGCTATTTAGATGTAATGTAATGCCAATTTAGATATTTATCTATTATTATCATTATTATTATCATCATCATAATAGTAGAAATCTTCCAAATATGCATAAGATGCCATCTAGAAGTTCGAAGTTATAAACTTATAACTGTAGTAAACTGTGCAGTGCAGTATGCTAGCAATATTATGAATTAACAAGAATTAAAGGCAATAAACTTTTTATAAACATTGCGTATTCTCACTGTCACAAGAAATATTAATGTAGCCTAATTTTGTAGTAATAAATTAATAGCTTTTCTAGTGCAAAAGAAATGTACAATTTAGACTTTTGACATTTATGGGTCACGAATATTGGATAAAAAACGACAGCTAAAAATATGTAATACAAAAACCTAAAGTTGAACATGAAAATTAAATCATATACAGTAGGCCTACATGTGTTTTACTATCTGTAATTTGACATTATCCCTTTTGAAATGTAATATAGAGGAACTTTTATTTATATAGGTCTTAATTAGAATTAAAATTTAGTACATAGTAATGCAATATTTCATGATATCTTAGTCAGTAAGATCTGAGCATTTTCAGGGATATTGGGTAAAAAATATAAGTTGACTTACATGACTCTTTTTCATAGACTTTAATCTGAAGAACATTGTTTTGGTATTTATCGCAGTCTTACAGCAACACTAGCAAGTGTGGGGGCAGCATCCATTCCCAGTGCAGCACTCATTACAATGCTGCTGGTGTTGTCAGCCCTAGGTCTGCCAACTTCTGACATTTCTCTTCTGTTTGCTGTGGACTGGCTATTGTAAGTACAGATATATAAATCACATAGAACATAATATTTCTGAAATAATAACATTTTGTTACTAATAAAGATAAACCAATCTTATATTTAAAAAATCATATTGTTGATAGTGATATAGGCAATTAATGAGAAAACTAGTTTGGCATACGCTAGCACCACCACAAACCTTAATACTTGCTTATCTTATCAAATGACAGGATTAAAAAACTTGCAAATATTGCAGATCCCTTCATTTGACAGAATAATACTTTCCATGCATTTTATTCTTCAGTTTCATGAATTGACAAGATTTTATCATTCTGCGTATTTCCTTCGATCCTTCAATTTCTTTACCTACCACTATAATGTGTTTTCTTTAATTTGTTAAACATCAATGTGATTTGTTTGGCAGCATGTTCGCTACGTATTTTTATGCCTATGTTGTCAGATATATTTGTTAAAAAATGTTATTAAATTTGATTATTTTTAACATTGTAATATTAAGTCATTATTGCAGTGTGAAAAATTGCATATCTTTGTAAATATAACTTCAAAATAAACTTCTAATCTAGAACTCAATTTTACAGTTTTGTTCAACTTTTTTATTGCTAATTTCTCATGTTTCTTTATTATCGGAAGTAAAGATTTGATTCATGTATTTAATATCATTACACAACATTTAAAAGAGAAAATTGTAAACTTTCAAACCATATCAGTTATTTTTGTGTAATTGTAACCCAGTATTTTACATAAGGCTATTTACAAAATGACTCAGTGCTCAAAGTGTTAAGACCACTGTAAACTTTCAAACCATATCAGTTATTTTTGTGTAATTGTAACCCAGCATTTTATATAAGGCTATTTACAAAATGACTCAGTACTCAAAGTGTTAAGACCACTCACCCAAAATTAACATACCTTTTGCTTATATTATTACAACACATTTAAAATTGAATCTTTCTGTAACTATAATTTCAGGGATCGCATAAGAACATCTATCAACGTGTTGGGAGATGCCTATGGAGCTGGTATCGTATACCACCTGTCCAAGGATGAACTTGACAGGATGGATGCTGAGCGACAAATGGAAATTGTAGAAGGTGGCTTGGTAGTTGTCCCCAAAAGAAAAGCATCAGAAGCTGCCGAAAATGCTGACTGCATCAGTCGACCAACACCAGCAGGCAGTTCAGAGACACAAATATGACCGGAATTCAGCATCAGCTGTTTGGATTCTTCGGCTAAATCTAAGACCACTAACAAAAAAGCATCATAGTGTTTTTTCAGTATTAAAAATGATGCAGTAGGTACATGTCTGGAAATTAGTAAAATAAGCAATATAAAGCTTCCAGTAATTAGTTGAAAATCATAAAAAATAATGAATCAAATTATTTCTTGAAGTATTAATTATTAACAGTATTATATAATTAATTTTTAAAACTTTTTTTTTTGTTTTGCCATAACCGAAACTTATTGGTAATTTATTCACTTCATTTATCTCACAACAACTCTGATGATAAAAGTGTTTATTACAATTTCAATTTACTCTACATGTGAGTCTTTATGAATTCTTACCAATATTTATGAATTTTTATCTTATTCTGCATGTAAACAGACATTTAACGCTCCTCTGAAAATCAGTGAACTTATAGCATGTTAAAACGTTTACTCTTGAATCTATGTAGGAATGGTAGATTGCATTGTTTAGCAGAATATAGAAGAACATAGGATAAGCTACTTTGAGCATTAACAGTACAAAAACTATAGATTCAGAAATTCATTAGTTGGGAGATTAATTGATAGGCATAAATTAAATACTGACATTATAGCTCAAGACAGATTGCTTTATAAAGTTTCAAAAATTCTAAACAGAAAATATTGACATTCATCCAAATGAATTATGTATCACTACTGTCCATCATGTTAAGGTAAAATAATTTTTCATATATATAAAAATAATGAGATGGATTGTGACACACTAACTTCACTAAATTTGGCACTAACCTGGACTGAAGTTTCGAAGAGTATTCCCATTCATCTTCAGCTAGACTCCATCTAGTCTAGGAGTCTAGCCGAAGTCTAGCTAAAGATGAATGCCTTTAAAACTGCAGTCCAGGTTAATGTCAATTTTAGTGAAGTAAGTGTGTCACAATCCATCTCATTATTATTTTATATAATAAGTACTTCACTGTATAAACTTCCTAAATAGTATGATATTTACATATTATGTATTTTAACTTCAAATTTTTTTAAAAGATTAAATAACTTCAAATTTTTTTAAAAGATTAAATAACTTCAAATAAATTTGATTTTCAAATTTCTTATTACAACAACAGCATTGTGGAATTCTTAGATACATTAAAACTCAGTTTCTTACATTAGTACATATTCAACATTAATTCCATTTCAATTCAATGAATTTTCAGTCAAAATACACAGATTTCACTGCAATCCACTTTGATTTTATTAATACCAATATCCCACAAAATTGTAGAATGCCCAAGTCATAATAACGGTATTCAATAAATTTAAAAGATTAAAATAAAAGTACAGAAGCAAATTTAGACATGAATCTGTCTTGTTGGTCCTGGTTTCCACCGTTTAATGTAGTCAAGAATAAAATAAAATTGTTGTTAAGAAACTGCTGTGTGATAACGGAAGTCTGTTTCTACTCTATTTATTACATCATGTGGGGAAAAGAATATTATGACATGGCCCACTTTGTATGACTAAAGACGGAAGCGAATGTTACGACACAGATAATTGAAAGAATACACTCCTCTCGGCATGATACAAACAATCACCTGAGGAAGGTCTGAAGAATAAGACCGAAACATCATGAAGATTGAAGAAAGGAAAAATAAGACTTGATCCACCGAAAACAATTTAATTTTATTCCTGACTAAATTTAGACATACTTATTATAAATTTCTCCTGGCAGTGAAGGTAGTTTTAAGACAATATTCAGTCAAATAATTTACTACGCACAGTAATTTATCCAGGCGATCCTTAATAAATTGGGTTAAACTATTCAATGCTAAGATAAATAGATTCATTAAATTTGTTTCAGGAATTGCGAATAGGGGCCTACCAATTTCTTTGGAGATTACCAGTTTTAATAAATTATTGTACTCTTACTCCTGTAAAGTTTTCATTATTATACTAAATATTATGTTTCCCAGAAATTCTATTTTTAAAGTTAGCCTTTATAATTTTTAACATGCATTTAAAATAATATTATTCATAAAATTAAACTACATATTATGTAATGTAAGATTTAAGGCTTTCCTGGCGAATCTTATGTAGAAAATCTTCTCGGGTTTGCAGCCAGGTGAGAAGTATTATGTATAATTAAATTGTATTGGAAGTAACACAGTGAAGTTATATAACATAATAATTATATATGAGTTGAAACTTTTACACTAGACTTCACTATACCAGAAGTGAAGTCTAGTGTAAAAGTTTCAACTCATATATAAAAGTATTATGTAGTTTAATTTTATGAATAAGGTTTATTTCATTTTCAAATATATAATTATTTTCCAAAACAACAGTTTGAAATCATCCTAGTCATTTTAAGCATATTTTAAACACACTGAATTTTGAGATTTGTTTTAAAAATCCTATGAAAAGACAATCATATTCTGTTTCCTCAGCTACAATACGAGTTCAGTGTATTTTCTCAAACACATTATTACACCCAAATGTGGATTTCCTAATCATTTACATACTGGTAAATTTATCAGAATTTTGATACTGCTTTTCATTATTTTCAAGCCTGAAGTCACTAGATTTTTCCTCATTGATGCTATATACTAAAATATGTTTTTCCAAACTTGTTACTACAGTATATATGTTCCATATTTTAATTCAATTTCTTAATCATATTACACATTAAAATGTTCTGAATCGCATTTTAATTTAATACATTTTCCTCCCGTGATTTCACATGTATCGGTAATTTCCATATTTAAGTTTTAAATTGTTATCATAATCTTACCAATATTACATAAATATTACAATGTGTATTATCAATCATATTATATATATTAAAGTGAAATTTCATAATCATATTACATAATAAATTAAGTTTTCCCAATCATAATACATATAAGTTTCATGTCATAATATTAATATCAAGTTGTTTTTCTTAATCATATAGAAATATATATACATATACTCATGTATGTATTTTTTATTATATTATATGATACTTTAAAATTATTGTTCTCAATCATATTGCATGGTGTATTCCAAAAATTTTATTTTAGAATCTGTTTCCATAACCAAAACACATACATTTCACAGAATTTCAATTAAAAAATTTATTTTCCATAGTTCATATGCAACACAGAGAGCAAACTTAAAAATGTGTTTTAACTATTATAATATTATATATATCATATTCAGTTAGTTATTCGTTTAAAAGTTTTATATATCTAAATTGATTTTAAAGTTTGTATAATTATTCATGCTATCGTGTTATATAATTCATATATTAGGGGATATATTTAAACTACTACAATGGATTGAAATTGCCCACGACAAGGAAGTGAACATAGACATGATACAACACAATACTCTGTAAACTTTAAAACTGTGCAAAATGTAAAATGCATGCTAATTTAGTGTGATAACTTAGTACATATCATAGTAATTGCACTAGTATCTATGTAGTTTAATGTATTTCTGTATTTTTTAGGTTAGTGTTTGTGTGTATTTTTAGGTTAGTGTAATTGTGCGTATTTTAATTATTATGAAGTGCAACTTCACAGGAGAAGGACCGACTGGACCAAAAATGAGTGTTCCTTTGGAGCACAGTGCTTATCATAATACATAACGGTATTTACTAAGTGTTTATTCTTAACCTTATAAGTGAAAGTGATGAAGAAGAGAATTTTGCCCCCCTCCAGAGCATTGTGCCATCCAAACAAGATGAGACAATTCAAAAGAACAATCTTACATATCACTTTTAAGAAGTGGTTATATAAAAATAGTGTAGAGAATATCATAGCATTTTATTAACAATATTAAATATTACCGGTAATAGTTAAGTTTTATTACTATTTTAAAAAGAGTGTATGTAAATAACAAGGATGAATTAGTGTGTTTCTGTATAATCAGTTGAGAAAGTAAGGTATAACCTTAAAAGTGTAAAACATCCGACATTTTACAATGAGATAAAATAAAGAACTATAAGCAATCATGTTTTTATGACTACTTAGTTCATGATTCAGTGACCAATATTTCAAACAATCACAAGTGTCTATCTTCATAAATTTAGGCCTATCGTTTTATTTTTATCACTATCAATTTACCGCAACTACATGCAACAGCTTTTATGTAATTTCACAAGGACAGATTACTGAAACATCTTCGTACTTCTAGTTTTTCTTATTAAAAACAAAAATCACTGAACACAACTTCATTATTATTTGTGTGGTGAAGAACTATTTTAAGTCTCGTAAAACAACAGATACAATATTAATAAGATGACATTATTAATTATACAAATGAAGTTAAAATCTAAAAAGTAAAGCAGTTGACAAACAGTTACACCAAGTACAACCATCGCTGATGGCAAAATGATTGATATATTATAATATATTGATTGTTTGATCATAGGCTATGTCACTTAAAATGACATAAATAGGAATGTGTTTTATTAACTTTGTAGTTTAATAATATTCATTAAATGCTTATTTCTGTGAGTATTCGCTACATAGTCACAATAAATGTAACTCAAGGTCCAGATTCTCTCATGATAAAATCAAGAGCAACTTAATTATTAATAAATCCAGATTCTCGGTGCAATACCTATGATTATTTAATTCATACGTCGGGTATTCTAAAATAGCCATATTTAATTCGCAAGGAAGTTAATCTATCTACAGATAATAGAGAGTTTAATGTAGCTAAACAACTTACAGTAATACCATATATATTTCAATACTACCTACATATTTTTTTTAAAAAATCGCAAATAAAAAACCGGACTCCTTTGAATACTGGACTCTTCTCATCTGAATTTCGACATTTTGTACCATATCGGCTCAATAAAGCACGATGCTTTGTAGTACCATCAGAGTATAGTATAACAGTAGTGAAGCTGCATTGAAAGGAAAATGGGACAAAGAAGATGCTTCCTTATCCACATGGTCCACCATGACTGGTGGTGAAACAAAGCTTAACACATAGAGACGCCAAGCAAGTAATAATGCAGTACAAGCAGAAGCACTAATTCAGGAAAAGTTCGGTAAAGTTTGGGGAATATCCACATGACTTTGACCTTGGGTTGGATGCATGTCATCACATGTGGATTCCCTCTGCACAGCTGGATTAATGAATGGTGAGTGTTATTGAAAGTGTTACACTGCACATATAAGACGGTGAGATTTCGGCTGGCTGTAAGAATAAAACTGGCAAAATAATCTTATATATGGCCTACAGATTTTTTTTTTTAATTTCCTTTCCAAACATTTGGGTGTGGGTATTACTCAGGGGCGGGTAGTGTTCAGGTATATACAGTATTAAGAATAAAATACAGTATACTTAAATGTAACATAACTTAATACAGTATAGTATGTAATAATAGGTAATACATGTTATATTCCACTATTCACACGAATCCAGTGCCTGAACTTGTGAACCGCAACATAGACACCTGGATACCCAGATCTTGCACAGCCAATTCCCCATGACACAATCCCAATCTGTTGGCCTTGATGTATGACAGGTCCTCCTGAGTCACCACTGCAACTATCTCGTCCAGGCAGACCAGCACAGAACACATGTTCATCAATAGAGTCTTCATCATATAACCATTTGCACTCCCAAAGAGGGACAACATGTACCTGCACTTTCATCAGTGTACCTGAACCTTCTCCATTCTCCCTTGTGGCTCCCCATCCCGTTACCATCATCTGCTTACCAGGGTGGGCTTTCCTCTTGCTCAGACGGATAGCTTTCACATTGGGTCCATAATCAAAAGGTGGTGTTACCTGCAAACCAATCCATAGTAGCCACTTAAATAGCAAATTTTTACTGTTCTCTGGCATTTTGTGCATGACATTGGTTGCTGTGGGGGTTTCCCAGGTGTCCCTTCCATTTCGGTTTGTCTTTGCCAATTTCTGATCATTCTGCAACCCTGAAGATGTATGTTATTAAATAATAAGAAAAGATTATATGGATATATATGCATTCATGAAGCATAGATATGGACATTACATGAGAATATTATAGGAGAAAAAATAATCTGACACTGGGATTTGAACCCAGGACCTTTGACTATCCGTGTCACTGCTCTATTAACTGTGCTAAGCCAGAGTTCACTTCACAGCGCCAGATGGAACCTCTCTCCAGATGGACTGATTGCCCTTAATGGTCTACCTCACTGACAGACAAGTAATGTCATATGCAGTTCTGTGAGGCACACTAATTAGTGATTTTTGTGACAGGGCTTCCACTGTTATTCTCAAGAAAAGACTATTTACGGCTAATGTTTAACCCTTAAGAGCTGGTTAGATATGCTAAGCACACAGTGGATATGTAAGAAGTTCCAGGAATGCATTGAGCAAGCCAGTCTCTTAGATATCTCAATTTTGAAACTACAGTAGAACATCAATTATTATCTGAACACCAGCTATCCTGATTATCCGGATAACTTTGAGGCCGTATTCAAGTGGTTTTTGCAGCAGGGAGCATTTGAAAACCCTCTTTCAGGGCTGATTATTTGCAAAAAAGCAGAACTTTTCACCGAAAAAAATCGATAGTTTGTCAGGAAAACAACTAACTCTGACCGATATGTTCAAGATGTGACACTTGATGTAAGTACAGTATGATACTGTACAATTTACTTATTTTCTTAAGAAATTACATTTTCCATGATTTATCCAATATCCGGGTAATTGATTATTCGGATTGGATTCGGTCCCAATTAATCTGGATAATTGGATTCTACTGTATTTGCGCTCAGATTCCAACTAACAATTTCCTTATTCAATAGATATGGAAGGGCAGTAAACTCTCACGAACAAACTCAGCCTTCCATAAAAAAATACCGCCCAATGGAAGAATACAAAACTATAAAAATCACTGTAAAATGTGACAAAGGACTAATAGAAGGCAGCATATTACCAAACCTAACCACATGCAGTTACACAATGAAATTATTTTTGAAAGATTTGTAACTTTTTAAACTAACAGTTTGATTAATAAACACAATTATTCACAATGCTGCAACACACAATGCAATAAAAGCTGAACGTAGCATTTAATTATCAGCATGGGGTAAAGCCACAGGAGGTTCCTCGGTACAGCAGAACCCCGCTAGTCTGAACTAATTGGGACCGGAGCCTGTTCGGATTGACAAAAATTTCTATTAACGGGGTTAATTTATAGTTACATAATTAGGCGTATATATGGAGTCTACAAGTTAATTCTACTCAATTGTTGTACTGTGCAGTGTTATTTTTGTGATCAAATGCCGTTGTTGCTGAATTTGGTGTCTGAAGTGATAAGTGATTTGAAGAAAAATCAATTCAAGATAGAACAACTTTGTGGAATTGAGTCTGAGAAGGTAATCGATGAGTGCCATACCTAAAAGTTTCAGACTTTCACAAAATTTGATGAAGCAGTTTTTGTATGGTTTTCGCAAGAAAGACAGAGAGGTTTTCCGAGTGGTCCTATAATCCAAGAAAAGCACTTCATCTCAATAAGATAGTGAATAGTGATTCCAAGTTTGGGTTTGGAATATCTGGGTTTTTGGACTAGTGGGGTTCAGACCAGTGAGGTGCTGCTGTATTTAAATGTCCAGTTTTAGAGGTTAAATATGATTTGTTGATTGAAATATACATTAGTAAAAATTGGTTGTAAAAATGAAACAAACTTTCTAGGAGAAATTTCCTCTGTATAAACGAAATTTATTAATACGAATACTAATACATTACTGTAGTGAAGAAAGCTAATTAATGTGGAAGTTTGCACAGCGAAGTTATGGATTATGAAAACATATGTGGATGGAAATTTTATTCACAGAACTTTACTCAATATTTTAAAACCGACCTGGACAATATGTTTTGAGAAATCCACTCTCATCCTCAGCATACTCCTACTAATGATGATGAAGTTCTTGAAACAATTTTTCATGTCATTTTTATAATTTTAGTGAAATTCTGCGTATAGAATCTGCATTTATTTATGTTTTCATAATGCAATAGCAGAACTTAACCTTCAAGTACTACTTTATTAAATAATCTTGTATGAAACAGTCACATGAATTTCTCTACCTTAATGATGGGCAATGTTATTTTCTTGCTTCTCATTTCAGCATATACCGCATTTACTCGAATCTAATGGGCACCTTTCTTGTCCTAGCATTCAAAATTGAGTGCACATTAGATTCGAGCGCAAATCCATTTCATGGTTCAGTGGAACTTTGATCACTTACATTGTTGTAATTCTCGACTTTGTTACATTTTTATTGTTGGCCTGTTACCAGTACATATAAAAGCTGGTTAAAGTTAACATACTATTTTAACACTAAAGGTTAATCCAAACATGTTCATGGGTGGCGGGGTTCTATATAGAGTTATATATTGTCCTGCACCCACTCCATTATCTCCCTAAACTGTTATACCAACCTTTATTCAAAGGCTTCAAAAATCCATTGTAGTATAAAATAAAATACTACGATAAAATACCAAATAAAATATCCTACCATTTATATCGATTGCATTTGCCAACAAACCTTTTTTTATGATTTGAAGTTTCAGAATTAGGGTGCACATTAGATTAGATACATTTGAGTAAATATGATATTAAGTGTGAATAATACACCTACCTCTAACAAAGCAACATCGCAGTTATGGCATTCACTAGGATAGTCAGGATGTTGTATAATGCGAGTGACATTGTGCACATAACCACCTTTGTTTCTGAAAGTTGATCCAACTCGTACTGCAAATTTCTCTGCTTCCCCTCTAAATATGAAGCAAGCAGGAAATCAAATCAGATTGAAAACAAATAAATGTTACAAAATATAGGAAATACTTGTGCAAAAATACCCTATATTACAGATCTATGGAGTGATTCACAAGTGTAAACGAACTTGCAATATTGTGGTCTGTCCATTCCCAGAATGTCTCTACCAAAGGTTGTGGGCTTCCTTCCCATTAATACGATAATAAATAGTTACATGAGTTTGAACTTCCTGCAAAAAAAGCTGAGAGATATCAACACATTTTATTTTATTTTAAAACAATCAGATGCCATAAGCAACATAAAAGGGAGGCCTGTTGTTTGGGATTAGTATCAAGTTCGCTTGCTTGACGTATGACCAGAAACTTGAAATTAAAATAATTAAGGATGGTTTGTGATTTGAATGTAGACCAGTATTGCTCACTCATTTTTCAGTCTACTATTTAATAACCTAGTCACTTTGCTTGCTAATATAACAACCATAATAAGTGCTTATATAATTCAATATTGTTTCCAATGGATTTTAGTTGCTCAATGATATTCTTCTTTAATTCTTCAGATAATGTAGTGTATCTAGAATTGACTCTCCATTTGATTTAATAACAAATATCAGGCTTTTAAGCAAAACACAGCTAATTTCAATAATTCAGTTACATACTATCTTGTGTATACAGGCGACGATGAGATGAGCATGCATTGGAGCATCTGGTACTTATAACTTTTAGGCAGTTCATCCTTTTTGCAGCTAGCTGTACACTCTGTCAAAATGAATCTGGCTGCTGCTCCAAAAACTAAGTCCTAATCATGTACTTCTGTGCATTCAGGAGAGCCATTTTTGGTCAGCACTGAGTACAATTCTCATGGTGTTATAAAATAAATAAATAAAAATCTAGAAGTGATCTGCATTTCTTTTGGTAAAAAGATACATTCTGCTTTCGACAATCTATGGAATTGGGTGGCGCAGTAACTGCAGATAAGTGCATTCCACAGCTAATCCTAGACTGGCAGAAAAAGGACAAAAATACTTTAGAACAATTTCTATTTACAACAGAATTGGCCCTACACATACAGGCCTAAATATGACTTAATAAACAAAGTTTTTCTGAACTTACAAGTTTGTTCCTTTACTTTTTCACAAAAAATTGGTCAACTCTTTTTTCCCCCCCTTATTTCAGCTTCATTTAAACTTGTATGAACATTAAAGTTACATCACAAATCAGGTTCTATGTGTATAATCGTAGACTATGCAACTATTGATGTGCATTTGATTTCTGATGTTATTAATTTCTACTGATATTCAAGTTTTAAATGATCTTGGTACAGAATGAAATAGCGAGGATGAATCATGGTAAGTGAATATCCACTTCCGCAAGTGCCTTTACAGCTGGGGAAACCATGAAAAAATCCAAGTCAAATTGGCTGGCTTCGAAGTTTGAATTCAGGATCTCCCTCCTGTTAGTTAAAGATGCTACCTTATTTGCAATTACAGTTTCTTTTTTAATAACATTATTTATCATTACAAAAAATAAATAAATAAGAAAAAAAGGAAAGGAGGAGCATGGATAATATGCAAAGTGGGTAATCCACCCACAAATAATAGAGAGTTTACTGTATATGACTCCTAACTATAACCAAAGTGATCATTGTACATGTTCCCATTTGCAAGCTAAAGAAAGACTCCCAAAAATGAACTGTGTGGTTATATTCATAGACTTTTGATGAGGAAATATAATGAACTGATCAAAGAACAATGACTATTAAAAAATCCTTTTGCTGATAAGCTAGTATGTTGATTTGTTTCCACTACTGACTTCCATAAGCAGGTGTATGTTTCTTTATTTTCTTTTGACATGGGTATGATTTAAGGGGCTACAAATGTCAAAAGTATTTCACTTCACTTGTGAATTTTAGTTAATTGAAGACTGTAATTGAAGTGACAGAAAAGTAAAAACCTGTCCTTAAACAAATAGTTCCTACTCTCTTATTTTCAGTGAAAATGACAAATACCAGCCACAGCAAGAAGTTTTTTCACCTTGGAGTCATTTTGAAGGGTGTTACGTACTGTGTGGACAGTAATAGTGCTCAAGACAAACAGCATTGTGTTGATAGTGATAATATTAGTGACGAGGACAACATCCAGACAGAAGGTAAGGTAAGGGGTAGTGTAAATAATGCACAAGACAATCAGCACTGTGAGAACAGTCATAATAATAGTAAAGAGGACAATATCCAGACTGAGGGAGGGAATAACAAAACTGGGATAAGAACTTCAACACGAAATAGAAGACCCCCCATAAGCTGAAAATGGATTTTTTATAAAGAACAGTGAGAGGGAAATAGTATCTGAGCAAAATAATGATTTAAAAATAGGGTACATTAATGTGCAGGGTATGAGCAACAAACTCCTACTAATTAATGAGTATGCAGATGATAATAAGTTTGACATAGTCTGTATAACTGAGCACTGGTGCAGACAAAATGTAACCCCGTTTATAATGCTGGAAGATTATTGTTTAGCTAATATTTATACCAGGGCCATACATATTCACGGTGGTGCGGCAATATATATAAAAAGAAATCTAACACAATCTTACAATAAGATAGATCTAGAATTTATATGTACAGAATTTGATTTTGAAACTACTGGTATAGTATTACATCAGTACAGTGTAATAATAGTGACACTATACAGATCGCCCTCTGGAGATCCGGAAGTCTTTCTTGAAAAACTCGAGGAACTCCTAACTTTTTTCACTGCGCCTAAATGGAAATCATTCAACATTATTTTTGGCGGGGATTTAAACTCTCAATTTGACGTAACAACAGATAAACACAGTGTAAGAGAATTTAAAAACCTTCTTAGGCAATTCAATTTTATCTGCCTAAATTATAAACCAACTAGGGAGTCTGCCTGCTTAGACAACATATTTTCTAATATATGACCTCAGAATATAACATGTGATACTGCAAACTGTATATTTTCTGATCACGATGGTGTCTGGATTAAAATTTTGAACTTAGGAGGGAGTAACCCGATTAAAAAGTATATAACTGTAATCTCAAGACCGATAACAGATGATAAGATATTAAAATTTATGAATGCTCTCAATGCAATAGACTGGCACCAACTATTGGGTAATTCTCAGTCAGCCCTATTCTCGGCTGAAGTAACTTTTGAAAGGTTTCTTACGTCATTTGTAAAAACCTTTGAGACGTGCATACCACAGAGGAAATGCAAAATTAAAATTAAACCTACGTGTAATGTGAATCATAAAGACAAAAATACCTGGTATACCACTCAATTAGCAAAAAGAAAACAAGAAGCAATGCAATATTACAGATTATATAAGATCGATAGGTCGGAAGATACAAAACTATCTTATACTAGGTCTTTAAAAGAATATAAAAACGCCATAGTTGAAACCAAAAAACAATACAATAGTAATTGCATTGAAACTGCTAATAACAAATGCAAGAAAGCATGGACAGTAATCAATTCGATAGCAAAAGGCAATAATAGACAAAATATTGAAATATCACCTGAGGACTTGAATAATTTCTTCATAAA
The DNA here is from genome assembly GCA_964059195.1 of Ectobius pallidus. Taxonomy (NCBI): domain Eukaryota; kingdom Metazoa; phylum Arthropoda; class Insecta; order Blattodea; family Ectobiidae; genus Ectobius; species Ectobius pallidus. Next base: position 42,893,150 of record CAXKWD010000002.1, on the reverse strand, counting down.
TTCGGTGGAAGAAATTATTCGTAATATTGTACAGCCTAATATATTGCCCATTGATATATTAGAATCTCTAAACATAAGGCACAATTATGGTAACTTTGACTTTCATGTAGTAGCACCTGAGCAGATATTAAAATTGTTAGGAGTATTAAGTCGTCTGATAGTGTTGATGCTTATGATATATCGATAAATCTTCTTAAAAAAGTAGTGGATTGCAAAATGTACCCACTCACGCTATGTATAAACAAATGCATCACTGACGGTATCTATCCTGATAAGCTAAAGCTAACAAAGGTCACTCCAGTCTATAAAAAAGGGGAATATAGTAATCCAGCTAACTACCGTCCTATATCATTGGTGCCAGTGTTTTCAAAGGTACTTGAGCGTATTATGTATGAGCAACAAAGAGATTATATAGATCAAGCAAACATACTTAGTGGATCACAGTTTGGTTTTAGGAAAGAAAGGTCTACTGTAGATGACGTTGTCTCTCTTGTAAAAGTGGTGCGTCAAACCTTTGAAAATAAGAATCTAGCCCAAGCTACCTTATGTGACTTGAGTAAAGCGTTTGACACTGTCAACCCTATTCAGCTTCTAAAGAAATTAAGTTATTATGGCGTCAATGGTACTGCCCTCAAGATTATTAGATCTTACCTCACAAACCGAAGTGGTGTGTATAGGAAAGAAACACTCCAAGATTTTGGACGTAAAACGTGGGGTACCCCAGGGATCTGTCCTGGGCCCTCTATTATTTATTATAATGATCAACGATCTAGCGTCCTTCATACCAACTCATGTAACTTTATATGCGGACGATACAACATTCCTAAATACTAGCACTGACTATCAAACTCTTCATATGTTAACGGAGGAAACAATGTCTATGGCAGACATATGGTTTAGGGCCAATGGGTTCTTACTTAATAATAATAAAACCCAGAAACTAATATTTAGTTTAAAGGATATCCCTGCAGAAAGTAATCAAGACAACAATAGTGTAAAATTTCTAGGCTTCATAACTGACAAGAAATTATCTTGGACATCACATATTAATTACATCACAGCTAGGCTATCATAAGAAACCTAAAAAATCATGTTACTGATACATATGTGAGAACAGCCTATTTTGCCTTTTTCCATAGTGTAATCTCTTACGGCATATTGCTATGGGGAGGTAATAGTCATGTAAATGAAATTCTTCTGCTACAGAAAAAGGCTATCAGAACATTAACTAATTCTCATAAATTAGAACACTGTAAACCACTATTTATTCAAACAAGAATCATGACAGTAATAAACCTGTACATATATACATTGCTCATCTACATAAAAGAAAATAATTTAACGGAAGTACAACAAAGACACGATATTCATTCATACAATACTAGGAACAAGCAGCACATCTACTTACCTTATCAAAGACTTTCTAAATCACTTATGAGCTTCGATGTGATGGGAATAAAAATGTACAACAGTTTACCTCTGGAACTTACACAGCTACCCTTCTCAAGATTTAAAAAGACTCTATATAACTGGCTGATTATCACACCGTATTATGAAATAAAAGAATTTTTTGATGATAAAGACAAATTTGGAACGAACACTGCTATATTGTAACATATACAATCACATGGACTCTGTCTGTATCGTTGCTTTTATTGTCTTATGTTGTCTTGTGTTGATATTATTGTTTTTATGGTAATTTAACTTAGTTAGGATAATGTATGTTTTAATTTTGGTTACTTGACCATCCATTTAATTAACTACTAATCATATAAATATTAACCTTGACATGTAGCCTACATATTGTAGGAATTTTACTATTTTACAGTAACTTAATTTAACTAGGATAAGGAAGGTTTTTAGTGTTAGTATATACATCATTACTTAACTTCACCCTTCTTATGTACATATTGTAAGGGTAAGCTTTTATTAATGCATATATTTATTACATTTTTATTATTAATTTAATTGTAAACTCTGTACACACATATACATCATGATGTTGTTTAAAGCTCTGCTCCATGACAATAAAATAGTATTATTATTATTATTATTATTATCAACTAACAATGATCTAAATGTTTAACTCTTATGGGCCCCCTAAATGATCACTAATATTGTCAATATTCTCTTCAATATTGAGTTCTGTATTGAAGCATGCATCGATATGCTTAAAAACACATCAATATTCTGACCAATATTCATTCTGGCAAAAATATTCGTGCTGCATAATCAAGGCTGCTTCAGTGTTTTTATTTTATTTTTTTTAAATTTCAAAATGTTTTCCAGTTTGGATTTGGATTTTCTAGCATCGACTTTACACTGTGCGGAAAAGAAAAAATAGAAATAGATGCTGGTCCAAAGAGTGGTGTAAGGTGAGTACTGCTTTACACAAGAACCATGTATTTTTTTAAATACCAACGGTGAATAAATTTATTATTATTATTATTTGTTTAATTTTTTTACGCTCTTCAGAACAGGATGACTACAAAAAATCACCTTCGCAGTCTCACAAACAACTGATAGTGAAGGAAATATTGACAACAAATCTCCTAGACATTCAAACGGTTCTTCAATATTGACAGAAAATATAATTTTCCCTTCAATACGTTCCTAGACAATCAATATTTCCATCAATATGGTCCTCTATTAATATTGAAGCAAATATTGACAATATTATTGATCATCTAGGGGCTACATGATATTAGTACAAGAATATGAATTACTTGTAAATTTGAAGCCCACTGAAAGTTACTGGTAGATGTACTTACCCGTCAATGCAATGTGCAGCAGTTAAAACCCATGAAACACTGATGATGGAGCCACCACAGAAGTGAGAGAGAGTTTCATCCCCCTGTGAATTGTCACATGATTCTATATTAATTCCTTGGCAAGCAAGACTAGGCAATTCAATGCATGCAAAACAGCCTGTTCTTTCCAAAGGTACTATATGTCTATAACCTATACGTCTATGTAGAATGAAACAATGTTTGCTGAAGCAAGCTCAGCCTCGTTGCACAGGTTCTGTACTAATTTGTAGATCTATAGTGATTTTATAATAGAAGTTTTATCTATATACGATAATTGTGTACCTGATCTTACAAAGGGGCTAACCGCCAAGTTTAAAAAAAAATTATATTTTACTATACAACGGTGGTACATGAAATCCTGCATTGTCCTACAAAAGTGCTAAGTGAAATTCATAATAGTGTGGCTGCAAAGTTGCTCGAGAGAGAGCACCACAGGTAAGGACCAATGCTATTTCTTTACAAGGATTGTTGATTATCTCAGAAACTTAATTTTGGCACTTAGCCCCTTTGTAAGGTTAAGTACACAATTATCAGAAAGAATTACAAAACTTTTCCTTATAATAGTACCGGTACTGGAAGTTCTGTGAACACTAGACCTTGTGCCCAAAGAATCTAAGATCTGCTCTTCATCTTAGAAACAAAATAAAAAAATTAAAATCCTTACTCGTACATTGTTTTAACCTATTTAATTGCAGTGTCGTGACTGCAAGAAAAATTTGCTTAACCCTTAAGGAGTCATGCCATGGTGGAAATGGCCGTAAAGTTTCAATTCTCAATAAAATGTGAATATCTAGTGACTTCACAAATCTACCTGTCTTGCTACCTGCCTTCTAAAACCAAGGTACGTCTTATGGTCCGGTTCAGCTTATAGTATGAAAAACACAGTATATAGTAGGGCCTAGTACTTTATGTAGTGTCCAACAGAGACAATAATCTGTGGCTCATGAATGCTTATATATCTACCTAGTACTTTATGTTAAAAAGTGCAGATCGTTATTCTTGTGTTACCAATATCACTCGTAAATCACAGCTCTTTAAATGAAATTTTGTTCAGTGATTTAAAAATTATCTTCCGCCATAACATTGACAACTATAACAGTTAAACTACAATTATCAAGTACAAGTATCTAAATAAAAAAGTTTTCAGTTAATTATTTCCCATTATCCTTACCATATAATCTTCTGTATATTGTAACAGAGAAACCTATAAAATTAAAAAGAAAAAACACATTAATTCACAATTGAGGAAGATACAAATAATTTAAAAAGTATTTTGAAATGGAATTTAATGTGGTTTCATAACTAACCTGATGAGGAAAATTGTTTATTGTAGCATCTTCACCACCAACAATAGGGCGTATTTTATGTAGTGAAGGTCGATTATAAGATCTTCGAGCTAAAACAAAGATTACAGAATTAATAATGTAACTATTCATGCAATGAAGCAATACAAAGTAGAAAGAAAAAATTTTAGTATTCCATCCCTTGCTGTATTTAAGAAATTCTGCCCATGTGATTCTAAAATACAAATAAGTTTATAGGCAAAAAATATTAAAAAATGGAACAAAAATAAGTTTTTCAAAATTATTACAAAGGACAGAACAGCAGAGAAATAAGGAGAAAGGTTCTTTTACTCAAGACTATAACCATGGTCTGTGTACTGGAATTTTAATCACCAAGAGTTCTTTTCCATCCTATAACAGACATGTCTCTACATATTTGAAAATATAATGCTAATTAGAAAAATCACAATTGTTTGAAATTCTCCCCTCTTAGCCCTTTTAGTGCTGAATGTATATCAATATAAGCATTCATCAAATGATATCAGCAGGTTTATAAGTCAAAAATCACTTAAGAAAATTTTAATGGAATAGCTGGTTTTTAGGAACAGCAAGACTAATGCATGCATAAGTTCCTCATATTGTACATAGGCCTAAAGCATTCTCTATTAACTTTATATCTCTGCTTTTATGCAATTTTTTATGGATATATATATATATATATATATATACATCAGTAGGAGTGAAAAAGTAGAAAGAACAATGAAGTGCACTTTGACTATATTGGGCACCAGTCTGATCTAAATCCACAATACAATACCACTCTATACTAGAAAGGAGTATTTCGTTCTAAAATACCAAATCAGCTGAAATTATTACAACAAAAATGTAACTTTAGATTTTCTCTTATGGCATATTTGATTGACCACTGCTTTTACTCTGTCCATTAATACTTAGGAACTGTAGAATTCAACTTAACCTACCAACACACACAAAAACGATTTTACTGGACTTTTAAAAATGCTTAGTTTAGTTTAGTTTAGTTATTGCGTGTATACCTTAAGTTTTGATTTGTCCAATATCAATTGTAATTTGTACATTAATGACGTCACTGGATCAATAAATTATTGTTATTGTTATTATTATCATCATCATCATCATCATCCATCATCATCATCATCATCATCCATCATCATCATCCATCATCCTCATCATCATCATCATAAATGTCACAAACCTGAGTCACGAAAAAACCTGTGAACCTGGGAACAGAAAGCCAGTGCCTAACCAACTGCTCCACTCAGCTCAACTCCACTAAGATAAAGCTTATAAAAATAAACTCTCTAGTTCCCCCTAGATGGTTAAAAATAGCTCAATGTCCAATGAAATACATACCGGTACCTCTGCAAATCACTGCAAATCCAAAAACTAGCAACACCCACCACAACCTCATGTTGCTGTGCAAAATTTCTGACTCACACTAATGCATGAAGATCTTGTTTACATAATACGAAGGTAGGGTGAAAGGTTATCTTATCTAGAATACTAGTTATAATGCAAATAAAATAAACAGAGGGACTTTTATCACAAGCCATATCCAGGACAGATAACATGATCGCCCATCAAATCAAATTACCCACATCAGAAGGGTTGTGTCACTTAAAGCCTTCTACTACTGATATTACAAAGCAGTGGCGGATGCAGAGGGGGGATCGAGAGGATATATCCCCCTGAAAATTGAAAAAAATAAAGTAAAAAAGAATAGGCTATAAATGCGAATCAGAACAGCAAATTTTACGCACCTTTTTATATCTATGTACAGAAATATTTAAATTGCTTATTTTTCATCAATTGAAAAGAGAGGATAGTGGACTCTATAAAACAGAAAATATTAGTCCTCTGTCAACTGTGTCCAGATCGAATTTATACAGTCAGTCGTTCTTAGTGCTATCCTAACATTATCAACCCATCTTCGTCTTGGTCCCTCCAATGGTCATTTTTCTTCTGATCTTCCCATTAAAATTTTGTTAAATGCCCCTCTCCACTCACATTTGATCAATATATTCAATCCGTACTAACCACCTGCATTTAATTAATCTCGCGGTATTAGGAGAACGATACAGACTGTAAAGTTTATCGTTGTAGAGCTTTCTCCATTCCCCGACACCCTATTCTTTTTGGTCCAAATATTTTCCTTAAAGCTTTATTTTCAAATACTTTTAACTTGTGTTTCTCCTGCAATGTAGCCATGTTTCACATTCATACAAAACTACACATAAGATTACAGTTTTATAAACTCATTATAAATATAAGTGAACTTTTTCTTAGTTTTCTTCTCAAATCCCTCCCCGAAAGAAAATTCTGTGTCCACCACTGTTACAAAGGAATAATAAATTCTTTGGGCTTCCCACCAGGTGAATGGGATTATTGTATGCAAGCTTTCAGCAGCAGAGGTAACAGCCAAAAGATAAGAATTATGATCCCACTCAGTCGGAAACCCAATAAATCATTCATGCAAACCAACCAGCATTTCCAAGAAATACCATATTTTCACTTTAACAAAAATGCCAGGCCCTTAGCATTGCATGTGGATATTTGGATTTTCCAGGCACTTAGGGCATGATACATTAATGAATATGGAATGCATAAGTACTTTCCATCCTTACCAAGTCAAAACAGAGTGAATCTTTTCTTCCTCAAATGAACAGGACCTTCATTTGTAAAATGTTTTGATTCATTGTCATGTTGCCGTTGATGAATTATTTATCTTCTCCATCTGACCCATCTAGGAAGCCAATTTATTATACTTCATCCTCCTTAGCTAATACTTCTAAAAAGGGAGGCTACTATTATCTATTTCTTCTGAAGAAAATTCTTCTGCAATATCTGAAATCAATGCCACACCTTATCTTAGTTAAAAAATGTAATAACTAACAGTATAATAAAATGCCTGCAGTTGTACAAACATAGCTTAGAAATATAATGTAAATCTACAATAAGAAGATGAAATGTTTGTCTGTTTGTCTGTGCACGAGGCAGTGCAGTAGATTTTGAATTTACTGCACACAGAGATCTAAAATTTTGAACATAGATGAACTGAAGGGTGGTCGAATGCATCTCGAAGCCAGATTTTTAATTTTTGTTTTCCTTCATGAGTTATGAGTGAAAAACTGGCAGAAAACGTGAGCTTGTTGCACTATTGAAGCACCAGTTTTCAGTAATACATTTTAATTGTCAAAACAATTGCAGGTGGCTTTGTCACTTTTTTTTTTTTTTTGTCTTAGCTCGGAAATAAAAACATTGCGATTTTTTCAATACATCGCATTGAATTATCGATTGCTTCAATTCTGTGAGCTTACCCTGGTTAATTCATTTGTTTATAATGTCAAAGCATGGAGACATCTGAAATTTTCAACATAGACAGAAGAGGGGTAATGAAATAGGCCTAAATGGGCAAAAATTGATTTGCACGGAACTCACTATGCAGGGGTTTTCTATTCCAAAGTACTCGAATCTGAGGTCGTTTTTTCCAGGTCGCGCTTTCTAATCGTGGAATGCACTCCAAAGCCAGATTTTTAGCTGTTTCATTATAAATGTTAATCGTTAAGTTAATGAATGATTCGCATGTAAGTGTTAATAAATATTTTAAAATTATTTTCCTCTTAATTTTTAATCTTCGAATTAATTATCATGGGTGAAGCTAGAGACACCTGCTAGTATAATATATAAAAGATATTTTCTCTTTAGGAGTGGAGAAAACTGCATAACAATGAGCTTCATAACTGTACTTGTCACTGGATATAGTAAGGGAAATTAAATCACGAAGGAAGAAATGGGCTGGACATGTTCCGCACATGGGGGAGGAAAGACATATCTAAAAAATATTGACTGGGAGACCCGAAGGGAAAAGACCACTTGGAAGACCTAGACATAGGAGGGAGGACAATATTAGGATAGATTTAAGAGAAGTAGGATTTGAGAGGGATGGATGGATGGAGTTAGCACAGAATAAGGTTGAATGGTGGGCTCAGGTAAACGCAACAATGAACCTTCGGGTTCCATAAAATAGATAATATTTCTTTAGCTTGCTTAGGAATTGTCTATTGCCATTGAGTAAGTATCTCTATTGATTAAATGCTATTTTTCACAATCATACATTTCATTGTGTTCTTATTCTTAATGATAAAGTGACTATATCTATGATAAGATTAATAATGGATTCTAATGACTAGTAAACGTATTTGTGTTTATTACAGAATACATTATAAAAACAATTCACTATACTACAACAGAAATTTCTTCCAAAGAGAAGAAAAATATTCAGAACCTTATGAAAGAACTATTCTAACCAGGCAAGGAACTGAGCCCAGAACCTCATGATTAGCAGTCAGGAGCTCTTGCCACTGGGCCATTAGGTCAGTCAAAATCAAACAAGATGTTCACCTAGATAATTTAAAAAATAAATAAATTAAAAATTATAGAATTGACTGAATTATCAATTAAATGGAAAGTGTGGATAAAAATCCTTCAGAGTCAGAATTATCAATTAAATGGAAAGTGTGGATAATAATCCTTCACAGTCAGAATTCCTAAAGGTTTAAATTCAGTACAGCATCCCAAAACTGTCTGACATTCTACCTGTGAGAAATACAACCCAACTGTTCTCAGAGATAACAATAGCTGTGCATAAAAACTTTGACCATTCCAGAATTCAAGGACAGATTTTAAATGGTTGTTAGTCATGACAGCAAAATAACACTTGAGCAACTGCACTGTTATCAAGGGACACGTAACAAGAGCTGTTTAACTCAGGTGACCACAATCAAGAAGCTTTATCACTCATTCACCTCAATCAGTCACTAGTCCTGAAGAATTTAAACACTCAGATACCAGATATCAGCAAATAACTTATTATTCATGAAGCAAACCTATAGATCTACACAACAGCAAAGTTTTCGAAGAACTGACTCAGATCAACATGGATGGCACAAAACATGATAAGGGCTCGAAGATAGATCAGAAGGTGGAATGGAAACTATACAAAAGAAGATGGTTCATGCTTTTCCTTTTTGTCTGCTTTTCCATAGGAAATACTTTTCAATGGATACAATATTCCATAATAGCTAACTTAGTCACCAAATACTATGGTGTAACCAGCCGGGCTGTTGACTGGACATCAATGATCTTCATGATTATTTTCATCCCATTTATATTTCCCGCATCAATGTTGCTGGACAAAGTGGTAAGTTTACACGATTACAGTGGAACAACAATTTTCCAAACTATTTGGAATTGAGGGTAGTTCGGATTTTCAATTTGTTCAAATTATCAAATATAAAGTGGCGGCTTGTGTATATGCACTGTGGAACTGCAAGCACCCCCTATTTCCACTTGATATTTCGATAACATTTAATATAATGAGTCCTTTTTTCAAAATTCTTTTTTTATACTTGTACAATACATAATCCTTAAGCTTAATGCCAGTAGCCATCCCCCAATTTATTATAAAGATAAAAGAAAATCTTTGTATGAAACTCTGCACATCACAGTTCCAACGGCGTGGTGTTTGACTGTTGTGTGCATGTGGACACAGGAAGCTGAATGCACCATGGCCGGTGTGCTGGCTGCGAGGGAGAGACAGCACTGTCGCTTCCACAGTGCCGACCCTCTCGTATTGGTAGAAAGCAGTTTTTTTTTTTTTCGCTCAGCGTGTGTTGTGCTTAAAAACCATGTACCATATTCTTGAATGTTATAAAGTGTAGAATTAGATTATTATCTTGTTTCAAGCTATTCTATTTGATTCATTTTTTCGGTTCTTTTATTTAACAGAAAACTTTAACCATGGCAGATCAAAGAGAAAATTATTGATCTTCGCAGAAATTAAAACAAGAAGAATGGATTTCATTTTTAAATGAATAGATCAAGTTTGAGGTGTAACAATTTAGATAAAAGCAAGTAAAGATTTTTTATTTTATTCTTTCAGGGTTTTATTAAGTTTCTAAATAAATTTTCTTCTTCATATATGTATGTTTCCTTTTAGAAAATTTTAAAACAAAGGCTAAAAATTTTCATTGCCACTGCAAAAATATATAAAATAACACATTAAAACTTGGAAAAAGTATAATAATAGTAATGACTAACAATACAGTTACATACCTTAATGAAAATAATCACTGATTTTTCCTGTAACATTTCTCAACTTCACTTCCTTCCTAAATCAAATACAACTACACTTGTCACTTTCGAAGATTTAAAAAAAAAAAACAATTGCTTTGCTTTAAAATCCACACCACCAATGATTGCAAAATGGAAAGTTTTCTGAGAATTTTGATACACTAGGTCTTAAAAACAATTTCAAAAACATTCATTTATCAATAGCACACATAACTTGAAAGCACCAGCAAAGGGAGACGTATGTTTTTGACAGGAGGCTAGACAGCATTAGTATTAGCCAGAGAACAAACCTGAATATCATACAGGAATTTATAATCCATCCATCAGAATAAGTTGCTACCATCCTCTTATTCTCATGCACTATGGAGGAATTATTATTGTAATTATTGTATGATCATCCTTTAAATGATATCACAAGGGTATAGTAAACATAACAACAAATAATAAAAAGCAAATGGAAAGATTGTTTGGATAATGAACATTCTTGGATAACTGATGTTCGGATAATTGGCGTTCTACTATACTATAAGAAAGAATCTCAATTTAACGTTTCTCTGCAGCTACAGAATATTTTTACCCTAAATAAGAGTTTATACTAAATGGGGGTTTTGCTAGTTTTAATAAATAATAGATAGTTATGCAGAAATTTATTTTATGTGCTGATTTTTTTCTTTATTTACTCACTTTAATTACAATTAAAAATTAGTTAGCACGAAATACTATATTGATATTTTCTAAATTGTGATCTAGCCATTTCCAATATTATGACTGTGGAATTTTTACTTCCTCTGCCCGTACCATAGGTACTATAGGTAGAGGAAGTATTGTTTTCGACCCCAAAATTCGAAGTTGAGTTTTTAGCATATATACACGTTTCAAGGCCCCCTGAATCCAAAAATACTGTTTTTGGAAACATGTCTGTGTGTCTGTCTGTCTGTCTGTCTGTCTGTCTGTGAACACTCTAGCTCCAAAACGAAAAATCGTATGAAAACAAAATTTCGTATTTGGGTCAGGTACCTTCTGAAGATGTGAGGATAAGATTGGCGACTATTTTCTCTTATTTTTAAGGGGACTTTACATGAAGAAATTTTCGTTTTTCGCGATTTTCTCGAAAACGGCTCTAACGATTTTTTAAAGTTTTTCACAAGTGTAGCTTATAGTGAGAGCTAAAACTTTTATTTGAAACTTTTTTTCGAAAAAATTCTCTGAAGTCAGTTACAAGCCACCTACTGTTCACCCACTGTTTGCAAAAGGTTTGTGTTGTATGGTGAACACACTCTTTCACGGCCTCTTATTCTATACAGGGTGTTAATGAATAACACCAAAATATTTTACCTGTGTATACAGGGGACATAGACAAGCAACTTTTATTAGGGCATTTTTGCTCTATGACGTAAAATGTGTATGCTACAGGGCATTAAAGTCCTTAAAATTTGGTGCTCATAACTCAATAATTGAGCAAAATAGGGTTAACATTTTCATTAAATTGACTTCATGCCTTCTTAGCGATCGATAAAAACCTGATTCTTAATAATTCATCAACAGCTATACCATAATTTAGAATTTTCATAATCTGCAAAATTTACTGACTAATCACATGATTGCCCGCCACTGCATTATGTTTTTATTCCCAATTCCATGCCTAACAAAAATATTTCGTTTGTCTTTTTTTTCCCCTCAAGAGTTGTAAGATATCGATCGTCATTTTTTACAATTTTCGCGACCACTTACACAATATTCACTGTTCCTTTGTTTCCCATCATTTCAAGTATTAGAAGTCAGTGGCGTGCATATCCTTGGGAGATTTTATGTTTTAACAGGAAGAATTGAATCCATAGAGCAAATATCTCCTAATAAAAGTTGCTTGTCTATGTCCCCTCTATACACAGGTAAAATATTTCGGTGTTATTCATTAACACCCTGTATAAGAATGAAGTGAAAAAGACATATTGGAGGGAAATATTCGATAAAGTTCGGAAATTATTCTTAACGACGGAAGTTTCAATAAATGTCTGCAGTCACTTGTTTTTGTTTGCTATATAGTCTGCACTTTTATTAGTCGCATCATTTTCAAAGAAGAGGTTATCAGGTATTTATCGTATAATTAGCGTTAAATTGTGTCTTGCGTTTCTGTACAAGGATATGTGAATACTCCTAACTTTTATTTGGGCAGAGGAAGTTATGTGACTTTCACATCAGATTTTTTATACTATATGTATCATATGTACTTTTTTCAATTAGGGAAGTGTTTTCCTCTTTGTTACCATCACACAAACAGAAATTTCCAAGTTCTACTTGAAACATAAAGCAACATACAACTGGTTCTTAAGCTAAGATAAGAGACATACATAAACTTGGTTAAGGTATTAATACATGTTTCCTACTGCAAGCACACAACAAAGATTGACCAAGGCCATGGGCTATTGGTCAAACTGACTAGCTATGAGATTTGAGGTTGGAACCTGGGACCTGTTCACCTTTGCCACTTAGCTTGGATAGGTTTTAGTATACAGTATTACATTCTACAACAATAAATCAATCATAGCATTCTTGATACTATCTATAATAATAAAAGGAAGTGTTTGTCTTTCTGTCTGTCTGTGCATGATGCCCAGCGAAATCTACTGAACGCAGAGATCTGAAATTTTAAACATAGATGGACTGAAGGGTGGGCGAATGCACCTAGAACTCAGATTTTTTATTTTCGCTTTCGTTTGTGAATTATAAGTAAAAAAAACTGGAAGAAAACGTGAATTTTTTGCTCTATAGAAGCATCAGTTTTCAGTAATACATTTCAATTGTCAAATCAATTGCAGGTGTCTTTGCCTACTTTTGTCATACCTTGGAAATAAAAGCATTGTGATTGCTTGAATTTTGTAAGCCCATGCTGGTTGATTCATTTGTTTATAATATGCAGACATCAGAAATTTTCAACTTAGACATAAGAGGGAAAATGAATGTGAGAATAAATGGCCAAACATTCATAAATTTGGACGAAACTCACTATGCAGGGGTTTTCTGGTCCAGGGAACTCGAATCTGAGGTTGTTTTTCTCATACTACCCTTTTTAATCATGGAATTCACTTCAAAGCCGGGTGTTTAGCTGTTTCATTAATTATTAATCGTTTAGTTTAGGCCAATGAATGTTTCACATGCAAATATTAATGAATATAATGTTTTAATTATTTTGCTCTTAATTTTTAACCTTCCGATTAATTATCGTGGGTGAAGCCGTGGAGAGCTGCTAGTGGATTAATAAATGAAAGGATAGCACTAACTATTTATGTTTTCATACAACCCTGTTTTGATATTCTGCAATTAAGTCATATTTATTTTGTTTCTATCTCAATACCTTCAAGTTTTAATTTGAATTGTACCTACAATTTTGCTGTTCTAGTTTTCCCATGTGTCTTCCATCCTAATGTACAATTTTGCTGTTCTAGTTTTCCCATGTGTCTTCCATCCTAATGTAGATGGTCTAAAAAAATTGAAAATGAACATGAGTAAACTATCCCCCAAGTAATTTTTACAGAAAAATGAATACAGTAGAGTTGTGATAATCTGAGCCTTGATAATCCAAGATTCCGTGCAATCCAAGATGCAAAAAAACAGGAAATTAAAAAAATATCCACAGTTTTTTAAAGTTGTAAATATTTACAAAGTCTTTCTTCGAACACTGTTAATGTATGGCACGTTTGTGTCTGTAACTTTATTATCAACACATTAAATTTATGTACATATTTATGTAGTTGAAAATTCCATTATTTTCCTTTTTTCCGTGTAATCCGAGTTTTTTGTAATCCAAGGTACCATCAGCCCCAATTAACTCGGATTATCGCGACTCTACTGTATAGCCATTTTATTAGTCATAGATAGAAGTACTGAAATTTACATCTTATCAAAATCATTAAGGAATATTTGTCACAAATCAAAATTTTGAAAAAGTTTTCATGAAAACTACCCTCAATATTTCAGTTGTAGAAGCTAAATTTTAGGGATAGCAATATGAATCCAACAAAATTCATAATCCATATTTAGAATAAATGCAATGCATCATTTACCTGCAATGGACCCTGCACAGACAGGTTAGACAGACGGACAAACAAACCTACATCATTCCAAAAATACTTTTTTCGCCCTACTAGGCATCATAAAACATATTTTCTCAGTGTTATCGATTTTGATTTTGTCACAAATACCCAAAACATGGTTTCTAGATGGGCAGGCAGTAGACTCTGTTTGTTTGGCATGTTTTATCAGGGTGGATAGTATGTTAATGAAAGAAAGTTGAGATTTGGGGAAAGTCAAACTAAATACGAGTCTTACAAAAACATCCACTTTGCTTTGTATGCAGGGCTTTCCTTTCAATAGGCTACAGTAGGCTGCAGTTTTACATTTCCATAATTATGGGGGCACATGATAATTTGAACGAATACATATCTGACAACAAAAATGCTCCCTTCTTTCTCATGTTGACGCATTACTGATGCAACCACACCTGAGAGATGACTGCTATCTGAAAATGAAGCTATTTTGACTTTCTGACATATTTTTGCAACAAACAGCAGACGTATAAGAAAATTATTATTTTCAATCATTGCGTTTACGGTCTGATTTTTAGTTGTCAGTTACGGTATGAGTATTGCAGTTTCAAATTGCAATTAGGACTGTATATTATATTATTGCATTTAGTAAAATGTGTAACTCAGAAAGTGAGAGTGATGATAGAACTATGGATAACAGGAAAAACCATGGAACGCAAAAAAATGAAATTAGGGGTACAACATATTTACATTTAAATGTGGACGTTGCTCAGCATATGTTTCTATGCACAGTCTCGGGTGCTCTTTCTCGACACTGAAGCTTGTTATGACTATGATCTTCAATGAACGACTGAACGAGGATACCCTGAAATACATGGCTCTTCTTGCCATCAAATCTGGCCTCACCTCCAGTCTTTCTTTTGATAACATCATTAACAACTTCGCAGTTTAAACCTAAAACCTACGAAAAAGAGGCTACATTCATCTAGTAAGTAAGTTAGTAATAGATAAACAAGTGCCTATGGACAGGAAATTTTAAAAAAATGGCCCTGCTTGGACAGTCCTAGTCTTATCACATTAAGTTTGTAGATATGGAAACTTCTTTTAGGGTATGAGATGGCCAATGATCCTGGGTACATTGGGCACTGCAATAGGAGCCTGCTTAAAGATTGCATCTGTGGGTCCAGATCTCTTCTGGGTTACTTTCATTGGACAAACTTTTGTGGCTTCCTCACAAGTGTTCATGCTAAGCGTCCCACCAACATTAGCTGCATTTTGGTTCGGTGCTAAAGAAGTCTCAACAGCTTGTTCCATTGGTGTTTTCGGAAATGAGGTATGTATAGGTCTATTCTTTGTCTTTTTATTCATCTATCTATTTCATAAAAGTACTATTTTTAGCAGTTACTGGTACTTATTAAGTTGTCGTGCCTAATTTGAGGATATTACTGGGTAGCGAGGAAGGGAGCGGTTGTCAGTATTCCTAAATTAAGCAGACGAATGCTTGACACAATAGTGTAAGGTTTTATTATAAAAAACATAAAAATAGGAACTGAATAATAAGTATTTGATATTAAAATAGTAAAATTAAGTTCTATTATGAGCATTCGTGAATAACTGTCTAAAACCCTTGGCTGTGCTACCGGAGTAACAAATAGCTGTAAGCTACTTACAATTCAATAAACGAAAGCCCATGGTGTCCTTGTTGACTGAGGCTTTGAGAATCTCACTTGACTGTAACCAGACCTCGAGGATACGATGTACGTTTTAAGTGTCTTCAAGTAGTTCTGCCCTAACCGTTAATCGGTTTAGAATATATAGTATGATTTAGCCTTCAGAAAGGATAAATCATAACTTGATAGTGTAATATTGTTTTCTGACAGTTATGTAATTGATCACAAATACTCACAATAGTATTTGAAATAATGCAATGCTACCTTGAGAATTGCTGCTTAGTTAAACATATCGACAAACAGTCCAGGTGTTTGTTTATAAGTGCTTATGACATAAGATGATATAGAATTGCTCACTCTGGGGTCCTGAGTGCGATGCCAGGGCACCACAAAGTCATAAAAAAAGAGCCATATTGACTTATTTCAATAAAAAATGCAGTAATTCAGCCTTGTCAATATTAAGTTTTTAATCAAATATATTTCGACCAACTTGTGGTCATCCTCACTGATACATAACATGACGTTTGTTACATAATATGATATAGGGTTAGGCCTATGTTATTTACATGGCCAGCTCTGAACTGAAACTTCATTATATGAGCACAGAGTAGACACACAATAATGCTACAGAATGTTAGCAAATGTATCAAAGAGAACATTATCTTTGTTGGCAAGTTGTTCATTCAAATTTCTCTCTTTGTTATGAAGTTGGTCTAGAAAAACTTCTAAATTCTCAAGCGTATTCAGAGTTAGACTTTTTTTTTTATGGAACTAAATCTTCCAGTTCAGACACAAAGGGAAGACCTACTTCAACCCATCCAACTGATCACTGGATGCGAAGAGGCAGAAGAAAACTGCCTCCGAGGAATGGATTTCAAGCAACAAAAATGGCCATCAAGATTTAAGGAATGACAACTCTATCATAATATTTAGGAAGTTTACACGTGAAGTAATTATTATTTTTATATATAGGGTAATGACAACACTGTTTCTATCATCAAGAACCAAGATCAAGATTATCTTCAGGAAAGTGAAGAAGATGTCTAAAGAGATCTTGTATCACATGCAGATGCTGCTAAGGGGTTACACTACATGGAACAGCACGCTGCTGCTACAGCGACTGATGTGATGTTTATGCAGCGCTGATGCAACTTAGCATTATCAAGCAGGTTTACTTCCTTACGTCAAAAGAAGATAACCAATTTTGTTTCTACTAATTAAGTGCTATATTCATTCCTAAATATCAATTCAACTGTTTCTTTTTTTTAAGTTAGATATAAGCATTAACTTAGTTTCTGATTCACAAATGTTACTTTTCCTTAATTTTTTAATCAAATTTTTTGTTTGAATTTTTAGTCACTGTATATGGAAGAAGACTGCATGTGAAATGAAATGTGATGATACATCGTATCAAGAGACTTCGTGATTTTCTGCACTAGAGTAGATATGTGATATCAGAAACTTTCTGTTCCAGTTGGGCATAGTTCTGGGCTTTCTTATACCACCAATGATAGTTCATGACCATGACAACATTGATGACATTGGAAAAGAGTTAGCAACTGTATTTTATTACTCAGCTGGATTCAATGTCGCAGTTTTCATTCTTACTGTAATATGTAAGTAAATCATTAAGTTCATTTCAAGTGCATTATTACTGTTATACAGGACCCAAAGGTAGGGGGTTCAAACCAGGTCATGATTGATGGCTTTTTCAGGATGCAAAAATCCAGGGCACAAAGCCCTCTAGGAGGGACCATAAACTGTAAGTCACATATTGTAAATAAGAGCATGTTAACTCTTTCACTGCTAAAGCCATATATATTATACATCACTTTGCACGTCAATAGATGAAAGAAATTCTCCTTAAGAGCGATTTAAAGTATGACAGCATATAGTGTTATCTGTAGTCTACATCCTGACACCATCGGTTCCCTGTTTTCTGCCTTGAGCTGCCATCTGTAGCTAAATATTTCAGGCAATGTATTGCACTCTGCATTGGCATAAAATTCAAGAGTACCGTATTTTGTATTTCTTGCAGAAATATATAATACTTTGCAACTAATAAGCCTTAAATATATTTGGTTTTAATACTAAATAACACCGAAATTGTACCTACTTATGCAAAATAACACCAAAACTGTATGCCTTTATTGTGAATTAAGTTAACACCAAAATTTACCCAATTTTTTGTACCGAAATTTAAAATTTTTATTCACTGTAAAATAGGATCCCTAGATATAACTAAATCCAGATATATCTGAAATTATTGAATTGCTGTTGTAAAATCCATGATGCTGATATAACATGCTGTAATTGCTAATCCAAAGGAAATCTCATCTTTTGATTATCAATAGGTTTACGAGATTATTAA
Organism: Ectobius pallidus; assembly: GCA_964059195.1. Taxonomy (NCBI): domain Eukaryota; kingdom Metazoa; phylum Arthropoda; class Insecta; order Blattodea; family Ectobiidae; genus Ectobius; species Ectobius pallidus. The sequence goes on along the minus strand of CAXKWD010000002.1, from coordinate 42,874,802 downwards.
GATAACTTTGATTACCCATATATTTATTCGATGTAATATTCATAGTACACGTGACTCTCATGTCTTATCTGATAATGGCAGGATAACATGAAAGCAAATTCATTGAGGAAAGCTTATCAGATGATCTTGCTATTATCCCTTCGTTCAAGAATGTCGTTTGCATGATAGTACATTATGACTCAATTTATGAATTGAAAATTTGTTACATGAAATATGTGAAGGAAATTCTATGAAAAATGTTAAACAAAACTTTTATATTCTTGGTTATCAGACCAGGTTAAGTGCTCAACAAGACTTTTTACCGAGCAAAGTGGCCGAGATGGTAACATATTGGACTCGCATTCGGGAGGTCCTAGGTTCAAATCCGTGGCCGGCCAATTTGAAATGGGTTTTTTCATGGTTTCCCCAGTTGTAACGGAAATTGCCGAATTGGATATTCACATACCATGAATCGTCCTCACCATTTCATCCCCTGTCATATCCATTTCAATTAATATCAGTTGATATTTGCTCCATTAAATATGCCGACAATAGAAACAATTGACAAGCACTAGTTCCATGGCCTACCGTACTATACAGACACAGATCCCAAACTCCTGATATAGCCTCAAAGCTAAAAGGAGGATAAACACAGTTGAAATGAAAAAAAATAAAAAAATAAATAAAAAATAGGACTTTCAACCCCTCTGCAGGGCATGCCATTCCCTCTGCTTGCCAAAAAGACACTGAATGTATCATTCATCAGCTCCTCCTCTTTGAGAAGGAGGGAAAAAGATTGGACTCATTTCATAGATAAGATACTCCATATCTACACAGATGCCTTGACGCTAAATTTTCAGATGTATCAATGTCCTATTTGCACTTTTTTTCTCCTTCCTATCTTCCTTCTGCAGGTAACAGACCAATTTGGTAGGAACTAAGATATCACGAGAGCACAACTGTGCCAGTGGGTGTTGCTTATAAGTTCCTGTAATATTATTATTATTTGAGAATTTTTAATGCATTATAAATAAAAGCATAAAGTCATAGGAGAGAGATTTCATCTGCTGCTGTGAATCAAAGCCTGGCTAGCTCAGTTAGTACAGCATTAGCATGGAAAATTGAAGGTCATGTGTTCAAATACCAGTGTTAGAGGAATTTTTCTCCTAAAGCATTCTCACTTAATGTTCAACAGAAACAATATTCTGTGGTTTCATGGCTACATTCTGCATTTCTCAAGGGAGCCATGTTTAGAGATTTTACATAAAATAAAAAATACCATATCCACAGTCAGGCTTGTGAAATTTGCATTTAACAACAATGCTGAATTATTTTCATTGTAAATAAATGTAAATAAGATTTAATGTTTTCTCTCTCTGTTCTATATGCAAACTGTAACACAACTCTGTCTGATCTTGTATAGTTAACATATCCCATAACATGTAAATGTTCCGAGGATGAATAAACTATTATTATTATTATTATTATTATTATTATTATTATTATATTCATGACACTATGAGAATAACAATGTATTACTTGTTTACTAACTACCTAATCATGTAAGTAACTTTCAATCCAACCAAAATCAATACCTCACAACAAGTCAATTGACTTGAAATGTTTTCCTTTTCATTTGGAAAACAATTTATTATACAATATGTTAAATGGTTAAATTCAACTAAGTCAGTTTGAAAACCAAGACAATTAGGACACATTATTTCTTTAACACATATACAAACTTATATATGTGTGTATATATGTGTGTGTGTATACAGCGTGTTTCAAAAATACTTTTACAAACTTCGGCTATGTGTTCCTTACACAAAAAGAAGGAAAAAGTTCATATTAACATAGGTCCCATAATCCTTTGTTTTGTCGTTAGGAACTATTCAGCACATTGGTACACTCATAAAACATCAACACACAAAACTCCTAATAAATGCTCGAAATGTCCTCCTCTTGCTTCTAGACATGCATGCACTCGAAAATCATGGACTGTCGCACCCTTTCAAATACTGAGGGATGGTGTCAAATGGTTTCGCAGGTTTCTATGACACGTCGATGAAAAGTTTCTTCAGGATGCGACAGTCCATGATTTGACGAGTGCATGCATGTCTAGAAGCAAGAGGAGGACATTTCGAGCATTTGTTATGAGTTTTGTGTGTTGACGTGTTATGAGTGTACCAATGTGTTGAACATTTCCTAACGAGGAAACAAAGGATTATGGGACCCTTCTCTTGGTGTAAGGAACCCATGGCCGAAGTTTGTAAAAGTATTTTTGAAACACCCTGTATAGTATAATATAATATACATACACAGGTCACCATGCTGAAGTTCACATGTTGTTATTGGCCAGCCAACTTGTCTTGGGTTTTAAAACATTTTCCCTAATCGTAAAGGCAAATACCAAATTGGAAATTCACTTTCTATGACTCATTCGCCACTATTTCATCCTGTATCGTATCATATCAATTGAAACTGAATATCACGTGAAATTAAATATCCAATAGTAAAAAGATGCACAATAATAGTTAAATGACCTACTCCTGTATACCTACAGAACCTGACTTGTGATATGACCTCGATGTTGAAATGAGTATAAAGAAAGCTGGATTAAAAAAAAGAAAAAATCTTTAGTTTTCCAGGCTAAGCCCCCCTTGCCACCAAGTCCACAACAAGCTCTACAGAAACAAAATGCTTCAAACTATGAAGAAGGATTCTTTCAAGTGATAAAACGACTGTTCTTAAACAAAAGCTACGTATTACTTCTTATTGCATATCCTATCAACCAAGGAGTTCTTAATGCCATGAGTACACTACTCAATCAGCTGATTCTGCAATACTTTGAGGTATGTCATAATAAAACATTAATACTCATTTGTCACCATACCAGGGAAACCAGACCTTAAATCAGTAAACATGTTTCCACATACCGGTAACAGTAGAAAACAGCTTTCAAGGTGTAAAACGTTTTTTTATGGTTTTAGATTTTGTCGCCGTATCTTGGTTTCATTCTGGGCCCTATTTCATAAAGTTACAATTTTACAGGTGACAGGTGACATAAAACTGTCTTACAGGTTTACACTTTGACAATTGTGTTTTTCATAAAAGCTGACAACTTTACATAAATGTCATGACGATTTTGTAGATTTGTATGACAATTTTGCATATTGTTGTTTCTCAAAACTTTTGAGTTTACAGGTAAAAGTCTGACAAATATGTCAAATCTTAGGATACCTACCATTTATGAAACATTAATTTTTGCTGACATATTTACAAATTTACAAAAAATGTAGAATTGTCATTACAGAAGTGACAGGCAATCTTTCATATGTAGGCCAATAGAGTAGGTTATGTAAATGTGTGGCATAACTTGGCAAACTTTCTTGTGATTTAAACTTTGTTAATAAACTTGCTAAATTTAAATTGTCTTGTTAATAATGAACACTAGTAGTAGTGATATTGGTAGTAGTGAAAGTGATGAAGAAATAGACATGAGACCACCCAGGGTTTTTAGGCAATGGATTAACCTAGCTTTCAATTTCAGTGACTTTGTTTTAAAAGAGAAATAGCCCTATAATTCAATTATTTTCGATAGTAATAATCGATTGCTTAGGTATCATATTCGATGTTGAGACACGTATGTGAGAGTCATCTACAGTGTACTAAAGTAATCTTTAGGTTTGACATAAAATTGTCACGTTTATGAAATGGGTTCTTTTAGTCTGACAATTTGCATTAAATTGCCTGTAATGTAAGGAAAAATTGTAATATTTATGAAAAATACAATTGTCATGACATATTGACAAATTTGTCAGATTTGACATAATTGTCACACCTGTAGTGTTTTATGAAATAGGGTCCTGGTATAGTCGAATCTCCATATAACAAAGATCGATATAATGATAAACCCGCATGAAGCGACATTTTTCCATGGTCCTGGCATATTTCCTATCTTAATAACATTATTTGTCCCTCATTATAGTGATTAAGATATTTTGTGAACACCCTTTTATAATAATACATATTATGAAGTGAAATTGCCATTCTAGACCAGCAATTTAGCCCTGCAAGCAGTAGCAGGGTAGCAGATTAGTGACTTTCCTAGCTGCTGCGAACCTTTAAGCCACGTTTAGAAATTCTGGAAATTAAATTTTATTTTCAGTAGAGGGTGGAGTACAAGGTCATTAACCAATGTCATTGTTACATCTTTTTTCTTTATTCCCTCTCTTTTAACTCTCTTTCTTCCCTCTTTCCATCCCCCATGTGATTGAACTTTCTGCGACGTATCCCAGATGATGTTAAACAGTTAATCATTCTTTAAAATTATTTGTCAGTGGGTGGGCCTCTGCTCAAGAAAAATCAATAAGTCTCGAAACAAACTTAGTAGCGTTTAAAGATTTGGATGGTTTGAAGCAGACAGAAGTTGCAATCTATGTTGGTTACATTCCTTAAAAAGAGTAGAGAAATTGAGGAAAGTGTTGTGTTTGTGACAGTATATGTTAAAAAAGATTGTTTCGTTAAGCTGTGTAAGTACAGTCGGTCAAATAAAAAACGTTGGGACTCGGTATGCAGTTAAAATTAAAGTTTTAACACATTAGTTCAAAAGTTTCCTATGAAAAACATAAAATACAGATCATTCTCGGAACATATGAGGCCATTCGACAGAAGGGGAAAAATGAACGAGGGAAAAAATGAACAACGCGGAAAGCGCAACACACAATATTCAACTTAATGTATTGTCATAATTCATTTTGCTTTGTGTTATCGTGCCACATAGGCCTACAAATGCTAGCTTGAAAGAAAGTGTGGTTAGGGCTGTAATTGACCTGCATTTTTCAGCCTCTGAACCAGCGAGAAGGTTCCATATTTCTTAAACAGCAGCTCAGAGGTGGGTACTTCACTATAATGCGACTGGAAGTTTTCATAAGAGACGTGGATCTGGCTAGCCGCATATTTCGATGCTAGATTGGTTCCAGAAGTTGAACGTAAGTTATTGATTTTGCACTACAAGTACCGGTATTATAAAATAAAATCTTTAAAGAATGCTCCTTGAATAAACATATTCCTCGCGAATTTATTCATTATTATAATAAGAACTTCCATGCAAGAATGTGGGGGCTGTGAAGCATATAGCCACAACCTTCTATATATGTTTGTTTTGAAACAAAACTGACTAAATAATCAAGAAAATACATGGACAGACAATAGGCAGTGTGAATCTAACCTTAAGTCTTCCTGTGCATGCGCATATGCTCATTCGTGATACTTTATCAAATACTGCCCGTTTTTTATTTGACCGACTGTGCATAGTAAGTTTGTTTTGCATGCAGTTTTCTTAAGACCTCCCTCGATATAACAAAACCCTCATATAAAAATATGATTTGCAAGGGCCCGCAAATATTGTTATAAAGAGGTTTGACTGTACTACATTCTTTGATCACAATAAAGACAGCAATGCCAACCATAGTATTTTCAGTTTAAAAAGAGGTCTGTACTTTCAGAAACTCATTCGTAAGTCAAAATGGAAATTTAACATGGCTACTAATGTTTTCTTTGTTACTTTTCGTGAAAAGAACATTAAATACTGACAACAGAAACACTTGCCATACTATAGTAATGTAGCTGGACAACCTGTTAGTGTGTGACAGACTTTGACTATGGTATTACAGTGTTGTGAAACTTATGTTTAAAACATGGAAAAGTTCCTATCGTTGGAGTCAATAGACACAATTTATATTTTTTGAACAGTCAAGTTTCAAAGGTCATAAAAACATTTTTGAGCTAAAGGTATAATTTCTTTGTTAGAAAACAAAGAATTTTATGCTTTAGTTGAATCCACTCAAATAAAAAAAATGTATTTTTCCGACTTATGGTCTCATTTCCCTGGCAGGATCATATGAAAATGTTTTAATTTATCATGTAGTTAACAGCATTCAGTTTCTATGGATGAGTTAGCAAATCACAAATGAACCAGTGAGTGGTAAAAGGGCTCAGGTGGTTTTTCTTTCAGAAAAAAATCCCTACGGGGTATTTTTTAAGCTCTAGGTGGGGGGGAATTTGGTTACTCACCTATATTCAAAGAAAAGACAATTATTTAAAAGCTAAAAACATGCTGGTACATAAACATAGTCTAGTCACCTGTCTGTAGTTTTAATCCTCATTCAAAGCATTTTTGTTTTGTTATTATTTTTGCTTCCTTGAAATAAAAGGCCGTCTAAGGATAAAGTTTTCAATTCAATTCAGATAGTTTTTTTTTTTTTAAATGCATTAATACATTATACATAAAATAATTAGTGCTAACAATGAAGACTGAAATCAATGAATACTTTACTTTGTCTTTCATTGGTATAATGCTGTATACTTTTGCATAAAAATTCTTCACTTGAAATCTCTTCTCCTTGAACAGAAATCCTCATGCAGTGATCCAGTGAACTATCTCCTACCTGGTTTCTCAGTGGAGCCATTATTCTGTTCATAGCACTAAAGGGCCTTTCAAAAGAAATTCAGATCTATGCGTATCCTAGTGTTATGAAAAAATTAATAAAAAATTGAAGTGATCAGCAAATTGATGTGTTATGTTGCAAAAAATCTTTCCTGGTTTCTATGGCACCAGAGGAAGGCAATCTACAATTAATTGTACAATTGAAATATTTTACCCAAAAAATTATGTGCGCATAACTCATGAACAAAAGCAAAAAATTAAAAATTCAGCTTCAGGACCTATCTACTTAAAAAAAATTCAGATCTCTACTTGCTGGAGATTTGACTGGGCATTGCAGACAGACAGGGAGACAGATAAACATTTCCTCTTATTATATAGATCATCATATAGGAATACGCCTACATATTTTATAACTTGACAAGATAACTTAATGTAATGAATAATTGAATATGGGGTTACTTACTAATCAGATGACTGCTTTGTCTTGCAGAATGCAGAAGAATTTGCCGGCAGGGTTGGTGTAACTTTGATAGCAGCAGGAATGGTTGGTTCTGTCGTCTTTGGTGTGATTCTGGATAGAACACGGAAATTCAAGTAAGCATTATTAATGTTAATCCTAAGAAAATAGTGTGAAAAATTCAATACCTCAAAAATATTTATGGCACTTACCTATTGTAGAAGAGTAGGCAATTAATGCTGTGCTCCAATAATGTCAACTTCCAGTTTTATGCATGCAGGGTAAACATTTCTCACAAAATAATATACCTAAACAGCTATAATTAATTTATAAAATATGGCAGAAAAGTTTAATATAGGAATACATATGCCGGACAAGACCACTTGAAAAGTAGTTGAGTTCTCAGACTCCTCCTAAACGTTGAATAGATTACCTAGTTCTTCCAGGGAAAAAATTACCCAGTGCGCTTACTTATGGGTTAAACATTTCTACACTAACACAAGCTCCCTGATATCCTAAAACAAGTAAGATTTTGATTAATACAACTTTAATTCAAAGTTATATGAATTCTGTTTTTTGCTTCCTCAGCATAAATGAACTATAGAAAAAATGTAATTTGTTTTATAGTGTATAAAACAATTCTACCTATTCCCTCGAATTTTAGTTTTATAAATTTTCTTGTTATATTATCATAGGCAATCCCATGAGAGTTGACGAGTTTATCGATAGATTCGTGGATGCACAGCAGGAGCGAATTTATCTGATGCAACTCGAGTTGGATTTATTAAGACTATTCCATGAATAAAAATGTAATGGATTATACAAATAATAATTACTTTTGTGCTTTGTTACATAAAAACAAAACTAGCAGCTGTGAGTTCACGGCATACTATGAATCAACCATCCATGAATCGATTCGAGTTACCATATCCATGTTGTGACCAGTGCTACAAATTGTGCATAGCCTATAAGACATAATTAACTTCATTCAGGTAAGCTAACAGCAGAAGAGAATAAAAGCACACAAACTGGCTTGCACCGAATCGAAATTGTGTTTTTAATCAATGTACATTTCAATTATTTCAATTTATAAACAAGTTTTGTTGTATAAAATAATCTGTTTCTGCGCTGTTAATGGCAGCATGTGATGTATTAATCACTGCACACTGATGCTTTCATGTCCAGTAATGAGCAGACCATTTTACCCGATAAAATGCTCTCCTTGTGATTCCTATACGAATATTGTAAGATAAAAGCCCCGATTGGACTATATCCGAGGAATTGCTAAACATTATTGGTTAATATCAAACACGCGGCATATGAGTGGAACAGTCAACTTAATAGCTTTGTCATTTCAACTCATGGATCAACAAGTAGAATAACATCTTCAGGAAAAAGAAAAAAAGGATCTGAAGATGGTGGATAAAGTCGACATATATCATTCATCCCACAGAATATGTACAAAATTCTAATGTTTTATAATATTGACAACTAGGATTTTAGAAATGACAAAACTATTAAGGTGATAATACAACAAGAAAATTTATAAAACCAAAATTCGAGGGAATAGATGGAACTGTTTTACACACTATACAACACCAAATATATCCCTTGTAGGAAAAAAATATGAAATTCATCAACACAACATCGTAATGGGTTACACTAATAGGGTACACCAGTGTTCCCAAACAAATTTGGCAATGGAACACTTTTTGATTAAGGGAGTTTAAATGGAACACTTTTTGACTAAGGGAATTTAAATGGAACACTCATACTCAGTAAAAAAATCATGACTTTCTTTGTGAAAGCATAACCCTTAACTCATGAGATGTGGTCTCAAGGACTGCATGAGAATTTTCAAACTAGCCCTTTAAGCAGGGTTGCCAGATTAGAAACGTAGAACAGTCGTACCAATATCCGAAAATAGTCGTATGCTAGTTAAAACTGTTGTACACTTTGTGATTTTTCAGTGTAATGAATTTATTGCGTTAATAATAATAATAAAAATAATAATAATAATAATAATAATAATAATAATGCCAAATACAAAGTGCACTTTAAGCTCCGCCCACTCGATATTCACATTTTGTTTCTCAGCAATGCAGGGTACCAACTATCCTTGTACAGTGTCACCGACACTCCCGACCGTACCAAATATTAAAAATGCGAGTGTGCCCCTTGTACCAAACATTTAAACTGCGAGAGTGCCTCTTGTACCAAATATTAAAAATTCGAGAGTGCCCCTTGTACCAAATATTAAAAATACGAGAGTAAGTGCCTTGTACCCACAGGTTTGCCTGTACCCAACGGTTTGTCAGCCTGTTCATCCTCGAAGAATTCGCTAGTTCGTGGTATAAAAGGAACTGCTTCACTGAGGGTGGGTTGGGCGGGATATATCTCATGCGAAAAGTGCATGTTATATTTGTTTTTCCCTTAAAATTCGTCAGTAGATTTATTTTAAAAATATAAAATCCTATGTAAAAATTGTCGTACAAATAGGCGTACGACTCATGGTTGTGTCGTACGTCATACAAATCTATGAAATAGTTGTATGTGTACGACTATAGTCGTACGTATGGCAACCCTGCCTCTAAGGCAACTCCATCCAAGCAACCAATGTGAATGGAAATATTCTCATTCTCATTTGTACATGAAACAATGGCAAATAATTTATCAGTTTCCTCCAAAACAAGAGCACAACATGTATTTTTTAAAGATTAGACTGATTTATAAAACCCTGGGGTACCCTGCAAATCGTCACAACACAACAGCGTTTTAACGCATTTCAATGAATGGTGCAGTACACAAATGAAATATTTAGCTACACATGGCAGTGCATGACAGAGAACAGGGAATTAATGGCGTCAGGAATTAGACAACAGATGACACTAAACACTGATACACTGATACTCTCTGAGTCGCTCTCAAGGCAAATTTCTTTAGTTTATAGGCATGCAAAGAGGTCTGCCATATATTTGTGTCAGTAGCATAAACTGCAGTGATATCTGCTGATGCATATACTGTATACGGTTGTAGCAGTGAAAGTGTTAATCTTTTACTAAGGACCATCCATATGGATGCTATGGTACATTGATCTGACCCTTTCATGGTAAACTGAAGGTTTATTTACCTTTTTTGTTGCTTCCAGGATAACAACATTAGCAGTTTATTTCTTGAGTTTGGTGGGAATGATTGGATTTACCTATATTCTACGAACTAAGTCTGAGCTTGCTGTTTATTTAATTGTTGGATTTTTTGGGTAAGTCTTCTCAATTTAGTATGAATAAGTGGAGGGAAAGGAAATAGACATTAAATCCATGTCTGGGATATTAATACAAGTAAGAATCAGCTTGAAAAATTTTATGTCATAACCGGGATTTGTCTGCCTTTATTCTGAATCAGTTGAGGAATTTGATGTTGTACTGGCATGTTGTCATGGTAGCTCAATGGTAGAGCATCAGCGCGTTAAATCAAATTTTTCAAGCTGATTCTTACTTTATTAGTATGAATACTTTATTTTGTAATATTCTATAGCTGTTCTTATTGTATAATAACCTTAACTTCAACGATATATAAAAATAATCTTTTACAAAATCTCATAAGCTGAGTATTGGAGTTTGAAATATATATATTTTTTGCAAAAAGTGGCAACTATAGATGATGACAACTGCAATTTGATCATGGAAGGCAAAATGTGACAAAATTGATAATATAAATGTTGTTATAGTGAAAATAACAGTTCATTTGCATTTTGCAAACTAAACCAAGCTGTATAAATTAGAATTAGTGTTTGTGAAGCTTTTATTCTTAAAAATCCTAACAAAAACAGAGAAATTGTTGACAAAATTAAATAAAAATTGCAAATATACCAAATTATTATAAAAAGATTTCGGTAAACATTTTCAGCAAAATAGATACCTCAACAAGTGAGTCTCCTCAGTATATGTACTTAATCCTTATCTTGATGGACATGATACACTCCAATACACATGTGAAAAATTTTCATGAGAACTAATATTTCTTCTAAAAGTATTAATAGTGAAAGAAATATTACTGGTGCCCTAGCAGGAATTTGTTAGCTTTCTTTTAGCACTAGAAGAATCACTAAATGAGGTCGTGCAACTTGTTGTAAGGCATGCGGTGATTTTGACCACTTCATTTAGACTATCGTTATTGCTTTAAGAAGTCCTGCTTAAAAACATAACCATTGTTTTTAATTTTTAAAACATTATTTAAGGGAGAAAGCTACATGAAAAAGTTAACAAGAGCAAATCAACAACATGTCGATATGTGCGAGCACAAAGCGGGACACCCAACCTACAAAAGATTAAACAAAAAGTGTGGATACTTATTGACTTATCCTCATACATGCAACTGTATTACAAACCTTGATTGCAGTGTAGAAAATGAAATTTATGATATCTGTAATTAAAAATATTCAACTATGCTTAAAGTAATTGTTTTAAAAATTATTATTGTGCTTTTTTACTTTAAAAAAATGGCAGTAATTGAGCCCTACTTATTGCCCGCAAGAGAAAATTTCAAACAGAGACGCTACGTGTAAGCTGCTCTTTCTCTCTCTCACTCTTACACATGGCTATTAGGCAAAACCACTCTCCCCTTAACATCAGACTTCTTTTACCATGGAAAGCAGTTTCAAGACTTCATTAATGGTAGTGCTGTGGTCAAATTGACCGACACTTGACAGGACATGAAACAAACATTCATGCAAGAAAACAAAAGAAAAGTAGAGGCCGAATTTCAAACTTTAAAGCTTTTTGAAACTTTACGGTCATTTCCACTGGAAAGCGACTCCTGAAGGGTTAATGGACCCAGTGGCGCCAACTTATATGGGGCCGTGGGGCTCAAGCCCACCCAATAATTTTTCGTGTATTATTACTGTAGTTATTTATTGGTATTACTAAAAATCGTGTTTCATTGTTGATATACGTAGTACGATATTCTATTGTTCCAGATCATTCATGATCGTTAATCGTTCCTCAATTCATTAAATTTTTACGTTTTACTTTGTCAATGCAGCCATCACCGAGAGAACTTTTTATGCTTTGTAAACACTAATGACGTTTTTGTTTTCATAAAAAAAACTTACCGTATTCATATTGCTGTTCTAAATACATATAAGGAGAGAACCGAAAAGATTGGTTAAATCAGCTGAGACAACAAATCAGAAGGAAGAAAGAACTTGGACCATTCATGAAAAAGACAGTGTGATTAAAAAAGACAGGAGAACAGGCGATTGGTCTAAGGAAATAAGAAGAAAATGATGATGATTGTGATAAATTTATTAGGAGAACTCTAGTCAGGAGAGAGACATATTTTGTAACACTCCATGCTACATAATGGTGGGTTCATGTATAATTTAATTTGATGTTATTTTAGTAGTGATCTAAAACCCCAATATCTCCAAAACTTTTCTGAGCCAACCCAATGGTTTTCAAAAGTTGGCGCCACTGAATGGACCCTAACCTAATCCTTATTCCTTTAACCTTACGTAACACATAGGATTATCCTAACATTCTAAAATTCCTTTTGGACAAACATTTCAGATTCTTCCTGGAAGGCTATATGCCTATTGGATATGACCTTGCAGCAGAAATCACATATCCTGAGCCTGAAGCAATGACAGCTGGACTTCTGACTCTTGCCATACAGATATATAGTACCCTCTTAACACTTCTGTTTGGAGAGATGGTCCGATCAGTAGGGCCCGAGTGGTCTAACAACACCCTAAGTATTACTCTTCTCATTGGTGTGATTCTTCACATTGTTATGAAGCCCGAGCTGAGAAGACAAGCTGCGGCTGGCGGGAGTACAGAAACGTTAGTCAAAGAGCCATGACCACTTGTTTTGCATATTTAATATGGCTGAATGGTTCTCACAATATGTCCATTATTCCAGCAATATAATTTGAAATAAGTTTTACTATTTAAGTACCTTTCATCTGCAATGATAACACTAGTTTATTTGTTCACAGAGATGGGACGGTTCTCTATTAGCAATAGAAGCATTAGAGCTGATATTGTACAGTGTGTTTTATGTACGAGTTGGCCAATCATGCGGCTTCTGCATCGCGGTGGCCACAGCTCTAACTCCCAAGTAATCAGGTGAAACATCTATGCAAATAAAGCTACTAACGGTGTAATGATTCAGGTTCCCACAATTACAGTTAAAATTACATTGAAAATAACCACGTACCTCATCACAAGAAATGTTGGTCATCCTCTTGCATCCACACAACACTTTCATGTGCATAAATTCAGCTTTTGATATAGAGTTAATTTCTCTTGTGATATTGTCTTTAAGTTCTTCTAATGTACGGGGGTTTGACCCATACACTTTATTTTCAAGTTCAAGTTCAGGTGGAATATCTACCTAACGAAAACCGCTAACTTTGTAATGAATAAGGATAATTGAAAGAAAAGAAAATTTCCTAAAAAGGTGCCAGTGTTGTGTGTCTGACATCTCCAACATCTCTTGTGAAGAGGTATGTAGTTATTTTCAATGTAATGTTAACTCTAATTGTACGAACCTGAATCATTACACCGTTAGCAGCTTTATTTGCATAGATATTTCATCCGATTGCACGGGAGTTAGAACTGTGGCCGCTGTGACACAGAAACCTGAATGATTAGCCAACTCATATGTAAAACACATTGTATGTATGACATTTTCTCAATGGAAGGAAAGCTTAATTCACCTGAACTGCTCTCAGTTGGGCATAGCTTAATGTAGATTTTTGTTACATTGAGCATTGTATATCTTTGTATAACATACTCACAAAATATTCAAATGTCGTATGCATTTATGTAATCTTTATAAATGCTGAAAGTAATCTATTGAAGCAATAGATTATACATGTATTGTGAACTTCTTTTGTTCTAGAAAGAGCTAATAATAAACTATTATGAAAATCTACGTGTATAATGAGTTACTAATAGTTCCTGCTTCCTTAGTCTCATAATAAAGCACTAGATTGTTGAAATTCAGCAGGTAGAAAACTTGTAACCTAAAGAGAGTACTCACACACTAATATATTGATTATATAATATTCAAATAAGAACAGACTGGAAGAGGTTGCAGAAGTTCATAATATGACAATGAGTCATTATACCTAGAGCTTCATTCTGTGCATGCTCTCTTCTAGCTTGTAGATCTATAACATGAAGAAATGATTGGTAATGGTATTTCTTGGATTGGAGATCATGACTACAATAACAAACAACAATTAAATATTACACCCTATAATTATTATACAGTGCGCCAGGAAACTTTCTCCTCAGCAGCTTCGTGCTGGAGAAGGTGCTAGTAACAGCAGTTATGTTGGCACCAGAATGCAGGCAGGCAGGAAGAGGTCAATGGCACTTTTATCAATGGGTGCTTTGTCTTGTACCCATCAGTGCAAGTTACTAATCAGTGCATATTGCAGTGTGCAAGCATTTAGACCCAATATTGTGTACACAACTGATGGTTTGTTTTCATAAAAGCTCATGCTGCCAACATAACTGCTATTGCTAGCACCCTCTCCAGCATGTAGCCGCTGCGGAGAAAGTTCCCTGGTGCACTGTATAATAATTGTAGGGTGAAATATTTAATTGTTATGTAAGTAAAAGTAAAGTGTTCCCTATACAGGCCATGGAGGCCCAGAGGGTTCCAGGAGGTTGAGGCTCCCATATTTTAGACATTCAGCACATGAAGGTGGTAAGGTTGTCAGCCTTACGCACCGGCCAATTTTACTCCCAGGATTGCCTCTGGAACTCATTTCTGTTAGAGGCTGAGTCGACCCCAGGGCCATAGTGCCACCTGAAGGATTAGGCCAATTGAAAAACTCCAATGACCTCATCGGGGATCGAACCCGCAACCTTCAAGTTTGTAGCACAGCGCCTCAACTACTATGCTAAGGTGTACCCCTTTAATCGATATGTATATTTGTTTTTTGACTTATCAATGCTGCTTCAACCTGTATCACATTCATTAATGTTTGAATAATGGTTTAAATTAAAAAGTCTCACACATCAACAACAGCAAAATTAATATATGTACATCAATAGTTACATAGCCAACTCTGGTATACCTAAAGAATGACCTCAATTTTTAAATGGGTATAAATGAGTATCGTTGCAAACTGTATTATGCCCAAAAAACAAAATTTTACAGGGGAGCCAAAAAAAAATTACACCTAAACTATGAGAGAGGTATTACAATAAAATAAAGTTATATTGTCAAAGAAACACAAAAGTACTATAAAAGCATCTAGCAGACTAAAAGAAATGCTGGTCCTTCTTCTTCGTAGGCCAATCTATTTTGGGGGATGCATTTTAGCATAGGCTAAGCCATCCTTAGCCCTTTGAAACTCTTACACAGGTACCCTTAAAACAAATACACTCTCATATATATGTATATTTTTAACCATTAACCTTACATTATAAGGTATTTTAGCAACTTATTTATGTAATAGGAAACATGGTTGTTACCCATCAAACCATGACAAGGAGTCACTTCATAACAAAACTGACAATTATTATGAGAAGCCTAATAGCTTTTTTGCTACTTAACACGCTCAAACAGTCATGAATGAAAAAACAGTTACATAACTTAAAGCTCACTTGCTCCATTGTCATTCACAGACCTAACAAATGAGAAGGAAAGAGAGAGAAGAACAAAGGAAGAGGAGATATTAACTCACCATGCATCATTAACCATAAAGTTGCTTTCCTGTAGGTTTTCAGTTCTCGATTGTAATATGTGCCATATCATATGTTACTGTACATTATCTGAAGGTTCAACATAAAATTACACTGATTTCAATGTTGAACCCAAGATAGTTTTTCTAAACAGATATATAACATTTATGTTGTGAATGGACTAAATTGACCAGGGGCAGGATTTTAATGTTTTTATGGAGGGGAGGGTAAATTTGAAAGTTATTTATCTTTTGCTTAAATAAATGTGCTTTAATTTGATGAGACCGCCGGCGTGGTCTTGTGGTTAGCATCGCTGACTACGGATCCGTCAGCCCGGGTTCGATTCCCGGTACCTCCTCGGATTTTTCTGAGGTAGGAAGTTCTGGCAGGGGTGCACTCAGCCTCGTGATTCAAATTGAGCTACTTGATAGAGAAGTAGCGGCTCCAGTCATGGAAACCACCGTTAACGGCCGTGGGTGTCGGCATGCTGACCACATGCCCCCCAATCCTGCCATCTGCCTATAGGTAGATGACGCAGCGGTCGGGTGATAGGCCTTGTCCCTTCGGGGATGTCGCACCACGGAGTTTAGTTTTAGTTTTAATTTGATGAACTGCAATTGTCGGTGATGCCCTCAGTTAAATGCATTGACAACTTCTTCATCGATATCAGTATCACACTCAATAGCTAATAAAGCTAAAGATAATCTTTCTTGCCCTTTGCAGTGTGTTTTCAGCTGTCTCAAGAATATGATCTCTTACTTCAAGACGAGTTCATTGGAATAGTGAAACATAAACCTAACAGTTAAAAAACTATAGGATTTTTTTTTTTCAAATGTTTTATATGTTTTTCATTTTTTTCTCCTAGTGAAAATTGGAGGGGAGCTGCTCCTCCTTGCCCCACTCCAGATCCCATCTCTGAAAATGATCCTATTCACTATTTCCTGAGGATGGATGAAGCGTGGTCCTCTGAAATGTTGGAGTGTTCCAAACTATTCACCTGCCTTTCAAACAAACTATATGCCAGGAAAACCCTAAGTCACATAAAGTGACCTTAGTATGTGATCCTAATGAAAATAACTCCAAGCCATAAAAATTAGGAACACAAGCTTTGCTTCTTTGGGTGGTGTTTGAATTCACATTTGTAAAGATTTGTAACTTGACGATGTGTCTAGGCATCACAAAGAACCGTCCCAGATTCATCAGTGGTGACAATGAGTAATGCTAATGATGGTACTCATGACAAATAACTATTGAAATTGAGTATCAGTAATTACGAGGGTCATTTCAAAAGTTCTGCACACTGTAAGATAGAATGGAAGAAAATAATTTATTTTGCAAAATACCTTTACAGGCCTTCAATATAATCTTCATTCTTGCTTATGACAGCTTCCCAACGTTTTGGAAAATTTTGTATTCCGGATAGGGCACCTTCTTTGTTGAGCTGTCTGATTACTCAGGTCACCTCACTGGAAGCTTCATCAATTGTATCAAAACTTTTCCACGGAGTGGTTCCTTCAATTTGGGAAACAAATCAAGTCTGGTGGACTGAAATCAGAACTGTATGATGGGTGGAGAAGTCTTTCCCATCCATCAACTTGAAACTCTACAAAATAGAGATATTAAAATTATTTATTACCTAGACTACTTCACACCTACTAAGCAGTTATATCTTCATACAGGAATTGTACCACTTGCTGTATCTTTAAGATTGTCAATTCTCATATTTGCATACCAAGTCTTAAATAAATTATTTCATAGCAATATTAACTTACTACAATTTAGTGACATACATAACTATAATACCAGAGGTCTTAATAACCTTGTTTTAAACACTCTTGTTTGTTGAAACCTCTAGATATGGCTCAAATAGTTTACTCAATATTATGTCAAATATTATAATAAACTACCTGCCAATATTAAGAATATTTCTAAATTAAAAACTTTCAAGAAACAACTTAAGGTATACCTTATGAGTGAATATTACAATGATATTATCTAATCCTATCTGTAACTAATATATCAAGTTTAGATCCTTTTCGGGATGTACATCCTTTTTCATCATTATTAGCTCATAAGATTATTGGTTATAATTATTTATACTATTACATTCCTAACTTATATATTTCATTAATTATTTTTATCTTTGTATGTGTTTTATGATGTGTATTATTGATTGTACTCTTTTGTAATGTATACTCTCTACTCATTTATTGTATTTCCCACACTGCCTATTTTTGTACTTTAACTGTCCCTATTTGCCATTTGGCTCATTGGGACCTTTAAGTGAATAAATAAATAAATAAATAAAAATGAATAAAACACATTCCTATTTATGCACTGTAAGTGAGAATGCAAAATCCAACAATGAGAACATCGATAAATAGTGATGATAGCATTGTGTGCGCTTGTTACCAACATTTTTAATAATGAACATCAGCTGGTTTATACAAAACAATTGATTGTAGGTGCAATACAATTAAAGCAATAAAAGTATCATCATAGACGCTTGTGATTGTTTGAAATTCCACACATTCTTATACTAGATTGGTCTCTGATTCTGAGCTAAATAGACATGAAATGAACTATCCTGAGTTTGTAGAAACGCTTTTGCTGTCATTTTCATTTATACACACAGGACAAACATTTATCCAGCGTTAAGAGATATGGGCCAGAATTTATATTTTGTTAAGCTTCTTCATTTAAACAGCTACGCTGTTCACAGATATAGATAGCCACACAAACATACACACATGCACAACAGTATTTTTGTACTCACAAAAGACCACAAATATCTACGTAACTGAAACTGCTAATTTTGTAATGAATCAGTTTTTCACAATTACAGTCCCTGTGACTAATTTTTAAGGGGAACTTGAAAAAATTAAGTGTATAGGTCAAACCCCCAAACATTAGAAGAACATAAAGACAATATCACAAGAGGAATTAATCTATCTCGAAAGCTGAACTTATGCATGTGCAAGAAAATTCCCTAAAAAAGATGATAGAGGAGGATATTCCAACATCTCTTGTGATTATCATTGCGTTTCTTTTTAAAGCGAAGCTAAAGCGCTTTACCATTGCTGCATCAAAACCGTTCATTTTTACATTTTGCTGCAGCTTCACTTTACCCCCACTCTACTGCCCGTGCAGCGAACTCAAATCTCGCTTTACGACTGCTGCATGGTTTTGCTGAATGAACAGTCATGGCGGACTAGATAATCATCAAAAATTTCCTTGATGGATTTAACATCATTGTTCAAATTCCCGAGTACAAACGTCTTCTGGAGCATAGTTAGTATCATTTGATTTTACCTGTACATCATATTGTACAATAATGATTATTGCCATCCCAGCATAACTGTTATTTGCACGTGTCTTAACCATGTTGGAAGGCAGTACACAGTGCCGGTTTCATTGAGCAAGCTGTCAGCTGATCGACTTTGCCCGTTCTTCTTTGTCTGCAACTGTCGTAAAGCGATACTGCAGCACTCGTCAAGCACTTTACAGGTTTGCTTTAAAAAGAAACGTACTGGAGGTATGTGGTTATTTTTATTTTTATTATAATTGTAATTGTGAGAACCTGAATCATTACATTGTTAGCGGCTTTATTTGCATGGATATTTCACTTGATTGCTTGAGAGATAGAGCCGTGGCCACTGCAATGCAGAAACCCGCATGATTGGCCAACTTGTACATGAAACACACTGTATAGTACCTATGGGTATAGTAGAAATGATAAAAGAAAAAATTAAAAGCACCCTGCTCTTTTATTAAATGTTTGTCACGTAAGGTGACTATTCTGAAAAATATCCAGTTTTGGCTGAAATACTAATAATTATGTTTTTCTACTCATAACACACAATTAAAAAAAGTGTCATTGAGTAGAAATAAATAGATCATCTAAAAACTTCTCAATGGAACAGGGGAATTCCAGCCGAACAAATTACCAAAAAAAAACATATATATATACATATAAATATGCCTGTAACATTGGATTGCTTCCACTCATCCAGCAAAATGAAGCCTATACCACTTCTGTTCATATTTGCTGTCATCATGGCAATGTGTACTGTAAGTATTAAAGTAGAAACCTTATGCTTTGTGGGACCATCAGTACATATGCAATAACATAATTTTCATCAGCAATACTGGCATAGGCCTATAAATTAGATCCTAAGGAATTGTGGTTTAGAGTTCCAATTGCTCAGTTTTACAAGAAGTCTTAGGAATTTTAAATTTTATTTACTTTGCAGAATTCAGAGCGATCTGAGTTCCAATACAATCCTGTTTTCATGCAAAACTTTCAATCCGATATTGAAAAGAATGTTTCCAAGTGAATCCACAGAATGCGCTAGCCCCACATTACATGATCAATGAAACCCTTCTCACCATATACGAGAACACCGCAAGGACATTGAGGACCAATGAAATGTCTGATTAGCATATTGAGATCGAACTGAATGCTTGGTAGTGTTTTCATGGCGTTTACATACGATCTGAGTCTGATCCAATCCTACTTGAGACTCAGATCGACTTCCCGTTTTCATGATAATTTCAATATGGTAAGCGTATTCAGATCGATCTGAATTCTGCACGAAAACGTAGTAATTGTTTCAAGGAGATATTAAGTAATTTATCTAATGGGTATAGAACAGAAGTTTAGTTTCGTATGCTGAAGCCTAGATCATTTGGCTTCCTTAGGAGATACCCAGTCCCATTCTAAATACTTCTCTACCCCCTAATGACATTATTACTGATGTTCGGACCGCTACAGTATAGCAAGGATGCATCTCTGATGATTATATCAGTTTTTCAAGTTACCCAAGGCTTACTACCGATATATTATTATTGGTGGGTTTTCAGTATTCTCAGATTTATATTACTGTATATTCTCTACAGAATTTCTGGTAGGCAAAATAAACTAGCAGGTTTTCTCAGGTACTCTTCATTTCCCCTACCACATACAGTGCCATCAATAAGTCGCTCTGCAGCTTGGGTTATGTTTGCTATCCAGGTGAAGATTGGTATTTCTCCATACCTTCTTTTCAGACTTGCAGCAAGTAACAGAGTAGGCCATGTTAACTATTGATGTGCGTCTGTTTTCTATTGTTGATTACTCTATTGCATCTGCTAAATTAAACTGATATTCAGTTTTAATCACAGAACACCAATATTATTATTATTAGACGTGAACAGTGCATATTAAAACTCGGAAACAAAAAGCAATTACAGCGCCCCAAGGGGTCGGGCAGTTAAGCTGTACGAATGAAAAATTTACTTGTCAAAACACATGTATGAAAATGAATTCCAAATTCCGTAAAACCATAGCCCACTATATTAGCGGGCTATGGTAATGACCATAGCTCACCAATACTAACAGGCTATAGGCCTAGTGATACAATTATCTTCTAAAAGCATTGATCACAAAATGCACTAAATGATGAACACCTTAAATAAGAAAAAATAATAATTTGCAAACGATATGCATCAGATCTTATACAAACCATAGTACAGAATCCGTTCTAGAATTTCTGGTACTCACAACATACGACAAACAAGGCTCGGTGATTGCTGAAATATGTATTAATTTAGATGACCTTATAAATAAAAACAAACATCCTTGATTATTGAATTATATTTATTTATAAAAAACATTTATTTTCCATGGAAAGCATACACAAAAATTTGTCTGACCCCTATCCACATCTAATGTGACACTATTTTTACCCTTTTCCTCCACACCAGATCCTGAAATATTTAGGCCTACATCATGTGAACAAGAACCTATTTCTAAACTAGGCGAGGCTTCAGAGTCACTTCCCACATTAGATTGGGAGCATATTACACTAGTTTTCACAGGGAATGGGTCTCTGTAAATCACGAGTCCTAACTGCTTTGGGATAACTTCGTAATTTAACTTATGTCTAGTATGTTTAATAAAATCTTTCTCCAGGAAGTGGTCTTCACAAATGAAATAATTAGCACAATTCACATTATCATCTAGATTGCAGCGATTTTTCCACTGTTTCAGTTGGTTTACATTTGATTTTTTTGGGAAACCTGTAGAAATGTTTGTTTTTGTAGTTCACGATGGATTTCACACTGAAGTATCTACTTCTCCATCCAGGGAACTTACAAGAATATTTCACTCATTTCTGAAACAAAGAATACGAAACATTAATATTTATAATTCGTAGAACACGGAAAAAATATTAATCCACGATTGTTTTAAGTAGTTAATGTATTTTAACTTACCTTCACTGTACCGGTACTTGACATCTTTATAATATGTTAATTATATCTTTCCCTTTTCCAAACACTAATGCACACAGATCGCTGCAGAAAAAACCCAGATATTATGCCTTTTCCTATATTGCTGTCACATGTTTCGAAACAAACCTGCCGCCATGGCAACAGCGATCACAGTGCTCTAACCGGTCGGGGAGTGAACTTATGAGCTGTTGCTATTCTTTGAATGTTACTTTCACCCCCGTGGTTTTAATGGATGTGATGAAACAACGGGAATGAGCCTTGGTAAGTAAATATCCAATTGTCTATATGATTCCACCATCTTAGTTAAATTTCTCAGTAGAATGGTTGTTCTGTGTATATCTGTGCAAATTTGTATCTTGCAGGAGGTGGTTAATTAAATCAAGATGTATAGTAGAGCATGTGTTTTTAGTGGAAAATGTTTCTGCAGAATGTGGAAATCACACAGTAAAGGTGCAACAAAAATTCATTGTAAAGATCTGAATTGAACGGTACCACATAGAGATATCGCGCATGATTTAATAAAGAAATTTTGAGAAAAATGTTCTGTGCATGATGCAAGAAGAGTGGTAGATCAATCACATTAACAGAAGGACAAAAAAAGCTGATATCTCAGATAAGATACTAAAAAGACGCTCGAAATTGATAAGCAAATTGGCCCAACAAACTAGCATTTCTTTCAGGTCCGTACATAGAGCACTCAGAATAGAACTCAAATTAACATTATAACCATATCCAGTGCTGCCAACTGAATTCCATTTCTTAGCGTTTTCTCGCCTGTACAAAAGCTGTGGAGTGACATACTAATGGGACTGTATTATTCCATTATTTGTATCAAGATAATTTGCACTGGTTGCAATTCCTAATAACTTGAAAATAGTTACAAAAGTATACAAAAATAAAAAATCAAATAACTTTAATGCAATTTTTTTCCGTATGGCTATATCCCCTGAGGGACTAGGCCTACCATCCGACCGCTGCGTTATCTACCATAGGCAGAGGGCAGATTTGGGGAGCATGTGGTCAGCATGCCAACACCAACAGCCGTTAATGATGATTTCCGTGACCGAACCCGCTACTTCTCAGCCAAACAGCTCCTCAGTTTGTGTTACAAGGCTGAGTGCACTCTGTTCCAGACCTCCCTACCTCAGAAAAATCAGAGGAAACTAAGAGGATCGAACCTAGGCCTGTGGATCCATAGCCAGCGAAGCTAACCATGAAACCATGCAGGCAGTCTAATTTTAATGCACATAAACCTTAATACTTAGTGATAGTGTTAGCCCATAATGTCCCCGAGGGGCACGGGCCTCTCTCCTGGGAGAGGTGGCTTGTGTCCGCAATCCCGGTTAGCCATTTCGGGAAGGCTCTTCATATTAATACTTATGCCTATATTCTATCATTTATGGTCCAATATGTAGTCTATACACTGTGGCTTTATGTCTTCGCTTTTCGGTTGTGCACTGCTTTCCTGCTCCTTGTTATTTACTGTCCTCATCCTGTGTTGTTGTTTTGGATTGCTGTCTTGACTAGAAGTTGCCATTTTCCTCTGTCTTTAGCTGTGGTGGTCCATCTGTTGCCGAAAGTTGCCCTTAGTTCATCTGACCATCGTGTCCTCTGTCTTCCTACTTTCCATCTTCCTGTCCTTGGTTCCCATGAAGTTATTCTGTGAGCCCAGCGAGCTGGGTCTTGTCTCATTATGTGTCCGGCCCATCTCCATTTTAGGTACCTGCTTTCGTTTCCTGCATCCAGCATCTATCTCTCCATGTGATGCCCAGGATTTTCCTTCCCATTCTATTTTGGCACGCTTGGATTGATTTTCTATCTTTTTTAGTTGTGCTCCAAGTTTGTGAGCCATATATCAGCGCGGGTAGTATGCAAAACCTTAGTACTAATGGAATTAAACTTTGGTCACCTTTTGTCACATGATTCTGAATCAAATTCCAGCCAATCTAGAGGAAATCTGCAGTGGAAAAAACAAGATCCGAAGGGATCTTAAGAGAACTTTTTGGGATATTCATTTTTACCTACCATGTATTATTACCCAGCCTACTTCTGTATTACAAATACAGCCAAATGCCTGGAATTCCTGGTTTAAAAAAAATTACCTAGGTATTTAAGTGCAACAAATTCTAATTAAACACTAAATAGTACTGCTTCGATAGTTCCAAAGATAATACTTAAGAATAACTGTTATTACATAAATATGTTGAAGATATAAAACTTATTTTTCATGGTAGCAACAAATCAATTAGAGTTCTTGTATATGAGATGTTGTAAGATGGTCAAAGAACTCGCAATTATGCCCTCAGCAAGAGAATACAAATGATCCCCATCCATACCAAGGCTACAAAGGAAATACACAACATCCCTGTAAACAGTACCCAGGCACAAAACAAAAGACGACAAAGGTATGATGTTTGTACCGATCTTGACATTTTTCCTTGAGGTATGAGATGCAGCTTGTATAAATGCCTTTTTCTCCTGATTTACTTTATACTCTTGATCTGTTTTGTTGTTCTCAAAACATATTGTTGGATCTAGTATATAGGCTTTAGCTGATCCTATTTTAAAGGCAACGTTGTCTGCAAAAAGATAGTTTCCTTCAGAGTCAAGGGTATGGACCACTACATAACATTCGTATCCCTTTATACCCACCATGTTTGTTTAACTTGGTTTAGCAGTAAAACAATTTTCTAACTATGAATTACTAAAAACAAAGAACTGTATTTCAGGTTGAAGCATTGGACTTCACTTGTTTAATTCAATTTGCCACGGAATTGAAAGAAGAGGTTGATAAGTGTGCAAAAGAAGTCAGTTTAGGTAAGTTTACATACACATGATCAGAAAAAACCTGGAATATCCTAAGAGAATTCAGATTGGGTGTATATCAGGAACCAATCCTTAAAAATAAAGTAATATTACTGTTTCTATTTCTTCCTTTAACCTTAAAATTATTAGGACACTCACTGCATATTTTGCCTTTGTGATAAAAACAACTTTCAGTAAATTCACCCTAAAACGCTTGGGAAGTTTTTTCTAGACATTATGTAAGTTAATAAACCAAAAAAAGTGTATTATTTTCATGAAATAATGCAAAATTTGACAATAATGTTGTCTTCTCTGCTCTTACCATAGGTACTATAAGTAGAGGAAGTATTGTGTTTGATAACAAAATATGAAGTTGAGCTTTTAACATAAATATACATTCTGAAGATTGAAAAATACTATTTTTAGAAACACGTCAGTCTGTGAACAGTCTAGCTCCAGAATGGAAAATTGTATGAAAAGAAAAATTTGTATTTGGGTTAGTTTCTGGAGATGTGACATGAAGACTGATGATGACTTTTTCTAATTTTTAAGAGGACTTAACATGAAGAAAATTTCGTTTTTCGTGATTTTCTTGATAACTGCTACAACGATTTTGCTTAAATTTTGTACATGACATGTTTATACTAAGAGTTAAAACTTCTATTTGATAAATTTTTTTTGAAAAAAATTATCCGTACTATAGTCATAAGCCACCCACTGTTTGTAGAAACTCAGTCTTGCTTGGTGAACAATGAAGTTTTGCATCAGGTTGAAACAACTGAATATGCACGCTTTGCAATACGGTTTCTTATTTTATATCAGAATGAGAAGTGAGAAAGATGTATTAGCCATACTTAGAGTAAAGAAAGTAATGTGAGTGCTTTAATCAGATTTTATTTGGGTTATGTATCCTTTGAGGATGAAATGTGGTAACATCATTATTTTCATAGATGTCATACGTAATATATTATACTAAGAGGCAAACTTTTATTTGGGCAGAGGAAGTTATGTGAGTTTCAAATCAGATTTTCTTTTTCAATATCCTCAGATCTATGTAAATAAAACAGTGAAATTGTAATGTTTGGTTTTATTTTCAAGTTTTTTAAAGTTTCTTTTTCCCCTCACTGGCATACTTCATTAACAATGTTAATTATTTTCCAAAAGAAAACTTCTTAGGTCCTTGCAAGGTGACTTTTTTCCCCACTCCCTTTCCTCAAGTATTTTATGTGACACTACTTGGGATTGCCAACCCACCTGCAGAGTGTGTGTTTTTGTAATTTCCACTGTAGAGTGGATTAGAATATTCACAGCACTTTACTTCGATGACACAGTATAAATTTTAGTTACTTGACTAGTAAAAATATATATCTCAAGTTCAATATTTTTCTTTGAACAATTACAAGTGGCTTTTACACCACCTTAAAAGATAATATTTTTCTAATCCAGCAACTAGTAATTTTGGATTTACGCCACTATAAATTATAGTTGAAGCACTACAAACCTTTGTTTGCATCAGATACAAAACTAAGCTAGAGCAGTATAGACATACTGCTATGGAATCCTATCAGGACTATAATGTTAAAAATAATTCTTTTTTGTTTGTGCTGTAAAATTGTTAAGATTGATTTACAAGTTTTGTCAATTACCGTAATTTGATGGTTAGTTTTAAATGAGAAACAATGAGATACATTAGTTTTTTAATAATAACAAGTTATAGAAATTAAAATTGGTTGAACTAATTTCCATTTTTTTTTCTTCTTTGATTTTAATGTACGGTACTTTAACAAGAAAACAGAAAAAGAAAATCACCAAGAAAAACATGGTAATAGCCTACATTTCCAAAAGGTCCAGGTAATAAAGTCAAATCTCAGCAAAGAAGGTTGGCATATCTCTACTTAATCAGCATGCATAAGAAAACAAAATGAATTTGATTAAATTAATCGGGAAAACATTGTGAAGTGCCAATACTGTATAATAAATGTTAAAGCATTCAACTTCACATAAATGTTGTAAGTCTTACCAAATTAGAATATAGCCTATGTTATGATGAGTTCCTCATAATCATCTGAGCTGAGATGTACTGACAAGTTTGCTTCTCTGTCCACCAGATGTCTTCCTGGTCGAATGAATTTGAAAATGAGGTCAGTGTCCTTAGCGATGTCAAAATTTGTAAGTCTATCTTTTTTTCTTCTTCTTTCTTTCTTTCTTTCTTTCTTTGGGGGGGGGGGGATGTATACTTTTTCCCAAACAGTTAAATCAAGTGGTTTCTAAACACATTTCACTCATTTTACCTCACTACTGAAGTCTGATAAGACATGCGGATGATATATTCACCTTAGTCAATAAAAAAAAATGCTAGAAGATGCTGTCAAATTACTAAACCTCCAGGACAGTTCTATAAAATTCATGGCAGAAGTCAAGTCATACAACATGTTACCTTTTCGAGAATTATCAAGATCATCAGAATTGGCAGGAAATTAGAATTTACAAGAAAGACACACACACAGTGCGCTTTTTTTAAGCGAAGCTAAAGTGCTTTACCATTGCTGCATCAAAAGCATCCTTTTTTACTTTTCGCTGCAGCTTCACTTTACATCCGCTTCACAGTCAGTGCAGTCGCTTTAAGAGTGCTGCAAGGTTTTGCTGCATGAACTGTCATGGCGGAGTAGGTGCAAATCAAAAATTTCCTTGATGGGATTAACATCATTGTTCAAATTCCCGAGTACAGACACCTTCTGCAGCACAGTTAGTACCTTTTGATTTTACCTGTATGTCATATTGTACAATAATTATTATTTCCATCCCAGCATAACTGTTATTTGCACATGTCTTAACCATGTTGGAGGGACGTACAAAGAGCCAGTTTTATTGAGCATGCTCTCAGCTGATCGACTTTGCCATTCTTTTTTGGCAGGAGTGGTCGTAAAGCAATGCTGTAGCATTCATAAAGTGCTTTACAGGTTTGCTTTAAAAAGAATGGACACAGACAATTACATCAAGCAGAACAGCTATAATCCAACTCCTCACAACCTGGCAACAATAAACAGTCTTACTTATAGATTAATCATCTTACCTACGCACAGCACAGCATTCACAAATTATAAATCAGCATATTTTTGAAACGGCAAATATTAATGGATTTTCTGAAAATATGATCAAGAAAATAAAAAATTTGAAAACCAAAAGCACATGAAAGAAAATATCATCTTAAGCAATCCTAAGGATGAAACCGTTTTCAAGAAATCTACTTTCCATCCTTGAATGCATCGCAAATTAAAGAGAATTTTCAATGAACTGAACATCATGTTGGCATCTCTATCAATAAGTAAAATATAAGTATAAATGCTTCTAACATCAGACATGAAAGACAAAATTCCACCAAGCAGAAATTCAGAAAATTGACTTGTAATACCTGTGAAAAAGTATACAAAGAGAAATTGAAATCTTAGGTGCAAGGAATACATGAGAAATATGTAATACCAACAAACAGAAAAATGGGCACTGACTCATCATTTCTGGCCTACCAGTCATGATTTCAATACTGAGGCAAAACTGCTGAAATGTTTTCAGAAACTACTTGATTTAACTGGGAAAAAGTATACATCCTAAAAACAAAGATAGACTTACAAATTTTGACATCCCTATGGACAACGACCTTATTTTCAAATTCATACAACCAAGAGATGGACAGAAAAGCAAACTTGTCAGTACATCTCAGCTGATGATGATGGGGAACCCACTGAAATATATGTTCTAATTTAGCAAGTTTTTACTTGTACAATAATTATGTGAAGTTGAATGCTTTTCAGTTTTATAAGCAAAATGAAATTTAACACCTCAAGACTGACTTACACTGGAAATTTTTTTTCAGACAAAATTACGAAGGCAATTACCCAGGCTTCTACCAAAACACCACCCAAGTCCGTCAAGTGTGCCATAGCCTGTTTGCTTGAGATTATCAATGTGGTAAGTGCACAACAACTGCTGCTTTTTATCTACTAATTCAACTAAAGCCAAAATTGTTCTGCTTTTTCATTTTTGAGAAATAAGTAATAAAAAAAGCTAAAAGATGAAAATGGCATTTTTGAAATATTAAATCTGCAGTAATGGAGGGGAATCAGCAGTGACAACTTATATGGGCCCATGGGGCTTCAGAATACCTAATAATTTGCAGTATATTATTATTAATATTATTGACATGACTGTTAATAATACTATCCAAATTGGTAGAGAAATTAGTATTTTTTAAAAATAAATGAGTACATATTATATTTGTGCGCTTTGTTACATGCTCTCAGTTTAATTATTTTCTATTGGTTAGACTGTTATCCCAGGTGATTTGGCGCAGATATCTTACTACACATTTAGGTATTAAAATATGATTAACTTTATAAATGTTAATTTGTGCAATGTGGATATTTAAAAATTTATCATACATTACATGCTAATGTCCCTCTCTGCAAGTGTAAATATAATTATTAGGGCAAGGCATTTACCGGTAATTGCCATAAAACAATGAAAAAATGCAAAATAAAAAATGCATTTATGCCCTTATAACAGTAATGACACATGATTTAAAAAAAGACCAATAAATTATTTGTTATTACAAGTTATTACAAGTAATGAGTTGATTTTAAAAGCAATTTAATGGATGACAGTATGTTACATTTAAATTTACAATATAAAACACATTTATTTTGTTACTAACGAAGTAAGTAAATTAATTCTACCGGGAAATTCTTTGTGAAAAAAAAATCAAAAGTGGTATGCTCATCAAATTGTCCCTAGCAAATACCTCACTCATCTCATACACAAATGAATGGCACAGTGAAATCCTTCTGACATACCTGAAAATCAGTAATAATAATTTCTTGGAAATGTAATAAGTTCAAAATGCACATTCCTTCCAGTTATACTGAAAGTCTGCCTTGTTTCTTGTAGACGTAATTTGCCTTTAAAGTTATAATAAACCAGAAATAATAACAAACAATTCAAAACACAAGTAATGTAACACTTTATATTTAAAAAACTATAAAAAATGCCTTTAAGCAGGACTTACGAAAGCACAAAGGTCTGAAGTTTGAAGTCTGAAGGAATATGTGGGTAGTGTTATTTGTCAAATTTAACTGTATTGCAACTTCCAAAGCGGTATATAAACACTGTAAAACAATATGTTGTCATGATTTGCATTTAATAAATCCAAATTCTAATATATTGATTAAATGGGGCATTACTCCACTACCAGTTAACGGATTTGGTCCAAAATCAATAGGCTTCGTCCCATGGATGTTATAAGTGCATTTACCAAGTTTCATAAAAATCCAATAAAGCATATTCGTGTTATCGAGCATACAGACACATGGACAGATGGACATTTTCCATCCACCAGACAATCTCATAAAGTACCATTCTGGCAATTAACGAAGCTGCATTGCTAGCCAACCATGGCCTCCAAAGACTGTTAAAATGTCATATACACATCATTTATAGTCTAGGTAAGATTCATAGCAGGCTGAATGCAAAAGCCATTATGTACTAGATAAAAATAGTCTTTTTAAACAACAGTAGAGGAAATGCGTGATAAGTGTTGTGTTCCTGGCTGTACTATAGCAATAATAATGCCAACGGAGAGTCTGTCCAAGTGTTTAAATTTCCCAAAAATGAATCCAGATGGCTTAAATGGATATCTGCAACCCACAGAGAAAACTTTATTCTTTCAGATAACTTACGGTAAGTAAACACATGTTAATGATAAATATTTGTATTTTGTTAAGCCCATACGGTGGTATTAATCGTGATTTATAGTTTGTGAAGGGTATTACATTACTGCTAATGAATTGCTTACTAAGCATATTATTGTAATATTTAAATAGGGTACTCTCTTAGGCCTAATAATAAACATTTATGTTTCTTTTAGTACAATGTCTGTGCCATGTATATCAGAAGCAGGTGAAGTATGTCCTGTTAACTACACCTGGCACTTTGTTCTGTCAGTTTACCTGATTTTATAATTATTGTTATTGGTATTAGATTATTATTATTATTATTGCTATCATTATTATTATTATTTGTAATGTTACGAAATTCTAATGATAATATTCATGAAAATGGGTTTGATATTAAATACATCTAACCTTTTATAAGCTCCCAAATATTGTTATCAGTTGGCACTTGGAAGACCTAGACGTAGGTTGGAGGACATTATTAGGATAGATTTAAGGGAAGTATGATTTGCGAGGGATGATTGGATGGAGTTAGCACAGAATAGGGTTGAATGGCGGGCTCAGGTAAGCGCGGCAATGATCCTTCATGTTCCATAAAATAGATAATGTTCCTTTAGCTTGCAGAGGAATTGTCTATTGCCATTGAGTTAAGTAAGTTGACCACATTAGCTGAAGTAGCATACTTGCCTCTGGACCCAAAGGTTAAGGGTTTAAACTCGGCCATGGTTGATGGTTTTATCAAGATGTAAAAATCCTCAGAATGCAGACTTTAAGCCAGGGGGTTCCGTGTCATAGATTTACAGCAAGGTAAAGAACTTCACACCTAAATTAGAGCCTCTAGACTAATTTTCTTAACCCTATCATGTCTACACAATAAGTAGTTTCCTCTAGAGATTGTCCTCTAGAGATTTTTCCTCTAGAAAAATAAGAGGATTATCATGCTTCGCCACTGCATATAGCATATAGAAAGATCTGAACGGAAGAGTAATGTGGTGAACTTTCAATGAAAAAACATAATACAGTAGAGTCCTGCTAAAATAGGGTTTTGGGGGAGGAAGAGTGGGATACGATGACAATTAAGAGTAATCAACAAAGAAGATTCCACCTTCCATCTCAACATTAAATCTGGATAGCTCAGTTGGCAGTGCAACAGCATGAAATTCTGAAGGTCATGAGTCCAGGTCAGAGGAATTTTTCTCTACAACTATATAGCTCAATATAATTTAGACTGGGTAAGCCTAATAAAGGTCCTTCC
The DNA here is from genome assembly GCA_964059195.1 of Ectobius pallidus. Classification (NCBI taxonomy): domain Eukaryota; kingdom Metazoa; phylum Arthropoda; class Insecta; order Blattodea; family Ectobiidae; genus Ectobius; species Ectobius pallidus. The sequence goes on along the minus strand of CAXKWD010000002.1, from coordinate 42,843,160 downwards.
AGCAATGAGCGTTTCACCTACATCTGTTTCAGCTTTTTGTAGAGAAGCAGAATTAAATAAACTGTATAATCTGGGTTTCAGATCAAAGAAAATGGCAAAGCGGATTTGAGCCTTGTATTTGCAGCGAAGACTTTCATACCACAGAAAAATGTTCAGAAAATTATTGAACTACTTGAAAAGTATTGCAAAAATGCAGGTAGGTGCTAACCTCATTTCTGCATGGTAGTGTTAAAAGCTTGTTATCCCTAGGCTAAAACAACAAGCAGAAGTCTTATTAATAATAAATTGTATTGGAAGCTTACACAGTGTAGTTATAATTATATAAGACGTTGAAATTAACACTTAACTTCACTTTACCCGTACCAGTTTCGGCAACCATCACTACCATTTCAATTGAAGTGTAGCTGTTGAAAATGGAAATTATGAGGTAATAAAAATCTGTAAAAAGGCATTAATACTTCTCATTTTTAGTATTTACTCTGCAAGTTACACCTTGCATAAAGTGAAGTTTTATCATTATTTCTAAGGCTGTGTTCATCAACACGGATAAAATTTCTCGGTAACATGGATAATAAAAACTACGATTAATCCATTATCTCAAATAGTAAGCCTTCCTGGTTTTACCACATAATTTGTCACCTTGGTTTTTGTCTACTACTTGCCTGACCCTAAAATTTTTCATAAGAGAAACCAATGTCATCTGGTGGGTGTTGTTTGAAACAGCGGGGAAAAAATTACTATTGGCTTGCGTCCAGGCACTAAATGTACACGTTGCCATAGCAACAGGAAAGTTTCCACTCATGCTTTCTCTCACTAGTAGTTCTACAAATGGTCACTAGATGTCTCACTGTTTGTGGGGGCGTGGCACATAGTAGATAATTATGTTTCCCCCTTGAATCTTGTGCAGAAATTAATGATACAGATGTCCAAGTATGACATACGTTCCATTATCTACGTAGGGTGCCTTATTCTGTGTTCTGCTTCATATTTCCCGTCACTGTTATCAGCTCTCATGTTGATCAGATGTTCCAATCACCTAAGCGCCATCTTGATGTCACAGTTAGCTTGGTTTATCCTGTTTTGCTGGTTGATAACCAAGTTACTGTAACTGGTGAAACGCAAAATGAACAATATTGCAGGTTTTCAGTCTAAAAACCAGGATCTGACAGATTATCAGCGTTGGTGAACAGAGCCCTAATTGCACCAAATTAGTCAATAAAGTATTTTTAAATGGATTTATTTCTGGGTTTGTAACAATATTTTAAGAAGTCAACTATCTAAACTAGCAAATGCCCATAAAAACATTAATATCTGTGAGTGGAAATCTTCACTCCAGAATAGCTGTTTGTGTTGCTGTTTACAGCTGCCATTCAAATTATGTTCATTTAAACAGCAATATGATTTCTCGCCACTAATAAATCTTGGTTGGCAAGTTAGTGTTTCTTGGATCTTGTATTGCAATACATTCTCGGATATTGCATCCATCCAAGAACTTTAGAATTTGAAGAATAGATTATTCAATTCTTGAAATTATTTGATTCCACCAATCACTAGGTGAAGTGGAAGTGCAAATTGACATTCATGCAGTGGTGTTGTTGACACAAGATCCATTGAATCGATGTTTATTCCTAGGTATTTTACTACTTGGATTTCTTCGATCCTGTCACCATTTATCATTAGGTTCATTTGTTCATTTATCAGTTTATTGGAGAATATCATGCACATTGTTTTATTAGCATTGATGAATAGAGAGTTACTTTGTAGCCATTGATAAATTATGTTGACTTCTATGAATGTTTTAATCTCTAGATTTTCTTTGCTGTCTTCTTCTACTATCAGAGTTGAATCATCTGCATAAAGTAAAATTTTGCTGTTAGTGATAATTTCTTTTATACTATATATCTATAGCATACTGCAGTATCTTTGAATTTAAACCGTGTTCTTCTAAATATTGGTAACTACGGACGTTACTTTTGTCTTGTGTGCAGTAAAAATAGATTAGAGTACTGTACATACTACACTAATTGAAATGGTATATTTGTGACAATGAAGACAAGGAAAAGAAAGCAGTTTAGAATAGAACAGAAGGTAGAAATCATTAGAAAAGTTGAGAGTGGAATGAAACCGCCTGATGTGGTATGTGTTTACAATATAAAACTAACAACAGTGTCAACTATGTTAAAGGACAAAGAAAAAACTTTGAAATGTATGAATGCTCGCCACATACATAGTGTTGAGGAATAACTCTTATCACATTTATTGTAGATTCACAATTATTTTGTTTCAACTGGTTAAACTGTAAAACATTTGCTTTCAGTAGTCGACTTTCGATTATCCCGGGACATTGGAACATTGATAATTCAAAATCATGGCTACAGCAAAATACATACAATAATGCAAATTTTAAAACTATACGAATATATTTTAACTGAAATAGGCTGAACATGTTGCACGCATGGGGAGCAAAGACATATCTCAAAAGTATTGACCAGGAGACTCGAAGGGAAAAGACCATGTGGAAGACCTAGACATGGGTGGGAGGACAATATTAGGATAGATTTAAGGGAAGTAGAATTTTTTGAGGGATGATTGGATAGAGTTAGCACAGAATAGGGTTGAATGGTGGGCTTAGGTATGTACGACAATGAACCTTCGGGTTCCTTTAGCTTGCTGAGGAATTGTCTATTGCCATTGAGTAAGTAAGTAAGTAAATATAATTATATTAACAATGAAAATTAGGGGGAAAAAATTCTCGATTTAAAAGAAATATATAGTTCTTAGAATTGTTATGATTTGGCTGTGTCTTATTGGCACCCTTAATTTAAGGTAGCTATCCTAACAGGATTTCCCCTTAGATCAACCATATTTATTGCTATATGATTAGGTAATTTAAAAATACAAGACAACTATATACAAACAATAAAAGGATATCCTATAGAGTAAAATATTGTGTAATACAATTTACACTATTCAGAATGCTGTTGAAAGGAATCTGTCATCATCTTTTGTTTCTGGATGCACTGTCTTTCTTTCATATATCACTACGCAATTTTCTGAGTAAAGTTTGTCTTGCAACAGAAAAATCACTTTGCTGTTCTAAGTACAAAAGGACACATTCCACAGCACTCAATGCCTCCCCATGACCCACATTGTTGACAGAGACTAATTCTTCTCCATCTCTACCCCATTCCCTTCATTGTCCTTGTGCAACATCCAGTACTGTATGTTGGTAAAGAAAAGGTCAAAACCCTTGAAATGCAATAAAACTATGAACCTCAAGCTAGCATAACAAACTGAGATCGGTTCACAACCACAAAAGAGAATCTTTTAGTACGGCAACTTGGAAAGCGTTTGCACTTCCTAGGGGATGAATAAAATCACCAACATTTTTTAGGCCTTCAGCCTAAATAACCTCAACTTACTACGGATAAGCCTTCAGCTGACACGTATTCCAACTGGTAGGTTCAAATCTAACCAGGCATCACAGAATGGAGGACCATGACCAAATCCCCTTTACCAGTTCAGATAAGGGTTTTCCATTGTTTTCCCTGGTTGTAAGGTGAATACCGAACAATACATAAAAAAGGGACATGGCCTGAACTCTTGGACTTTCCCTGCATAGGTTCAAGTCCTGTGCCAAACACCATTAGTGTAAGAAAATTTAAGTTATAGGATAGGAACCTATTTTCATTTCCAGCAATGCATTTCGTATGCAGGTATGGAATCGGAGTCGAGGTCATCACATCGCGGGCTTCGCCTGCAATGCTCTGACCTCAGTTAGCTTATTTGGTCTGGAACCATAAAATAATATGGTTAATCTGCAAACCAGATAATGTACCCATGGAGAATCTACAGTTGACTATAAAACATACTTTTTCAGAATAAAGTATAAATAATTTGTTTCTCTGTTGCACTTTATTTTTCGCAGGGCAAGGTAGTGACAAATGCGAGAACGCTTTCGAGCTAGTCAAGTGTATTGCCAAGAATGGATTGGCTATCTTAATGGTGAGTACAGCGCACTGTATAGGTTAAGACTTAACTCACTGTGTGCTGACCAGATAAGAAAAGATTGTTTAACCCTTTCTTTGACAAAAGATGGTCCAAAAACTTCCAATTTTTAAAAACGTACTTTAAGTTCACTTTAATGTTGTAATAGGGAGAATTAAAAAAGTATACATTAAAATCTTGAGTACATTTGTTTATAATTGGAAGTAACTTTTTATTGTATTAAACATTTTATAAGTGGACAATTAAAATTTTCGAAAATAAATTAAAGCAAGCGAATTTGTGTCTTCAAGAATAATCTAAACATTTTCATCATCTTCTTGAAATAGGTGAGCTTTATGTTAATTTCATTTCTTGCTTCTTAAATTATAACCTTATGCTAGTACTGCCAACTGAATTCCATTTCTTATTGAAAAATAATTAATCTAAATTAAAAAGGTGTCCCGCTATCGACTTTGAAGACAGCCTACATCACTGAAGGCTTTACCCTTGCTCTGCGGCTGCCATGCTGGATCAACACGAGCATCATCTTCCCTTGGAAGCGGCTTGTCAGGGAACCACGGGTTGAGGAGGAGTGTCGACCACTGGCGACCGCTGCAGAGCGAGGGTAAAGCCTTAGGTGATGAGGGCTGTCTTCAAAGTCATTAGCAGGACACCTTCTTTTTAATGAAGAATTATTATTTTTCGGTAAACCGTTTTCTTGTTATTCGGAGGATTCTTATAGGTTTGTAAGAAATATTTAATGTGGTTTTTTATTTAGTCAAAAGAATATTTACAAGAGCTGTGAAGAGACTTCTTGATGGCACAATAAATGAACAGCAATTGTCTACATTATTTGAGATTTGGGTGATCAAAGTTTTACAGTATGTACTGTATGCTACCAGTCCTGAGTCCTTGAATTTATAATCGGATTAAAAGAATATGTCATTTCCAACTTGTCTACAATACATGCATTTTTATAATGCAGGTAACATGGTACATGTTAAAAGTTAAGAGCAAGTAGGAATGCAAAGAAATTAAAATGATCTCCTCATATCATCTGCTTATTTTCCTGTTTTCAGGGTGGAATGGGATAAGAAATCTTCAGCTATTTCAATCTGCATGGTTCAGACTAGCAGTGGGTAATACAAGAGTCATCACAATGTCTTTGTTATTATTTTATGAATAAAGAAATTGATTAAAATTGTATTAATAAATACTATGAAAATCTAAATATGCAAAAATGTTTTTATGGAAAATACCCTTAAAATTTTAGTACCATATTTGCTTGCCTAATTTGCAGACATTTTACCCAATTTTGGTCGAGAAATAAAGATGTGAAAAATGTATACATTCTGAATGAAACATCCATATCGGTCCCAAATTTCCACTGATACAAATCCAATAAAAAGAAGTGTTTAAAAATATATTTCAAGTCAGTGGATAAAAGTTAAAATCACTACACAACGTTTCAACTCTCCCCTGGAGTCTTCCTCAGGTGACTTGAAGATTGAGTTTCGTCATGGTAACCATCAATAAAAACACTGTTTCTCAAATGTCTTTCTTTCCAGTTCAATCTTCAAGTCACCTGAGGAAGACTCCAGGGGAGAGTTGAAACGTTGTGTAGTGATTTTAACTTTTATCCACTGACTTGAAATATATTTTTAAACACTTCTTTTTATTGGATGTATACATTCTTTTTTTTAAAAAAAGGAAGGAAAAAAAAAGAGGTCTTGATAATTGCGATGCCATTGTTTCTCAGTTCTTTAAAATAATGTTCAGTGAGTTCCACGTAAGAGTTGGCCAATCGTATGGAATGTGTGGGGAATTGACCAAAACACTTTATTTTTCAAATTCCCCCATAAATAATAGTCACATAGGCTACGGTTAGAAGAACTTAAGGACAATATCACAAGAGAAATGAACTCTATCTTGGAAGCTGAAGTTATGCACGTGAAAGAAAATTTCCTAAAAAGGTGCCAGTGTTGTGTGGATGCAAGAGAAGGGCATTTCCAACATATCTTGTGATGTGGTACATGGTTATTTTCATTGTAATTTTAACTGTAACTGTGAGAACCTGAATCATTACACTGTTAGTGATTTTTTTTGAGTAGATATTTCACCCAATCACTCGGAAGTTAGAGCTGCAGCCACCATGATGCAGAAACCCGCACAATTGGCCAACTCTTACATGGAACTCACTGTATATTCTATAATGGGATATTTCCCATTGCCTTACTGTCATGTTTTGCATAATTGTTTCCACCAATAGCACACATTGGACTCTAAAATGTCAAATCCTCTTTTTGCTGCACAGTTGCCAAACTGTTCTGAGAAATTTAACACTTTTAATTTGTAAGACATTATGTAATTATCATTCTTCTTTTCAATCTTTAAATTTCAACACAAGTGCACTGTTAAGAAGCAATTATAATATTCTACTCATCAGCGCTCCCTTCTTTGCGAAGCAGGTAGAGGAGTTTAATAAATGAACAATACTTATCATGGAATGCGAGAACTGACTTTGGCAAAAGATATGCAGAGCAAAAATAAAGTTCAAAATAATTCTTTAAAATTTAGGATTTACAAAATACATAAGGGTGGAAATTACGCAAGCAAATACAGTAACAAAAAACCAAATTCTAGGGTTGCAATAAGATTTCATTCAAATTCTTAATCTAAAAATACAATGCACCATTTATCCGCACAGACCAACATTTCAAAAACACTTTTTTTGCTTTGTTGGTATCGTGAAACATGTTCCAGTAATATTTAAATTTTTATTTTTGTCACAATCACTAAACTTTTCCTATAGGCTATCTAGTAGACTTGAGGAGGTAATATCATTGTTAATCTGAAATTAACATTTGGATTTTCTCAAATTGCACAGTCATAGGTCTGGCCACATTTACTCATCTAAAGTATGAATAATTGTTATATTCTGGCTTTTTTTCAAATAGCTGACAACCATACCCCTAAGATCAATAAATTAAATGTCAAATGGTCATGTTTTGAAATTTGCCCCTAGCATCCCATACACTTACCTCTTACTGCATCATATGCACTAGTTGGATGTGATGAAGCCAAGGGGTTTCCAGATTTCAATGACAGCTTCCACCCTATAAAACAGTACATTATGATTTATACCTTTCTTCAGTAAGTATGCACATATTTTTTCATTTGGTTTCCTGGTTATTTAGAAATATTTACTGCTGTCATTTAACAAAAAACCAGTCAATGGGCAGTGAGAAAATAAACATATTCATAAGAAAAATTAACGGATACAAAGCATTCCCTAAAATAGAGAGTAAAACAACCCAATTAGGACTATGGTCACTACATCAGAAGATTATTAAATATTAAATATTACATTATTAAAGTGATGGAAGTTCTGGAGTGAAAAACTTGGAATTATTTCATTCTTGAAAGTACTCAAGATATCAACAATCGTTTAAAAACTATTCAAATGATCATTCGAATGATTTAATGCTAGGAGAAGTATGAACTGAGGGAGAGTTCTCGAGAACACCTATTGCCCGCATAGTTGAATCACTTTGGTTATCTTTGTTAATGCGGTATAAGTTTTGCAGGCAAGAAAGGCAATATTATATACTAGCAGGTGTCCACGGCTTCACCTGCGATTATATGGTCAACTGCTAGATTTTTTGTTTAAATCGTTTATTTAACAGAAAAATAATTAAAACATTATATTTATTAACACTGACATTGTTTTATATAAATTGCAGGAATTACATAATTTTATTCTTAATTTAATGTAACAAATATAAATATTTAAACGAACAAAACAAATCTTATGCTGCCATATGGGCATATGAATTCAAAATGAAACGATTAAAATGAACCATAGATTCATAAACCTTATCCAATCATACATAAACAATTTTATTATAACGATTGATGATTAAAAACTAAAAATCTGGCTTCAAGGTGAATTTCAAAAAGAAAATGCAGGGCTCGGGGGGAAAAAAAAAAGACCTCGGATTTGAGTTCCCTAGCCCATAAAACCCACATAGTGTGTTTTGTTCAAATCATTTAATATTTTCCCAATAAGACGTGCATTCATTCTCCTCTTCTGTCCACCTATGTTTAAAAAAAATCAGATCTCTGCGAATTGTAAACAAATTAATCAAGATAGAAACCGAGCAAGGCCATCTTGAATTAATTTCACAACTGAATACTGTTTTCCACAACAATCTAATTGCTCGTGTGTTTCTTATGGAAGGTGTTTCGTCTCCTGAAAAACATTTGATTTTTTGTATTAAAAATCAAAATTTTGCAAAATCCTTTCTTAGTGTGCACTTACATTATGAAACGAAGGTAGTACCAAAATTCCAAGTCTCTACCTATTATAGTTTAGGCTCTACACTGATTCTCTGTCTGTCAGTCAGTCAGGACAAAGCTGCTTATATAGATAGAGACATGAATGAAAGCACAACCACCATGCACACAAAGTTGCCAAACTGCCGATTGTTAATACAAGATCCCAAGGCAGACAAGACAGCATACTAATCTTATGGATCTTTACCCTGTGAAAGCTAGTACAATACAATGAGAATAACAAAATATCAGGCAGCAGTGCCTGAAACTAACAAGGCCATTGAGTTACACCCATTGGTGGAACCAATAGAAGTACATCTTGTAACTCAATAAAATTGCCAAACTAAACATCTGAAGAATGATTTGATTTATCGATCGAGTCAATTTTAATAGTTCTCACTTCTCGGCTATCAACTCGAGTTCTCACATCTTGCATTGTGAATACTCAGATTCTGATTTCATCCAAGAACTTTTTAATTCGAATGATCATTTGATTTTTTATTACTCAAAAATAGATTACTTGCTTCTTAAAATCATTCGATTCTGCCCATCACTAATATCATATACTCATAAAAAATGTAAATCTGTAACGATTTGTCCCAAAAACTACCAACCTGACAGAGTTGAAATTTTCCATTAACATAGTTTTTACACTCAGAAAAAACATACGGCTATAATCGTTCACTCACATCCGCATTTATCCTATTATCATAATTATTGAAATTCAATATCGGTTAAAATAAACATAATCCATGACACCAGCAACAATATAACAGAAGCACATCAATACCTTCATGACCTGCTGGTAAATCCAATGATCCTAAAAAAAATTGTGGTGTCTATGACCTCAGTTGAAGCACATATTAAAAAATCTGATATGTTACACTCACACAAAATTCCCTACTATAAGCGTGGGCAATTTAACTTTCTCATTTCACATTCTCATATAAAATAAGAGGTTGTATTGGAGGAAGTTTCTTTTTTTATTCAGTTTTCTGAGCCACATGCAAAGGCTCAGTTAATTCACTTGTTCATACAATATAAAGCCTGGATATGTAACAAACTGACTTAAAAAAAAGAGAGTATCAAATAAAATTTTAGCTTTTAGTATAATTACCATATGTACAAAATTTAAAGAAAATTAATTATTAGAGGATTTTTAGAGAAAATCACAAAAAAAAAAATCCTAATGCAAAGTGATAGTAAAAGTAAGAGAAAGTTCTCAACAATCTTTGTCATATCCCCAGATGATATCTAATCTCTATATATATAAAAGGCTTTGTCCTGACTGACTGACTGACCGACAGGAATCAACATAGAGCCTAAACTATAACAGGTAGAGACTTGGAATTTTTACAGTACCTTCGTTTCATAATGTAGGTGCTCACTAAGAAAGGATTTTGAAATATTTTGATTTTAAATGCCAAAAATCAAATGTTTTTGAGTATACTTAATCCCTTTTTACACAGAATTATCAAATCTGAATCACAGAACATATTGTTGCTAATGGTATCAGATGGGTTTGGAAATAAATGAAATGCAAGTTTGGCAAATAAGAGAAGTTATCAATATGATTTCCCTTTTTACACAGAATTATCAAATCTGAATCACAGAACATATTGTTGCTAATGGTATCACATGGGTTTGTAAATAAATGAAATGCAAGTTTATCAATACAATTCATGTTATAAATAAATATTATAGAATGAAATCCACGAAAATATTGCAGTCACATAACTTTCTGTACCCTGGACATAGAGAAAACAAAACGAGGTATGGTAATTAATGTGTATATTATTATATCGCAGGTTTTTGGAGAGAGAAGTATAAAAGTGATATTGCTTTCTGTTTAACTTCATCCTCAAAACAATTTTATGGTAACATGAGTGAGAAATAAATATTCCGCAAAGACAATACAATTTTATGTTACCAGAATTTCTGTTTCTTCATATTTGAACCCCTACCAGGTTTGCTGTGTACTGTACAAGCGATGGGATGCAAAATTCTACTTCCTCTATGAGCCATAAAAAGCTATATGAAGCATTTTCTGAGGGAATAGTTTGAGTGTGATTAGTCGTTCTTCCTATTTCAATTTATAAATACCTATATAAGGACCTAGAATTTAAAAATCGAAAGTCCTTCATAAGTTAATTTCTAATTACAAAATACAAAACCCGGGCAAAGCCAGGCCTTTTAAGCTAGTTTGGATATAAAATTTCTTTTGGATATGGCTTTTCATTCTTGAGATATGCTGCAGATACACAGACATGATTTAAAAATATCATTTTTAGATTCAGGCGACCTCAAATCATGTATTTATGTTAAAAACTCAACAGTGTAAAATACTACTTTTACCTGTTAAAAGTGAAGAAGTGAACTCCATGTACAAGCCCACTAGCAAGGATTTTGTTTACCATATCAACTGCATAATCAATTCCATACTCTCGCACCTTGGTTGGGTCATCACTCAAACGATGGAGATCATCTGCTATGTGACTGGGGATACTCATGTTGCACAAATCACACATGAACCGCAAAGAAGCAGCATCCTGAAAATAGCATGTATTTATAGCCTTTTTCTCAAAGATTTCTAGCGGGGAAGTGTACGGGGTGCTGAAATTAGGTGATATAATAACAGTGGTCGAGACCTGGTGTGTGGAGGGAGAAAGTGTGCAGTTGAAAGACTACCGTTACATAGGAAAACATGGAACGCGAAAGGGCAATAGGGGGAGAGCTTCAGGGGGTATTGGTGTTTTTATTAGAAACAGTAGCAATATTAACATATGTGAAGAGAAGCCAGAAGAGTCCAAGGAAGTGTTATGGGTAAAGATACGAAAGGTGGAAAATACAGAGATGTGTATAGGTCTAGGGATAATATATAATTTGGTTAAAGAGAATATATGAGGCAGTGGTGGAAGCAAAAATGTTATATGGGGGGCATCAAAGGGGTGGTTGAAAGTTGACCTTATACATAGGATGTTTTGTAGAGAACTGCTAGGCCTACCTAGGGGATCACCAATGGGAGTGGCATTAGCAGAGCTAGGAAGGGTAGGAAGGAAAGGAATGATAGTAGAAAGAATTTTGAAATATTGGTATCGCAATATAAATGTGGATGAGGATAACGCATTGAAAGAATGTATGAAGTATTTAATGAAGGTAGGAGGCATGATAATTGGGTGGAAAAATTATAAGGATACTGGAAGAAGTTGGAAGGGGGGATATTTGGCAACGAGGAGAAGGTAATAAGATAGGATTTTGGAGGGAAGTAAGAAAAAGAGTAGAGGACATGGAAAGACAAGAGATCTGGGCGATCTTTGTAAACAAAAGTTCCTTGAGATTATAGAGTAATTAAAACAGAGTGAGGAAGGGAGAACTATGTGGATTGTTGTGATAAGCAAGGAAGTTAGGGTTATGCATGGATGAGTACAGGGGTGATATATCTGAAAGGGCTAAGGAAGGACAGAGAGGAAGGTTGTGTACTATGTAGTAAAGAGGAAGAAATATCACACTACTTAACGGAATGTGAAGGGGTAAGACGGTGGAGGGAAGAAATCTGGGAGACAAAGTGGGATAAATTTCATAATGAGATAATAACCATCAAGATGTTGAAATTCAGAGGAGAAGAAAAGACAAGGGATAAAGGGGAGTATTTAGGAAAAATGAGAGAGAAGTGGATGAGAAAAATTAGGAAATAGATCAAAAGTAAAATAATCAAGAAAGGTGTGGTAAGTTAACAAGGAATCCCCATTCATACACTAAACCCAGGGGTTATAGTATGAGGGGATTCTTAGTGGGTAGTGCTTATAGATAAGAGATGTTTAAAGTGGATGCAGATAACTATGTATGTAAAAGTATGTGTAAATTAATTCTATTCTATAGTCATTTTCAGCGCTACTCACTGTGAAAGAAAGCTTGAAAGGTTAAGGGAAAACTTTTCTCAAGCCTGCTAACGATACAGTTTCTGTTTAGAATTGGCTATTCATTCTTATGATAATTAATAATTAATTAAATATAATAATAACAACAGCATCAGTAACAAAAACAATAATAATAACTATAACAATAATAATATTAGCAATAGAAATAATAATAATAAATTTTTATGCCATTTATGCCACAATAAATTTATTATCAATAACGCCAACTTGAGAGAAGTTCCTTGAAATTGTAGTTAATCGAACAGGACATCCCTTTGTTGCAGATGTGCAAAGGATACGGAAACACCAGGCCATGTGATTGGATTTCGTCCCTTCAAATCTCTCCTAATTACCCACAACACCACAAGTTGAAGCAAGCACTAACCACCCCGCTAACAAAACAAGGATATGAATGCTTTGAGGAAGTCCATGCTATTGTTTACTCAGTGGGCATATTGCACAACCATATGTATAAGAACATATAGTAACTACAGTTTAGATTTCAGGAATGATTGATCGGTATGCTGTGTTTATGGCAACTTTTAAAGCAAGCAGCTAATTTTGTTTGTATAAGTGTGTTAATTTTACTAGTTACAAAACTGCTGAATTTTAAAATAGGCTACTAACTTATAGTACTATTTTTATATTAAATTTTCTTCATACAATAGAAGTATATCTTGGAATCGATAGCCTAATTTTTTATTATTTTTTATTTTTTTATTTTTTATTATCTATAGATCACTGTCACTAAATTATACCCCAATTATGTTGGCAACAGTTTGAAGTTACATAAAGAGTGCAAAGGAATAACAAAGGAAAATTTATTAAATCATTCTTCTAATATAGCAGCAACAGTTTCATCAGATGTTTTACTTCTTTTACCAGAAATATGAATTGATATATCATCAGCTGAGATTTGGAGTGTACCATGTTCATCAAGGTAACATTTGAGAAAAAAGAAAGAAGAAGCTACGAATACTGAGGAGTCTTATATTTAGCATGTAGTAGCAGTAGTAGTAGTAAGTATTCTGCCTTCCGGCAGGTTTTCAAACTTGGTATGCGAATTTTGTTTACCAAAACTGTCTATCCTCTGCTTCCTCCTTCAGCATCCAATATTTCCGCTTTTCCCTTAAATCGTCCAACAGCTGAATTCTTCTTCTTCCAAGTCTAGTTGTACCCTCCAATCTTCCTTCTACGACATCATGTAATAAGCAGTTCCTTCTGAGAATGTGCCCAACCCAGTTTGCTTTCCTCTGACGAATTGTGTGTATGATTGACTTCTTCTCACCCACTCTACTCAGAACCTCTTCGTTTGTCACCATGTCCATCCACTTTATATTTTCTATCTGTCTCCAGCACCACATTTCAAAACTTTCTAAATATTTCTTCTCTAATTTCCTCTTAGTCCATGTCTCTGATCCATACAAAGCAATACTCCAAATATAACACTTCACCAGGTTTTTACGTAGCTCTAGGTTCAGACTACTAGTTAGCAGAGTTCTCTTCTTCATAAATGCTTTCTTGGCCATGGCAATTCTTGATCTTATCTCCTTGGTGCAATAGGCATCTTTCGTCAGTACACTTCCTAAGTATTTGAACTGGTTCACGTTCTCTAATTCTTGATTTCCCATGATAATTTGAAGCGGCTCTTCTCTCTTCGATATCCTCATCACCTTCGATTTACCTATGTTGATTTCCATTCCATACTTTCTTCCTGTTTCCACCAGCCTGTCAATCATTCCTTGCAATATTTCTTGTTTCTTTGCCAGAATCACCAGGTCGTCCGCATATTTGATGGTGTTAATAGCGTATCCTCCTATCACAAAATCCCTAACTCCTTCTAAGGCTTCTTTTGCTAGCCAGTCTCCATAAAGGTTGAACAAGATGGGTGACATACAACATCCTTGACGCACACCTCTTCCTATTTCTACACTGTTGGTCACTCCATGTTCTAGACGCACTTTCATATTTAGCATAATATAGAATAATATATTATTTTGGTATTTAGAGGTAGAAAATTGGTTTCACAATATTCGAGTTCAAAACATATATTTTCATTTTTTTTGTAAAAAGTGGAAATAGTACAATCCAAAATTCAGAGACAATACATCGACAAATTGAGAAATCAAAAGTGCATATTTGGGACAAAGAACACAAAATTAAAAATAACGCAACATTAATGAAAAATATTCACAACTTTGTGACTTAACCATATAATTTTCCTTTGTTGGCTAATGTATGTAAGCATATCCAACCGCATGTATTTGTTCCATGGATTTTATAAATAAACAAATAAACAATTATTAATAATATTTAATGGTATGGGAGAAAGTGTTTACCCAGGAGTATAGATATAATCTCCAAAATTTTGACATCTCTACCATCAAGAAGAAATTAATTACAAAAATATAAGTTCACGCCAGAGATATTTACTCGATAAGACACACACTCGACAGTTGAAACACTATGTGAAACTGGTGAGGACCATGACCTAAGGAGATTTCACTAATTAGTGAGCTAGTGAGTTTTAAATTTTGATAATTTCTGTTAGAATCCTCTTCACTGAGTATGCCCAAATAATAGTTTTAATAATAATTTTTTGTTCGACCATCCTACAATGCGCTTATTACATGTGATGTAGCTGCATTGTAACGATATTCATAAAAGTACAGTATGTCATTATAACAATATTATGGATTGATTAATATTGAACACAGAACAATCTTGAAGCCTTTGCACAGCAAATTAAACTGCATAATAAATAACTTGTATTTAATATAATAAATTCTTTTCATGTTAATTTTAATATTATACTAAACTAAGATTATTTTGTGTTTTAAATTCTATTGGTTTGAAGTTAAAACACCAAGAGACGCTTTGAGTTCCCAACACACCACCACCTACCACCCATCACAAAAAACCAAGAACTTATTAACAGAAGATCGCTGAGGTCAGGCGAATAGTTTCTTTTATGAATCTAAAAACTTAAACTTAAACATTTAATTATGGTCAAACAAAAACAATACTTGTACGCAACTTGTCTTTCTATAAGATACTCGTATGAAAACTATAATCAATATACCAATATATATATATAATCAATATAAAGTTATTTTGCCAGTTTTATTCTTAATTAAACAGTTATAATTAACGTTTCATATCATAAAATAATTAAATATGATAGGCTAAAAGGCATTTATAAAAATAACGTGCATGGTAACAGCCCACCGAAACCTCGCCGTCTTATACGCGCAGCATAATACCTCAACAACAACAACACTCTTCATTCTGCGGGAATCACCCGCGATGACGTGCGTTCGACTCGTTCCGACCCAAGGTCAAAGTAGTCCGGAAATTCGCCGAACTCCACCGAACCTTTTCCCGAATTATTGTACTGCACGTGCGCCGTGACTGCACTGTTTGTTTGGTGTCTCTATGCGGACCATGTGCATAAGAAAGCATCTTCTTTGTTTCATTTTCCTTTCATTACAGCTTCGTTACTGTTATACTATAAGCCTACTGTGATGCTACTACAAAGCATCGTGTTATATTGAGCCGATATAGTACAAAATGTCGAAATTCAGATGAGAGTATTCAGTATTCAAATAATACCCGCACCCCAGGTTTTCGTTTGCGATTTTTGAAAAAAATATGCGGGTAGTATTCGAGTATATACGGTACTCTTATTTCAATAAATGCCATTATAGGCTCTTTGCATAATGTACTAAAATTAGTGTGTCTAATTATAATCTGCAAAGAAACAAATAAAAAATGGGTATAATGAATAGAGCAGATAAGAAAAAGGAAGTGTAATTAAACAATTATGCAACAAAGAAGGTTTAAAGATAAGAGTTTCATAAAAATCACCTGAATAGGGAAGATTCCTGGTATAATGGGCACTGTGATTCCTATACTCCTGCACTGCTTAATGAAGTTTATGTATTCATCTGCGTGGAAGCAGAACTGTGTAAGAACAAAGTCTGCCCCAGCATCCACCTGAAAACCAATAACATAATTTTAATACGTTTTTGAAAAGTGCAGTGAGTCTCAGGCAGATTGCGGCCACCGTGTGTTGAGTTCCCTCCCAACTGCCCGGCAGTTGCCTGACTTTGTCCCTGCATGACAATGAAAATAAATTAAATAAGTTTGAAAATTATGAAAATAGACACTTACTCCGCATAAAACAGTTGTGACAACTACAGAATAACACTTTCATGTCTGTACAATATGAGAACAATGCTCAACAGCAGACTATGGAGGAGTAGTTATTGACTTATCTGCAGGGACACAGCTGGCTGCGACGTGGGAAGTGTTGAGTCATCACAAGGGAAGCCCAGCATGCGGCAAGTGGCTGCAATCTGACTGAGACTCACTGTATGTCATTCTTTTACCGATCTGTTAAAAATCTCTTAATCTATCAGTTTCACTTCTATCTTCATTATTGGCCTGCCTCCATCAAGACTGTTTTCTATACATCCCAGACTTCTTTTTAAACTGGATCACTTCTCCCAGAAGTTGGTGGCATATACAGAGTGTAACAAAAACAGCTTATAATGGTTGGTCCCGGATTTCCACTGTATATATAATAATAAAAATATATTGTAATACACTTTATCTACAATAGATTCACTTAATACGTAATTGCACAAAGTTTCGGTTCAGCCCTCAAACCTTCCTCGGGTGAATCACTGCTAAAAACTTTGTGTGAGTCACCTGAGGAAGGTTTGGGGGCTGAACCGAAACATCGTGCAATTACGTATTAAGTGAATCCATTGTAGATAAAGTGTATTACAATATATTTTTATTATTATTGTAAAAAGAAAGGTAGGTCAAAATTTTGGGGAAACATTCCTTGCATACAAAGGGCGAAATTATGTTATACGAACATGGGTTTGAAAATGCCTAATTTCCTCATTGGAGCCCTTTGTCTACAACTCTGGCCCGGCATTATTGGTGACTGTTTGGTGGGACTGTATGAACTGCCACATCGTCTCATTGAATGAAGGTACAGAGCATTCTTAAAAACAAATTAAGTTACCTGTCCTGTTGGATGTGCCTATACGAATATCAAGAGACATGTACTTCATGCACGATGGAGCTCCTGCTCATTTCAGCTGTCAGTTTCTGAATAGATGATTCCATGATAAATGGATAGGAAGAGGTGGACCAATTCCTTGCCTCCACGCTCGCCTGACTTGAATCCACTAGGTTCATTTAAAAACTCTTGTGTATGCAACACCGGTACAAGATGTAGAGAGTCTCTGTGCTTGTATTCTGCAAGGCTGCTAGATAATATGAGATACTCCAGGGATCATCATCGTATCAGGGAGTCCATGTGATGGCGGGTTGATTTGAAATTTTCATTTGATGTTCTACTTTTGAGTACCATTTCATATGATTTTCTATTTTCGAGTATTCTGCTAAATGGTGCAGGTGTAAAGAAAGAGCGCTAACAAGGAAATAAAGCATTTTTCGAACCCAAGTTTATATAACATAATTTCACCCTGACCAAGCAAGGTGGCTGAGATGGTAACGTCTTGGGCTTGCATTCAGGAGGTCTCAGGTTCAAATCCCGTGACCAACCAATTTGTCACGAGTTTTTTCATGTTTCCCCAGTCGTAAAGGTAAATGTCGAATTGAATATTTAACTACCATGAATCATCCTCACCATTTCATCCTCTATCGCATCCATTCAAATTGACAATTAACAATCAATAGTTCCATTGTCTAACCTACTGTATAGACATAGATCCCGAACTCCTGATATGGCCTCATAGCTAAAAGGAGTATAAACACAACTCAATAAAAAAAATAAAAAAATCACCCTCTATATGCAAGGAATGTTTCCGCAAAGTTTTGGACTACCTTCTGGTTACACGCTGTAGAATGGTCTGATACAATTATACCAATCAAAAAAATTATTAATATATAAATAGATTTACTGGTAACAGATTTAAAATACATTGTCAAGATCAAGTTTTTGAGGAATATACAATTTATAACACAATTTTAAAGATTCGGGCACAATCTTGTGACCATTTCTGTTGTAGCTTCTACAGTCAAATGCTATCTACTCATAACAGCCCCAGTTCATGCTAGAATTTCCAGCAATGTGTCTACTTAGTCCCACCAAGACATTTACTCCACATAAAACATAACTTATGCACGATAATATTTCCAAGGACAAGGGTATTGGTTTACCTTTTGTTTCAGAAAATGAAGATGATCTTTAAGGGATGGAGAATCTGAATGTCCATTTGGATAACCAGCCACACATATTGTAAAAGTGCTGCCAAACTGTTTTCGAATGAAGGTCACCAGCTCTTCAGCATATCTGAATCCATCTTCTACTTCACTATGCAATCCCCTGTCTAAAAATGGTATAATTAGCAACATGATCAGGATTTTATTTACTAGGTATTTTTTCAAAATTCAAAAACACAATGTACCTGAATGAGCAATCGCTCCTGCTCGGATTAGTTTCAGAAACAAATACATACATTGGAAAGATAGCTAACAGCAGCGGGAATAGTGTGCAGAACCAGTTGTGTACGTAAACAAACGTTAACGTTTAAATTGAGACACGTTGAATTGCTGTGCGATATATTTTAGTAATGTAATGTGCTGAAATGGATCCGTCAGAAACCGTAAGGTAGATACGGATCCATCTCTAAAGTGGAAATTTGGGCTATGTAAAGTTGTTGTTTAGAACAAATAAATTCATTCATTCATTCATTCATACATTGGAAAGATAGTTTCAGAGAAGCGTAAGATAATGCAAGTATAAAAACAATGTAGAGACAAGAGACAATCAAAATTAAACACATGGAAAAATAATGTATCACTTAGGGTAAGAAATAAGTAGTATAGAAGACTGAAGGGGAAAAACTATGTATCAATGTCATTATGGCAGAAATCACTAACTACAAAAAAGACCATTTTGAATTACATATACTAGCTACTATATTGCCGAAATGATGCTTTATAGGCAGGTAGAACTCACTAATTAATATCCCAAAACATTAAGAAGACTGGAAGCAGTAGAAATTAAATTCTTACAACATGTGGCAGGACAAGCTAAAAGATGAGGATATCTGCAAAAAATTACAAATAGTGAAGTAACTAAAATAGATGAAAATGATTTGAACACATCAGCAGAATGAATAAAGAAAGGTTGCCTCATATGATTCTAAATTATAACCCTCAAGGACATCGAAGCCGAGGACAACCAGTAAATAGATGGTGCCAGCAACTATAAGGAGGCGAAATAGATAAGAAACGGTGTAACCCATGAAAGTAGATTTGACGAAATTCATTTTATATTTTCTACAGATAATGTCCAAAACATCAGTTCTGAAAGACATGATGCAGTTTAACCAATACAGTCAAGGTAACTGAAATTTTAAAACCTATAGCTGATGCTAATCATATTGAATGTATGAATACAGTGATAGCTGCTTAATGTAATTGCAGATCATTTTATCAATTGGGTAATGTTATCACTTTTATGGAGTCTCATATGGATTAATACCCTTACATTGAAAAAATGCTGCTTATTGTGATCAAAGATTCGGTTTATGTTATGTTCCTTTTTGTGGCTTTATTTCCAATTACTGTAACTTATGTCTTTCAAAATTATTTTAAGAGTTTTGTTTCTAACTCAACTGTATTGTGTTGTATTGGAAGTTAGGATAGTGTTCCCAGCTCACAGCATGACCTGTTCGAGGGGGCCATTTGGTGTTTCTCAACTTTCTCTTTTAAGCAATAAAACATGATTCACCCCTCAGTTTAGCTGTTGTTTCTGATTTAAGAAGAAAACAATGTTGGCATGCAATGATGGCTAGTATAAAATGAAAAGACTTGAACAGACAGGCATTACATGTTTTGGAAAGTGGTGTTCACCACAAGTCAGTAAACTTCCAAAAACACTATGAGTATGAAATATTGGTTTATGAACTTCAAAGGGAAAATAGAAACAATTAAAAACTTTTTATTGATTGCAAAAATAGTTGCTTGAAATCTAATACTGCATTATGAGTGGTTCAATGATTCTCAGTTACATGTTATTTTATGAATAAATATTTTTAATTCTGTTTTTGAAGTGAATTATCTTATACTGTATATGTATAAATAACCTTTGATTAATTCTTTCGGTTAGGCCTACTGATATCAATCGGGTAATATCATCAGATTAGCTATGTCCCAAATTGATCACAATAAGTAGCGTGCACTGTACCTGAGTGCTCCAACCTCATGGAGCTCTATAGAATTACTCATGCTGTTGATAAAATAAATGTGAGAACAGTACCTCCACGCAGAGCAAAGATGTTGCGGATGTTCAAAGCCTTTGCTTTCTGCAGAATTTCCAGAATTTGTTGTTTATTAAGTCCGGCTGTAGACAAGTGAAGCAGTATGGACTCCCTATCAGGCAAAGCAGTTGCAAGTCTGAGGGCAGGTGGTTCCTCTGTGGCTGATTCCAGGTGCCAGGAAATTGAAGTGAAGATGGGTCTGCATGTGTCTCGCAAAACACCAATCCTAAGTTTTAAAAAGTGATTTGAAACAATGACTTTCTCTACTCTAAGCATAGATTGTACCAAATTTTCCAGTTCACACTAACCTTCTGAGCACAATGTAGAAATAGTATATTGCGATACAAGTGCCGTAAGTGGTGCTTACGGATCGAGGAAAGAGTTTTTTCAATTTCCGAGATGTGTTATGCGCTTATGGCACGAGCATTGCATGCTATTTTTTGCACGATGATTATTTATATAAATTTATTTATATTAATTGAGATATTAGCTGAAAATATTATGTATGTAGGCCTACACTATTGAAGATGGATGTTATATTTCAGAAAGTGATTCGCATGTGTTTGTTGTTATGGGAACCGAATATTTGTAAATAAGTATGGAGGAATTTCTTTAAATAATTGTACAAATTGTAGTATTACGATAAATATATCAAAATAAAGGCACAATGATTATTTATATCAATTTAATTATATTAATTGTGATATTACCTGAAAATATTATGTATATACATTCTTGAAGATAGATGTTTATTTCAGAAAGTGATTCGGATGTGTTTGTTGTTATGCGAACCGAATATTTGTCATGGGGGGCCTTGTCCATAAAGGCTTGTATTATGAGGTGTGGCGTAAGTAAATTCACAACAGCACAGAAACTCTTACCGCACATAGCAACAAGATTGCTATGCGGGAATGTCAATTTACGATCCACGGCAACACATAACAACAAGATTGCTATGCGGGAATGTCAACTTACGACCCATGGCAACAACATTCGTAAGTACCACTAATTAGTTAAGGAGTGCAAAAATACTATAAAGCAGACTGTGTGGGGTATTTTTTTTGTTTCTTTGGTACTTTAATGTAATGTATTAAGTATATCTAAACCTCAAGACATAAAGTGCATGAAAATGTAAGTTGCACTGTTCAGGAATGACAAATAAAACTGCATTGTTAAAAAAACATTTCATTACCAAAATTGATTACCACCCATGGAAAAGGTTCCATCTGGCACTGTGAAGCAAACTCTGACTAGTTCAGTTGGTAGAGTGGCGGCAAGGATAGCCGAAGGTCCTGGGTTCGAGTCCAGTGTCAAAGGAATTGTGTAGCACAGAATGTGCATTGCTACTAGGGTAAAACTAGGTTGAAGATTATTTTTAGAGTGTTTAATGAATATACAAGTAAAAAATAAAATAAAGGATTTTAAAGAAATGTTTGCTTCTCTCTATCCATGAGAATCTGTGACCATAAACTTAAAAAAAGAACAATCAAATAAAATGAAGTTTCATATGCAATTTTTTTTACTTTTCAAGGATGTATTAACATCTTTTGCCACAATTATTAGTTTAGTACCTACCAGGGGAAGTAGGTGAAGTGGCACTTCAATATTTTTACCTTACTAGACTTATTTTTAAAGTATATTTTCCTTATCACATATGTTGGTTTTTACTTGAAATGTATTTCCCTGTTATTGTAGTGTGCTGTGGCAGTAAGCGCGAAACCAGGCTGGTCGGCTTTGTGAAGACAGAGTAGTTTCTGTTCGTGCTCTTCTACTTCCAGACTGCATTGTCATGTGTTGTAGCAGCAAGCAGCATGGTCAGGCCGGCCGGCTTGGTGAAGAACAGCACTCTCATCTCACTCTCCCACTTACAGGGAGGAGCTTACCTGGATGGCTGGATATGGCACCCCCTAGATGGCCTAGACAGTGTTATGGGTGGTTACTGAGACAACCATGACATCATCCACTTTACTTGTCTTTGGAGAGAGCTTGAAGTGAAGTAGACAATTTTTTTACTCTCGCTTCTTCCAGCATGAGTAGCTGGTTGAGCTTGCGCCCTTCTTTATTGGGTTCAGTGCTCTTTGACGATTTAAATATGAATCCTGCTTATGATGTGGTGTGTATAACATTCGAAATAGGGTACCTTTTTCACATTGGAAAGATGAAGGTAAAAAGAAAGTTTTAAATTGTATAAGCATGTGTACCTTATATTCTTTTCTAACCTAATTTCCCAACCACGAGCCGCTATTGGTAGCTATATTATTTCTTTTTTAGTATTATAATTTTTTTGTGAATTTCTCAGCATAATAATTTGTTTGAAGGTGGAATATTTACTACAAATATAGACACTAACAGCAACTTTTCCATGAAAATATTTGGAAGAATGGAGTTTAGATGACCCAATATGGGCAGTTTTCCCCAAATACTATTTATAAAATTTATAAAAGATATGTGGCGATATTTTTTCACTGTATGAAATATACTTTTTAATGCAAAGAACTGGAAGGTCACATTATTCATAAATGAATTTTAAGGTTTAGAGTTAATGAGATCAACCAATTTTAATCCAGAAACTAAGATTCGGTTGTTGTTTCTTCAACTTCAAAGTCTTGAAAACTAACAACTTCCCTAATGAATTAAAGAATGAAAACAGTTAATAAATATCTGAGGAGACAGAAACTAATTTTGTTACATAAAGTCAAAAGAATTAATCAAGAATAAGAGTAACTTTTATTATTTTGGGAACATACCTTCTCACCAAATCATCACAGCTGTCATCTCGAGGAGGACTAACTTCAATAGAGCAGAAAGGCTGACCAGAGGAAATCTTGGCAAGCATGATGTTATCTTCCAACTGACTTTGCTCAGCTGTCTTCATACATTAACAAACATACCACTATAAACACTGATAAGCATGTAATAAACGGTATCTTTTAAAAGTACTTAACAAGAGTGATACATTGTCTGGGGGCAAAGGTGCAGTCAAATGTATTACTCCTTTACTCCATAACTGTACTTAATTAACCCACATGGGACAATTTTGTTATCAATTTCATTTTTATATTATGAAGTTTATGAAAGTGAAAAAAATTAAAACCCTATAAAAAAGTAATCTAAACAATCTAAATTTTTCCAGAAAAAAACTTAGATCCTTAGTAATGGAAGTTATCAACTAAAGGCAGTAAACAGAAACACGAAATAACTATTTTAACAACCAATTTGATTTGTGCATAGTCTACATGACATAAACCTATGATGACAATGATGATGATGTATGTTCTGTCTGAAGGCAGGTACAGACCAGGAACAAAGTCATGGGATGATGACTATGACTCGTCCAAGGCTCTTTTAGGCAAGTTTAATTTGCCATTGCCTCTCGCGGGATGGGGATTTAAGTGCAACACAACACCCAGTCTTGAACCCAGAATGGAAATTTTCCACTACTGAAAAATCCCCAACTTGGCTAGAATCAAACCCGGGCCAACAAAGCGGAAGGCACTTAAGCTACCAATTCCCTTATGGTAATGTATATTTGCAATGTAATATTTACTTTAAAAAATGAAAGAGGAAAACATTAACAATCCTTCCCTTTATAAATATATGAAGATTTTCTACATAAAACTCACAAAATGTGAGTGTATTATCATATAATTTTTTTTCCCATCTAGGGATCTTTTTTTTATATTTTTAAAGTAATCTTATATATCAACTGGTATTTTGTAAACATGGAGATAAGATAAGCATTAAACTTGCTAATATTATTTCTTTAAACATAATGTGTTGCATAACTAACAGGTGGATTGAATTTTATCTCTGACAAATTATCCCTTAAGCTCCTAATTAGTGACGTAGCTCTTGCACAGTTTTTATGATTCCAGGGCAAATTACTTCAAAAAGTGCCTTCTCACTTTCAGTTTTATCAAGTTACATCTGTTTCACCAGTTTAGATATACACTATTTACATGGTAAATAACTGTAATTTCTCAAAATATTTATATTTCAGAAGCAAAAATTCCTTTAAAACAGGGTTAATTTTAAGCAGGAATTAAATTCATTATTGTTGTAGTAAGTATTTAAAGACTTGAAATTTCATTCCTTAAAAATTGTAATTCCTTAAAAGTGGTATTTAATTGTTTTAACATTTTTAGAAAATGGATTCATCAATTTCAGGGCTATAAAATTCCAGAAGTGAACTGCTACTGCTGATTTTTCAAAATGGTGATAAAATAATGAATTTCTTAATTTTACTGTCACATCTAATTACATTGTTTCCTGTCTGATATGAATTAATGATAAAATGCAAAATCATTTTTAAAAAGTAAAATGTATGGTAAAATGCCAATCACAAGGAGATGGTATTCCAGGTATGCCAAAACACATCCTCAAATTTCCTACAGGTGTAGGCCATCTGAAATGGATTAGTACCCAGTAATCAGCTGGAATTTGAACTGCAGGGCCATTAAATCAAAACTAGAAGTTGGATGTTTCTAGTTACATGAACGCCTGGTGACCAGTCATGAAATATAATCTTCTGCTCTTGCTGTAATGCAGCATCCACAACTGCAACGACCAAAGAGATGAATTACTTTGTGTTTCCATGACTAATCATTAGTCAACATGAGTTTTCTATTGAAACGTTCAAATTATACAAAAAAGAATTTTCCTGATAAAACATTAATAGTGTTTTGAGCAATATCAGAAACAAATAATATAACACAGAAAATGTATCAATTAAATTTTTTGAAACTTAAAAAAAATATATTGATATATCTGTGAAATCAGCAGTGGCGGCTCGTGACCAAATATCCAGGGTAGGCAAACTAGAGATTACAGAATAAATTAACCTGAAAATCTGCCATGTTCAGTTTAGCTTAATTCACTTCAAAATTAAATAGCTGCGCCAATCTCACATAACATCTAATTACATCATACAAGAATTCCTCTTTTACCAGTTGATTTAGAAGATTACGTTCAATAAACGTTGTGGTTAATGCTGTAAATCAAGGTGATTTGTAAATATGATTTCACCGTTTTGAAGCGAGAAGAGCTCCTTTCACACCTCATCTTGTTGCTGGTATTGTTGCTAGTTCTTCATATATGCATTTGTTTGGTCCATTTTGTATGTGAAAGTTTTCTATAACTTCTCCCAGTGATGTCGCAGATCATCATCGTAACTAAAGACGCAAGTTGTGAACTCATTGTAATTCCCGCTGTTTAGTGGCGACTCAGAACGGAATGGGTAGTTCCTGCTTACCCAACAATACCGTGACATCGATTTAAATTTAATATATTATATATGATATCTAACGGCAAATTTTCCTATGCTCAAACCTACAGCATTGAGCCTTTGTAAAGTTATAGGCTACTTTCAGACAGTTTCGTGAAGGAACAGGGGCTATCCGTGCGTTCTTTCTTAAAAGGGCTATATAAGCGCTTCAACCTCGCTGCAGCAATTCCGCAGCAGAGTTACGTTCCTTTAAAATATGCACGGTAGTCTTCGTAAATATATCGGCTAGGTTCGGAACATTCGGATGGGGGTAGGCAGAATTTGTATTAGCTGGCCAGGGCAGTTTATGCATGCGCTGGGCACGGACATTTTACACAGATAGCTTGCTACGGAGCCCATCTCAGAACTCAGGAAGACAGGCACTTTCCAAATCTGCCTACCTCATGACGTCATTCAAACGAAGTAATGCAGGGAGCACTGCCTGGGCGGGACTTTCAAATTACTGTGGGCTAGCTAATTGAATTATTTCACACGTAACATAAAGGCAGCTGTTCAACATATTACGAAATAAAATATTAAATGCTATATGGTATATCAAAATGCCAGTTGGAAAACGTTTTGAAGAAGAAAAAATACGCATATGAAGTTTTAATGTATGAGGGTAGGCTCTGCCTACCCTGAGGAGCCGCCACTGGAAATCAGGGGCTTATGTTTCTAGCTTCAATGTAAATAAATCCTATTGCATCTGTTTCACCAATTTAGAAATACACTATTACATGGTAATTGTAAATTACCAAGCGAGGTGGCTGAGAGCTTTCGGGATGTCCCAGGTTCAAATCCCATGGCCGGCCAATTTGACATAGGTTTTTTCATGATTTCCTTGACCGTGAAGTCAAATGTGGAATTGGATATATGCATACCATGAATCATCCTCGCTTTTTCATCTTGTATCATTTAAATTAATATCAGTTGAAATTTACTCCATAAAATACACCAATAGAATATAATTAACAATTAATAGTTCCATGGCCTATGTATAAACACAGATCCTGAACTCCTGATATGGCCTCGAAGCTGAATTAAAAAAAAAAAAAAAATTGTATAAAACATTTATTCCTCAGAAGCAGGATTTCCATTAAAACAGGGTTCCTTATAAGTTTACTTCTGGTTTCGCATGTAATGAGCAGTTTGAAATACAGTATTTTACTAGTCAGTTCACTTTGTACCCAAGAACTAGAAACAAAACTAGCCAATGCTGTCAGCTTGTATACACTCACCACATAAAGATCTCACATTTAACTTAAAATTCTATCCCTTCTGGACAAAACAAGCACTAACAGATTCCATGAACCATTCCCCCCCTCCCATTTTTCCCAATCTGCATGAATTTCATTGCCTTGCATTTGACTCCTGATATTTATAATGCTTTCTCCCAGCTGGAAGATTTACTTGTCTACACAATAATTCAAGTTTGGTTTCAACATTATCTTGCGAACCATCCCTTGTTAGTATCCAAATTGATGATATTTCCACATTAAAATTGAAACACGAAACCTATGATTTCAGAAAACAAAATCTATATCCCCAGCAATGAGTTAATGTACTTGTGATTGTAAGTCCAAACATTTGGGTCACCATTGCTTTATTCAGGCTGGGTGGCACAGTCTGTACACCACTGACTTTCTGTGTCCAAAGTTGCTGGTTCGATCCTGGTTCAGGATTTATATGTGAATCATCATTTATATGTGAATAAATGTGACAGACCCATTCCTTTAGATTTACAGGCATATAAAAGAACTCCTGTAGAAAAAAATTCCAGCACACCGCCAATGATCACTGATGTAAGTTGCAGTACACTCCAGTCATTAAGCAACCATGAAACCAACCAACCATTGCTATAAACATGTATTAAAGTATATAAATTATAAATAATGACAAAACTATATCGTGCAGACTTTTAAACTGATAAAATTTTTTTATGCAGAATGATAACCTTACCTTTCTAGGAATATTTCAAGAAAAATTCTATGTTGTAGCGGAAAAGGGAAGGTAGAAGCAACAACTTTCACTAGCCATCATGTCAGTCTGTGAGTTAGCCTTCCACCCAAGACAAGGCATATAACTTGCTCTGAAACTCCACTTGTTATTTATAGTGACTAAGGTGACTGGCATTGGTTATTTTCAGCCACTATGTAAAGATGTAAAGATGGGCATTAATTTGGAAAATCAGATGCATCAACATTAACAGACATCATCTAACTGGTGTATCCTGGGAGTCATTTATCTTTCATTAAATGCAAAACTGAATGCACAATTTCCTTATTTATTATCTTTATGCATAAATAAGCAGCTTAAACAGCTACTTCAAGTCTCAGTAAATCAACTAATAATATCAAATTAAAAATATATTGGAAGTTTACACAGTGAAGCTATATAATGTAGAATATAATATTCAGTTGGGTCTAGCATGTATACTTCACTTCTTGTATAAATACCTGAACTAGTTTCGAAGACCATCATCATTCATAATCGTCACATTAATACCAACTGCTGGCTGGACGTTTGTGTTGCCCTCTCGGGGGAGTTTGCTGCATTTGGCGATAAGAAATTCATCAATTGGAGTGTCAAAGTTCATGAGGTGTTCTTTATGTTTGTGGATGAATATCCTTACTCAAACCAAAAGTTCCTTGTGATCTTCGACACATTTACTTAATTTTTGGATCCCGATTGATGTTTTGACCTACATTCCAAAAGTGGGCCACTACTACAGATTTGTCTTTATTTCCGTGTTTAAGATGTCTCACGGAAATACAGACGAATCTGCAGTAGCAGCCCACTTTTGGAATGAAGGTCATGACATCAATCGGGATCCAAAATTAATTAAATGTGTCGAAGGTCACAAGGAACTTTTGGTTTGAGTGAGGATATTCATCCACAAACATAAAGAACACCTTCGACACTCCAACAGATGAACTTCTCATTGCCAAATGCAGTAAACTTCCCCAAGAGGGCAATACAAACGTCCAGCCGGCAGTTGGTGTTAATCTGATGATTATGAATGACGATGGTCTTTGAAACAAGTTCAGGTATTTATAAAAAAGTGAGGTATACATGCTAGATCCAACTCAATATTATATACTGTATAATAATATCAAGTCGTAGATACAAGTAATGTGCTAGAGTGAGAAAGATTTACTTAGATGAGTTTCTAAATTCATTGGACTGATGAATGATGGATTCCACCAACTGGAAGGCTGGATTTCGCAATTTTTCTCGATGGATTCATGATGACTGATGAATTTAAAAACCAATTGTTGACCAAACCAATGTTTTTTGGGACCGCCAATATGGTAACTACATACAAAATTGTAAAATATTAGCGATTGTATTATTGGTAACTCTGGTTTATTTTCCCACCTAAAAACGTATAGGCCTGATGATCGATTTGCATTTACATTAAATACAATGGAAACTCATTATAATAATGATATATTAAATAAAACAAACAAACAAAAGTGAGATCTACATTAAATTAACATTTTATCGCAAAGACAGACTCGTCAGTATTTATTAGATAAAATTGGTTTATAACAGTAGGATATTTACTGTTTTCAAATTGACCCGAAATTAGTAATAGGCCTATTATTTTATATGGTCTATATTTTATCATTTTAACAATTTCAACAAAAACCTAAATAACTTAAGTGTGACTTAAAATGCATGCCATTATAAGAATTTACTATGACTGCAAACTAATATACTGTCTTTGCTTCTTTCTCTTTCAGTTTTAGCCCTTTATGAGAAATTGGATAACGACTCCCCAAAAATAAGTTTAACTACTAATTATGTGTCTGTAATTTAGTCTACGTTATGTAGTTATGAATCTTATATGCGCTGTCTCCATTACATAAATTTGAATTGTCAATTCGTCATAATGGCGGTGATTCATCTGATCCATCAGGTGTTCAAGTACGATGGAACCAATGCCAGTCGATGGAAACCAGCGCAAATTCATCTGAACTCAGAGAACGCTTTGATGGATAGCCGATGGATTCCATCCATGAAATTAAAAACGCTCTGATGAAAGTTCGATGCCATCGGATAGATCCATTGATGAATTTAGAAACTTGCCTCTTGTTTACTTTAGGGCTGGTTCTAGGACAGACAATACCTACCCAGCCCATTGTCTAAAACATTTCCATGCCAATCATAAGTCAAAATATTACAGCAGGTAATTTCTAACCCAATGCACTCAGCCTCAGAAGTATTGGACAATGATTTTAGGACACTGTACATTATTTTCAAGATCTTCTAATTGAATAGAAGAGCTTGAAAATACACCTTAATAAGTACACTATAGTATATCAAAATATATTTACAACATTACTGAATATGTACAATAAACAAGTTAATGAAATTCAAAGACATTACACGTTGAAAATCTTTTGAATGACAGAGTAAAGCCTTTTATCAGAATACGTCATACTGCTATGATTTAGTTTAGGTACTTTATATCAACTTGACCTGACCACTTAAACAGTAATGGGGACAAAGGATCAAAGGACACTAACTTGAACGCAATGCAGTTAATACGGTTTTGCAATACATCTTCAGCAGTGAACCATAATTAACATAGGTGATGAATGCATTTTAAATTATGAGCAATATGGACAAAAAATATTTATTTATGGGAAATGCAAAAGCGCATGGAGTTGTACTTAAAATAATTATTTTACAAATAAAATGAAAATTAATGAAGCTTGAAATGATTTAGAATATATGAACAGTCTGTGTTTGCTGTAATAGCTATGGAGCCGAGAGCTGATCAGACTCATTGTGATTTTAACACTTAAAAGATTCACTTGGGTTTAGTTCCATAAATGGTGCCATAGTACAGTGCGCCCGAGAATAGTCTCCGCAGCAGCTACTTGTTGGAGAGTCAGCTAGCTGCAGCAGTTAAGTTGGCACTCACCACAGCCGATCATTGCAGGGGCTGGAAGTGCTGTCACAATATTCAATCTAAATGCTTGCACACTGCAATATGTACTGATTAGTAATTAGACAATGCACCCATTGATAAAGTGACAATGACCTCTGCCTGCCTGCATACACAGCTGGCGGTTTGTTTTTATAAAAGCTAGTGTTGCCAACGTAACTGCTGCAGCTAGCCCTCTCTCCAGCAAATAGCAACTGCGGAGACTGTTCTCGGGCGCACTGTATAAGAAGGCAGTACATATAAACAAAACCTTTAAATCGTGCATGTCATGGTCCCAATTAACACGGATAATTGGAATTTTTTGTATTTCAACAATGTCTCAAAATGTTTTCTTTTTTGTGGCTGCGCCCACCGCACGAGTAATGCATAGCGCATGCACGGTAACTATATACGGCTAGATAAACCACAATGGAAACAATGTTAACTAGAATTGAAGGAAGTGAGGCATTCCTTGATGGAACCTGTTCCTTGGATGAGGGGACATTTCACATTTTGGGAAAACTGCATAGGCACAATTACTGAATATGGCGAACAGAACACCCGCATAGAGTTCACGAGTACCTGCAAGCCTCATAGCCTACCATCTATCAGAAAAGGTAAGAACACGCTGATGTTTGAGAGTTGTCGGAGTCATCAATTATGAGATATTCTAAAAACCCAAAACTTAAACATTTAAGTATGGTCGAAAAAAATTCTTATGCAACTTACCTATAATGATCATTAAGATACATACTCATGTCATAATGAATGTCATTATAGGCTGGTTGCATAATGTACAATTCCACTTTTAAATAACAAAATAATACAGTATGCTGTACTGTGTCTTGTTAAAATACGAGCTTCATGATCATAGCTTCTTCCTTCATTTTCCTAAGGCTTACCTTGATGGACAAGGTACATTCCAAAACTCAAGTGACAATATATGCAAAGCAATATGAAGACCTTTCTCTGCACAAAATCTATATGACTGAGAAGAGTAGGACGATCTTGAGTTATGCAGTTTGTACAGAGGGATGACACCAATGAAATAACATACAGTCCACGGCAAAATGTTCAGTCACTGTCTGGAGCTTCTTCAGGAGTAATGGTGCTTTTCTTCAGTGTCTTATGTAATGGACCTGAAACAGAATAGTCAGAGAATTCACGTACCAATAAAAAACATATAGGCCTATTTAAATTCCATAGTACCTTGCTATGAGTACCTAAGTCTACTTAAAAGATTTACAAAGAGTGAACATACAAATTTTGTTACTAACAGATTATCATGAAGCCTTAAAGCATAAGAAAATAAATAGCAGACAAAACAAAATTTAAAAAAAGGGTAGTTACGAAAATATACAACTCAATCAAAGAATTCTTTGAAGTTGAGATTATTATAAGATTACGTTCATTAGCTCTTAAGCTGAATTTATATTAGGTTTGTTCGCAAAGCAGATCCGTGACTGCTTGAGAATTTGTTGTACTGCGCATGTCCAGTCTGTAACTTACCTGTGATTTGCACTTTGCGAATGGTTACAAGAATTTGGAATCAATAGTTTCTGCGTTTAATCGATATGGTATGCAAACAAAATATATATTTCCCTTTAACATGTTATACATGATATAAATATTGGCAATATAAACTATATTTTGGGAAACTTTTAATTATCTTCCATTATTCATACATATAAGTAGCATATGCTTATAAATCTGGTGCAATGTTATTGGAGGGAGGAGTCAGGCGCGTGAAAATAGGTTACTGCGCATGTCTCTGATAACAATTCATGGTAGAGCCTGCAAACTTTTCTTATAGTACAGAAACTGTCCGTGAGAACACAGTGAACAGAAGACTGAATCAGAATCGCTTTGCAAACGCGTGAGCAGAAAGAGCGCATGCACGAACAATGTGTTCCTGGTTTCTGACTGCTTTGCGAACAAACCTATTTTAATAATATAAGCATTTATCACAGAAAGTCATTAGTGGGTTATAAGTTCAAAATGATGTAGGAAAATTTCAATGGGGCACCGGTAGCTCATTTTAATTAATGAAATTTTAGTACACAGTTAAATATCTTCATATTTTAAGATAAAGCATTAATCTATTATGCTTATTTCTTGGCCTTAATGCAATTTTGGCGGCAATGCATATGTACATCAGTAACAGTGAAAAGGTTAAAGATTAGCAAATGGGAATGAATCCAGATATTCAGGTACTCCAGGCACTCATTAATAGCATAATATAGCATAAGTCATATTAATAGGAATTATTTAGTGTCATATTCTCAGTTTTTTTTTTTGCAATCACGATTTACCACTAACTTAACTTCTATTCACTTTTATATCACATATCAAATTGAATGGCTATTATAGTAACTATTTTGTAAGAAATTTACCACCTCAAGTCGAAAAATGTAACAAACTTTGTGGCTAAAAACTTACGGAACAATTTAACATTTACTGTACTTTAAAATATATAAATTTTTGACCATCTGCAAGGTCTCTTGGTTAGCGTCACTGGCTACAGATCCATAGGCATGAGATCAATTCCCAGCATCTCCTTGAATTCTTCTGAGGTAGGGATATCCAGAATGGGGTGCACTCAGCCTCGTAATTCAATCTGATGAGTTACTTGATTAAGAAGTAACAACTCCAGTTGTGGAAACCATCTTAACAGCCATGGGTGTTGGCATGCTGACCACACACCCCTCAATTGTGTTATTTGCCTACGGTAGATGACTCAGCTGTCAGATGGTAGGCCTAGTCCCGTAAGGGATGCAGTTTTAGTATAAATTTTCAACATAATATACAGAGTGTATACATAATTAATAGCACAAACCAAAATGGTTGAAAGTATACGATAACAGAAGCAAAAAAAGTTCCAGAAAACATGGGTCCTCAAACAAGTTTGTTTGAGAGGTTTATTATTGCAAATGTGTGGTTATGAGCCACCACTGACATCCTTAGTTTGCTTCACTCGTTGCGCACTTTGAAGCAGTCCGCAATGTGCTCTAGATTACAAAACTGAACATTGGCACAAGGTGGAGTTGTAATCAAACCATACACGACAGACAATGGGTACAGTAAATAATCAAAGCAGTCAGATCACTCGTCTGAACAGTGTCAGGTGTGCTGAACTCTATGTAGTCAAAATGAAACCATACAGTAACAGCAAAGAACTGTATGTCTTTTCAAGAATTCTGAGATAATCCGGGGGGATGTTTGAAAGAATTCAAAACTCACTGCAGAGATGAGTGCAGTATTGCATCCAGGTGCAAGGACGACACTTTGAACACCTCCTTTAATAGGAAGAGTGTACAGTATTAATAACATATAACATACTAACGTAGAACTGTATTCCTTATGAATTTAAGTTATGAGAGAGTTGTGAGGCAACTTAGAATGGCAATTACATGAAAAGTGTACTTTTAAAATTCATTTGTACTAATTATGACTATGTTTCTTAATGAAGTCATTGGCGGCTTATAACCACACATTCGCAATTCTAAATCTAGCAAATGGCTTGTTTGCAGACCCATGTTTACTGGAACTTTTTGCTTTTATTATTGTATACTTTCAACTGTTGATTTGTGCTATTAATTATGATACACGCTGTATATTTTCCTTATATATTTGCATACTGTTTTAAAATAAGGTACACAACTCAATTCTTTAACCCTTTCACTGCTATATATTTCCATCAGCGCACATCACTGCTGATAGTGCTATTGACACATATATACGATGCACCACTCTGCATGCCTATAGACAAAAAAAATTCTCCGTGAGAGTGATTCAAAGTGTGTGAGTGTAAAGTATCACCTGTTGTCTACATCCTGACACCATCAGTTCCTTGTTCCCTGCCTTGAGCTGTCATCTGTAGCTAAATATTTCAGGCGATGTATTGAATCACCTATTAAAATGCATTATAACATCGTGTTGTGATGACACGAAGGTATCCCCAGAAATGTATAAATCAGTCTAAACTTCAAGAA
This sequence comes from Ectobius pallidus, assembly GCA_964059195.1. Lineage (NCBI taxonomy): Eukaryota > Metazoa > Arthropoda > Insecta > Blattodea > Ectobiidae > Ectobius > Ectobius pallidus. The sequence continues at coordinate 42,808,421 of CAXKWD010000002.1, read as the reverse complement.
ATACATGCTGCGCTCTTGCTTCAGAGGAAACTGACAAATTATTCACAACAGCTTGTTTATTTACGATTACAAAAGAAATTTGCAAATTAATTCAGCACCACCAATTTCACAATGTCACCAGTACAAGGGTTAACTATTTAAGACTATTCCATTCCTACATCACATGTTTGATATTGACGAATAACATTTAGCAATTCCTTTAATATTGACCAATAACGATTGTTTATCTTATAATATGTTTCCTAGGGTCGCTTGGATGCAATTTTATCTGATAAAACATCAGCTCGTTTAATGGACACATAAGGCATCAATGTGTAGCAATTAATACTGCAAGTGAACAGAATGAAAACACATTATTTTATGCAAAATAATCTGTATGGAAATTGAAATAATATAAATGTACATTGATTAAAAACACAATTTTGTTTTGCTGCAACCAAGTATGTGCGCTTTTACTGCATTCTGATGTTAGCAATCCATGATGATGCTCCCATCTTGTGGCATGCACTATTGGTAGCATTGATAACTTGGAATCTTTTCATTGACTGTTCATTCATTTAGTATGCCTTGATCTCACAGTTAACAGGATACTGACAACAAAGTAAGAAAATAATAATTATTTACAAAATCTGTTATATTTTATTCATGGAATGGTCTTAATAAATCCTACTCAAGATTACAATTTCATCACATAAATTTGCTCAAACTTCATTCTTGCAAATATATCAATAAACTAGTAATCTCTCATGGGATTACCTATGATAAAATTTAAAGAAGTTAATAAAATCTAAAGTCTTCAGCTCCCCAGGAAACTGTCTCAAACAACAAACTGAACAGAGGACATACCTTCTCCATAGTTTTCTGCTGTTCTCTTTCTGATGTCCTCTACACTGTCTTCAGTTGTAGCCCATTCAAGCACAAGGCGACGACCATAGAAATGTGTGCTCTGACACAGTGCTTTGAATGCTCTCTGCAATACGTATATACATTAAACTTTAAGAAATATATGACTTATGTGTAACCCACAGATTATTGGGCACATTCGAAGCTCTAGACTCAGATGGTTGGGTCATGTAGAGAAATGTGACAGGAGATCCTTACTAAGCAGAGTCTATAAAGGAACCCCAGGTAGTAGAAGGTGCATTGGAAGCCCTAGGAAGAAATGGTTAGAGGACATGGTAGAGGACCTACAAGAAATGAGAATTAGAACCTCGATGAGGCGAGCACAAGATAGGAAAGAGTATGCTTCAATTGTTCGGCAGGCTCCGGTTCTACAAGGACTGTAATGCTAATGGGATGAACGGATGGATGGATGGATAGATGGATTTAACTTTAAGGCATTCATCTTAATAAATTATGTGAAGTTGAAAGCTTTAAAGTTTATGAATACTTACTTACCACGAATTACATATTACTTAAACTGAATACTTACAATAATAAATTATTGTAAGTAAAATCTTAAAAAATTAGAACATATTATGTTTCAAAGGATTATCCCCTTCATCATCTGCTCATTAGACTCTTTCTCTGTCAACCAGACGTCTTCCAAGGTTATGGATTTTGAAATGAAGGAATTCTCTTTAGGGATGTCAAAATTTATAAATCTATTTTTGTTGTTCAGTATGTGTACTTTTCCCAGATTGACTCCCATAGAGCAACTAAATAATTTAAAAATACCCAACACTTGTGTACCGTAAATGAGTTTGCTCGTTTTAAAACTCACGCTCACGGTTTTCTTTATTCTTTTCCAAGAAAAAGAAAATTTAAGAGGTTGTTTCTTTAATAAACTAAAGAGCAAAATAACTTATTTTGAGAGGTTCTTTCATACCCTATCATCTTCCAGGTGTGCTAACCACCATTTACTTTACCTGGGCCCTCCCACCTCAATTCCACAGGCATCCAGAGTCTCTTAAACCCCGGAATATTCCAGGAATGTTGCATCAACTGGCTAGGAAGACACAATGCTAAGGATGAGGAAAGCTCTCTCCGAAATGTATTACAGTAAATAGCTTACACACTGCAATGCAGACCATAAGCAAGAGATATGTAAAAAAAAATAAAAAAATAAAATAAAAAAAATAATTAATTGCAATTTTTATGAAAACATATTTGAAAAATCATTGTTATTTTAATAAAGATAACAATTTTTTGCTGATAATCAGTAGATATTAAAGCCTATGCAAAGGGGATGTCCGTTATAAGTATTGTGTGATAAGTTAAATAACAAGCATGTGAATATTCCGGCTGTGCATTGACCACGCCTTTGGATCTAGTTCCACTCCACCCTCTCTATTCCTACCCACAGACCAACCAGCGAATATGCCCAACTGCGAGGCTCTGTACATTTCGATTGGTGCCGTGACCTTCTGGTAGCGATTGCAAACCGGCTAGCAGCATATACAAGTAAGATAATTATGTTGTACCTCCTTCTCATGAGTTTAATTATTTATGTAATATTTGCAGTTTCCTGAGATTCTATTGCTAACATTACTCAATGCCTTCTTCTGCTCTCGCTTCCAGCAATAGATACTAATGAGACTAAGAAACATAAGACCGCTAGCCAGCTTTTGGGATGGTGGAATAGCTAAGCAAGGAAAAGAGGGTGTTCCGCCAACCTCTCTTTTGACTGTGCTTCTACGCATCCCGTTTCTTAACTTGTCTTGTTATAGTAACAAAATTCCCATTTGAAAATATTAATATTTACGAGTTTGCAGGTAGAAAAAAAAAATTATATGGATGCAATGGTTTAAAATGCCAGGCTGGGAGATTTAAAAGGATAGCAGCTACCTGCTACTGAATGTATTAAAGCTGATAGCCAAGAATTAGAGAGAAAATTTGAAACCTAACTCAACTACATCAGAAGTTAACACCGTGAAGTTACGTAACATATGATAAATGGTGAGTTGAGTCTTGCACATAAATTGCATTTTCTGAACTAGTTTCAAAGGCCATCGTCATTCATATTCATAAGATGTTCACCAATTGCTGGCTATGTACTTATGTTGCTCTCTTGTGGATACTGACTGCATTCAGCAATGAGCCTATCACCAGTCAAAATGTCAAATTTCATGAGATGGTCATTCTTGTAAATAAATATCTTTTCCCAAACCGAAAGTTACTCGTGTCCTTGGACACAATTAACCAATTACGGTTCCTGATTGATATCATAGCCTTCATCCCAAAAGTGGACCACTACCGCAATTTGTCTGTATTCCTATGTTGTAGATGTCTCAAATGCTCATTGGTCCTAACCTCCAATTATCTCTTAGTTTTCCCCATGTTCACTTTCCTGCTAAATGCAGTCAAGACCCACGAGAGAGCAACATGAACAACCAGTCAGCAATTGGGTACATTTGATGAATATTGAACAAGAATGGTCTTTGAATCTAGTTAAGAAATTTGGAACTCCTTCAGAATAACGTAGCCAGCCATGCTATGCCATTAGCGACCGTGCCCCTCCGAGCCGCAGGGAACAAAAGAGAAACGATCGGCGCAAGGGTAAAATTTCCCGTCATATTCAATGTGAGACATAATAAACCCAGCGCTATTCAGTATATTGCTCCTAAACTAATACAAATATTCCTAACCTAACATAACCTGTCACTGACCTAGAATTTGGCTGTCACTACTTCTAGAAGCCTTATTATCCTTCCACGTCTTTCATAAAACATCGTTACATGGCACGAACCCCGCGCTATGCAGAATACTGCTGCTAAACTAACATGACTGTTCCTAACCTAATATAACCTGTCACGGACCTAGAATTCTTAATGCAGAAGCTTTTTTACCTCCACATCTTTCATAAAACATCGCTACAACAGTCGTTTATCTACCGAATTCAATCGGCATGTAATCATGTTCGTAATATTGGCGACATTTTAGACTTGATCCCACTCGGTACGGCCCGGTTATGACGGCGGTCACCTTATTCTCAAGTTTAGCGAGAAATTTATACAGAAAGTAAGGTTCATGCCAAAACCAATTCACCATATATCTTATACGAAACCTAAAATGTACTTAACACAGTTACTACTTGAAAAGAAATTCCAGCATAGTATTACTGACTTTCACTTGAAGATAAACTTGTCATGTTTGGTCCTGATTTCCACCATACAACGTATATGTAGTCAAATCAAAATAAAATTAAATTCAGTGGATCACGTGTTTTTCAAACTTTCACGACGTTTCAACCCAAACCTCCAGGCCTTCCTCAAGTGACTGTTGGAAAGCCCAGAAGTTCGGGTCGAAACGTCGTGAACGTTTGAAAAACACGTGACCCACTGAAGGTAATTTTATTTTGATTTGACTACATGTTCATCTGAAGAGAAATCTAAAATAAAATGAAATAAACAACTTAATCAATAGATTCTGGAAAGCTTCTTTTGTTAAAGTATGAATAAAGACATACCTTGGCATCATGTTTTGTATAGAAGTCTACAAAAGCAAATCCTCGATGAGGACCTGTTCCCACCATTTTCTTTGGCAGTCTCAAAGCTTTCAGTTCACCGAATGTCCTGTCAACAGAATTAGGCAAAACTTAAGCAACACAGAAGATAAAGATCATGACCATCACTATAATAGGCTCACATCAGCTATCCATATATGAGGGACGTCCATAAAGTAAGTTCCCCTTTGGCCGTTTACAGAAACAAAACAAAATTTCATGGAAATGTTTATTGCAACAGATAAAGCAAGTGTTCAGCTATTTTTCAACATATTCGCCATCGGAATTGAAACATGTATTACCGTGGGACCAACGTATGAATACATGTGTTGTAGAAGTTTGCCACCTGGGATTTGAACCATTGTGTGACAACCTTCTCCACCTCTTTGTCATTCTCTTTCATTTTTTGAGGGGTAGGAAAAGATGGAAATCACTGGGAGCAAGATCCGGGATGTAGGGTGGATTTTTAAACACCTCCCAGCAAGTCTCCTGAAGAAGTTCAACTGGGAGGTGTTTAAACATTCACCCTACAGCCCAATCTCTTCCAGTGATTTTCATCTTTTCCTACACCTCAAAAAATGACAGAGAATGATAAAGAGGTGGAGATGGTTGCCACACAGTGGTTCAAATCCCAGGCGGCAAACCTCTACAACACAGGTATTCATATGTTGGTCCCACGGTAAGACAAATGTCTCAATTCCGGTAGCGAATATGTTGAAAAATAGCTGAACACTTGCTTTATCTGTTGCAATAAACATTTTCATGGAATTGTGTTTTGTTTCTCTAAACAGCCCGAGGGAAACTTAGTTTATGGACAGCCTTCAGATGATATCGATGGTCTTAGTTAGAATGACACAAATGGCAGCTGTGTTTTATTCATTTTTCTGGTTATAAATTATTCACAACATGCATAATCCTGTGAGAATTTGCTAAATAGTCACAATAAAGGATAGACAGCAAAACTGGGCCATTTTTTTCTAGATTCTGAGGTCATTTATAGATTTATTAATGGAGTAAAACTTGTAAAAAAACTCACTTGAACAGCTGTAGTATTTCATCTTTAGTGGCCTGGAATGGAATATTTCGCACCAGGATTTTTGTACCACCCTCTTTGCCAACTTTTGTTTTCTTACTTGCAGCCACAACTTCATTCCTGCAACAATGACACACTTCTGTCAACTAAGATGAAAACACAGAAGAAATTCAATATTATACTTGTCTAGCCCCATAATCACAATGCAACATTTATTCCAAATGCTGCATTCATAAGAGTCTATGATCAAGCCTGGTGAACAAGTGAATAAAAAACTGAAGGGAAAAACCAGAAAAGAAAACTATTCACAAGTAACCCGCATACTACATACAGTAAATCATATATGAATATTCGAGAGCCCACTGTACGAGCAAATACGGTATTATTAGTCTTCTAATAATAATTAATTATTTATTAGTTGATGAACCTAAATTAGTGGTAATATGTCCCTTGTCATGTGTTTAAAACGCCACTTTGCAACCTCAGCTGCCAAGACAGCAGTTTAAGTCAAAAAAGGAAAGTACCAGACTTTAATATCACATAATATGTTGTAAGGAAGTGTGTATGCTTTCTTCAAATAGAGGGACAATAGGGAAAAATCTTGGGATAGCATATCGCCTTCTAAATCCCCCCTTTTATCACTGTTCAGGAGTGACCCTAATTTTGTAGTCGTGATTAAATATCCCATTTGGAAACGAATGATGGGTAACTCGCATTGGCTTACAAAATTTGCTGAAGGCCCTATAATTGTAGAATGGGACTTAAACTGCTGCAATCTTTTTGACCTTTACAATACATACGTGGAGTTTCTGTGGGAGCGTTTGAGTTCTAGTGCATGTCCATCTAGAAGAGACTGCTGTAGGGTTTTTAGGGCTTTCTCAGCACTGGCTTTCTTTTTGAACTGAACAAAGCCAAAACCCATTGACAACTGCTTGCCTGGATTCTTCGGATCTTTCTTCTTTGCAACTATAACTTCATGAATTGGGCCACATTTTTTGAAGTGCTGTAAATAAAAATCTTAATCAATACTTGTGTGAACTTAATAATTATCTATTCATACGAGGATGGATCGAAAAGTAATGCACAATAACTTTTTTTTACAAAAAGTTTAATAGGTACAATTACAAACAAATGCACACATGAAGGGACATCTTTTGTCTATTTTTCTATATAGTATAGTATAAGTTTTTCAACACATTTCTCTTATCGTGATACCAGTTTCAAAATACCCTGTTCATAGAAGTCAGTTCGGTTGGAGTATAGCCTTCTGCAGACTGCTGTTTTCACTTCTGCATCTGAGGCAAAGTGTTTACAGGCCAGGAATTTCTTCATGGGACCAAACAAATGAAAGTTTATTTGAGCCATCTTCGAAGAATGCACACCACCTGGAGACATTGCTACGGTCCATACAGTCGTTCCATATATGCCACGCATGTCCCTGTGAATTTCACTCGGGTTATGCTCTTTAGCCCATAAAAATTGTACTACACCTCGCTGAAGAAATTACTGGCCGGTAAATGCTTTGCATCAGATGCAGAAGTGAAAACAGTAGTTCGCAGATGGCTATACTCCAACTGAACGGACTTCTATGAATAGGGTATTTTGAAACTGGTATCATGATGTGAGAACTGTGTTGAGAAACTTGGCGATTATATAGAAAAATAGACAAATGATGTCCCTTCATGTGTGCATTTGTTTGAAATTGTACCTATTAAACTTTTTGTAAAAAAAAAAAAAAATATATATATATATTGTGCATTACTTTTCGATTCACCCTCGTATTAACAGGGACACAATTTTATGGTGAATAAAACTTATGAGTCAGTGTAAAAAGTAGGCTAAAAGTGGGATAAAAGCTGTGAAATAAAATGCCAAACATTAGTGTACTAATTTAAATTTCAAATGCTTTATTTAACCTGGTCAATGAAATAACAAATAAGCATTGTTTCCAAGTTTCCTACAGTAAGATTAATTCCTTTATTGGACAAAATATTATCACTGCACGATAAAAGAGCTCTTTCTCAATCAACATTTGAAATTTGAAAGTACATCGACACTTTAAACCAGTATTGGATACTCTGGTACTAACCCTCGTACAATTTGATCTACATCACTTTCCTTACAGGTAGATTTTGACAATCTTTGCAGCAGCTGAAAGTAGAATTTAGCATAATCATGAACACGCACATTACCAAAAGTGGGATTTTTAAATTTTGTCTCCTTAAGAAGAATCCACTACAGCAATACATTTTTAACTGGGCAAGTGAAACTATGCTGTGAAAGAATAAAAAAACGTATGTCAAAGATCTTTTAAAACTAAATCTGTAAGCTTACTATTGCGTCCCATGCATAAATATCGCAATGAATTACCAATTTTGTAGTGAATCATAAATATGCATTCATTTCATGAGTTTTAAATTTGCATTTAATTGCAATAGCAAAACAAGTAATTGTAGGGACAATCTCTGTACCTTTTTATTGAATATTAACCAATTTTGCACCATCGTGATCCGCCAAAAATTTGTATCTCTATTAATAAACAATAGGGGAAAAGAATCAGATTTTTATAACTCACTTGTTGTGATATTTCATTATAACTAATTTCAGAAGAAAAATTTGATCCATCCTCAACTGATGGTTGACTCTAATGCTTCTTTTTCTTGTTGTGCATTGATGCTAATGTATGTTCTATTTGAAGGATGAACTTACTGATCTGGTTACTAGAGGGCAAGAATTCAAAATATACGGTTCAGTTTTTGGAGAATGAAAATTTTTCCCATTCCTTTAATTCTGTTTGGCCTCTTGCATTGTAGTTATTTTGTTTCTCTTTTTTTTTTGTTACACAGGGCGTCAAAATAAATTTCCCTGACTTTTCCATGATCCAAAACTTACGTTTCCCTGACCACAAGAATCAATCTTTTCAAGGTTCTTTGCAAACAAATCAAAACATAATTCATCATCCTCCATCCCCGTAACAAAAATAAGAAATTAACATTTTGCTCACTAGGGCTTTGAAGTACAGAACCAGCCACTGTAGATCAACTGGCTAAGATGTGCACATTTTTGCCATCATTGCCTAGAAGTACTTGCATGCGATTTTAAGTAGCAGGCATATTTTGCCAGACTTAATCTAGGCGGGAAAATGTGGCTTATATTAAGGTAAATATGGTAAATCCAGGGATAATCTGGGAACAAAATGATAAAACCATGGACTGTTCCCGCAAAATGGGGATATCTGGTAACCTTCGCCTAAAATAAGCTGTTACTACAGATTTCCCTACTTCACAGTAGCAGTTGCAGTTAATTTATAACAGGAAAATACCATATTTACTCGTGTAATGGATGCCCCAGCATAATGAACACACCCTAACTTTTCGCTTTAATAGTTGCATCTCATTTCTAACAAAGTCGTAAGGCCTAAAGGCCATCCAATTTTAAGTCATAAGATTGGATGGTCTGCTTATTTTTAAATTCAGGTTTTTAAACAACAATGCATGGAAACAGTAAATGTGATTGGTTCTTATTAACACACAAAATAACAGTCAATTGTCAATTAATATTGCAGTATTCTTAGGGCCTGTATGACGACCTGCTGATATCATATTTATCTGCCAGAGAGAGAACCTATCTGGAAGTTGGCCAAGAATTTCGTATTGTGATCTCCTGACAAAATCTGTCTGGCAAGACAACTTCCAGATAAGCTAGCAGGAGGATGGAGTGGCTGACAAGCTTCCAACTGCTAGTTAGGAATCTTGGTTGAAACAAGATGGCAGTGCGCCAAAGTTTTTTTTGCCACCTGAATTTTAGAACTGATGCCGGAAGATTTAATTTACATAAAATTGTCATTTTATGCTCACATATGAATGAAATAGAATTGAACAAATAGATTACTGCACTTAAAACGATATGTTAGGTAATTTAATTGTACAAATACAAATCCGAGCTGCCGCACCTAGTGGAGGACTACCGAACTACAACAACATTCCTCTCTGCTCAGCGAGCTAAGGACCATTTTACAAATTTTTACTGCGTTCTTGCCGGTAGCAGTTCAGCGGTGGTATTACACGGCATCTTCCAGTTAAGCTATCTGGAAGTCACGTATCTGGAGGATTTGTCGGCAGGTGGTAATACAGGCCCTTAGGACATCTGCAGAAGACAGTTGTGTTGATAAAATTGTGTTTGGACAATGGATAAGGTAAATATGGTAAAGTTATACACCGAGTTTTAGGCTGAAAGTTATCAAATTCGTGGAAGAACACAGTAACACAGCCGCTGAATGAGAATTTACAGTGTGTGAACTGTAAGTTAATGTGTGTGTTGCTTCTCATCAGTTTATGCAACTGTTAATTATCGATTGTCATATGTGTGATGAAATTTATATATTAGTCATGGTCTTTAAATACATACATTTTTTTTATATAAATTTTCTTTTTCTTGCATAAAGGATGCACCCTAGTTTTTTTTATAAAAATCTGGGAAAAAAGTGAGTCCATTATGCAGGTAAATACGGTTAACAGCAGTTGGCCATCAGCTGAGGATGAGAACTATAGATCATCAATCTGCCAATGATTAAAAAATAATGCATAATACAATACAATTCCCACCCCTTTTTATCCACTATTTAATTTTAATTTACTAATGGTAGGCTTAATAATGAATACTTACAGCCTCAACTTGATCCTTTTCAGTCTGAAAGTTGAGATTCTTTATGAACAGAGTAGTGTCTGGTTCAGGAGGTTCATCTTCCTCCTCTTCTTCTCCTGAGGACTGACTGTGAGGTTTCTTATGTTCCTCCTTCTGCTCTTCTTCCTCTACTGGTGATTTATCACTATCTGAATTCAGCATCACAGAAAAACAATTATGTACTATTAGTAAGGACTGTATTTTCTGGTAACAGCAATAAGCGTGAAATTTTACAAAACAGCTCTTCTTAGCTATATTTAGACATACATAATATACCAACATTAAGCAAACTAAATCCACAAAATATTGTGAAATTTGTTCTAGAGTGTGAAATGTCGAAATAAGCACGAAATACATCCCTTCCATACATAAACAAGTAACGTGTACAAAAATATGATTTATATAAGCTTAATATTTTATTTTGGTGTGATTTTTTCCCTTCTTTTCTTACAGCAAGCTCCCTTTTCTGGTATTTCTATAGCTGTCGAGAAGTTATCGATACTTGCGATCGATTACACCAAAGATTGAGGGAATGTACTCTATTCAGTGATCACGATTCACTCCTTTTCTGATATCTTTCTCCCGAGGCATATGTTAGATTGCAGCAAGGACTGTAGATTCATTAGATTACATATTATTTTATCCACATCAGTTGAAACATTTGTGCATATCAATTATGCTATTTTTAGATTATATAAATGCCCAGATCTCCAATTATTTGTTCATTTCACATATTTTTTTAGCAACAAACTGAGTTTATATATGAATTCTATAGGTATTAAAGAAAATTATATCCTCAAATCAAGTCATTTTTCATTGTTTTAAAAAAAGAGCACAGTATGCAAAATGGTGCAGCATCCCCATAAAGATAACTGTATAAAATATCTTATTTCACAAAATACCCAGAAATAGAAGAAAGTTTACACAGAAATCAGACATTTTATTTTACCAAAAAAATTCAGTTCCTAATTATTAGCAATTGTTACTACAGTACCGTACTGAAAAATCCTTTTTATCATAAAACATACACAGCAGAAAAGAAACAGAGTTACCTACTTTTAAATAATCTTCAATTTTAGCTCATACTGAAATATTTGCATAATCTGTAAAGGAAAGCTCAACTGAATACAGTAGAGTCTGGCTATTCCGAACTAATTGGGACCGAACACTGTTCAGTTTAGCGGGAATTTGGAATAGGCGGATTTCATGAATAATATCAACGTATTGACTTGTTAAGGCGTAAATTAAGTGCGGGGACATCTGCTAGTGTCAGCTGACATGTGCTATAACTCTATAAGTAACAAAATTTCGTTCCAATTTGGTTTCAGGCATTTTCATCAAGCTTAGGCTCTATATATGTTTCTATTTAACGTCTTTGTATAACAATGAATGTACATTTTTTCACAAACGTCTTTTTAATTTCTCCTGTTTTTAAGTTTAAAAAATCAGTATTTTTTCTTAACTCTGTTCGGAATAGGCAGATTTTCGGAACAGCGGGACTCTACTGTATGGTAATGCTCTTTGGGTTGACAGCGAGCTTTAAAGATCAAGTCTCCCCAAAGTTTCAGAGGCCCATGCTGCCTTCATCCTCAACTGAAATGTTGATATCTTATGCAGAGGGGCAAGTCTGTAGCTAGGGTCAACTTTTCGAGGGGGCAAATAAAATTTTTAGAGAGAGCCTCAGGTTTAGCATGTTTCATCACCCCAAAACAAAATTAACTGAATCGTAAGTAAGAGATATGCACTCAACCGTATAAAATAATTTATTAACACAGATTATAGACACTGAAATTAAGGAATTGAAAATTACGGTAAATTAGGCTATCTACTTTTTAAAGAAGTGTAGAAGGATTAAACACTTATTAACCAGTGAAAATTATGAATTGATAAGCATAATACTTATAAAACCAACTTTCTTGACTTTGATTTTTGCAAAATAATACAAACTGATCCACATCAAGGGTCTTTGTTAATACTTGTTATAGTCAGTGGTCTCAACATTAGTGTATGTATATCTCCCATTATACTGTAATTATCATCGTAGTCTACCTCATACAACAGTATCACAAATAAAAGCTGATGGACTATTCATTTCAAAAGCTATTTACAGAAAATTTCTGAAGTACTCCTCGAATAGATTTTTATGATTTTATATGCTAAAAATCTAGAGGGCAAGTGAAAATGGGGGGGGAGAGCAGTGCCTCCTCTAGCCCACCCCTGGCTACAGGCCTGCAGAGGAGGGGTCTGATCTAGAGCTAGGCAGAATCAACCAATCAGGTATAAGTTCTGCTTTCAATGGTCCTTTTCTGGCCAAATCGCTCTCTACTGTCTTTTAACTGTTTTAGACAGAGATTCAATGCTGGGCTGATGCCAATTGATTTCTATTCCTTAGAGGATTGCACTGTACATAAATCTCAACAGGATGAGAGCATGATCAGATGTCATATTTAAATGTGTACCTAAGATTAACTTGTACGCAGTATGTGAGAGTTCACAGTATTACTGAATTTCGATTATTCATATGTATTTACAGATTTAAGTTAGTAAATATGAACGGGGAATTAATGTATAAGCATAAAGCTTCAGCCACAGGAATAACTACTTTATTAATTTGAGAGATCATACCTTTGCTTTTCTTGTCCTTCGATTTTGAAGGAGTGGTGAACGTGTCAGCTGGAGCCCATTCCAAGTACAGAGGAAGGTTTTTAAACTTGGTGTAAGCTAGCTTAGTGAAGGCTGTCTTTGCTTCCGATGGCTCCAAGAACTCAACAATAGCTGGAACAAAAATTATACAATAGGAAATCTAATAAATAAAAGAAAAGAAAAGAACCAATGATTACTGAAATTAAGGCAAATGCTACTGCAACAGATAAGTGCCAGGATCATGTAAAAACATCAGATATTAACATATTTAATTTGTGCATTCTGTTAATCTAACACCTTTGCTTCATAGGATGCTATTGATTTGTCTAATTCTCTGGTTGCCATGAATAAATAAATCACAAATATTGTGAAACAAATTATTATTTTTTTAAAATGTTTATTTTTTTTTATATTACATTGCAAGTGGGCCAACAACACGTGGCAGTATTGCAAATAAATACCGAAAAACCAAGATGTTAAATGGCAGCTTTGTCAGATGAAGCATGTTTCCACCCATCTGGGAGTAAACAAATAGAATTTGTGGTACTGAAGTGCTGAACAACAAACACACACTGCAAGGTGCACAAGGTCTGGTGTGGTGCTTCTGCCTTCAGTATTATTAGTCCTTACTTCTTGAAGAATGTGACTGGACTGTGATCATCAATGTACTGTGATACCAAGAAGTACTTGCAAAGTTGAAAATGCATGCGATAGATCCTGAGTTTTGGTTCCAGCAGGATGGTGCTGCAGTGCACATTGCTCATGAAAAATTGAACATCCTGTTTCTAGGATGCATAATTTTCAAGATACAGAGACATAACCTGGCTGTCAGTCCCGTGAACTTACACCAGCTGACTACTTTCTATAGGGCTGCTTAAAATGTAATGTGTAGTACCACAGGGTATGCACCATCATGCAATGGAATGAAATTAGAGCAAGTGATGATGATCCATTGCACTGAGTTATGATAAACACTTAATGCAGACTGGAAAAGTGTGTTCAGTGTGATTGAGGTTAGTTACAAAATGTAATTTTTAAGAAATAAGCAGAGTTCAATAAAATGTACTGTAGTAACAATATCGTATTTATAAAATTTATAGGAAGTTTACATAGCCTTTTAATATGCGTTTTTTTTTTTCAATAAAACTTTTTCCTCGCAAAAAGGATGCACCCTATATTTTTTATATAAAAATCTGAAGAAAGAAAAAACAAAACAGCGTCTATTATGTGAGTAAATAAGGCACTTCCAGTACAAAGTTCATTTTAACTCCACTTGAGTTTGGGAGAAAATCTACATTCAGAAAAACAGGGACCAGCTCATGAATTCTGATTTAGCCACCGATGACGATCTTATCAAGAGGTTAATGAAACACCCACCAGGAAGCACAGCTGTTGGTCCTAACTCAGATGGAGTACAGTTGAGGATGAAACATGTTCAGGTTAGTTTGAATTAAGTGAAGTTATTGTATGTAATATCGTATTTACTTGTGTAATGGATGCTCCTGCACAATGGATGGGTCCCAATTTTTCACATAAAAAAATAAAAAATAACAATTCCCCACGTAATAGAACTGCCATTTCATTTTTAACAAAAAATAATTTTAATAATATCTGAAGTCATAAGATTGGATGGCCTGCTTATCTTTAAATTCAAGTTCTTAAACAACAATGCATGAAAATAGTAATCACGATTGGTTCTTATCAACACACAAAATATACTCAATGATTGTTTAATTGTTAATTAATAACGCCAGTATTCTTACGATGTCTGCAGTAGACAGTAGTAGTGTTGAAAAACTTGTGTTTGGAAATACTGATATCACTGTGTCAAACTATTTCTTGCAACCGGTTGTATGTATCAGTACACTACTTTCAACTTTCTTAGAGACTGTTGTGTTGGTTGGCATATGAAAAAAGAACAGTGTATTTCCTTTTGTTATCATCTGTTTCTAGTCAGTTCATGCAACAGCTGACTATCAATTCCGGGGTGTGCAGGCAAAGAGAGTTAAGTCCACTTTCTTGTGTCTGAGAATTAGAGTGACTTAACACACTATACCAGCCCAACATAGCTTTAGAGATAGATAAACCCATGAGGCACACATCCATAACTATCATACAATTTTGATTATGACTTATTGGACTTAACAGAAATGTAGAGAACATTTTTATCTATAACTCTATGGACATATCTCAATTTTTTAGGATGGTGGACTTAACTCTCTTTGCCCGCGCACCCCGGAATTGTCAACAATCGATATGTAAGTTAGTCACAGGTGCTATATCGATGCTTATACTATTGCCTATTGATCAATAGCTGGTGCATCTTTTAATATGCTTTTTTTTCACTAAAATGTTTTCCTCGCAAAAAGGATGCACCCTAGACTTTTATATAAAAATCTGAAGAAAGAAAGGAAAGGAAAAAAAAAAGCTTCTATTATGCGGGTAAATAAGGTACTTCCAGTACAAAGTTTATTTTAACTCCTCTTGAGTGTCCCACAACAAAACAGTCATGTTTCAAAAGGTCACCCTAATTTATGTTTCATAGTTGTGTATGTTTCACCTAACTCAATGAACCATTATTGTACAGTGTGTCCCACGCAAGAGTTGGCCAATGACGCGGGTTCCTGCGGCGGGCACAGCTCCAACTCCCGAGCGATCGGGTGAAATATCTACGCAAATAATGCCGCGGTCGTTGTAATGATTCAGGTTATCACATTTACAATTAAAATTGCAATGAAAATAACCACGTACCTCATCACAAGGGATGATGGAAATGTTCTCCTCTTGCACCCACACAATACTGGCACATTTTTAGGAAATTTTCTTTCACTCGCGTAAGTTCATCTTCCGAGATAAAGTTAATTTCTCTTGTGATACTGTCTTTAAGTTCTTCTAATGTATGAGATATTTACCTATACACTTTATTTTTCAAGTTTCCCCATAAATAAAATTCACATACTGTTAGAAGAACTTGAAGACAATATCACATAGGCCTATCATAAGAGAAATGAACTCTGTCTCGGAAGCAAAAGAAAATTTCCTAAAAAGGTGCCAGTATTGTGTGGATGCGAGAGGAGAACATTTCCAACATCTCTTGTGATGAGGTACGTGTTTATTTTCATTGTAATTTTAACTGTAAATGTGAGAACCTGAATCATAACACCGATCGCGGCTTCATTAGCGTAGATATTTCACCCGATCGCTCGGAAGTTGGAGCTGTGCCCGCCGCGCCGCAGGAACCCGCGTCATTGGCCAACTCTTGCGTGGGACACACTGTACATACACTGTACTGTTCGAGTCATCTTAATTATATAGCAATCAAAAGTAAAGAAACAAGACAAGAGCAGTGTTTAGCTAAATATGGATCACAAGCAGGGTATTAAATACACCTTGCAACAGTCACAGAATTGTAAATTTTATTATATTTACCTGTGATCCCACTTGGTGGCAGTACAACTCGTCCAAGTTCTCCAAATTTTGCAAACATCTGTCTAATTTCTTCTCCTGTTGTTTTTGCTGGCAAATTTTTTGCTAGAATAACAGCCTTTGATCTCTGTTTTGGTGCCTGTAAAAAAACCATAATAAAACAAATTAACTACTGTATACATACCATCTTTATGGATCATAAGATGCATTTTTTACCTTGAAAATTCGAATTTGGATGCAACTAATGGTCCGAAGTAAACTAAAAAGAAATTTATGGTAAATATTGTCTAATACCATAAGAAGGTGTTATATAATGATATGTTAGTTGCTAATTGTGGTATACACTGCAAACCAGAGCACTTGTCAAAATCATAAAATTAATGAAGTTAGTGGAAGTTAGGTATATAACGCAAAAAGAAAGGAATGTTGGGTTCTTTCATACAAAAGAAGTTGTCTCTGTGTGGTGGTCTAAATGAAGCCAATTACCTCTAAACAGCCTTGTTCCATTACATTTACATAACATGAGCATTGAAAGTGATTTGCACAGTTTCCATTGTAGAAAGTAACGAATTGTGTATGCAATGAAGTATATTATTTCCTTTAAAAATTTCGGATTAAAATCATAATTTTTCTTTCTTATGTTTCCATCCTATAATCTTATGGTTCAGAGCGTCTTACAGGCTGAAAAATATGGTATATCTCTCTATTAAAATTTCCTAGTTGAATAAGGTTGCTGAAATGGTCTATTTTTTCAGAAACTTTTTTAAAGCCACTTTCGCCTTTGGATCTGGATTTCCTATCCAGATCCAAACTAGCTTTTGCTACAAGTTTGTGCACAAAGGAAGGTGATAATGGTGAAAGATCTGGCAAAGGGAAAGAGCATGAAATTATTGTTAGACAGTGATGGAAATGACTGTGAAGACATTAATTTTGATTATAGTAAATGTAGGTTTGAAAGCACTAAGCACAAAAAATCCTGAAGACCACTGAACATGCAAAAGTACAAAATTTTAACTACATTTGGAAGAGTGCTTTGCATATTTTTAAATTTTGTCAGTAAAAACTAATACCACTTACCCAAGATAAGAAAATACTTGCCTCAATGAATTTTATTTAGCAAGTTTATAACTTCCGGGCTGTGTGGCCGTGGTCTATGAGTGTCTAGTGCTGACGTTTCGCCACGAGCTGCGTCGGGCATCTTCAGAGCGATGTGTCTAGCTGGATGGTCGGCTGTCAACTGCTGGCGCTTACTCTGTCCCGCTCATATTTATACTTTCTCCTCGCGCTCCGATTGGTCGGCACTCTGCTGTTCCTTCTCCTTCTCTGATTGGTCTGTGATTAGTAGGTTTACATTTAGTTTTAGTGATGGCTGGAATCCAAGATTTGTGTACCCTTTGTAATTCTTCTTTTCTGTTGAAGTTATTTTTGTGTTTGTGGATTTCTATGGCTTCTCGGTACAACCAGGGATAGTAATGTGATGTGGTGCTGAGGACTTCTGTTTCCTGGAAGCAGATGCAAACCTACTAATCACAGACCAATCAGAGAAGGAGAAGGAACAGCAGAGCGCCGACCAATCGGAGCGTGAGGAGAAAGTATAAATATCAGCAGGACAGAGTAAGCGCCAGCAGTTGACAGCTGACCATCCAGCTAGACACATGGCTCTGAAGATGCCCGACGCAGCTCGCGGCGAAACATCAGCACTAGACACTCATAGACCACGGCCACACAGCCCGGAAGTTATAAACTCAGTCAACGCCGGCTGTGAAAACTTAAGCACATACATTTATTTAGCAAATCTTTCAGTAGACTGACAACAGAAGATGTGAACAAAACATATTCTATAGATTGATGACAATGAGGAATTCAAGTAGGTGATTACCTGGTTAAATGCATCTAGATGAACCCCACTCTCTTCAAGGAAGTCTCTCATCTGAGAAACGATCTGAGTTTCTCCCAATGCCAAACGAACAGCAACACTTTCCTTGCCACTAGAATCTAGAACCTGAAAAACAATATTGCATTTTTTTTTTTATATTCTTGAAACAAACACATGACTCTTTCTGCCAATTCCAAGGATATTGCTGTTTTCTTTTTTCACAACCCTGCACAAACTAACAACTGCATAGTAGAAGTTACATTCTATTGCATACCCTATATAAATTGTGCCAAATTTAGGTTTTGAGATATGGAACAGATGGCATGTAAGAACTAAAGACAAGAATGAGAAATATAATACATGTTTAACAGCGCAAATTCAGAAAAACCAGCACCCATCTGGAATATGGACCAAGAAATTGAACAGCAGCCAGAGTAGTCAAGAGCATCCAAGAGCATATGAAACTTGTGATCTGGGAGATCTTTATCCAGAAAAATGTCTACCATCTAATGAACTCTGACATCCCCATCAGTGGTGGCCCGTAGCTAAAATTAGTGGGAGTGCTGCTCCAGAAAATTGTTAGCCTTTGTTTTATAATTGTGTAAAAGGAAACAAACATATATAAAAAGAAAATTTATTCAGAAACTTGATAAAATCCTAAAAAGAACAAAATCAAACATTTTTTATTGAAAAAGAATTAATCAAATTAGTAGAATAGCTGGAAGCAGGATAATAATATATAATTCTACACTTTATCACATTCAAGAATATGGTACATGGTTTTTAAACACAACACACGCGGAGTTAAAAAACTACCAGTACCTTCCACCAGCATGCCAGGGTTGGCATTGCAGGAGCGACAGTGCTGTCTCTCCCTCGCAGCTTCCTATGTGTGCATGCGCACAACAGTCAAACACCAAACTGCTGGAACTGTGAAGTGCACAGTTCCATACAAAGATTTTTGTATCTTTTTCATAAACTAGGAGATGGCTACTGACACTAAGCTTAAGGATTATATATTGTACAAGTATAAGAAAGTATTAAAGAAAAAAGGACTCAATATATTAAATGTTATCGATAATATTAAGTGGAAATATGGGGTACTGCAGTTCTACAGTGCCTATACGCGAGCCGCCACTGACCCCCATGCAAGATCTAATTACAAAGTTCGTAAGATGTCCATGAGAGGGTGCACAGATCTCAGAGCCAGTAGATGGAGTATGTTGTTGAAGTCTAAAGATGCTTTCAAAAAAGAAGATTTTTTTACCCCCTATCTGTAATTAGATTTATTTCATCAGTTAGAAATTCACTATTAAGGGGTAAAAACAGTGTATTCTCAAAATGTTTATTCTTTACAAGCAGGATTTTCTTTAAAGCAAGATTTCTTAAAAGTGGGAAATAAATACATTGTTTTTATTGTAATAATACAGGGACTTCAAAATTTATTTCTTAAAAGTGAAAATGTTAATATGGCTGACGTATCTGACTTTATTAACTGATATTATTATACAATGTCTACGACAATGAAATGTTCTTAATTTATATCAATAAATATTCTTAAGAACACACATACGGTACTTCACCAGAAAGGTGTTTTACTTCAGAACAAATGTATCAAGACATCTGTCTCATTGTCAGCTCATCTTGACCGTCTAGTTTGGTGATGTCCCCCTGGTGGGGGATGATGTACCTTGTGATGAGGTTGTCTTTTGCTAGGATGTTGAAATTAATCAATTTAGCAGCACATTACTGGGAAGCAGGTCATGAAATAGACACAGAAAACAAACTCTTAAAACATGCAGGAAAACTCACAGAATTGTTTAGGGAAAATTGTTCGTCCAGAAAACAGATGAAAACCTTTTTAGTGAAGTATGTGTGTTCCTAAGGATATTTATATAATTCATCAGTTCACTGTGTGATTCCCGCTCATAAGTTATATCAATATGTTTTTAATGCATTCATCCATTGGTAATTAGCAGAAATCAAACACAATTAATACATCTGGAACAAAAATTATGGGACCTCTCTACAAAAGGTAAATTAATATCCTATTTTCTAATTTATTAGCAATATACTTTCCCTGGTGCAATAATCAAAACACAAGATTTTAAAAAATTGCAATCACAGTTCTTTTGTGAATGCTAGGTACTTCTGTTTTGTATTTTCATTGTGAATGGGCTTTAAGAAAGTAGTAGAGCTGGAAGTACCTTATCCTTTGTTGTGTTGTAAGTTTCTGCCATAAGGTCAGCTACAGCATTCTGACCCAAGAACAGTGTGTTCCAATTGTGAGATGAGGCAGCCTCTGCCTTCTTCATCAAAGACTGCTTCTGTTTGTATGTGAGGCCCTCTGCACACAAGAAATAACAATCACAAATAAGTGTGTGATAAATTGTGGCACACTGTAAATCTTAGATGCCTGAAAATTATAAGAACTGTTTGCAAGAGTTAAAGCCATATATGGGTGGGCACTTGCACTTCTGAAGGCAGTAGGGAGGAAGAATCCAAGCTGGTCTCAAAGTTAGTAGAGGGTATATTTATTTATTTAATATACAATTTCTTTTAGCCCTATTTCACCATAAGGTACATTAGGGCAGTAGTTTTATGTCAATTACAATGTATAATGTACCTTTTTCTTGTATACTTAAGTAGCCTGTTTTTTTAAAGTTTAAATAAAATTATTGTAAACTCTTAAATATAGAACAATGAAATAGTGGAATTCTCTACAACAATCCTTGCTAAAAAAATTTAATAGTGGTTTATCATATTTTACACTACAATAGTTTAAGTGTCCTATTAGTAGAGGGTATAAAGGTGCCACATGCTCTTATTATATAATACGAGGTGCGGCAATTAAATAGCGAGACTGCGCCCCTCCTACTTCGTGGTCGCATGGTAGGAGGTTGTCATTGGAATGTAGTCAACCTTGATCCTTCCCGAGCAAGCACACTTCATTTCGTCGTTCTTCCTACTTTAGTTTGCCTACTTTAGTTTGCAGACGCTGTTGTGTAGTCGTGCCGCGATCATGGTGAACATAAAACTCGAGCAGCGCATTAACCTGAAACTCCTAGTGAAATTAAAGAAATCACCCACGGAATGTTTTCAAATGTTAAAGGAGGTGTTTGGTGACAATGCTATGTCACGTGCACGAGTGTTTGAGTGGCACAAACTGTTTTCTGTAGGTTGGGAAGAGGTTGAAGATGATGAACATCCCGGACGACCTGTGACTGTCAGAAGTGAAGGAAACGTCCAGAAAGTCAACGAAATTGTGCGGAAAGACCGACGTCTGAGTATTCGGATGATTGCCGACATGTTAAACATTAACAAAGAGACAGTGAGACAAATTTTGCATGATGAATTAAACATGAGAAAAGTTTGTGCAAAATTGGTCCCGAAAAACCTCACTCAGGAACAAAAAGACACTCGGAAGAATATTTGCTCTGACATCATGGAACAACTCGCGGATGATCCAGACTTGCTCACAAATGTCATCACAGGTGACGAAACATGTATTTTCCAGTATGACCTGGAAACTAAACATCAATCCATACACTAGAAGACCTCCTCATCGCCAAAAATGAAAAAAGCGCGAATGAGCAAATCAAAACTGAAGGCAATGTTGATCTTTTTTTTTTATATCCAGGGTGTTCTGATGATTGAATGGGTTCCTGAGGGTCAAACCGTAAATCAGAAATACTATAAAGGAGTCCTAATCAAGCTAAGGGAAAGAGTAAGGAAGAAAAGACCAGATGCATGGAAGAATGGCTCTTGGATTCTTCACCAAGACAACGCACCAGCCCACAACGCCCTGTCTGTGAAGCAGTTTTTAGCTGAAAAGTGTATTCCTGTGCTAGAACATCCTCCGTATTCGCCTGATCTTGCTCCATGTGACTTTT
Source organism: Ectobius pallidus (assembly GCA_964059195.1). Classification (NCBI taxonomy): domain Eukaryota; kingdom Metazoa; phylum Arthropoda; class Insecta; order Blattodea; family Ectobiidae; genus Ectobius; species Ectobius pallidus. Next base: position 42,786,423 of record CAXKWD010000002.1, on the reverse strand, counting down.
ATCTCTTTCCAAAAGTGAAAAGTGTATTGAAGGGAACACATTTTCAGTCTGTGGAACACGTAAAAGTAAAAACGGCAGAGTTGTTGCCTAGTATCACAAAGGATGACCTACAGCATTGCTTCGAACAATGGAAGGTACGTATACAACGGTGTATAGATAGGGGAGGGGAGTATGTTGAAGGGGATAAAAGTGTATTGTAACATTCTTGCAATAAATCACATTTTTCACATCGGTCTCGTTATTTAATTGCCGCACCTCGTACTTTATAAAATGGTTCATATAATTATTTATTCTGATGAAGAATTTGATATAGAATCTAGAGGATTGGAAAATGACACTACTGATAGTGATAGTGACGGCAAGTGTTCAATTGGTGGGAGTAATTCAGACATTCACATATTTAAAGGTAAAATTATATAAGAAAATATTTTGTTGTTTTTTATCACTGCAATCGTTGAACATTTTTCAAATGATTTATTGAAAATGTCCGCTTATAAAACATTTAATCCAATACAATTCTTACACTTATAAATGACTATACTCGGGATTTTAAAGTAGACTTTTTTATAATGCCCCCTAATTACCCCATTAAATGTAAAACTATTCAAATTATTTGAAAGTAACTTTATTTAAAATTAACTTAGTTCTTTCTTGGCATTCTGTGAATATAGGAAACTTTTACAGTTTATTTTAACAATAAATACATACACCAAACTCTCAATTATCCTAGGGCAGATTATCCGTGCAAGGTTATTCCTCCCTTTTTAAACATTTGGGAGCAAAATACAGAAATAATTCGCTGCAAGATTTTAAATTTCCAGCATTTAATTTAGAATTCCCCGCACTTTATGTTGTCCATATTGTGCACAGAAAATGTTACTTTGCTTCTCTGAAAGCCATGTAACGTTCTCTATGCACTATATGATGAAATAAAGAATTTTGCAACCAGATACAGTGAGTCTCATGCAAGAGTTGGCCAATGACACGGGTTCCTGCGGCGCGGCGGGCACAGCTCCAACTCCTGAGCGATCGGGTGAAATATCTACGCTAATAAAGCTGCGATCAGTGTAATGATTCCGGTTCTCACATTTACAGTTAAAATTACAATGAAAATAAACACGTACCTCATCACAAGAGGTGTTGGAAATGTTCTCCTCTTGCATCCACACAATACTGGCACCTTTTTAGGAAATTTTCTTTCACGCAGTTAAGTTCAGCTTCTGAGACAGAGTTCATTTCTCTTGTGATAGGCCTATGTGATATTGTATTTAAGTTCTTCTAACAGTATGTGAATATTACTTATGGGGAAACTTGAAAAATAAAGTGTATAGGTCAATTTCCCATACATTAGAAGAACTTAAAGACAATATCACAAGAGAAATTAACTTTATCTCGGAAGCTGAACTTATGCGTGTTAAAGAAAATTTCCTAATAAGGTGCCAGTATTGTGTGGATGCAAGAGGAGAACATTTCCAACATCTCTTGTGATGAGGTACGTGGTTATTTTCATTGTAATTTTAACTGTAAATGTGAGAACCTGAATCATTACACCGACAGCTGCTTTATTAGTGTAGATATTTCACCCGATCACTCGGGAGTTGGAGCTGTGCCCGCCGCGTTGCAGGAACCCGTGTCGTTGGACAACTTTTGCATGGGACTCACTGTATATCAATTTTTGTTCACAACAGATTAAAATTTATACAGGCCTATATAATGTTATAATCGTTAATCAAAAACTCAGAGGACAACAAGCATTATGACAAATTTAGTAGCATTTACAGCCTAAAATCACATTAGATTATATGTGAACCCATAGCAATGCCTGAAGCTATAGTAATGGTATGGTTATTTAATGACGGGGATGTACTGCCTGTGACCACCCTGGTGTGTTGAAATTTTGTCCCGCAGGAGTTCTTTTACATGCCAGTAAATCTACTGACATGGGCCTGTCACATTTATGCATACATAAATGCCATCGACCTGGGCCGGGATTGAACAGACAACCTTGGGAACAAAATGCCAGCACGATACTAACTGTGCCACCCAGGTCGAGAGTAGCCAATAGTAATAATTTTAACATTCACATTATCTATGTTTTTCAATTATTAGTGCATGTTATGGTCCCACTAACATGGATAATCGAAAGTTTGCTGTATACAGAATCTAAATTGTCCCTTCTTTCCACTGTCATGATAAACTTTTCACTATCAAATACACAAATTATTAACAATGAAGGAAGATTATGAATTATGGGTTATACTTCCCTGTTTGTTGTATTATTTCTTTTCTGTATAACAAACTAACCTTTTTGCATGAGCTCCGCTATGCTTTGTTTAGCTTTCCCAGGCAGTAGATGGAGCATTCTACCATGGAAAACAGAGCCATCTAGTTCCATGTAAGCTCTAGCAGCATTCTCAGGAATAAGAAAAGTCACAACAGCATAGCCTTTTATTTTCCTTGTGTTTCTATCCACTGGCATTATTACCTCCGTCACAGGACCTAAAGAACAGCAATATTGTTATGTAAGATATTTCTAGACTAAGAGATATACTGAGATCTGTCTGAAGTACATCGAGATCTGTAAGAAGAATTTCAGTAGAACTGTTGGCTGAGCCCATAAATAAATAATAAATCTAATTTGATTAAATTAATCAGGAAAACAAGTGAAGTGTCAACATTCACTTAATAAACTTTTAAAACATTCAACTTCAAACTTTAATGTAAGTAAATACTCACCTAATCAGGACGCATGTTTCGAAGGCCTTACCATCATTCTCAGCTAGCTCCCTGCTAGTCAGCTAGCTGAGGATGATGGCAAGGCATTCGAAACATGGGTCCTGATTTAGTGAATATTTATTTACATTAAAGTGTGCAGTTGAATGTTTTGAAATTTATTAAGTGAATAAACATAATACCTGGATAAAAATTCTCACATTTAGATAAATCATTACTCTATTATATTCTTGTATCTATGTTTTAAGACCGCTGGCATGGTCTTGTGGTTAGCGTTGCTGACTACGAATCCGTCAGCCCGGGTTCGATCCCCGGTACCTCCTCGGATTTTTCTGAGGTAGGGAGGTCTAGTAGGGGTGCACTCAGCCTCGTGATTCAAATTGAGGAGCTACTTGATAGAGAAGTAGCGGCTCCGGTCATGGAAACCACTATTAATGGCCGTGGGTGTCGGCACGCTGACCACATGCCCCCAATCCTGCTATCTGCCTACAGGTAGATGATGCAGCGGTCAAGTGGTAGGCCTTGTCCCTTCGGGGATGTCGCGCCACGGAGTTTAATCTATGTTTTAAACAACCATTCAAAGTGATGCATTTAAACTTAAAATATCTGCAAAATCGACCATGTTACCTAACCTCTATGAAATTAAATAAACAATCATATAAAGAAATAAGAAGTCTTATTATTGCTGGAACAGCTAAGCTAAACTTATTTTATTATGATTATTTGTCAGTGGATGTTGAAACATGGTTAGTTTTTTTTTCTTCTTTCTTTCTTCACCACCTCCAGACCCCTCGACCATAGGCCATACTCCGATCCCAACAACTTTTTGGCGCTTGTGTTCTAGTGCTCTACTTTTCACTCTTGTGTACTTAAAGCTTGGGGGTAATGTGGGTAACGGTTAGAATATCCAACATGGTCTGCTTATCAAATCTGTATCTTGACTGAATTCATTATCTTATTCTATAGGATTTTGTACATCTCTAAAGCTGGGTCTAAACTGCTTAACATTCAACACCAACATGTCAAGATTAAGAAGTTGATATTGACATGTATATTGCAATTTCGCGTTCCAATTGACTTGACATGCAAACCCAGCGTGTTGAACTTAACATATTAGATTTTAATTTGTTTTCCAGAGAAAATGGACAACATATCAAGTCAATTGACTAGTTAGTCGATATCGGCTTTGTTTCAGGAATTTCCATCAAACAAAAAGCAATCGACAGCTTAATCGGCTTTGGTTTGGGAATTTCCGTCTAAACAAAAAGAAATCGAATTCCCGTGTTCTCAATAGTATTGCATCTACTTTTAAGATTATTCTTTATGACACAACTCCATTGTTGAAAAATGTGATAGTTATTTTGAAAAGATCAAGACATCTGTACAAAATCAGTATTTAATATTAATATTTAAGAAAGTCATAGACAGTTAACAATAAGATAATAACGAGTATAAAAAATTACTCTCATTTTGCAATGTTGGCTGCCCTCTTCAGAGGAGTTTTCTTATTGAATGTTATTCATTATTAATTAATTTCTGTTCCTAACCGTGCCAACCCATGTTGAGTCTATAACACTGTAGTGGAGACAGTTGTTAATTGGCAAACCACTTTTTTTTTTTTTTTTTTTTTTTTTTTTATAATCTATTTATTTATTTATTATTATTTATTATTTATTTATTACAAGAGATATTACAAGAGGTATTACATTTAGTAATACACCCGAATGAGCAAGACTGCTCGTGCTCGGGTGCCGTTTCAAAAATATCAAAGTGAAGAAAGAGGAGAGACAAAGAAATAGAGTGTATAATGTGCTTAACTAAAAAAGAAAGTAAAACAAAAACATTAAAACATAAAAACATAAATACATAAAAGGAGTGAAACAAAAATTACTTAAAAGCTAAAAAATTACAAAAAATTCTTTACATATCTATTAAATTTAACAGTGGAGTATGCTGAGAGATCAGGATTTTTTCTGATAATTGAGTTATAGAAGCGCGGTCCAAAATTAATGCTATGCTTTAATCCTGCCGATGTGAGACATTTGGGTTCTAATAGGAGTAAATTAGTATTTCGTCTAGTTTTGTAGATATGATCACTGGAAGAGTATTTTATACGATGTTTGTGAAAATATTTTAATATAGAAAATTTGTAAATTTGGTCCAAACTTAAAACATTAAATTCCGAAAATATTAGGCTAGTTGGGTAATCAATGTGTTTTCTTAGACAGATTTTTATTATTCTTTTTTGTAAAAGGCAGAGGGGCTTAAGGGTAGTTTTCGCTAATCCTCCCCAGACGAGAATGCCATATTGAATAATGGACTGGAAAAGTGCTAGATAAACGGAACGTAAAACAGTAATGGGCATACAGTGGCGTAAAATGACAAATTTATGAATTGTTCGGCGTAGTCTATTACAGATGTAGTTAACATGGTGAGACCATTTAAGGTGTTTATCAATAAAAATACCCAAATATTTCACAACGGCTGTTTCTTTCAGTGGTAAGCATTTACAATTCACATCAAAATTACAATTATGTATTATTAAATTTAAATTTGTACATTTTTTCCGCGCTATCTGACCAGTAGATGTTAATGAGAAAGGAACTAATGTTGATTTATCCACGTTTAGTGACAGAAGGTTAGAATCGAACCATTTTTTTATAATTTTCATGCCAGTATTAGCGTATTTATATGCTACTTCCCATGAATGACCACTGAAAATCACAACAGTGTCATCTGCGTATGAAAATATGGAGCCGTTTATTTGATCTAGGTTGTATACTTCAACAACTTGACGATAAACATTTAACATATGTTAACTGCAACATGTTGGTGTTAAATGTTAAGTAGTGGGGACCCAGCTTCAATAACACGCCGAGGAAACAGTGCAGCTTGGATAATTTCCTGCATGTCATCAATATTCTCAGTTTATTCAACGACTCCTAGGATATCAACCATAAGAATCAAAGTCCACATTGCCAGTAATTTCAAAGTAAAGTTATGCTTGAAGTTTACGTTTGTCAAAGTTTCAACTGGGAATAGAAAAATGGTGACTTTGTTCTTCGCGACCTTCAACACTTTAAAAGCAAATCATGATTATAAAAATGACCCTTAAATAGTTACATATTGCAAAATAACAATACTGCAATCAGAGGTGTACAAAACTTGCTTTTAACCTGCCCATTCCCGCTTGGACAGTAGGCAGGCAAGTTGCGAGCATCACAGCCAGCATGCAAACAGGTTTCTTTAGACCTGAATGGGTTGGGTTGAACTCAAGATAAGATGTTTGTCACCATAGATAAATAGGGGTTGGGATATAGTAATTCCGTTATCAACTTAACACGAATGCACATTAATATAATTTCATTGTTGTTATTAATATTGTTATTATTAATTAAAAGTATATGGAAAGTGGTTATATGGGGGGGGGGGGGGGCGTTCACTAAACATATCTTTATGCCTTGATCGATTTTTTACCAAACTTTGTGCTCAGGCACTCTTCTACCAGGAAAAAAGTCTATAAATTAAAATTTAAAGGAACCGTCCCTTCCCTTATTATCAAACCCTGTCCCAATGTTTTCCCTATTAAAATCTACTTAACGGTACTCTGACCATTGTACTCCAAATTTTACACACAGAGCCTGCAGAACCAGGAGAAAGTTGTAGGTGACAATAATATTTGAACAAGCCATCCCTGACTTATTTTCAACCCCTATTATGTGATCTCTATACAATTCTACATTCTTTGACCAATTTTTACCGAACTGCACACACAGAGCTTTAGAACCAGGAGAAAATTGCAATAGTCATATTTGAACAAACTGCCCCTTACTTATTTACAGACCTTATTAGGCTTATGTAATCTCTAAAAATGTACATTTTTTGACTGATTTTATACACAGACCATTTAAAAATTGAGAAATTGTAAGAAAGAAGGTGTTTTTAATCCCTTTACATATTTCAGGCACCCACAGCAATGCAAGCCTTATCTCTTGCCAAGCAGGTTAAATGCTCTGGCTGGTTGCAGAGTTACAAAGTGGCAAGCAAGCTAAAATCAGAATATGTAGGTCTACAGATAGGGAAAAAAAGATCCTAGCGGCATTCACAGGATAGCAGGAAATGTACTGAAATTTGTTCTAGTGTCGACTGTTGACTTATCCCATCTTGAAACCCAGAATATGGTTTCTAATTGTATTGTTTTATAACTGAATATATAATTATTAATATTATTACAAAATACTAACAGAAATTATACTATATTCAGCTACAAGAGTCGGTCCGCTTTTTTTTCCCCCCTACCTGTACACCTCTGACTGTAATATGTACACTTCTTCATTAGCATATACGCACCATATTTACTAAAAAGCTGCTCAATGTCTTCTTCGGTAGCAGTGTATGCAAGGTTCCTTGCAAATATTCTCCCTGACTCTCCAATGGACTCCTCATTCTTCAGACTGTCCTCCTGATCTCTCCATTTACTGGTGTCGGCAGCATTCCCCAATGCTGGTTGCTGCGTTTGCTCATACTTGGTAACCCATAGACGCTTACCAGCTGTACAAATTAGAATACATCAGGAATCAGAATTACACTACAGAGCACTTTGCTGACTGCTTTCTACAATTTCTATTTTAACCAAGGCGATTCTCTGCTTCCATTCTTCGTCTAATTCCTGCAGAATGAAAGAAGTTAGCTTATGAATGGACCATTCATCTTTATGTAAAACCTTTTTCTCCCCAGTATCTAGTTCTAAATAAATCTGAATACCATATATGCACTTCATGAAATAATTAAACCCAATACCATTAGTCGTAGTACCTAAATTTCCCTATTTCAACATTAGTGCCAGTATTTGCTTACTGGTACTTAAGTTAAAAAGCTTAAAATGTCTATTAATCATTGTATGGAAGTTTACACAGTGAAGCTATATTATAATTTAATAATATTGAGTTGGGTTTAGCACTATGCTTCACTTATTTCACTTATTTAAAATAAGTGAAGCATAGTGCTAAACCCAACTCAATATTATTAAATTAAAAACTTAAAATGTCTATTTAAGAAGGATGTGAAAAAAGTACATACACAAGTCTGTATCATACAAAAATGAACACAGGTAATGCCACGAAGTTGAATTTATAATGACTAGGGTTCGGATGTTTATGACCTACAAAATTAGAAAATACGACAGCAAATACACCCTTAAAAATGACTAAATATGTTCTGAAAACCCCAAATATCACCAAATAAGATAACGAATTATCAAAAAACAAATGTTCCAATTTAAAACGTTTAAAGACACCAAATTCTTACATCACGAGAATTCAATCTTATTATAACTTTTTAACAATCTTGGTGATTTACAATTTTACTTGTAATAAACTTCTATTTTCAAAGAATTTGCTCCTATTTGCTTGCTTAATCAGGTCCAAATACTCCTAATATTTTGTAGAGCTGTCCATATGAAATATGAATTGCATTAGTTTTAAAATTTAAGTTACATATTAATTTGGCATAAACATTAAATTAATGAAATAAATTTCAGATTTAACTCAACCATGTTCTGGTAGTACATACACAATAATTATTGTGCTCTTTTACCGAAGTTATAACTGAAATATGCCATTAAATTACAAATATGGCCAAAATATGACCAAGACAATAAAATTAACTAAAATATGACTTTATATGCAAAATAAAAATGGTCCAATTAGGATAACAACCGTGCAATTCCTATTTAAATTATGTTTGTGGCAAAAACGGAGGTCAGGATAAAAATATGACATGTCATAAACATCCGAACCCTAATAATGACTATTTAATATGTAATAAATGATTAATAAAGTGTATTCAAATGGATTTTTTGAATAGCATTTTACAATGACATGGTACTATTAAGGGGCATTCACGAAATAATATAACCAAGGTGGCTGTTTTCTGTGAAAAAAATACAGTCAGTTCAACAAGAAACATCCGAATCTGAACTCCTGATATGGCCTCGATGCTCACAGGAGTATAAATACAACTGAATTAAAAAAAAAAAAGTAAGCATCCTGATTATACTGTATTTAAAACATTTTAACAGATATTAATTGTACATTCTTTGTATCTTCTGCAACAAACTTACTAATCCAAATAACATTCCCTTGCTATCTTCACATTTCTTTCAGTGTCCATGGAGAAGGCAACAGAGTGCTAAAAGCTCGATTGTGATTATCTATCTCAGGTAATATACACCAGATGTCTAATTATAAAGGAAATTGTTTATCTGCTTAACTTACCTAAGAAACTTAGATGCTTCATCAATGCCTTCTTCATTTCCTTCTCTGTAGCAAAACCAATATACGCAATTCCTTTATTTTTTGGTGGTCTCCGAATACTTTTTGGTTTCAATGGATGGAAGAAGTGCTTTATGTCTTTCTTCTTTGCTTTATATGCTAGTCCTCTCACTTTTACAGTGAAAAATTGAACAGATACCTTCTTAGATTTATCCTTTTCTTTCTTTTTATCTTTCTCTTTCTTTTCTCCTTTTTCCTTTCCTTTCATCTTAGACTTCCTTTTATTTTCTCCCGTTTCTTCTTCTTCTTCTTCTTCTTCTTCTTCTTCTTCTTCTTCTTCCTCCTCCTCCTCCTCCTCCTCTTCTTCCTTTACTACAGAATCTACAGCATGATTCACAGTCTTCATTTTTAAATACTGAAAAAATAAACATAGAAAACTTCACGAATAAAACCAGTGAAAATAAAGTCAGTATCCCATGATCTGATTTTTGGTATAAATTTCTATAAACCATCAGTTTGTGACATTGATGACAGATGTACTGTACAAAATTTTATTCTGGAGTTTCCGTTCAAGTCTATTTCTTACAACTGACATCCATTAGTATGACATCATCCTACGAATGTCATTTTTTCTTTACCGTACTTGAGCCATCTGCACTCATTCATTTTTTTAAATAATAAATTGGAGTCGAGAAGATTAATAGACAATCATAACAGCAAAAGCAGAGAGAAATGCCTTTTTTTACCTGGCCTTTGAAAAGTATGAGGAAAATATTAACACAATATGCGGGTCTACTTTCTTGTTACTATGAATTAGAGTGACTTAACACACTTTACCCGCCCAACATCGCTTTAGAGATGGATAAACCCATGATGCACACACCCATAATTACTGTACGTTTTTTAATATGACTTATTGGACTTAACACAAATGTAGAGAACATTTTTATTTATAACTCTATGGACATATCTCAATTTTTGAGGATGGTGGACTTAACTCTCTTTGCCCCTGCATCAGCGAATTATTTGAATATTCTCACAGTTTTAGACAATGCTTTCAAATGTAGATTCATTAGGCATTAATGTGGAGTGGGAGAGTAGTATATATTCAAGATCAACAGGACTCAATTGCATTCTTCATTCCAGGAATGAGAGTAAACTGGCCACCCTCATGGATAAATGATTACTAAAGGAGACACGGCCTACTAGAAATTTTTCGTTGGCTGCGGGAAGGAGATGACTGATGTAACACCTGATCAATAAAATACTGCCAAAGGTGGAATAATACAAAAAAACAATGTTTATGTGCACTTGCATTCTTAAAATGAATGGATAATATATATTACTGCAATAACAACAACCAATGTTCATTTCTCTGTCAATCTGTCATTCAATTGTCAATATTTTAACTCACGTTTACCACAGAATCGCTTTAAAAACACGCGGAACCCAATAGGCCTACTATCGGCAAGCAGGTTCAGTTCCAATTGCCTGCTGATATGATGATTGTGAATTTCAAAAGTTAAATGAAATGCTTTATATTGTGATGTGTCAATAATGGAATATCAAATTTTTATAAACAATAGGTCAGATGGAAATTTGTGATGATGATACACAATTTGATGATGATGTCAATGATAATGATGATAATAATAATAATGTTGGTTATGTTCGTAATAGGATAATAACTGTTTTGAATAAGTTTTAAAGAAAATTGAAAAATTAATTGCAACCAACTTATAATAAATGATTTTTTAAATTTAATTTGCATGTACAGTATTTGATAAGTTTTAGCTCCCTCAGATTAAAATCCTGGCTGCAGTGTTGTTCTTGGGCTCTGCTGTTTCACTGAAACAGAAAATTCGGTAAAATGGCAAGAAGAAAGTGTCTTACAGGTTCTGAAATTGACGATTACTTATTAAAAGTGACAGTGAAGTATCAGATTTATCATTTAGTGATAGTAAGGGATGTTTCTCTGAGATCGCTACTGGCAGCGTTAGTGAGAGTGAGAGCGATGTGACACCGAAGGCAATAGTGCACCCAACTGAATGGAAGGGAGTAATTTCGATGCATGCCCACCATCTACCATTACAATATACAATATACAGCAAGGGCCAGTTCTGCCTTCTAATTGTTATCAAGATACTGATCCAATTGAAAACCATAGCCTACAGTAGGCCTATGTAAACTTATAATGCGCTCAGTAAAACTTGTGCTGTTTCGGCAAAAAATTTTCACACAAAATAATAAAACATCGTCCTGGAGCTGCAATCCCCTCCTTTAGAGACAACAATGGTTTACAGTCTTTGAATTGCTGAACTGCACTTGCGTTAATGGGCTTTTGATTTCTGAAAATCAAACAGGTTATTTTCTGAAATTTGTGTGGCTGACCATGGTGTGAGGTGGCCTTTAAAATGAGGGCATATTAAAACATGCTTTATGGGAAAATAAATTGGTTCCACAGAAAAAAATGGTCATTTATTGAGCTGACTGCTAAATGAAGGTGGCTGTTTAGTCAGGTTTGTCTGTAGTTTGTTTACCTCAAGATCTGAAATTTCCTTCTTCGCAATATTCTTTTCAGTCTCAGGATCTGAGGAATCATCAGCATTGCTCTCATGACCTGAATCTCCTTGTTCATCTACATCAGATGACGGGTTGGCTTGCTGAGGTTCTTTGTGTGTTAATGCATCATTGCTCCATATTCCCTTCTCGCCCTTTGTGTGGGTCTCCATGAACTCAACAAACAAAGGATCATCTTTATGCTGGAAATAAAAAAGGCCCACTGTAGTAATCATTCACCACAAGGAAAATGTTAAATTGGATCTATGAGGGTAAGATCCAGAAACTTAAGGTATACTTGCACTCAAAATATTTAGTACCTTACAACAACAGAATTTTGAAGACATCTTATTTTATTTAAAGTTCTTGGAGTTCGTTGGCGACACTTGTAACACAGTTTCCCTCAAGATCCACTACTATTAAAGTATATCCATTCTGCAAATTCTTCCTATTTACAGTAAAACCCCATTTTCAGGTTCCCATTTTTAAGGAATAAAATCTGAATTCCCTGTATAATTACTACAAGAACAATGTAATGCATTCATTCTTACTTTTAAGAAACCCTGGTTTAAAGAAAAACCTTCTTGTAACAAATAGATATTTTGAGACTTTCAATTATGTACAAACAAATCCAACCTGTAAACACAGAAAAAGAGAAGCCATTTTTTAAAATAATTTGGCAGTAGACAGGAAGTTGCTCTTTACAGATACTGTACCTAGAATACATCTTTCTGGTGAAGTGAAGGAATGGTAAAATAAATTGGCAAATTTTCAGCCATTTCAGGGAATGAGTCAATATTCTTGCAGCTCTGAAAGAATATTATGAATAACTCTACAGAGCAACAACTTAAAAAAAGAATGGATTTGTACTACAAAAGCCGGACAGATGGTAACCCTATGCTCAAAAGAAATTTGTTTTGTAAGCTGTTACGCCACTTTAATAAGACATACATAATTATTACATTATGCCTGTTGCTCACGGTCAAAATTTTCGTTAAATTTATTGCACAACTAATTTTGTCAAGCACGTTGTCAAACGCGTCCCTTGTCAACGATCAAATGATTCACGAAATTCGAATTATGTTCCCTCTAGTGGGTAAATTTCACACCACCATTGATTTACCCTGCCACCTGGTGTTAAATTCTTGTACTCCATCTTAACCTCCCACCTGGTGGCTGATTCTTGAACTGGACTCTGTGTACTAAAGTGAAAAATTTGTTTAGTATGCTTCCAGTAAAGAAATCGGGGCTTATAATTGCTGTTGCTGCAATTCTTGCTTGTGTAGCAATTAAAAAAAGAAAAGAAAAACTAGGAAGAGTTGAACATGCGAATGGATTATGAGAAGAAGCCAAGGAAGAGGGGTATTGTCTCTTGTGCAGACAGAATTGAGGTTAGAGGACCCCAATTCATACAATAATTTCTTGAGAATGGGGGAAAGCACTTTACCACGGCTGCAATTTTACTTTCTGCTTCCCTTCGCGCGTTCCGATTATGGTAGAGAGGCATCTTGACCTCATACAAACAGGGGTTCTTCTGGTATTCGTCTAGCAAGACGCATACCGCTTCCTTAGTCCAACCTGCACCAGCCATTTTGGAAGAGCATGCAGGAGGCTTCGCTTTCCTCAGTTACCGGCAGATGGAGCGGAAGTTGCGCTAGACGCTGATTGGGCGCGGGGTGTTCACGTTCGTTGCGCTGATTGGCTTTTGACAGCTTATTTGCTAGAATTAGAACAAGTCCTATATGCCGACGCGAATAACCAAACGCTTGACAAAAGGCGAATTTGATCGTTAGCAATACCAATTTGTTGAAAAGTGATAGTTGTGCAATAAATTTAAAGAAAAATTTGACCGTGAGCAACAGGCATTATAATGAAATGTATACATTACTATTTCAAATCTGAATTTCTTTTGGGTAACCAGACATTATTAATGTAACTCATATTTTTTAATCACACAGAATAAATCAGACTATTCACATGGGTTAACCATAGTAATATGCTGTTATGTATACAGTAGAACCCCGATTTAACCGAAACTCGATTTAATATTCTCCCACATTTTACATCAATTTTTCAGAACCCCACATATTATCACATATAACCAATGTATTAATATTTTTTATTTAAAGTAATTCCTTGTAATAAAACCCCCATTTAATGTTAAAATCAACTCTGGAAATACAAGTTTTATAGAAAAAACCTTGTATTACAATAATACTGATGGCTCTATAACTTGTAATTTATTGCGATCTGACAACAGAAGTGTCTGCTGCTTCTTTCTCCTCACCAACAACCAATTTCTTAGTAATGTCCTTTGTTGATCTTTATTGGTTGCTTGCAGTGAGGAACATAGTTATGAATCTTGGAAAGTTAACTTGAAAATTATCGTAGCTTATGCATCAATTATTACATACTGTTTTGTATTTTAAGTGGAATTCAGTGATGACCATAGAGAGAAAAACAGTGAAGTAAGTAAAAAAAACTCCTTAAAGACTTTGTGGAACTTTATACAGTGAAGCAACTATAATAAATTTAATTTACTATACGAGTTAACATAAACACACTTTTTGCTTCACTTACCATATTTTGGTATGACGCATTTCAAGGAGCCTCCTCCCCATTTTCAAACACTCTGTCAACTGCCAAATCCTTCTCAGGAAGATTCTTTTGCACACCTGGTGGGCTTTTTATGAACTTTCTGATTAAACTGTCTTCAAGTGTGTTTATGTCAACTCATATAGTAAATTAAATTTTAAAAAAGTCCTGTTAAAATACTGGATATGGATAGACCCCTAGATCACAATTCAGCAGATACCATAATATTTCATGCTATGTAACCTATCATCACAGTTATAGTTTTCAAATATAGTAAGCAGAATTTAATACATAAAGTAAATTTATTTTATTTATATTAAGTTTTATTGCTTAAAAATAGCAAAACCTTCATTTAGTGTAAACCCCAGTTTAAAATAAAAAAATTCTGTATCACAAGAAAAACGTTAAATTGAGGTTCTACTGTATTAAGTTAGTTAAACATATGAAAATCTCAATATGCTTTTATTATTTTCCATGTAAACAGGATCATGTTGAAATTAGATTTCTGTCAAATTGAATCCATAAGAAAATGTAGTTGTTGTATACTGGGAGAGATTCTAAATCTGTAAGATCAATGAACAAGGGTGAATAAGAATAATGAACAGAAACGCTGTAAACATTGCGCCTTATTGGTACAAAGAATAGATAACTAAGTCACCGTGACTGGTAGACGTGCAGAGAGAGAGTGAAACTAGCGGCCATAGAAGAAACAAACACAAATTGCTCCATGGGAATGGCTTCGTAGCAGAGTACGCGATATATTTGAGCGTTTGGAAAACCGCAGTATTGTAGCAATGGTGCACAGGTTTTCTCAGAATACCCCGATATTACTTTTACTCTGGTTACTAAACAGCTGAGAAAACCGGAGAATGGTGCACTCAGGCGTAAGTCTGTTCGATCATGTGTGGCATAAATAGAATGCAATGTTTTCTAGTCATTATATTCAAAACATCAAAATTAGTCATATTGGTGCAGTCAGCTCTGGCACCGACAACTGAGCCCGACAATTATGTTTACCTTTTCTAAGACTTCTTGTACTATATTGCTCTTCTTTTTTTCTTTCTTTTGCTTCTCTTCCTTCTCTTTGATTTTCTTGTCTTTGGTTTCGCCATGAGTTTTCTTGTAAGCAGAGCTGTCAGGTGCATACTTGCTCCATGCCTTTGGCTTGTTTGGGTCACCTGCAATAAGATTCACAATTGTGCATAGTTATAACGAAAATACTGATAATAATATAATATGACTCAATGTAGAATTTATCATAGGTAATCCCACAAGAGTTGGATTTATTAAGACTATTCCATGATTAAAAATGTAACAGATTATACAAATAATAATTACTTTCGTGCTTTGTTATTTAAAAACAAAACTAACAGCTGCGAGACCATGGCTTACAATGAATCAACCATCCACGAATCGATTCAATTCAATTCAATTTATTCACCAGAAGAATCTTGTTACAAAATTCATGGTTTCGTCACTTAAGTCTAATACAATATATAATAAAACTTGTTAACACTGAGATATAAAATACTTATATTAGGAATAAGAGGAAATCTCTCCTTCAAAAAGCATAATTAAGCATAACTAAATTGGTAAGTCTACTATCTGTATATCAAGAAATTCATGGACAGAAAAAGGTTGATACAATAACAGGATTTTTTTAACTTTATTTTTAAAAGCATTGTTAGAAAGAGCTTTAAACCCATCGGGTAACTTATTATAAATATTTATTCCTTGATATGTTATACTATTTCAAGTTACCATAGTATGACCAGTGCTACCAATGGCGCATATAAGACATAGTTAACTTCATTCAGGTAAGCTAACAGCAGAACAGAATAAAAGCACACCAACTGGCTTGCACCGAATTGAAATTGTATTTTTAATCCAAGTACATTTCTATTATTTCAATTTCCAAACAAGTTATGTTGTATAAAATAATCTGATTTCGTGCTTTTTAATGGCAGGATGTGACATATTAATCACTGCACACTGCTGGTTACTTGTCCAGTAACGAGCAGCATGTTTTACCTGACAAAATGGCATCTTCGCGATTCCTACAAGAATATTACAGTCGTGATTGGTCTATATCCGAGGAATTGCTAAAAGTGATTGGTCAATATCAAACACACGGCGTATGAGTGGAATAGTCAAATTAATATAAAAAATCCTATTTAAACAATAAATGAAAATCTTACAAGAATATTAAAATATCACTAAGGACTGTTATCACTTAAGACTTCAAAATAGGCAGGTAAAAAAGGCACTGAAGATCTTGAAAATAGGCACTCAAATAGGATTATCTATTAATTTAATCTCGGCTCTTTCAAAATAATTATTGTCATTTAATGGTACTGTAGATCTACAAAGGATAGACTACATTATGTACAAAGAATAGGTTTTCTTTATTTTACAAACAACTTTTGGCACCCAGGAATTAGCCATACTGTTATACGTCTAAAAAACTAACTAAACTCCATGGCGCTACATCCCTGAAGGGACAAGGCTTACCACCCAACCGCTGCATCATCTACCATACGCAGATGGCAGGATTGGGGGGCATGTGGTCAGCATGCCGACACCCATAGCTGTTAATGATGGTTTCCATGACCGGAGTCGCTACTTCTCTATCAAGTAGCTCCTCAATTTGAATCATGAGGCTGAGTGTACCCTGTTCCAGACCTCCCTACCTCAGAAAAATCCGAGGATGTACCGGAGATAGAACCCGGGGCGACGGCCCTGCCCCCTCAGAACAAGAATAACTAATTGAATTCCCAGTTAACTAATTAAACTAACTTCTCTTATTATTAATCACATACAGTATTATGATAGAAATTAAAATTCTAATATACTGGTACACATTCCCAAATACTTATAAATGACCCTTTAAAAAACCTCACACTGAGTGAGACTTTGTTTTTAATTGCAAGAATCCTTTGTTTCAACTGTTTTCTTGACTTATCAATTTGGATTGAGTTTATGATGGAGAAAATTCATACTGGTACCGGTACATCAGATAAATTACTGCCTGGAAGTCACATGACTATTGACACTAGGCCTATATTCAGAAAATTTGGAATGTTGAATTATCTTGCACCACTTTTCACCTTTCGGCATATCAAAAAATTACTATTTTAAATTTATTTTTAGAAACTCCTGGTGACAAAACTGGGAACATCTGCTCTCTGGGGACAGCAACTCAGAATCGGAGAACATGAATATTTTGAACTGACATGTTCTACATCACTCAACAAAGGAACTACCGGGCAAGATAACCTATCTACAATTACCAGGCTAGGCTACTATTAGTATTTAACACATCCATGCTTAAATTATTCTTAAGTAGCATTTTGTTATACGTATTCATTGACTCAGTGAAGTAAGTGGGGAAAAAACCAGTGGCAGTATGATATCCCAAGATTTTTTGTTGTCATACCTCAATTTGAAAAAAAGGATAGGCCTATGCTTGCCTTACAACAAATTATGTGATGTGCAGTAAATTATTCTATAGAATCGGCTGTGTTTTTAATTAACTTTCTCTATGAATAACCAATCAATCAAATGGCCCTTGTACAAAATGACTATTTCTTATGTATTAAAGCTCTTTAAGTGAAATAGATGAATTTTCCCTTCACTCCAACAGTTTTTTCAACAACTTAATGACAATACTGCTAGATTCAATGTTTTAAAAATCTTTCTCTGTAACAAAATATTGTAATCTGTATGCTGTTTAAATAGGTCTTAATTACTTCTAAAATATTTTTATTAAAATAAATTAAGTTCTGTTAGTACAGTAGAAGATGTCTATCACTTTTGCGCTCCTCCTTGGCGATCGTTTATAAAGCAGAAATGGTGATTCAAACTGAGTAGCTATTTGATTAAGTAACAGTGACTCCAGTCAAGGAAACCATCAATAATAGCTGTGGGTGTCGGCATGCTGACCACATGCCTCCAATTCTGCCAGCTGCCAGAAGCTGCAATGGTCTGATAGGCCTAGTCCCTTCAAGGATGCAGCACCATGGAGTTTAGTTTTTTATTTTTATTCCTTGAACTGTAAACTGCTAAATTTATTCAACCATAAAATATTAATCCATACTGTATAAAGTGTGCATTATTACAATTCCTCAAGAGATCTTTTGAAAGATTTGCATTTGCTTTGAATAAGTAACAGGCTTTCAATGCTTCTTCAGTTTGTTTATCTGTACTACGCCACCAAGTTATCTCTGCATGCAGAAAATATGTTAGGAATGTGCCTTAAATCTCGATCTCCCTCCGTTGACGTTGCCACTTCCTATTCACTGAGTTCAGTCATTTGGCTACAAGAGGAGGGCTGAGAATTCCTGTGTTTTTAAATGAACTCTCTTCTTCAGCAATCGCCGTTGAAATGAATAATCTGGCAACCATGTCCCAACTGGAGAAAATGAGCTGTCCCTTCTTCCACCCCCGCCGCCACGCTGCCACTTCCTGTCCACTGTGTTGGGTTATTTGGCTGGAAGAGGGGCGCTGAGAATTACCGTGTTTTTAAATGACCTGACACCTAAGACAGTCACTGTCCAAATGAATAATCTGGCAACCATGTTATGATCTTTCGCCACCTGCTTCCCCTACATCCCTTCCGTATAGTGGTAGCTGGACGACACTAGCGCTAAAACACTTCCCCTATCGCCGTGCAGATTTAACTTGGTGGCATAGTACTACAGAGTAGTAAGTGCCTTTCTAAAAAAGGTTTAAAGAATTGGGCTAAGTAAGCCATTTATGTTTCTAGAAGTATGTCCATGAATACTGCAATAAGTTTGAAATATAGATTACTTGAGGTGTCTAGGTGCAAACTCTGAAATTTCCACTTTTCATCGAAAATGTTTTACAATACCTATAGCTTCTTAACACTCTAATCTATCGTTTAATGTAACAATTGAATGCAAACGACAACATTTTCAGTTCATTTCATGCTGATGAAAGAAGGTTGTAAAAGCAAACCCCGACATTTCCTCGTAACTATGAGATGCAAACAGTGAAATTTCCCTGCAGCCAATACTGAATCAGACGGATGTCACATGATGACTGTCATTCATCAATGTGTCGAGAGGAGATTTCGCACGCTAATTAAGAAACGAAGCTTCTTTGGTGGGGTTGCCTAATTTCTTCTTTTCTTTGTTTGTCCATAAGAAGTATAATCAGAGTAAATAATTGAGGTCAGTAAACTTATTGTAAATTCTGAGGTAGGGAGGTCTGGTAGGGGTGCACTCAACCTCTTGAGATTCAAATTAAGGAGCTATTTGATAGAGAAGTAGTGGCTCCAGTCATGGAAACCACCATTAATGGCCGTGGGTGTTGGCATGCTGACCACATGCCCCCCAATCCTGCCGTCTGTCTATGGTAGATGATGCAGCGGTTGGGTGGTAGGCCTTGTCCCTTCTAACGCCACGGAGTTAGTTAGTATTGTAAATAATATGATAAATAGAATGTAGTAACCATATTCACAGTAACAGTAGCACAAATAAAAATTAGCATGATGATTGTAAATGGTTTTTAGAGCATTTAGAAGCAAGACAGACAGTTCCAATATTTAAGCATATTATTTTAGGCAATTTGAATTTATTCTTGACAATGGCAAATGTATATGAGCATTTTATTACAATTTCAAGGCATTTGCAATATCTGAAGAGGCTTGTTATAAATTAATAGTTTCCACATGTTTTTCTTATCTCTTGCAAAATTTAGTAAAGTGGAAAAGTCGGGGTTTACACCTAGATGCCTTATATTAGCCTATAATTTTATTATTATCATTATTATTGTTATTATTATTATTATACAATTCTTTGGTCTTTGTTTAATCAATTTTATACAAAGGATTCTTTAGTTTCGTGTTAGCCCAGGAGGCCTATTTTAATATTATTATTCACATTGCTTGTGTTTCTAAACTAAATAACTTATAGCGTGTTTCCTACGAGGAATAACTCATGCAGTAGTGAAATTCAGTGACAGCTTGGGTACCCTCGGTTTCAACAAAAATGGAGAATATTTAGCTATATGATACTCACCCAATCCAGTACATAACTCCACTTTTATTCTACATGCTTTAATGCATGTGTTATCAAAGTACTTAACAGCATTCTGTGCTTCTTCTTCTGTTTTAAACCCAACAAATCCAAAATGTCGGAATTTCCCATCTTTAGTGTATTTTAATTGCACATCTGTGACGAGGCCCTTCTCACTAAATATATCTTGCAACTTTTCTGTGGTAATCTGTAACAAAAGAACTGACTACAGCATTGACAACCAACTTGGAAGCACAGCGTGCTGGCACTGTGTGTATGGTGTTCAAGGTTACTGTTGTACCGGCGAGGTATAGGCATATGAAGAAACTTAAAGCAGTTGCATCTTGTTTGTACCGGTAGTCTGTAGTGGCGTTTATCATTAATATATTAATGATAGGTTAGGCCTATTAGAGAAGGAATAAATAGTAAGCATGATATTAAATACTATTATAGACAAAACAACCCAATACAAATCAATTATAACCTATAGTCACATAGGCTACAAATAAATGAGCCAGTTAAGTTAATATCTTACAATAGGCTATATGGCGATTAACCAGTGTAATATTAGGCCTATACAGTGAGTCCCACGCAAGAGTTGGCCAATCATGCAGGTTTCTGCATCGTGATGGCCCCTGCTATAACTCTAACTATCCTTGTATAATGTAGAGTTTTCACTCCCACTCCTATAATTGTGAAATATGATTTTTGGTGCAAGGGTCTTTTTTTTATTTTTTGGAGAAAGCCAAATACAAGGTGCACTTTAAGCTCCGTCCACTCGATATTCACATTCTGTTTCGCAGCGAAGCAGGGTACCAACTATCCTTGTAGGCCTATAATGTCACCGACACTCCCAACCATACCAAATATTAAAAAATCAAGAGTGCCCCTTGTACCAAACATTAAAACTGCGAGAGTGCTCCTTGTACCAAATATTAAAAATTTGATTGCCCCTTGTAACAAATATTAAAAATGCGAGAGTAAGTGCCTTGTACCCAATGGTTTGTCAGCCTGTTCATCCTCTTAGAATTCGCTAGATCGTGGTATAAAAGGAACTGCTTCACTGAGGGTGGGCGAGGTGGGATATATCTCATGCAAAGAGTGCACCGAATATTTCTTTTTTCGGCAAAAGACAGATTTATGCTGCGCACCAGCCAAGCTCCGCCGTTTTGTTAGGTTAGGAACGTTTATGTTAGTTTAGGAGCAATATACTGAATATTACGAGGTTTATTATGTCTCACATTGAATTTCTTCTGTGACGAAACCCTAAACCCCACCTTCCCAGGCGGGCCCCATTAGAGAGGAGCCCAGTGTGCAGCATAAAACTATTTTTTCCCGCATTTTTAATATTTGGTACAAGGTGCACTCAAATTTTTAATATTTGGTACAAGGGGCACACTCGAATTTTTAATATTTGGTACAAGGAGCACTCACGCAGTTTTAATATTTGGTACAAGGGGCACATTCACATGTTTAATATTTGGTAAGGTCGAGAGTGTTGGCGACAATATACAGGGATAGTTGGTACCCTGCTTCGCTGAGAAACAAAATGTGAACATTGAGTGGGCGGAGCTTAAAGTGCACCTTGTATTTGGCTTTCGCCAAAAATGCGAGAGTAAGTGCCTTGTATACTCTGGTTATTCATTGCATGGCCAGGCGGCTTCCTTTCGTTAGGAGGAAATGTTTGTTGACAACTCAACCCATGTTCTTTGTTTTACCGCACCAATCAGCAAGTTACCCCAGCCAATCAAAATCTAAGAATGTCCTGTGGCGATTTTGACAGCAAGTCGTCTACTCCGCGTGGAGTGAAATGCCCAGTTGCAAGATCTAGTTACAGTAAACACTAACACGTGTGAATTGAATAAAGCGAAGGAAGAACTGAGGTCAGTGATAACAATGAGAGAATATTGCAACGTTGCTTTTGTTTTGGATAGCGGAAGCCCAAGACCGATTTAGTCAGATCAATTAACATAGAGAAACACCGAAACCTTTGAAGCCGACTGGCCATCCAATGAGTAACTGCACTATACCCAACGGTTTGTCAGCCTGTTAATCCTCGAAGAATTCGCTAGATCGTGGTACAAAAGAAACTGCTTCACCGACTGTGAGGGTGGGTTGGGCGGGATCTGTCTCATGCGAAGGTGCACCTTAGATTTGTTTTTTTTTTTCCCCGAGATACCGACCTATATAACCCCATCTAATTTAAGATTATTTCTTAAATAATCATCTTAAGAGTAAATTCAGTGAGAGTCTTAGCCTGATCATAAGTGAGGTTAGGATAAGTCAATACCCCGAAAATCAAGTGTACATATACTCACTGTGGTTGGCAAGTTCTTCACAATTAATCGAGACATTGTTAATCTATCTTCTCATTGTCCTGAAAATAACAGCCATCTAAAATCAGATAACCCCCGAGTTTTAATACTGACGAAGAACCAAACACGTGAACACTCGTCAAATTTTATTTTTAGGGCAAGTGAACCAGAGGAAGTGTTGCCCTCTGAAGTGTAAATTGAAAACTAAAGTGTGGTGCTACAAGTGTTTCCAAGAATTGTCATTAGAAATTAAGTTTCTGACAGCATAAGATATAAAAAGTAAAGAAACAAAAATTGCCATGCATTTTTATTTAAAGTCTACATCACTTTTAAAAAAGTCTAAAATAACCACCCTTAGAATAATTATTGACAAAATTGTGACTATTGCTATTCCTCATGAAACCGTATTTTTGGCACCAAATTTAAAATATGGGAAAAGGTTTCAATTTTTTACCAAAATCCAGTAACGTGTAGGCCCATCCTTAATTCTTCGTATATAAGCCCAAAGTCGGGTAATCAAATTTTTATTTAAATATATATATTTATTGTCCAATTTTGTAAAAATATCAATGGCAGGGAGCGAAGTTCACATAATAATTGAGGGGTGTAGGTGAAAAACTTGATAACCCACATTATTCTCTTTCTGAGATATGTGTGGTTAAAGTTTGAAAAATGTCCCTTAAATCTGTTATGAATTCTTTTAAGGAAAACATGCATTATAAACCTCAATACATGCAGATAGCATATTGTATTAAATTCTGATGTATTTTTCTTAGAATTTGTAATTTTCATGTGGTATATCAACTTTTACCATGAATATCATAAATCTGTTATGAAATGGAAAACGTTGATAAACCACAACTAGGATTTCCTATTATATTCCTTTTAAAAATACCATCATATTTTTTCAAAATATTTATTATAATAATGATTAATATTGATAATTAATTATCATTGTTCATTACTAAAATGCAAGTTACATAAGTTACTTCACTATGCCAAACATATTTACACTATTTAAAACATATCTTAATCGGTCATCTCCCCATGATTCTTCTTCATCAAGATAAGGTAGCGAAGAAGAGCACTTTCTGCTCATCTGTTTAGTTAAGTCTTCATTCTTAAAGATTCTATTGTAATATTGTAATATTGTAGTGATGTAATGCTGTGGGTGTATATGAATCTTCACTGACAAAGGTTTAAGTTAACTTTATGATCTGATAATGGAAAACTTGACATACCACATTAAAAAGAAATTTAGTGTTAGAACAATATCCTTAGTTAATAAAAACATAATAGTATGGGGTTTCACACATATAGTAATATTATTACATTATAATTTTACAAGTATTACTGAATAATAGCAATATTTAAGAAAAGCATATTACACAAATGGAAAAACTTGATAACCAACCAGTCCTAAACTGATCATCAACTGCAAATAAAAACACTCACTTCATCATTTGAAGACTCCATGTCCTCATCAAAAACATAGTGAGGCTCACGAATACTATCATCAGAATCTTCAAACACTAGCAGAGACATCTCACACACTCTTTTATTTTGTAAAATTGCCTTTTTCTCTTCCTGTTCAACAACACTAACTCCATGGCAGCCATCTTGAAAATGTGGGTTGTCAATGTTTTCCATTAACACAAAGCGTAATGTGGCATATCAACATAGGTGATAACTCTGCCATTAAGTGGCTTTCATAGAAAATTCTTAGATATAGGTATTGACAACAACCCAATGAAGTCGGTAATGCAGGTAACTCATTTTTCGAAAAAATGTGGGTTATCAAGTTTTTCGACCACACCCCTCAATTATGTCCAGTGGCGGATCGTGGGTGTAGGAACAGGGTGTTGCACTATTTTACGGGAATTATAATTCTTTTATTGCAACCAATGGCCATAGTATGATGAATAGAGCTCTGATGGAATATGTGGCAGGGGAAACAGAAGTACCCCGAGAAAACCTGCCCCGACCCCATTTTGTCCACCACAAATTCCACATGGATCCACCAAGATTCGATCCCTGGTCCCAGCGGTGGAAGGCGAGCAATCTAACCACTCAGTCATCATGGGGGGGGGGTGGTTTTACAGGAATTAAATACATAACCTGATAATATATAAATATCGCTTTGCTCTTCGGGGCTCTACCTCCAAACTCCCAGTGGGGCTCTGCCTCTCTGTGTGGTTCTAAGAAAAAGTAACTGACACTTTATCGAATATACATTCATTGTATTTAAACTGCCGTAGCCCATAATAACTACTTAGCCATACTAAACCTTAAAAAAATCTGCGGAACGACTTTAAGATTTTTCTGGGGTAAACATTTAAATTTAGAACATTCTGGAATTTTCTCGTCGGTTACACGCTAAAAGCTATAAGTCTATCAAATTTCAGATTTCTAGCTCATGTGGAAGTGGGTCAACATTAATGCCTGTAAAAATTGTCGAAGTTTCTTTTTGAAGGGTAAAAAAATAAAATTTTGAACTTTTTGGAATTTTCCGTCGGTTGTAGGCTAAAAGCTGCCAAATTTCAAGTTTCTAGCTCATGGGTAAGTGGGTGAATATTAGGTTGGGTTCGTTCCCCGGTACTTAATCGATTTTTTCTGAAGTAGGGAGGTTTGGAATGGGGTGTACTCAGCCTCCTGATACAAATTGAGGAGATACTTGATTGAGCAGTAGGATGTCGGATAGTAGGCCTAGTCCCTCTAGGGATGTAGAGCCAGGGAGTTTAGTTTAGTGCCTAATAAATCGATGAAATTAGCAATATAGGTTTTGCCACAAAGTGACTACATTGGCAATTAGCATCTCTGTGAGGGACTTCATAGTTCATAGCTCGTGCTCTTACTTGCTTGCACACAGCAGCCGACGCAACGTACTCTAGCGGTGAAGACAAGAATCACGCCTTCGTTCGCAGATTGAAAGCGACTCCCAAAACCTTTAAACCCCGGGACTATTACCACGCAGTCAAGCATCTCGCACGCGCTCTTGCCCGCAGAATGAGGCAGGAAGTCGTTGCTTTCGGAGAGCGACAACCCCGCGCATTTAAATGTTTAAATGATTTAAAATTGTTAAATATCGCGTGAAGCGTGTTTATAGATAATAAAAGCCTACCACAAGGACGATTTCGAAGTAGTTTAATAGTAGGCATATGCAGTACTATAATAAAAAATCTAAATATTCTTTACATTAAAAACTGGTCGTTGTGCAACACTGCAACATGATCAGAGGCCGCCACTGATTATGTCCTTGATGAGTTGAGGGCATAGCCACTTACTTTTCAAATTTATTGGGGGTGCTCACTCAGAGAAGAAATATTTAAGTTTAAAACAATTTGTTATAAGTGTTTCATTACAACAAACTACGCTATTAGTTAATATACATTTATTATTTTGATTTCTTCCTGCAACACCTGCAGGTTGCTGATGACAAAGAGTACTAACAACAATGGTTATATTTATACACTAAAAAAAAAGCTTAAATTAATAATGAAGCTTTAACAATTAGGATATACATAACTTAAAATCAGAGGTTGGCCCACAGGTCAACAATTTAAATATTTACTTTGTAACTAGCTTACGGTACCTCATTCATTTCACTGCCTACTATACTGTGCATAGAAAGTACTTCACTAATTAAAGAACACCAAAGATCTGAACTCAGTTGCGCACTGAACTCTCAATATCCAGCTTTAGCTTATTTGAGAAGTTGTGAAAAGAGGTAGGAAAACAGTATTTTTGTGTTCGCCCTTCCTAAATCTGCAACCAGACAGGATTTACTGGCAAGGTGTTATTGTATTGTGATGCCCTGAGGTGGATCAGCCAGTGTGAGAGAAAGAGAGATAGCTGTATTCTCTCTCTCTCTCAATTTTTAAATATCTTTCTAACAATTATAGTGCAAACACCCCATCTAGCAGTGCATCCATTATGTAGAAGACTTCAAAACTGTAGACAGCGCCAGAAAGTGTGAGGTTGCAACATTACCGTGGCCCTATACAAATTGAACCAGCTACAACCCCTCCTTGCTTGATCCTTCATCTTTAAGAGGGGGGATAATGTTAAAGGGATAAGAGATGGCCAGGGAGCAAAATTACAACGGAAATTTAATTTAAACCACTAATGATCAAAGCAAAAGCGGGAAGTTTGAAATGGGTATAATAACTTTATTTATTGCTAGTACAGTTCATATAAAAATAGATGGGGGGCATGTGACCCTGTGACCTATAGGTAGAACCGTGCCTGACTAACTCCCCAACTGTCAATCACTAGGCGATATGACAATCAATTGGGTTCACCTCGTTATTGTATGTGAATGTTTCAAAGGTAACAAATGACACCAAATAAATATGTGTTACATCAAAGAATATTTATGGTACAGACTTATTTTTAAAAAAGGTGATTTTGGAAAAATGCATAAAAAATTTCTCTTCCCGCTAGGTTTATAATTTAATAGTTAATAATTTAATAGAGAAATAAAGGCAGACCGAAGAAAAGATGGACACAACAGACTTTTTAATCATGAGACCGGAACAAGCCTTTCGAGGCTTAAACCTTGAAAGCTGATGATGATCATCGATGCATAAAAAATTTGTATGAAAATATTCTGGTTTTCCAGTCCCACACAGAAGCACTATACTTCTGCAAGTAAATTCAAATTTTCTAAGAAGGTGCCAAGAATATGTGGTAATGGAGGGACAATACTTCCAGCACTGCTTATGGTGACTAGGTGACCGGGACCCGAATTGGCTGCTGACACAACATGGCCATGCTGGGGAGAACAGCGCTGAAGCTCGAAGAGAATGCTAGCGACCACTCTGAAGAATAAATAAAATAATAAAACAAAACCAACTGAGAAAAACTGCACACCCAAACAATTCACCACAACACTAGACTATGAGGTGGGGGGACTACAACCCTCTGCTTCTCATTTGGCTCGTTTTTCTACACCTCATTCCCACCATATCACCTGGCCCTCATTTTATTTAGTTCACAGTCTAGTTCCTGATTGGTCAATTTCCCTCCTCTTCTCCAATCCCGTCATCCCTAGCTTCCCCATTCCTATAAAATACTTCATTCTCCTTGACAAAGGAACCTCAGATTGACTCCAAAATGCCTTAATGTTTCCAAATAACTACGTGGTTAGAAGCAAAGGAAAATATTCTATAAAATATAACCAACTTCTGTGAATTATATAGATATCAACACTGATAGTTTAATTAACCTGCTCAATGGATATTTGCTAATGGGCGAATGGGATAATATTGTTATATAATCAACTATCATCATCATCATCATCACATTTTTTAATGTATGTCTATATGTGTGTATGTGTATATAATCAAATATATAGGATATAATAGGAAATATAATTTATTTATCAGAAAAGATTGCCAAGGCTTATACAAGGTCAGTTTTTTTTTATTTTTTGCAACTACAAGGGACAATATAATGTTGGTCTTGGATGAATAGAAAATGATCATATTCAAGGACAACTTCACATCCAGTTGGCACTGTATAACAACATCCTCTCCTCTTTTTTGTAATTCACTTATGGTGGCATTAGTGAGTATTTGTGAATAAAGTTACAAGTTTAACCAAGTTCACATTCAGTTACATCACTACAAAATGGGCAAAATTCAAGAACATATATGGCATTTTTCATTAGATGCCTGTTTTTCAAATTCAAAACAAGCTTATTTAGCCTTATACTCCTCATGTTGTTCACCCTTGTTCATCCCTTTGGAGTCGGTGTTAAGGGAAAATAGACAGAATCCAAGGTAAAATCACAATGCTTCATTTTCACTGAAAATTGGCCCTTTATTTTAAGTATAACATTCAACTACTGTAAACTGGACCTACAGAAAAGATTGCACTACTCTGTCTTAAATACAGCGCTTTAGTTGGAGGAGGGATACAGTGGGATGGCATCCTCCTAAATAGGAGAAGTGTTAAGTTCTTTTAAAAATTTAATTACTTTCACACATAATTTACGAACACTATTTTGATGGAACAACTACATATATTTTCGTCAAAATGCCCCAAAATGTACATTCTCTGTAGTACTTTCTTTATGGATGCTACCGGTACCTTGGTAGACGTGACTCCCCAAATATTTATTTCCTATTAAAGCACTGCTAATGATAAAATGCACACTCCCTTTGTGGATTAATACCATGAATACAAAACTTGTCAGCAGGAGGATTGTTATAGTATGTGTGGAAAAAATATTGAAGAAGAAGAAAATTAAACAGATTTTGGAGAAGAGGAAGGTAAAATTAACCTTTCTGTGAAATGAGCAGGCATGCATTACCCCAGGCCTTTCCAACTGAGGTTCTACCATGGAGCAGGCCAGCACTGGTGTAGCACCAGATGCAGCTCCTCAGGTCTAGTCAGTGCTCAACTTATGAAAGCATTTATTAATAACAATTTTATGAACACATAAACACACCATTTATTCTCTACATATATTATGTTTGTCTTTGTGTATATTTAGCATTTAAATCGATTTTTAACATCGTTCTGCTGTAACTAATTTATCAATATTGGGTACAATCAACTTGACAGTGGAATTTCTATGTTTGACCTCTAAGGCAACATCAGACAGAGAAGTACTGGTTTTACTTTTATTTAAATTCATAATTGATGACACCTGTTCACAAGTTGTCCCAAACTTTGACGTAAATTGTAAGGCACATTTGGGGAATTCCTGTGGATGAATACCTTTGTAAAATGAAAGTAAAACACCGGTGAAGTGGTAGTACCTGTACTTTTATCAGCACTGTTTGGAAACATGTTGGTGATTTTTCAGGACTCACTGAAAATGGCATCAAGAATATTTCAAGTTGAGGCGCCATATCATTTATTTCTTTGAATCGGGGATTGAATTCATCATGTAAATTCTGTAACGACGTCTGATACTCTCCAAGGTTTTCGTAAATAGACAAATTTAATTATTCTAATGAAGGGAAATTGTCAAAATTTCCAGCTTTAAGCTGACCTTTAAATAATAAACTCTGCAATTTGAAACCCTTAATTCTGTCACACATGGTGTTAACTAATTTCTCCTCTGCAACTAATATTTAAATCATTTAAATAAGACTTTATATCAGCTAAGAAAGCAAGGTTACCTACCCATCGTACTGTCTCTGATGCACACATGCAGTTGTAGCAGCTGCTACGAGGGGAAGATCACCTGTGCTGCTGAGTACTGCGCTGGTGCTCCCCAGCGCAAAGTGCTCGAGTTGGAAAGGCCTGCATAACCCCTTTTACAAAATGGATGTATTTGAGGAACTGTATAGAGCAATGGTCAAAGGCAGTTCTTTAAGTGAGAGTTGGAAACTTTATTCCTCAGTTTTGACTTCACGATATTCATCCTGGGGAAAAGCTTTCATGTAGTTGGATCTCCACTGATTAACATTTAACACTAACATGTCAAGTTTAACAAGTTCATATTTACATGTTGTCATTTATCATTCTAATTGACTTGACATGCAAACCCAGCATGTTGAAGTTATTTTCAGATGTTCATTTGTTTTCCAGGAAAAATGGACAACATGTAAAGTAATTGACTAGTCATGTGATATTGGCTTTGGTTTGGGAATTTCCGTTAACAAAAAGCAATCAACAACTTCCTCTTTCACTTATCTACTGGTTTTAAATTATGGTGTGAACCGGTATTATGTTTATTGGTTAGTTGAAAATTATGGAGGAAAAAAACATTAGATTTACTTAACGAAATTAAGGTGAGGCCTTTTTAGGTCGATTTCGAAGAAAAATCTACCTATTGCAATTGATACCATGTCATGATTTTCGAAAAATTCTTTCATATCTTTACGTTTCATGCTTCCCTAAGTACGAAACCACCGCCTGTTCAAAAAAAAAAAAAAAATTGTGATATTTATATATATATTTACATATATCTTTACATGCTAGCAGCCGTAATTTTGAAGATATTTTAACTAAATTTTATGATGTTATTTATAGGCCCAATAGTTCGGACAAGTTCGTTAATGAGCAAAATTGGCCCAAGGGGGTGGTCGGGGGAGGGGGTTGAAAGTTTTAAAAATGTATATCTCGGCCCCTATGAAGTATAGAGGGAAACTTTGTTTGAATAAATTAGAGTACTCCCTATGGAGTTCACAGTGACACCATCGATTCGGGGGTACGAGTGAGGGTGGGGGTGGGGGGATGAAAATTTGAAATTTTTTGAAACCACGTCTTGTGGGGTATCGTTGAAAAACTCTTGATGAGTACTCTACAAATCAATAGCTAGTTTCTCGATAGCTCTCATATGACGCGAGATTTTAATGTTTGAAAATAATAACACTTAAAAGAATTATTATAATATCATTAATTTTGTCTTGTTTAGCGGCTTTGCTAATTTTATTCATTGCTGAACTTGCGCACGACCTCCCAGAATATTATATCCTATTCTTGTTGTCAAAACAAATGATTGTAGGCTCTTCCTCTTTATCGAATTCAGTCCTTATTATTGTGGGTTTGCCATGGCAAGGCTAAAAAAGAAGAGTGCTGCGCTGCGATAATAAATTAAACCAAAAGCACTTTGAAATCTACCTCAGCCTGTAGGCCTGCCTAAAGGGAATTTTTTTTTTAAATTGGAAGGATATAATTTTGAAAATAGTTCTTTAGGATATGTAAATACATTTTATTTTTTCTACGGGTTTAACTGTGTGTGTAGACTTCAAAAATTATTTTATTATACTTTATATTAATGAATAAATGGATTCAACCGATAAGATCCCATGAAGGGCAATGGCCTCCTATCTAAGGGAGAGCTCGTTCACATGATTTTGATCTATTTAGTCTCTTCCTTTTGAAAGTACATATTTGATAGTCACTACTCTTAAAAGATTTGGCACTAAGTAATCAGTCTTAGATGTAACAGTGACCAGGTTGGTATTAGTTTCTTCCATTTGTCTCGGCTCCTTGCTATCCTGGACCAGTGTACCCCTGCAAGGTTCGTAAATGCATCTGTCCATCTTGTAGCTGGTCTGCCTTGCAGTTGTTTTCCAATGTGCGGGTCCCACATCATTGTTTTCTGTGCCCATCTATGCTTTATATAGTGACTTTTAATTAATTTTTTGTTGTTGTTTATGGATGAGGAATATTTTTATATAATGAGAAGAGTAATTATTTTATTAATTATAGGAATTTTAAGTGATTCATTTTTAAGTTGAATTAACTTACTTTTTCTAGTCCTGTTTTTATTTGCTTACCCATTAAGTTAAAAATTCTTGAAGTAGCCTGATAAGGTAAAAAAGGAAGATTCTCACAAGAAACTGACCGAAGTGTTTCATTGTACGGGAAAAGATATATAACAAAAAAAGACTGCATCCCTCTGTTCACAGCATAGTCAAGATCTTCAAAAAATTCAGAAAAATAGGTAATCTGGAAGCGGAGTGGATGAAATATACCACTCCAAGTAGTTTGCATTTGCTGCAATGTCTTTTACGAAAGGAAGAAGTATTATTACTCCTGCATTCAATTTATTTATTATGTTTATTTCCTTGTCAAAACAATCACAGAAGTAAAGGGTCTACTGTTACCTCTTCTGCAGAATCCATATTATTGTAATGCTGACAAATGAATGGCGTGACATGTAAGATGTCAAATTTAACATTAGAGTGAAGACAGCCTGTTAATTGGTAAACCACTTACATGTATGATAATGATAATTTTAGTAGGAGGATCTCATATTTTATGACTTTTCAAGATGAGAAATGACGAGAGATAAGATCAAGTATGAATTAAGAAACAAACTGTTCTATTCAATAGATGTAAAGAAACAAATCATGAAAACCCTGACTCCGGGAACCCTTGTTAACCACAGTCAATCGTTTTCTTTATCCAATATGCTGTTTTCAAGAAACAAACTCAGGGCTATTTCAATAAGGAGATTATCCTGTGGTGAATGAAAGAAAAGCCCCAGCTTTTGTATACGAATGAGGTTCATTTTCTTTATCCAATAAAGTGTTTTTAATGAAAATAGCAAAGGTTATTTTGAAAAAATGTCCCTGTTAGTAAATTATTCCCAGCACGACTGGTCGTGTAATGATTCAGGTAGTGACTACTCCCATGTTAATAATAGTTTTGTGACTGGAGCTACTACTTCTCAATCAAATAGCTCCTCAATTTGTATCACAAGGCTGAGTACACCCTGTACCAGATCTCATTACATCAGAAAAATTTTAGTAGGTACCAAGGATCAAACCAAACCTCTGGATCCATAGCAGCAACGCTAACCACGAGTTCACGCACACAGTCTTATTAGACACTATTGGATAATTATCAGGTTACAAGTTTTTAGCAATGTTGGTGGCATCCAATCCAATCTATTATGAACCGGCATTTAATTCCTGTAAAATAGTGCAGCACCCTGTTTATACACCACTGCCAACAACCCGGTATGCTAAACGTTGAGAGGAACAATATAATTAAAATTAAAATGTCATTTATGCACAGTAAATTCATGCTATTTATGTACAAACCATGTGTTAATAAATATGTTATCATTATTTTGCTGTTAAATGCTCTTCTCTTTCTCTTTTTTGTAGTTTTGACCTCTCCCTTCTAGGATTTAAGCGACCCAAGCCGCCCCTGGCCTTAAGGGCCACGACTTGTCGGAAGAGGGATTATCTTTGGATCACATACATACTTTTTTGACCAGACAAGGACATGGAGGGCCTACCCGGAAGAGTGATCAGCCCAACGTGGGGCCACCTCCAAGACAATACGAACACATAGGACGATACACACCATTCACACACACATTCACTCAGAACAAGGCGAGGATGGGGATGAAGATGATAATGACGGCCAGATGATATCCGGGGGACCACGAGGGCCTAAAGTTATCCGACATTTGTCTCACAGGTGAGGGAAAACCCCAGAAAAAACCTCACCTACGTAACTTGTCCCAACCAGGAATCGAACCCGGGCCTGCTGCGTGAGAGGATTGAACGCATCCCCTGAGCCACAGCGGTGGACTGCTGTTAAATACATGATTTTAAAAAATGGCAAAGCTACTAGTACCGGCTAGTATGAAATATCACAAAATCTTCCTAACTGGTGCATGGGAGTAAGTTGCTGCAGATGGCTGGCACATGCAATTGAAAGCACTCCAGTAAGATAATTCATAGTCCTAAGTATTAACAATAGTTAATAAAATCAGGTAAACCAATGTAACAAAGTGCCAGAATGCTTGTGTTTAATCAGTGATATGCTGAAAAGAAGTTATTTTTTTCATCAATTTCCAAGTTAAGCTCCAGATCGATTCATTAAGCAGTGCTTACGGAAGAACAAAGGTCTAGTTTGATAAGCATATGTGAAGGAATATGTGGGAAGTGTTATTGGTCAAAGCTAACTGTATTGGAACTTGCAAAGCCATATTTGAACACTGTAGAACAAAATATTGCCATGAGAACTGATTTGCATTTGATAAATTCTTTCTAATAATTATATTACCATAAAATATGCACTAAATTGGGCATTACTTTGGTACTGGTCAACTGATTTGGTCCAATATCAATAGGCTTCTTCCCATGGACGTTATAAATATGTATACCATGTTTCATAAAAATCTGATAAAGTGTATTTGAGTTATTGTGCATACAGACTCATGGACAGATAGACGGACAGACATTTTTCCCGTCCACAACACAATCTCAGAAAGTACCAATCTGGCAAGGCGGGGTTTAGACCAAGCAATTGTAATTGTAATTGTAATTTATTTTCCACCGTAAGTATTACAAGAATACATGGCTTCGTCAGTCAGATCTTAACCTAAGCCTTAACCTAGGTACAATAATTAGCAAAACATACATTATAATTTGCAAACAACCTTATTCTAGAATATGTACATTTATTAAATTAGCTACAGTGTATACAGATCTACCAGTGTTTTAAATTATGGTAAGGATGAATTCAAATATTCGTCAACTGAAAAGAATAGATGGTCCAAGAGGATGAGCTTGACTTTTTTCTTAAATTGTGCAAAGTTCAGTGATTTCATTTCTTGGGGGAGCTTATTGTAAAGTTGGATTCCTTTATGAGACATACTGATTTGAGTTTTTGCTAGTCTGCAATGGTTGAGATGAATGTTGTTAGCAATTCTGGTGAAGTGAGTGTGATAGTCGGAATTAAATTGGAATAAGTTTTTATTCTTGTGTATGAAAGCTGTTGTCTCCAGAATATATAAGCAAGGTAATGGGAGAACTTTAAATTCATAGAAAATAGGTTTGGTGTGTGTTCTTAGAGGCACTTTTTTCACAATTCTGACGATACTTTTTGGAGTCTGAACACATGAATGGATTTAGATGAGATGCCCCAAAAGGGTATTGCGTAAGTTAAAAAAGATTTTACATAGCCAAAGTACGCTATTTTTAATAGAACAATAGAATTATTTTTTTAATAGAACAATAATATGTTCTATATAAAAGTTCTTCACAGGCTGACAGCCGAGTCAATGGTTTAAAAAACTCCGAGCTTTCGGACTCCATATCTCTGAGTCCTTCTTCTGGGAAAGTGGTGAAATGGCGGAAGAGGCCACAGACCTTCTTGTCAGTTTCGATGTGGAATCCTTATTCACACGTGTACCTCTAGATGAGACCCTGAGATTGTTGGAACCTCACTTTACAGCAGAGATCGTCCGACTTTTCAAGCACACGCTCACCTCTACATTTTTTGTCTACAGAGATACCTTTTATGAACAGACGGATGGCGTGGCAATGGGCTCACCCTTGTCACCTGCTATTGCAAATTTTTACATGGAGGAGTTCGAGCATTTGGCCCTCAGAACGACCATTTTCCAGCCATCACAATTTTTCCGCTATGTTGATGATACATTTGTTGTGTGGCCCGTGGAAGGCACAGATTACAGGATTTTCTCACCCACCTCAATGGGATACATCCAAAGATCCGTTTCACCATGGAAATAGAACAGAACGGCTGCCTTCCATTTTTGGACATTATACAAAAAACAGGATGGTACACTAGGACACAAAGTGTACAGGAAGCCAACTCACACTGATTTGTACTTAAATGGTCAGAGTTTCCACCACCCATCCCAGAAATGTTCTGTCATTTCAACTTTGGTACATCGAGCCGTTGCTATTTCCGACGCTCAGAGTCTGCCCACAGAAATATCTCATCTAGAAACAACATTCCTCCAAAATTCATACAGCAGCAGAGAATTTAGATTGGCCCTGAAAAGGACCGATAAAATGGAAGGACAGAAAAGAGCTGACCCAGATGGTAATCAACGACTCAATAGAGCTTTCATCCCTTTCTGCGGACCTCTTTCCTATCAGATCGGGAGGATTCTACGTAGACACAAAATCCAAACGGTGTCGCTTCCTCCACCAAAAATAAAAGACCACCTTAGATCAGTGAAAGACAACCTAGGCCTGAAGTCTTCTGGAGTCTACAGCATTCCTTGTGAGTGCGGGATGGAATATATTGGCCAGACTGGACGCACCGTGGCAGACAGGTGCAAGGAACATCATAGGTGTACCAGACTATTCTATCTGGACAAGTCTGCTGTAGCTCAACATAGCATCGAGCAAAATCACAGAATGCTATACGACCAGACCAAGATCCTGGACAAGACGAATGGGTATATGGACCGGCTGGTTAAAGAGGCCATTGAAATCAGTCTCAGTAACAACATCATAAACAGAGACAAAGGCCTTCCTCTAAGCGAGGCTTGGAAACCGGCCCTCAACATTTTAAAGAAGAGACCCACATAACCTGTGTTCCCCGTGACGTCCGTCTTTTTCGACTAGGCGAATTATTCAAGAGAGTTTTACTGACGCTGCCATTGGCTGGAACCCACTAACTGCTCTGGCGTATATATACTGGCCTCTTCCGCCATTTCACCACTTTCCCAGAAGAAGGACTCAGAGATATGGAGTTTTTTAAACCATTGACTTGGCTGTCAGCCTGTGAAGAACTTTTATATATTATTCGCCGAGAAAAATTCAAATCTTAAATAATATGTTCTCTCAAAATTTCGACATGCACCTCCCATTTTTCCATAAGGGTGAATGCTTATTTGGCATTTCTTGTGATTCCATTGGCAAATGATAATGATAATGACAATGACAACAATGATAATCATCATCATCATCAACATCATCATCATCATCATCATCATCTTGATCTTGAACTTGATGGGATCCTAGCTCAAATCTAACTGATGGGTCAACAATGATGTCCTGATTTTTTAATTTCTTAATATGGTTAATATTCAAAATCAACTTAGGCCTAATGGAAAATCTGAACTATGAGTAAAGATAATCAACTCTCCCTATACAAATGTGAGCAAAATTGAACAACAATAAGGCAAAAATTGTTGTGCAAGGAGGAATGCCAAAACAAATTTAACTCTTTTTTGGAAATAATTCTTCTCAAAGTACCATGGTACATACAGTTTAAAAAATATTTTAAAAACAGCAGATGAAAACTTTAAAATTTTCTCAAAATGAAAATAGACACATCCCACAAAAGACAAAATAATGTCAGGGTTCTTATTTAGAATAACATTTACTGTTAGTCTTTGGCTATTTTAATCCATTTTCACCATACTTTTCATCAAACATTAATAACAAATTGTATTTTTATTAAGTGCCAGTATGGTACTTTATGAGATTGTGTGTGGGGGACGGAAAAATGTCTGTCCGTCCGTCTGTCTGTGTGTCTGTACACGCCATAACTCAAATATGCTTTATCAGATTTTCATGAAACTTGGTATACGAATTTATAATGTCCATGGGAAGAACCCTATTGATATTGAATCAAATCGGTCCAGCGGTACCGGCGTCAAGTGTGTTAATTTAGTGTTTTTATTTAAAAGGGCCATAACTCAAATACGCTTTATCGGATTTTCATGAAACTTGGTATACACATTTATAATGTCCATGGAAAGACGTCTGTTGATATTGGACTAAATCGGTTGGCCGGTACCAGAATAATGCCCAATTTAGTGCAAGAAGCCTATTAATTTTGGACCTAATCGGTTGACCGGTACCAGAGTAACGACTAATTAAAGGTCACATGTTTTTTAATTTTTGTCTACCTGTATAGTTTGACAGTTAACACTATTCCTTCACATATGCTTATCAAACAACACCGTCAAACTGACTGAGTTGGCCAAATGGTAATGACTTGGGCTCATAATCTGGAGGTCCCCGGATCAAATTCCGGAGCCGACCGATTTGACATGGATTTTTTAAATTTTATTCTTTATTTTTATGTGAGTGCGCAATTGTCAAAGTATCACAAATCTGTAGTTCTGCTGATGCTGGTCGATTTTGATCTGATTAGAAAAACATATTTTCTGCATATCATAATTTCAATTATAATTGATTCAACAAAAACATACTGGCACTTTGTTATATCAGTTTACCTGATTTTTTTCTCTTTGGTATTGCAAACCTGCAGCTTCTTAATGTATAACACTACCAGCACCGGTAAGGATATTTTTTATTTGCTGGTACTGTCTTAAAAGTCTTTATTCACTGTAGAAAAATTAAATAAATTAAATATTTCAAAGCTACAGCTGATATTCGGTCTTATATTTCTATAGGCTTATGTCACTGCAAGTGAAGCAAGAAATTATACAATTATATTTCACTTATACACACTTCAAGGCCCTAAAGGTTTAATATGAATTACATTAATGCATATATGAATATTTTATAGTTACCAAATTTTATTGCAAGCCATTAGCAGCCAAATCTCATAATAAAAAAAGGAAAATTTTCCACGTCATTGCCTTTCTACACAATATAGACATCATTTATGTTCAATAAGTATAAAATGATTATAGCAATTTTTGCTTCAAATTATCTAATATTATCGCGAAAATGTTTTTTCTAAAGAAAGCTTAATGAATTTAGGTTACTATAAAAGCAGTCACAGGTAGCTGTTGAGGCATCCTTCGGTTTACTACCGCAAAACAGTACAAGCTTCATCATGAAATACGCAGTAGCTGTCA
The DNA here is from genome assembly GCA_964059195.1 of Ectobius pallidus. Lineage (NCBI taxonomy): Eukaryota > Metazoa > Arthropoda > Insecta > Blattodea > Ectobiidae > Ectobius > Ectobius pallidus. The sequence goes on along the minus strand of CAXKWD010000002.1, from coordinate 42,747,890 downwards.
TCCTCGCCATAGCTGCCCTGTTGATCCAACAGGTAAGAGGTGAAAATATAAACTTTGCTGCTTTCAAAATAGTAAATTTGATAATTCTGGGCAATGTAATTAAATTAGTACCTATAATAATTAAGGAATCGCGCACAATGTGCATTATCTTAACCTAAGACTTAACCTACTGACAAACATCCAGTCCTGAACCCGGGAAAAGGATTTTTCACTACTGAAAAATCCCCGACCCAGCCGGGAATCGAACCCGTGCCGCCGGAGTGGAAGGCAGGCGCGCTACCGACTCACCCACGGCAACGGACAAATGTAGTACCTATGTATGAAATAGAGCCATGTTGGGATTTACTTTCCTCTCTTCATTAAACCATTTACTCTTGGGCATTCTCAGTGTATGGTGTAGGTAGCTAGTGAGATAATATCATACCTGCACAAGATGTGCACTCCCTGAGTCAGCTCGTTGGTGTTTCCTAGCATGATCTCAAAAATTATAAAGAACGCAAAAGGAAAAAATATTTTTATGTATGTTTCAGTATCCTGTGAACAGTATCATTAATGCAGACATACAATACACTTGCAATAATTTAACATAGATTTATTTATTAACAAAGATTGGGCCCATGCCATAGATTTTTGGCATGTAAAAGAACTGCAAGCCTAAATTAGAGCCTCTGGACAAAATTCCTCGCCCCTTCCACATCAAAATAATACCTTTGTTTCCAGAGGGTGTTTAAGAAGCGATGGGTGTACCACCTGCCACTCTGCACTCTCTTGGAAAATAAGCATAACAAAATTCACCTAGTTAACAGATCATTCTTCTAAAATTGCAGTGTGATTTAGGGGACTAAAGCTATGGCTATATTAACTGTTGGACAGCTGATATGTTTAGTTTGAAAATTTTGTTTCTCGTTTGAATATTTTATATCTCATCCATAAATCTCTTGTTAATGTGTCAACTTGACTCAGCCAATGTGATGCATCTGTATTACTTATATGACGTTGAATAAATATGAATATGGCAAAGTAATGCTGACTCCCCACGTTTGAATTCACCTCTAGCAAAGTTCAACATAAATGTTATTATTATCAAATTATTTCTTGAATACAAGATGTCCAAATGACAAGATTTGCAATTCTTTTAATACTATTAACCTAAACTCATAAAAAAGCATATAGAAATAAACTTTGTTGGAAGACACCATAGAGACATCTAGGTGCCATAGTTGGAACTGGTTGAAAAAAAAGTCCGCTAAAGGTTACCATGGCAACTTTGGTCGTCCAGGCCACTAAAATTACTGTAGCGGCCTCGCTGAGAAAGTACTACTTCACAGTGTGTTAACAGTCCAAGATGCAGCTGTTTTAGAGAGTGTGTATTAAAAATATTTTAGCATTTTTATTCTAAAATCTGGCGTCCAAAGTAACCCTGAGTGTTACTTTTGTTTTCTAAGACTGAACACCACCACTTTGTAGAACTATTATAATAAGCATGATGTTAGGATTGATTAAGTTTCTTTTTCAATTAAATAACATTGGGTTATTCATTTTCCTTAGGGCTCTACCGATGACATGATGGAAAAGCTTAGTGGACCAGTCAAGGATTGCTTCAAGGACATTAATATCAGTAAGTTGCTATGTGAGGTGATACAATATAAACAGATAGATCGTATAGCAAGACAAAGTTAATTTCTGAGATGCACAGAAGCAAGTAGGCTCCAAAAGACAACCAATCATCTTACCAGCTGCAACAAACCGGTAAACTTTTTAAAGCAAATACTGGGTCATTACGAACATGTGATGTTTCATTTGAAAGATTTTTTCACTCTAGTTTAACTAAACTACATGCTTCTTCTTCCTCAAGTTTAGGCTATAATGCCTGCTCTGAAGCAAAGATATCTTTCCATCTGTCTCTCGGTCACCCTAAATGAGCACCATACTTTTGGTTTGTACAGTAAACTCTCGATAATTCGAACCTCAGTATGCCGGACTTTGGATAACTCAGACAGATTCTTGGCGATCCAGACCCTGATCTACAGCCATTCTATGGCCACTTCAGAACTGCAAGAGAATTAATTATTCAAAAGCAACAGAAACAATGTGTACACAGAAGACCATTTACAGTTTCTTTCGGCCTAAATCTTCTCAGAAAAATATGTTCATAGTGCCCCATCATCATAATATTGTACTAATAATTTAACAGTGTGTATTTCAGACTCTGACTGGAAATTTCAATATAGAACTGAAGTGTTATTCTTTTTTGTTCCAGTTGTGTTAATATCATGTTCTGCCTCATACGTTTTGTTATTGCAGCTTAAGCCCGAAATTTTGTTACTTAAATACCATTTCCTAATTTACTCTCCATAAGCTGGACATTTCATAATTCGGACAGACCCCCGCCCACTTTAGTCCGGTTTATCGAGAGTTCACTGTATTTGAATGCTTGTTTTGAAATTCTGCCGTCATTCATCCTTTCTATGTCTTGAAACCACTGCAATTGAATATTGTTTATTTTATCCTCTAATTTGTATATACTTAATTCTTCCTGTATTTGGGTGTTTAATGTAGGCCTATACCCTGATATTCATCTAAGGAATTGCATCTCGCATGTTTCTAATCTTCTTTTAGATGATCTGTTAAGGATCCAATTTTTGCAACATAGTAAAGGGACTGCCAACACTTTGTAAAATCTCATAATTGTATCCATTCTAGATTTATTTCTTAGGGTTCTTTGTATTGTTCAACACATACCGGAATGTTAAAACTTAAGTTTTTTTGTTTATATATTTTTCTTGTTGATAGGAAATCCAACATCCTAGTTAATAAAAGTTATTAACTTACTCTATTATTTCGTTATATATATACCTATGTTTGATCTTTTTGGAAACTTTCCCTTAAAAACCAAAGTTTTGCAGTTTTTTCACGGACATTTTTAGATTATATTATAATTCCTGAGTATCTGATGTAATTTATATTCTGTTCTTTGAAGTTCATAGTCAAAAGTAAAAAAATGATCTGGTCTTCTGCAAACAAAATTCTGTTTATAAATATGTCACCTATTTTAATATAAGGTCTTGTCTGTCTTTGCTATTCCTCAACAGCAACATCGATATATATATTAAACAATGTGGGAGACAAAGGGCATCCTTGCCGTACTCCAAGATTAGTTAATTCTTCCCATTCACTAATTCTAATACATAGCTTAGTACTCCTGTATAATTCTTCAATTGTATTTATTAGATGTGGGTAACCATTTTTTGTCATTATTCTCCATAGCTTTTCTCTTGATATTTAGTCAAAGGCTTTTATAAATTCAACAAATAATATATGTGTTTTCAAATTTCTATTCTAGTGTTTTTTGTATAACCGGCTTTATAATATATACACTGTTGGAACAGGATATTCCTCTTCTGAATCCATGCTGAGTATCATTAATAGTGTCTGTGATAACATATTTAAGCTTTTTATTATTAAGTGCAAGTATGATGGATGGGAAATTTTTATCCATCTGTCCGTCCATGTATCTGTACACACGATAACTTGAATATATCTATGGGACTAAGCCTGTTGATTTTGGTCCAAATTACATTTCTCAAAAAGTAACAAATCCAATTACTATTACTATTAAAATAAACCTGAACTAATACAAACAGTACACGAGATTCATTCTGCTAATCTTAAACACTTAAACAGGTACGGTATTTAATTAATGAAGGAAGTTTACACAGCGAAGTTAAGAAATATGAAAGATATAAGTGGATAAATAATACACTACTTCACCAGATGTTCAGACTAACCTGGACTAGTTTCAGGATTATGCCTTTATTCCATTTTCAACATACGCCAACAAAAGTTAAACAAGAACCTAAGTTCGTTAAGTGCACACATGAACATAATGAACTTACAGTCTGGGAGAAGATCTTTATCCAGAAAAATGCAGATCATCCAATGAACTTTGAAATACCAATGGAGGATGACCTAACTAAGAAGTTCATACGATGTCCACGTGAGGGTGTTTGAACTGCACAACCGGCAGTTGGAATACGTTGAAAATGGGATAAAGGCATAATCCTGAAGCTAGTCCAGGTTAGCCTGAACATCCAGTCAGTGGCGTAGCAAGCTTAGGTGGTACCCGGTGCGGAAAATTTCTTGTCACCCCCCCCCCCCCATTTAAATTATTAAAAGATGGAACAGTTCCAAGTGTTATTTTTTGGATAGTCAAAGGTAATCCCACGAGAGTTTAAGAGTTTATCGATAGATGCAGCTGCAACGAATTTATCTGATGTAACTCGTAAACTCAATGGATTATGCAAAATTAGTAATTATTATTTTGTTACATACAAACAAAACTAAGCTCCGAAATCATTGTATACTATGAATCCACCATCTATGAATCGATTCGAGTTACCATGTGGTGACCAGTGCTACCAATGGTGCATATAAGACATAGTTAACCTAATTCAGCCATTGTTAAGATTAAGGAAAGACATACATATCAAGCATATTATGCTGTGCATTGTACATTATACTGTTAAACGACAATAAATGCTATTATTATTATTAATATTATTATTATTATTATTAATCTAAAGTACGTTATAGACAGACAGATATGCATTGTTTTCGTGAGTGACAGACTGTGGGTGTTACTGTTAATAAAGCGAACATCTAGGCCAAAGTACACTCCGGAAATTGGGCAAACTTTTATTTTTTGAGTGATTTTTTAAATATTTTTATATTTTGTTTTCCAAGCGAAATCTCGAATTTTGGGAAGATGAATTTTGATAGAAGGACAAAATTTTGTATTTATGTCAGAAACCTTTTAAGATTTGAACCGAAGATTGGAGACAAGTTTTCCTTATTTTGACATAAAGAAAGTTTACTCGAAAACGGCTCGAACGATTTTCTTTAAATTTTGCAAGTGGGTTGCTTATAGAGCTAAAATTTTTATTTGAAACACGTTTTCGAAATAATTCTCTGAAGGGTAGTTATAAGCCACCCACTCTGAATACGGGCTCTTTGCAATACGGCCCCTTGCAACGGAAAATCCTACGAAAACAAAATTTTGTATTTGGGTTAGGTACCTTTTGGGAATGTGACACGAAGATTGGCGACAACTTTCTCTTATTTTTAAGGGGAGGCTAACTTTTATTTGGGCAGAGGAAGTTATGTGAATTATACATAATTTTTTTATAGGTTAATCCTAATAAATTTCATAAACAAGTAATGTAACTATTTTACGGAACTGTGTTATTAATAATCTATTCTTAAATATGCGCACATCCCAGTTCAAAATCTAGATTGAAGGAGACTTCGAAGTCAACTCACATTCGAAGAACTCACATTCGAAGTTTATTTTCGTCAAAGTCATGACTGCCGCTACGGGTAGAATTGGTTGCGGCTTGAGATATATAAAATATCACCGATTGTTGAAGTCTAATTTAAATTAATAAAACTGCAGAGACAAGCATCGACAGAAATAAACACCCCTCCCCTAACCATAATATTATTGTTCCTATCAACACAGCGGCCAGTTCAACCGCGTTTTATTACCTTTGTTGACAGAATTTAAAACTAAAAGAAGTTTCAATACGCATGTTGACTTGTAGAAAGTTGTTAAGCTTATTTAATTGTTTTAAATAATATTATTATTTTCTTTAAATTCCCTTGAGCGATTTTTTACTTACAAAGACGTTTTTATTTTGTCACCCCCCAGATGATGTCACCCGGGGCGGCCCGCACCCGCCGCACCCCCCTTCCTACGCCACTGCATCCAGTGAAGTAGTGTATTATTTCTCCACTCATATCTTTCATACTTAAACAGGCACTAATTACTTCACAACACCTACTGGAATACAAACATCTGTATCAGAGGAAGATATTATTCATTATTATAACATTATTTGCTCCCAAGGAAAGGGAGAGAAAAGGCTATCTGCACATAAGCCTATAAGAGAAGTGGGAACTGTGCTTTGCAAAACTGTGAAAGCTGATGCTCAGTGCACGCTATGTAGGGAAAGCCACTACCACCTCCCATCAACAATATTTCAATACTCAACTCAATATTTCAAATTTATGAGTTTTGCAATTAATTTTCACTCACTTAAAGTTTATATGAGAAGCTAATTTTTTGCATGTTTCTTTCTGCAATGAAGATAATATATCGATGTGCTAAATTTGAGGGTAGGTTTCAACTTGACAACCTGTCCTGTTCCCTTGTAGGTAGCAAAAATAAAAAATAAAATTTCCCCTGACCTCTTCGCATAATATTAACCATATGGAATAAATTATTACAGGATGGTTAAAATTAAGAGTGCCTACAATTTTACTGTATTGTTTTATATTCTGCTGTGTCTGTCGTAATAGTGTATGTGTTGTATATTTGTTGTAGCCATTGTTCTGAGTTTACATGTTCCATCATGAGGATTATGCTCAGGGACTGTACTCAAGGTGTAAATACATAAATAATAAATTTAAATAATAATTAAATGCAGTGGGCTTACAAATAATTTTTGATCCAGCAATTTTACAGGTAATATACAGCACTAAAGTTGGACACAAAAAATGTAAATTTAAATGTTTAACAAATGTTTTTCCCCTCCAGTGGCTGCCATTCAGGAAGGGATGAAAAAAAAAGAAATTCCACATGATGTGGAATGTGCAATTGCATGTGCCTTAAGAGAGTTTGATTTGGTAAGTAATGCATTTCAAACACAACTCTGAATAATTGTTATTAGGTATTTTTTTAATAACTTATTCATAAAAGCAATACAATACTATTACAAGTAATACTATATGCTTAATTTTCTAATTTAAACAATTGCTTAATTTACCTAGTCTAGCTTGTTTTAATCTTAGCCTACAATGATACCTGACAATACATAATTTATATTTTATAATTTAACAATCTCTTAATTAATTAATAATCTGTTAATAATTGCTTAATCTAAGTAGTTAATTATAATCTTACAGTATGTTAAAATAATAACTGACGAAGATGTACATTAGTTCTTTACTACACTGGAAATCAATGATAGGCTATCAGAGGTTTTTTCTGAAAAATGATGCAATGACTGCAAATTAGGTTTTGTGTAGATATAATAGTACCAGTGCCTGTTACATTATGACTAAGGCTAGCAATTTAGGTGCAAAAAAGATGCTTTAAGTTAGATTAAAAAGGTGCGAGAAAGAAGTTAATGTTAAATTTAAATATTCATACAAACATTACCAAGCACTATTTACCTCTATTTAAGGAGAAAGAATTGTGTGCCTAAAACATGTCCAGAACAGATTACCACATGCCATAAATGTACTTGCTGTATCAGTAAAATAATCAATCTTATTTGTTTGTGACTGTTAAAATGTTATTTTATCCACTCATTTAAATCATGAACCTGGCATCATACCCATATATTTTCATGTATACACTGTCATTCTATAACTTGCACATTACAGTTGATCTAACAAGAGATTCTGTTCATTTATAGATATTAAATACAACTCAAATGCATGGATAAACTTACACTTAGCTTCTACGAGTATGTAACCAATTCAACATTTGTACAAACAAGAGCCACCTACAATGTAGTAAAGTAAACTTTAGAAACATAAAATTGTCGCGTTTATGAAAAGTGTTCTTTTTAATCTGACAATATATATTAATTTGCCTGTCACGTAAGAAGAACTTGTAATATTTATGAAACATACAATTATCATGACATATTGAAAAATTTGTGAGATTTTACATAATTATCGTATTTGTCACAACTATCGAGCATTATGAAATAAGGGCACTGATAGTACTGTTCCAACTTTTTTTGGGGGGGGGGCAGTGAGCTTAACCCAGATAACGCTGACGTCCTTCCAGAAGGATGCGAACAGCAGTAGGTAATATGTTTATTTTTCGGAAGTTCTTCAATTACTCGCCCGAATGCAGCATCATATTTTGTAACTAGAAACTGCACGCTTTAATTTTTATGTTATTTTAGTCTTCGTTGTTGAGAGGTTAGTAGTGATATTTAGCTGTGAAGTTACGTTTCTAACAAAATGGAACATGTCAAAGACCTTCGGATAGATGGGTCTGTGTTCTATGTTTATTCTTATTCTTTTGTTGCAAATTGTTATTCATTTATTGCCTTAAATATCTTCTTTACCATAGTGATTCACCAAACAAACATTACGAACAATATTGTAGGCCCCACAACCGACTTTCGTAACGCTTCCTTCCAGAAAGACGTTAGCGTAATGGGAGCCTAAAAATTTGTTTGTGAAATTCTTTTGAAGAATAAAACCTGTGTTTCATTATTGTAAAAAAATATCTGTAAGTGAATATTAATGGGAAGATGACGTAAATATATCTTTCTTTGTGTCAAACTAACAGTCCCATGAGTTTTTATTCGATGATGACGTGGTAAATTTGCTGGTGACATATACAAATCAGTACGCCGCAAAAAGAAATAAGCTTGGAGACCGTTCTAAAGAAGAAATGAAGTGTTTCATAGCTTTTATTGAGTGGTTATGTCGACCTGCCACAGAAAGATAACATATATTGGGAAAAGTCACCAAATGCCCATAACATAATGATTTCCGAAACTATGGCAAGGGATCGATTCCGATTTATAATGTGGAACTACCTTTAGGTGTTCGATTTGCTAAAGTACGGCCACTAATAGATAAAATAAATGAGAAATGTGTAGAGTACAGTTCACATATTCAAAACCACTCCGTAGACGAGGGCATGGTACCTTACTTTGATAAACATAGGCCTAGTGCAAAACAATTCATCCATGGAAAGCCAATTAGGTATGGCTATGAGTTCTGGTGTGGTGGACCTAGTTTTGGGTACCTAAGCTGGTTCGGGCCATATCAAGAAGCTGGTACATTACCTGATAAATATGCTGAAAAAAGACTTTGATATGCTGACTTATATTCACAAGCTGGAACAATTGCCCTATAGAGTGTATTTTGGTAATTTCTTTACCTCGATACCTTTACTCAGGGATCTGCATAAGAGAGGAATTGAAGCCACAGGGACAATGAGAGCCAATAGAATTGGGAAAGAGTGCGATATGACCAACAGTGATGAAGAAAACACCACGGGGAACAAACGACTTCAGGTCTGATGACACAAGCAACGTCCTCGTTACTAGGTGGAATGATGATAAGTGTGGTGAATGTGGCTACTAACTTTGATAAAGTTTTACCAACTTGCCAGGTATCTCGCTACTCACAAAAGCGAAAAACCGAATTAGTGTCGATCAACCACAATCATCCACAACTATAATACACACATGGGAGGCTTTGACAGAGCAGACCAAAACATTTCTTTGCACCTTGTATCAATCAGAGGCAAGAAATGGTTTTTCCCTAACATTGCACTGTTGCTGAACAAAATGTGTGGCAACTTTACCGGCCAGATGGCGGTAAATTAAATCATCTATACTTTCGCCGAAGATTAGTCACTACTATTTTGGAGTCAAATAGAAGAGTGGTTTCAAGAGGACGGCCATTGGGTTCATCAAAGGCTCATCCTCGGTTAGAAAAATTGGAGCATTATATTGCCGACCTACAACCAGACAGTGTTACAGGAAAGAAAAAACAGCTCCATTGCTGACAATGCCACAAGAAAGCTACAAATCAGTGCATGAAATGTGTTTTGTCACTTCGTGTAACATGTTTCGTTGCTTATCACACAAGGCAAAGTGAATAACAACAATAAAGTACTCGAAGAAGTGTATTTAATTATTTTCAGTGATAGGCAAATTTCAATGTGCATTACGCTGACGTCCTTCCAGGAGCATGGGCATTATTTCAGGAAGTATGTAAGTTGCAAGAATAAATCGCATTACTTTGTGAATGTTTAGTTAAAATGAAGTGTTTTATGCAATTTAATAAAAGAAAACGTGTTAAAAATAATTCCGCGCTATCTGGGTTAATATAATTAAAATTCAGGACTAGTAATAAATAATTATAAACATCTAAAACAAGCGACTAATGAGAAGGGAACTCTTGAAAATTTCTGTAGGCCGATAGTTCCTCTTGTTTCACTTACTGCACATGCAATCTTCTTGATCCATAAGAGTATTGTGTGTATAGTAATCTAGTTAGCTAAGGGATTATAAACTTATGATCCATCACTACAAACTGGAGAGCCCAAAAATCAGTCTCAACATCCAAAAGTAATATTTTATTACTAGGAGAATAGTCTTAGCATGGCACAGTGACGAAAATCAGCAGTTGTGCTGGTTCTAAGATACTCCAGTTGTTCCAAATATTCTATGGTGTATTCCAAAACAAAATAAGCATTTCAAAGAGAAAGATACTTAAAGACTGGGAACTGCTAGGCTAGACAAATTCATTTTGAAGTCAGTAGGTGGTTCTATTCTGAGCCTTTTGAGGTTTACAGAATTGAAGGGGCTAGTTCCATAAGGGCGTAAGGCACAAGAGCAAAGTTTTGAGAAATCTTAATGTTTTTAAACAATGTTACCACTCAGAAGCACAGGTCTTTTCTTGTCACTGAGCAGAGGTTTAAGGCACAAGTATAAATTGTTCACTTAGTATTTAAGAGATATGAGGAGAAGGCATAAATGTTAAAAGCTCAAAATTCAAGATGTGCCTTACGCCCTTATGGAACTAGCCCCTTCAATTATATTTTACAAAAAGTAACTTGAATAATTGATTCATGACCGAGGCCAGTCATTGTTATGCCAAGGGGTTAACATAGTTGTTCAAACTTATTTCCATATCTTTTTTTTTACATTTTTCTCATGTTCCAGATTGATGAAGAAGGTAACGTGAATAAGGATAAGATACAAACAATCTTATCTGTGGTACCAGGAGTGGACAAGTTGGCCGAGCCAATTATTGATAAGTGCATAAATCGTAAGTTAAACAACATTTTTTCTGAATTAGCAAAGAGCACATTCTCTTCATAGGTGGCACTTATGACATACAGAAGTAGTAACGGTTACTATCAATTACTATAAAAAAGTTTTCAGACCTAATTTTAAAGATTCTTTTATATATTTCATGCAATAATATTTGCACTTTACAAAGTGCCATTTTTGACGCTCATCTTAAAATTTAACAAGTTTACTAAAAATGTTTTATACTTCAGTGGTAGAAGTAGGCTAATAATTGGTTGGTTTCATTATCCGTGTAGAAAAATGACTGGGTTGTACCAGGTGTTGTGAAAAATCAATCATTCATTTTATACATTTTGTATACAGAGAACACTTAACAAGTATCGTAATGATCTAAATTAGGTACTGAGCATTAAACTATAAACCTAGTGTATTTAGGCAAAATAGGGTTTATTGAGTTCTGGAAAATAGCAGGGCTAGAGGAAACTAGCTCATGAATACTATCAATCATTACCAGACCATACAAAATGCATAGCCTATATCTCGATTAATGCAGATTGCCTCATAAGTCTGTAACCAAAGGCAAAAATCACTGAAATACTCTTTCATTTTGTTTACAAGAACTTCTGAAGCTTGAGTGATGCTTTTAAGTAAGTATTCAAACAGTGGCTGCTTATGGCCAGGAAGTTTGGTGAAGAGCTAGTAGGAAAGAAAGAAAAACAATATGTACCGGTACACATTCTTATACAATTTAAAACTTCCTTCTTATCTTCATCTTTCCAGCGTTAAAATGGTGTCTCTGATAAAACACACACTGTACCATAAGTGGGGGTACGCCGTAGCATAGCAGTTGAGGCGCTGTGCTACAAACCGGAAGGTTGTGGGTTCGATCCCCGATGAGGTCGTTTTAGTTTTTCAATTGTTCTAATCCTTTTGGTGGCACTATGGCCCTGGGGTTAACTCAGCCTCCAACAGAAATGAGTACCAGGAGCAATCCTGGGGTTAAAGGCAACTGGTGCGTAAGGATGACAACCTTACAACATTTATGCATCAAATGTCTACAATCTGGGAGCCTCAGCCTCTTGGAACCCTCTGGGCCTCCATGGTTTGTAATGGGAAACACTTTTTTCTCCTATAATATTCTCATGTAGTGTCCAACAGAGACAATAATCTGTGGTTTGCTTATATATCTATACCATAGTAGTTACATCATGGCACTGAATGCAATTAGGTAGGCTTCTGAGCAATAAACTATAACACTTGTGTACTTAGGTAAAATACGGTTTATTGAGCTTATTGAGCAAGCTCTATATGCTTCTTATGCTGGAAGAAGCGAACGTAAAGAATCTCGTCTACCTCTCTCTAAAGACAGACCGAAGCAGGTGACATCACAGTTGTCATAGTAACCATCCATGGTATATAGCCTGTATCACAGTTTTTCTTCACTTTGTACATGGTTTCTTTGTGGAACTTCACCCAAGCATGATTATTCTTACAGGTGTATTAACTGTATTATCTAGGCTACTTATTATCTTAAATCTATATGAAATGTGTTTAAATTTTTGTATGAATATTTGTGAGCTTGGGTATTACTAAGCAGAAAATAAGTTAACAAAATACTACTTTTATTAAATGCAATAATTAAAATAGTTTTAAATAAAAATTATAATTTTGTGGGGCTCAATGATCTACTTTTTTTGGGGGGGGGGGACACTTCTCTAGATTCTAGTTGCATTGTACTCATACAGATAAAAATTTGAATATTTATTTTCACAGAGGAAGGAGACAAATGTGAAAAGGTTGGCAAATTCTTCAAATGCGTTGGCAAGGATATACAGTGAAATCTCCGTACAACGATTACCGATATAACGATAATACTCTTTATAACGTTAAAATATTTTGGTCCCGGCATACTTTCCATTAAAATAATGTAAAATTCCCCTCGGTTTTACGATACTCTTAATAACGATAAACCTCCCCACTACGATTACATTTAGAATCCCCGTAAATACATTTTCCTCGGTACAACGATAAAAATAGATCGTGAAAGTCCAAATCATGAACTCCCCCGCCTCGTTTTAAGGGTGGAATCGCCTTCCTTGACCTTGATCGTGCTTCACCCTCGCTCAAGTGCACAATGGAGTAAACCAGTTGCCTGGTCGCCACTCGCCAGTCAGTGCCTGCACTGCACGGCAAGTTTGTTTGGTGGTGTTCGCGTATTGTTGTGCTTCTCTGTCAGCATGGCTTCTCGCAAACAAATTAGTATGCAGCAGAAATTAGCTGTAATTAAAGACATTGACGCAGGCATGAAACAAACTGCAACATCGAAAAAGTACGGGCTTTCGGAATCTACGGTGTCGACTTTCTTAAAGAAAAGGAATGAGATCGAGGAAAAACTCAATTCAAATGCCGTGGATCCTACTAGAAAACGAAAGAAAACGGCAACATTTATTGACTTGGATGCTGCAACCTTGGAATGCTTCAATGAAAAAAGAACTTTAAACATTCCAATAAATGGACCGTTGATTTGTAGTCAAGCTAAGAAGTTTGCTACCATGCTTGGTGTGGAGGACTTCAAGGCTAGCAATGGGTGGCTTGTCCGCTTTAGAGACCGCCATGGCATAACTTTTAAGTTAATTCAATGGGAAGAGAAATCTGCACCAACAAATGACGCAAATCTCTGGTGCAGTAATGAAATGAAAAAAAATTACTGAGAAATATTTGCCAGAAGATATTTATAATGCTGACGAGACTGGGATGTTTTACCAGCTTCTTCCTGAAAAGACAATGTGTTTGCTCATAAGTTAGTGTAATAATTTAAGGGTGGAGTGAATACAGTACAGTATAGCAGTTCTTGTGTAAAAATTCTTTATTTCCTTAAATACTTAAAGCATTTCAATTATTGAAGTTGTTTCCTACATATACTACCAATATTTGAACATTTTTTTGTAAATTCTCGATATAACAATATCTCTCTCTACAACAATATTTTTTTCTGGTCCCTGCGAAATCGTTGTATCGAGATTTCACATTAACTGTATTATCTAGGCTACTTATTATCTTAAATCTATATGAAATGTGTTTAAATTTTTGTATGAATATTTGTGAGCTTGGGTATTACTAAGCAGAAAATAAGTTAACAAAATACTACTTTTATTAAATGCAATAATTAAAATAGTTTTAAATAAAAATTATAATTTTGTGGGGCTCAATGATCTACTTTTTTTTGGGGGGGGGGGACACTTCTCTAGATTCTAGTTGCATTGTACTCATACAGATAAAAATTTGAATATTTATTTTCACAGAGGAAGGAGACAAATGTGAAAAGGTTGGCAAATTCTTCAAATGCGTTGGCAAGGATATAGTCCAAAAAGCCTTGGTGAGTCATATATAGGCCTATGCATATTTTGACTTTCCCTTCCATTTTCCTAAATAGCATTCTGGAACAGACGTCCTGTGGTTGTCTTTGTCTAAATGTCAAAGTTTTTCCAATTTGACTTTCCCAAAGACAAGTTCCCAAAACCATGTTTCTGAAAATAATGGGATAAATTCCCAAAAAGTTTGAGAAGGCACCAACTGACAATCATCACATATTGCAGGAAGACAAACTTTAGGCAAGAAAATTTGTAAGTTAGGTACCGGTACCAGAAACACGCTTAAGGAGTAGAAGCAAATTTATTAAATGAAAGTTACAACATAAAGCATATTTATTAAATTTCGGTAACCAGAAACAAACTTTAGGCTTATGAGAAGCATGATAGATGAACCTAAAATTGAATAGTATTATGCAGAAACCAGGCCACCAAAGTTAAAATGCCTGAGAAATGGGCCTGAAACCTATTAGATAGTATTAGATTATTAGATATTAGGCCTACTGTTTGGAGTGGTATTAAAACAAGATGGAAGCAACATTCAGAATGGTAACTGCATTTGAGCTTGGTTTACAATAATGTTCCACACTCCAAATAAGTTCGTTATTTGAGGTCAATTTTTGTAGGCTGAAAATGTGATTAATCATCACAGACAATTCCACGAGAGTTTACGAATTTATCTGATGAAACTAGCAAACTCGAGTTGGATTTATTGAGACTATTCCAAGAATAAAAATGTAACAGATTATACAAATAATAATTACTATCGTGCTTTGTTATATAATAACAAAACTAACAGCTGCGAGACCACGTCATACAAAGTTATGAATCAACCATCCATGAATCGATTTGAGTTACCAAATGTGACCAATGCTACCAATGGTGCATATAAGACATAGTTAACCTAATTCAGGTAAGTTAACAGCAGAACAGAGTGGAAGCACATTAACTGGCTTGCACCAAATCAAAATTGGGTCTTTAATCAATGGATATTTATACTATTTCAATTTCCAAATAAGTTATGTTGTATAAAAGAATGTGTTTTCATTCTGCTGAATGGCAGCATGTGACACACTAATCACTGCACGTTGATGCCTTACTTGTCCAGTAATGAGAATACGTTTTATTACATGAAATTGCATCCTTGTGATCCAAGGAAGGATAGGCCTATTATAAGATAAACAATTGTGATTGGTAGGCTATATATCCAAGGAACTGCTTAGCATTAATGGCCAATATCAGACACATGGCATATGAGTGCAATAGTCACAGGAATAGCACTCAGCTCTCCAGACAACACTATAATCCTATATTTCTGGATTTTTGAGGGTTGATCACTTTTTGTGTAACACCATTCAATTAAAGTGTCATTTCAGTACAAGGAGGTAAAAAGCTTCTGCTGAAGGTTATGTGTATTTAAAAAGCAAGGATACTCTGAAGGGAAACATACTGGGATTGTTCAAAAGTACCGGTATGTTCCAAAGAATGTACTGCATGGGCTATTGCTTCTGAATTTGTTATCAGGCCAAAATAGCCACTAATAAAAATCTTGATTACGTGTGGACACTTGGACTTTACTTCACATTGTCAAAGTATAAACATTACTATATTACTCTAATACATTACTAGGGAACCAAATTTTCTGGTAACGGCAATAAACACAAAATATTTATTTACAAATTGGACCATAAAGTTAGAAACATATCTATGGAACTTAGAGACATCTGCGACCTCTCATTGTTCTCTGTAAACAAATGTGACGAAGACAACACAATCTGCAATTATACAACACAATTATACAATAGATCAGGTAGACCATGATTAAGGATTATTAGAAGAAATAAAATAATGCACTATTTAGATATCTGTAATGTGCAATAAAGGTAGGCCTACTACCTTGTTCCTTATTTTATACAGTAGTGTACAGAAATCTGAGTTACATTGGCTTTTCTTTTACATCGTGAATACAGGTATTTCAATGTACAATGATGTATTTCACAAATATAGGAAGTGAATCTCATGTGAATAGCATATACAGTTTTTATATGTTGAAAACTACCTTTCACATCACACAATGTAATAGCAACAAATATTAAAGCTGCTTGAGATTCCCTGATTAAGTAACGCGTCCCTAGTTTTGCACAATTCGCATTCTTCTCTAGAATACTTTTAAGTTTTTTTCTCTTACTTGAACTGTTCCTACTGAAATTTGTGTTTCAGTAACCTGTTCATTTGCCTCAAGAGCTTCTGCCATTTTCAGTATAGATGATTGCAAATATATGAGCTCTGTTCTTAAAGCCATATCATTTATTGTTATGTACCACAAGAACTCATTGTCAGTTTGCGGAAAAACAGTAATGTCCACATTCATCATGCAGTGAAACTGACAATGTGTGCATGCAACATGATACATGACAGTACATGACATGGCTTTGGGAAGAGACCTATTATTGCAATTAAAATAATACTGAAATTATTCTGAATGCAGAAAAGATCTTCAAACAATGCTCATGAAATTATTACCCTTTAGGGCAAAAACAATGAAAACTTTGCTGCTGATTTTGGGATATGACTCTCCTTTGCAAGAGGCACATTGCCACAGTTCTCCATGCAGCGACTAACAGGACAGTTGTGACAAAACAGATTGTTATGGAGGGGGTTCCGTCACAGTAACTGACTTCACTTAGGCCTATACTCCGTGTGGTATAATTGCTGTTTACTTATTAAAACCCCTAAAAGCCTGCTCAGCCTGCCATTTTAACTACTAAAGTTAAAATGGCAGGCTGAGTAAGAAGGCGTTTGTCTACAAAATAGTTTATAGAGATGAAAAGAGAATGCAGATATTTGTAATAAGGCTGAGAGAAAGGAAAAGGATAATAATTTTGTTTGAATGAGATTTGAACACATAGAAAAAGATTAAGAATTATATAGTTAAAGTGTATATTAAAAAAAAAATTGTTAAAATGCATTTAATAAAGTTACAGTGTTTTTCAAAGTGAGATCCACTACATATAATGAACTAAATTTGTGATCATTTGCCCTGCTTTTCACTGTTGCTATGTTTTCTATTTTCAGGGAGCTATGCACAAAGGCCGTTGAGAAGAATTTAATGTGGGCTACCTGTATGCATGAGGTAGAGGCAAATGAAATAAACTATTATAAATGAAATATGTGTATTTGTTCATAACTTACTTTCAAAGTTCCCAACACATTCGCTTGAAACTTTGTTTTTTAAGGTATTCATAGACTTTTAAAGTTAAACTCTATACTGTTTGTCATGAATTTTTGAAAATCTTGTCACATACAGTATAATGTACACCAAAACTAAGATAATTGCACAATTTTTCTTAAAACATTTGGGAGGCCAGGTGTAAGAATTTAAAGCTATAAACTCGAAATTACTTTGAGAAAGTGTGACTAAATAAACTAAAATATTCATGTTTTAACCAAAAGGATCCACAATATACACATAACTACTACCGGTAACCTAAATCATAAATTGTAAGACGGAGCATTTTAATTAATTCATATTTTTTAGTATTAAAAAAATAAAATGCTTGGAAAATATCCTTTGAGGGGATTCAATAAATTTTTTGGGAGTTATTTATAAGATTGCTGGTTTTTAATAGTTACATTATTCTGCTTCATTTTGGGGTTTAAATGAAGTCAATATCATATTCTAAGCCTTCTTTTCATTTTCTAGAAGAAAGAGGAATGTCAGAAATTTTGAAATAGGAAGAATAATATCAATTTGAAGTTTGAGTATGAGACACAAGAATGTAAACTCTTTGCTATGCTCCTGCTGCATTGCATTATTATTTACAACACTATGATGCCGTGAAACGCATGGGACTCCTTTTTCTCGATCATGAATTCCAACCCATTGTGTACAATCAGAAACTCACATGTAGCCAAAATGCATGGAAACCAAATGAAACACAAAAATAGCCTTTTAATTCTGCACATGCAGTAAGAAAAAGCTTAAATTAAGAGGTTAGCCTAATTATTGAGAAAATTGATATAAAGTGCATTTTTTTATTAACTACAGTAGAACTCCAATTATCTGAACTCCAATTCTCCGGATCATTTTGAGGCCATATTCAAATGGTTTTGCAGCAATGAGCATTGGGAAATCCTCTTTGAAGGTTGACTATTTGTGAAAAAGCAAAACTTTTAGCCAACAAAATTGACAGATTGTCAGCAAATCAACTGACTCTGACCGATACGGCATGACACTTCATGTAACTACAGTAATGTACAATCTAGTTTCTTTTAAAGAAATTACTTTTTTCATGATTTATCCAGTTATCCAGATATTTTATTATCCGAATCAGGTCCTGTCCCAATTAATCTGAATAGTTTGAGTTCCACTGTAGAAAAAACCAGACTTTCATAAGAGACAAACTATTTATATAAAATTTTCACAAAAATCAATGAACACCTTAGGTTTTAAATTATCATTGTCATTTTCACCAACACCATTATATTTTCTTATTATTCTTCAACTAAATAATTTCCATTTCATGGGCATTTTAAATACTTATTCATGAAGGGTGATGAGGCAGGGTATAGACTTGTAATTGAGATTCTTCTTAATAAAATATTCCTAATATCCATTTTCCTATTTTTTTTTTTTTTTTTCATGATTGATAATTCCTAAAAAGCTAATATCCAAATGGATTTTTCCTAATAATAATGTAAAGATTCCTGGAATATTTTTCTAATGACAAAATATGTTTTAAATATTTTTTTCATATAATTTAGGAATTTCCTATGATAACAATTATTAAAGACAACTTCATAATTATGTTGAAGAATATGTTTATTGTGAGTATATATTAATTATGAGTATCATGCATAATTTCCTAATAAAGGATATTGTGAACAACAGTTCCAACATGATTAAGTGGCTTCACACATCTTTTAAGTTATAATATGTACCATATTCCAAAACAATGGAATGCAATCATTGCTGCAATGTCAACCTTTCATTTTTATCCTGACTCTGACAGCCTTCCCCAGTGCGAAATCGGCCAATGTTAATTCCTTGTTGGACTCTTCTTGCTGAAAGCTCATCCAAGGCATTGTGAAGATTAGGATATTATTTCCTCCTATAGTTTGGAACCCGTTGTGCTATTCTTTGCTGATGTTGTTTGTTCGATATGACTTGGGCTTCAAATAATATAGCTTAATGCAACTAATAGGATAATTTACAAAGTATGCAAGAAATGGCTAAATACCACAAAATTTTTCAAAATAGCTGTACTTTACCCTAGCTGTGCTGCCATAAGACTTGAATAACTAAAACAATCAAAATAGTGAGGAAAATAAAGATTTATGAGAAAAATTCTTACAAATGGGAAAATGATTAATAGCAATATTACATTAGAACTTCAATAAAAATAACTTCTATGAATTTTGTATTAGAAAATATGATGGGGAATGGTAATCAAATTCTTCTGTATTTGAATAATCTAGCAGCAATAGGAAATGCAAGTAGAACTAAATAACCGATTAACCTTTTTCATAAATTTCCATGACATGTCAGACAAGCACAACATTCAATGAATATCAAAATTCATCGTTTAATTTTCACATCTATATTAATAAAAGGAAGTGTCTGTCCTTCGTCTGTCTGTCTGTCCGCGATGCCCAGCGAAATCTACTCAACGCAGAGATCTGAAATTTTATACATAGGCGGACTAAAGGGTCGGAATGTGCACCTCGAAATCGGAATTTTAATTTTCGCTTTCCTTTGAGAGTTATGAGTGAAAAACGGGCAGAAAACGTGTATTTTTTGCGTTTTCGAAGCATGAGTTTTCAGTAATACAAATCAATTATACTAGGCTTTGGCGATTTTTGTCATACCTTCGACATAAAAGCATCGCGATCTCTTGAATGTTGTAGCTCACGCTGGTCGATTCATTTGTTTTTAATGTTAAGGCAAGCATGAGTTTTCAGTAATACAAATCAATTATACTAGGCTTTGGCGATTTTTGTCATACCTTCGACATAAAAGCATCGCGATCTCTTGAATGTTGTAGCTCACGCTGGTCGATTCATTTGTTTTTAATGTTAAGGCACGCAAACATAATATGAAATTTTCAACCTACACCGAAGAGGATTATTATTATTATTATTATTATTATTATTATAGGGATAATCAATATTAGCATAAATATGGTCAAACGTTGTTCGATTTGGACGAAACTCACTATACAGGGGTTTTCTGGGCCAAGGAACTCGAATCTGAGGTCGCTTTTACCAGGTGACGCTATCTAATCGTGATATGTAGTCCACATGATTTAGGTGTTAATATAATGATTTAACTATTATGCTCTTAATTTTTAATTTTTGACATAATGAATAGAGGAGAAAGTGTGATGACTGAGGTAGTTCACTGGTTCCGCCGCTAGGTAGCAGTTACTCTGCTTGAGATTCGCGGGAGCAAGATTACTACGGGCGGTATAGGAAAAATTGCAAACATTCTTAAACAAAATAATACATTAATCTATTTCAAAATGACTCATCTTATCTAAATTGAATTATTAGATACTTTTGACAATTTTCGGGCTGCTTTACACGTCTTGGAAGATCTCATCTCCATAAATAAACATGGCCGTGTGTAACAGTAATTTCTCAGATTGCAAGAAGCTTGACCGTAACATTTCGTTCCACATCTTTCCAAAAATCGAAGATGTTCACAAGCAATGAACAATTATATAATATAGGTATGAAACAGCCAAGGGATGATTTGATCTAATATTTTGTTGCCTACAAAATAGGGTAGAGGGTATGTTAGTATAATTGGATGAGAATTTGTTAAAGAATGTACATTTATATACAAATAACAACGTATAATTAGGGTAGAAAACAGCTAAGGGATATTTTATAAATTAATATTAATATTACATTGTATAGAATATTACTGAGTAGGCTATTAATTTGTATTAATATTGTATTAACAGTAATATTATTTATATTCATATTAGTTTTCTCCTGGCTGTATGGGGTAAGTTATGTAGGTGAAACACGGTCAAAAGTGTAGATCTGTGTACAAATTATGTGAACAGAGATAATATAAACTAAGGGATGGTTTGTGAATTGCAGGGCACGGAAAATTTCATAAGCAGCACTACAAAAATAGGGCGCGTGATCTTTAAAATTGGCGTCTCAACATCCGATAAAGACGCACATATGCAAAAATTGTTTTGCAATGCATTCTACATATATCACACAATATTTCAAAGCATTATCCCTGATTTTTTCATAAAAAAATTGAATCCTCTTGCCGATAAAGACGCACATATGCAAAAATTGTTTTGCAATGCATTCAACATATATCACACAATTTTTCAAAGCATTATCCCTGATTTTTTCATAAAAAATTAAATCCTAACTACAGCCCGCTATTTGCTCAAACCCTCGACCATTCGCCGTTCGCTGTAACTGGTGTACGTCTTATGTTGTTAAATTATATTATTAAAAAAAGGAACAATATATTAAACTAATAAGACATTTGCTATGATAATTATACATAAAAATTACTAACATAAGTGAACAGAAAATATGATAAATAATCCAATAAATGCATAAATAAAAGTAGTGCAGATTTACTAAGTTCGAAAAAAGCTTCATTCACTCCTTTTCCCCAGCGGGTCAATCTTGCAGTATGGGTACAAGTAGTCAGTTAATATAGTATTATTATTGAGTCCACGAATAAATTGTGTAAAAATTTTTACGTTATTGCTGGTTTTTTATGGAAAAGATGCCTGCTAATACCTCAATACCATTCTGATAGCTTTAGTTTAGAGTAATTACTATTACTCATTAACCATTATAGATGAATATGTGGTACTCAATTTATAATAATATCCAAATATTTCACTAAACCTTACACGCTTGATCTCTTTCTGGACACAAAAATAAAATAATAAATGTCGCATAGTCAAATTGGCTTCACCCTCAACATTTCTCGATCGTCCCACATCATTCAGACGGCTGTAGCGCCCTGAATAATTACCACTCAATTACTCGTAAACCATTCAAGATATAAAGGTGGTACTGAATTTAAAATAAAGTTGAAATATTTCACTAAAACTTTCTCGCTTGAAGTTTTTACGGGACACAAAAATGAAAAAAATTGTCGCATAGTCAAATTCCGTTTCACCCTCCATGAATTTTGTGTAATTGGTGATGTTTAAAAACATTTATGTCCGCATTTTTTAAGTCTCTGTTTTAATCATCAGAAGGACTGTGTTGTGCAGATTATTTCTGCACAAATTTCACAGAAATAGGACCATGGGTTAATTAAAGATTGCGAGTTTAATCATAAGATGCCAAACTATCATGATGCAGCATTGAGAAGTTGAAACGCAAACGAAGGTGCTGCCAGTGTTTCGGTGGACCGCCGCTCTCCCTATACCCACCATTGTATTAGCGGAAGAGTCATCACACTTTCTCATTCTATTCATTATGTTTTTGATATAATTATCGCGGGCGAAGCCGTGGGCACATGCTATCTTAAAATAATAAATGGACGTGCTTGTCTGTCTGTCCACGATGCCCAGCGAAATCTCCTGAACGCAGAGAGCTGAAATTTTAAACATAGGTGGGCTGAAAGGTGGGCAAATGCGCATCGAAGCCGGATTTTTAATTTTAGGTTTCGTTCGCGAGTTGTGAGTGAAAAACTGGCAGAAAACGTGATTTTAGCGCTGTCGAAGCATCAGATTTCAGTAATACATTTCAATGTCAAATCAATTGCAGTTGGCTTTGGCTATTTTTGTCATACCGTGGTAATAAAAACATCGCGATCGCTAGAATGTTGTAAGCCCACGCTGGTCGATTCATTTGTTTAGAATGTCAAGGCCCGTAGACATATGAAATTTTCAACCTACACGGAAGAGGGATAATCAACATAGACCTAAATATGGTTAAACATTGTTCGATTTGGACGAAACTCACTATACAGGGATTTTCTGGGCCAAGGAACTCGAATCTGAGATCGCTTTTACCAGGCGACGCTATCTAACCGTGACATGCAGTCCATGTGATTTAGGTGTTAATAAATATAATGATTTAACTATTTTGCTCTAACTTTATGCTTTTTTTTTTATCGTGGGCGAAGCCGCGGGCACATGCTAGTGTTATATAAGAATTAAAAACATTAACACTAGAGGGTACTTTATATTAATAATATTCACACCATGCACTTTATGATAAATTATTAGTTGTACAAATTTTATTAACCGTAAAATTATTACTGTATTATAAATTGTAAAACAAAAAAATAATTGGTTCATTATGTCAGATTGTAACAGAGCTATGGACATCACATTAAATACAATTTCATAACTCATCATTTCATTGTCTCCATCAGAACTGTACTACAACTATCTAAATCTATCACAACTTTTTCAATAATGTTGCCCCTGGTATCTCCTTTGTAAAATCCTGATGGAATTAAAGCTACCACTTTAATTAAGCAGCAACACATAAATAAATAATATGGGAGAATCAAAGCAAGTACTACGGGCTAAAGGGGAATAAGAGAAAGTAGAGTAAAATAATACTAGCACTCCCAACCAGACTGTTTACTGGGAATCTTTCAATAGCTAGCATACAATTTGTATAGGCACACTATGGGATATTGGCGTCAAGTATTCATAACTTGTGCACAAGTCTTTTCATAAGTTTTTACTGCCATTATACTGCCATGGGAGAGAAAGAAGGTATTAAAGAATGAATAGAGAATACTCAGAATATGGATTTGGGGAAAGACACTCGCGCTTTACCAGGAACATGCCTGCAGGCACACGCTATGTAAGTGGTTCAAGAAGCAGTAAAATGCGGAGGAAGTAAGAGCCAATGACCATTAGTTTTAGAAGTGTAAAACATGATTTTTGCTCTAAGGAATGAGATGATTAGCTGTAAGGAATATCATGAATATTGGAAGGGGAGTGACTCAAATGGTGGTGGAACGAATGCATTTACCGACATTCTGCAACTGGACTGAGGGCCGGACTGGACGCATAATCGCGTACTGTCTCCTCGTTGCAACTTTATATAGTCTTATTGGCAGTAAATCGCCAATTCGACTGTCTTGATTATAAACTCTGTGCAGGTGAGGGTTGTATTAAAACCTTACACCAAAATTACTACGACTGTTGCTTATACAAGTCATATTTACGACTTGTACAGTAAATTCAGTGTGTGAAACGCAGTAAGTACATTACGACCTTCAAGGGTATACATATTGCCAGTGATATCGCAAAATCAGTGTAGAACAGTAACTATATTCGTGAAGCTACCAATATTACCAGACTGACTTTCTTCCGCTTCGCAATACAGTTTATTCATATTGAACACTTGTTAATTAATTTGTTTCTGATAAAAATAAACATTCTTAAATCCACTGTATACCACACTGTTATGATTATATGACGTGTAATTTAGAACCTCACCACACCCTATAAAAATGCCCCGAGAAATGTAAAGAGGTAAATCTCGTTGTTCGCGACTGAAGCTACCGTGGTACAAAAACATATCAATTCAGTGGGACCAAATAAAACATTTTTATTCCCCTAAATTCAAATTATATGAGCGAACTGCTACAATCCTCATCCTGATTTAACAATACTTGTAGACTGACTTCCTTCAAGAACACTGCATCTCTGCACTTCATATTAAATCAATGCAAATAATTTCACATTACAAAAACTGCAAAACATGTAAAAGTTCGAGGGCAATGTGCAGAAGTGATGAGTGTATGTAAAAATGAACGGCAAAAGCGTAGAAGTCACCAACCTGCTTCTATCAAACTATCAAACTAAATCTCAATAAGTCTCAGATCCAGATGTGGGCAAGTTGTTAAAAAAACATTACGGCAGTGATAAATAATAAATAATAAATACTTTATTATCACATACGTCTACAACTGAGCAATGCTCGTAAACAGGTGATTCGTCATGGTTTCCTTAAAGCTAAACTTAAAACTAAACAAAAGTTAAATATAAATATGAATATAAACATGAAATACAACACAATATAATAGTTAGGCCTATTACATTCAAACACGGGACAGTATATAATCTTCAATGGAGTAGAAGCAGTGATTAAGCAGATATGCTTTGATTTCAGTTTTGAAAGAAGACATATTGACGATATTTTTAATGGAGGCTGGTATTTTGTTATACAGTTTTACTCCCATATTCATTGGTCCCTTTTGACAGATTTTAGTGTTAAGCCTTTCATGGTGTAGATCTGATTTTTGTCTTGTATTGTGGAAGTGAATTTCTATATTACTTATAAATGGGGTGTTGTTATCCGAAAGGTTTACACGAGGATCTCCAAGGTAAACCTAACATTATTCTTATTATTCTTTTTGGCATTAAGAATAATTTATTGCAGGGAGGGGAATTTCCCCAGAAGAGAATACCATACTTCAAAACTGAATAGACATATGCAAAATACATATTTTTTACTGTATTTATATTTACATAATTAACGAGAGACCTGAATTGGTAACAGGTTACACATAATTTCTTTAAAAGATAGTTAATATGATCGTCCCACTTTAAATTGTTTTGTATCCAAAGTCCCAGAAATTTTGTGCTTGGTGCGTATTTTATTACTTCATTATTAAAACGAATGGTGGTTTCAGTAATGTTTAGGTTTTGATGTGTATGAAAAAGCATTGCTGCTGTTTTTTCTATGTTAACTACTAGTTTGTTGGCATTGAACCAATTATAAGCTTCAGTTGTAACTGAGTTAATTAGTTTTTGTACAGTAATTGAAGAACTTTCTATTAATAGGCTGGTGTCATCTGCGAACTGAATGGGACAAGGAACTGATACATTAGCTTTTAAGTCATTGACCAATATAAGAAAGAGTACTGGTCCTAAGATTGAACCTTGTGGAACACTAGATTTTATGAATTCTTGAGCAGATAGATAGTTTTTAATTTCCCCATTATCATTATGGATAATTTCTACAAGCTGCGATCGCTCATCTAAATATGATTTCAACCATTTGAGAGCATGTCCTCTAATACCTTGGTGTTCCAATTTTTGTAATAAAATTTTAAGTATTGACTGGTTTGAGTTCTATAAGCAAGTAGAACATTCTCTTCATTGATGGGAGTTACATGATGTTGAAAGGGATGAAAACTCTTATTCTCGAAATGAACAAAATGTTCCAATACTGACTGTATAATCATAAAATTCTATAGCCTAGGTTTACTGTATACATTTAATAAGTTTATGTTTTTACAAATATACAATATTGACAAAAGAGTTTCTTAACAGTAGCCTACAATTTATGAAATATGTATAAGTCAGAAAATAAGAAGTGGGAAATATATCCATTATGCTTGCAGCATTTCCCCTTTGGATTGTGATGCCTAAAGACTGCCTAAGATATTCAGTGGTACGAGAATCATTTGTGATGGACTACAGATATTTTCCCCATTCAATAACTAAGTCTTTGGCTTCAGAACACCAGGAACCAAAGGTTTCCACTGCAAAGACAACAAAAATGCAGATGTTGATAATTGCTTGATATTTTAATCTCTTTAGCTGGATTCAACAGCAGACCCAGAAAGTTTACAGGTGGAGGATAAATGAGATGGTGCTACTGTGACAACATATGTTGCGTCCCACATGAAAGATTTTCCTTACCTCCGTGGAATTAGTGTCAAACCGTCTGGGGGTTTACTGTCAGGGCGACTGAATGCTACGGGTTCTAAGATATTTAGCAGGAACACCAGCTGAAGTAAAAGCTCTTTTAATTATGTAATTTAAGGCAGAATGTCTGGAGAATCTGCTACAGTTCTTGGGACAGTTCAAAGCATAGTAACTGCATAGTAACTTCGAACGAAGAAAAAAGAAAAGAAAGCTAACAATAATAAATACATATTGTAGAGAAATTCAACTGTCCTTAAAAATAATGAGGAGAACGCAAGGCCCCCTGAAAACGGGCGAAAAGCAGAAAGAAATCAAACCAACCATCCATCATAATAAAATTAAACATTTCGCAATAAGCTCTTATAAAAATATTAACAGCTAAAAAGAAGATCACAACATAACTGAACATCTCGATTTCTTCTTAGTAATTTCATGGTTCATCAACAGGTTCTTCACTGTACTCTCCTTTCTCTTCATTTTCATTCAAAATTTGTTTTAGCACTTCTTCTGGGGTTGAGGGTACTTCTTCATGAACTGCAAGTTCGTCATCCAGGGATACTATTTCCATCGTAAGGGGCTAACTCATCTAATCTTTTAAATTAAAATAAGGCTTTGCTTTTACAGGGGTCTGGACTTTTGCGTCCCAAAACCACTAAACTAGGACTTTTGCGTCCATAGATCCTCAGATCCAATGACCCGTTTGCGTCCCGGGACTCTCTAGAGCAATGACCAAAATGCGTCCCGTGGACTACAGGTAAAATTAATAATTGGTACCTTGCAGTTCGTTAGCATTACCCAGGGTGCACCGCGAAGAGGCGAGCTGCTACACACCCTAAAAATTTTAATCCTTGCATTACTGTCAATCTATCTATCTATATTAATAAAAATGAATTTACAAAAGGGTTGTTGCCGCATCACTTGAGAACGGCTCGACCGATTTGACTGATTTTTGTTTTGTTGTGTTCGTAATTGTCAGGACAAGGTTTGTGTGAAAGAAATTTTTTGGAAAATCCACGGGAAAAGTCGGAAATGTGAAATGAGGCAGAGTTAGAAAGTTCTCCTGTCAATTGTTTACATAACGAAAGTATTGTTTACGGTGTTCACATAGGGCTTTGGAAACTATATTATAATACTGGGCTTTAACAAATTCTGATACTATCGATGTAATTAATACATTTGTGAAAACAATTCTTGAAGAATAAAATCCACGAAAATAAAGCAGTCACGTAACTTTATCTACCCTCGACATGGAAAATATTTTCTCACTTCACATTTTGATGTAGAATAAGCGGTCGAATTGCAGGGGCAACTTAAGTGTGTGCCAGTGAGTATACTACAGGGTGCGGCAAAACATCCTCCCTATTTTAAAGTTCAAATAAAAAACACATGGATCAAAATAAAGAAGCTGTATTAACATGAATGATTCTACACAGTGGGAAGTTTCATGTTTTGAACAATGAGTCACTCAAGTGGTGTCCTTCACTATCAATGCATTGTTGAATGCTACTTCGGAAATTCTCCCTCGTTCTAACCAACATTTCTTGAGGAATAAGACCAATCTCTTCCAATATTGCATTTCTTAGGGCTGGCAAAGTCCTCGGCCGATGTTTAAACACCTCACCCTTAAGATATCCTCACAGAAAATAATCGCAGGGTGTAAGGTCTGGTGATCGGGCTGGCCAGGATATGTCGCCATGTAAAGAAATTAAGCGCCCGGGAAACAACTGTCTCAGCACTTGGAGAGAAATCCGAGCTGTGTGAGCGGTGGCAACGTCCTGCTGAAACCATACCTGTTCAGTCAGCAGTGCATTGAGTCTTGGCTTAAAAAAAGTGTTGATCATTTGAGTGTATCTTTCAGAGATTACTGTCACAGTAGCACCATCCTCTTGAAAAAAGTAAAGACCAATTATCCCGACTCATCCAACTGCGCACCATACAGTAACACGGTCGCTATGCAGAGGTTTTTCATGAAGTTCACGAGGGTTCTGTCCACTCCAATAACGGAAATTTTGTTTATTAACACATCCAGATAAGTGAAAATGTGATCATTGCTAAAAAGGACCACAGCATCTTCTGGTACAGCTTCAAGGATGTTTGCACATGACCTCACACGATTTTCATAATCACGTTGACACAACAGATATGGTGAATCTGGCTATAAGAGCACGGAGACAGGATTAAGGTCTATTGACACTTTGCAGTGAGGTGAACTAATGTATTATACTGAAAACCCTAAACTCCCACTGTGTAGATACCATTAATATTAAAACAGTTTCTTTATTTCGATCCATGTGTTTTTTATTTGAAATTTAAAATAGGGAGGATGTTTTGCCGCACCCTGTAGTATACTCACTGGCACACACTTAAGTTGCCCCTGCAATTCGACCGCACCCTTCGGAAGTCGGTAACAAATCCTATCCACTGATACGTCACTCATACCTACAGGCTTTGTATTAGTTGAGAAATAGGCCTAGGGATGTTTATCAGAGGTTCTAAGCATCAAAAAGAAGACAAAATGGGATGGAATATTTTCAGTCCTACGCACGCAGTATATTATGTCCCAGGTTTTTGGGAAGGAAAGTATGAAAGTTATATTGAATTTCTTTTTTACTTCATCCCGAAACGGTTGTATGGTAATATGAGAGTGAGAAATACAATTTTCTGTCAAGACAATACAATCTTATGTAACCGGAATTTATTTTTCTTCTTATTTGCACTCCTCCCAGGCATGGTGTGTACAACAAGCAATGGAATGCAACATTCAACATCCTCTATGAGCCATGAAAAGCTATATCTACCGTTTTCTGAGGGAATAGTCTGAGTGCCATATGTCGTTCTTCCTCATTTCGAATTCTACATACATATTATATAAGGACCTAGAGTTTCAACATCGAAAGTCCTCCATAAGTTAATTTCATATTACAAAATACAAAACCCGGGCGGCGCCGGGCCATTTAAGCTAGTGTTAAATAAAATTTAAGCGGAGAATGAAATTACTTTTTGTCTTCTGGGTACCAGTTTACTTTCTTGTGGTTGGTAGGAACTTAAATGATACTGTTCACACATATTCCAGTCTGCTGAGTGCTTCAGTTCTATATTCAACCAATTTTTTTTCATTTTTCTTGGCATTGACAACGGTTGTTGAGCGTGTGTGAATATATTATGTTTCTGATTGTATATTCTTTAAGGTGGAATAACTGGAATAGGTGACGGGACGCACGAGGGTTGTTTACGTCAAATCGCACTGGACGCACGAGGGTTGTTTATGTCAAATCGCACCGGACGCATGAGGGTTGTTTTGATGAAGCGATCACTCGCTTTGGGACGCAAAAGGGTACGACCCCTTTTACAGTAATACAGAATGAAACAATCTCCTCTACACTCTTGAAACGTTTGCAGTTAACTGGTCAAATTTAACAGCTAAGTAAAATATTTGTATGGAATCTTCCTAATTAGTTACGAAAAGATTAGTACATTTGAGGGGACGCATGTGAGGAGCTCTGAATCAAAATGCGCTCAGTCCATCCTCGGTCGAAACTCCTTTTGATACGGATTCCCCTATTTCAGTAGCGCTGAATCGAATGATAATAATAATAATAAATAATCGGTATTATGCACCTTACACATGTCATGTAATTGTTAACAGATCATCTTATTTGTAAATGATTGTTTCATTATCTTCCGATGTGCTAAATTTGATTAAATACAATAAAATTAAATAAACAGTAGTTGGCACAGCGTTGTAATTATTGTAATTATTTCCAATCATATTGATTTTAGCAACATGCTTACAACAAAAACTATAAGAAAACAAAAAGCTGGATACTTATCAAAATTTAAAATTCGACAGCAAATTGACTTAAAAAATATATAAAACGCTATGTTAAAAATAGTCGTACAAATAGGCGTACGACTCATGATTGCGACTATAGTCGTACTTATGGCAACCCTGTTTGGAACAAAGTGCGCTTTGTGACATACGCGGAAATATCAGTTATTTGATACCTTGCTTACACCTGCATACTGTGCACAAAAGAGCCGCAAACATGTGCAAACAAGTGGTAGGATTAAAAGGTATCAGCTGACCCACTCTTGTGTATAAATATTGTCAACAATTTCCATCTGCTTGTGGAATGAATTTAAAATGGATACCATGCAATTATAATGAGTTTAAACGTTGTGTTGTAAAGCCTAAACTAGGACCAGCGATTCACTTCAAGTTGAACAAGATGGTAAATGAAGTAGGTGTTGCCGGCAACAGTAGAGGGATTGTATACACATCAGTTTGATGCTACCACAGAGGGCTGCGGGGGCCAAAATATAAACCCTCAAATCGTCCATGCTCTCATTTTACGGCTGCCTAGGAAATGATATTCCCATCTGAAGAACATTATGATGATATTTCCAGTCAGAGGACACTCTTACCTCCCAGCTGATAGAATGTTTGGGGTGTTGGAAAAGTCCTTTACGAAACGTTCTGAAATTGTCAATCCTGAATGTTACACTGAAATGTATAGAGAAGTTGGTGCAGTGAGAGTTCTGGGGATTGACAGGCAACTCAGGAAGAATATGAATGTTTGGAAGAAGAAGTGAGAATTATATAAATGATATACTGACAGAGATCAAGTGGTTTATAACTTTAAAGTGATGCAAATTGAATTCAGCTTCCAGTATGCTAGTTTGTTTCTAAATAAGTTTGAAATTCTATTGTTTTCTGTAGAGAACAAGGGACAAGTGTAAAATTGGGATCGGAACATTGTTAAAAGTGTCCCATATATCACTGTTGAATATCACTGTCCGTTTCATTGATATTTGAACAGAAAATATCATGAAAATAAATTTTGGCAACTATTATTTATCAAAAAACTTTATATTTTCTTATATGACTGCTTCAAAACACTCTCAGTGCAAATAATTTATTTAAAAAAAACATGACATAATACAAAAATATGATTTGTTTGTTAAATAGGGCTACGTGTATGTATTACACACTACAAATTGACGTAAAAAGATTTTGATATCCTGGAATGTTTAGGAGTTATTAGTTTTTCCTTTCTCCTAAAAAATTATTTATTATGGAGTGAGTGCATTTTGATTCAGAGCTCCTCATGTCTCCTAACAATACTTAACTTAGCAGGTAGCGTTTTCTTTTAGTGCTTAGGGGTGGGGTAAGTTGAAGGATGGTTACGAGCTGGCTTAATGTAGGAATTTCTTCACAGCACTTCACAAAAATTTTGACAACTACAATTACAGTGGTCAAGTTTTACAGGGTAAAAGTTCTTAAGATATACTCTTGTAACTTACTGTACACCCCTGAAATTTGAAAAATGATGAAAAATGGCATTTTTTGAAAATAGCTTAGATGGATAGAGAATTCTTTTCTCTTTGATTTCATGCATCAATTTTTAATTTCTGACTGTTAGTTCCTGAGATACAGCCATTTTTCTAAAGATATGATACAGGAGGTTTTTAGGAAATCACAACTTTCAACTTCAATTTCCCGTAAGTAGTAAATCGCAAGGTATTCAATTTTTCAAACATCATAATTTTTTATATATTAACATATCAAGGTCATTTTGGTGTCATTTTAAAGCTTGAAATCTTCTCTAGTGCTTCACATTGAGTAATTTCTTATATACGAATATTCTGTTGTGTTATAGAATGTTGTTTATAATGTTGTGATAAAATATAATTACAATTTACATTAATCACTATAACAATTTGAACTCTTAAGTAATCGATAAAAAGAAAATTCCAGGCACTAAAGAATTCTTTTTTCTACAAAACAGTGAAAAATTAGTGTTTTTATCTTACATAGTTTTGGAGTAATCATGTTTTGAATTTTTAGTCAAAATTTACAAAATATTTTTTCTAAACAAATACAAACATTTTTTCTTGAAAAAGTCTTAAAATGTAGCTGTATAACATGTACAAAAATTAAGACTCCTAATATTGAAAAATAAAATTTTCATACCTAAAGGTGTACAACTACCTTAAATCGTGACTGATGTGGCCAAGATACACAGTTACAGAGGTGGTAACTTATACATATAAACAAATGGAAATTTGCTGATTCCATGAAAATAAGGCCAATTAAGGCACGTGGTCATGATGGAATTACTATTTTTATTCTTCCGGTTTTAGAAAGTTTTTATTCACAGTAGAGGAATTTACATAAGAAGGCAAAAATACAGAATCACAGCTGATATTTCGCATTAAATTTGTATATGCTTTATGTCACTGAAAGTAATGCCAAAAAAAGATGTGATTATATTTCACTTAAGCACTCTTCTAGGTCACATAGATCTAATATGATTCACATTATTCCATAAATGCGAATTTTGCAATAATTTGTGATTCTGTAAGCCATTAGTAAGCACATTTGCCATACTAAAAAAGTACTGCCTTTCTACACAGTATTATATAAACAGCTCATGAAGTGCAATAAGCACAAAATGATTATAGGAATTATTGATGCTGTAATTTATTTCAATAATTTCCCAAAAAAATAGCCTATTACCATTATGTAAAAAAGTAGATGAATTCAGATTAGGCCTAGTATAAAAGCAGGCACAGGGAGCCGTTCGGTATATCACCGGCAACAGCAGAAGCTTCACCATGCAGTACGCGGTAGCTGCCATCCTCGCAGTATTTGCCCTTTCGGCCCATCAGGTAAGATGTGTCATTCTACACTTTGTTACTTTCAAAATTCTAAACCTGAAAATAGGCTCTGTGGTTAAATTAGTAGGCCTATTTGCTCATGGATTAAAACCTGAGTAGGATTAACTGACGTTTACATCTCCAACGCTTTGAGCATAGGCCTAGCAATAAGAGGAAGAATAGGAGGTCTTAATTAGTTTTATAGCTAAGTCTCGGAAGTTGACAAAATGTCATATTTTTCTGATACATCACAGACAATGCTAGATGTAATACAGATATTTGTAATTGTACGTTTACTAACTTCGTTTTTACATTATTCATTCCATTACTCATTCTCAATTGTAATTTTTAACATGCTATATTTCGTTTTGTATCTCTGTTATGCTATTGTACTTTATTTGTTCGTGCCATTATTCATATATTTATATCATATGAAGATTCTTATTGTTTCTGTTTAAACCTATAATATGTTTGTTTTGAACTCTCTTGTAAATTTTGGCTTACTAATAATTGTCTGTCGGCCGCGGTGGTCTAGAGGTAGCGTGCCCGCCTCTAGATCCGCAGGCCGCAAGATCAAACCCGGCCGCGGTCGATGGATTTTTCAGGACGTAAAAATCCTGAGCACGGAGTCCTCCGGGAGGGACTTTAAGCTGGGGGTCCCGTGTCGTAGATTTACGGCACGTAAAAGAACTCCAAGCCTAAATTAGAGCCTCTGGACAAAATTTCTCGGCCCTTTCACGTCCAAGAAATACTTAGTTTCCAGAGGGGGGTTGCGAGGCGATGGGCTTACCACCTGTCCCTCTACCCTCTCTCGGAAATTAAGCATATCAAAATTAGTGTAGGTAATGAAACCTCCACTTGGAGGCCCCTTCGCCCCACCTGGGGATCATAGGGTACCAGATACAGATACAGAATAATTGTCTACCTGTTCACTAACATAGGCCTACTTGGCCTACATGTTACATAAATTATGTAAAAGTTATGTAATATAATTTTAGTATAACTGAACTGACCCCGAACACGAGCTATGCTCATGCGGGGTAAACAATACTCAGTTTTTGTAATTGTAAAAATTGTGTTTATAATATTTGTATTTGTAATAATTTGTAATTTGTCTCGCCTCAAAACAAACAAAATTAGCCTACTTTTATTTTGCATTTCTTTTTCATTTGATGTAATGATGCACGTGGCTGCAAAGAAGGAAAAGATGCAGTTAGGTTAGGTGGGTGCAAAAAAGTTGAGTTTCTACTTGACAGCATGAAAGGGAAATGGATGGAAAAACACTATCATAAAAATATTCTAATTTGCACTATGCTGATCTTTTTTATGAATTATGTAGAACGTTAAAGCTTTTGATCGTGAAACTGTAGCCCTAGTAATAAAGGTACCGTATTTAATTTTATAGTAATAAGCAAAAGAGCACATAATAGTGGGCATACCAGTTGGCAATAGTGATGCATGATGATGGAGGGGTGAAATTACCTTTGCTAGCTGTTGTTAACTTGCATAAAAAGTAACGACATGTTTACGCGGCAAGCACGAACTGGAAGTCCAGTGCATCTCCTATAGCTGATAGTTGTTTTGTGAGGGGTGGAGAATTATATAGCCTACTGATAGTTTTTGGGCCTGTACTACCCCATAAAAGATATATCTGCCAGACAGGGAACTTATCTGGAAGTTGGACAAGAATTTTGTGTACTACGACCTCTCGACAAAAACATCTGGGAGTTACTCCTAATTACGCTATCGGGAAGATGGAGTGGTCAATAAACCACTAACTACCAGATAGGCAGATTTGATGGAAACAAAATGGCCACCTGAATTTAAGAATTGATGCTAGAAGGTTTAACATATACAGTAATGCCGTTTTAAGTACACATTTGAATGAAATTGAATTGCAAAAATTGATTAACATACTTAAAACGACATGTTCTTATGTAATTTCACTGTACGAATAGAAAAATACAATACGATCTAGTTGTGGCACATAACGAAGGCCGCTCTAGTTTCTAGTAGAAGAAACACACGTTGGTGCTCCAAGGTCTACTATCCACGTTACGAAATTTTACTGCAGTCTTCCCGATGGCAGTTCGGCGGTGGTAGTACAAGAGCAAGGCTGGTATATGTAAGGTTGTCTCGTTCCCGTAAGAGCTGTGGGGAGAGTCCTACACTGCTGTGTGACGTCACCCCCAGCCCGCGCGAGAATTAAGCAGCTACATACAATGGTAATGAAGGGAAGAAATAACACGAAAACACCATCGTTTTACCAACAATAGGCCCCTAATACATGTTTCCGAGGTGAAGATAGAATGCATACGACCCTGCATATAAAGAGGATTTAACACAAATTAAAATAAATATTTAATACAGGTACAAATAAGAATAGTGCAGCTTTACAAAGTTAGGAAAAAATTTGTCTGACTCAGGAAAAAGTAGTCTAGTAGATATAGCTTAGATTATGCTGAAAGATTTTTAATTTTACATTTCTAGGTATGTTTACTTATTTCAGGTAAATTATTCTAAATTATGGAAGGAGGCTTAAAAAGAATAGACTTTGGTATACTTTGCAATATTCGTCTTGACTTAGAAAAATAAATTTCTCAATGAGATCGATGCGCAGTTGTGTATTTTCTGTATTTATTTTACATAAAATTAAGTTAAATTAAACGTCTATAAGATGAACGAAGTCACCTCTGATTGCAATGTACTTGTCACAATTTAATTACAGAGCTTATAATCATAGATACTAAACAATTATTAAAACCAAAGAGGAATAGACAACATGGAATAATGCTTTCCAGAGGCAGAAAACTGGAAGACAAATAAAATCTGCGCACGGAATAACAATTATTATATTACACTGGTCAAAAAAAGTTAAGCATATGTCCAGTTTACCCAATAATACGTAATATTTATGTTTCTTTTGGTTTTATGTAGCACATATATTGTTGACCAACTCAAACTCCTTCGTTTGTTTTATTCTGCATCACCATGGAGACTCCAATCACGGCTAGTAAACAAATCCCGTAATCCTAGCAAAATTCAGTTGTGTTTGTGTGCATCCTAGTGCCTTCAGTCGGTGTCTGTGTGCATCCTAGTGCAGTGCAATGGCTCGGAACAGACTTTCGATGGCAGACCGCATCAAAATTATCACTTTGATGGAACAAAACATGTGCCAAGTTGATGTTGCTAACATCCTTCATGTGAATCAAAGTGTTGTCTCCAGACTGTGGAGAAAGTTCCAGGAGACCCATTCAGTAGCAGATCGACCTCGCATGGGTCGTCCACGTAAAACAACACCAGCTCAGGACCGGTATGTAAGGGTATCTGCACGTAGGAACCCTATAACCTCAGCTACTACTCTGCGCCATGAGCTGCGTGGAGCCACAGGTGTTGCTGTCAGTAGCCAAACTGTGCGCAATAGACTTCATGAAATAGGGTTGTATGCTCGAAGACCACTCAAGACTCCGGCACTCTGTCCACATCACAGGGGTACTCGTGCAAGATGGGCTAGAGCACATGAGAACTGGACACGGGACCAATGGACCAGAACGTTATTCTCAGACGAAGTGAGAATGGGCTTACACCCTGACAACAATTCTATTCGCATATGGAGACGATCAGGGGAACGAAATTATCCCTTAATGACTGTGGAACGTCACCAACAGTTTGGTGGCTCAATCTTGTTTTGGGCAGGTATCATGTTTGGCCGCCGCACGCCACTGGTTCCAATAGAGGGAAACATGACTGCTGCAGTGTATCAAAACAACATCCTCCAACCCATAGTAAGTGGTTTTGCAGAGACTGTAGGAGAAGGGTTCATTCTACAGGATGATAATGCTCGACCTCATCGTGCTCGTACTGTGCAGCGGTACATGGAAATACATGGGATCCGAAGAATGGATTGGCCAGCATGCTCACCGGATATGAACTGCATAGAGCATGCATGGAGCTTTCTCAGGAGAGCCATTTCCAACCGTCAACATCCCCCATTAACGATTCAAGCACTCAGGAATGCCGCCGTGGAGGAATGGGACAATTTGCCTCAGGAGAGCTTCAATGCGTTGGTATTGAGCATGCCCCATCGCATTCAAGAGTGTCTCAGGGTTCGTGGAGGACCAACACGTTATTGAACAGGGTGCTGAAAACACCACTTCCTTTTGTTTGATGTTGTATGTGATGTCAACTTTCCTTTTCTTTCCTATTTTCCCCAAGAATGCAACATTTTACATTCATACTGAGTCCATTGTTACCAAATAGAGTGCTCCTACTCTATGTTCTATTCTGAGGTACCGAAAGCCCAATTATAATGTATCTATTTCATTTCTATCAATAAAAATCATTATATGCTTAACTTTTTTTGACCAGTGTATAAACCAATCTGTATTCTGTTTGTAGAACACTTTGAAATAAACATTTACAAATGAATCAAAGTGATCATAAATATAACAGGTATATCTTTAAATGTATACCGACCGACAGCATTTAAATGATCGAACAGTCCAAGACTCAATTTAGTCATGTTTACATGTAAATATGGATTTTAAGACGCGCCTATAATAAAATAATGAGTCAATAACTCACCTTCAGTAAAAAGTGGCTTCTTTTGCAGTTAACAGATCCATTGTTGAATATTCTTCCCACAACCCCAGTGGGTGAGCCCCAGTCAGGTTTATGGGTACATGTAGTTATTCAGTTTCTGACAGATGTTTTATTAGGGGAGTCCATAAATAAAATGTTGAAGGATTTTTACTTTAATACTGGTAAATACTGGAAAAGAGGATTCCTAATTCCTCGAAGCGTTATTAAAACATTATACTGTACAGTACACTAACATTGTAATTATTTAAGCGGCATTAAAGCAGCAATGGAATTCAATAGTGAGCCACTCTTTAAAAAAAACACACACTCTGGTACACTGACACTTGAGGTGATAAAGTTATATATAGGCTATAAGAATTCCCTAACTATTAAATTCAGGCGATAATTATAGCACATATATGACGTAGCTAATCAGAACTTTGAATCAATATTAACACAGAACCTGTGCACGACACTTGAAACTAGAGCTGTCTGACTGTGAACTGATGTTTTCAAGATTTTTAAAAGGGAGTCTTGCTTCACAATGTACATTTTTTACATCTGAAGGGTAAAATCACATTTTCTAACCCTTAACCCATCTTTTTGAATAGAACATTTTTTTTTTCAAATATAGTGTAGGTGGTCAGCTCAGCAAGGAAAATTTTCAATAGTCTGCTGCTGTCTATAAATAAATTGGACAGGCTCTTTAAGTTTCTGCTGGCAATGTGTATGAATAAAGAATTGTTTACAAAAGGGCAAACTCCCCTCTGCATAAGACAAAAAAAAGTCGTATAGGCTACTTCCCATTTTCTGAGTCATAACCAAAGAGTTGTAAAAGTACCCCAATAAATTTAAAGAGAAATGTAAGATGTCTGTGCGTGTTCTTTATTTTGACATCCACAGTATGTTTTACAGAAACCAGCAACTTAAATATTTTGTTTCAAATGTCTCAATATATTTTGTTACAGCTTATTCATTTGAGGCCTGAGCACTCAGAAGTGGTCCCTCTATTAAGCCATACCCCCTGTAAGATCATATGTAGTCTATCTTTACAGATACATGCATTATTTTAGTTAAAAATAAGTTTTATTCCCATCATGGCCATTGTATGTAGGTGTTTAAATCCTCCTGCCGGGCTAGGGGCCACGTCACATCCCTCGTGCTCAATACGCATGCGCGTCGAACGAGACAACCTTACATATACCAGCCTTGGTACAAGAGTTATAGTTAAGCCACTTGGAAGTTACGTATCGGGAGGATAGCTGGAGGAACATAACTCATCAGGAAACTAATATAAATTCACTGGTCACACTTCTCCCTCATACTGTGTTAATTATTGCCTCTAGGTCTCAGCTGATGGGAACCCACTGGAAGCCATGAAGGAAGCTATAGATTGTTTCAAGGAAGTGGATTTCGGTAAGCTGCTATACAAAATGGCAACAATGTACAGATGGCAAATCTCTATGTCGTATTTAAGACATTTTTCCTATATGTGTGTTTACTTTTCTTTCTATCCAGCTATGCTATCTCATGGCCAAGACCATTTAGTTAGGATCATCGAACAATTTTAGAGAATTTCGTTCTTCTCATTTCATAGTCCAAGGACTAAGGAGGCTTGACAAGTTGATCCTATTGACTTTGAGAAATTTCGTTATGACTGGAGGTTAGGATAGGACATCAGTGATGATAATAACAGAATAGAGTAGACATCTATAATGCACAAGGAAATTAAAACATAAGATAGTCTAGTAAACAGGAATTTTTCAAATAGTGGAAAATTAATGTAAATAATAGCATAATTGTATAATCATTTTAATACCAGATTTATCATACGGAACAACATAACTTTAAATGTTGCAAACATAATACCCATAGGGAAATATATCAGAAATTACCTAATATAGTATATAAATAAAGTAAATAGTAGACGAGTTAAATGTACATAAATATGTAGTGATATTTTAGCATAAGTAGTTATGAAAAATGGTAGTAATTATACAAGTATAAAGCATGTAATAATACTGCAATGTACTGGGGCGTGCTGAGCAAGCTTAAAGAAAAAAGACCCTTAGCTATTTCACCTCTGCTTATACCTTCTACACATCGTTTGTCAGTACTATTTCAAACATTTCAATTCCGATTGCAAATAAAAAGATGCTACTGTAAATTTTGGAAAGATTTTTCAAAATTTATATAGATAATTTTAAACACAATTCAAAATTTATGTTTATATTCGTACTATGTTATAATGGCAACCTTTAATTTGGGGAAGATATATATAAAATTTGAATTTTACACAATGGTAGGCTTTATAAGTTGGTATGTAATGAAAAATATGTCCATTTTTTATACTTTTTGGCAAATCAATTTTTAAAATTTGCAACAACAAAAATTATTAAATGCATTTCGAATATCAGAAATATATTTTTGAAACATGATTCATTAGAGAACTAAGAAAACATACAACAGTAATCTTTGACTTATTAAAGTTACGTTTGTAAAACAATTCATTAAAAAAATTACAATACTTGGACACAGTGTAAGTTTAACTGTTTTATAGTTTAATCAATTATATTCATCCCTCTCATCTAATTGTAATTAATTTTCTTCTTCATCCCCATTTGTTGGGCTCTTGGATCTGGTGCTCTGCACCACTGGATGATAGGGGTAATAATAATACAACATTTTATTTAAAATCGGAGTATTTTAAAGTTGATTTTGTACCTTTTCCTCTCATAATACCAGTACTAGTTTTATGTTGGTTTTTAGTTTCATAATAATGTGAAAGAATTTTTAAGATATCTAAAAATACTGACAAAGTTATGCAATGAAATTAATTTTATGATGCCTTCATGATTTCAAAAATCTTGAAGTTTCCCTCTCATTAAGAAAAAAAAAACTGTTTAAAGTATAGCCTAACTAAATAATTTCAAATATAATTACGTGAAATTTTGCACTGGTCTTGTTCATAGACTCAGCAATAAACTGTACTCCCATTTAATTTAAAAACTGTTTGGAACTCCAGAACAGAGTAGCCAGCAAACAATAAGGTATGCTCAGCCAGTAGCGACCGTGCCCCTGCGAGCCGCGGAGGAACGACTTGTGCAAGGGTAAAATTTCCTGTCGCAAAAGAGATTCAATGTGAGGCATAATAAACCCCGCGCAACTCAGTATATTGTTCCTAAACTAATATAACTGTTCCTGCCCTAACATAACCTGTCATAGAATTTAGCTGTCACTACTTGCCTTAATGTAGAAACCTTTTACGCTATTCAGAATAGGCCTACTGCTCCTAAGCTAACATAACTGTTCCTAACCTAACATAACCTGTCACTGACCTAGAATTTAGCTGTCACTACTGGCCTTAATGTAGAATTTTTTTACCCTTCCACATCTTTCATAAAACAGAGTTACAACCGTCGTTCATTTTCCGAATTCAATCGGCATGTTTATAGTAATGTTTGTAATATTGGCGACATTGTAGACTTGGTCCCACTCGGTACGGCCCGGCTGAGACGGTGGTCACCTTATTCTCAAGTTTAGCGAAAAGTTTATACAGGTAAAAGAATCCGCTAAACTTGAGAATAAGGTGACCGCCGTCATAACCGGGCCGTATCGAGTGGGACCAAGTCTACAATGTCGCCAATATTCCGAACATGATTACATGCCGATTGAATTCGGCAGATAAACGTCGTTTTATGAAAGATGTGAAAGGGTAAAAAAGCTTCTGCATTAAGAATTCTAGGTCCGTGACAGGTTATGTTAGGTTAGGAACAGTCATGTTACTTTAGCAGCAGTACTCTGCATAGCGCGGGGTTCGTGCCATGTAACGATGTTTTACGAAAGACGTGGAAGGGTAATAAGGCTTCTAGAAGTAGTGACAGCTAAATTCTAGGTCAGTGACAGGTTATGTTAGGTTAGGAACATTTGTATTAGTTTAGGAGCAATATACTGAATAGCGCTGGGTTTATTATGTCTCACATTGAATATGACGGGAAATTTTACCCTTGCGCCGATCGTTTCTCTTTTGTTCCCTGCGGCTCGGAGGGGCATGATCACTAATGGCAGGGCATGGCTGGCTACGCTATTCTGAAGGAGTTCCAAAGAATCTTATATGAATTACATAACTTTCTATACCCAATAAAGAGTACACTACTGTATTGTAGTAGTGAGCATTCAGTTGTATCTCAGCCTCATTCAAAGTCTCAATATTCCTGTGGCAAGACTATAATATGACTTTGAATTAGTCTGAGTCTACTGCAATATAGCCGAGTACTCCATACTGGAATATATTAAGGGCAGAGAACGTTTATGTGTTTCACGTCAGATTTTTAATGAAATTTTTACTTTAGAGTCAGGCTATCATAAGAACAAACAAAATAAAATTATACACAAAATTGCAGATAGTCCTTTTTCCATTGTATGCAAGATAAAAATTCAAAACACAACACAGTTTAAAATTCACAATGGATGTCATATTAAAACTCGACGTTTCGGCCCACCCACTAGGCCTTCATCAGGAACACTAATTACCTGAAGTGAAGAAAGATGCCAATTAATTTTCCAATGCTCAGTTCCCTCTTCGACTGCTGTACAGAAAACCATCTTAAATAACTGAAGAGTGTCACTCAAAAGCCTGCTTAGTGCCATGTTGTCAAATTTTGTCAATAAAACCAACCTATGTACCATTGCCAATTCAACCAAGGAATGGGCTATGCCAAAACCATTTGTTCAGGTTCATGTTGTAAATTCTCATTTCAATTCTATAATATTTTCTGTATTATTTACGTTATTATTAAGATTTCTAACTTGTAAATTTTCATCTCATTACTGTAATATATCTCTGTATTCTTTGTAATATATTGACTATGCTTAACTAGTTAATGAGCAATAGTTAGTCTATGAGCAATAAAAATTTGAATTTGAATTCATAGTTCCAGCACAAGATGGAAGCACTTCTACATTCTGTTACAGTCAGCTAAGTGACTATAGCTGTTCACAGAAATGGAGATAAGTAATTTGTTAACCATGCATTCCACAGACGAAATGGGGAAAAGAAGAAAGAAAATATCTACTCTTATACAATTCAACGGCCCTAAATAGCGTGCTTGCTCGCTCGCCCGCTTCGTGAGACATCGGGTATACTCGGCGATGTTCGTCTCTCGCAGTGTAAACTTTCATGACGACTACAAAATTAGGAAAATCGATTCTTTATTATATAAGGCCTAAGTGAAATGAACACAATGAACAAATATTCTAATTTTATTTTTACTTACAATTTTCATATCTCTGAACCACAAACATTTTTAATACACTGCCAGTGTAAATTTCTTTAAAATCCTGGAGTCAATTAATAATGGCGGGTGAAGCCGCGGGCATCAGGTTTAATATATTGATAGTTTAATCCTCGAAGTATCGCGGACAGAAAAAATCCAAATCAATCACTCCTTCCCTTGAACAATTATATAATTTCTGAAAATTACACTGAATTTATCAAATAAAATTCACATCATATTCATCTGTCAACAAACAGTTGAGAAACGATACGTATCATCCACCGCCGTCTCGAGAATTACGCACGAGAATTATACAGTTTAGAAGGCAGTGGTTCACAGTTATCTTTGGAACTGCATAATCGAATCTGAGATCGTTTTCCCAGGTGGCGATTTCTAATCGTGGAATGTACTCTTGAAGCCGGAATTTTAGCTGTTTCATTAATTATTAATGGTTTAGTTTAAGAATGATTCGCGTGCAAGTGTTAATAAAATATAATGCTTTAATAATTATTATACTCTTAATTTTTAATTTTTCAATTAATTATCGTGGGCTAAGCCGCGGGCACCTCCTAGTGTTGATACAAGTTAGATCTCCAGAAAAAAAAATCGTAATTAGTGGGAAACAATACAAAACTTCCAGGATTTGGAATATTTTAGGAGACGAATTCCTCTGACACTGGGAATTGAACTTTTGTTTGCTGTGCCGATGATCTATCAACTGAGCTAGCCAGATGAATAATATCTTTATCCAAGATTGAGATAAATCCTGAAATCAAAAAAAGGGAGTGAAGGTTTTCTTACATCAGTAATCTAATTTTGAGAGGAATCAAAGGGCAAAGACCAGCAAAAAAAAAAAAAAAAAAGAACACAAAATTGTGTATGATACTTAGCTGCCAACAGGTGAAAATATGCAGATACTTAGCTATATCTAAACTTTTATGACTCCGACACTAAATTACTTACATAAAATAT
This sequence comes from Ectobius pallidus, assembly GCA_964059195.1. Lineage (NCBI taxonomy): Eukaryota > Metazoa > Arthropoda > Insecta > Blattodea > Ectobiidae > Ectobius > Ectobius pallidus. The sequence continues at coordinate 42,703,494 of CAXKWD010000002.1, read as the reverse complement.
AATAAAACACAAATAAAAGAGGTAAACGAAAATTGTCTTCCTAAGAACTGTAAACATTTTTGTAGATTAAAATGTAAAACTGTATCACCTGGAGTGTATTTTATTTATCTATGACTCCAAATGAACTTTTTGGAACTTAGCAGGATTTTGAGTTATTATACTCTTCAATTATTAAGTCAATTTTGAAGATGTTTTGAAAACTTGTTATTCTATGTGTAATGTTTAATTATTGCTTTTTTTTTCAGCGAACATTATTCCTCATATAATAGCTAATCATTCGTTACCACATGATGTAGTATGCGCAATTTCATGTGCACTGCACAAGTTCAATCTGGTAAGTTATGTATCTACTAATCAAAGTTAACTCGTTCATGAGAAAGTTAAATCAGGGTAGTATATAATTATTCATGATATATTACGAGGGTCAATCAGAAAGTAAGTTCCGATCGCCGATAAAGAAAAAAAAAAACCGGGTGTGTTGAACGGCACGTGACAGAAGTGAAACTTGGATTTTTTTAATTTTAGGATTTTTTCAATTTTGGAATAGGCCTATTGGATTTTTTAAATTTTTATTGTTGGATTATTATAATTTTGAATTTTTGGACTTTTTTAATATGGGATTTTTGGATTTTTTAATTTTGGTTCTTTGAATTTTTTAAAGTTTGTAATTTTGGATTTCTTAAATTTTGGATCTTTGTTTTTTTTATTTTTTAGATTTTTAATTTTGGACTTTCAATTTTGTATTTTTAGACTTTTAGATTTTTTATTTTTTGAAATTTCGATTTTTTAATTTTTAATGTTTTTTTAAAATTTTGATATTTTGATTTTATAATTTTGGAATTTTAAATTCTGGAATTTTTTAATTTTGGATTTAGATTTTTAATTTTGGTTTTTTAGATTTTAAAAATTTTTATTTGTATTTTTTTTTTATTTGGGATAAGCTTGATCATTGAGTTCATTGCTTTCTGTGCAGTCCGTCACAGCCCCACTATTTTCGTGACGATTTTGTTCGTAACGCAACTTCGGGTTAGCTCTCGATTTACTCCTAGCGGGCCTAAAGAAGTTTCACTTCAAAAACATCAATAAGCAAAAAATATTTATCAAAATATTTACAGAGATTCACTGACTACTTTTCTACATAGTCGCCACTGTTATTGAGGCATTTATCCTACTGCTGCACCAATATTTGTATGCCCGGGTCGTATGACTCTGCCGCCAACGTCTGGAGCCATGAAATAACTGCATTCAGCATTCCACGTCTCTTGTTCTGGATCGCCCTCCTCAGACTTTTCATTTGATTGACAATACCGATCAGCATTTACGGTCTCCCCTCGCGGTAAAAAAAACTCGCACAGGAGGACACAACGTCGATCCCAGATTTTTCTGACAGAGATTGTCTGCTTGAATTTGATCTTCACAGGTAACCACTATGCCGCCAGTGCATGAATTTTTGTTTTGTTTCTGGTGTTGTATGCGACACCCATGTTTCATCCCCAGTGACAACATTGTCGAGAAACTCATCACTAGACTTCGGATTTTAGGTAAAAACCTATTTTAATCCTTAAGTGATATATGGACGAAAACTTGTATATGCATGTTTCATAAGTGGCTATGCCTAAAACTGATACTTTTATAGGACCTAAAACAGCCTATTTTTGCGTTGGAGCCTAATATTGCTTTTTTACTTGTTTTTCCTCTAAATTTCAAAATAAGTTATTTTTTTCTTATAAATTCTAGCATTTATTTTCAGTTCGTACTAAATTTTTAGCTCGGAATCTGCAGTACATGACATATCTGTGACGTGGTTGAATAGTAAGGAATGTTTCGTCTTCAGTAGAAAAAATCCTTGGAATTCCAAAGAAAATGTAGCGTTTTTCTCCCGACTCCCACATCCAGTAACAAAAAAAAGTAGTTATCTGAATAACATAGGTCTATTTAATTCTGTGCACCATAGGCCTATATCTGTGTTTTATCATGACTATTCCACTCATATGCCGCGTGTTTGATATTGACCAATAACGTTTAGCAAATCCTCGGATATAGACCAATCACGGCCGTTTATCTTACAATATTCTTGTAGGAATCGCGAGGATAGCATTTTATCGGGTAAAACACGCTGTTCGTTACTGAACTGTAACAGTATCGGTATGCAGTGATACTAAATTACGTCATCCATTGTCGGCGCTAAATTGAAAACAGAAATGGCAGCCTCAAGTTTGGTAATGCATCTGTTGACGAAATTGACATTATTATAAAGGAAGCTAGGCCACAAAATACCGAAAGAAATAGAAAATGCATATGGATCCAGTTCCAATAGTTTTGTGAGGAACGTAAGTACAAATTGACTAAAGAAACTGAAATGCAACAGATTGCTCATATATTAAAATTACGTTCTTGAATTAAAATGTGTCTTTATTTCGTATCTTGATTTTTAGGTTAACTCACCGCCGTCTCGAGAATTACACTGCCTGTCCTATGCTTTATTTTAACATGGAGTTCAGAGTATTGTTAAATTTCCTAATTTATCCAGTAGAGGCGACACAGTTCACACCCAGATTGCAGCAATCACTAATCAAAATAAGCATTAAACAGACACAGATACCTGTGTTATTTGTTTAGAACGTAATATTATTCCAGTATATGACACTTACCTTGAAATGGAATTTTGGAGCAATAATTAAAATAAATGTAAATTAATTAGACGCATTGATAGACTATATTATGAGCACCGCCGTCTCGAGGAGTAATACAGTTTAGAAGGCAGTGATTATGAGACGGCGGTGACAGCACTACATAATCAACAATGTCGTAGCAAAAAACAAGAAGCAGTCTGGGTGTGAAAGGTGCTGCCATCTGTAATGTCGCTGAGTACGCAAAATTAGCCGTATAGGACAGGCAGTGTATACACGATTAATACAGTTTAGAAGGCAGTGGGTTAACTACGGCATTTTATCAATATACGTTGGTAGTGGTTCACTACGGTATTTTGTCAATATACGTTGGTAGCATTGATTAGTAATCCATTATGGAGACTGTTCATTTATTTAGTATGCCGTGATCTGACAACTGACAGTATTAATTATTTCATTTTAAACTAACAAGAAGAAAGTAATTATTATTCATGTAATCTATTACATTTTATTCGTGAAATAGTCTTAATAAATCCAACTCGAGGTTACGAGTTTCATAAGATCGATAAACTCGTAGCCTCTCGTGGGATTACCTATGATTATTCATTAATGGTGCCTTCAATAAATGTAACATTCTTCATTACAATTGAGATATTTCAGAAAATTGGCAACTTAACGATTTTTATAAGGGACTATTTTACGATTTTTGGAACCTATTTTCCAATTTTTAGAGCCTATTTTAGGTACCTAAAACAGCATTTTTGGCGACCTAAAAGTCCGAAGTCTACTCATCACCTTTCTCTGCGTACCGCTGGCTAGGGTGGCCATTTCTAAAATGTCAGAAAGGATGACACACTTCTTCGGTAATCTAGCATAGTATAAAACTTCGGGCATGGACGGCTGGACAGCAGATATTACATGGTATAATCCTGACTAATATCAGACTTAATAACTGCATTTATATAAAAATGCAAAAAGGGATTTTCATCTCTATTTATATTTTTGTCCTTTCATTGCTTTGCCATCCGCAGGAGGTTTTTGTTGGTCAGGAATTCCTTATACATGGAATTACACTCTTCCGAGAACAAATTTTATTAATACGCTTTACCGATCCATCAGAGTCTCAAAAAGGGGGACAAATCAACGTCCGGCATAAAGCCGCGCCGGATGGAGGACTGCTTAGTAAAAAGCCATACAGTTCGGCCAAAATCCGGACGTCTGGCCACCCTGCCGCCCGCTGGCGGCAGGGTCCTATGATACTGGCATACAATATTGTTGGTACACCGCTAAGATAAATGCCTCGATAACGGTGCCAACTATGTAGAGAAGTAGCCAATGAATCTCTGTAAATATTGCAATAAAAATATTTCTTACTTATTAATGTTTTTGTTTTCTTTATCAGCGATCGGAGCTTACTTTCCGGATGACCCTCGTACCTACAAATGAGGGACTTCATAAAAATAAATGACAAACACGGATAAAATTGATGTCTTCATTGGTAATCCCACGAGAGTTGACGAGTTTATCGATAGATTCGCGTCTGCGCAGCAGGAGCCAATTTATCTGACGAAACTCGTCAAATCGAGTTAGATTTATTAAGACTATTCCATGAATAAAAATGTAACGGATTTTCAAATAACAATAAAATCAGGTAAATTGATATAACAAAGTGTCAGAATGCTTTTGTTTAGTCAGTGAAAATTGCAATATTATGATATGCAAAAAATAAGTTTAAACACAAATTGATTTCCAAGTTATGCTCCAGATAACTAAGAAGGGCTAAGAAGGGATAACTAAGAAGGGCTTGCGAAAGAACAAAGGTCTACTTTAAAAAGTCAGAATAAAATCGCCCAGCATCAGCAGAACTATGGTCTTCAGATCTGTGATATAATGACAATCTCACACTCACATAAAAATTAAAAAAATGCCTTCGGGATTTGAACCAAGGACCTCCAAGACGTTACCATCTCGGCCACCTCGATCAGTTTAACGGTCTAGTTTGATAAGCGTATGTAAGGGAATAGGGTTATTTGTCATAGCTAACTGTATTGCAACTTCCAAAGCCGTGTATGGAGATTCTAAAACAATATGTTGTCATGATAACTGATTTGCATTTGATAAATTCTTTCTAATACATTACCACAAAATAGGCACTAAATTGGGTATTACTCCGGTACCGGTCAACCGATTTGGTCCATTATCAATAGGCTTATTCCCATGGATGTTATAAATGCGTATATCAAGTTTAATGAAAATCCGATAAAGTGTATTTGAGTTATCGCGCCTTTCTAATAATATATTATTATTAAAATAGGCGCTAAATTGGGCATTACTCCGGTGATGGTCAACCGATTTGGTCCAAAATTAATAGGCTTCTTGTCATGGACGTTATAAATGTTTATACCACGTTTCATGAAAATCCGATAAAGCGTATTTGAGTTATCACGACTTTTGTTATATATTACCATAAATAGGCAGTAAATTGGGCATTATTCCGGTACCGGATAACCGATTTGGTCCAATATCAATAGACATCTTCCCATGGACATTATAAATGCGTAGCCTATACCGAGTTTCATAAAAATCCGATAAAGCCTGTTTGAGTTATCGCGCCTTTAAATAGACACTAAATTGGGTTTTACTCCGGTACCGGTCCACCGATTTGGTCCAAGTTCAGTAGGCTTCTTTCCATGTACGTCATAAATGCGTATACCAAGTTTCATGAAAATCCGATAAAGCGTATTTGAGTTATCGCGCGTACAGACACACGGACAGACAGACAGACAAACGGACATACATTTTCCCGTCCTCCATACAATCTCATAAAGTACCATTCTGGCACTTAATTACTTTCGTGGTTTGTTGTATAAAATCAAAACTAACTGGTGCGAGATCACAGCATACTATGAGTCAACAATCGATGATTCGATTCGAGTTACCATGATGTAACCAGTGCTACCAATGGTGCATATAAGACACAGTTAACTTCATTCAGGTAAGCTAACAGGAGAATAGAATAAAAGCACATGAACTGGCCTGCTAGGAATCATAATTGTTTTTTTAATCAATGTACATGTGTATTATTTCAATTGCAAACAAGGTATGTTGTATAAAATAATCTGTTTTCGAAGTGCTTAATATGATGTATTATTAATCACTGCACACTGATGCTTAAGTGCCCAGTAATGAGCAGCACGTTTTACCCGATAAAACGGCATCCTCTCGATTCCTATAAGAATATCGTAAGATAAACGGCCATGATTGGTCTATATCCGCGGAATTGGTAAACCTTATTGGTCAATATAAAACACGTGGCACATGAGTGGAATAGTCATTGTAATACTACTGTACAGACACTCGTGTATGAATTTGTGGTCTTGTGCTGACATTTTGCATAAAGTCTTCCATCTTGCCATCTACCCATGCTCGAAGGTTCGAGTTAAGTTTCGATATGATCTGACGTATCGTCTCCTTGTGAGTGCATACAGCAATAGTTCGCATAAAGGAGCGTAACTGGAATTTATGTATGAGACCAGTCACCTTGGTTTAACATATTTCTCAAACATATGTTTCAGGTCGATGAAAATGGTCATGTAAATAAGGGCATGTTGGATCCTATGATCAATATGATACCAAGCCCCATAAAGGAGAAAGTTCAACAAGTACTTGACAAATGTGATTCCGAGACACGTAAGTAAATTAATTTAATTTTCAGAACTAGAAAAAGCTAATTCTTCATACGAATACTAGTACACTAATATTTTCCATACAGAAGTAACTTAGGAAAGTGACAAAACGAGAAAAACTTTGAAAGATTTATTTATAACTAATCTGAAAATATTTTGTGTATCATCTTATTCCCTCAAATATTCTGATTTGATCGATGAAGTATAGTAGGGGAGATTGCCCCTTTGCCGGTCAGGCCTCGTTGCCGGTCAACAAGTAGTTACACATTAAGGCGCTAGATAGTAGCAGAAAACAGTTATGAAGTGGCAGGCAGTGGTTTCTGCTGCTCTATACTTGAATAAACGTAACAATTATTCGCGTCTTGATAGGTTTCCTTGAATTTGACTGCATAATACTTCAATCATAATATTTTATTTTTAATTAAAACCATTACACGTTCTAGACAGTTAAGATTCTACACAAAAGCTGCTGAGCCAACGTTAACAATTGGCCTACATTTTAAATCTATTCTCTTTTTATAACAACTATCATGTGACAAAATTAATAACAGTTTTAACTAAAGTTATATTATAATTGAAGTAATATTACAATTTAAGCATTCTGCAGTCAATCTCACGGAAACCTAAATCGCTAATATTCGGTAGGCCTATGTTTGTTGATTTAGATATATTATACTTCGTGAATCAAATTGCAATTTTTTAGGGAATAAGGTGATACTTACTGATTGTATTATTATGGGTTTTTTCATAGGATCTTTCATAAATTGCATATGGAAAGGTTTGTATACATTTTGCCAACTTTTTTTCTTCTTCTTCTTCTTCTTCTTCTTCTTCTTCTTCTTCTTCTTATTATTATTATTATTCGTATTATTATTAATGCGCCATCTGAATGAGCACATGCGCGTAGTAGAGAGCAGTTCAGAAATGGATATACATGAATTAAATTAAAAATCCAAAATATTTTAAATAAAAATAAAATTGATAACCTTCAATAACAGTAATATATATAAAAGAAATTTAAATAAATGAATTTATATAATGGACTTAAATACTTTCTTAAATGTGTAATTGTTCAGATTAGTCAATCCATAGTTATTTTTAACAACGGAATAAGACATTTATTTAAATTTCAGATAAGATATTGGAACTATCTATACATAGACTATTTACGGATTTACGATTTAAGATTTATTTACGGATTTACAACGGAATTAAGTAATCTGGGACCAAAACTAGATGACCTGCAGATGTGAAATGTTTGGGTTCAATTACAAGATATATGTTGTGTCATCATTTACCGCACGTAGGGATGTGGGCTGATCTAAATCTTGATATTATATTAATATAACTTAGTAAAATATATTTTTTTGTAAATTTGATAGTCATGGTGTATGTTAAACTCGGAAAATATTAATTTACATAGATACTCAAGAGGTTTAGATAGAGAAATGGTAATTCTTCCACACTGGTTTAGATAGAGAAATTTTAACAAATAGTTTTTGAGACAAATTAGTGAGGTAAGAATAGCTTTATTAGCTCCTCCTCATCCAGTTATGCTATAAAATATGATAATTAAGTATACTATTAAGTATATGTAGATTATTCTTAAATCGTATATTTTTAGAACTGAGCGGAGGAAAATGAAGTTATAGATTGTTCTACCCATCTTGCTAACTAAAATGTAATTTATTGATCCAATCTTAAATACCGATCAATTGAATAATTAAATATAGAAAGTGTCTAACACTAAAAAATCTGAGAATTCGGTTATGGTGTTGTCCGAGTAGCTATGGGCCATTCCATTTTTAATCAGAACGCATCCCACCTGTGTATATTTTGTATGCGATCTACAGGTGAAAAAGCTGAGAAGTTATCACATTCTCAGCCTGCAGAAAACGATCAGAATCACAAATTTAATTGAACTTTGAAAAATTAATGAAAGCTGAGCACTTCTCATTCTTTACTTGCTTTATTTTGTTAAAAAACTAAAAATATATTTAATTTTGAAGCATTTTAACTTTCGTAGCTCGGCTGTTTTTTGGCATAACGACACTCAATTATAATACCTAAATATTTAATAATACGGAGGGCATCCTTTTTGGAGTTATATTTTCTCACTACTTAGTGGTTTTTTGGTACCCATCTTAATGTTAATGTGCATCTGTTGGTAAATGAAAAAAGCTAACTTGAAAAAAATAAAGCCAAAATTATTAAACCTAATGATAATTCATTATGTTGAAATATATTATAAGTTATAATGCCTTTTAATAAAACTGATTGGACCATGATTGGCATTGGAAAGGAAAAGGATAAAGGAAATCAACAGTAGTATTTTACAAAACATTTAAATTATAAGTAGGAAACATAGGAAGTTTTAAAAAGACATAGCCTAACTATATTTTCATGTTTCTGGTAAATGGATGCATTATAATTACATTTCGATGAAGTTATTGTTATAACATAAAAATGTGTGTATTTTTTCACAGATGATGTAGAGAGATGTGAAGCACCTTCCAAATATTTGATCTGCTTGATGAAAGAGGGGGCGGCGGCAATTCCTGGACTGGTGAGTTCTGCATGCAATGCGTTGAACACTAATATGCCTAGTTCACTATTTCTACAGTAATCGGAACTTTTGTTTCCAGTGATCATACATTACATAATTTATGCAAAACAGATCATCTCTTTTAAAAAGCAGTATGATCTTAATAGTATATGTAGTCAAATTAAAATAAAATTGCCTTCAGTGGACGTTGCGACCCAATCCTCCGGGCCTTCCGGAGGATCGGGTCGAAATGTCTTGAAGGTTTGAAAACCACGTGATCCACTTAAGGCAATTTTATTTTAATTTGATAACATATTATATGTTATATGGTGGAAATCAGGACCAATCATGACATGTTTATGATCTTAATAACTTACATCATCCACTGCATAACGTTTCCCGTATCAGGCAATTACCGAACTGAGGAGCTACTTCATAAAGAAGTAGCGGCTGCGGTCATGGAAACCACTATTAACGGCCGTGGCCGTGTTGACCACATGCCCCTCAATCCTGCCATCTGCCTATGGTAGATGACGCAGCGGTCGGGTGGTAGGCCTTGTCCCTTCAGCGATGTAGCGCCACGGAGTTTAGTTTTTAGTCCTAAACGGCCTCGTTTCGCAAACATAACCTATTTGCAAAATAAAAAATATTATTTAACCCTAAGGCCATAAATAACTATTTTAGCACTCATACGAAAATGATTTACTTTGTGTGTTGTCTACTAGAAGTTCTATTTTTAATTCATGCTATTAAAAACGTTTATGGCACAGTTTAGCCTATCTGCTATTTTTTTAATAGTAATGCCTAGGCCAAACAACCTTAACATTCTATTATGAGTCCAAATCGAATGATTGTTTTTCTTGATGAGTAGGTAGTCACCATAAGATGAGTGTAAATTTATAAGGACAGTTTCCCGTTTCCCGAATTAATGATTGAATGAAATCAAGAACTTGGAGCCAGACAAATCATACAATATTATTTGCTGGACGATTGAGGACAAAACCTCAATCAAATCAGATTGAGATTCAAACTCATACAACATATTACAACAGAGCCATGGGCCATGTTAGTTACCTAACCTTATGGTTAAAGCCATATTTTTAACTTTGCCAATGTTTTCTATTTTCAGGCAGGCGGTATACCTGGCTTGCCTGGAAGCCACTAAAAAGAAATGACTACAAGCTACATGTAGGCATGATATAGAGACAGAAGCTAAAGAAATAAACAATATAAATCCTATGTTTTTAATTTATTTACCTTCACTGTTCCTTACACACAGTGGCGGACGCAGGGGGAGATAGGGGGGATATATTCCCGCCCCCGAAATTTGAAAAAAGGATATATATGCACTCTAAGTGGCCATTTTTATAAACTATTTATGTAAGTTAATTAATTTTGTTTAGTATTCTTTCTACCTATTCAAATCCCCGCCCCCCGAAAAAATTCTGCGACCGTCAAAGCTTATGTATTTCCCTATTACGATAACATTTACAGTATTGTTCCCTGCCTTATAACCTCGAATGTACGATTTCAGAGGATACTCTTACATAATAGGCCTAGTATTTGATGAACATTATAATATGTTTCTGTTATACGCTCAAGTTTGAAGTTATATATACACTGAAGGGGTCGGCGGAAAGTAGTGCTAACCCATAAGTTATAAACATCATTTTAGATACAGTATTACATTTTTAAAGTTGGCTCAAATCTGCAAACCATATTTTTTTATCTTTCTTTTGATACATATTATGTTACTAACAAGACTTATTGACAGAATTACTCTATGCTCAGAAACACTGGAATAAATAGTGACTAAGAAAAAATATAGCCTAAATAGTACAATAATCTCAACTTCTACAAAAAGAGGTTCAGCCGACCCCTTCAATTAGTCCTCATACCGTGTGCATCTGGGCAAGGAAAGGCATCAGATGGCTGAAAGCAAGTAATGGTCTCTTAAACCAATCAATAGTAAATTAACATCTACTTCTGATGAGAAGAATAAATTAGTTAAATTAAATAACATTAGGTTGTCAAGTTAAAATTATCTTAAGATATTCCTCTATTCCACAAATAATAGACTTACCGCTCAGAAATAATAAAAGAAAATTGAATAGAATTCAATATACACAATCAAGAATCAATCACTTATATAATAACAAATAATAATATATAAAATATAGGCTAGTAATGCAATTATATAATAAGTAGGGCAAGGCATTTGATGATTTGCATCTCTTTTATATGAAGGTTAAAAGATAGCTCGAATATACAGGGTGTTAATGAATAACACCGAACTATTTAGAGGGAACATAGACAAGCAACTTTTATCAGGAGATTTTTGCTCTATGACGTAAAATGTGTATTCTACAGGGCATTAAAGTCTTTACAAGTTGGCGCTCATAAGTCAATAATGAAGCGAAATAGGGTTGACATTTTCATTAAATTGACTTAATGCCTTCTTAGTGATCGATAAAACTTGATGCTTAAACATTCATCAACAGCTATATCATAATTTAGAGTTTGTATATTCTGCTAAATTTATGGACTAATTACATGACTGGTCGCCACTGTATTAGTTTTTTTTTTATTTCATAACTCCAATGTTAATAACGAAGTTCCATTGTTTTGCAGTTTTTTCAAATGTTAGAAGTCAGTGCGGGCCATGCACTCGGAGATTTTATGCTGTAACAGGAAAAATTGAATCCATAGAACAAAAGTCTCATAATAAAAGTTGCTTGTCTATATCCTCTCTATACACAGTTAAAATATTTCGGTGTTATTCATTAACACCCTGTATATAAATGTATATCATCAAATAATTGACTAAATAAGGGCAATTTATTTTTAATATTTTGGCTTTACTTTGTATTTTTCGTCACTTTCAATAGATACGTCTTTTTTTTTTTTTTTTTTTTTTTTTTTTAATATACAATTTTCACGTCATTTTCGGCATTTTTAGGTCATGTTTCAGTGGAGGTAGAGAGGAGCTTTTCCATGTACAAATCGTTACTTTCAGACAACAGATAATATTTTTTATTTGAGAATCTTTGCAATGTTTTCATAGTTCATTTTAATTCAGGTTTATTGTAAATAATACAGCAGCTTGTCTTGTAGCAATAAAAAAATTCTTTCTTCTTAAAAGGCACACATTTAATAGGGGCAATTTGATGGGTATGCCAGTTCAGAAAGAATATCTTTTTCTATAAGGGTGTCCAAGTAGTATATATATATTTACTTACTCTTTAGTAACAAAATAAGTAAGTTTTATATTTAAATTCATAAATAACGCACTGCCATCCATTAAATTGCTTTTAGCAATTCATTTTCTTAAAAAAAACTTATAAGTGATAATGGTAAATTTATTGGTCATTTATTTTAAATTTGGTGTCATTTTTTCATTATTTCTAGGGCATAAATGCATTTTTTATTTTTCACTATTTTATGGTCATTAAATGTCTTGCCCTATAATCATCATTATATTAGCATCTTACTTAGTCGTAACGCTAATTGCAAATATTTTTAGATGATCATACATAGGTAACCGAGATTTTTAACATTTTAATTGTATGACAGTGTTATAACCTAATGACTCTCTGTAATTTTTAATATTTTAAATTTCTGACAAGTATATTGTACAGTTTTTGGAGATGAGTTATTTTTAATTTCTGATCAAGTTTTTAACTTTGAAGTGGAGGTTATAACATAAACATATAATAATGTATGGAAAATAGATATGGGCCTGCTATGTAAGGGCGCCCTCTGAAATCTATGTTCGATGGTATAAGGTGGAGAACAATGCTGTAAAAAATAGCATAACCCTAAAACAGTATATTGCGATACAAGTGCCGTAAGCGATGCATACGGATCGAGGAAAGAGTTTGAAAAAACGAGGCGCTTGCGGCGAGTTTTTTTAAATTTCCGAGATCCGTTATGCGCTTACGGCACGATGATTATTTATATCAATTCAATTATATTAATTGTGATATTACCTGAAAATATTATGTATATACATTCTTGAAGATAGATGTTTATTTCAGAAAGTGATTCGCATGTGTTTGTTGTTATGCGAACCGAGTATTTGTCCTGGGGGCCTTGTCCATAAAGGCTTGTATTATGATGTGCCGTAAGCAAATTCATAACCGCACGGAAACACTTACCACACATAGCAACAAGATTTCGTGTGGGAATGTCAACTTACGATCCACGGCAATAACATTCGTAAGTACCACTAATTATTTACGTCGTGCAAAAAAATATGAATACATGGATATTAGTTAAGTTTTACTCGCCATCAGGCCCATACCATGGTCAAGTTTTGGAGGGTGCAAATCAAATTTCAGAGGGGGCTATCAGTTTTAGCATTTATATGAATGTAGGCCTATAACTCCCTCAAAACAAAGTGAACTGAATCGGTAGTAAGGCGATAACCAGCAGATAAAATAAATTAAGGTATTGAAAATTATAACAAATTATCTGCTTTTAAAAGAAATGTGGAAGGATTAATTATCGAATTATTTACTAGTGAAAATAATGAATAGACAAGCGTAATACTTCTAAACCTAACTCTCTTGACCTCCGCTTTCTTTTCACATGACATAGAGTTTTTGTGGTCGTAATACAGATGTTAAATGTGAAAAACTACCCTTCTACTGAGGCAGTACTAGCCGGAATAGGAATTGCCACATCAAGTAAAAGCCGAAACCTCGGAAATGCTCTTCCATATTTATTCAGTGTTTTACAAACTCCAATTAAGGATTATCTGTTTGTTTGAGATTTGTGACCAACTAAAAGCAGACGTAATGTACATTTCAAAAGCTATTTAGAGACAATTTTCGAGTAAGTGCGAAACACCTAGAAGGGCCAAGAAAAAAATTTAGGGGGGCAGCGTCCCCTCTAGTTTACCCCTAGCTACGCGCCTGCTCATCATCATTATCATCATAATCAATCTTGCTCTTTCTGTTCTTCTTCTGCTTCTTCTTCAATTGTCTTTTCGTTTCACTAGTCCTCGCTGCAAATGGAGATATGAACCTATTGATTCTACTTGAAGTATATACAGTAAAGGCATTTTTTGTTTATTTGTTTGCCCATTTTTTTAAACTCAGGGTTCCTGGACCAGTCGCTATATCCCTGTTCATACATTGAAATTTACATTAATTTATCATTCATTAACATGATCCTTCGCTACTTATAATAGTAAAGGCACTGATAGACTTTAAGGGATCGTGGAGTGGGTATGAGTACTTTCATGCTTCCAACTACTGCGATTAATTAGAGTGGCACGATGCAGTCGCGTATGGATGTTTATGTTGCCTTCACTATCCTACATATGGTACTTGTATCCATTACCTGCATTATACATAAATTCCATACCCTGGCCTTTCATTTGAATATTTCAAAATATTAAAATGGTCCCAAATTAAAAAAAAATAATAATTGCTATGACTTATATCCCATCCCTCGTATAAATATGAAGTTTTGCTCGTCATCATCCTTGTTATTTTAGTTCTTCTGCTTCTGCTTCAGCTGTTTGATTCCCGTTTCATCTTAAAAGGCCTCGCTGGCAAAGGGAAAGATGAACCTATCGATTTTACCCTAAGTAGGCCTACGGTGAAGGTCCACTCTATGCAACCGCATCCATGGTAATGCATAGGCCTAGGACATAAATAACTAATGTTAGAACAGTTAATGGTATGTTCTGAATATATTATGATGCCCTCCCAAGACATCGGATATGAGAAGTGTGGTAGGTAGAAATAACATTTTAATCCGGCATTTGCCTTTACGAACAAGAGAATACCCAATTAGATTTATCGGCCTGTGGATTTCAGCCTGCGACCAATCGTAGCCTACTGATTCATCGATGTTATTGCTTCAGCTTCAGCCAAAGCAGTTGGTGCAACTTTGACCTGTGTTAAATGTAAGTACATTATCCGTCGTTTTCAGGGAACTTATATTAATGTTTTATAAGTAACTAACTGGTCCCCGCGGCTTCGTCCACGATAATTAATTGGAATATTAAAAATTAAGAACAAAATAATTAAAACATTATATTTATTAACTTGAAACATTCATAGGCATAACTAAACGAATAATAATTAATGGAACAGCTAAAAATCCGGTTTTGAAGTGAATTCCACGATTAAAAAGCGACGCCTGGGAAAAACGACCTCATATTCGAATTCTCTGCCCAGAAAACCTCAAATCGATCAATGCTTGTCCATTTAAGCCTATCCTTCTTCAGACTATATTGAAAATTTCAGATGTGTGACATTATAAACAAATGAATCGACC
Organism: Ectobius pallidus; assembly: GCA_964059195.1. Taxonomy (NCBI): domain Eukaryota; kingdom Metazoa; phylum Arthropoda; class Insecta; order Blattodea; family Ectobiidae; genus Ectobius; species Ectobius pallidus. The sequence goes on along the minus strand of CAXKWD010000002.1, from coordinate 42,688,342 downwards.
AGGTGGGCTTATAAAATGAAGCGATTATTTTATTTCCAAATCATGACCCCCCCCCAAAAAAAAAAAAAAAAAAAGGCAAAGTCACCTGCAATTGATTTGACACCGAAATGTATTACCAAAAACTGATGTTTTGATAGCAATAGAATGCACTTTTTATGATAGTTTTTTTACTTATAACTCGCGAACGAAAGCGAAAATAAAAAACCCCGGCTTCGAGGTGCATTCGCCCAACCTTCAGTCCATCAACATTTAAAATTTCAGATCTCTGCGTTCAGTAGATTTCGCTGGGCATCGCGCACAGGTAGAGAGACAGACAGAAAGACAGAAAGACAAACACTTCCTTTTATTATTATAGATTACTACTTTAATAGTATGTTTTCTATTATTCTTATGTTTACTACATTATTGAATGCCTCATAGCTAAGGAATTATGATAATTCTTTGTCTGTAATGTTGGAAAAGTTAATTCTGAAAGCAAATAGGGAAACATGAAACGAAAGAATGCAAATTTCCTTAAAAGTGACTTGCAGAGAATAAAATGACGAAAAATACAAAATAAAAGTAAGCTATTTTGAGGCGAGAGGACTTTATACTACATCCTGCATTGCCTGTGAAGTCTCGGAAAAAAAAAAAAAGATGACATTTCTTCAACTTCCGAGCCCTAATAATTATCACACACAAGTAGGCTATACTGAATTAGGTATATGTTAGAATAACGTAACTGCAGAGTTACTCAAACAAACCAAGCAGGTTTGTCTGTTGATGCGTATGTCATAGTCACACCTTAATCTAAAATAAAGGCATTACAATTTAGTCTTAGAACAAAATCAGGTTTTCTTGCTTTCCCACTATTCGAAAATTTATCAAGTACCATTGCAGCTACATTCTATAGTGCAACATATTAACATGACTTAACTGTAGCCCCTCAGTCCCCTCTGAATACACCCCTGATCACGTGTATGATCACGTACTTTATGGCGATCGATTACTTTCGATGCTTATTGAGCATTTATTTGGACATGTTCTTATTTTCGCTTCTTTCTAAATATTTAGCAGGCGCAACTAGTCGCATGGTATTTAGGTCCTGGACACTGATCTTAAGTTTGATAAAATAACATGTGCGATAAGTTAGGTTGTCAGTACTGGGTACAGGAAATCCAAGTTTCCATTATAATAGCATGAACGGGAAAAGGTTGAAAAAAGTCACAGAAAACCAAGATTGAAGAAGGTCTCATAATACTGCAACCAGCTTGCTGGAGCGAGAATATAATTATGATAATAATTCTTTACTTCGTTCCTTTCTTTCTTCCTTTACCTTAGTATTACCTCTCTCTTTTAGGGACATATGATACGTCCATCCATCCATCCATCTTGGCGTTACGGTCCATTGAGGACCAGAGCCTGCCTGACAATCGAAGCCCATTCTTCTCTGTTCTGCGCTCTCCTCCTCCACATTAGAACTCCCATTTCTTTTAAATCCTCTGTCACATCTTCGATCCATTTTTTCCTTGGTCTTCCACAGCATCTTTTACCTCCAGGATGACCCCTATAAATCCTTGATATTACTGTATTCTCATCACTCCTCTCAATGTGCCCTACCCACCTTAGCCTTGAACTCTTTATTTCTCCAATAATTTGAGGTTCCTTATATAGGTCGTACAATTCCTCATTTCTTCTACTATACCATTCACCATTTTCAAATTTTGGCCCATAAATTCTTCGTAATATTTTCCTTTCCCAAATTGAGATCATTCTTTCATCATTCTTTACCATGCACCAATTCTCTGATCCATATGTTACTATTGGCCTTATTATAGTTCTATATATTTTCTTCTTTGCATTTATGGAAAGATCCTTTGACTTCATTAAAGGGAGCAATGCCCCGTAGCATCTGTTGCCTTCTTTTATACTTTCCTTTATCTCTTCCGTAATCAAATTATTATCAGTAATAACTGACCCCAAATATTTGAACCTATCCACTCTCTCAAAAACATAGTTCTCTATCTGAAATGTCTTCATATGGCCCCACTCACTAGTACTTCTGGATGCTATCATATATTTTGTTTTAACTTCATTCACTTTCAAACCCAGTTTTTTACTTTCACTCTCAAATTGGTTAAAGATATTCTTCAATTCTTGTACGGACCTAGATATTATGACAACATCATCTTCATAGGCTAAGATTTGGGAGGTCCTATTACATATGATACGTTCCTACTAATATTAATCAAGTAATCACAATAAGATTAAAATATCCCCGTTGATGACAACAAATCTAGAATTAATCAAACACTAATAACTTAGTAGTGTATGAGGAAGTACAGGTAGGAGGGGGGGGGAAGCGGACCGAGTCTTGTAGCTGATGGGGGAAGGATTTGCCCAAATATGAGGATATTTACAGATAATTGTGACGCTATAGCTCAAGTTACGACCCTTTTACATTACCTCTAATGGGATTCAAAAGGGGCTAAGTCAACAGTCGACACTAGAACAATTTTCAATACATTCCCTGCTAATCTGTGGATGCCGCTAGGCATGCGCAGTGGCTCATATCGGCAACTTCAATATTTTAGTCGGTCCGCTTCTTTTCCCCTACCTGTACATCAGGCCAGCAGAATTAATTGCTTGTATCTTATTTAACCCTTTCAGGCTTGTATTTATATTAATATAAGCATTCATTAAGTAACATCAGCGGGTTTACAAGTTTGAATCAATGAAGAAAATTTCCACGAATGGGAATCCCAACACGTGAATAAAATTCCTCACATGTAACATAAAGCACTGCGCTATTAACTTTATATATCTGCATTTATGCTGTTTTTTCGGTGACGGATATACTCTACTGGAAGAATTGAATGAGCCAATTCACACGTGAAAAAGAATTCAGACCGCGCGTATGGCTGTGGTTTGCACTTCCGATTGCGACAGTGAAATAAAAAAAAAAAACATTCGATACAATTATTTTTCACTTAAGCAATTTGCTGGTCAGATAATGTAATGCTATATCACAATGATGTATATAACTTATTATGTACCCTACTAGCAGGTGTCTGCGGCTTCGCCCGCGGTTATTTACTCAACTGCTAGATGTTTTATTTAAATAATTTATTTAACATAAAAATAATTAAAACATATTTATTAACACTGACGTCGTGTTTACATAAATTGCAGGAATTGCATAATTGTAATCTTAATTATGTTGTTTTATGTAATATATATAGGTCTATATATATATTAATATATATATGTATTAAACGTACAAAACGAATCTTATGCTGCCATATGAACAAACAGATTCGAAATAAAACCATGAACCAGAGATACATGAACCTTACCCAAATCATGCATAAATAATTAAAGCAATTGATAATTTAAGAGCTAAAAGCTCTGTTTCGAAGTACATTTCACGATTAAAAAAATACCTCATAATCGAGTTCCCTAGCCCAAAAAACTCGCATGATGAGTTTCATCCAAATGTTTTCTCATTTAGGCATGCATTCATGATCCCCTTTCATCCACCTATGTAAAAACCACTGCCTTCTAGACTGTATCACTCGTGTTTACTCGTGTATACACTGCCTGTCCAATACGGCTAATTTTGCGTACTCGGCGACATTACAGATAGCAGCACCATTCACACCCAGATTGCTTCTTGTTTTTTGCTACGACATTGTTGATTATGTAGTGCTGTCACCGCCGTCTCGTAATATAGTAAAATTCTCTTGGGAAATATACCCTAAAAATGTTCTCAAAGCATAAATTGAATGTTTAAACTTGTATTATTCTAGGTACCGGTACTTAATTACTATGAATAAAATTTACTATCAATACGTCTAATTAATTTATATTTGTTTTAATTATTGCTCCAAAATTCCATTTCAAGGTAAGTGTCATATACTGGAATAATATTATGTTCTAAACAAATAACACAAGTATCTGTGTCTGTTTAATGCTTATTTTGACGCAGCAAACGCATAGAAGCAATGTACGGTAATGTATAGGGCAATGCCTTCTAGACTCTGTTACTCGTGTATTCTCGAGACGGGGGTTGTATAGGTGGCGGTTATTGCTGCAATCTGGGTGTGAATTGTGTCGCCTCTACTGGAGAAATTATGCAATTGAGCAATACTCTAAACTCCATGTTAAAATAAAGCATAGGACAGGCAGTGTAATTCTCGAGACGGCGGTGGTAAAAACAATCAGATCTCTGCGAATCGTAAACAAATGAATCAAGATAGGAGCCGAGCAAGGTCACCATGAATTAATTTCATAATTAAATAATAGGTGGCGATGGATGTGCACGGAAACACATGTTCAAATATAGATCATGCTTTATATTATCAATTACCTTTTTATCTCGAGTAGGAAATATTAAGACTATGCCATGAATAAAATGTAACGGTTTCTGTAAGTAGTAAATCCGTTATATATATTCATGGAATAGACTTAATAAATTCTACACGAGATTACAAGTTTCATCAGATAAATTTGCTGGATAAATTAATGATAATAATAATTATGATAAACTCTTTTTTGCACTCCTTAGCTAGTAAGTGTTACTTACGAAAGTTGTTTACATGGATCGTAAGTTGACATTCCCACACAGTCTTGTTGCTATGGCCGTTGCGATGAGGTTAAATTACTTACGGTCCAAGCACCACGTCATAATTCATTACGATACACTTCATAATACAAGCCTTTATGGGTACGGCCCCCAGGACAAATATTCGGTTCCCATAACAACAAACACATGCGAATCACTTTCTGAAATAAACATCTATTTTCAAGAATGTATTTACATAATATTTTCAGGTAATATCACAATTAATATAATTAAATTGATATAAATAATCATCGTGCAAAAAATAGCATGCAATGCACGGGCCGTAAAGGCATTTTTGCACTCCTTAGCTAGTAAGTGTTTCTTACGAAAGTTGTTTACATGGCTCGTAACTTGACATTACCACACGCAATCTTGTTGCTAGGGGCGACGGGCGGAAAGTGAATTGTTGCTAGGGGCGACGGGCGGAAAGTTACTTTACCGCCCGCAAATGCTTATTTGCGAGCAGAAATGACCAAGGCCTCCCCGCTTTATAAATATTCGGTTGCCATAAACAATAACAAATGCGAATCCCTTTCTGAAATAAGCACCATTCTTCAAGTCTGTATTTACATAATATTTTCAGGTAATATCACAATTAATATAATTAAATTGATATAAGTAACCGTCGTGCAAAAAATAGCATGCAACACACGGACCGTAAAGGCATTTACGGGTCTCGAAAACTTAAAAACCCTCGGCTGCGCCTCGGGTTTTCAATCTGTTTCCTCGACCCGTAAACGTGCCTTTCCGCCCTTGTGTCGCAATATACTATTACGGGTCTCGAAAACTTAAAAACCCTCGGCTGCGCCTAGGGTTTTCAATCTGTTTCCTCGACCCGTAAACGTGCCTTACGGCACTTGTATCGCAATATACTATTTGCACGACTTAATTAATTAGTGGCACTTACGAATGTTGCTGCCGTGGATCGTAAGTTGACATTCCCACACGCAATCTTGCTGCTATGTGCGGTAAAGAGTTTCAGTGCTGTTATGAATTTACTTACGCCACACCTCATAATAAGCCTTTAAGGACAAGGCCCCCCAGGACAAATATTCGGTTCGCATAGCAACAAACACATGCGAATCACTTTCTGAAATAAACATCTATCTTCAAGAATGTATATACATAATTTTTTCAGGTAATATCACAATTAATATAAATAATCATCGTGCAAAAAATAGCATGCAATACTCGTGCCGTAAGCGCGTAACGGATCTCGAAAACTTGAAAAAACTCGGCGCAAGCGCCTCGTTTTTTCAAAGTATTTCCTCGATCCGAATGCATCGCTTACGGTACATGTATCGCAATATACTATAATCTCGTGTGGGATTACCTACCATAAAAAGCAAGAAAACGGTGCAAATAATTTTTACATTTAGAAGGCTTGTGTAAATAATCTAAACTAATACAAAAGACAAATAATTACAATTCTAACAGCACAAGTATTCTTCTACAGAATAGTATAATTCTTTACACAAGAAAGCAGATAATTCAGACTTGAATTTGTTAAAATTGTACATCTCTTTCAGTTTGTTTGGTAAATTGTTAAAGAGTTTTACTCTATTAAGTCTACGGAGATGTCTATTACATTGCATTAAGGTATAATGCGCCAAACGATTAATAAATTATTATATTATTATTAGTACTATTATTATTAAAGATCAGAAAAACTTAAGTACAGTTATTAGATCAAAATTAATAAAAAGAAGTATACTTTGGGCTTTGTAAGAAATAAACAATGAAATTGGTATGGGCATATAAGAATAATGGAAGAAAGGCTACCAAGAAGGGTAGACTATGGGAACATAGGCGTACCGAGGGGGGGGGTTTTGGGGGTTTGAACCCCCCCATTGATTAAAAAAAGTAAAATAGTATAATTTTTTAAGTTTGCCCATAAATTACTTAATACAAGTATAAAGCCCGGGAACCTTAAAACTCGTTATTTTGCGTCTTAATTTTTAAAAATTTCCGGGGGGAGGGGGAACCCCCGGACGCTTAAAACTCGTTATTTTGTGTCTTACTTTTTAAAATTTGTTTGGGGAGGACCCCCGGAAGCTTAAAACTCGTTATTTTGCACCTTAATTTTTTTAATTTTCCGGGGGAGGACCCCCAGACCCCGCGGATATTATAACCCCCCCCATATGGTCGGCCTGGTTACGCCTATGTATGGGAATGGTGTCCACCTGAAAGAAGAACTGAGGCAGGTCTCAAAACTCATGGATTGCTGGAGATCAATAGAGGAATGAAATAAAGATAACTACGAGATATGGACTGGACTGACAGAGACGAATGGAGGAAAAAATGAAACTTTAGGCACATAAAGGTTTTGCTGTATATAAATAAAATTTATTATTATTATTATTATTATTATTATTATTATTATTATTATTATTATTATTATTATTATTATTATTGCCCTTTTATCGTAAAATAAGAACGTTCACCTTCCCTGCCTTCCTGTGCACTGCCTGATAAGTGCATAATGATTACCGCTATTGAAATGGATGCTTCAATTTATATCGCTTCATTAGGTTACGTGAATAAAAATATTGCAGCTTTTTTCAATTTACATACATTAGTGTAACTGATATAAAATCAGACGCAGGAACAACTGAGGCATATTTCGGTTCACCACAACAAATCATGAAGTACTCAGCAGTAGCCATCCTCACCATCTTCGCGCTGTCGGTCAACCAGGTAAGAGATACAAAAAAATAAATAAATAAAGTTTTTCGGATCGATGCACAATGCGAAATTTTAGCAGTTTAGTGGAATTTTAATCAATTTGGAAAGTTATTGATAAAATTAAATTGAAGCGCAATGGCGTTGGATTATTGCCACCAGGATTTATTTTGACCCTCCACCACCCCTAGAGCCCTCGACCATAGGCCATACAACTTTGTTTTCCCACCAACTTTTCGGCACATTTGTTCTATCGCTCCATTTTCAATTCTTGTACGTCTTAAATGAATGGGGAAATGTGCAAACTATTTGCTTCAGCACTGATGGAACTGTGTATTTTCGCTATCTTCAGTCATCTGTCTCGCGGGGTCGTTTCTTCTGATTCGGTATTCACCTTTCAGAGTGAGGAAAACCCCATGAATACCTCACTCGGATCGGCCCGGCACTTCCAGAGCAATTGCCATTTTGTACTTGGATTTCCCCCAGTGTACTAGTGTACTTGTAACAGGAAAGTAGCAAGAACGTTTATTAAGAATAGCTACAAAGGCTTTTCACGAATTAATTACATGGTTTCTAGCTAATAAAATTACACTTAATATTGAAAAGACCTACTTTATTCAATTCAGAACCAAACATAGAAGTATCTCAAACCTTACAATTAATCCATCATAGAAGGAATTAGCAACATAAAATTCTTAGGACTACAAATTGACCAAAATCTTGATTGGAAGACACTCATTGAAATGATAAGTCCAAAACTTACTTCAGCGTTTTTCGCTTTAAGAATTTTGAATTATATAATATTAGAACAGGATGCATTACTCAAGGTATATTTTGCATATTTTCACCCTGTAATGAGATATGGAATCATATTCTGGGGCAACTCTTCCCATAGGGAGAAAATATTTAGATTACAAAAACGTACAATAAGAATAATATGTGGAAAGAAAAAAGAGAATCTTATAAACCGCTATTTGAAAAATTAAAAGTCCTCACTCTATCAGGGGCGTATATATACTCAGTAATGTGGTTTATGGTAGATAGCATTGATAAATTTCAAACTAATTACAGTGTATATGGACATACAACTAGAAACATGAACGATTTACATATACCAGCTAATTCATTAAAACTCTTTTAGAAGGGTGCTTATTTTTCTGTAATACAGATTTACAATAAGCTTCCAAGAAACATTAAATTATTGTGCATTAAAAGCAAATGCAAATCTTTCAAAAGATCTCTCAAGGAATTTTTAATAACTCACACCTTCCAAAACATGAATGAATATTTCCAGCTTGAATAAGTTTGGCAGCTTACAGTTTTGTATATTGTTGTTATAACATGCATGTATAATTTAATTTATATCCTTGAGCCTCGCTCAACACAGGATATATAGGAGGAGATATCTACATCTACATCGGGATCCTGAACATTCTCCTAGGGGTTGTCTCACTATCGGTTAGTCTCAATTCCGGGTTTTCTAGGCATTGTCTATTTCCTGTTGCTTTTTTATACTTATTTCTTGTGTCGCTAAGTCTTTAAATGTTTCGATTGCTGATTTCGTCGTTCAGAACTTGAGCTCTGGCAGCCATTTTTCTTCTAGCTAGCACTACGGAATAGCGCTCAAATTTATTGCTACTTGCTTAAGTCGTTCAATGAGTTGTGCGGCCACTCTTCTGTTAAGTGGATTTGTCCATGCAGTATGCAGCGATACGTCTTGACCTGTATATAATGGTGAACATTTTTACATAATGAGGCAGGATACAGTGGTGGAGTTCCTTTCGTAAATATGATAACTAGTTTTTCCGCATTACGTAAATTTACAGTTAAGCTATGGTTTGTCTACGGCATTCATGGGGGCGTCATCGATCAACTTCGTAGAGGCGGTTTCTTTTACGGACGAGCACATGCTACCCACAGTTATAGTTGGCCATGTCAAACAACTCCATGAAGGGGGGCAGGACATGGAATTGGAAATTTGATAGCTTTCATAACCTCAACTTAGCATATAATTATAGCAAATACTATAGAGGACAATGCCGGGCACTTACTGCTTTAACAATGGAAAAATGGGGGACAGATTTTGCAGCACTCCTGGTGGCACAACCTGCAAACTTGGGGGCAAATTAAAATATTCAAAATACATATAAACTGCAATTTCACCAAACACTAAGGACCAAAACACTGTTTAAGTAATTATAAGAATAATAATGAGCAAACAAAACACAGAACTTCCAAAATAGTTCTCAAAATATAAATGAAAACACAAATATTTCAACTTAGCGGTTGCTAACAACAACAACTTTCTCTTTTTTTCAGTGTTGCTTTTTTGTTTTAATGTTTTAGGTCATTTATTTCCAAACCAGCATTTATTTCTGAACCATAGATAGATAGAAAAATCATATCCCTTACACATAACATGCCGAGGTTGGCTACTTCAGCTCCTCTGATAGAAACTGGTTGATATCTTTGTATCTAGTTACTACATCTGTATTCAGTAGTAGCAGGTTGGGCCGCTAGGTCGTGCTCAAGATATTGTCCCTCGATATATCGCAAAGTGTCCTGTATTGTCCTCTATAGTATTTGATTATAGTCACTCAAGAGAAAACGCTAAAACAAAGGACTGTCATTTTAGGTTGGGGTGCCGCGAGATATTTTGAGATAAACAAACAAAAAAACAAAAAAAAAAAACATTACCCTATACTGAAGCCTAAAGTCTTGTAAGGTATTGAAATAAAATAAGTCAAATTAATTACTCTTATGCACGGAACTGCACTGCTTGCGACCGAGATTAATTTATCGATCTTTGCGCTGATTCCACACTCAAAGGTAAGTTCACCAAGAGTGAGGCGTCAGTGGCTACTTTTTGGCTTCAACGGAGAGAGGAGTATCTTAACCTAATGAAGAAAGCAATTAACACATTTTCGCCCTTTTTAACATCCTATCTATGCGAGCAAGCCTTCTCTGTTACGGTGACAATAAAATCCAAAGCAAGAAATAGACTGAATAACCTCGAGGATGATTTGCGTTTTTCATTGTCAACTGTAAGGCCCGATATCACGTATCTGTGCTCTAAGCATCAATCACAAGTTTCACATTAATCATTTATCGAACAAAACTATTGATGTATTTTTACTCAGTGACTGTGGTAAAGTTTACTGTATTATGTTATGGTGTACGTTACTTATTATAACTTATAATATTTCAATAAAATTTTCATATTAAACTGAATTTTTTTCAATTCAAAGAAGGGTGCCCCTAGTATTTAATGTTATTCCCAAGGGTTCCGTGAACTTCAAAACGTTTGGAAACTCTGGGCCCTAGCCTCTTATTCTATATCTGATTGTAAAGTGTGAAAGATGTATTACTCATTCATGGAAAGAATTACCAAGGATTTATCACCATGTTAATGTGACAATAAATCGAATACTATCTCGGATGAATAGCTAATGATCATAACCAAGGACAACTTGAACATCCTGTTGGCACTGTACAACAACATCCTCTCCTCATTTTTCTGATGTAAATTAAATCAGTTCACTTCCGATGGTGTTAAGCAAACGACTAATGAAAAATCTATGAACCAAAGTAAACGTGATAAAAATGATGAAGTATTGAAATTAGCAAAAATGTGATCGTGTACAACTGTTATGTGGATGAGTTTTAGTCTTACCTATTACAATTATTTTATTATGCTATGAGACTGTCGATTGCAATAGGTAGATTTTTCTTCAAAATCTAGATTTTTCTTCAAAATCTACCTAAAATGTCGTAGAAACTATTGAAAGGGAAAGATTAAGATGGGACGTGAGAAGGATGAATGATGGAAGATTGCCCAAGGCGGTGATGAGCTAATGGATAGCTGAGGGAGTATGGTTGCGAGACAACTACAAGATGAAGATGCGATGGATAGACGACAGCGGAGGAGATACAGTTGGTTGAAATTATGATTGGAATGTATAATAATAATATAATAATTATTATTATTAAAATTCCAATTTATAATTTAAAATAACTGTATTATTATTATTATTATTATTATTATTATTATTATTATTATTATTATTATTATTATGTATTGTTTGATTCAGGGAAACAATAACATTGTGGATAACCCCTGTGCATAAAAAAATCACATGACAATATAGAATAATATAAAAACACTAACCTTCTATTATTCAACTTCCAGCAGGCCTCAGCAGAGGGTATGGATGCCGTGAAGACAATTATCAACAGTATTTTTTCGGTAGGCAAGCAATGTACTGAGAATTTAAACTGGGGTAAGTCATTGTTACTACCAGGGAATTATTTAGGTTTATATGGACTAAAAATGTGTAGTAGACTTATATAAATACATATATACCGTTTGCACTTATTTTTGACTGAATGCATAATTAATATGGCCTAAATTTGCCAAAAAATTAGGACATTAATAAAGTAAAATTTTTTTAAAAATACAGTGTTTTTTGTAATATAAGACTTTACATTGAGAAATTAATTGTATATTGTATATTTTAATTTTTCAATTTAATTTGATAAATTTAAATGTATGTACTTAATAAATACTTAATAATTATATACAACGTAATTTATTGTATCGTGAAAAACACTTTACTGTGTAATGAAAATAAAACTAACTCCCGAAATCTCAACTTTTCTAGCTGGTCAAAATGACTTTGTTTATTTAATTCCTTCCGGAATAATTTACCTTGTTAATATTTAAAATATCTTATTGGTTCTTTAGCCTTTGTCTTATCGAGTAAGCAATTCTTTGCAATTTTCTTTGTTCTGTTGTCAAAACAGATCATTCTATCGGGTGTATGTAATCTGCGCCACGGTTGACACCGAATTTGAAATAGAATAAAAATGAGATATGTAAACTGCGGCACACAGATATGTAAACTGCGCCACACAGATATGTAAACTGCGCCACACAGATATGTAAACTGCGCCACCCTCAGTATGGGTGAATGAACATTCCACAGAATGCAAAGAAACGACTAATGCAGTAGAACATTTCACGCAAAATATAAATCTATGTTTTACCACGCTTCTCCTAACCTCTTCCTTATGTTAGATGCACTTCTCCAGTTCCAAACAAGTGCCTACATAAAACTGAGAAGTATTGAACAAGGGATATCTGTAAGAAGAACAGCTAAAATAAATGACAAGTATTCTCGTCTACCCAAGTGGAGAGAACAATATATAAACAATGAAATATCCCTTTTGATTTTATTAAGAAGGCGTCATATGAGAACAAAGTGCTCATGCAAAAAAATTAGGGTAGTGTTTTTAACGATTTTATAAGTGACGAAGCGTCCATGCAAAAGAAATTAGGGTATTGTTTTTAACATTCTTTAAAATGGCAAAGCCTCTAAACCTAACATTTTTAACCACACCTATGCAATTTCATAGCTAGTCCTGTCTGAAGAAGTGGGAAGAAAAATGTTAGTGTGTTAGTATGACGGTGACGCGATTTAAATGCCGGTGGCGCAGTTTACATATGTCGGTGGCGCAGTTTACATATGTCGGTGGCGCAGTTTACATATGTCGATGGCGCAGTTTACATATGTTGGTGGCGCAGTTTACATATGTCGGTGACGCAGTTTACATTGTGTAGGTTGGGGGAAAAGGTAGAAATGGCGCAGATTACCATTTCCCAGTCTATCATCTAATGGTACAATCTATTAGGTCTGTAATTGATAAAAATTTGCCTTATTTATTATTTCATGCACAAATTAGCCCTAAATTGTTCTGTAAACTTTGTCTCTTGGCAGCCAGTCAATAGAGGAAGTTGAATAAAATAAATTATTAAAAAAAAAAACACAAAGTGAGAGCAGAAATCTGTCAGAAACCAGTGTAGAAACCGAGGTTAATTTGTTCATGTTCTGCAAATAAATGTCGTCATTTTTTATATTAACACTGTCTTTGCAGGAGAGGAGCTTGTGGAATTGGCGGAAACACAAAAAGTACCTCATGCTCTCGGTTGCGCCATTCACTGCGTCTTGAAAGCATTTAATATAGTAAGTCATGCAAAGCTATTTTTTTTTTATTTAAATTATTTTCGTTAATTTTTTCCCCTTATTATTATACAAGCATGTGCCTGCGGCTTCGTCCGCGATTATTTACTCAACTGCTAGATGTTTTATTTAAATAACTTATTTAACAGAAAATAATTATAACATTATTAATACTTACATCGCCTTTCCATAAATTGCATGAATTACGTAAGTTTTTCTTAATTATATTGTTTTTTCAATAGCAAATATAAATAATTAAACGAATATACGAATCTTGTGCTTCCTTATGGGCATAAAGATTCGAAATGAAACTATTAAAACGTGTCACAGACTCATGAATCTTACCTAAATCATGCATAAACCATCAAAACAATTGATAATTAAAAAAAAAAAAAAAAATTACGGTTTCGAGGTAGGCTACATTTCATGATTAAAGTGATATGCCCCGGGAACAAAAAAGACCTCAGATTAGAGTTCCCTAGCCCAAAACCTCCCGCATAGTGAGTTTCGACCAAGTAATTCAATGCTCTTTTTTCCCCGATTGGTATAGCAATTAACCTCACAATTAAATACTGTCTTGTTAATAGGTGGCGTTGGCTGAGATATAACGAAGTTTACTTTTTATATAGCAGATTAAAGTTTATAATCAGGGGCACTGTTTGCGGAGGGGATGAGGTTGAAATATTTGTCCCATTAGAAAAAAATGTTAACACGATAATAATAGCCCAATAATAATAACAATGTTAATAAAAATAAAAATAAAAGGACACTGTAATAGTATAGAAGACCACCCAGATATAGAAAATTATCATTAAAATTACAAGTAGGCTAATTATGTTAGATGAAATAACAGACCTACTTTTTTCATGCTGTGGCGAGGAAATTGAAGATAATGTCACCATAAGTTAAAGCACGTTCAGTCCCTGTACATTAACTGAGCAAGCCTAGTATCACTAATACATGTGGCCTACGTGCTTAGGGTCGTTCCCAACCCGCCTCTGCCCCTACGTGGGGAGCAAATAGAATAGAATAGAACCACTAATACAACAACGCATCTCATAGGCTCTCACTGTTTTACTTTAAACCTTCATTTATTTCTGACACGTTCCTCATGGATGTTCCAGGTGGATGAGGATGGAAAACTGAATATGGAGTTTATTGACAAAATTCTCGATAATATACCAGCCCCACATGGATCAGAATTTAGAGCTGTTTTCGAAGCGTGTAAAGAACGTAAGTATGTGGTTTTTACATTTTAAAGCATACCATAAAATCAGAGAAATGGCTACTAGAGATTGGCAGCGGTCCGGGAGTCGAATCCCGCCGCGTGCGCTCATGTTTCGGAACAGAGTGCGCAGCAACATACCGGTAGTATTTGTCCGGTAGTCTCACTCACGAGAGCTTTTGCGTCACTACACTGGGACTCGGTAGTGTTCATAGGGCAAGGTCTGAAAGGGGTAAAAGCCAATATTTGTTTTATGTTGAACCTAGACGCAATATCTTCGTTGTATGAAGCAAGAGCATCCTCTGCTTCAACGTAAATTACCGGCCGGACGAATAACATTATCGTGAGCAAGACTCCCGACCATATTCGAGCGGTCCTACACGCTCCTACTGAATTTTCTTCCGGGAGTGGCGAGCGTGATTATTTAATGGTTTTGCCGATATCTACTGGCCAAGTTTGGTGAAGAGTTTACCAACAGCGGGAGCACTGTCTAATTTTCTATTACATCTCACCAAAGACCAAGTAAGACGGCTGAGGCAGTTAACTTTTGGTGCCTGGCATTTAAGGGGTTGCGGGATTGAATCCCGTGGCAGGACAATTTGAGTGCTTATTTTTCGCTGTTTATCCCACTATTATAAGATTAACGGCGGATCATGTCTGTGTTGTTTTCGGAAGCGTTCTAGCGCCATGCTAACGACACAGGGGGGAATTCTTTCATGTCATACATGTGATTCGTAGATCCCCCTCCCTTAAAGTATGTGTTAACGATTGAGGACAAAAGAAACATTTTGTAAGCAAATTATTTTTTTTTTAGATTTTTACCAGGCAACCTATGGCATAAGACTAACATAATGCTATATATGAAACTTAATTTTCAGTTTTTTAGTTCCCTAATAGCTATTAATGTATCAAGTACGCAAAATAAAGATTTAGCGGATGAATCCGATATATATAGGCCTATATATTTTTGCGTACGTGATGTATACAATTATTTTTTAATAAAATTTCTCTAAGTTATATGAAATGAAACAAAAATACCGTATAACTATTTATAAGGAAAGGTAGTCATCCATTTGTTAACGTCATATTCTCAGATTCACCTGATTCACCAATATGAAATGCGGTAGGCTATAGATGAATTATAGATGAGTTGCTTTTTGTAAACAATAATGCATACGAACTAGTATTTAAGAAGGCTTGTGAAAATATTAATGATAATCCTGAGGAAATTTCAAACCAAGCCAGAAATATTGAATTGGAGCTGCTGCCAGCAACATCTCAGATGCAGTAGTACTCTATGAGAAGGAATATACTCGTATTGCATTTAAAGACTGGTGCATCCATGGTAAGCAATGTTTCTCTCGTGAACCAAGATGTGGAATGTTGTTGGTTTATATTTGATGTTATTTGATGAATTAGGCTACCGTGTTTTGCAAAAAAAACCCTGCTAAAGTTTCTGATCATCGTTAATAAACATGTTGGTTTAAATTTGTTGTGGTATGGCCAAACATATGATTAAATCCATGTTAAAGTTTGTGTGACTGGTCAATGAAATCTGGATTTTGTTTATAGATTGCCATGACGACTTTAGGGTCCCAGGCCGATAAGACTGGATTTTGAATGCAATTTGAATGAAGTTTTGTGCAATTTTAGCGGCCTATGTTGCTAAAATGCAATTTTTCGGTGTGTTACCAGTCCGGCGAGCAGTTGTTTTAGACAGCGTGTACTAGAGATTATTTTTATATTAAAAAATTGGCAATTTTAAGAATATCATATAATTACCGAACATGACACGATCTTGAAAACTCTTTCACTAGATTGCTCCTTTTTATGCAAGGAATGTTGTGAACTACATATAGAAAAAATGACTGAAAAAAATAAGCAATAAAGCCTGTAACAAAAACGATCTGAGAGCGTTGTATTCTTCAGAGTAACATGAAACTCTAAGTTCAGAACATTCCTCCATTCATGAGATTTAATTTGATGTACAGTATAAAGGAACTTTTCAGCTCAATTTTTAGTATATTTTTTGTCCATTCGAAGAGTAGCAAATATAAGAAAAAGACGATGAGAGAGAAACAAGGACAAAGTTGCATTACAATGGTAAACCATGTTCACACTGAGGCATTTAAACTTATTTTTGAATAACTTCCTGTTGGAATTTACACTCGATATAATTTCGAAGCAAACAAATGTGGCTTCTTTATGCAATAATAACAAAGTAATGCTCGGCTAGAAAATATCATTTAAACGTTAATACATACCTTAAGAGAACTGGATTGTGTAAAACAGAAAAAGGATAAAATATTTTAAAAAAATGAAAAATGAAGTAAGTAAAAGAGAATACGGTCTGCAACGAGGTGCATTCAGCCTAATGAAGGTAACTAAGCTATTTAATGAAAAAGTACAGGTTCGGGTCACAAAATCATCAATATTGACCATGGGAGTTTGCATGCTGACCACATGACCGCCAGTCCTGCCATATGCCCTTGGTAGCCTATATGACGCAGTGATCGCCGTAATGTGCTGTTACTATCTAAGTTACCGTAATGCGTAATAAAAATAAACGGTAAATTAGATCCTGCTTACATACTTGTATATGCCTATATCTAATTGACATACAGGGTGTTAATGAATAAAACCGAAATATTTTACCTGTGTGTAGAGGGGACATAGACAAGCAACTTTTATTACAGGTTTTTGCTCTATGACATAAAATGTGTATGTTAAAGTCATTACAATTTAGTGCTCATAAGTCAATAATGATGCAAAATAGGGTTAAGATTTTTATTAAATTCACTCCATGCCTTCTTAATGATCGATAAAACCTGATTCTTAATCATTCATCAACAGCTATATCATAATTTAGTGTTTCTATAATCTGCAAAATTTACTGACTAATCACATGACTGGCCGCCACTGCATTCGTTTTTTTTTATCCATAACTCCAGTGTTAACAACGAAGTTCCTTTGTTTTGCATTTTTTTTCAAATGTTAGAAGTCAGTGGCAGCCATGCCCTGAGAGATTTTATGCTGTAACAGGAAAAATTGAATCCATAAAGCAAAAGTCTTCTAATAAAATTTGCTTGTCTATGTCCCCTCTGTATACAGGTGAAATATTTCTGTGTTATTCATTAACACCTTGTATGCATTTATGTAAATATTGTTTTTGCAGAGGATGGAGACAAATGTGACAAAATAGGAAAGATAGCGTCATGTTTGTACAAGGAGGCACAGGAGAAGCTTCGCGTCTGATAGTGAGTATAATGTTCTACTTCGTCAAAATGAAGTGAAGATTGGTATATTTACTATTTTTGATTGATACTATGGTAACCATAGATGAGGACTTAGTATGCAAAGTAAGTAAAAAAAAACATTGTTTTTCAGGAGGTATAATTTTAAAATTGACGAATGTAATATTAGTTTAATTTTTCTCGGAATTTAAGTTCAGATTCTTAAGTACCTCCATCCATCCATTTTCTATATTCTGCGAACATTTCGTTCAATTTTGACAATGTTTACTACATTACTAAATGTTGATGAACGGTCTGGTCAAGAAAAATGTAATTACGAGAAGCTGCGTCTGTTTTCTATCAAAATTCGCCATGAAAGCAATGAACTTATGAATTAATGTCGTAATCATCTGGTTTGCATTACATAACATTCCAGATGAATTAGGTTTCTGTCGATTTAAAGAAAAAAGAGCGTTCGTGGAGAAAATAACAAGATAATCAGAACAAGAATTTAACGCAAATTGGAAAAAAACTGTGCGTGAAACGCCACGCGACAGGAGTGAAACATGTTTAAATTTTTGGGATTTTTTAAATATTCGATTGTTGGATTTTTTAATATTGGGTTTTTGGACTTTTTAATTTTTGATCTATTAATTTTTTAATTTTGGAATTTGGAATTTTTTAATTTTTCGATTTTTTGAGTTTTAGATCTTTGAACTTTTAATTTTTTGTTTCTTTTTCGATTTTGGATTTTTTAATTTTTATTTTTTTTTTAATTTTGGATACTTAGATCTTTTATTTTTTAAATTTTGGATTTTTGAACTTTTTATTTTTGGATCTTTCCATTTTAAATTTTTGAATTTCGGATTTTTTAATTTTGAATTTTTTTAACATTTTGGATCTTTAATTTTTTTATTTATTGGATTTTTAAGTTTTAAATTTTCGATTTTTTAATTTTGGATTTTTAGATTTTTAAATTTTGGATTTTTTAATATAAATTTTTGGATTTTTAAATTTTGGATAAGCCTAATCACTGAGTTGATTGTTTTCTGTGCAGTCCGTTCCGTCACACCTCACTAATTTCGTGACGATTTCGAGCGTTACATTAATTTCGTGACGATTTTGAGCGTTACACAAACTCTCCATTTACCCCTACCGCGGCTAAAGAAGTTTTACTTCAAAAAAGTATTTGATATGAAGACTACAGACGTTAAGAACATAATTTTTTGAAACCAACTTATAAGTTTTTTTTTAACTGATTTCACTTCAAAGCCGGAATATTCTTAAATACCTTATTCACGATGTGATTTTAACAACATAAGTAAATTATTGTTAAACTTTGATTAGGCTAAACACTGCTACCATTTTCACATTATCTAATGTTCTCTGTTTTCAGCAAATGGAACTGTATTCCAGAGAGAAGGAAGTTAAATCAAATATAAAGCATGTCATTAAAATCGTTTTATTTGTCCTTACTTTACCTTCCGTTTCCCATGCACCCATAATCCCAATCAACTTATAAGAGGAGTTCAACAATTCTGATGTGGCTTTCTTGATGCTCAAATTTTACTATATCTACGAGACGCGTCCGTAAAGTAAGTTTCCCTGAGGTCGTTTACAGAAACAAAACACAATTTCGTGGACATATATATTCCAATAGATACAGCAAGTATTCAACGCATTTGCCACCGGAATTTAAACGAAAAAAGTTTTTACGCCACTTTTTTGGCGAACTATGTATCCTAGCACCTAAAGTATTAGGTTTACAACGAATACTTTTAGACGAAAAACTGTAGAGCATTAAATTTACTATAAAATACACATTCAATTTAGTAGCTCTGGGAAACAGTGAAATACTCTTGTGACATATTTTACATGTAACTAATTTTGATGAAGCTTCCTGTAATGAGTTTGAATTCATAAACTCACTGCCATTGTCTTCTGAGTCTTCAAAACCTTATGAATGAGAAGATAATAACAAAGAAATAAAAACAAAAAAGGAGATAATTCAAAAATTTAATCCATAACATGTCACTGGCTACACACTGAATATACAGATGGGCGACCTGCCGGTGAGCGACCAGGTCGCATGTTATGGATTAAGTTTCGGAATTATCTCCATTTTATTTTTATTTCTTTGTTATTATCTTCTCATTCATAATGTTTTGAAGACACAGAAGACAATGGGAATGAGTTTATGAATTCAAAATCATTACAGGAAGCTAAATCACATATGTCACATTAGTTAAATATGTCACAAGAGTATTTCACTGTCTCACAGAGTTTCTAAATTGAATATGTATTTTATTGTAAATTTAATGCTCCACAGCTTTTGTTCTAAAAGTTTTTGTTGTAAATCCAATACTTTAGGTGCTAGGACAGAAAGTTCGCCAAAAAAATGGAGTAAAAACATTTTTCGGCAAAAAAATAGGTATTGTGGCAGGGAATATTTTTTTAATCGGTTTGAGATTGAGAACCAATGTATGGTTAGAAACATTATTATTATTATTATTATTATTATTATTATTATTATTATTATTATTATTATTATTATTATTATTATTGTTGTTGTTGTTGTTTTCTTGAGTTGGTGCGACCGTTGTATTCAATCTTCAGAGCACAAGAAGACAATAAAACGAACACACTTAACCCCGCAACACGAAAATTAACATAATATAAAATTATTAGGTTACTATAAATTATACAAAAATACTGAATATAAACAAGTCAGTAACTGTAGCCATGACTGATCTCTACAACCCCTTCATTGAGTAGTAACAGTATTTATTTTGGTGGCCTGAGCTTATTACAAAGGATGTATCTTACAAACAGTCCATTGTTTGTGGAGCGATTGCAAAATGCACTCGTGGAACAAGGCTTGTAAACTACAGAGGTAGCGTATTCCGGCGAGTTTATAGGACAGGGGGTTGCGGCGAGCAGGCGAGTGTGTGACGTCACAAGATTCCAGATCTCGCAATTTTCAGTTTTTACTCAGTCTAGAAAATCTTACACCACGTGATTAAACTCGTAACCTTTAATTAACCCGTGGTCGGATTCCTGTGAAATTTATACAGAAATAATCTACACACATCAGCCCTACTGATGGTTAAAACAGAGTTTTAAAAAAGCGGACACAAATGTTTTTATTTCATTTTATAAACATCACCCGTTACACAAAATTCATGGAGGGAGAAGCAAATTTCACTATGCGACAATTTTTTGTATTTTTGTGTCCCGAAAAAACTTCAAGCGAGAAAGTTTTAGTGAAATAATTGAATTTTAATACAAATGAAGTTCCAGCCCCATATCTCGAATGGTTTACGAGTAATTGAGTGGTAATTATTCCGGGCGCTTCAAGGTGTCAGAATGATTTGGCGCTTCAAGCACGACAGTAAAGAGTATGGTGCCGCTGACAAAGCTTCTACCTACTGATCTCGGCCGCTCGACCGCAGTCTTTTAGGATAGATATTACCAGTACATACTGTTTTTAATAATACAAATGGAAGGTGCTTTAGAAAGTGCAATTAACTGAACCATTATGCCGGGCCAGATATGCGCTGTGGCAGTGTGTAACAGTAATTTTGTAGATTGTAGAAAACAGCTAAGATGTGAACTGTTCTGTTATTCAAGTTACTTAAAATGTTCTTCTGATTCTACAGCATTTGTCTTTAAAATCTTGTAAAAATCTCCCAAAGGATCTAGATTTGAATAGAAATTATATAATACAGGTAGGCCTATATAACAGCTAAAGGGTGATTTGTTCTAATATTTTGTTGCCTAGAAAATACTCCTCATTCTAGAGGTTATGTTAGTATAATTTGATGAAAATTTGTTAAAGAATGTATCCTATATTTGTATAGAAATTGTACCTTATAATAAGGGTAGAAAACAACTACGGGAATTTTTATGTATCAATATTAACATGTACAGTACTAATGTTATTATTACATTGCGTAGACTATTGTAGAGTATTAATTTGTGTTAATATTGTAATCAAAGCAATACATTTATATTAATAATAATTTTCTCCGGGTTATATGGGGTAAGTTATGTAGGTAATGATTGGTGAAACACGGCCAAAAGTGTACATCTGTATACAAATTATGTGACGACAGAGATAATATAGACCTAATAAACTAAGGGATGGTTTGTGAATTGCAGGGCAGGGAAACTTTCATGAGCAGCACAACGAAAAGAGGCGCAGGATCTTTAAAATCGACGTCTCAACATAACAAAAAGGACACAAATTGCTTCGCAATGCATTCTACATAAATCACACAATATTTCAAAGGATTTTTCCATGAATTTTTCATTAAAAAGTATCATCGTCTTGCCCTAACTATAACCCGATAGCATGCTCTTAAAGCCTCGGCAATGCAATTTTAACTGTAATACGTTTTCATGTTGATAAATTATATTAAAATATGAAAAGGGCGTAACAAGATATTAAACTAATAAGGCATTTGATAAGGTAATTAGAAATAAAAGTTACTAGCACAAAGGATCAAAAAATAAAATAAATAATTCAACAAATATCTAAATAACAGTAGTGCAGATTTACAAGATTAGGAAAAAGTTTAATTCATTCTTTTTCCCCAGCGGGTCAATCGTTCAGTATGGGTACAAGTAGCCAGTTAATATCCTTTATTATTGAGTCCACGATTAAAATATTTAAGGATTTTTACGTAATTGCTAGTAGGCCTATTTAATAGAATAAAAAAGACCTCTGTACCGTTCCGATAGCTTTATCGCCTTGAGTAATTACCACTCTATTACTCGCAAACCATTCAAAATATAAACGTGGTACTTGATGTATAATAAACTTCAAATATTTCCCTAAAGCTCACATGCTTGAATCATTTTCTGGTCACAGAAATAAAAAAATTGTCGCATAGTCAAATATGCTTCTTCCTGAACATTTCACGGTCGTCACAAATCACTCCGACACTGAAGCGCATGGAATAATTACCACTTAATTACTCGTAAACCATTCGAGATATGGGGCTGGAACTTCATTTGTATTAAAATTCAATTATTTCACTAAAACTTTCTCGCTTGAAGTTTTTTCGGGACACAAAAATACAAAAAATTGTCGCATAGTGAAATTTGCTTCTCCCTCCATGAATTTTGTGTAACGGGTGATGTTTATAAAATGAAATAAAAACATTTGTATCCGCTTTTTAAGGCTCTGTTTTAACCATCAGTAGGGCTGATGTGTGTAGATTATTTCTGTATAAATTTCACAGGAATCCGACCACGGGTTAATTAAAGGTTACGAGTTTAATCACGCGGTGTAAGATTTTCTAGACTGAGTAAAAACTGAAAATTGCGAGATCTGGAATCTTGTGACGTCACACACTCAAGTGCTGCGATTGGTCTATCCCGGAATACGCAACCTGTATAGTTTACTGATCTTGCTCGTGGAACGCCTGAATCTAGACTACACGCTAGCGGCCGGTCGTATGAAAAAAGAGGGCTAGCATTCTACCAGCAAACTGCGGCCTGACCAGATGGCTGGCAAGAGACCATCCAAGCGGCGTCTTGTTCACCCTCGTAAGAAGACATGACTTCATTCTTCCTGCTGCCTGTGGCATGCGACCATCCCGGTTCTGTCTTGCGCATACCCTGACGCAGCTTGGATGGTCTCTTGCCAGCTATCTGGTCAGGCCGCAGTCTGTTGGTAGAATGCTAGATCTCTTTTTTCATGCGACCAGCCGCTAGCGTGTAGTGTAGATTCAGGCGTTGTACTTGTATACTTACGCAATCGCTACACAAACAAAGGACTGTTAAGAGATATACCAAAATAAATATTGTTACTACTCAATGAAGGAATTGTAGAGATCAATCATGACTACAGTCACTGACTTGTATGGGTTTTTTCAGTATTTTTGTATAATTTATAGTAACCTAATAATTTTATATTATGTTAATTTTCGTGTTACGGGGTTAAGTGTGTTCATTTTATTGTCTTCTTGTGCTCTGAAGACTGAATACAATGGTCACACCAACTCAAGAAAACAATAATAATAATAATGTTTCTATCCATACATTGGTTCTCCATCTCAAACCGTTTAAAAAATGTATATTCCCTGCCAAAAATCTGCTTGTTTTGCCGAAAAAGTTTTTACGCCACTTTTTCGGCGAACTTTGTATCTTAGCACTTAAAGTATTGGGTTTACAACGAAAACTTTAAGAAGAAAAACTGTAGAGCATTAAATTTACTATAAAATACACATTCAATTTAGTAACTCTGTGAAACAGTGAAATACTCTTGTGACATATTTTACATGTAACTAATTTTGATGAAGCTTTCTGTATTGAGTTTGAATTCATAAACTCATTCCCATTGTCTTCTGTGTCTTCAAAACCTTATGAATGAGAATATAATAACAAAGAAATGAAAATAAGAAAGGAGATAATTCAGAAACTTAATCCATAACATGCGACCTACCAGTTAGCTACCAGGCTGTTAGTCTTGCGCATACACACTTCATGCTCGGCGCCTGGCTTAACAGCGTAGCGACCAGGAAGGGGACCAACCAAGCTGCGTCTTGTTCGAACCCTAAGTCGTTCAGTCTGGATTGATTAATCAGGAGGGGTTTCTTTTTATGTTCTGGGCTATAGTTTGGATCAGAGGAAGTGGATGGTTTCGGTAACTCATCTGCTTGTTCTTCTCCTGGAGATGACTCTTCCAACTGTGTAGGTGGACTAGGGATTGGGAGTTCAGGCCCATGTGGACCAGGTCTTATAGCAGATGGAACATTGGGGTACTCATTATTAGATTTTGTCCTTTTAGAATGTCCTCCAATTTTTGTTAAGCAAAAATAACAATCTTGTGCGTGGCTAGTTGGTCACTGGGACCGCGAAAGGCATAGCACGGGTTTTGTCACCACTTAATTAGATTTGAATAACATGTTATACAGCACACGTTCGGGGCCCACACTTTGTCTTCATCACCAACATGACATCCAAAATAACTGTAGTATGCCTCTTTTAATGTTTCTGTTAAAGATCGATGTTGAGTTTTAATAGTAAACTGTCCACACACGAAACGGAAAGTATTTGGCGAATTAACACACGCACGGAGTAATATCTTCATTGCAGTGAAAATTAAAACTACAGGCAGCAAAACTCACTTACAACACTTTTCAGAGGCACAGCCAAACTCAAACCAAACAAAAAATCTGAACATTTCATGTTGACACACCACCTCCCTCATACACTCAGCCATTTCCTATCCGCCAAGCACTTCACTAATCCCTACCTCGAAAGGTAGGCTCTTCAGGCATGTAAGAATGGACAAATTGTTGTGCAAACTGGCTTTAAGAAAGATAAAGCTCTACAATTTGTTAATTATTATAATAATTTATGTATACTAATTATAATTATAAAAAGAAGAGGTTCTAATAATTAATTATTACTACTACTTTTTCATATTTTTAGATATATTTTAGTGATTTCCTAAAAATTTGAGGGTGATGGAACATTTTTATGTTCATATTGGTAAATAGCACATAAAACTTAATCTGATACACATAGTTTCAACCATGTGGCAAAAACCTTGTTAACTAGTGTAATCATCGTGCAAAAAATAGCATGCAACACACACTTTACGAAAACTTAAAAACCCTCGGCTGCGCCTCGGGTTTTCAATCTGTTTCCTCGACCCGTAAACGTGCCTTACGGCACTTGTATCGCAATATACTATTAATTATGTTCATAAAAATATGTATTGAAACCAATATTTTTTTAAAAAAATCCCTTATTTATTTCGAGAAACTTCCCCCATTAGGAGGCTACCATGACGACAAAGTATAACAATGATCAATAGAAAAATAGTACATGGCAAAATAAAAATTCACAAAAAACACATTAATGGACACACACATTCGATGCATAAACATGATAACATTATTATATATATTATACTAATGAATAAATAAATAAATTCAACTGGTATAGAGATGGTTACGAAGGATTGATATTGAACCACGTATTGCAGATCTGGCCATATCTTGAAGACGTATCCTTTTAAGGCCAAAGGAATCCCAGACCTGGACGAGGTGTTGTGGGATTGTACCTCGTGCGCCGATCATCAGCCCATGGACAGAGATACGTTCTAGTTTCTATTTAGTCTTATAGAAATCAATGGTTGGTTCATATATTGATTTCTTCTCGGCATCAACTTCTTCGGGTTGGCCGTTATGGGTCTCGAAACGTATAGTCGGATCCAGGATATATCCTGCTTTATTAGATGGTAAAAAGCAATCATGTCTATACGCCGATTACTTCCATCAGTGGCCAGACCGGAAACCTCTTTGTAAACCGAGTAACCATGATCTCTCATCGAGTTGGCTATCATATGTCGGATGGTGTGATGACGATGATTTCGCAGTACCTCCCCGTAGGGACAGGCTCCCAGGACATGGGCAAGGGTTTCATGCTCTCTGTGGCAGCGCCGACAGAGGGTGTTGTCCTGGGATCTACCCGGCAGGGAACGCACCGCACAAACATTTGCAGTCATTTTTATAGCCTCTCTCCATTCGGCGCAGGATAAACCTTGGTGATCTCTCATCCACTTATTCGCCGGTGTATATTCTCTGAACAGCTATACGCCTTTTCCTTTGTGTGGAAGTTTGGCCCACAACTCAACTTCCTTGTCCCTTAGGATTTGCCGCACCTTCCTAGCATTGGGAAGGGAATCATGTGGAGATTGAATTTGTTCATTTATGTCTAAATCTATGTCATTTAGGCATCAGTGACATTCTTCATCCAGATTTCGGATGGCATTAATATATCCGTTGTTAGCTTGCCTGAGCTTGTTGCATAATGTTTATATGCTGTAACTTGGCTTCCCAAGAAGCGCGGAACAAACCCAGGCCTTTAAATTTCCGGTCGGTATAGACCATATGATCCGGAACATCTGCTGGTAGCTGCAAGATTTCCTTCGCTCCACTTTTTAGAATTTTATCAGCGTCTATTAGGAAAGGAATGAATTTTGTCTTTAGATAAGTTACGATATATATATATATATATATATATATATATAAATGTATATTTATTTAATATTATAAAAAATTCCCTAAAAAATTTGCCACCCTTTTCAGTTTTGCCACCATGGGCAATGTCTAGTCCCCCCCCCCATTTATAAATCACGGCCTGGATACCCCAATAAAGTAAAGGTGGTTACTCCTACTACATTATACACCGTGTCCATAAACTTTTGGACGATTTCATAAGGCTATATTTTCACTAATATTTAACATAAATAAAAGGACCTATCACTATTAGAAAAAGAAAAGTTCGAAGTTTTGTAGTGACTATCTTATTTTCATTTGTCATGTAGCAGGAAACGTTGTTATTCAGAGAAAATGGCTGCATTATCAATATTTACCTGGATATTTTCGAAAAATTGGTTAATGCCACAACTCACGCATGGAGAGGAACAGCGATATAGGCCTATTTTCCAACAACACGGCCCCCTCCACAATGACTTTTGGACAGGCGAGGATACATGCCAGATCGATGGATTCGTTGTGCAATGACCGCAGACACCTTGGTCACCCCGTTCGCCGGATCTAACAGTGTGTGATTTCTTCCTATGAAGTTATTAAGGACAGTGTTTACATCCCTCTCTTCCAGTAACGTTGCCGGAATTAAGAAGGCGCATTAATAGAGTTTGGCGTGAATGGGGCCACACCGAGCGCATCTAAAGTCAGTACAAAACTTCAAACTTCCCTCTTTTAAATGGTGTTTTATTTATGTTAAATAATAGTGAAAATATAATGCGCTACAAAATATTAGAATGGCTGGTAAATCGTTCGAACAAGTGGAGAAATTCAAATATCTGGGAGCAATAATTTACAAACACAAATAATATTAAGTCAGAAGTTAAGTGTAGATTCAAATCAGGAAATTCTTGCTTTTATGCAGTTTAGAAATTTTTATCTTCTCGTCTTCTTTCCAGAATTCTAAAAAAAAACATTTATAAGACAATTATGCTGCCGGTATTATTACATGGATGTGACACATGGTCTGAGAGTATTCGAGAACAGGATGCTTAGGAAAATATTTGGACCTTCACCTAAGAGAGATAAAAATGGGGACTGGAGAAAACGACATAACGACGAACTTCATGACCTGTACTCGTCACCGGATGTAGTAAGGGTAATTAAATCACGGAGGATAAAATGGGCTGGACATGTTGCGCGCATGGGGGAGGAAAGACATATCTCAAAAATATTGACTGGGAGACCCGAAGGGAAAAATACCACTTGGAAGACCTAGACATAGGTGGGAGGACAAAATTAGGATAGATTTAAGAGGAGTAGGATTTGAGAAGGATGGTTGGATGGAGTTAGTACGGAATAGGGTTGAATGGCTGACTCAGGTAAGCGCGGCAATGAAACTTCGTGTTTCATAAAATAGTTAATATTCCTTTAGCTTTCTTAGGAATTGTCTATTGTCATTTAAGTAAGTATTAGTGACATCGTCCAAAAATTTATGGACATTACCCTCATTGGAAGAAGGTTCATTAATACCATTAAAGTGTGTTTTGACATGGCCAAGGCCCTCACTGTTAGAGCTTTCGTTGATGTAGCGTAAAATTAACTGGCCAAGCTGTATCACAAAAAGCGAGATATTTGATCGTGCAGAGGAAAGCTTTCGGGCCAGCGGACTGTCCCAAGAAAAGCGGGACAAATGGACATCCTAACGTACATCAATCTAGAGGGCGCCAGTTTCGACACCCAAAGCCTACGAAGGGCTCTTTTCAAGTATGTTGCTTTAATTTTTTTTTTATTTGCTTCAAAACTCTCTTGCTGATTTCATGCCAGATGTGTTCTAATCCATAAGACAGAACGCAAGCTTTTTATATAGAAAACAAACAAGTATCTAATTAATAAGGAATGGATAATATTTATGTAAATATTTAATTATAGTAGAACCTCGGGAAACCGAACTAAGTGGACTGGCTTGTGTTAGGATTCCGGAAAATTCGGATTATCCAGTAAATTCGGCAAAATACTCTTCATATACGAAATACAGCAGATTATTGCCTTTGGATACTCTGTGAAAGAGCAGGGAAAGATCTAGAAAAAAAGAGAAAAGAAGATAACCGACTTTGCTTCTACTAATTAAGGTACTGTATTCATTCTTAAATACCAGTTCAATTGTTTCTTTTATGTTAGGAATAAACATTAACTTTGTTTCAATTGTTATTCTTCATTCATTTTTAATAAAATTCGAAATTCCGGATTAATGGGGTTCGGATTACCGGAGTTCCACTGTAATAAGGAATGGATAATATTTACTATTCGTACTTTTTAATCGTGAAATCAAAAAATTGAAGAAAAAGTCGAATTATGTTGTGACCAGACCTTAGTTTTATAAAAAATGACTGCCAAGCCTGCTGGTCTACCATTGTTGAGATACATTGCAGTAAAGAACCGGTATGACTTTCGTCTTGAAGAAACATGTAAGGTCTTGATTTAGAAATTTCCTATAAGCTGGTTCGACTCCCTCCAATCAGAAAACAATGCACATGACTTCAACCGCAGCACACATCATGCTACAAGACAAAATAGTCCCATAGTATAATTTAATTTTTATATTGGTAAAAGGTCATAATATCCAACAAAAGTTAGTAAGATTATAATTTCAACTTAATACAATCTTTCAGTGTACAGGGAGGCCTGAAACTCATAGTTAGCTTGAGCAAAGCATTGTTATGTATATGATAATATTTTAGAATAAAAATTCCTCTTGTACTGGGAGTCGAACCCTTGACCTCGGCTATCTGTGTCGATGCTCTATCAATGAGCTAGGCAGAGTTAGATTCACATTGCCAGATGGAATCTCTCTCCTGTGATTGATTACCCCTAATGGTCTACCTCACTAAAAGACATTTATAGTATTGTAAAGCGCACTGATTTAGTGATTTTGTGACTAGGTATCCAGGTTATTGTTATTGTACAATAACATTCAAGATGTAGATGAATTCATGAAACCACAAACTATTGTTTCTTTTTCACATTTTTAGGAGAAAAATTCCTCTGACACTGGGACTCGAAACCTTCTGCTTTCCATGCTGATCTTCTACCAACGGAGTGTGAGTTATAGGACAGAGATTCCAATAAGACCAAAAAAAAAAAATTAAGTTCAGCACATATAATTCATTTTAACGTCCAATAGATGCATGAGAGTCATAGTTCTTGTTTTAATTCAACGAAGAGCTATTAACATGAGAAAGTTGAGAAATCAATAGAGAGAGAGAGAGACACTGAGATTAACGAGCATACAGAGGAGCTTCACACAAGAAAACATGAGCATGACCTTCGTTACATACTTTTACAGTACTTTTACATACTTTTACAGCATCACTTTTACAGTAGTGTATAAGGTAAGATTTTTATGAAATGAATAATTTATTTGATTTTCATGTAATTTGGTTTTCCATCTTTGGATGCTCATTTCTTGCATCTTTCATGCTTTATTTAACTGCTTATTTTACTGTTTTATTTTCTTGTAAGTATGGGCCGAAGATATGACTCTTTCAAAACAAAACAAACTTATATAGCCTAAAATTCTAGACTCAGAGTATCAAATTTTACAGCATAGGGTTTCTTGTTTATCACACTGCAATTTAAAGTGATGTTCAACATTTGCTATATGACAATGTAATATTAAACAGGAAATTTCCTGAAAGAGTTCTTGAATGTTTCTTTTTGCATATTTTTCCATCACAGAGGCTTTCTTCTTTCTTCAATTAACACAGCTCTGTCTTCAGAATTTTTATTTTAAATTGTGTTCTTTTAGATATGCAAGAATCCATCGAAAATAGTTGGCAAGGAAGCAGATTTCATTTTTGATCTGTCATGTATTAAGACCTAAACATAGGCTACTCCACAAAAGCTTATTTTTGGCTTGATTTTGCTTGCATAGTGTTAAACAAGTCACCGTAAAGGAATGTCTGAAAATTCAGCAACTTATTGCATTTCCCTTTAGACAGAATGTTCCAAAGGAAGCCATCTCTAACCTACAACAGAATCCATCATAGCATTATGGATGATGATTAGTAAATAAGTAATCTTTATTCTTCATAGGGCTACAGTATCCATGGCTTCATCATCACACTTATCTAAGAGCAGGGTTGCATATATAAAACCATGTAATCTTACATATACCCTTACAAATCTTAATTTTACTACAACTGTATATGAAGAAAATTACATTTTCATAATTTTCTTTAAAACAATTCAAACGATTTTGTTTAAATTTTGTAGATTGGGTTCCTTATTCAAAGTTCTGATACATTAATTTTTTTAAACGTTTTGGCAAAAGAATTCCGAAGGATAGTTATGCGTATTTGCAAGTTATGCAATGTGAGTGCATTCCTTATACCCTTTTAGCATGAAATGTAAATACTGTATACTTTTTACCTAGCAACGAGTTCTTATTCAACCATATTAATTAAATTCAATTCTTGCAGTGCAATATGGATATTTCGAATCTGGAAGGTTAAAGGAATTGAATACTTCAATGAATGTAAAAGAATTTCTTAGCCTAAATGAAGTACAGAGGTCAGTATAAGGCAAGCGGCAGGAATGCAAGTCTCAAGGTAAGAAGTATAACAATGGCTCAACTTTTTCAGGCCACTGCTCGCCATCTCTTGAGCTCTGTGCTTTACTTTTACTATAACCTCATTTTCCCTTATCGTATCATATGTTGCATGCCTTGCTAATGGAAACGTACCAAAAGAATATTTTATTTTCCAGCTATATATATATATTAGGAGAGTAACTCCACTTGCACAGGAACATATATATAATATTGTATATTTCATAAGAATAATTATGCTGGTTGTAACCCTGTTAGAAACCTAAATCATAATGGTGTGTTTAATTCTACAGGCTCGTCCAAAGAGAACTTTCTGAAATGTACCAAATCTCTACATCTTCATGGAGAATTCAAATCAATCTGAATGCACTAGCAGTTCATATGGAATTGCTTCCCTACTCCACTATTATAAATAATAATAAAACAAAAGAAAGTAGTCGGTGAATTCAGATTTATTCAAATTCTCCACAAAAATAAGGGCTGGCTGATTTTGCTTGCTTAAGATGAGCCTATGTCAAGTGTTAAAGATTTTCTAGTAAAGAGATATACAAACATTCAATGATTTATTGTGTTTGTCTTTTACATAGGACATTCCAACAAAAGCTGACTCTAACATTCAACAGAATCCGTCCCAACATTAAAGATGACAATGTGAAAGTAAGTATGCAATTTTTATTCATCGAAGGGATATTATATTCATGCTTAATTCTGGGAGTAGAGACATAAAATCACAGAAACATACATATACCCAATAAACTTTGATTTTGAGACAACGTTACAAGTATTAACACAACGAGATTCTGGCTTGAAGGCTGTGTCAAACTATACAGACTTTTCATTGAACTCAAAGCCATAACAAAGATTGCCAATGCACTTAGATGCAGAAGATGCAGCCAGCATTGCCACAGCTCAAGTAATTTACTCAAAATGGTATCCAACAAAAAATACAATACATCTATAACTACTTCTCTAAATTACTTGATACCAATTTAATACGGAAATTTTCTGGATGAAGTGTTGAAAGTTTCTTGTTGCATAATTTTCAGTATCCCTTCTTCTTCGGTAGTTTAGCTTCTTTCTTCAATTTCCAAAGCACTGTCTTCAAGGTTTCTCCTTTCCAGTGGTGGTTCCTTAGCCAGAAATGCATGAATCCATCGAAAATAGTTGGAAAAGAACCAGAATTTAATTTTGGTCTCTCATAGGCTATACAAATATCCTTTTCTACCTATGGATTCAGTATGTGATACTTCTTTTTGAATACATTCCAACTGCAATACAATGCTCAAAGTTTCTCATACTAAGACAATATCCAACCACAATGCTAATGAATACAAAGTGTACCTGTCGCCCGTGTTGAATCTTCTGTCATGAAAAGTATCATAATAAAGAAAATACTTGGAACCATTAAAAATTCACATTGCTAAAGTGTAATAAAAGAAGGAAATCAATAGGTGGGGACGAAATCTAAAAATCGACATTTTATACCCTGACAGCATATGTTACTGCTACGTGGAAAGGTGTTTACCAAATTTTGGTTGGCTTCCCTGGCAAGGTATATTTAAAATGGAAGAATTATCTATATTAATAAAAGGAAGTGTCTGTCTGTCTGTCTGTCCGCGATGCCCAGCGAAATCTACTGAACGCAGAGATCTGAAATTTTATACATAGGCGGACTAAAGGGTCGGAATGTGCACCTCGAAGCCGGAATTTTAATTTTCGCTTTAGTTCGTGAGTTATGAGTGAAAAACGGGCAGAAAACGTGCATTTATTCCGTTTTCGAAGCATGAGTTTTCAGTAATACAAATCAATTAGGCTTTGGCTATTTTTGTCAAACCTTCGACATAAAAGCATCGCGATCTCTTGAATGTTGTAGCTCACGCTGGTCGATTCATTTGTTTTTAATGTCAAGGCACGCAAACATAATGTGAAATTTTCAACCTACACCGAAGAGGATTATTATTATTATTATTATTATTATTATTATTATTATTATTATTATTATTATTATAGGGATAATCAATATTAGCCTAAATATGGTCAAACGTTGTTCGATTTGGACGAAACTCACTATACAGGGGTCTTCCGGGCCAAGGAACTCGAATCTGAGGTCGCTTTTACCAGGTGACGCTATCTAATCGTGATATGTAGTCCACATGATTTAGGTGTTAATATAATGATTTAACTATTATGCTCTTAATTTTTAATTTTTGAAATAATTATCGCGGGCGAAGCCGCGGGCACATGCTATCGTAAAATAATAAAAGGACGTGTTTGTCTGTCTGTCCACGATGCCCAGCGAAATATACTGAACGCAGAGATCTGAAATTTTAAACATAGATGGGCTGAAAGGTAGGCGCATGCGCATCGAAGCCGGATTTTATATTTTAGCTTTCGTTCGCGAGTTGTGAGTGAAAAACTGGCAGAAAACGTGATTTTAGCGCTGTCGAAGCATCAGATTTCAGTAATACATTTCAATGTCAAATCAATTGCAGTTGGCTTTGGCTGTTTTTGTCATACCGTGGTAATAAAAGCATCGCGATCGCTAGAATGTTGTAAGCCCACGCTGGTCGATTCATTTGTTTAGAATGTCAAGGCCCGTAGACATATGAAATTTTCAACCTACACGGAAGAGGGGTAATCAACATAGACCTAAATATGGTTAAACATCGTTCGATTTGGACGAAACTCACTATACAGGGATTTTCTGGGCCAAGGAACTCGAATCTGAGATCGCTTTTACCAGGCGACGCTATCTAATCGTGACATGTAGTCCACGTGATTTAGGTGTTAATAAATATAATGATTTAACTATTATGCTCTTAATTTTTAATTCTTGAAATAATTATCGCGGGCGATCACTTGATTTTGTAAGTCCATCCTGGACGATTCATTTATTTAGAATATCAAGGCCCGAA
Source organism: Ectobius pallidus (assembly GCA_964059195.1). Classification (NCBI taxonomy): domain Eukaryota; kingdom Metazoa; phylum Arthropoda; class Insecta; order Blattodea; family Ectobiidae; genus Ectobius; species Ectobius pallidus. The sequence goes on along the minus strand of CAXKWD010000002.1, from coordinate 42,654,047 downwards.
GACATGAAATTTTCAACCTACACGGAAGAGGGATAATCAATATAGGCCTAAATATGGTCAAACATTGTTCGATTTGGACGAAACTGACTGTACAGGGGTATTCTGGGCCAAGGAACTCGAATCTGAGGTCGCTTTTACCAGGGGACGCTACCTAATCGTGGAATGCACTCCACGTGATTTAGGTGTTAATAATTATAATGATTTAACTATGCTCTTAATTTTTAGTTTTTAATTTTTGAAATAATTATCGCGGGGGAAGCCGCGGGCACATGCGGGCACATGCGGGCACATGCGGGCACATGCTGTTTGTCTGTCTGTCCACGATGCCCATCGAAATCTACTGAACGCAGAGATCTGAAATTTTAAAGATAGATGGACTGAAAGGTGGGCGAATGCACTTCGAAGCCGAATTTTTAATTTTAGCTTTCGTTCGCGAGTTAGGAGTGAAAAACTGGCAGAAAACGTGATTCGCGCTGTCGAAGCATCAGATTTCAGTAATACATTTCAATGTCAAATCAATTGCAGTTGTCTTTGGCTATTTTTGTCATACCGTGGAAATAAAAGCATCGCGATCGCTTGAATGTTGTAAGCCCACGCTGGTCGATTCATTTGTTTAGAATGTTAAGGCCCGTAGACATATTAAATTTTCAACCAACACGGAAGAGGGATATTCAATATAGGCCTAAATACTGTATGGTGAAACATTGTTTGATTTGAACGAAACTATACAAGGGTTTTCTGGGCCAAGCAACTCGAATCTGAGGTCGCTTTTACCAGGCGACGCTATCTAATCGTGGTATGTAGTCCACGTGATTTAGGTGTTAATAATTATAATGATTTAACTATTATGCTCTTAATTTTTAATTTTTGAAATAATTATCGCGGGCGAAGCCGCGGGCACATGCTAGTGATGAATATAAAAGTCTCAATATCATCATATTGACAACAATTGCATAATTTGTTACTTCTTTACGATGTAGTTAATTGTTACCTAGCAACATGTAACTTGTACAGTGTTTGAATTTCTGATCAAGGGATTAATAGCGAAAGAAGTAGATGTCAGAAAGTTGTATTCCTCATGCTTACGGTAATGAAGGTTATAAGTATATCATATCAGATTTTCGTACAACCACTCCTTTTCTTCAGTATAATTGCATTATGCTTAAAGGATTAATCATTGATTCATGATAATGACGTGCACTTTACAGTATAAAAAAAAGATATAAATGTGCTTTACAATTAATCGATAAGTTCTGGCTCTGGGATTTTTAAAGACAATTTAAAAATCACAATATTTTATGAATATACTTCGGTCATGCTTACAACTTTACGTTATATTGGCTGCATGGCTTTTTAATAGGCCTACACACATCACAAGTCAGTTTACCAATGTTACATAAAGCGCTATAATAGCCAGCATTCAATTTATCTAAAATCACTGATACCAAGTTTAATCTTATATTAAAAATAATAATGTTCACTGAGTTTACGGTAAAAGTGTTGGTTTTGTCATGGGAAATAATGCTTCCCTTAACTGCTATCTTCCATGATACGACTTTATTTATCTACGTTTCAGATGTAATCAAATATGTCTGGTTTCCTATCGTTTACTCACTTAATTAGTAAAAATGCCCCATGATACTTGATTGGCTGCAATTTGGTACCAACCAAGTGAAGTATAGATCTATGTTCTTGCATTCAGTAATGTCCCACTATAAACCTTCACTACACCCCAATAAATTATTTCTTATACTTCCATAATACTTCATTCCGGCCTTTCTGTTTTTTCTAAGCCTAAAGAAAAGTCCTGTCCATAACTTTCAAACATATAAGACACATTGCATTATTATAATGGACTATAGGTCGCAACATCCTGTAAAAATTAGTATTTCAGTCTTTAGTAGCTTCCTCCATCTTCATTCTAAATATGCACAGGTGCAATTCTGACAGTATTCTTATAGCTTTATGTATTAATCCCATTACTGTCATATATACTATGAAAAATTAAATAAATCCTCCCTGAAGGCAATATTATATAGTATCTGCTCTCTATTAAAATATTGTAACCACCTTTATTTTCTTCACACTGTCTGCTTTCATATGTTTAACGAGTAGGTTTGAATTCAGATTAATCAATTAGTATGTAATATGAAAACCTGGCCACGGTCGATTGATTTTTCAGGACGTAACAATCCTGGGAACGGAGTCCTCCGGGAGGAACTTTAAGTCAAAGGGCCCATGTCGTACATTTACGACACGTAAAGAACTCCAAGCCTAAATGAGAGCCTCTGGACAAAATTTCTCGGCCTTTTCACGTCCAAGTAATACCTTAGTTACTTGAGGGATTGAGAGGCGATGGGCCTACCACCTGTCCCTCTGCCCTCTCTCAGAAAATAAAAGTAACAAATATCCATATAGGTAACAGAAACCTCCACTTGGAGGCCCCTTCACCCCAACATAGGAGCTATAGGGTTCCAGACAGAAAGATGTAATATGAAATGAAAATGTAATTAGTTTAAGGGTTTTAGTTCTGCATCAAGTGTCAATATTTATTGTTTAAATATTGGAAGATAGTAGAGGAAAATAACACAAATATAGGTCATTATAATGACCATGCTGAAATTTATTAGTCTGAAACTGCATTTAAATGGTAGTATATATTTTATAGAAATAATTATGGTGTTGAGCTCAGTTAGAAACTGATTGCATATGGTGTTTTTACGTTTTACAGACTATTCTAAAGGAAACTGTCTGAAAGCCAGGATAAAATCTATTGTACAATGATGAATGGAAGATGCACTCTGAAGATAAGACTGAATTAAGTTGAGTTGACATTTATCTAGATGGAATCAAACTTTAACTTGGGCTGGTTTGTGTTTGCTTAAGGTAGGCATATATATTAGCCTAATGTTAAAGATTTTTCCACAAAGAGATAACTTATGTGTTTCTTTACACTGGATGTTCCAAAGATAGTCGCCTGTAATCTTTGACAGAATCCATCTGAACATTATGGATGACAATGTGTAAGTAAGTCGTTTTTATTCATCGTAGCATACACTAGTCATGCTTAAATCTAGCAGTACATATTTTTCTTCAGCCACTATTAACTCGATGGGATTCTGGGTTGGAGGTTGTGTCAAACTATGCAGAAGTTTTAATTGAATTCAAAACAGTTTTATATTCCTTAAATGCAGAAGCTGCACCTAGCATTGCCACAGTCAAGTATTTTACTGATAATGGCAACCAACAAAACATACAATACATCTGTAACCATTTCTCTAGATTACCCAATACTAATTTTACACTGAAAATTTCCACAAAGTACTGCTGAAAGTTTCTTGTTGCATAATTTTCAGTATCCCTTCCTCTTTAGAAAGTTCAGCTTCCTATTTCAATTTCTACAGCTCTGCCTTCAAGGTTTCTCCTTTCCAGTGGTGGCCTCGTAGACAGAAATACAGGAATCCATCAAAAATAGTTGGAACAGAGCCAGAATTCAACCTCATGAAGGCTATACGAACATCCTTTTCTACCTTTGGATTCAGTGTGTGATACTTCAATTGAATACATTCCAACTGCAATACCATGCCCAAAATCTGTCACACACTAGCACAATATCCAACCACATCGCTAAAGCATAAAAAGTGTCCTTGTTGCCTGCATTTGATGTTCTGTCACGAAAAGTACCATAACAAAGAAAATACTAGGGACCATTTAAAATTCACATTGTGACTTGTCAATGGGTTTCTAAAAGCGAAGACCTCTTCCAAACATAAAATAATGTTGTTGGCTGCCTTTATTTTAATGTCATCATAAATTATAGTACAAGAAAGATATCAATAGGTGGGGACCACGTCTATAATTCGACATTTTACATACTAACAGCATATGTTAATGCTATGTGGATTATGGTTGGCTTCCCTGCAGGGTACATTCAAAATGGAAGAATTATGATGAAAGCAAAAGTCTCATTATCATCATATTAAAAACAATTGCATATTTTGTAATGTTTCTCTTCATTATGAATTAAGTAATAATGCAATCTACAACAAAGGCACTTCACCTCATTTTGCATAAATGTAATGTAGCCTAGCAACACGTTACCTGTATTTGAATTTCTCATCAAGGGAGCAGTAGTGAAAGAATTAGAGATGACGATGTTGTATTCTTATGCTTAGGGTAATGAAGGTATGTCACATCAGATTTTTCTTATATCCGTTCCTATCCATCATAAAAAGTTGTTCAGTTGAGAATTACGCTTAGAGGATCGAGTCAGAAATTCATGAAAATTAATGTGCATATTACATACAGTATAACAAAACATAACCGGTTTGTGCTTTACAATTATTAATATGTTATGAGACTGGGATTTTTCCAAAGAATTAGAAAATCACAAGTTGTTGTGTGTACACTTGCAATGTTATATTAGTAGCATGGCTTTCTAATACACACATCACAAGTCAGTTTACCTATGTAAGGTGCTACACCTCAAATAACTATAATTAAGTTGAATCGTAAATTAAAAATAATAATGTTCACTGAATTTACAGTAAAAGTGCTATGGTTTCGTCAAGGGCAATAATGCTTCTCTTAACTACTAAATCCCATGATTCTACGGTACGTCTTTATTGAACTATATTTTGGATGAATTGTGAATCGCTGGTTTGATTAGAAATGGTAGGGGCAAAATCAGAATGATAAACAAAAGTATCTCTGAAAGATGTGCAAATACCTAATTGAAAGAACATACTGAATTCTTACTTTTTTCATTTTAAGATGATTAATTTTTAGTCGCTTAGACTTGTGAGAGTCAAATAACTATATTCATTTACATAATTAGAATACAGAAATATATAAACAATATTACTGACAGCGATTTACAAATGACGATACAATTTTTTAATTTTGCTATAAACGGTAATGTCTATTAGAAATAATATGACATATATATTATATATATGATAATATATAAATACATTTTTGGATTATTAAGAACTTCCATGTTGCTGGGTATGTTGTAGTTTTCCCTTATGAGATGGAAGCGGTGACATTCTGTGGACATATGGGAGACTGACAGTGGCGAATTCACGCTCTATGACGCTTGATTGGCTGTAATGTAGCACCATGCCTTTCACGTAAACATCAATACTCTTGCATTCTGCAATATCTCGTTACAAGCCCTCACTACACCCTAATAAATTATTTCTTACATTTGCACAATATTTCAATCCACCCTTTTTTTCTGAGCCTACTGTACCACAAAGTCCTGTTCATAACTTCCAAGTGCATTGCATAACACACATTGCATTATTATAATGGACTTCATGATACATCATCCTGTCAAAATTAGTATTTCAGCCTTTAGTTAGTTCCCCCTTATAAATTCTAACTATGCACAAGTGCAATTCTGACAGTATTCTTATAGCTTTATCTATTACTATGTTATATAGGTCTAATGCAAATTGAGTATATCTTTCCTGAATGCAATATAGCATCTGATTTCTTTTAAAATATTGTAACTGCCTTTATTTTCTTCACACTGTCTGCTTTCATAATTATGTTTCATGAGCAACTTTGAATTCAGAATAATCAATTAACTTAGTAGGCTATGTAATAAGAAATAATAACTTTATTAGTTTGAGGGTAATAGTACTATATCTACTGTTAACTACTTTGGTTTAGTCTGGAATGCATTTAAAAGTACAGTTTATTAATTTAATTATGCTGGTTGTAGCTTTTGTAAGACACTGATTCCATTTGGTGTTTTTAACGCTTCACAGGTTCTTCAAAAGTAAAGTATCTGAAAGCCAGGCTGGAATCTATTATACAATGATGAAAGGAAGAAGACAAAAGAAGTTTCGAGCTCTGAGGATAGGAGTACCGGTACCTTAAGCTGAGTAGACATTTATCTTTTTGGTAATTAAAGAATATCAGTAAGAATGTAAAGCAGCAACTGGATGTAATTCTTGGCACAAATTTTAGTGCTTACTAAAATAGTCGGAATACAGCAGCGAGCACAGCTCGGACTCATAACAACCCCTAGAGCAAGTTTTAACTGAAATCTAGCTGCACATGATAATTTGCAAAGTTCAGCGGATCTCTTAAACCGACCAGAGACGGGCTGGTTTTGTTTGCTTAAGGTAGGCCTATATCTTACTGTTATAAATTTTGCCAGCAATTTATTGTTTTTTGTCTTTACACAGGACGTTCCAAAGAAAGCTACCTGTACCCTACGACAGAACCATTGCAACATCATCGCTGAAGATGTGTGAGTAAGTGAGTAATCTTTATTCATCAAAACGATCACAAATCTTGATTTTACTACAATTTCACATGAAGAAAATTACATTTTTGGAATTTCCTTAAATGAGAAGGATTTTGTTAACTTTTGTATATGAGATTTCTTGTACAAAGTGCAGAAACATTAATTTTATTGAAACTTTTTAGAAAAATTTCTCTGAACGGTCAGCCATTGTTTGTACAAATTCAGGCTTTGTTTTGCTTAGAGAACAGTACATATTGGAAAAATATGTTTTGCCAAAAGAAAGCTCACTTCTCGCATTTGACATTTTACTCTACAACAGAAATAGAAATAAGAACATCATATTCCGCATGCTTAGGGTAGAGAAAGTTTTGTTAGTATATCACATGAGATTTTTCTTATAACCATTTCAGTTCTTCAGACAAAGCTGTTTAGTAGTGCACAATAAGTTAAGAAACGCAGTTTAGTTAGAAGTTTGAGTATGTGATTTGTGATAATGAATGTGCACATTAGTGTATAATGAAAATTGTCATATGTGCTTTTCAATTGATCGATAAGTTCTGTCACTGGGATTATTCCAGAGAATATTAAAATCAAAAGTTGTTTTTATTAAGAATGTTTCATGAGTAAAACATACCTATATAATCTAAATTGATACAGTCATGATGTCGAAGTTTCCACCAAAGGGGATTAATCAGTTATTGAAAAATTTAAAATTAAGTCTGATATTTTCTATATAGCAATGTGGTATCATTTAAATTTCCTTTGACAATTGTTGAAAGTTTCTTATTGCATCATTCTCAGTACCCTTTTCCTATGGTAGCTTTCTTCATTTAATTTACACAGCTCTGTCTTCGGGATATAAATCCTTTTCGGTGGTGGTTCTTAAGCAGATATGCTGGAATTCAGCAAAAATAGTTGGACAGGAACCAGTTTTTAATGCACCATATGAAATATAAATAAATCTTAAATCTTTTTTATAAAAAGAGAGTTGTTTATTATGTTTTAAATTGATATTATATTTTATTATTTATTTTTTATTTTGCCATGCATTATTGTTCTAAAGATGTGTAACTATTATTTTTAATATTTCAAACTCTATTACATTGGTAATAACATTCCTTTCGGAAGGCCTTCAGGCTGAGGTATATTTTTAAGTGTTTTTTTTCAAACATTCAAATCTCGCCTTATATGTGAGCTATCGAGAAACTAGTTATTGATTTGTAGAGTACTCATGAAGAGCTTCTCAACGATACCCCACAAGGTGTTGTTTCAAAAATTTCGAATTTCCATCCCCCCACCCCTACCCTCACTCGTACCCCCCGAAACATTGGTGTCACTGTAAACTCCATAAGAAGTACTCTAATTTATTCCAACAAAGTTTCCCTCTATATTCCATAGGGGGCGAGATATAAACTTTTCAAAATTTCAACCCCCTCCCCCCTTGGGCCAATTTTGCTCATTAACGAACTTATCCGAACTATTGGGCCTACTAATAGTATAATAAAATTTGGTTCAAATATCTTCAAAATTACGGCCGCTAGCGTGTATATATATATATATATATATATATATATATATATATATACCGTATATAAAATTTGAACGGGCGGTGGTTTCGTACTTAGGGAGGCATGAAACCTAAAGCTATGAAAGAATTTTTCGAAAGTCATCAATTGCAATAGGTAGACTTTTCATCGAAATCTACCTAAAAACCATATTCTTCTTTAATCACCTAGGTAGAAAGTTCTTACTAAGATGTGGTCCTTTGGGATGTTTTAGAGAGAAGGGGAGAGATGCAATCCCTGCATAACTCCTTTTGTTATGGAAATTGGTTTCGTTTTAAACTTTCCGTTTCTACTTGCTAATAATTGTGAGGGCAGACCGAGGGATAACACTGTGTTCTTGATGTTGTAAAAAACTATGCTAATATCGAGGAATACCATTGTGGTGTCTCTCTTCTGAGTGTCTACTTGCAGCGCATCAGATCCAAATACCTTGAGTCCTAAAAACGTCATTCTAATCCCTTACTAAGGGAAATACAATATGTGACTTGTAGAAATACATAAACACTATTCTACACTCATTAACCGGCCTCTACTTCTAGTAGACAAGCTGTGAATAACTGTTACATTTTACTACTTTTTCAAATTGTGTATTGTATTATAATCATTGTAAAGGCATGGGTCCAGTTGGCGACCTGGTACTTAAATATATTTAACTATCATCACACAAAAAAAATCACTGTTCTGGCTTGTCACAAGCAATCTGGCACCATTGTCTTTTTCAGCATTATGATAGCTATTGTCGCTATTATCTCATTAGACATATCATCTCTTATGGCACATACAAGAATATGATCGGGGCCTGGTGTGATGTCCACAGCTATTCTGTAAACTGCACCTGCTACGTCCTCTTTTGTAATGGTAAGATCTTCAGTGATATGTAAGACTACTTCTGTTATTATAGGAGGGTAATATCTTCATTCACAATTATTTTCAGAAGACAGCTGACTTAAGAAGTAGTGGTGGATCTGTTGATATATACATTACATGATCCATTCTTATGTTGTTACGTGCTTTTCAAACCGCATTTTTCTGTTGGTTGTATACAGAAATTGTATATGCTGATATTCATGCTTTTCATTTCTCCTTTTACGAGCTCTCTTTGTAGCATGCTCTGGATTGCTGGATTTAGTATATTGTTTTTGGCAATTGAATTTACGGCACTGATATTGTGCTTCATAAAAAAGTATTGAATGTTTAGGACCAGGGAGCAGGTGTATGGCTGTAAATAATTTAAAAAAAAACACGTTGAGCTTCTGTAACTTACAGAACTCTTCATCTGATTTAATATCAGAAAATTCTTATTTCCACTTCACCAACTCATTTTGTAAGCACTGATATCTGATACTAGGGTCTTGGCTAGAAGTAAAAGTAGAAGATTACTTTCTCTGGATAGGTTAGGAGGACTGCTTGAGATTACTGATGTATCAGTTGAAGGGCTGGAAGATGGTAACTTGCTGGTAAGTATATGTCTTGTATGAAACTGTCTACACAAAATTGACTTCCTGTGTTCCGCTGGATGCGATCTGTGATGTGGACAGCAACTCCATGAGAGGGACTCCCACAATGTGGGCAAGGGTTAAAGGAACTGACATGACTGCTTATGGGTGTCTTCTGTGAAATGTCTTTGATGGAACAGTCAGTCACAATGTGGGCAAGGGCTCAGGGAACTGTCTTGACAGTCCCCTGTCTTCCCTGACTTTACAGGGAACTGTCTTCCGGTACTGTCTCAGGGAATGTCTTCTGTGAAATGTCTTTGATGGAACAGTCAGTCATATAGGTTATGTAATGTGTTGAAACTGTATTAATATAATAAATTTCCTATTTAAATAAAATCAGGTAAACTGATGTAAAAAAGTGCCAGTATGTTTTTTTTTAATAAATTTTTGCAATTATGATATGCAGAATATGTTTTTTAAATTGATTTCCAAGTTAAGCTCCAGATTTATTCATTAAGCAGGGCTTACGGAAGAACAAAGGTCGAGTTTTCTTTTTATCAGATTAAAATCTTCCAGTATCAGCAGAACTGTACAGATTTGTAATATCTTGACAATCGCACAATCACATAAAAATACAAAAAAGTGAAATTGGCCGGTTTCGGGATTTGAACCACGGAACTCCAGAATGTGAGACATTACCATCTCGGCCATCTGGGTCAGTTTAACGGTCTAGTTGGATAAGCGCATGTAAAGCAATAGTGTTTTTGGTCATAGCTAACTGTATTTTAATTTCCAAGGCCTTATAAGATCACAGTAAAACAATTGACTATGTTGTCAAGATAACTGATTTGCTTTTTTTTATATGTAAATTCTTTCGAATACGTATATTACCATAAAAGAGGCACTAAATTGAGCATTACTCCGAAACTGGTCAACCGATTTAATCCAATATCGATAGACGTCTTCCCATGAACATTATAAATGTGTATACCAAGTTTCATAAAAATCCGGTAAAACGTATTTGAGTTACCGCGTCTTTAAAATAGACACTAAATTGGGTTTTACTCCGGTACCGGTATACCGATTTGGTCCAATATCAGTAGACTTCTTCCCATGTACATTATAAATGGGTGTACAAAGTTTCAGGAAAATCCAATAAAGCATATTTGAGTTATCGCGACTTCTCATATATTAACATAAAAGACACTAAATTGGGCATTATTCCGGTACTGGCCAACCGATTTAGTCTAATATCAATAGACGTCTTTCCATGGACATTATAAATGCGTATACGAAGTTTCATAAATATCCGATGAAACGTATTTGAGTTATTGCGCCTTTAAAATAGACACTAAATTGGGTTTTACTCCGGTACAGGTCAACACATTAGGTTCAAATTCAATAGGGCACTTCTCATGGACGTCATAAATGCGTATACCAAGTTTCATGGAAATCCGATACAGCGTATTTGAGTTAATATGCAGATGATGCATTATTACTTGTTAAAGGGAAAACAACAGATGCTTTAGCAGAAGCTCTACAAATGAAGCACTGACAACTCTTTTCAAATGGGGTAGTGATAATAAACTAACATTCAATCCGTTGAAAACCCTTGCAATGTTTGTTACAAAGAAACGTAAGTTCCAAATGCCATCAATTCAACTGAATGGTCAAGATATATCTCTAGTTAATGACATATCCTATTTGGGTGTCGTCCTGGATAGCAAGTTGACATTTAGGGCTCATTTTAAGCATCTGGAAACAAAGGCCATAAAACTGTACAGAAGTTTATCTATGGCAGCACGACCATTCTGAAATTTTAAAAATCATATACCGTGGAGCAATTGAACCAATGGTCCTATATTGTGTTAGCTCCTTTGAAGAGGTCCTGCACAAGAAATGGGCTCAACGGAAGATGGCCCAAATTCAGCGAGGATTTGTTTTAGGTATGCTTATCGAACCATTTCTACGGATGCGGCTCTCGTCATAGCTGACATCGAACCTCTTCATCTTGCTGGAATTTATAGAGCCACTGTCACAAATATTAAAAAGAGCAGAGATGATTTTGACATTCCTGATATGGAAATTGAAAGACTTGCTCACCACACAGCAGTAGGACATCCGGCAGAATATGTTGCTTCCTTTGCTCAATCTGAGTGTCACAGATCACATAATTATCATATCTTCACTGACGGTTCAGGCCTTGAGGATGAAGATATAAAAGTAGGGTGTTCATTTATAGTTTATGAAAGTGAACAGGAAATTTATAATGAACAAATAAAATTGAAGTCACACTGCACTGTGTTTCAAGCTGAACTGTTAGCTTTATCGAAGGCTGTTGAGTGGTGCATAAATAAAAATGTGAGTGCATATATTTCTAGTGACTCACAAACAGCATTAAGTTGCCTAAAAGATAAGTACAATTTGATCATGCTCGGGGTAACAATTAGAAATAGCATATTAAATTATAATAATCATATCTGTTTTCACTGGGTAAGAGGTCACTCTGGTTTGATAGGAAATGAACGTGCGGACGAAGTGGCCAAACTTGCAGCCAAATCAGACTTACATGCACAATACAAAAAGTGTCCAATATCACATATTAAAAGAACGCTCAGAAGTGATACATACACCCGTTGGAATGTGCTTTGGCAAAGTAGTAGAAATGGATCATTGACCAGGGAATTGTTCTTCCCCTCAGTGTATGATCGACAGAAATGTGGATTCATGAAGTGCAATTTTATACAAACCCAGATTATGTCAGGGCATGGTAAATTCAATACATATTTTGAAAGATTTAAAATTCCTACAGTAAATGGTTATCAATGTTTCTGTACAGAGAATAGGCAGACTATTGAACACCTTCTATTTAAATGCCCTGCTTTTGATAGAGCACGTTATTGTTTAAAATTGCACCTTATGGAATGTAGGATTCACTTACAAAAGCCTTTATTTAGCATATATTGTAAAAGATGTTGTTCATCACAATTCTTGAATTTTGTCCACCATAGTTTTAAACATTTATAATTTTGTTACATTATTTGCCTTAGTTGCATTGCCTTTAGATTCTGATGATGATGAGTTGAAATAGTTTTTTATTCTTTTGCCTTGTTTTTATTCTATCTAAAACTGTTTAAATGATTGTTCTTCTTTAAGTATGCATGTCTGTATTATCTACAACCCTAACATACCTTAGGGTAAAATAGGGTTTTACAAATTGGAGATTAATAAATAAATAAATAAATCTTTTAAAATAGGCACAAAATTGGGCATTACTCCGGTACCGGTGAACCGATTTGGTTCAATAACAATAGGGTTCTTCCCATCGAGATTATGAATGTTTATACCAAGTTCCATGAACATCAGATAAGGCGTATTTGAGTTATGGCACGTACAGACACACGGACGGACGGACAGACGGACAGACATTTTTCGTCCCCCACACAATCTCATAAAGTACTATACTTGCACTTAATAAAATCAGGTAAACTGATATAACAAAGTGCCAGTATGCTGTTTTAATCAGTTATAATTGCAGTTATGATATACAGAAAATAAGTTTATTTTTTATTTTTTATTATTTATTTTTTAATAGATCTCCGAGTTAAACTCCAGATCGAGTCATTAAGCAGGGCTTACGGATGAACAAAGGTCTAAAGTTTGATTCTTAACCTTAATTCATATTGGTATACACTGATATAATAAATTCTTAAAATATGTAAACATTTTACAAAATGCATTGACAATGAAATAGTACAGTAAGCCAATAAGAAGAGGATAGTTCCACCTAGCGGTATGCAGTTTTGTTCTGAGTATAGGGTTATGCAATTTTAACGCAACGCAATAACTTTAAAGCAAGTTTCTGTTCGTGAAATAACATTTATAGGCTTATGTTATCATTCTTTAGGATTGATGTTGTAGGTCAATGAAAGACAATGAATTCCCAGTTTTTTTTAAAGAAAAATATAATACTTATTTAAGCACATTGACAAATTAGAACACAAGAATGGAATAGGCTCAATTTAACAAAATTAATAATAATAAAAAAAATTGCTTTAGGGTGGATTCGAACGTGATATCTCTCGATCCACAAGACAAGCACCTTACCCCAAAACCAAACCACACTGCGATTGTTGAGTGTCCAATACCAGAGAATACTATCTCGTCGTAGCTCACAGAAAAGAAAAATCACCGTATTTCGAAATTAGGCTATATTTCGAGTCTGCTAGTTTTCTTATGTTACATTATTGTATTATTTCATTCAATTGCATTATAATATGCTCGATATTCGAGTGATAAATGCTGATGTGTCTCTAGCTGCAGCAAACGTACCAACCTATGCATATTCTCAGAGCTTAATGTTTTTTTTTATTTATTAAGAGGTCAGGAATTATTAATCTGACATAGACTGAAGTAAAATTCAATACTTTAATTTAATTGTAATCAATTTTAACAAAATAAATAGTCATTATACAACAGCATTTCATCTATAGTCGAACATATGGGAACATTTGTTTTTAATGTAGATGTCAACTGTCCACGACAACTGAAGGAGGCTTTATACGAGCGCGCTGATTGGTTGGCCGCGAGTCAATCAAAATGCTTCGAATTGAAAAAAAATATTATAATAAATGTGACAGTTAATTACCCTTTATTTCGGTACTGGTCAACCGGTTGGGTCCAAATTCAATAGGCTTATTGCCATGATCGTTATAAATGATTATACGAAGTTTCATGAAAATCCGATAAAGCGTATTTGAGTTACCGCGCCTATTCTTATATGATACCATAATGAATAGAATGAGAAAGTGTGATGACTTCGCCGCTAATACAATGGTGGGTATAGGGAGAGCGGCGGTCCACCGAAACACTGGCAGCACCTTCGTTTGCGTTTCAACATCTCAATGCTGTATCATGATAGTTTGGCATCTTATGATTAAACTCGCAATCTTTAATTAACCTTTGGTCCTATTTCTGTGAAATTTGTGCAAAAATAATCTGCACAACACAGTCCTTCTGATGGTTAAAACAGAGATTTAAAAAATGCGGACATAAATGTTTTTATTTCATTATATAAACATCACCAATTACACAAAATTCATGGAGGGTGAAACGGAATTTGACTATGCGACAATTTTTTTCATTTTTGTGTCCCGTAAAAACTTCAAGCGAGAAAGTTTTAGTGAAATATTTCAACTTTATTTTAAATTCAGTACCACCTTTATATCTTGAATGGTTTACGAGTAATTGAGTGGTAATTATTCCTGGCGCACAGCTGTCTGAATGATGTGGGACGATCGTGAAATGTTGAGGGTGAAGCAAATTTGACTATGCGACATTTATTACTTTATTTTTATGTCCAGAAAGAGATCAAGCGTGTAAGGTTTAGTGAAATATTTGGATCTTATTATAAATCGAGTACCACCTATATATTTATAATGGTTAACGAGTAATAGTAATTACTCTAAAGCTAAAGCTATCAGAATGGTATTGAGGTATTGGCAGGTATCTTTTCCATAAAATACCAGCAATAACGTAACATTTTTACATAATTTATTCGTGGACTCAATAATAATACTATATTAACTGACTACTTGTACCCATACTGCAAGATTGACCCGTTGGGGAAAAGGAGCCAATGAAGCTTTTTTCTAACTTAGTAAATCTGCACTACTTTTATTTATGCATTTATTGGATTATTTATCATATTTTCTGTTCACTTATGTTAGTAATTTTTATGTATAATTATTATAGCAAATGTCTTATTAATTTAATATCTTGATCCTTTTTTTATTAATATAATTTAACAACATAAGACGTACATCAGTTACAGCGAACGGCGAATGGTCGAGGGTTTGAGCAAATAGCAGGCTGTAGTTAAGGCAAGAGGATTTAATTTTTTTATGAAAAAATCAGGGAAAATGCTTTGAAATATTGTGTGATATATGTAGAATGAATTGCAAAACAATTTTTGCGTATGTGCGTCTTTATCGGATGTTGAGACGCCAATTTTAAAGATCACGCGCCCTATTTTTGTAGTGCTGCTTATGAAATTTTCCATGCCCTGCAATTCACAAACCATCCCTTAGTTTATATTATCTCTGTTCACATAATTTGTACACAGATCTACACTTTTGACCGTGTTTCACCTACATAACTTACCCCATACAGCCAGGAGAAAATTAATATTTATATAAATAATATTACTATTAATACAATATTAATACAAATTAATAGCCTACTCAGTAATATTCTATACAATGTAATATTAATATTAATTTATAAAATATCCCTTAGCTGTTTTCTACCCTAATTATACGTTGTTATTTCTATACAAATGTACATTCTTTAAAAAATTCGCATCATATTATACTAACATACCCTCTACCCTATTTTCTAGCCAACAAAATATTAGATCAAATCATCCCTTAGCTGTTTCATACCTATATTATATAATTGTTCATTGCTTGTGAACATCTTCGATTTTTGGAAAGATGTGGAACGAAATGTTATGGTCAAGCTTCTTGCAATCTGAGAAATTACTGTTACACACGGCCATGCTTATTTATGGAGATGAGATCTTCCAAGACGTGTAAAGCAGCCCGAAAATTGTCAAAAGTATCTAACAATTCAATTTAGATAAGGTGAGTCATTTTGAAATAGATTAATGTATTATTTTGTTTAAGAATGTTTGCAATTTTTCCTATACCGCCCGTAGTATTCTTGCTCCCGCGAATCTCAAGCAGAGTAACTGCTACCTAGCGGCGGAACCAGTGAACTACCTCAGTCATCACACTTTCTCCTCTATTCATTATGATGATACCATAAAAGGGCACTAAATTGGGTATTATTCCGGTACCGGCCAACCGATTTGGTCCAATATCAACAGACGTCTTCCCATAGACATTATAAATAGGTATTCCAAGTTTCATGAAAATCCGATAAAGCGTATGTGAGTTATGGCCCCTTTAAAATAGACACTAAATTGGGTTTTACTCCGGTACCGGTGAACTGATTTGGTTCAATATCAATAGGGTTCTTCCCATTGACAATATAAATGTGTTTTCCAAGTTTCATAAAAATCCGAAAAAGCGTATTTGAGTTAGAGCGCGTACAGACACACGGACAGATGGACGGACGGGCAGACGGACAGACATTTTTCGTCCCCCACACAATCTCATAAAGTACCATACTGGCACTTAATAACAGAAACTATGTTTATGAAAAGGAAGATTCAGTATTATAACTTGGAATTAAGTTAAAATTGATACATAGGCCTAAGCAAATTATTTCACTTGCTTTGTTATTAAGTGCCAGTATGTTACTTTGTGAGATTGTGTGTGGGGGACGAAAAATGTTGTCCGTCCGTCTGTCTGTCCTTGTGTCTGTACGCGCCATAACTCAAATACGCTTTATCGGATTTTCATGAAACTTGGTATACGCATTTATAATGTCCATGGAAAGAACCCTATTGTCACTGAACCAAATCGGTTCACCGGTACCGGCATCAAACCCAAATTAGTGTTTTTATTTAAAAGCGCCATAACTCAAATACGCATTATCGGTTTTTCATTAAACTTGGTATACACATTGATTGATTGATTGTTTATTGCCACAAACATTACAGAAATGTATAGGCTATTGTCTTATAAGTAGATTGCATATTTTACTCATATAAAGTCACAAAGGTATTTTACATATTAAAATAATAATAATTAAAATAAAATTGACAAGATAGTTGAAATCAATCTTGTACACAAAAAAAAAATAAATAAAAAATAAATAAATCTGGCAGATTATATTTTACTGTCAAAAAATCCCCTAATACTATAAAAAGGTGTTACAACTAACACTAAGAACAGTTTGGCTTTGTTTTTTTTGGTAGGCATGTTAAATTCTCTGGAAGATGGTTGAACAACTTCGAACCAATCACAACATGGCTATTTTGAGTTTTTTTAGTCTAACTCGAGGCACATGAATCTTATTACAAGACCTTGTATTAAGAGTGTGAATATCATTATTAGAATCCATTTCCTTCTCTTTGGTATACACACACTGCATATAAATATATAGATTTATAATGGTTAAAATTTTAAGTTGTATAAAAAGTGGTTTGCAATGAGCTTTTGCCTCTGTGCCAGTCATAATTCTTAGTGCCTTCTTCTGTAAAAGCAGAACCTCATTAACCCTATGACTATTGCCCCAAAGGATCAGGCCAAAGCTAATTATGCTATGAAACAAAGCATGACACACATTTACAATATAAATTGGTGTAACCTGCAGTCTTAAAAATTTTAATAAAAATATAAATTTAGACAGTTTAATACAAACATAGTCAATATGACTTGTCCAAGTTAACGTATGATCAATTTTAAGACCCAGAAATTTAATACGTTTTGTTTCATTCTCTTCAGAGTAAGATTGCTTTAGACTGAAGGTCACATTTTGTGTCTTATTTTCATTGACAATAAATTTGTTAGTTCTAAACCAAGTAATAGCATTTTTAAGTGACATTAACCTATTAAATGTAGAAATTGGCAACACTATAGAAGAAGAATGGAGCAGATTCAAATATATTATAAATACAGCTGCCAACGAAAGCATAGGAAAAAAGAAGAAATGGATGAGAAGACATGGTTTACGTAAATGGGACGAAAACCTAGCCAAAATTATTGAGGATAAACGTGAAGCATTCAGAAAATACCTATCAACTAAGACACTTGCCGAAATAGAGTAAAAAAAGAAAAGAGCAATAGCAAAAAGGGAAGTCAGAAGGAATCACAGAGAAAGTTGGAATGGTTTTACTACCCAACTGGAAATAGATATCACAAGACCAAATCCAAAAACATATAAAATTTTAAAACAACTAAATGGAGAAGTACAAGAAAGAGTAAAATTAAATACAATACCTTTAGAAAACTGGATAGAATATTTTCAAAATTTATGGCAGCAAAAAAATGCAAACATAAATCTCCTGTCCTCTAACAATAACTTTACAAATATTTTCACACTTGAAGAACTAGAAACCGCACTACTCCAATGCAAAAATATCAAAGTCCCAGGTGAAGATGGCCTTAATTTAGAACTATTCAAATATGCAGGATATGCCTTTAATGAAAGGCTCTTAAACTTTTTAAATAGAATTTATAATGAAGGTCCTCCCCCTAAAAGTTGGCTACAAGCCACTGTAATCCCACTACACAAGAATTGCGATAACTTTAGAGGGATAAGCCTGCTGAATTTAGGCTATAAAATATACACCAAACTGTTAAAATCAAAATTAACTGGTTACTATGCAAATACATTTGATGAAGCTCAGAATGGATTCCGAAAAGGAAGATCATGTGCTGATGGATACTTCACTCTGAAACTCCTAATAGAAGAGCACAGAGAATTTAATGTTGAGACACACATGGCATTTATTGATCTGAAGAAAGCCTTCGATAAAGTCGATAGAAACAAATTATTAGAAATTCTTGCATATGATGGAATCCCGGATCAATTGATCAAAGCCATATGTGATATTTACAAAGATAACTACATACAAGTTAAAATGGAAAACAAACTGTCTGATTGCAGACCAATAAACCAAGGTGTCAGACAAGGCTGCGGTCTTTCGCCCCTGCTCTTCATAATATACATGAACTCTGCCATTAAAGAATGGAGATTAAAACCACATGGTAGCATACCACTTAACAGATTATATAAATTGGACATCCTATTGTTCGCAGATGACATTGTGTTTATAGCGAACTCAGAAGATGACCTTCAACGTTCAGTTCACTCATTCCATCAAATTGCAAAAAATTACAATATGGAAATCTCAACAGAAAAATCTAAAGTCATGGCCTTTATTGGGAAAGATCCAGTTCGCAGTAAAATTGTCATTAACAATAAAACATTAGAACAAACCAATACAATTAATTACCTTGGATATCAACTCTCATATGAAGAAGAAAAAGATTTCAGTCAAAAAATTATCAAATTCAACAGAGTAACAGGAATAATTAATAACATTTTCAAACCTAACATAGTACAGAAACACACACGTACTAGAATCTACAAAACATTAGCCAGACCGATATTGTGTTACGGCAGTGAGGCCTGGACAATACGTAGTATGGATACACAGAGACTAACTACGTCAGAAATGAAATTTATGAGGCGTACTGCAGGCTACTCAAGAACGGATCACAAAAGAAACTATCTACTCTTATACAATTCAACGGCCCTAAATAGCGTGCTTGCTCGCCCGCTTCGTGAGACATCGGGTATACTCGGGGATGTTCGTCTCTAGCAGTCTAAACTTTCATGACGACTACAAAATTAGGTAAATCGCTATTATATAAGGTCTAAATGAAATGAACACAATGAACAAATATTCTAATTTTATTTTTACTTACAATTTTCAAAGCTCTGAACCACAAACATTTTTAATAATCTACCAGTGTAATTTTCTTAAAAATCCTGGAGTCAATGAATAATGGTGGGCGAAGCCGGGGGCAACAGCTGTAAAACATTGATGATTTAACTCTTGAAATATCGCTGATAAGAATAATCCAAATCAATCACTCCTTCTCTTGAAAAATTATATAATTTCTGAAAATTACACTGAATTTATCAAATAAAATTCACATCTCATTCATCTGTCAACAAACAGTTGAAAAACAATACGTATTATCCACCGCCGTCTCGAGAATTAAGCACGAGAATTAGCCTATACAGTTTAGAAGGCAGTGGTTCACAGTTATCTTTGGAACTGCATAATCGAATCTGAGATCGTTTTCCCAGGTGGCAATTTCTAATCGTGGAATGTACTCTAAAGCCGGAATTTTAGCTGTTTCATTAATTATTAATGGTTTAGTTTAAGAATGATTCGCGTGCAAGTGTTAATAAATATAATGCTTTAATAATTATTATACTATTAATTTCTAATTTTTCAATTAATCATCGTGGGCGAAGCCGCGGGCACATCCTAGTGATATTATGAAAGAATTACAAGCAGAACCAATCATGGACTATATACAAAAATATAGAAACAACTGGATATCCCACGTAAGAAGAATGAGCCGAACAAGAATACCCCGTCAAATTCTAAATTACCAACCATCAGGCAAGATATCATTGGGCAGACCCCTTAAACGATGGATTGAGACCGTAACGGGCTTCTAGGCCTAATACATGATAGGATGATGATGAATGATGAAGTGACATATCTGATATCATATTAACAGAATGTAAGTCTGAAACAGTGCTTATTAGAGTCGTGTCATCAGCAAACATTAATGTATCACATAGTAAACTATTGCTAGGAAGATCATTGACCATCACTAGGAACAAAAAGGGGCCCAAAATAGATCCTTGAGGAACCCCAGAGTGTATTGTTGCTTCTGTAGATTTTTGTCCCTTTATCTCCACAATTTGCTTACGTTCTTTCAAATAAGATTAAAAAAAGCTACAACAAGTTCCTTTAAAACCAAGATGCTGTAGTTTTTCTAGCAAAATATCATGGTCAACTCGATCAAATCCTTGCTTAGGTCGCAGGCAGTAACCCTTGCAAAACCCCCACTCTCAAAGGCATCGATGATTTTTCGGAGAAGCACGTCAACAGCACCCGTTGTTGACCTGCCAGTGCGATACCCAAATTGTGGATTACTAAATAAATTGAAAGAGTCACAAAAGGAACAGGCTTGAAATTTCACTATCAGTTCAATTATTTTGCCAATAATTGGAACTATAGATATTGGTCGAAAATTTTGAGGTAATGATCTACTACCACTCTTATGAAGTGGTATGACTCTGGCTAGTTTAAATATCGAAGGGAAAACACCCTCAGACAAACACAAGTTTATACAAAATGCTACAGGAGCCAACACCGAATCAATTGCGTATTTAATTATAAAATTGGAGATACCATATATATCTATACTTCTTGAATTTTTCATTTTCTGCACAATACCAGCCACATCATGTTCATGGGAAGACGTCTGTTGATATTAGACCAAATCGGTTAGCCGGTACAAGAATAATGTTCAATTTTGTGCATTTTTATGGTATTATATAACAAAAGGCCCCATAACTCAAATATGCTTCATCGGATTTTCATGAAACTTGGTATAAACATTTATAACGTCCATGGCAAGAAGCCTATTAATTTTGGACTTAATCGGTTGACCGGTACCAGAGTAACGACTAAAGGTTACATGTTTTTCAATTTTTGTCTGCCGGTATAATTTGACAGTTAACACTATTCCTTCACGTATGCTTATCAAACAACACCGTCAAAGTGACCGTGTTGGCCAAATGGTAACTCCTTGGACTCGTATTCTGGTGGTCCCCAGATCAAATCCCGGAGCCGGACGATTTCACATGGATTATTTTTATTTTGTTTTTTTTATTTTTATGTGAGTGCGCGATTGTCAAGGTATCACAAATTTGTAGTTCTGCTGACGCTGGTCGATTTTAATCTGATTATAAAAACTTATTTTCTGCATATCATAATTACAATTATAATTGATTCAACAAAAACATACTGGCATTTTGTTATATCAATTCACCTGATTTTATTTCTTACTAGCTGAAAAGGCCCGGCGTCGCCCGGGCTTTGTATTTTTTAATTTGAAGTTAACTTACGGAGGACTTTCGATTTTGAAACTCTAGGTCCTTATATAATATGTATGTAGAACTTGAAATGAAGAAAAAGATTTATCACTCTCAAACTATTCCATCATAAAACGCTAGGTATAGCTTTTTATGGCTCATAGAGGATGTCGAATGCTGTATTCCGTTGCTTTTACACATCATGCCTGGGAGGAGTTGAAATAAGAAGAAACATAAATTACATAAGATTGTACTGACTTGACGGAAAATTTTATTTCTCATTCTCATGTTACATACAACCGTTTCGGGGTTGAAATAAAAGGGAAATGCAGTACCACTTTCATACTTTCCTCCCCTAAAACCCGGGACATAATATACTGCGAGCACAGGACTCAAAATGTTCCATCCCATGCTTAGGGCCTATGATAAACATCCCTATTTCTCAACTAATACAAAGCTTACAGGTATGGATAACGTATCAGCGGAAAGGATTATTTACAGACTTCTGATATAGCTTACTCACACACTTAAGTTGTCCCTGCAATACGACCTCTTATTCTACATAAAAATGTGAAGTGAGAAAATATTTCTTATGTCGAGGGTAGAGAAAGTTATGTGACTACATCACACTGTGCTTTATTTTCGTGCATTTCATTTTCAGCAATTATTTTCGCCAATATATTACATCGATGGAATCATAATTCGTTAAAGTCCAGCATTATATAGTTGCCAAAGCCCTATGTGATCGCAGTATAAACAATACACTATTGTCATGTGAACTGAACAGCATTTCATTTTTTTCAGTGTAATATTCTCAGAAATTATATAATTTTCAAGGGAAGGACTGACTTGTTTCAATTTTAATGTTGACCGCGTTACTTCCCGGGCTTAACTGGGTATGTGTGCAAAATTTCGTACAAATTGGTCAAGAAATGTAGATTTCTATAGGGAACATACATACCCACATACACACATACCTACATATCCACACACTTTCGATTTTATATATTAGACTCGCTTCGCCCATTGGGGGCTCCACCCCCAAGCCCCCGCTGACGTTCTCGGGAAAGATTCTTTAAAAGATCTATGGGAGATAGTATTTAGTCTGCTGTATTGGCTACTACCTTTTTTGCCACATTAAACCTGAAAAAATAAACGTGGGAAGACATTGGGATTTTTTCGGAATTTTCCTGTCGGTTGCAAGCTAATATGTACCAGTTTGCCAAGTCTAAGTTTTCTAGATCAACTGGAAGTGTACGTACATTTATGGTGTATTTTATGGGGTAAATTTCAACTGATATTAATTTAAATGGACATGATACAAGATGAAATTGCGAGTAAGATTCATGGTATGTAAATATTAAATTTGGCATTTGCCTTTACGACCAGAGAAATCATTTAAAAAGACAAGTAAAATTGGATATAATATGTTGTAAAGAATGCGGGACTTCATCTCCGAGTTATAATTAAATAATATAAATTATGAAATTTCTTTAAAAGATAGAAGATTTTTTTTTTTTGGTTCTGGACAAAAATATGTTAATTGGATTTAATTATTATGAACCTGAGACTTCAGAACGCAAGTCCAAGACGTTACTATCTCGACCACACCATTAGGTTTATGGAAATAATTATTTCTAAACTTTCAGTGCCATACGTAAACACAGTTTGATAATACCGTTGCCTTGGAAACCGATACCTTTTTCGGGGGTTTTCAGGGCTAAAAATTTTAAAAAATTTTACTTTTTTGGAATTTTCCGGTGGTTTACAGCCTAAAAGCTATATGTGTACCAAATTTAAAGTTTCTAGCTCATCTGGAAGTGGGCAAACATTAATGTCGGTGAGCGGAGCCGTGCCCTTTCTCGGGGGTTTTTTAGGGCTAAAAATTAAAAAAAAAAAAAAACTTTTTGCGAATTTTCCTGTGGTTTACAGTCTGAAAGCTATACGTGTACCAAATTTCAAGTTTCTAGCTCATCTGGAAGTGGGCAAACATTAATGTCAGTGAGTAAGTGAGTGAGTGAGTGAGTCAGCAAGGTGGCTTTATATTATAGGGATGTTACCATGCAGAGCCATGCAAAAGCAGTACACATCCTGTAATCAATTTCAATCAATTTCACTATGAAATCCTGTAGACACGCTATCATCATCACCAATATAGGATCACAAAAGTAAAATATATAAGATTTTTAAGCCAAGAGTATCTTATGTCACATATGTTTAAACATAACAGCCAAAACCTGAGAGTTATAATGTATTAATCCTGTAACTGGAATCGAAGGCTTTCTAAAAAATATAATAATAATATATTTGTATTGTATTGGTACAAAATTGTTAAAAATTATGTGTTTTATAAGAATATTACAAAAAGCCAATTATAACATCACATATTTAGATGCAAGTAAATAAAAGCAATCAAAATACATTTAAAGAATATTGAAATTATATTGGTGCATGAACATTAATAACCACTTCCTGGGAAACATCTCTTGCTAAATGCTAGGCAAAAAAGCCTTAACTCCAGTTTTTGCCGAAAATGAGTTACCTGCATATCCATCATGTACATGTTGTTCTTCATCGGCTGAAATAATAAAATCCCTATTTTTACTTCCCTAGGCCCTTTTTCAGGCCTATTAAAAATACCTTATCTCCAAAATGAGCTACGCTAAGAAGGAAATCAGCCTTATGTCCATTATAAGATAGGAAAATACCATACCTTATCTCCTTCTCAAAGTGGATTTAAGGTTATTTTCCTTCCTATCAGTAACAAGTAGAAAATCCACAATCAGAAACAAAATTACCTTAAGTATCGAGAAGCTTTGAGTTAAGGTAAAATTTCTTCTTTATATAGGCTGAAAACTACCTTATATGAGAATATAGTTAACACTGTAATGTAAATTCCATTTAGAATATTTAAACTTAAAAACAGATGAAAGCAATAAATGTGCTATTTTTTTTTTTTTTATTGGATGTTGGCAACTTATAATTTTGCAAGATCGGATGGATGCAATCAGTGATATTATCTTCGTTGGTCAAATGTAATCTTAACCCTTCAAGTCAGACATTTAAATGCCGCAGAGCCGCCTGAGGAATTACCCTCCGCCGATATTTAAATGCTACGGCCACCTATAGCACAAATTTTCAATTGTGTGGATTGGCATGGAAGGAGGTATCAATATAGAATCCTACTTTGCAGTCAGGACAGCAATATGCATCCAACCTTCTTTCATTCTTATAGGTTTTATGTGTTTCTCTTTTCTGTGGGTGGTATTTTTTCTGGAAAATGTCTCTCTCTGACTATTTGGGGTAAGTTTTATTGGAGGTTGGCCTTGAATGAGTGTGTTTATGGCCCTCCTGTATATATATTGAAAAGAGAATCAATTAGTAGGAGTTTGAGCAAATGGTTTCCCAAGAATTTCTTCTGTATTGCTACATGTTTCTCTCTCTCTGTAGTCATCAGTTTTACAACTGGTTTGATGCAATTCTCCAGTTCTTCCTATCTTGAGCCAGTCATTTCATGTCTACATATTTTTTACATCCAAAATCGCCAATAATCTGTTTTGCATATTCTAATCGCGGCCTTCCCTTACAATTTTTCCCCTCTATTGTTCTTTCTAATATAGTGTTGACCAAGCCTGGATGCCTCATAATGTGCCCCACTAGTCTGGCCCTTCTAATGAGTGTCGTCCATAGACTTCTTTGCTCCTCTATTCTTTCTAAGACCTCTTCGTTAGATATTCTGTCAGCCCACCTGCTTTTCAACATTCGTCTATAGCACCACATCTCAAAAGCTTCTATTTTATGCCTTTCACTTTTTCCTAAAGTCCACGTCTCACTGCCATAGAGTGCTATGCTCCAAACATATAACTTTAGAAATTTTTTCTGACTTTTAGGTCAATATTTGACACCAATAGACTTTTCTTGTTAAAGAAAGCCCTTTTTGCATGTAATATCCTGCTTTTCACATCTTCTTTGCTTCGTCCATCTTTAGTAATTTTACTCCCCAAGTAGCAGAATTCATTCACTTCCTGTATTTTGTCATTTCCGAGTTTAATGTTCTTCATGTTGCTTATGGCATTCTTGCTGCATCTCATCACTTTTGTTTTGTTTTTATTAAATTTCAGTCCAAAATTATTTTCTAACAGTCCATTCATACCATTCAATAATTCACTTAGGTCTTCCTCATCTTCAGTTAGCAGAACAATATCATCAGCAAATCTCAGCATTTTTACTTTTTCTCCATGAATTTTTATTCCTGATTCAAACATTTCCTTTAATTCCTTCAGTGCTTCCTCAACATATAAATTAAGGAGACAGGCTACATCCCTGTCTCACTCCTTTCTTAATTCTTGCAACCCTTTCTGCACCTTCCACCTTTA
Organism: Ectobius pallidus; assembly: GCA_964059195.1. Taxonomy (NCBI): domain Eukaryota; kingdom Metazoa; phylum Arthropoda; class Insecta; order Blattodea; family Ectobiidae; genus Ectobius; species Ectobius pallidus. The sequence continues at coordinate 42,627,808 of CAXKWD010000002.1, read as the reverse complement.
TTGCAGCTGTCTGATTCTGATATAGGTTGTGAATGACTCTTCTGTAAGTAGTTTTGAAGCATGTGTTGTGAGACTTATTGTACGATAGTTTTCGCATTTTTCTGCTCCTGCTTTCTTGGGAATTGTGAAAATGATACTCTTCTGGAAGTCCTGAGGCATCTCGCCTTTATCATATATCTTGGAAATACTTCTGAACAAGCTTTCAGTTCCTGTTTGTCCTAAAGATTGAAGCAGTTCTGCTGGAATTTTGTCAATTCCCATTGCCTTTTCGAGTTTAAGTCTTTTAAAGCTCTATCAAAATCTGATCTTAATATTGGGTCACCTTTATCATCATCTTCCACATCTCTTTCTTCTTCCAGAGCGGTGTCCTGTAGATCCTCTCCTCTTTATAAACCTTCTATATATTCTTGCCATCGGTCAGCTCTTTCTTCGTTTGTTAAAATGAGTTCCCCTGTCGTGTTTCTGAGGTTCTTGCACTTCTTTCTCATTTCTCCAAAATTTTGTCGTATTTTTCTGTATGCTACATCAATATTGCCTGAGATCATTTTTTCTTATACTTCCTCACATCTCTGTTGCAGCCAATTTTATTTTTCCTTCTGGCATTTCCTATTTATTTCATTTCTTAGTTGTTTGTATTTTCGTATTCCTTCCTCTGTGCTATCATTTTTAAACTTCCTTCTTTCATCCATTAAATTAATAATATCTTCTGTCATCCATAGTTTTCTTCCAACTTTTTTCTTCCAACTTTTTTCATCACACCCAGTGTTTCTTCTGCAGCGTTAATTATTTCATTTTTTAAAACTGTCCATTCATATTCTGCTGAGTCTCCTTCTGTGTTTGTTTTTAATTTGTTTTCAATAATATCTTCAAATTTTGATTTTACATCCTCCTCTTTCAGTTTATCTATCTTCCATCTTTCAATAACTTTGTTTTTCTTAAGATTCTTCAGTTTCATCCTACAGTTCAGCATTACCAAATTGTGGTCTGAGTCAATATCCGCATGTTTAACATGTTTAACCCCTCTTATTTAAGCTAATGTAACAAAAAATACTTCCGCTCGTGGAGTGTGGTCTACATTCATCTTTGTGGAAACAGTTCAAAATTCTGTCAATGGATGACACATATATATCTGAGGTAATACACTGGCATGCTTAAAGCCTTCTTAGTTCGTCAAACCGGTCCACAAAAAGTACTCATGCGCTTCTTTCTTAGTGAATAAAATCAGCTCTAAGTTTTTTTTTATAATATTTTAAAATTATTTGTTGTTGTGAAATGAACTTAAGTAAGACTATTATAAAGCTAGTTCACTTCATTTGAAATAAGATAAATAATGTAAAATGGCTGGTGAAAAAGGAAGAATGTCTAGTGCAAGATATTAAAAAATTATGCCCATGTTAATGCAAGGATTAGAAACTAAATGTTAATGGACAACCTGTTAATGGACAAGATGACAACATTGCAGGGAAGATATACACTGAGCTTACACCAGTTAAGTTGCCGCAGCCAGGAAGTACTTCTGCAGTTAACTGCTTTGATGTTCTACGAAATATTTCAACTACCTTAGACGATCAATTTGACAATGTCAGCTATAAGATCGTAGCCTCAGCATTAGGGGAAACAACTCCAGCAACGTCAGCAGCAATTTAATCTGAAATCCAGTTTACAAAACTAGGGCATCCTAGGAAACGACGTAAATTCGACACATCACTCGAAGAACGATATTGATTACATTAATTAAGGTAAAACTATCCTACTTTGAGTGAAAGAAAAAGTAATAAAAACTAGTTTCCTATAAAAAATAGTTATACATATAATCCGAATAGGAAGGAATTATGCCTTAAGTACATCGACTTAAGGCAATTTTGCTTCCGTTTGAGAACTTAAGGTATTTTTCTTTCAAATGAAGTAAGCAAATGGTAAGGAAATATGCCTTAACTCCACATATTTCCATAACTATAACCCTTTTGAATGTTTTAAGGCTCTCATATAAATTTTACACTTTATCTTAACTCATTTATGATATTAAAATTTATAAAACACATTTTAAAAGTTGTGGCCTAGGTCAAAATGCAAAAAGGCGATTTACTCAACACTGTGACAGATGGAGTTAAGGTTTTCTGGCGTAGCAGAGCAGAACTGACTGACTTTTAGTTGTGATAATTTGACAACTGTAGCCGCAGGAGGACAGAGGAACCAATGCAGAAAGAACATTAAGTACAATGCCCATATATTAAAATCCCTGAGAAAATTATATAATTGTCCTCTGTAAATTAATCGAATTAAAATTGAGCCGGACGGTGTCAGATGTTCGGGTCAGTCACAGCAATGGCTGCTCTGATGCAGGTGAACAGGTCATGTAACATCTTTGGAAGAGGTGGTACAAAACCATGACCCCAGGTTGGCGAAATAACGGCTGAGGGAGGCTCCACTGCTATGTCTACGTGTAAAAGATGCAAAGCCAAATTGAATAGTGGCTTGAAGTATATAATCTGTGGGAGTGTTTTTCATAACAGCTGTGCAAAACGTGTAAGTACGTGAGCTGTAACTTTAATTGTGGCAACACTGTTGTACAAGCGAAACCAGACGGAGTTAATTGCTGTAACTTCTGTCACATGTTAATATGTGTCTGACCTACCTCACATTAAATGGACTCGTCCGTACGTCTCAAAGCACATGAGATTTGGAGAGAGAAAGTTAGTCTCCTCTGAGTTGCCGCTCTAAGCTGTTGTGTTGTGTTCTGTTTCGCCATGTTTACAAAGCAGGAACATCGAACTTGGCTGAAAATTCAATGTGCCCATGGCCGTACAGCACGACAATGTCATGAAGGTCTTGTGGAAGCATGTCAGGAGACTGCATTGTCATACAGGACTGTGGTGAGATGGATTAGAGCCTTCAATGAGGGGCGTGACCGCGTGAAACACATGGCTAGGCCAGGTCGTCCCAATATTAATGAAGAGGACGTGAAAACGGTTTCAGCACTTCTAGACACGGATCGACGACAGACGGTACGTGAGTTAGCCCTGGAGATGGGACTGTCGCATATGACTGTTTTTCGAATTCTAAAGAAACTCCTGGGAATGCGAAGAATTGCATTTCGGTGGGTTCCCTGGAATTTGATAGAGGCTCAGCTATGGCTACGATATGACTCTGCTCAAACTCACCTGCAGCGTTATGGTCATGATGGTGACGCCTTCTTACGGCACATTTGATGAAACCTGGGCCAGGTCATACGAGCCTCTACTAAAGCGCCAATCCAATGAGTGGCGTCATCAGGGGTCACCACGCAAAACAGTGGTGTGTCGTACCCCATGTCAAAGTGATGGTTATTCTTGCATACGACTGCGATGTTGTCATTCTAACACATGCCGTCCCGTAAAGACAGAATGCTAATGCGCAGTATTTCCGTCATTTTGTGGAGAATAACCTGAGACCAGCGCTGCGAAGGAAGCGCCCACATTTTTTGCAGAACCCTCCAATCATTTTTCAGGATAATGCTTGGGCGCACACAGCACACCCTGTAGCTGATCTGTACCGTCGCTGGGAGTGGGAAGTGCTTTTCATCCACCACATTCACTGGACTTAAGCCCCTGTGATTACGATTTAATCCCTAAGCTGAAGGAACCACTTTGTGACATTCGATTCCAGACTGTTCCCAAGGCAGTAGGGCGGTCCGTCAGAAACACCAACAGAACAGGGGCTGCTACAGGGATACTACGACTTCCACATCTGGCAAGAGTTGTAGACAATGCTGGGTACTACATTGAAGGACTGTAGAAGTTTCATATGTGTGGCACTTATATACTAGTAATAAATAAATAGTTGCCACAATTAAAGTTACAACCTATGTAGTATTAAACTTATAGACGACAATTCTGTGCAGTGCTGTGTAAACATGGAAGAAAATCCTCTACAACCTGAGAGTTCAGAAGTGGTTGCTAAGAATGAGGAAAACGACACGGAAATGTATGATTTACTACAGGACCTCTCCGACTCAGATAAAAAGCTGGATATAAGACTCGTGAAAGTCATCCTCAAGCAGAAAGACAAGGTCATTTTTGAGCTTCAAGAAAGAATTAGCTTACTGATGCGGCATGTTAATTTACTAACCGAGCAGCGGAATTCTAAAATAACTGAGGACGGAGAACCAACAAGAGTGTACAAACAGACCATAGAATCTTTGAGTGAATGTGAAACTGGTATGATTCAAGTTAGAGATAAGGTAATACAAGGCAATAACGTTCAGAGCAAGAAAGCGACAAACGTTGAGGATACAAAAACACAAGGAGCTAACCAATTAGTGAAAAATGTACTACACAACGCACAGAAAAGCCGTAATGCCACAGAAACGACTGATATCGCCGGCTCAACCAATCCTAGTTCATCGGAATCAACATGGACAAGAGACACTTGGAGTCAAGTGGTGCGCAGAAAAAGACGTGCTATCGTGGTAGGAAACAGCGATGGCGAAAGTGCAAAACCAAAACCAATTAGCCCATTTCATTCCCTGTGATTTAATTTCCCTTACTATATCTGGTGGCGAGTACAGATTATGAAGCTCGTCGTTATGCAGTTTCCTCCAGTCCCCATTTTCATCTCTCCCATAGGCCCAAATATTTTTCTAAGCACCCTGTTTTTGAACACACTCAGATTATGTTACAAACTGTATCTTACAATCAACATTGTAATTGAATGTAAATTAAGAATATAATAGATAGAATTATTATGAATTTTGAAGAGATTTTACACAAATTGTTAAAGCTTTTTTAAGCCTATATTGAAGTCTTTTAAATATTATTTGATAATGAATAAGCTAATCTATTAAGTGCATAGTTCTATAGGATTAGATGGAACAGCATTTTAGAAATAAAGCTCTTACAGGTTAAGCTAATCAGATTAGACTGTTTTTCAAACATAATGTAAATACGCCTTTTAACCCTGTTATGAACTATGTTTTTAATTATACAGGCAAATAGAATGGAAGATAGAGCTGATTATATTTCTAACGTATAGGCCTAATAATGGTGATGCTATAACTGGTCACAAGACAGCTGAATAGCAAATTAAGTAATCACAGTAGGCTAAAAGATATATTATGAGAATATCAAGATTAACACCATATAATATTATAAACGTTAATGGTAACATTCTTGGATTTCCTAGACTATATTGAGGGCATAAGGTGGAAAGATCAACTTACATAAATCAACTACTCTCACATTGAATAAAAATGAAGTTTATTAATAATACATGTTATGTAGTTCATAATATATATACATATATATATATATATATATATATGTATATATATACATATATATATATACATATATATATATTTAATACAGATAACTTCATACTTCAATAATAATATTTATTTTTTTATTTTTAACCCTGTTAATAGTTTTTAATAGATAAACTTGACATACATTTCATCTTGTTAGAACAAGGGATCGACTTGAACTTAATCTCTCCAAACAACTATTTGCAACTTCCCTGAAGCGAAGCATTTTGTTTGGAAATTTATGACAATGTTCAATAGGAACTCTACTATGTAGAACCTAATGAACAATAAAGATTATTATTATTATTATTATTATTATTATTATTATTATTATTATTATTATTATTATTATTGTTGTTGTTATTGTTATTGCTATTGTTATTCTTATTCTTATTCTTATTGAAATTATTATTGTTCTTCTTCTTCTTCTTCTTCTTCTTCTTATTATTATTATTATTATTATTATTACTACTACTACTACTACTACTAGCCTACTACTACTACTACTAAACATCTATTTTGGAATCGAAGCTAAGACAATTGTTTGAAATATTTTGAGACGTGATCATGGAAACGAATGTTGAAGATAAAACAAATACAAGCATTGTGAACACGTTGAAGTTTCTGTGACAATTCAACACTCAGATCACCATACACAATGTTGCAGTAGTCGAAATAAGGCATCACTAGGGTCTGTATTAGGGTTTGCTTTATTCTAGTAGGAAGGAAGTTTTTCAGTCATTTTAGAGCATGCATGATAGAGAAAGCCTTTTTTACATATATGCTATACTTGAGAATTCCAATTCATGTTTGAGTCAAGATAGATACCTAGATTTTTTACTGTTTCTGTGTACGGGATAGTAGTGTTATTCAAGTATACTGGTAGCAATGTTGATGGATGATATGAGTCTTTGCTGTCCTAATACAATGACTTGGGTTTTGCTGGGTTAAATTGTAAGCCATATTTGTGTCCAGTTATCGATTGATTGTAGATCTTCGTTAAGGGATGTTATGGAGTCATTAATTGCATTTGGGTGTGAGTGAATATAGATCTGAAGGTCATCTGCATAGAGGTGGTGTTGTGAGTGTCTTATGTGACTAGATATGTCATTTATGAATAAGGAGAATAAGAGAGGCCCTAATACAGCACTTTGACAAACGCCTGCCTTCACACATCGCCATGATGAAAGGTGCTTGTTATTGGTAACACATTGCTGGTGATCGTGAAGGTAGGATTCCATCCATGTGATTGCAGCGTCAGACACATACAGAGATTTCAACTTTGCAATTAGGATGTCAGTGTCGACTGTGTCAAATGCACGAGAAAAGTCAAGAAGGGATAATACAGTCACCTCATGTCTGTCCAAGGCCACACGAGTATCTACAGTGATTTTAAGGAGAGCAGTAGAGGTACTGTGATAAGTCCTAAAGCCAGACTGGAGTGGATCGAGTAAGTTGTAAGTATGTAAATAGTCAGCAAGATGTTTGTGTACAATACGTTCTAGTACTTTAGATAAAATAGGTAAAATACTAATAGGTCTGTAGTCTGTAGGAGTGCTTGGCCAATTTACTTTAGCGATAGGTTGAACGAGTGCATGTTTCCATTGTTGAGAAAATGTGGATGTGACAAGAGAAGCGTTAAATATGTGAGTTATGGTCTGAAGGATGATGTCTATGATACTGTTTAGCATTCTTATATTAATTTTGTGAATTGTTTTTATCCGTTGAAGTGCTTTCTTTACTTGTATGGGAGATATGTGAGAGAAATAGAATTTTTCATGATCTGGTGTAGGTAAGGTTGTCAGTTCTACAATAGCTTGTCGCTTAGTTGCATTATCTAAAGTTCTAGTAGGTACTGATGTATAATGTTTGTTCATTTCATTGAGAGATAAATTGTCAAAAGAGCAGTCAGTTTTTTGTTTACATAGTCCCATTGTGCGTAGGTTTTTCATACGTCACAAGTCGTCAAAGTAGGAGTGATAAGTTTGTGTCCATGTTGTATTTTAGCATTACGTATCATTTTTAGCATTACGTATCATTTTTACCATTACGTTTCATATTTAGCATTACATATATTCCTATTCCCAGAGAAGAAGTTTTAAACCAGGCCTACTGTTGTTCTACTATTCGTACGGGGGGGGGGGGGGTGAATTTTCATGAAACTGGGGGGGGGGGGGTTAGTCATGAAGTTGGGGCTAAGCAATGAAGTTTGGGGGGTGAGTCATGTTGGGGCTAAGCAATGAAGTTTGGGGGGTGGGCACCCCTGGTAAATGTGAAAGATTGATGTTATCTGTAATGTGTGACAAATTTTGTGAGATATGTCACCAAAAGGGAAGAGAAATCCTGAAAATGGACAATCTTTTCTGCCATGTGACAGACATTTTGCTGTTTTTAAGGAAGACGAAAGCACATGTTGATCTTCAGATAATCTTAATAATGAAAAGTGCAGATTGGTGTTATTATTCTTGTGGAATGATACTCTGTTTGTTTGCAAACAGGAAAAATACGAGGAAAAATAATTCCCTGTGATGTCACTGGAGCGGGCGGCCACGTGAGCCAGTTACCTGCATGCAGTGGTGGGATAAGAATATGCTTGTTTGGTCAGTTCTAGTGCAGTGTAATAACAATTCGCGGGTGCGCGGGCAAAGAGAGTTAAGTCCACCATCCTAAAATTTGAGATATGTCCATAGAGTTATAGATAAAAAAATTTCTCTACATTTGTGTTAAGTCCAGTAAGTCATATTCAAAATTGTACGGTAGTTATGGATGTGTGCCTCATGGGTTTATCCACCTCTAAAGCTACGTTGGGCTGGTCTAGTGTGTTAAATCACTCTAATTCTCAGTAACAAGAAAGTCGACTTAACTCTCTTTGCCCGCGCACCCCGTAATTTTTCTTAGTGTTTCTTTTCTTGTTTTATAGTCTTATTAATTCACTGCATAAATGCCACTATGTAGTGTGTTTGGTTGCAATATAAAAGGTGAATCCAAAGAATGTTAATCTAAGGACATACATTTTCATAAGTTTCCTAATCGAAGTAAATCAGCAAAGAGATATGGAAAATGGGTCGAATTTTGTAAGAGGAGAAACTTCAATTCTGGAGATCGTATATGTTCTTCACATGTGACCAAACTCAAATATTAAAAAGAAAATTAATGCCGAATGAAAATGTCCAAGGGTCATCTTTAATGCCAGGAACTGTTCCAACAGTCAGACCAACTGTGACTGATAGTATATCTGTATTAGATAGGCTTTTAGTAGACCTCCTTCGGAAAGTAAAAAGCGACAAATAGAAAGGTATGAGACAAAAACTCGTAAAGATATTGTTTCCGAACTGTTGGTAGACGATTCTAGCATTTCTACAGATGCCAGCAACAATGAAAGTTCTGATTGTTTAGCCATTAGAAATGATTATGTCAGTAGTCAATACAGAGAAAAACAGAATACTGTAGAAATACAGTGAGAGTTAGGTACTGAAATTGCTCGAAAATTTCTACAATTGGAACCAGAAATTGAAAACATTGTAGATAATGTTCCTTTTATGAACAAGAATCGTCCAATGACAGTGAAACAGATGATTTGCTTAGTGAAGAAGAGCATCTAGGAACAACGGACAACAATGATCCCAAATCCATGTACTTTATTGTTGCTTTCACTTGTTTACTCTGTCTTCTAAAATACTGTAATGTATGCAGAAATAAAGTTAATGGATGTCTCATTTATGTTAATGGCACAATGCTATGCATAAAAACAATTCTGTACCTCAGAGCCAAAGGAACGTAACTCCAAATTTCATATTTTTTTGTTTTTTTCATATTCTTAACTAACTTCTTGACCTCTATTGAACCAATTAATATTAAATCCATAATTTCATTAGAAACAAAGATATTGAGAGCCAAATAGTAGTAACTCCATTCCCCTTTATTGTTCATAATTTTGTTTTTCGCTCCTCCTGTAAAATTTAGTTTTTGGCAGTTACGCTCGTTTGGCTCTGAGGTACAGAATTTGTGAGTGTGGCAATGTATTTGTATAGCATTCATAAAAAATGACTAAGAAAAAACCGGAAGGTAATGTAATAATTACATGTGCATTATTACTGTCTGGAATATTGTTTGAACAGTTTCAGTCCTTCTGTAAAACAGTAAACGTAGTGATGTTTTAAGACCTTTTATGACAAAATCATACAAACAATAGCACCAATTATGAGAGAGAAAGACAGATGATAAACGTGTATGGTTAGCAGGAGACGGTCAGTATGACTACCCTGGGTTTTCAACAAAGTATTTGATTTATTTATTGATGGATTTAAATTCCGGCAAAATAATTGATTTTGAAATATTACAAAAGGGGATGGTGATAGGTGATTTGGAAAATGTAATATCAACATCTTTCTTTCTGACAGACACATAGGTGTCAGGCATCTATTAAAAACAAACTTCCCCAATATTAAACATGAGTTTGATGTTTGGCATATGTCGAAAAGCCTCTTGAAGAAATTAAAAATTCATGAAAAAAAATTTCTGAAAGAATGGCATAAACAATCATTTGTGGTGGTCTGCTCCGACTTGCAAAGGGGACAGCAATTATTTTGATTGAAAAATTTATTTCTATTTCGCATCACATACAGAATGAGCCTAAGTGGGTGGAAAATGGATATGGAAATTCTGTGAACACTACGTTCTCTCAAAGGAAGACCCAAAACAAAACAAAGAAAAAAAACAAAAAATGGATTAATGGATTTTCAAGTGAATATAAAATACTTGAAAAAATTATTTTAGACAAGACATTCTTAAAAGATTTGGCTCACATCAAACATTATATTCACACTGGCAGCTTGGAAAGTTACCATAGTCTCAGGCTCAGTTTCAGGCCCCGAAAAGAATAGGCTACATTTATCATCAGGGCCCAGATTCTGATGACCTAAAATTTTTTGAAAAATGACCTATAAAATTACCCTAAATCTTAAAGAAAATGACTTAATAATTATAAAAAATGACCTAAAACTGATATTTTATTTATAAAAAATTATTATTGTACACACAAAGTTTTAAACTAATTTGTACCACTGCCTTCTAGACTGTATTACTTGTGTATACACTCCCTGTCCTATACGGCTAATTTTGCGTACTCGGCAACATTACAGATGGCAGCACCTTTCACACCCAGATTGCTTCTTGTTTTTTGCTACGACATTGTTGTTTATGTAGTGCTGCCACCGCCGTCTCATAATATAGTAAAATTCTCTTGGGAAATATTCCCTAAACATGTTTTCAAAACATAAACTGAATGTTTAAACTTGTATTATTCTAGGTACCGGTACTTAATTGCTATGAATACAATTTTGTAAAATAATAATTATAAAATTTACTATCAATGCGTCTAATTAATTTGTATTTATTTTAATTATTGCTCCAAAATTCCATTTCAAGGTATGTGTCATATACTGGAATAATATTACGTTTTAAACAAATAACACAAGTATCTGTGTCTGTTTAATGCTTATTTTGACGCAGCAAACGCATAGAAGCAATGTACGGTAATGTATAGGCCACTGCCTTCTTGACTCTATTACTCGTGTATTCTCGAGACGGCAGTTGTATAGGTGGCGGTGATTGCTGCAATCTGGGTGTGAACTGTGTCGCCTCTACTGGAGAAATTAGGCAATTGAGATATACTCTGTACTCCATGTTAAAATAAAGCATAGGACAGGCATTGTAATTCTCGAGACGGCGGTGATTTGTACATAATTGTAAAAAATCTTATGTGAAAGTCACATAACTTCCTCTGCCCAAATAAAATTTAGCAGTATTCACATATCCTTGTACAGAACCGGAAGACACAATTTTATGCTAATTATCCTATAAATACCTCTTCTTTCAATGATGTGACTAAAAGAGTAGGGCATATAACAAACTAACTAAAAAAAAAAAAAGTGACTGCAGACGTTTATTGAACTTTCTGCTGTAAAGAATAATTTCCAAAATTTATCGAATATTTTCCTCAGATACTTCTTTACTCAATGCATGGCCAACAGTAGGCCTACATCTTTCTCACTTCACATTCTTATATACAATAAGAGGCCATGAAAGATGCGTATTCAGTTGTTCACCAAGCAAGACAAACTTAATACAAACAGTGGGTGAACAGTGGGTGGCTTGTAACTACCCTTCAGAGAATTTTTTCGAAAAAAGTTTCAAATAAAAGCTTTAGTTCTCAGTATAAGGAACATCAGTGCAAATTTTAAAGAAAATCGTTAAAGCCATTTTCGAAGAAATCGCGAAAAACTAAAATTTCATGTAAAGTCCCCTTAAAAATAAGAGAAACTTTTCACCAATCTTTGGCTCACATCTTCAGAAAGTACCTGACCCAAACACGAAATTTTGTTTTCATACGATTTTCCGTTTTGGGGCTAGCCTGTTCACAGGCATCCACACAGACAGACACGCACACACGCTGACACACAGACCCTCAAAACGTGTATTTATGTCAAAAACTCAACTTCGAATTTGGGGGTCAAAAACAATATTTCCTCTATCTATAGTACCTACGGTACGGGCAGAGGAAGTAAAACTGTAAATAACTGTAATGGTGTGAATGATCTTTTCTCATGGAAATTTATACTGGCACTGAGGCACTGGCGAGTCAAAATTTGGCATTTCCTTTTGCGGTCTGCGGATTATATTATTGTTATGCAGGGTAAACAGTAGTTTGCACTCTCAACTCCAAACAGGTGCCATTCAAACTAATAACAATAGTGATATAATATAAAATTTTGGCGTTCTTTCATTCTCATTTCCACCTGAGACACATCAACAGTTTTCCTTCTTTCATTAAATAATAACTCTTCAAAGACAGCACCACTGAGGACGATGATAGCTAGATGGAAAGAAAAAAGTTAATATACTGGAAAATAACAAAATAATTATGTAAAATTGAAATAAATGCCCTAAAAGTATAAAATTGCATAAAATGACAAAAAAGTGACCTAATAAAACTGCATTTCTATAATCTAGAGGCCATGATTAGGATTTACCTACAAGTTGGCAATGTCTAATCAGCATCAATAAAAAGATGACATGTCATTAGAATCCAGGCCCTGTTTATCATATAATGGTATCTACCTTAGGTCCATAATTGCAATTTTGGATCATAATTCTAATGTAAATAAAGAGAAAATTAGGGTTGAAACACAATATTCTAAACCCTCTGCATCCTGGGTTCTCAAGAATAAATATGAAGAATTAAAGATTGAATGGAAACTTGAAATAATAAATTACTGTTATCAGAATTTGTTCCTTCAGGCTCAAACGGGAAGGGGCGAATTTCATTTAAAGCCATAATAGACTTTCCAAACAGTTGAATGAGCAAAAACTGCTGTATGAGATCGCGATTGTATGTAACACACGCTGAGAGTTCAAGATCCGATGACGTCATGTGACAATGTTTATTTCCTCAGAACTCACGGAGTATTGCTTCAATAATGGTGGGATAAGGTTCATTGTGTTTTATTTTTGTTTCTCTACAACTAGCAGCACAGAATGAAAAATACAGTTTTGCGTTTCGAACCCCTTTAAGAAAAGAAATTAAAAAGATTGACACAGTGTATATGTCCAGAGTGTATGTTGGTTAACAGAAAATTACTAAAGGCTTATATATTCTAAGATACCTTAGCAGACTTGTTCCTTCAGCTACTGCTAAAATCATCTATTCTTCTCTTATTGAATCTCATATTAGCTATGGAATTGAACTGTGGGGTACCACATCTATTGAAAACTTTTCCAAAATTTTTGTCCTTCAGAAAAAAGCAATTAGACACATTGCAAAACTCATTTCTGAGATTCGTGCAGACAGGCCTTCATAGAACTGAAAATAATGACCTTAACTTGTTTGTTCATCTTCAAAATCATTATTCACACTAAGAAACACGAAACTGTGATTAAAAATTCAGACATACATAATTATTGCACAAGAAATAAGGACAATTTTGCAGTAACTTGCCATAGACTAAAATTATATGAAAAAAATACCTGGGTACCAAGGTGCCAAGCTATTGCAGCCCGAAAACATGTTGCCACAAGAACTAAAAGACCACGGTAACCAAAAATGCTTCAAAGCAATGATTGCTAAATATCTAACATCTAAAGCTTTCTACGCCATGAAAGAATTCACAGAAGACAATAAATGTTTTTGATTATTGTAGGCCTACATGTCATACTCAGTCTCATTTTCTTTTTTTCTTAGTATTATTATTATTATTATTATTATTATTATTATTATTATTATGATTTTTATTATGATTTTTATTGATACTTAGGTAGGCTCGGCTTACGCCGGTAACATATTGGGCAGACTCGGCCTAAGCAAGGAGTCCCCCTCTTAACTATAAGATTGCCAACATCTACAAATATTTACAACAACATTATGAATTACAGGACACATACAATAAATGTTTACATTTACACAAATTATGTCATTGTTTCTTCATCTACTTCTTTCGGGTTCTGTCCTTCAATATCACCAGAACTGAGGCTTGGATCTTCATGTTGTACAGTTTGATGTAGTATGAAAGTCGCTCCTAGAAACTTTCTGACAGTGTTGCATGTGCTGAGAAGAGTATTATTATTATTATTATTATTATTATTATTATTATTATTATTATTATTATTATTAATATTATTATTATTATTATTATTATTATTATTATTATTTTTATTTTTATTTTATTTTTGTTTTTGTTTTATTATTATTATTATTATTGTTATTGTTATTGTTATTGTTATTGTTATTATTATTATTATTATTATTATTATTATTATTATTATTATTATTATTATTGACTGATTGTATGAGGTAGGGTATGCATGTTATGATATGTAACTAATGGATGTACAGACATATAAGCATTCATGAGCCACAGATATTGTCTCTGTTGGACACTACATGAGAATATTATAGGAGAAAAATTCTTCCGGCACTGGGACTTGAACCCAGGACCTTTGGCTATTCGTGCCAATGCTCTACCAACTGAGCTAAGCCGGAGCTCAATTCACAGCGCCAGATGGAACTGCCGGACCATTAGGGCAATCAGTCATAGGAGAGGAGTTCCATCTGGCGCTGTGAATTGAGCTCCGGCTTAGCTCAGTTGGTAGAGCATTGGCGCGAATAGCCAAAGGTCCTGGGTTCAAGTCCCAGTGCCGGAGGAATTTTTCTCCTATAATATTCTAATGGATGTATGCTGTCATGGTAAAGTAGATTGGGTATGTGCTATATGTAAGATGTATTGTTTGTTAAATTATGTTATATTTTGTTCTGTTTTGAATGCTTCATATGTATGTATGTAACCCACATATTGACAATGTTCTGAAAAGTACCAACATTATGTAGAACTGCAATAAATCTTATTTTATTTTATTGCAAATAGCAAACCATTTTGAAATTCATAATTTGGAGTAAGATGATATTTTGAATTTCAATGCCTGGTGGCCTGACTTTTCAAAAAACTGCACAAACTTGAAGGAAATGAAAGACAAATACTCTCCCGAACTTCTTTCAATGAGTTTAAACATTTCAGTGACAGCTCACAGGTTGTTCAAACTCCATTTATCATAAATTCTTGACACTTCTTTGCGCAATGCCCCAAAAGAAATCATATGATGGAACAGATCTTTTTAAGATCTACACACTTAACTCTTTGTGGGACCTGATGCACTGACTCATGACTCTGCTACCGTTTAAGAGAATTCAGTCAGCAATAGGCAGTAAAGTAGTGGTTTTCAAGTTTTTGCCAGTTTTTCTTACCATATTCAATTTTATTGTTTACACATATAAAAAAAGTATTGTTATTTTTTCTGGGATGTTTTATTTATTTTAGGTTAATTTCTTACCAGAGTTTTGGTGTAAAAGGCTGTAGAAACCTTTGTACAAGGTTTTACTGTACAAAAAAAATTTTTCTCAAATTGCTCAAGAAATTTTTCAATTCTTATTTCAACATTGGTATGTTAAGTTAATGTTCTTCCTACTGTGAAGGGGGGGGGAATAACCAATTTAAGAATTTCTCCACAGGTGTCATATTTTGTCTAGTACTTTCCTCTGCCTCTGCAGCATCTTGGGAATGATCCTGAGGTATCCCACCTTCCAAAGTTCCAGGTGCATCTTCTATGATGCCATTGTCATTTTCTAAACTGTCACCTACTTCTAAGATAAGAGGTTCAGTAGCAGTATGAGCTTCAATGGTTTCATTATCAGTTACACCAAATTCCATCCTGTCTGCAACCAGCCCATTAAGACCCTGAGTACTTCCAGAAGTGTCAGCTTCATCCATCCTGTCATCATCCACACTATGAAGACCCTGAGTCTCTGAGTTACCAAAACCATGATTATCAGCTGATTCCATGCTGTCTTCATCCACACTATTTAGATCCTGACTCTCTGAGTTATCAAACCCATTATCTTGAGCAGAAATGATGATCTCACTGTCAGAATCAGAAGAATCACTAACGTGATCTCCTAAATTTTCTGCAATAGCCTCTGCATGCAAGACGTGTTCTCGTCCAAGAATTGTAGTGGTGTAAGAGTGAAACCTACAGATTATAAACCTTCTTCTTAGGCACTCAGTTAAAAGGCTTTTTACTCTTGTCCCGAATCTGAGATTGTGTGAGTTATCATTACCTTCAGTTCCATGACTGACTCTCAACAAATTTATCACACGCTCCAATGTTGCTTCTTCTCTACGGTCTTCCGTAAGGTGGGCTACAGCCCTTATCACCGACGACACATCCATCATTAAAATCAATTCATTTTAATTTCTAAAAACACAACCAGTATCTAAATTTGGTAGTGTTCCAAACAGCCTGCGTTTTCGTGGTAACCAGGAATTGAATTTTGAATTGTTGAGATTATTGGATTGAACAAAAGAATGGTAATTCCGTATAAAGAACTAATCGATTAGAAATTAATCGATTCTACTATAAAAGCTGTGATTCGATTCACGAAATGAAAGAAGGAATCGTCATTTCGCAGTATACTTTTATTTTAAAGTTGATTAAAGAAATTATAGGTAATAGCAATGGCCAGTGTAGTTCATTTTCGAGAGCTAGCTCTTTTGTTCCCGCACACTAGCTAGAGTCGTTCAAATAAATTCGTTAATTGTCGGCTGGCAACCAACTGCCTTGTAAATCCAAGTTATGGATCACCAGGAATCGCTTGCGATTCGATAGGGACTACTACTACTAAACAAATACTACGTTTTTCGTCTTCTGCTTTCATGAAAATGGCTGTTGACGTTAGTATAATAATTATAATAATTATAGAGTGTAATATATAGGAGAGTATAGCCATTGAGACCGGGTTTTTACCGTTAGGTTTCCAGTATTGGATTATCTGCACGTGACCGATTGCGTGAAAACAGAACATCGGCCAGCGCATGGAGATTCGTGTTTTGACAGCAGTTCCTAGCACCATTTTAGGTTAATTTTGTCCCTACTTCTTCACGATTTTACTTATATTTAGGACCTTCGAACAAATATATGGTGCTTATAAATAGAATCTATAGGTTTTAAAGGATAATATAACATCAAATTTGGTCGTTTTCCGTGCTTACACTCAACCAGAGACAGAAAAAAAGGAACAAACAAGTAAGTTTACACTAACATCCGCCGTTTTGTTAGGTTAGGTACGTTTATGTTAGTTAATATACTGAATAGCACGAGGTTTATTATGTCTCACATTGAATTCCTTCTGTGATGAAACCCTAAACCCCACCTTCCCAGGCGGGCCCCATTAGAGAGGAGCCTAGTGTGCAGCATAAAACTATTTTTTTCCGGTATGTTTGTACTTATTTTAATTGTAACGGAATATAGCCTATTTTCATATAACTTAGTAGTAGTAGTAGTCCTTCGAGTCTGGGTTTAGACTCCTGGTGATCCTTATTTGGATTTACTAGGCATTAATTAATACAGGAGTGGTTTGCCATTGCCTTCTCCCGTGCTTAGTGGACGTTTGTGCGTTCCCTGTTCCTGGTTCTCACTTCTGTCAATTTCCGCCATTCTTTCCTATCCTTTACAATGTGGGTAATGGCTTCCCAACTTAAATTGACGGTTTTCTTCACATCATCTATCCAGCGTGTTCGAGGTTTTCCTTGTTTCCTAGATCCTTCGACAAGTCCAATCATGATGTCGTGTTCCAATGATCCTTGATTTCTCATGACATGCCCAAAGTACTGAAGCTTCCTTCTAACTACCATGGCTTCCAGCGACCTTGTGGGTTTTATGTCTTCCAGGACCGACTTGTTCGTCCTTTTCTCTGTCCAAGAAATTCTCAGGAGTTTGCGCCACGTCCAGAGTTCGAATGCATCAATTCTTTTCCGGTCTCTTCTCAAAACAGTCCAACTCTCCGAACCATATGTAACGGTGGGGAACACCAACGTTTCAATTAGTTTGACTTTCAATGACACGCTAATATCCTTGTCTTTTATGATTTTGTCCAATTTAGTCACTGCTGTTCTTCCTATTGATATTCTTCTATTAATCTCTTTCTGACTGTAACCATCTTTCGTTATCAAGGATCCCAGAAAATTGTATTCGTTTTTTACTTCTATTTCAGTCCCGTCAATTTGAAATTTTCTTATCATTCCTGTGGTCATTATTTTGGTCTTGTTCAAATTGAGCATGAGTCCTGCCTTTTCACTTTCTTCTTTCAATTTCCTCAGCAGATCTTTCATTTCATCTTCATCCTCTGTGAGTATGGTCGTATCATCTGCGTATCTTAAATTTTTTATCATCCTTCCACCGATTCTGACTCCTTGACTTTCTTCAAATATGGCTCTTCTTATGATTTGCTCACTATACATATTGAAAAGGCATGGGGATAGTATACAACCTTGTCTTAAACCTTTGGAAATTCCAAACCATTGTGTATCTCCGTATGATGTTCGTACTCTTGCTTCTTGAAAGTTATATAAGCTCTTCAGCAGTGTGATTAGATGTTCTGGCACTCCCATGCTTCTCAAGGTGTCCCACATTCTACTATGCTCAATGCAGTCAAACGCTTTGCTATAATCAATAAAGCATAAAAATATTGTTTTCCCATATTCTGCTGCCCTCTCTAAGATCCATTTTACTTTTGCAATCTGATCTCTTGTTCCCTTGCCCCTTTTGAAGCCAGTTTGCTCTTCTGCTACTTCTCTTTCTATGTATATCGCCAGTCTATTTTGTATTATCCTCAGCAATACCTTGCTAGCATGCGGAATCAAAGCAATTGTTCTGTAGTTAGAGCATAAACTGAGATCCCCTTTCTTTGGGAGTGGTAGAAATATAGATCTTTTCCATTCCTGAGGCCATTCACAACTATTCCAAATCTGATTACAGAGAGCTGTCAACACTTTGATTGCTACTTCTCCTCCTTCTTTGATCAGTTCAATGGGTAACTCATCTACCCCAGTTGCTTTATTTACCGCTATGTGCTTTAAAGCTTCTTTTACCTCAGATTCCATCACCATTGGTTCCAGAGAGTAAGGCAGATCATTAAAATCCACTGCTTTTGTGGGATCTGTCTTGTACAATTCTTTAGTATATTCTTCCCATCTTTTTATTATCTCTTCTCTTTCAATCTGTTCTATCCCTTCTTTATTTTTCAGTGTTCCTGTACCTATGACTGGTTTTCCTGTTATTTCTCTTATTCCTTTGTATAAGTCTCTTGTTCTACCCTTCCTGTTTAGTTCTTCTAGGACACCACATTTTTCCTTTAGATACTTACTTTTATCTTTCCTTATTCTTCTTTGTATCTCACTGCTTAGTTTCCTAGTCTCAATCAAGTTCCCTTCTATTCATATAACTTAGCAAAACTGTAATTCCTGTTATTTCGATAGAAATGTTTGATAGTTTCATGCAGAGAACAGAAAACTGTATTTAACAAAGGGATAATCATGCACTGCCACAGGAAATATTTTTATAATTTGTGAAATATTATATTTGTTGGTGTTGCAAGGGTCTTTTGTTATTATGAAATATTATTTTGTTTTTCAAATCTGTTTAAAGATCGTGAAATATAATGTTTGGTACAAGGGTATTTTTTAATTGTTAAATATTTATTATAATTTGTGAAATTTTATTAATTGTTTTTTATAAACGTTTTTAAAAATTGTGAAATATTATGTACTAGCATGTGCACGCGGCTTCGCCCGCGATAATTATTTCAAAAATTAAGAGCATAATAGCTAAATCATTATATTTATTAACACTTAAATCACGTGAATTACATACCACGATTATATAGCGTCGCCTGGTAAAAGCGATATCAGATTCGAGTTCCTTGGCCCAGAAAATCCCTGTATAGTGAGTTTCGTCCAAATCGAACGATGTTTAACCATATTTAGGTCTATGTTGATTATCTCTCTTCCGTGTAGGTTGAAAATTTCATATGTCTACGGGCCTTGATAATTAATTGATAATTGATAATTAATCGTCCAGGATGGATCGATCTGGAGTTTAACTCGGAGATCTATTAAAAAAATATATTTTTTTTCTGTATATCATAACTGCAATTATAACTGATTAAAAAAACATACTGGCACTTTGTTATATCAGTTTACCTGATTTTATTACCGGTATGTTTAAAATTATCACAATTACATGCTATTAGGACCCAGGTTTCAAATATTGAAAATAAGTAATACTCATGCAATCAGAAATGAAATGAACTAATTTTAAAGGTAATTTTTCAGAATTTATACGTGGGCTGTAACTTTAATTGTGGCAACACTGTTGTACAAACGAAACCAGACGGAGTTAATTGTTGTAACTTCTGTCACATGTTAATATGTGTCTGACCTACCTCTCATTAAATGGACTCGTCCGTACGTCTCAAAGCACATGAGATTTGGAGTGAGAAAGTTAGTCTCCTCTGAGTTGCCGCTGTAAGCTGTTGTGTTGTGTTCTGTTTCGCCATGTTTACAAAGCAGAAACATCGAACTTGGCTGAAAATTCAGTGAGCCCATGGCCGTACAGCACGACAATGTCATGAAGGTCTTGTGGAAGCATGTCAGGAGACTGCATTGTCATACAGGACTGCGGCGAGATGGATTAGAGCCTTCAATGAGGGGCGTGACCGCGTGAAACACATGGCTAGGCCAGGTCGTCCCAGTATTAATGAAGAGGACGTGAAAACTGTTTCCGCACTTCTAGACACGGATCGATGACAGACGGTACGTGAGTTAGCCCTGGAGATGGGACTGTCGCATATGACTGTTTTTCGAATTCTAAAGAAACTCCTGGGAATGCGAAGAATTGCATTTCGGTGGGTTCCCTGGAATTTGATAGAGGCTCAGCTATGGCTACGATATGACTCTGCTCAAACTCACCTGCAGCGTTATGGTCATGATGGTGACGCCTTCTTACGGCACATTATTGCATTTGATGAAACCTGGGCCAGGTCATACGAGCCTCTACTTAAGCGCAATCCAATGAGTGGCGTCATCAGGAGTCACCATGCAAAACAGTGGTGTGTCGTACCCCATGTCAAAGTGATGGTTATTCTTGCATACGACTGCGATGTTGTCATTCTAACACATGCCATCCCGTAAAGACAGAATGCTAATGCGCAGTATTTCCGTCATTTTGTGGAGAATAACCTGAGTCCAGCGCTGCGAAGGAAGCGCCCACATTTTTTGCAGAACCCTCCAATCATTTTTCAGGATAATGCTCGGGCGCACACAGCACACCCTGTAGCTGATCTGTACCGTCGCTGGGAGTGGGAAGTGCTTTTCATCCACCACATTCACTGGACTTAAGCCCCTGTGATTACGATTTATTCCCTAAGCTGAAGGAACCACTTTGTGACATTCGATTCCAGACTGTTCCCAAGATTCTGCAGGCAGTAGGGCGGTCCGTCAGAAACACCAACAGAACAGGGGCTGCTACAGGGATACTACAACTTCCACATTGCTGGCAAGAGTTGTAGACAATGCTGGGTACTACATTGAAGGACTGTAGAAGTTTCATATGTGTGGCACTTATATACTAGTAATAAATAAATAGTTGCCACAATTAAAGTTACAACCTATGTATATAATATTCTTTGAAATAGGGCATTGGGCATTTTTCATTGTTTAAGTTGAATTTTGGGGGCATTTTATAGGGAAAAACAAGTGTTTTTGTCATTACTAGCTCCTTGTAATGCATTATGCTAAAAATAACGATAAAATTTAGTTTAAAGAAGAATATTGGATTGGTGTGTTTTATGCTACGTTAATATTGTTTGGACTGATTTAATTTCTATTGATGACTTTCGTGAGGGTGAGGCAAGAGCATTAGTCTGCTATAGCCTATTGTAACATACCATTCTGCATCTGTTTTTCTTAAGATGTGTGTCATTGTTACATCATTTTTATCAATTTTAAGGTAAACATGTCATCTTTGTCAGGTCATTTTAAAGTGTTTTTAGTTCATTAAAATCCGGGCCCTATAAGTATGTACTGTTTTTTTATCACAAGACAGTAGGATTGAACAAATTAAAGTTACAGTTACAGTATTCAAAGTGATGTTAAACAGACCTGAGAATAATACTACTGCCTATATGTTTTTATCTTCAATTGGCCTAATTCTTCTGGTGGCACTGTGGCCCTGGGGTCGACTCAGCCTCTAGCAGAAATGAGTTCCTGGGGGGTAAAGGCGGCCGGTGCGTAAGGCTGACAACCTTACCACCTTCAGTTCCAATTGTCTAAAAATGTGGGAGGCTCAACCTCCTGAAACCCTCTGGGCCTCCTTGGGCTGTAATAGAGAATACTTTACTTTGCTTTATATCTTTTTATCAGCCTGTGTGGAATAATCAGTTTGACTCTGGTTCTCTGTTCCAAAGTTTGTAAATTTTATCTCAGCTCAGGTTGATGTCATTTATGTGTGCATAAAAGTGACAATTGCGTAACTTTAGATTTACAGGCATTCTTTTAAAAATATAATTTATTTTCTTATAGTTTACAGTTTTTAATAACCAATTTGTAACTTTTTTATTTATTTATTTTTTTATTTTTATTTTTATTTTTTATTTTATTTTTTAAAGATGCTAGCTGAAGCTGTAAAGACAGCAAGTCAGATACCACAAGGTTACAAAGAGTTATTGCTGCAGCACTGTGAAGAGAGGGGCATTGTTTATGTTCCTATACCCAAGGAAAACAGATCTATCGTTTTTTTATGCATTCTAGTCTGCAAAGAGTTTTATAGCCAGCTTGAAATTTAAACCTAATAAAAATAATGTGGAATAAAAATTAATCATTAAACTTTTTCTTAATGTGTTACCCGTGTGGGGTTGCTGGTCCCCCATCGGGCGCCTCCCCAGGTGGTGGATAGGGGAAAGCCTCCTAGATATAGGTGGTACCGAGGAAATGAAATACTCGGGGCGAACCAAAACCAGCACAAGAACCAAGTGGATGAGACTTGTGAGCCCAGTAAGGCAGCTTATCTAAGGGAAGGTGACCCTAACAGAAAACCCTTGTCCTTCAGGTTGGGGGTTACTGTCTAGGCTGACACCCTATTCAGTGTAAAACTTCTCCTTGTTCACAAAGCTAGATATTTGCCTCGGAATCTGGATGGTCCTTCTGGTTATTGACACGGCTCTGTTAAATGGAAACTCATCTATGGGACATGGAATGTGCAGGGATTAAGCAAAAAGACTTTAGAAGTAATATCAGAAATGGAAAGAGCAAAGCTTGATTTGACTGTTCTCACAGAAACTAGGAAGAAGGGTACAGGTAGTAGCAGGGAAGGGAGCTAACTGCATTTCTACAGTGGTGTAAATAAGGATCAGAGAGCATGGCAGGGGTCTCCATAATGTTACACAAGAATCTTAAGAAGGCAGTTACCGATTTTAGACCTATAAATGAGAGAATTGCTTCCATTATACTAAAGATCTATGGAAGGGAGTATATGCATCTACATATTGCTCTAGTACACAGGAGCAGGATGATTTTGAAGAACTATTGAGAAATGTCTTAATGCAGGTCAATGATAGACAGGAGATATTAGTCCTGGGGAACTTGAATGCAAGGTTTGGAAGACAGAATCACTCAATTGTAATGGGACCACTAGTGAGGAATATTCCATGAAGATTTAGAATGGGTTTTTCCCCCACAAAGAGATCCGTAAATTTACATGTTTCAACCTACAAAAAATGTGAGATCTATTATTGATATATAGTCTATTATAATAATAGACTATGTTTTTACAAGACAAAGAACTTCATTACAAGTTGCAGATGTTCCCGTAAAAAGGGAGTTTTGAATCTAGATCTGACCACTACTTATGGCAGAATTACGGTTCCCCTGGAAGAACTGGGATCATCAACCAGAGGAGGTTCCCACGCTGCAAACAATTGCGGAGCTAGAATTTCAGGTCAACTTTTTACAGGATGTATCAATCCGGATATTGTACCGAAAGAGGCTGGAAGAGAAATTTAACAACACCAACCTATATTGATTACCTCTGGAAGAGAAATACAATAAAATGAAAAACTTGTTTCATGTAGCAGCAGATGAGACTTGAGGCCCTAAAACACACAATTAAAGGAACAACTGGTGGCAGGAAGATTTAAGAGAGAATCTCAAGAAGAGACACTACCATGATTGGTTAGCAAAGCAAGATCAGAGAAGTTGGGACGAATATGCTCAACAGAAAAAGAAGGTAAAAAGGAAGTAAACAAGTTGAAAAATGAGATGTGGGAAAGAAAATGCGCTGAAATCAACAGCTCATTAGGTTATGCTCGGTCATCAAATGCTTGGAAGACGCTCAAGACGGTAAGAAAAAATACAAACTATCAAGTACGAATCCTGCTATATCAATGGAAGACTGGGTTACCTATTATAAATCACTTCTGCAAGAAAGTTGGAGAGAATTCCTACCTCCAGACATGTATATATTAGATGACCTGGAGATAATTACAGTGGAAGAAGTTATAGATGCCCTGGTAAAGCTTGGTAATGGCAAGGGCCTGGAGGGATTAATGGTGAACTTCTGAAGTATGCTGGCCCGGCGACTTTGAGAGCTTTTACAAACCTACTCAATGAAATTCTGGCATTAAAGTCACTCCCGAAGGAAATGGAGTCGTATTTAACATTTATTTAAAAAAAAAAAAAAACAAGAAAGCATGTAAAAACTATTGCTAAATTAAAGTCATTCATACCTGTATGTGGATCATGCGATCGATAAATCGTGCATGGATAATATATTTATGCTAAGACAAATATCTGAAAAGCTGTATTCAAGAAACGAGGAGCTTATGGACTTGGAGAAGGCATATGATAGTATACCTTGGTCTCTTCTATGGATAGCCTTGGAAGAGGCAGGAGTATCGCCAAAGAACATGGATTTGATTAAATTACCTTACTCCGCAAACATATGCTATATAAAGCAAGGATGTCTACTCTCTCTGCCCTTTATTGTAAGTAAGGGTTTGAAGCAGGGATGCTCAACATCACCAAACATTTTTAAAGTCTATTTAGACATGACTCTAAAAAGATGGATGAGAAGCTGCCAAAAAATGGGAATCCCAATAGATAATAACTACATTCTTTCCCTTCTGTTTGCTGACAGCCAAGTAATATTAGCCCAAGATAAGGAAGATTCCGAGTTCCTAGTAAAGAGACTCCTTGCCAAGTATTCTCCTTGGGGATTAACAGCTAATCATAATAAATGTGAATACATGGTTGTGGGGAGAGAAGAAGATGGAGAGGACCTGGATATCGGTATTAGAAAGATAAAGAGAACATCAGAGATCAAATACTTCTGGTCTTGGATGGACTCTAGTGGAAGTAGTCACCTGGATATACGGTGGAGGAAAGCACAAGGAAGAGCTTGTACAAGGATGTTGTACCAGGTATTGTGGAGTCCAAGTATGAGACTTGAAATTAAGAAACTTTTATATCATACCTTATTTGAAAGCATCACCTTGTATGCCTCAGAAGCATGGGAAATGACCAAGGCACAAGAAAGGAGTATGCGGCAGAGCTAAATTTCTGGAGGAAATGTATCAGGAAGACCGTGATGGATCTTGTGAGAGTAGAGGACATCCGAATGGCTGTGAATCAAAACACCAGTGTTATGGATTGTATAGAAGACAGACGTTTGACTTGGTACGACCATGTGGAGAGGATGGAAGATCACAGGTTACCTAGTGTAACCTGTTACCTAGAGACCGACTCTTATGTGAGCTCGGTTCAGTTAGTTCCATTTCTAGTCACGGAGCATGCCACCATCCTGGTTCAAGTGTGAGTGCTTCCTACTAGGCAAGAGTTGCATTACACTAGAAAGATGTGCGGGTTGTGGGCAGATTCCTGTGAGTCTCATAGACTTTCATTGCTTGGGCCTGTGTTTGGTGGAGAAGCCTAGCGGTGGCTTCTGGTGGAGCGTCTTAGCGTCTCATGCCAAACAAAGCTAGATTCATTCCAGCTATGGGGTCTGCAGATGCGGAACCCAAGTCAGGCCTAATGCCTGCCGGGCGGTGAATTAAGCATAGAAATCCAGGTTTCGTGCTACCAGTGATGTGCACACATGTTGGTGGGCAGTTCTTTAGACTTGCCTCTTAATTTCAATATCTAATATTATTTTTTAAGGTTTTTATCAAACATCTATTTATTGTACTTTCTTTATGTACATTTTATTTTTTTCTGACTTGAAGTAAAGGCATTTGAATCAACATCTCATTTCAAATTAGTTCTATTCCAGGGATAATTCATTTTATTAATTGTAATTATCATTTCAATCAAAACTTGTAAACTCCCAATTAAAATCTTTATTGATTGATTGATTGATTTATTTATTTATTAGTTCTGAAGACCATACAAGGTATAGGAACACGTCAACAACTAAAACTAGGATAGTAAGTTCTATGAATTTGGAACATTAAAATTTGATGGAGCTTACATCTAGATTAACAAATTCCTCAATATTATAAATAGGTCTGTCCACCATCCAATCACGAAGGCACCTCTTATATTTATCCACGCTCACAGTGTGAGCTGTCCTAGGCAGTCTATTAAACAGAGATATTCCTAAAGCCCTAAAGGACTGCTGTGTTAGGTTTAGTCTATTGAATTGTTGGTGGATCAGGTGGTTGTTTCTAGTATTGTAAGAATGTACTTCATTATTTATAGATAGGCAGTTTAGCTTACTTTTGGCATACACTAGGCATTCACAGATGTACATGTTGATTACAGTCAAGATTTTCTCTCTTACAAAGAGAGGTTTACAAAGTTCAAGAACGTTTGAAGATGTAATGATCCGTAGCACTTTTTTTTGTAGAAGTAAGACTCTACCAACACTGTGGGCATTGCCCCAGAACAAGATTCCATATTGCATGACACTATGAAATTGTGCAAAGTAGACAGTTTTTAGGTAATATGGAGGTAAACAGGTCCTTAAGTGTCTTATTAAGTACACAATTTTAGATAATTTCTTACACAGAAAATTTATGTGGGCTTCCCAATTCAACTTAGGGTCTATGTGTATACCCAACAGCTTAACAGCAAAGTCATCTTCACGAGCAAACTCCCGTTTAAGTGTAAATTGTATTGTTTGGGTTTTCTCAACATTTAGGAGAAGCTGATTAGCACTGTACCAAGCTGTGGCATCTTCAAAGACTTTACTCATAAGTAAGTAAAGATTTTCAAGTGAGAGATCCCGTGCAAAGAAAGTAACATCATCGGCAAACTTTAGTGTATTTGATGCGACATTAGCATTCAAATCGTTGATCATAATTAAAAACAGGAACGGGCCCAGTACCGATCCCTGAGGAACCCCATATTCTATCACACTCAAGGAAGAGACCTCATCGTTATGGAATACCTTTAATTGTCGCTGAGTAAGGAATGAGTCTAGAAATTTCAGTTCATTAGCAGTAATCCCATAGTACATAAGTTTTTTTACAAGGATCTCTCGGTCGACACAGTCAAAGGCCTTGCTTACATCACAGAGTATAGCAGATGTTGTCTCACCCTTCTCAAAGCCATCAATAATGGAAGAAACAAGGCCTTCAACTGCATCGGTCGTAGACAGTCTAGGCCTAAATTATTGGACTCAAAGAATAAACTTATTTGGCCCTTAAAAATTGCCTCGAAAATCTTCGAGAAAATGGGGACCATAGATATCGGCCTGTAACTTGCAGTCTCATTTCTGTTACCTTTCTTGTAAATGGGTATAAGTTTGGCTAGCTTCAGACACTGTGGGAAGATACCTTCCATTACACACGCATTGATACACATTGTTAAAGGTATCAATATAGCAAATATAACTTTCCTGATCAGGTAATTGGAGATATGGTAGATATCTTTAGTTTTACTCGGCTTCATTTTTTTCACAGCATTCAACACAGTTACACTACTAACTTCACTCCAGTGAAATTGAACCTCACCACGGTGCTGATTCTGCACACACCTTGCTGCATTTAAGTGAGAGGAAGGGATTTTTTGACGGATGTCGTGGACAAATGTTGAGAAATACTCCTTGAAGGTTTCTGCACGCGGCGTTTCACTTACAGTCACTGCTGGTTCTGTTGTATTTTTTATTAGCTGCCATGCTGCCTTATTGGGGTTAGCTGTTCCTTCAATGAATCTACTGTTGGCCTCAAGTCTGGCCTCGGTCAAGGCCTTTTTGTAGTCACTTCTTAGTCGTAAGTAGAGCTCCTGGACTCCAGGATTGTTTGAGTTTGCAGCTATATTATGGGCTGCCATTGGGCGATCCTTCAGTTGTCTTAATTCTGGTGAATACCAGTTCCCTGCAGCCGGGATTGTCTTAGAAGACTTGTTAAATTTGCTTTTTTTCATTGGAAAGAAAACTTCCATCCAAGATGTGAAAGCCGAAAAAAAGGCATTGAACATCTCTTCAGCGTTGGCATTATATTTGTTCAGGATCTCAACCCAGTCCATGCTCTCCAAAGTTTCTATGAATTCTTCAATTTTTGCATCAGTAAAGGACCTTACCAATGGTGCTTTGAGACTGGCAGTTATCTCGGTTATTAGGCCTATATTGTTATTTGGTATTATAACTGTTGCGTGGATTAGTTTATGGTCTGAGAACATTATATCCAAGACCTCAGTCTCAATTGAGTCCGGAGGTAGGTTGCTAAATACATTATCTATGCACGCAGTGCCCCGTGTAGGGTCCTTCACCCGCAAGTAGCAGCCCAGAGACCTCAGTGTATCAATAAGGCGTATAGTATTAGTTCCAGCTCCATTAGCTTCGATGTTCAGATCCGCACACCCTATTACTTTATAGTTATATTTAGTGACATGAACTAGGGCAGCTTCTAGGTTATTTAAGAAGAGTTCTAGGCTAGAATCCGGTGTTCTATAAATAGATAAAATAACCATCTTTATACTGTGTATTTTTATACCACATATTTCGAAGTGTTTCTCAACACAAAAACTGGAGAGATTAATTTTCTCCCACTGAACACCAACTGAGTTGGCAACAAAAAGACACACACCCCCATGTCCCATGTTTACACGACAAAAATAGCTGCCCAAAGTGTAGCTATCAAGTTTGTATACTAATATAATTTTATTCTACCAACAAAGTACGAATGAATTTTGCATGTGTAAATATAATTTTATTCTGTATCAATTTCTAGTCATCAATCAAAATATCAAGTATAAATTGTAAATTAATGAAATTTCTTTTGGAACAAAGATGTTCACTTTAAACATTGTAAATTTTATGTATTCGAAATTTTCTGCAGTTTTTTTATTAGAAAAAAAAAAAGAACATCCATGCTGCATATTAAACCAATACAGAAAGGACTTATGTTTAACTTTAATTTGTATTGTAGTGTCTCTCCTGGGAACCCATTTATCTTTTGGGCGGGTCCATTTTAAGGTTAGGTTAGCATTTCCGAGGGAGGTAACCTTGACACTTCCTTCCACATTCCCATAGGGAGGGTGCACTAGGAAGATGCTCCACTGGACCCCTAGAGAGAGAAGAAAACGTGGACGTCCCCGTATAAGTTGGATGGAGTTAGATCAACAATGGCATCCAGAGGTTTGGAGAATGAGGGTTGGCAGGACAGGAACTATTGGCGTGAAGATATCTAGCTGCAGGCAACCCTGAGGGGAAATACCTGGTACTGAACTTGATACGTTATATGCTTTTGTTGGTGAATCAAAACTGTTTATTTAACTATTTCACCAAGCCGAAAAGGTCTAAATCCTGGTATTTGATTACTGTATGTCTTAAAAATTCAAGCAGAATTTCATTAAAAGTATTAATTTAAAAAATCCAGTTGTTTTGTAGGTATTAGCATGTTTTATATTTTCTATACCTTCAGTTTTTTTAATAAATAATAATAGGTTATGACTTTTGTGCTGTAGGAAAAAGAACACCTTTTCCTCCTTTCTGACTTCTTTTAGTACCTGTTCCCTTATTTTTTTATAATTAAAATTGCCCCTAAAAATCATAACCATGGTCATTAATATTCCACTTGGATTCTTGCACCAAATGCTATGAAAAGTCATTACACTATATGCTTCATAATAAATGTTGTGCTTACGAATTTCAAAAGCACATGGAGCACACTCATAGTCACTACCAAGCAGGGTTGTTATGAAAAAAGCCGGCCTGATTTTAACCGGTTTTATCCACTTGGAAAAAGCCAGGCAATTTTATCCGGATAAAATCAAATTGAATAAAAATAATGGAAGTATCTTTCATGTTTTTATTTCCAAACATCATAAATTTAAGTTACAAGCTCAGAAATGGTAGTAGGCCTACTTAGGACTACTGAGTGCAAATGCAGAGCTAGAAGTTTTATCCACTTGAAAAAAAGCCAGGCCGGATAAAATCAAATTGAATAAAAATAATTGAAGTTTCTTACATGCTTTTATTTCCAAACATCACAAATTTAAAAGTTTCAAGCTCAGAACCTGTAGTAGGCCTACTTAGGCCTACTAGGTGCAAATGCAGAGCTACCAGTCTTATCCACTTGAAAAATGCCAGGCATTTTATCCGGCTAAAATAAAATTGAATAAAAACAATTGAAGTTCCTTTCATGTTTAAATTTCCAAAGATCACAAATTTAAAAGTTACAAGCTCAGAACCTGTAGTAGGCCTCAGTTTTATCCACTTGAAAAAAGCCAGACATTTTATCCGGCTAAAATCAAATTGAATAAAAATAATTGAAGTTCCTTTCTTGTTTTTATTTCCAAACATCACAAATTTAAAAGTTACAAGCTCAGAACCTATAGTAGGCCTACTTAGGCCTACTGAGTGCAAATGCAGAGCTACCAGTCTTATCCACTTGAAAAATGCCAGGCATTTTATCTGGATAAAATCAAATTGAGTAAAAATAATTGAAGTTTCTTTCATGTTCTTATTTCCAAACATCACAAATTTAAAAGATACAAGCTCAGAAACCTAAAATTGTATTTAGTGTAATTTAATACAGTGAGTCTCATGCAAGAGTTGGCCAATGACACGGGTTTCTGCGTCGCGGCGGGCACAGCAAATAAAGCCGCGATCGGTGTAATGATTCAGGTTCTCACATTTACAGTTAAAATTACAATGAAAATAACCACGTACCTCATCACAAGAGATGTTAAAAATGTTCTGCTCTTGCATCCACACAATACTGGCACCATTTTAGGAAATTTTCTTTTACATGCATTAAGTTCAGCTTCCGAAATAGAGTTAATTTTTCTCATTGAAGTTTCCCCATAAATAATAGTCACTGCTGTTAGAAGAACTTAAAAACAATATCACAAGAGAAATTAACTCTGTCTCGGAAGCTGAAATTATGCGTGTGAAAGAAAATTTCCTGAAAAGGTGCCAGTATTGTGTGGATGCAAGAGAAGAACATTTCCAGCAGCTCTTGTGATGAGGTATGTGGTTATTTTCATTGTAATTTTAACTGTAAATATGAGAACCTGAATCATTACACCAATTGCGGCTTTATTTGCGTAGATATTTCACCCGATCGCCTGGGAGTTGGAGCTGTGCCCGCCGCTTCACAGAATCCCACGTCATTGGCCAACTCTTGCATGGGACTCACTGTACCACTTCACTGTGTAATTCCCAGCAATAGTTAATTACCGTATTTACTCCAATATAATGCACCCTCGAATTTAATGCGCACCCTGATTTGAAACTTAAAATCATAAAAAAAGAGTTTGTTAGCGAATGTAATGCGCATCAATAGGATATTTTATTTGGAATTTTGTCTTAGTATTTATAGAATAATGAACCAACACATAAACATTTACCGTTAACTGCCAGTTGTCATACCGTGGAACCAACTTTTGAATACCTGTGTCGTACAAGTCCACTGCCAGGGATTTGAACCACTGTGTGACAAACGTTTCCTCCTCTCTGTCATTCTCTGTCATTCCCTGTCACTTCTTGAGGTGTAGGAAAAGATGGAAATCACTTGGAGCGAGGTCCGGGTTTCAGGGTGGATGCTTAAACACCTCCCAGCAAGTCCCTTGCAGAAGTTCGGCTGGGAGTTATAGCTAGTATTATAATAATATAACCATCACACTTAGAATATGGATATCACAAGAGACCGATCTTAGCCAACAGAATTGTATGTAACCTCCCGCAAGTGTTGAATAATTCTGTAGTTGATGAAAGGATTTATTTTTGTTTTGAGGAAATACTGAACGACGAAGGACAAGGAAGCCCGTCCTCCATCAAGCCTTCCGTGTGGAGGTGTTGTATCACTTCCGTGTGTGAATTCTTCGTCCTTTCCGCATCTGTGCACTCTTATTGTTTACATACAAAATGCTCTTTCAGTGCTTTATAAGTAATTCGTTTTATTGAGAAGCATTCACCTTCCCTATTTCTACAATTAAGAGAAACAGTTTGTTAATGAATGCGACCAAGCCTGAAGGTAATGTATTGTCTTCGTTTATTTATAAAATTTAACTTTACATAATGAAAATGTTACCGAACTATTATGTAATTTTATCTTCATTTTGAAAGGCTCAGGGAAAGAACACAAATACATTTTTTCATTTGTCGGTTTCCTAATTACGTTGGCAGAATTGAGACATAGTATGGTAAATATTAACCCACGGGAAGTCTTTCCTTGTTTCTCTCTACATTTTTTAACTTTTTTTTATCTTCAAATAATATATTACATTATTATCATTATTACATATTTAATACAAGTAAAAACAACTAAAACCAAATATTCCCCTACATGAGCAACGCTCGTGTATAGGGGATATAGTAGATTAATATAAATATAATTACAAATTACTGCACAGTATACTATACACGAAAAAGTTTTAAATTGATGAGTACATGTAAATAAAAAATAATTTTTTAGCATTAACCAGTGGTTAAAAATAGCATTTATTATGTCATATTATACATATGAGTTAAAGAAAAAATGAATTTCAGAGATATTTAAGAATAGTACATTATACAACACACTTAAGATGATATTTATTAAAATATGAGTATGTCGATGAAACGAGCTTAATGAGTTTAATATTATTTTTCATACGAGTGTCTTAATTACCATTAGGCCTATAGGCAAGTTGCATTATGCAACTTATGTTCGAAATGTTTAAGTTTTGAGTTTTAATTATTATTTATTATTTTTATTATATAATAACTATTGATTACAGAAAAAATTCAAACATTCGCAGGGGCCCGCATGGAGCTACGAGCTTATTCAGTACACATTAAAAGAAAGAGAGAAACAATTAAAATAGAATAAAAAATAAACACATACACGCTAACCCTATTCCTTATAATGTAAACATATATTCAATTTTTTAAAATAACTGACACCATGCCATCTCCAAGGAGATCCTTTAACAGACCAAAGATTTGGAAATCTAATGGTGACAGAGAGAAGGGGGTTGCTGAGAGCAGGTGTTTTGCTTCAACATGATAACGCCCGTCCTCATGCTGCTCGTGCAACCAAAACACTCCCCAAAAAAAAACACCAAAAAGAACTTTTTGTTTGGTGTCTCAGAGGTCTTACCGGATTTTGGCTATACTTAGTGTGCTTATTCCAAATTTGTAAACAGTTTTTTCTCTACCAGCTGCACTTTTATATAGATTTTATTCGTGAACTCTTAGTCTAGCGAAACAAAATCTTGCTTGATAATACAGCTAGTGAAGGTTCTTACCTTTCTTTGGACACGTAGGACGAAAACTGTAAGAAGTACAGGAAAACTAAAAGCTGGATTATTTTTGGCCCTCAGATTGACAGCTCATAAGTCATAAACGACCGTACAATGTGTGATAATATCAATTTTTTGACAGACCCCATTTTATATCGTTAGTGTAATGTTAATGTAATGTTAGTTTATTGCTTTTTTCTTCACTGTTTTTTATGTATATCAAACGTAAAATGGGATAATGTGCATAATGGCAATGGCAATCTCACAAACTAAAGCTGATAGGGCAAAACTAATGGCACATTTGGCATCAGCGACCTAAATATACCCAAGAACAAGTATAAATTCTAAGGCACCAAAATGGCTGTTGGTCTGTGTATTAACGTCACGAAATTAAAAAATGGTCTTTCTAATTGTAAATCATTTAAATGAATTGCAATATCTGCCATGAATACTAAATCTTCAAGCCAATTACTATCGTCATATAGCTTATCGGGTGATTCATTTCTAAGTCAACTAATTTCTTCTCGAAGGCCAAAAGCGTTCTAAAAATTGATGACAAGAAAGCCAGAGAACATCTTAATAGAATGGAAATCCCTCAAATTTACTATCGAAGTAGAAAACTGATGTCGATTCAGTCTTCTGGAACGAATAAAATTCACGGTTTTTTTAAACGAATTTCAAAATATGCTACACATTTATTGTTTTGATCATACCGCTTCCTGGTGAACAATGAATTGCATAGGCACTGCACCATACAGGCCTACTGGTATTTTATGACAGAAAATAAGATTTTAGCAAATTTTACTTTGCATTAATTTTTTGGCGTACTTATTTACACATTTACCTAAAACTTTAGGGGACAACGTTTCGTCACTAAGGGGATGTGAATGACGTCCCGGCTATCCAGCCAGTATTTTCATACTTATAGGGCCGCTAGAAAAAGAGGCGCCGACTTGATTTTTTTGGGGGTGGGGAGAATTGAATCTTTAGTAGATATACATAGGCCTTATATGATAAAAACTTAAATGTAGGGGGACAGAAAGTTCCTGTGCTAACTACATCCAACCATCCCTAGCAAATCCTACTTCCCTTATATTCTATTCTAGCACTGTCCTCCCACCTATGTCTAGGTCTTCCAAGTGGTCTCATCTCTTCGAGTCACCGGTCATTATTTTAAATATAGGCCTATGTCTTTCCTTCCACAAGCGCGCAACATGTCCAGCCCATTTCATCCTCCGTGATTTAATTACCCTTACTATATTCGGTGAAGTTTTAGTTCCAGTTTTCATCTCACTTAGTGCCAAATATTTTCCTAAACACCCTATTTTGGAACATATTACTCAGATTACGTTCTTCCCCTAGAGTAAGGGACCATGTCTCATTATCCATATACTACAACCAGCAGGTCAAAATTTTATAATTTTATAAATTTATAAAATTTTATTTTTAGATCTTTAGATGTTTTATCAGAAGACTAGAAGATAAAGTATCTAAAATACAAGCAGAGAAAGGGAACATGCATTTATAGGAATGCCCACTGAAGGGAAAAAGAAATTTAATAAATCCCAAACGGTGAAGCTAAAAATAGTTTCAGAACAATCTGTTCTATACATTACTAGGAGATTTTCTTCCTTTCTAAAAGGTGTACCAGAGAAATGTAATAAAATGTAATAAATAGCGAAATGAAATAAAAATGGATTCAAGAGGAGTCTTATATCAGTATAATAGATTAATACCCAAGAATTAACCTTTAAATATCTTATGTAAAGTGAAAGAAAAATTAAAATGGAGATACAAACAAAAATAGAAATGAGAGGAAAGTTCGAGGAACTCATCAGTGCTTATCAGCTCCCAGGTTCAGGTCAAGGTAATTCTCTGCATTATTCACATGTAAAGCAGAGCTCGTGCCAAACAACGCCTACATCTTCTTATCTTTGAAACAACCTTGTTCCACATGTAAGTGAGGTTAGGATTCCACATCAGCTGATCACGCGGAGGACATTGATCCGTTTAGATTGACAACACCCGATGCTCACTTGTTTTATAAGCAAAGAGTATCGGCCGATTCCGAGATTCGCGAAGGACGAGATGGAAACAATGACAACGCGGTGTACCGGAACACCGGATACGGACACTACGTGATTCTTTTTTATTTCTTATTCTTCTTTAAGTACCCCCTGATGGACTCAGCCGCTCGGAAAAGGTCGTAGCAAAGAGTAATTACTACTTCACACTTATATGCTCACAAGAGAAGCTCCCTGTTTCTCGAAAATTAATATTTTTGAAGTAAAACTTCTTTAGTGGCGGTAGAGGGTAAATCTGGAAAATCAGTCACACTAAAACCGTCACGAAATCAGTCACAATCAGTCACGAAATCAGTCACACTCTTACTTGTTTCGGTGCGGACTGCACAGAAAATAATCAACTCAATGATTAGGAATAATCAAAGGAAATTTTTCAGACCTTACTTCTTCAATGGCAATAGACAATTCCTAAGCAATCTAAAGGTATATTATCTATTTTATGGAACCCGGAGGCTCATTACCGCGCAAATTCAACATTAAAAATCCAAAATTAAAAAATGCAAATTTCCAAAATTTAAAAAAACAAAATTAAAAATTATAACATCCAAAAATCCAAAATTTAATAGATAATAAAATAAAAAATTAAAAAAATTAAAAATTAACAATTCAAAGATCGAAAATTTAAAAAATCCAAAATTAAAAATTCAAAGATCCAAAATTAAAAAGTCCAAAATCCAAAATTAAAAAAAGTAAAAAAACCCAATATTAAAAAGTCCAAAAATGCAAAATTGAAAAAATCCAATAATCAAAAACTGAAAAAATAAAAAAATAAAATAAAGTTTTACTTCTGTCGCGTGGCGTTCCACGCACTCTTTTTTTTATTAAAAGAGTTGATGCTAAAGAAATGTTAACTGCAACTAGTTATTAACTTCTACTACATTGTAGACCATATTAATTTCATTGTATAATGTTTTCCTTTGAAGAACGCTTCTTGTGTGAGCACTACAGTAGATTAAAGGTGTGATTATCTCTCAGCGCATCTTTCTGCTGTATTAAACGAGCAGACCTCTATGCGGACGTCCGGAGGAGTTGTGATATAAAACTAAAGAATTACCCCCACGGGCTACCAGTTTGCGAGATGCAAGTCAGTAGGGTGAATTGTGATTCAAGACAGTGATCGTGTTCTACTCAACTATCAACAGAAGTGAGTTTAAGTGGAAGATTTTATGGTAATTGTGTATAACACATAGCGTAATCGTGGGAAGATATTCAGGACGCTTTAGTCATGTTAAGTATAACAGATTTACAATTTACAATTTATTGTTCCAAATTACACGAAAAATAT
Source organism: Ectobius pallidus (assembly GCA_964059195.1). Classification (NCBI taxonomy): domain Eukaryota; kingdom Metazoa; phylum Arthropoda; class Insecta; order Blattodea; family Ectobiidae; genus Ectobius; species Ectobius pallidus. Next base: position 42,591,052 of record CAXKWD010000002.1, on the reverse strand, counting down.
ACATAAAAAGTTGATACACCACCCGAAGAAGCAGAGCTTGTGTTCGGGGGTGGTTCAGTTCAATATATTAGAAAAAACTTATACTAAATAATTACTTAAAACAATACATAATTTGGAGAAGTATGACAGAATATTATGTATAAAAGGTTAGAACATGTTCTATTTACAATACAAAGGTACGAGGTAATACAATAATAATACGTAACAATTTATTTGTTCAAATTTTAGTAAAAAACAAAGAAATTAAGTTCTATCCAAATTTTAAAGTTTAATATGAAAAATGTTATAACAGCAATAGTAGAAAACAGAAGTAATAATTATATACATTTTCTAAGTTTAGACCTATTTAGATCAGGATGGTTGGTAATAAATTAATTGAATAGTCTTGGGCCAAAACTTGAACAGTGCTTAGCTCCAGCAGTTGAAACATTTTTCGGTTCAAGTAATAAATTAAATTGATTCCTTCGCGTTGATAACTTGATAACCCAAGTATTATCATGCTATTAGTCGCAGCTTTTGTCTTTCACCCTTTCATGATAATTATTTCTCTCTATAAATTAATAGTAATAATAATATTAATAATAATAAATTATTGTCGTTAAGCTCGTTAGCAATAATCAACGTCGTGAAAATACGGTTTGAAAAATGTTGAAGTCATTGGTTTAATGGTTGGTAGTAGGGGAACAATAACAGAGTTATTTCTTAATGTTTCTAAACGCTTCTCATTGGTGCAAGATCTATATATATTGAAGTGACGTTATTATCGCTTAAGGGATCCATCCAGAAACCACGTATACAATTATAAAAATTAAAAGTTAGGCCTACCTAGTTTCCTTTCTTAAATCTGATTGCTTTACTGGATTGTTTTAAATTTCCTTTTATCTTTAATGATTTAACTGAAAGTTAACGTAATTTTTGCATAAATGTATATTTTGTTCATGTATTCTTTGTCTGTAAGGCAATCTGCGTTGTGCAGAAAGATTTTATAAATAAAAATATAATTACATATGAAAAATTGATGGAGCTTGAGATTTCATTTTTTTCTGTCGTGTGGATAGGTGCATAGTTAACGGCCACTTTTTTCCATGTCTGTCCATCAGAAAGACAGCTAGGAGCACTTCTGCTATGACTGGCAGTGGCACAATATCATAATCGTTTAAACTGAATACCAGTCAAGAAGCGAAACAATAGAAATAAAGTGCACACGAATGATTCATTCCATTAGCCTCCTGGTACAGATATACATTTTAAACACGTGATATGACCTATATGGGGTTAAAGCATGCAAAATATAATAAATTACAATATGACCAATAATAATAATAATAATAATAATAATAATAATAATAACACTCATAGTAATGATATTAATAACAAAGCAAATCTTAATTGAAAAAAATGAAAAATATTAAGATACTGTACTGCGTAAGTCCACAAAAATATGCCTACATATAATAGATTTAATAAAAGTGGGCCTAAGTTATATGTTATGTTCACTTATTTGAATTTGCACTCTTTTATGATTTATTTTCTTTACCTAGGAATCTATTGAAAGTCGGAATGATTTATTCAGAAAATATGTGTGGTGCTATAAGAAGAACATTATACTGGTAGGCCTATATGAAAAATTCGGTAAGATCCCTAAATCTATATAACTTGGAGGTTGTACACTCATTTTTGAACGGTACATACAGGTTTTTCTCGTCAACGTAAAATCCTCAATAATACATATCTAACATGTGTATATGAGAAATTTCGTGCAACATATTTTTCACCTTTTATTTGGTATTCGTGTAACATATTTTTCATCGTTTATTTGGTATTTTAAAAGCACAGTTTTTTATAGCTTTTTTAAATATTGAAGGATATTTTATTGCTCAATGTTCAAATATATTTTATGTATTTATGTTATGTTTAAACATTGTAAATATGACAACATACATATTTATAGAATATTATGTCTAGTGTTCTGCATTCAATTTGAGAGTTAGTATCGACTGAAACAATTATCTTCACATGAAATAAGCTTGTACTTCTCTAGGCGTACCTCTATTTCACATTTTCAATAAAAAGATTATTAATTTTTTAAAATATGACTTTATCTGCCCAAATAAAAGTTTCCCTCTTAGAACAATAGATGCCTATTTAGCAAGACATTTTATTCATGCAAATAGGTTGTAGAAATGAAGAGAATGTCGTTACCACATCGTATAGCATCCCCGAAGGATAAATAACTCAAAATCTGTTTAATGCACTCACGTAACTTTCTTTCTTTTGAGCATGGCCAATAAGTTACATCCTTCTCACTTCACATTGAATATATTCATACATACAATAAGAGGCCGTGTTGTAAAGAGTGTGTAGACTATTAAGTTATTTCAACCTCTTGGAAAACTTTATTGTTCACCTGCAAGACTGAGTTTCTGCAAACAGTGGGTGGTTAATAACTACCGTTCAGAGAATTTTTCAAAAAATTTAGCCCTTAGTATAAGCACCCCATAAAAAAAATTAAACAAAATCGTTAGAGCCGTTTTCGAGAAAATCGCAAAAACATAATTTCATTAATGTAAAGTCTCCTTAAAAATAAGAGAAATCGTATCCAATCTTCGAGTCACATCCCCAAAGGGTACCTAACGCAAATACAAAATTTTGCTTTCATACGATTTTTCGTTCAGGAGATAGGCAGTTCACGGACATACATACACACACACACACACACACACACACATACACACAAATGTTTCTGGAAATAGTTTTTTCTGATCCATTGGATTTCAAAGCGTGTATTTATGTTAAAAATTCAACTTCGAATTGTGGGGTCGAACACGGTACTTCCTCTATTTACAGTACCTATGGTATGGGCAGAGGAAGTGAAAAAAGCTAACTCCTTTAGGAAATCACCAATAAAACTGATTCATTTGCCAATAGGCTACAGTAGGTCTATGTTATAACTACATCAAACTTAGCCTACTAATATAAACGGTGATGAGTAATAAACGGTTATGACATAAATTAACCACTTAATCAGCAAAGTAACATACAGAAACAGTCTGGGAAGATGTTGTAGAGGGAAACGGACTGCCCGGATATTAGAGATACGTATTCTCGGAATTTTTCTGAATGAAACTGAAAACCATGGAAAGATCAACCAGGTTGGCCGGTCTCAAAGTTCGAAACCTACATTTCCAGATGCGAGCTTCATATGCTAGCTACTGAACCATATCGCTCAGAGCTGAAAAGTCGTATTGATATTTTTTCTTTGTCATTACTCTAAATATTTTATTTAAATTTCTTACATTAAGCTAACCCACAGATTTTACTACTTCCCCGGCCTTAACTCTGCCAGGCAAAATAAAACATTATTATTATTATTATTATTATTATTATTATTATTATTATTATTATTATTATTATTACACGTACCATAGGTGCTATTGGTACCGTAAGCACATAGGTAGAGGAAGTATTCAGTTTGACCCCGAAATCCCAGGTCGAGTTTTTAACATAAATACGAGAACTATTCGCTTTGAGGTAGGCCTACTCTGAATCCAAAATTGATATTTTCTGAAGAACTGTATTTGTGGGTGTATGTGTCTGTGTGTCTGTGAATTGCCTAGCCTGAGCATGAAAAAGTGTATCAGATTTTATATTTGTCTTATGTTTCTTTCGGGAAGTGATATTATTCGCACACTTTATCCTGAGCTAAACACTCCATAATGCTGAAAACCGTCCATATAAAGAAGGCCTCGCTCGAAAAAATGAAGATCGCGACCCGTTCCCAGTATTGCCATACCCAAAAACTTCCCGTTGCGGCATTCTTGAGCTACCGTCAATTTTTTTTATTTATTTACATCATATTATTCTGAAAATGACAGAATAAATCCAGGGATATTAGAAGAACAGTACTGGTGTTGTGGAAATGGTCGATATAAGTGACAACGAAGTTAAAAATAAAGATTCTTTAAACCAAGAAGTATCGGAAATCAGCGAAACAATAAACCAAATAAATGAAATGGAAGGAAAAGCAATTTAATGTGTTTTAAGCTGAATCTGTCGTTGGAGAAAAGAACAAGTCAAGTTTTATTATTTCGTTGTATTAAATGTGTTGTATTAATTACCTACAAACTTTCGCGAAAGGTATTTAGTTAAATTACATCAATTCAGGCGGGGGTACGCCGTAGCGTAGTGGTTGAGGCGCTGCGCTACAAACCGGAAGGTCGCGGGTTCGATTCCCGATGAGGTCGTTGAGGTTTTTCAATTGGCCTAATCCTTCTGGTGGCACTATGGCCCTGGGGTCGACTCAGCCTCTAACAGAAATGAGTACCAGGAGCAATCCTGGGGGTAAAGGCGGCCGGTGCGTAAGGCTGACAACCTTACCACCTTCACGTGCCGAATGTCCAAAATCTGGGAGCCTCAACCTCCTGGAACCCTCTGGGCCTCCATGGCCTGTATAGGGATCACTTTACCTTTACATCAATTCAGGCATGTGAAAGTGCGTATTCAAGTAGGCCTACATGTACAATGCTACGGCTTTTAAACCGATTTTCTATATTCTGAAGACAGGGGGAGAAATTGTCTAAATAAATATATTACTTTATTCATTTCTCCAGTGATATATTCTACTATAATATCTGAATCAATATAAAATCTTTAGTTTGGTAGCGAGAGTTGAAAGGGCTACAAATTACAGTTAGTTCCATTGTGTACCAGCATAAAACTACACACGTTATATTTTCTGGTAATTGGCAACCCTTCAGAAACAACGTCAATTTCAACTCTTCAACGCCTTCTGCAATAGTCAGTCTCTTATACTGCTTGCAATATCAGCTCCCCTCACCCCAGCATTTTTTCGGCTCAAGATAAAGTGTGAGCATAATATGAAGAATGACGACGAATTCTCTTTTAATTCTACTTGACGTGAAGAAGATTTAAATTTTCGCGATTTTCTCAAAAACAGCAATTAAGATTTTGTTTAAATTTTACACGTTTGGGGTTTATACAGAGAGCTGAAACTTTTATTTGAAATATTTTCCCGCAAAAATTCCATGAAGGGTTAGTTCCAAGCCAGCCATCGTTCATAGAAATTCAATCTTACCTATTCAACAATAAATCTTAGCATCAACCTGAAATAACACTAAGAACTCCTATAAATAAAGTGAGAAAAGTGTAGGCACAATACCAAACCCAATCAAAGTTATTGTACACCTTCTAAACATTTTTAGAACTTTTGTCTGAAACAATTTTTGATCCGATAATGGTGTTGACGTAATGCATTGTGTTATTTGATAGTGGTTATTATATGGTGTTTGAAAAATTGTAGGTTTTTCCAAGTTCTGAAACAATGAATTATATGTATAACATGAAATCCTAAAACTCGCCATCAGAATACTCTGAAATACCATAAAATATTATAGACATACTAATATTGTCAATAGCATCTCGAGCTCCTTCCAAACCCGTGGGTGAATGATGAATGATAAAAATAACTGTTTTCTACTAGCCCTACTAAACCGCCTTCAATAATATTTTTCTCTTTCCTTAGGGATAGTTTTTTGAAGGCTGTTAATATTTAAAAGTGAATCGGAGACATGCGTTTTTATGTAATTACAGACTTTTAGAAATCACAGAGGTGACACATCAATAATTATTTGTTGTTAATTCAAATTAATAAAATTATTGTAAGTCTTCCTTCTTCATGTTGGTTGTGTGTCTTATCTACAATAGGCCGTGCACAAACATTTCTTTTTTGTTTTGTACGTGTAGGCCTAGATGTCTTTAAAATTGGTCTTACTTGCTAAAGTTCGCTAAAGTCGTCATGGCCATCTATAAACAAAATCCAGAGATGTTGCTGGCAGCAGCTCCAATTCTATGTTTCTGGCTTGGATTGAAATTTCCTCGGGATTATCTATCTATCTTATATTAATAAAAGGAAGTGTCTGTCCTCCGTCTGTCTGTCCTCCGTCTGTCTGTCCTCCGTCTGTCTGTCCGCGATGCCCAGCGAAATCTACTCAACACAGAGATCTGAAATTTTATAAGTAGGCGGACTAAAGGGTCGGAATGTGCACCTCGAAGCCGGAATTTTAATTTTCGCCTCCGTTCGTGAGTTATGAGTGAAAAAATGGCAGAAAACGTGCATTTTTTTTGCGTTTTAGAAGCATCAGTTTCAGTAATAAATTTCAATATCAAATCACTTACAGATGGCTTTGGCTATTTTTGTCAACATACCTCATAGCCTACCTTGAAAATAAAAGCAACGCGATCGCTTGATTTTGTTAGTCCATCCTAGACGATTCATTTGTTTAGAGTGTCAAGGCCCACAGACATATGACATTTTCAACCTACACGGAAGAAGGATAATCAACCCTAAATATGGTCAAACATTGATCGATTTGAACGAAACTCACTATACAGGGGTTTTCTGGGCCAAGGAACTCGAATCTGAGGTCGCTTTTACCAGGGGACGCTACCTAATCGTGGAATGCACTCCACGTGATTTAGGTGTTAATAATTATAATTTGAAATAATTATCGCGGGGGAAGCCGCGGGCACATGCGGGCACATGCTGTTTGTCTGTCTGTCCACGATGCCCATCGAAATCTACTGAACGCAAAGATCTGAAAATTTAAAGATAGATGGACTGAAAGGTGGGCGAATGCACCTCGAAGCCGAATTTTTAATTTTAGCTTTCGTTCGCGAGTTATGAGTGAAAAACTGGCAGAAAACGTGATTTTAGCGCTGTCGAAGCATCAGATTTCAGTAATACATTTCAATGTCAAATCAATTGCAGTTGGCTTTGGCTATTTTTGTCATACCGTGGAAATAAAAGCATCGCGATCGCTTGAATGTTGTAAGCCCACGCTGGTCGATTCATTTGTTTAGAATGTCAAGGCCCGTAGACATATGAAATTTTCAACCTACACGGAAGAGGGATAATCAACATAGACCTAAATATGGTTATACATCGTTCGATTTGGACGAAACTCACTATACAGGGATTTTCTGGGCCAAGGAACTCGAATCTGAGATAGCTTTTACCAGGCAACGATATCTAATCGTGGTATGTGATTCACGTGATTTAGGTGTTAATAAAATAATGATTTAACTATTATGCTCTTAATTTTTAATTCTTGAAATAATTATCGCGGGCGATCGCTTGATTTTGTAAGTCCATCCTGGACGATTCATTTGTTTAGAATATCAAGGCCCGAAGACATATGAAATTTTCAACCTGCACGGAAGAGGGATAATCAATATAGGCCTAAATATGGTCAAACATTGTTCGATTTGGACGAAACTCACTGTACAGGGGTTTTCTGGGCCAAGGAACTCGAATCTGAGGTCGCTTTTACCAGGCGACGCTATCTAATCGTGGTATGTAGTCCACGTGATTTAGGTGTTAATAAATATAATAATTCAACTATTATGCTCTTAATTTTTAATTTTTGAAATAATTATCGCGGGCGAAGCCGCGGGCACATACTAGTCACTAATATTTTTACAAGCTTTTCTTAAATACTGGTTACTATGCAATATTGTTTACAGACAAGCGACTCATATATTATTCATCTGTACCGCAATTCGTATTGGTAGGCTACTGTACATTGTTGTTCTGTGATTCTGGCGGCTGTGAGAATGTGACGTCAACAAATGGCTATTGATTATACGGTATTTTATTTCATTTCATTAATTTAGATAGCTTTTTACTAAAAAATAAATAAATAAATTCAGTACGTACGCAAAAGCTTTAGGGACTCATCCAGTATTTCGCAATACTAGATTTATCCGCTAAAGCGTTATTTTGCGTACTTGATACATAAATAGCTATTATTGTGAAATAAATAATTTTATGTGTATTGTTTAGTTTTATTGCCTATAATTTACTTTACCATATCTATTACGTGATCAATGACAAGAATAAATCAACAACATTCAAATTATGGCTTACAAATAAGATATAATCCTATCTCCGTTTATTTTACTACTTAATGCCCCTCTTCGATCCTAGTATAATTTACTGAAAACAAACAACGGGTAGCTCCATTGTATAGAACAGCGGTTCCCGACCGGTGGGTCGCGGAAGGGTTACAGGTGGGTCGCGACTCGACCCTAAAACTATCAGAAACCATCGAATAAACCATCAGAAAAGATAAGAAAAATCGAAAAAAATCAAATTGTGTTTTGATTGCTTTTCTTGGTTCTTTGTGTACTTTTATAGGCTAATTGTAGTTTTTATCTTCACATAGGAACACTTGTTAGTGAGTATGAAACCACTTTTTGCATATATTGCAAACATATATCTATTGTTAAATAAATGTTTTCCTACAACGTGCTTATATTTTGTCAACCATTTTCAAATCAGAACACAAATTGTTTATGAATAATCAATCTGTATCTTCAAAAAAAGCATATATAAGATTATATATATTTGCAATATTTGATGGTAAATAATACATACATAAGGAAGGGATACGATACAAATAAGGTTTTTTACTCCACCATGGACCGATGGACCGTGGAGGTATTCCGATAAGGAAAGGTGGGTCGCCAGCTGAAAAAGGTTGGGAACCACTGGTATAGAACATTACATCATATATTTATTGCAGAGAAGGAGGAAGGTCATTAACAAAGTACACGCACGTTTAATGTTTTGTTCCTCATGTGTAAGCACTACCGCGTTGCCCCAGACGGATTTTATGGAACCAGAACTAAAAAGTAAAGTATTCCCTATTACAGGCCATGAAGGCCCAGAGGGTTCCAGGAGGTTGAGGCTCCCAGATTTTTAGACATCGGCACATGAAGGTGGTAAGGTTGTCAGCCTTACGCACCGGCCGCCTTTACCCCCAGGATTGCTCCTGGTACTCATTTCTGTTAGAGGCTGAGTCGACCCCAGGGCCATAGTGCCACCAGAAGGATTAGGCCAATTGAAAAATCTCAACGACCTCATCGGGAATCGAACCCGCGACCTTCCGGTTTGTAGCGCAGCGCCTCAACCACTACGCTACGGCGTACCCCCATGGAACCAGAACTACCGTGTAATAATAATAATAATAATAATAATAATAATAATAATAATAATAATAATAATAATAATAATAATAATAATAATAATAATGCATTATTATGTTGTAAATCATGCGAGGCTCAAGAAATCTATGAAGGCGCGTAACAATATTTTTTTATATCAAACAGGCATTTACTGATATAAGGGATGGGAGACATATTAGAACTATGAATCCTCATCATTTTCTCTGTTTTATTTACCAGGTTTTATTGAAATGCGGGAAATGTTCCCAAAGCAATAAAATAAAAATTATGAATTTTATTTACAGGTATTTTATTTACGTTCTTGAAGGAATTAAGGATTTCAAAATTGTAATTTTTGAGAATACTATAGGCCTAAACAGTTTCTACAAGCGAAGAAATATTTAATTTATTTTATTTTTTGATTGTACCACACTAAAGTAATGAATTACCTCAATATAATATAGATAGTTGAATCTTGGTATTATTCTTTAAGTGTAGCCTAGTTATTGCCTGCTAGGACGGTCTTAGAAATTCCATTTAAATTATGATCCAAAAAAGGCACAATCACGTTATTACAATATCTTTTAACGTTTTATATATCACATGTTTTCAATGATTTAAAATGTTATTATACCTTTTTTGCACTCCTTAGCTAGTAAGTGTTACTTACGAAAGTTGTTTACATGGAACGTAAGTTGACATTCCCACACAATCGTGTTGCTAAGGGCGTTGCGTTGAGGTTAAATTACTTACGGTCCAAGCGCCACGTCATAATTCATTACGATACACTTCATAATACAAGCCTTTATGGACACGGCCCCCAGGACAAATATTCGGTTCCCATAACAACAAACACAAGCGAATCACTTTCTGAAATAAACATCTATTTTCAAGAATGTATTTCCATAATATTTTCAGGTAATATCACAATTAATATAATTAAATTGATATAAATAATCATCGTGCAAAAAATAGCATGCAACACACGGGCCGTAAAGGCATTTACGGGTCTCGAAAACTTAAAAACCCGAGGCGCCTCGGGTTTTCAATCTGTTTCCTCGACCCGTAAACGTGCCTTACGGCACTTGTATCGCAATATACTATTTAAGCATCGTATTTTAAATGAAATTTCTAACAGCGTCCTAGCAGGTTAGCCTACACACAAATAATAAAACCTAGGTTCAACTAGGTATAGATACAGTCAAACCTCTGTATAACGAAGATCGATATAACGATAAACCAGCATATATATATCAATATTTTTGTTTGGTTCCGGCGAATTTCCTATCTTAATAATGTTAAATGTAAGTCGCTATAATGATTAAGATATTTTAGAAATACCCTTTTATAACGATATTTGGAGGTTGAATTGTTACTGCAAAACCAGTAACTTAGCCCTTTGGATGATAGCTGGTATCAGATCAGTATCCTTCCCAGTCAACAATATTGTTTCCTGGGTGCCTTATATCTGTTAAATTTCTTGGAAATTCCAGAAATGACATAAATAACATGAAATAACATGAGCAATTAAAACACCATAAGGAGCAACTGTTTTAGTTTCTCCTTATCTATGTGGGAAATTTACTTGTCTTTTCTTCCTTCTTCCCACTATCTACGAGATTGAATTTCTGACAAATGGCTAGGCTCAAAGCGTGCCATGATCCGTGATGTTAAACCAGTCTCTGAACAGTAATTTTTCAGTGTGCGGGTGTAGCTATGGTTTCAATTCAACGGAAATCAGTAACTTGAGTAACAAAATTAGCTGTATTTTTTTTAAGGATAAGGATTTGTGATTAATTATTTTCCACTTTTTCGCATGTCCGTTCCACGAATTATCCTATAGATTAGGCAGTTTTCTGCATGCAATCTCTCTAAAGTGTGGTAAATTACAACCCTCCAATATAACAGTGACCCTCATATCTACTCTTATACAATTCAACGGCCCTAAATAGCGTGCTTGCTCGCCCGCTTCGTGAGACATCGGGTATACTCGGCGATGTTCGTATCTCTCAGTCTAAACTTTCATGACGACTACAAGATTAGGAAAACCGTTTCTTTATTATATAAGGCCTAAGTGAAATGAACTCAATGAACAAATATTCTAATTTTATTTTTACTTACAATTTTCATAGCTCTGAACCACAAACATTTTTAATAATCTACCAGTGTAAATTTCTTAAAAATCCTGGAGTCAATGAATAGTGGCGGGCGAAGCCGGGGGCACCAGCAGTAAAATATTGATGATTTAACTCTTGAAATATCGCTGATAATAATAATCCAAATCAATCACTCCTTCTCTTGAAAAATTATATGATTTCTTAAAATTACACTGAATTTATCAAATAAAATTCACATCTCATTCATCTGTCAACAAACAGTTGAAAAACGCCATTATCCACCGCCGTCTCGAGAATTACGCACGAGAATTAGCCTATACAGTTTAGAAGGCAGTGGATCACAGTTATCTTTGGAACTACATAATCGAATCTGAGATCGTTTACCCAGGTGGCAATTTCTAATCGTGGAATGTACTCTAAAGCCGGAGTTTTAGCTGTTTCATTAATTATTATTAATGGTTTAGTTTAAGAATGATTCGCGTGCAAGTGTTAATAAATATAATGCTTTAATAATTATTATACTATTAATTTCTAATTTTTCAGTTAATTATCGTGGGCGAAGCCGCGGGCACATCCTAGTAAAAATACAATCTGCTAGGGCCCACAAATATCGTGGGTTTCACTGTATATTACATTGAGGTAATTCATGACTATGGTATGGCACATTTGAAAAATAAAAAATATAATAGGCCAAAATCTACTTTTTAGAACTGCTATATTAATAGAGCCCGGATTTATAAGCGAAATAATACAGTAAAATATGTAAGCAAATCAGTAAGAAAATATAGGAAACTAGCTTAAAAGGCCCGGCCTCGCCCGGGTTTTGTATTTTGTAATTGGAAATTGACTTATGAAGGACTTTCGATTTTCAAATTATGGGTCCTTATATAGGTATTTAGAATTTGAAATGAAGAAGAACGACTTATCACATTTAAACTATTCGCTCAGAAAACGATTGATATAGCTTTTCATGGCTCATAGAGGATGTAAAAGTTTGCATCCCATCGCTTTTACACACCAAACCTGGTAGAAGTTGAAATAAGAAGAAAAAATTCCGAGAACATAAAATTGCATTGCTTGGTGCGGATTATTTATTTCTCACTCTCATGTTACCATACAACCGTTTCGGGGGTGAAATTAAAAAGTAATTTAATATCACTTTCATACTTCCCTCCCCAAAAACCTGCGATATAATAATATACACATTACCATACCTCGTACGGTATTCTGTATGTCCAGAGTACAGAAAGTTATGTGACTGCATCATTTTGTGATTTATTTTCGTGGATTTCATCTTCAATATTTATTTACAGCAATGAATTATATTGACAGCTTCTCTAATTTGTTAAAGTCTCGTTTCATTTATTTCCAAACCTACCTGAGACCATTGCCAACAATACATTGTTGTCATGTGAACTGAAATTTGGATTTGAAATTCTGTGTAAAAAGGGACTAAGAATTCTCAAAAAATTTATTTTTGGCATTTAAAATCAATTTATTTTTAAATCCTTTCTTAGTGAGCACTTACGTTATGAAACGAAGGTACTGTCAAAATTCCAAGTCTTTGCCTATTAGAGGTAGGCTCTAATTTGATTTTCTGTCAGTCAGTCAGGACAAAGCCTTTTATACAGGGTGTTAATGAATAACACCGAAATATTTTACCTGTGTCTAGAGGGGACATAGACAAGCAACTTTTATTAGGAGATATTTGCTCTATGGATTCAATTCTTCCTGTTAAAACATAAAATCTCCCAAGAATATGCACGCCACTGACTTCTAATACTTGAAATGATGGGGAACAAAGGAACAGTGAATATTGTGTAGTGGTCGGGAAAATTGTAAAAAATGACGATCGATATCTTACAACTCTGAGGGAAAAAAAAGACAAACGAAATATTTTTGTTAGGTCTGGAATTACGAATAAAAACATAATGCAGTGGCGGGCAATCATGTGATTAGTCAGTAAATTTTGCAGATTATGAAAATTCTAAATTATGGTATAGCTGTTGATGAATTATTAAGAATCAGGTTTTTATCGATCGCTAAGAAGGCATGAAGTCAATTTAATGAAAATTTTAACCTTATTTCGCTCAATTATTGAGTTATGAGCACCAAATTTTAAGGACTTTAATGCCCTGTAGCATACACATTTTACGTCATAGAGCAAAAATGTCCTAATAAAAGTTGCTTGTCTATGTCCCCTCTATACACAGGTAAAATATTTCGGTGTTATTCATTAACACCCTGTATAGAGAGAGATAAGCACCAAAACAAGCAAATACAAATTACACTAAAATCTAATAAACGATTAGTTTCTTAGAAATCGTATCTTATTCACGGCTATTATAGTAAATGTAAGGAAGATCATCCGCATGTTTTTTGTGTGAAGCTCCTGCGTCTGTTAGTGAAGAACAGTGCAGAGCAAAATAAAACTCATTATTTTATTGTTGGTCTATTTGGAACTTCATATTATGACTGAGTTTTTACTTACAACAGAATTTATTTTCGTCGCACACGGTCAGATAATTATTCCAACTTGCCTTATTTTTGGAATGCCTGATGTAGGCATAAAACATTAGTATAATGCATAAAGTTCTTATAATTATGAGGCTAGTCCTGATTGGGATGATTGAGGGAAAATAAATAAACTGAAATGATCTATTCTTACAAGGAAAGTATCACAGTCATCATTCACAAAAATACTTTAAAAATCGATAACAGAACTAGGCCTAAAATTTAAAAAAATAATTCGATAAATCAGCTACCTATTTCTGCCAAAATGTCTCACAGTAGAGCTGTGAATGAAAGGAAAATGACAGTGCCATGTAACTTAGGCATTCCACATTATTTTTAAGGCGTTGCAGTGTAAATTTTTTGTACATGGTCTTATTATGAATGTTTTTCTAAACCAAAAATTTGAAGAAGACTTTTGCACGAAGACATTTGCATGAAGACATTAAGACTTGCCTTGTAAGTGTTTATGCGCTTAGTACATCAGAAACGCCATCTTTCACGAAAATATTCAACTTTAAGAAGGCTGCATTAATGTATTTAATACAATCCAATATGATTATGAAATGGCTTCATAATCATCTGAATGTATTAAAAACTTTTAAAAATCCTTAAGAAACTAAGATACAGCTTCAACTTTTTTAATACAAAGTGATTCATCTCAGCATTAGGCCTAAAATGGTGTGATCACTTTCAAACAAGCATCCAGGAAGACTGTAACGACCAAATTTCAGACAAACATGTAGTTCCAGTAAATATACTTTTGTCTGTATTTCAGATGTCGTGGAGATGGTGCTGCTTATGGATGGTCCTGGGCATAGCTGTGGCTGCCCCCGAACCACCTCGTCCCTTACCTACACCGCCCCCGGCACCACCAGGAGAGAAGTCAGACTTCCTGGATATCAGACCAGACGGAGGCTATCAGTTTGCATACAAGACGGGAGATGCGGGGCGTCACTACCACTCTGCCTCTGCCACGCCAGATAACACTGTACTAGGAGAGTTCGGCTACAGAGACCCAGAGACAGGCGGGACTCTCACGACAAGATACACAGCAGGAAAACGAGGATTCAGAGCCCAAGGAAAGCACATACACCGTCATATGGATCTCTCCCAGAACAAAATACCGTACCATCCTCCAGTGTCACCTGACTCATCACAGTACAATCCAACCTACAGCACATATCATGACCCGAACGAAGATCCCAGTTACAGTTTCGGTTTCCGAACTCCGACGTATTCTAGAAACGAAGCGGCCGATTCTAGAGGACATGTAGAAGGCAAATACTCCTTCGTCGACGATGTCGGGTTAAGACATAACGTAGAATACGAAGCTGGTTCAGGAGTAGGATTCCATGTAAAGTCACCACATCCAGAATCTAACCCGATCGGACCTGGCGTTTTCTTTTCTGGGCCTTCCGGAGACAAGAAAGGAGGAAAACCAAGAGGACACACGTCCGTAGTGAGAGGCAAGGATGGATCATACAGATTCACTGCTGTTGGTCCAGATCAGAGACGACAAGAAGTGAGTGATTCTACTGGGCATGTGCGAGGATCTTACACTTACATTGACGACAAGGGTGTTCAGCGTACTACCAGTTATATAGCTGGCCCTAATATAGGCTACAAAGTGGTCAATACTCAAACCAATAACAAATATCCTGTGTTTCCCTATCTGCCGTCTCCCTACCCTCCATATTTACCAGACAAGGATCCCATTTTTCCATTCGAAGAAGCCGCAGCTAGCGGAGGGAAACCATCAAGTGGTGGGAGTGGCAGCGGGGGTAACAAGAAACCAGGCTTTCCGTCAACTGGAGGTGGATCATCAAGCAGTGGAGGTGGAGGCAATTTTCCAGGTGGAAGTTTTCCAGGTGGTGGTGGTGGTGGTGGTGGAGGCGGAGCAGCTGGTAGTGGTTCTGGAGGTGGTGGAGACCCAGAAGACCCTTGGCCCAGCCCTGATTCTTTTGATGGTAGTACTCCATCTCCTGGTTCTTCTACAACAGGAAGACCTTCCGACAACTCCGATTTATTTGGTTCAGGTGGCAATGCCGGCAACGCAGGAACTGGTACCGGTAGTGGTGATGATGAAGATGATATCCAAGGATTTGATGGTCCTCCAGAAACAGGGACAGGTGCCGGATCATTTCTCGCATCCGCCCCATCCAACATCCCTTATGGAAACTGCTGCAAATTGGGCCCTAATAGAAGTGCTGCCAAACATAAATCTCCATCCAGACCAAGTAGAAAACCGGATGCGTCTCTGAGAAATTCAGATGACGACTATAGCAATGTACGAGATAGCTTTGAAAGAAAATCAGATGAGTTTACTAGAAAATCAGATGAGTTTACTAGAAAATCAGACGATCTTTTAAGAATACAGGAAGAGTTCGTCGGGTTCCCACCCGGAGTTCCTGTACGAGCTCATGTTTTCTCACTGGACCTCAAGCCCTACGGATCCAGGCTACCTTCTCCAGGAGCAGCCATAGAACTTCCGGAGGTTGGTAAATCCAGGAGGGGAGTGGAAAAGAGTCTAAGTCTTGAGTTGGAAGCTCCTGATTATGACGGTTTCTTCAGCAGTGACAGCTGGGGGAACAAAGCTAGAAGAGAAACATACCCTGATTACGAAAGCGTTCAATCAGCTTCAAGCGTGAGTAATGGAGTCTGGGGAGTTAAACCACGCAGAGAAACACAGCCGTATACTGACAAGCCGGAAGAATCTCCTAAACAGAACGTTAATCCACAAGAGGTGAGAGAAACCGAACAAAAATATATCGTTCCCTCAACTTCTGCAGATACTTCGGAAATGGACACAGTTGAAGAAAGTGACCAGAATCAAAGGACACCCTACTCGGATTTGAGAGCACCCGAGCCAGCTTCAGATTATAGTACGGGGTCGGATTCCGAAATTACGGCTATAGCGTCAGATTCATGGGGTAGAAAAATTCCAAAAGAAAAACTTTCTCCGTCTGCAGTTCCTGGAATTACTTCCTTTTCTGATAGCAGTGCAAACGAAGAAAGTAATCTAAAAAGTTCCGATGATTCAAAAGTTAATGAACAACATCTCGATTCCAATAGAAAGCAATCGTTGGAAGGTAATACGTGGGGAGATATAATGGCGATTGCTGTATCCAGCAGTGTCAGAAGAGAAGTAAGCAAGCCTGAAGGAGTTCCTTTGCAGAGGATAGAGCAGTCCTCTTAGCTTTAAATAAACATTGTGCCACAAAATATACAGACTTCTCATACTTGTATATTTTGAACAGTATTAATTCATATGAAAACATATATTTCATTGAAAACATTACACAGTATAAACACCTTATACACTATGACACCCAAAAAGTTTTACTAGAGAATTAAGAATTATATTAATAAATCGAATGAGGTTTGCAAGAATCTTAAGTAAATTTTGAGAAAAAATATTGCACGTTCTCGTATTGATTGCTTCGTAGACAATGTTTTAGTTAAAATGTAATATTTTCATAGACAATGTTTTAGATAAAATGTAACATTATTTTCATTAGCTACATTCTAACTAGCGGAAATAATTCCATCCCAAAATAAAAACTTTTCGTGAAATTCTCGATACCAACCGTCCAACGAAATGAGATGTCAACCATACAAATAAAACAGAAATTACGAAATTTAATTTGTCTTAATTTATAATTATTAGCTTGAAACAATTAAAACTCATTTCAAAACTATTCCGAAGAAAAGGAAAATATTAAGTGAAAGCATCATTCATAAGGTTTAGTACTTCTGAGGAGGCTGTATGCGGACATTTTTCATTTACAATTTAAAAAATTGAAAGTTGGTTTACTGTCTTAAATAAATGCGTCATATGATATATTTGTTCACAGTTTTTCCAAATTATTTTTTCATTAAGGAGCTACGAGAATAAGCACATATTCGTGGTCGGGGCAGTTCAGAAATGGACATAGATCCATTAAATAAAAATACAACTTGATGAACCTCAGACAATTTCATTCATTTACAGTAAAATAGGAAATAAATTAAAAAAATTAACATGAAAATTAAATATTTATACAATAAACATAATTATTTTATTAAATTTGTAATTATTTAGATTATTTAATTCAGAGTTATTTTAAAAATTGTAATTTAATAATATGGAACAAAAACTAGAGAAGTGTCTTAGAGATGAAGATGTGAAACGTTTAGATTCAATTAAGGATTGTTTGGTTTCGTTATGTGAGCAAACATTTAAAGTCTTTTGTTATTCTGCATTTCTACATATTCAGAATTAAACTGGTTCTACAAATTGTTGACTTTTTTACTCTAAGTACTATATGGTATGATTAATAAAATAGTGCATGTTTTCTATTAAATAAATACTCTTAAATGAGGATTGCTTTTAAAATTAGAGAAATTCATTGTATTAATTCATCTTCCTTTTGTTAAATGGATAGAATAACTGAAATATTACTGAAATATTATGCAAACAGGCTTCAATTTGAAATATGCGAAAAGGAAATTCAATATCGATTTGTTATAACTGGAAAACTAACAAACTCACAAGAATGAAACTTCAGAACATTAGATGTATCATTAAACCACGAGTGCATGTATAAAAAGTCAAGTATTTAGCATTAAAAGTGCAGAGAATACAGAAAATCCACTCACAAAATTTTGTAGATCTATTCTGAAACTGTGAGGTTTATTTTTTTTACGAATTTGACAATTTCTTTAAAAATGGTATACATTTTGTAATAACTGTATACGAAAAGACAAATCCTTTATTTTGAAACTTTTCCTAGAAATTCAGGCTTTAATTCCTGCTTCGGTATAATGTGACTTTTTGTGAGGACGATGCAAACGAAAGTGCATATCCCACGATGCAATTCTGCTTACTTTATGTAGGAACATGGAGTGAGAAAATCGCTCTATCCTGTCTATGATTAGGATAGAGGAAATTTTACTGAGTGTATGGCATGTTCTTTTAGAAAGAAATGTAGGGGTATAAATGGAACTTTTCCCGGAAAAGCTATGTGAAAATATGCCTAGAACTCCAAACACAGGGACTGAAGATGACTTAATATATTCTCTAAGATAGAGGACACAAAATATATTTAATTCCGTTATAGAAAATAGCTCTAAACTAGTAATCTCAACAATTATAAATAGAATACAATATATAAATTTATTGCAAGTTTATTCCTACAGTTTTGTACTGTCGGTACCTCAACCCATGCTCACATTGTCAGTTTCGCTGCGCGACGTATGCGGACAATATCATTTTTAGCGAACTGACAGACTGCGCATGCGTCGTGGTACGTGACAGTACATGACATGTCCGGTGAAACAAGCCTTAAGCAAATATTTATACTTTAGGTTGCTTTATTTTTTATTACTTTCCAATATGTGCCGTTAAAATTTGTGAATTAATAATAGTAAAAATTATTGTAATGAATTACGCACCGTAGAGCCAGCCATCTTGCAGCGTGCAGACAGCTATTATTGATTTTCTCTTACACTGCTGCCAACATGAAAACATGTCACCTACCAAATATAAAGACTTTCGCATTCACCGTGAGAAATATCACATTAAAAAAATCCCTTTAGGTAAGCCTACAGGCTAAGGTAGATTTCGAAGTGCTTTTGGTTTAATTTATTGTCGCTGCGCAGCACTCTTCTTCTTTAGCCTTGGCATGACAAACCCGCAATAATAACTGCAAAAAAAGAGGAAAGATCACTTTTTCAAACATTAAAATCTCGCCTTATTTGAGAACTATCAAGAAACTAGTTATTGATTTGTAGAGTACTCATCAAGAGCTTTTCAACGATACCCCAGAAGACGTAGTTTAAAAAAAATCGAATTTCCATCCCCCAAAACCCCCGAATCGTTGGTGTCACTGTAAACTCCATAGGGAGTACTCAAATTTATTCAAACATAGTTTCCCTCTATACTTCATAGGGGCCGAGATATAAATGTTTTAAAATTTCAACCCCCTCCCCCGACCACCCCATTGGGCCAATTATGCTCATTAACGTACTTGTCCGAACTATTGGGCCTAGAAATAACATAATAAAATTTGGTTCAAATATCTTCAAAATTACGGCCGCTATCGTGTAAAGATATAAATATATATATATATATTTTTTTGAACAGGCGGTGGTTTCGTACTTAGGGAGGCATGAAACGTAAAGATATGAAAGAATTTTTCGAAAGTCATGACATGGTATCGATTGAAATAGGTAGATTTTTCTTCGAAATCTACCTAAAAGGCGTAGTGAATTTTAAGCCTGTCAATTTTTATCAAACCGAGTATATTTAGTAATCATATGCAATAGTATATTGCGACACAAGGGCGGAAAGGCACGTTTACGGGTCGAGGAAACAGATTGAAAACCCGAGGCGCAGCCGAGGGTTTTTAAGTTTTCGAGACCCGTAAATGCCTTTACGGTCCGTGTGTTGCATGCTATTTTTTGCACGACGGTTACTTATATCAATTTAATTATATTAATTGTGATATTACCTGAAAATATTATGTAAATACAGACTTGAAGAATGGTGCTTATTTCAGAAAGGGATTCGCATTTGTTATTGTTTATGGCAACCGAATATTTATAAAGCGGGGAGGCCTTGTCATTTCTGCTCGCAAATAAGCATTTGCGGGCGGTAAAGTAACTTTCCGCCCGTCGCCCCTAGCAACAATTCACTTTCCGCCCGTCGCCCCTAGCAACAAGATTGCGTGTGGTAATGTCAAGTTACGAGCCATGTAAACAACTGTCGTAAGAAACACTTACTAGCTAAGGAGTGCAAAAATATGTTTAACTAAATGAGTGTTTTCCATGAGACGAATACCAAAATTGGTACCAATGGAGTGGCATAAAGATTTTATAGCACCAGTGCGGTAATGTCCAACTTTTACTTCGTGTCTTGTGCTACAAATTCTATTTATAATTCAAGCTGTCTAAATTTATTACATGTGAAAACAACGGGAAATAGACTTTTTGTTATTACATTGTGTCATTACGTCATTAATTTGCCAACCTTGGCTATGTTATTATCGTTTAATTACTAACGGACATAATTTCCTGCAAATATTCGAAACTTATGTAAGGATCCTTGTATTATAAGGAAGACATCTAACGAATCTCTTAATTGCTATTCTTTCATTGAAGCTAGAAAAAAGAAATAACTTAAATGGAATTAGGCACGTTTTCTAAAACCTCGAAATTAATTATTTAGATTTCCTTCCGTTTCCTTCCGTCAAATTGCATTAAGGTTACTGGATTCGTGTTAGAGATTCCCCGAGTTCTTTTACATCCAAATTTGTATCTGGAATCCCTAAGAATCGTCTTTATCAGCCGTATATTTAGAAGTATTTCTACCATTATTGTATGATTATTTGTATTTTCTTTTACTATCGAACACAAGGATGTTCAATAAGAAAATAGTATATTGCGATACAAGTGCCGTAAGGCACGTTTACGGGTCGAGGAAACGGGTTTTTAAGTTTTCGAGCCCCGTGTGTTGCATGCTATTTTTTGCACGATGATTATTTATATCAATTTAATTATATTAATTGTAATATTACCTGAAAATATTATGTAAATACATTCTTGAAAATAGATGTTTATTTCAGAAAGTGATTCGCATGTGTTTGTTGTTATGGGAACCGAATATTTGTCCTGGGGGCTTTGTCCATAAAGACTTGTATTATGAAGTGTATCGTAATGAATTATGACGTGGCGCTTGGACCGTAAGTAATTTAACCTCATCGCAACGCCCTTAGCAACACGATTGTGTGTGAATGTCAACTTACGATCCATGTAAACAACTTTCGTAAGTAACACTTACTAGCTAAGGAGTGCAAAAAGGAATTTTCGGCGAAAATTATACAATGAATGTGAATTAAAATAGATCAATATATTAATTAAACATTTTTTATTTATGATCAAGAATACAATTCTAGAACTTATGCCACTATGACGTCAGAATTCAATTACTTCTTCACTCATAAGCCATAATACCATTATTATTTCAGAACTTGTTCCGAGTTAATCATCTAGTTATCAAGTAAATGGGCTTTTTGTGATATAGGATAATCTATTTTTGTTTAGTGTTTTCTAAAATATTTTCTGTAGAATGAGAGTCCTATAGAGATTACTATAGGCCACTTGAAATTTGTCTATGGGGAACACGTCAATGTTTTAATACTGCTGGGATGCCTTACTGAAATCTTTATGTGATCTCTATTCGTTAAGATAATCTTAATGTATATGAAGCTACAATCCTACATATTTCATTGTCATGCAAAATATTACATTTAATCGACCATGCACTTATACAATGCAGACAATCTACCGATGAAGAAAATGCCAATGGCATAGGGTTGCCAAATTCCAAATGACAAAATACCGGCCAACCACGAGAGACATTCTAAAATTTAGGTTTCACTAAGAATGTGTAGGTATCGAAACATGTTTTACAGAAAAAACATATTAATGAAAGTGTTAACTAACAATTCTTAATGCTTTCAAAACCTTTTTTAGTTTTAATGAATTGAAAAAGTTATTGACACGATAATTTCAAATTACACTGCACTCTGCACACAAAGTTCTGATTTCACAACATTCACATCAAGTCTGTTTATTTCAGAGCTCCATAGATAGTTCATAAAGCTAAATGTTCTTTCAACAAAAGCTTTTTAGCAAGAATAACAAAAAACACTGGATACCACTTTAAGTAGACGAGAACATAGAGTAGATTCACGAAAATTCCATTTTTAAACAGTAATTCTCTCAGATATTAAAAACCGGGTTTTTACGGATTTTATGCTTTTCCGATCGGCTTTAATAACCGGCCTGGCAACCTACAATGATAGTGCAATTTATTTACGGAGGAACGGAGTTTTGTGTTTTGGGAAATATACAATATAACTGATTCTGCATTTTCGTTAGTTTTTAATTAAGGACAGCTCCTACGATAGAAGGGTTAAGAGTGCATTAATTTGATAGATATTGTTATATTATATTACCTATGATGATCATAATCTCAATAATAATAAAAATAATGTTAATAATAATAATAATAATAATAATAATAATAATAATAATAATAATAATAATAATAATAAAGTCTTTACTCCCAATATAATAGAATGAAAATATGATCACTCAATAACCGACGAAACATGTTAGTTAATGTTGTGGCAATCAAACGATCCTAAATTATTCATAATAGGCTATATAGCCTACCTACTCGCAAAATAAAATCCTCCTTTTTAGCCCTTGTATCATAAATAACTATTATTGTGTGCCATACCTCAGACTAAATTTAGTTAAAATTGAAATAAGTATAGCATTTTGTATTGCATACACAATTGAAATTTATCAGTTCACTATTCAACTAGATGTCAATAAATCCAAAAATTTCCTTTATTTAACTTATAAATAGAGATTAAACATCAAGCGAACATTTTTTTTAACAAATGTTATTCAGACACCAAAAAAAGAATTATATTTCTCTTCAATTATTTTCATTTTCCTACTGAGCTGTGTAATTTGATTTTATTAATATGCACTCCACCTATGCTCAGTATGTATTACAATTTTGAGACATCTAACCCATTTTAAAAAAACATAATTTATCCATTGACATTTTACCTTGTTAGAAAGTAGTATAAACTACTGGTCTATAAATAAATAAAATACTTATGTATATATAATACAAAGTCAAAACCTACTTAAAATTCTTAACTCATTAAAAAAATGTTTAAAGTCCTTAAAATTTTTTTCAAGTCTTGTATGCAGGAAGACATCTGCATTTTAATACAAGACTTGAAAAAAATTTTAAGGACTTTAAACATTTTTTAAATGAGTTAAGAATTTTAAGTAGGTTTTGACTTTGTATTATATATACATAAGTATTTTATTTATTTATAGACCAGTAGTTTATACTACTTTTTAACAAGGTAAAATGTCAATGTTTATGTTTTTTAAAATAGGTTAGATGTCTCAAAACTGTAATACATACTGAGCAAAGGTGGGGTGCATATTAATAATATATTTCTCTTATTTATACCCCGATCGATCCATTATTAATTAATGCACTCATAGCCCTTCTGTATTGTACCTATCACTTAGTACCAGTCTTCAAGAGAACGCATATAAATAGGACTGGAAAAGTAAGTTATTATTCCGAAAATAAATTTTGTTGATTGTAAGTTAATGTACAATATGTGTGTAATAAAAGCGTATTTAATTATATACTTTTTCTATCTTCCCATCTTGAGCTTCCTGCATAAATCCATTCCTAGTAACCAACATACTTAAGATGGATTTTTAATATTACTTCCTAAAATTAACGTCAGCAGGAAGAACAATTAATTATCAACCTTGGTTTGTAATTAATAGGTATGAAAATATAAATACCAACTAAAAAAACAAAACTTTTAGTAAGGATTCTACAGACAATGGTATAACATGCAAATAGCACATTTAAGCAACTGGAAGATGAAAAACGAAGAAGAGAGAGTGCACTGCTGAAAGCAACAAACGAGAGCTTATCAGCAATCAAGAGATAAATACAGTCATAATTGCTATGCATTCAGCGGAAACAAATGATACTGGTTATCTATAATTATTCTGTCCTTACAATTTCCAAGATGTATATTTAATTAGCTATTTGTACAGCAGGTATCCGCAACCTAGACCTCTTTAATTATGATAATTTATGCCTCCTAATTCTTTGTTACTTGCGTACCTTTCTTCATTTTCGTCACTTAACCTGTGTTAGAGTGGCGCGATGTAGACGCGTACTAGTGTGTATGGGTGTATGTTTCCTTCACATTCCTATATCTAGCACCCATAATTTGCATTATACGTAGATTTTATACCCTGACCTTTCATTTGCATATTTCAAAAAATATTGAATGCTCTCACATTTTCAAAATAAAAAATTGTTGCCATGACTTATGCCCCAATCCCTTGTATGTACATAATGATGTTTAATTTACTCCTACATCAATTGTAAATCGTAAATTCAACAAATTTTCTTCAATTGTAAGTCGTCAGGAGTTGTAAACATTTATATCAAATCTATTTAAAAGGTTATGTATAGAAAAGTAGGCCTATATATTACATAACATCGATTTCAATGTTAAATGATACAGAAGATTTTATGAATTTTAGACATTTATGCAAAACGGATTAAAATATTTTATCCAAATTATTCATGCAAAACTTAAAAAAAAAAAATCACTAACTAAATAATCTCTTATAAAACATACGTATAGAACTATCCATGCTAAACATTTTAAGGAACTTCAAACATACAAAGGCTTACATAGTCTATAGAAAGAAAAACCTGAAAGGTCAGAGTTTTAAAATACTTATATAATTAATTAATATAATATATGATTCATTATATGCTTAATTGAAAAAAGTATATATAAATGTTTAAAATTTCTAACAACGTGGGATGGGTTATGTGATCGATTTGAAAACATTTTTACACATTATTATATAAACATTTAATACAAAGATTTATATAAAATTAAATTAAAGGAAAAACATTCATGAGTTTGTAGACTTAATATATACAATTGTAGGCTAAGTTTTATAACATAAGTCTAATATATGTGACATGCACATACATAGACTAAATAAATAACTTACAACTCAGGGGTTTATACGAAAAAGGAGACATACCACCATGATTATTTATTTCCGTTCGATTCTAAGTTGATCTCAGAACCAGAAAGATGAGGCCAATTGAGAATTGTTAACTAAATCAAGGATCAAAACAACGAAGCTTTAAAACATCGAGAGTTAAAGAAAAAAGGAGCAGACCAAAGAATTTTGTGGAAGAAAGTTGTATACGCTGATCAGCTTTCTGAAAGAAACGGTCTGACGATTTCCGCAGCCTATACGTTTCATGTTTATAATATTATTGAAATTACAAAATACCAAAATTTTCCGGCTATCCTTGTTTAATATTATTGCTAATCGGCCAACAATTAAGTAAAATGAGGAAACAATTGAAGCACTACAATGCTAAGTAGGGCTATTCAGAAAATCCATAAGGCGTGATAACTGGTCGCCCACTGATCAGCATGCGAAAGTGCCAATCAGTGATGAATTATATTGCCGTTTAAGCATTCCTCAACACCAGTTCAAAGCACTATAAATCTAATAATCCTTCTACCTACTCATTTCATACGTTTGACGAACAACTTAACTGTTTTCACCTCGAGATAAGAGATGGCACTAATGATATTAATGACTTACATTGAAGGCACCGAGGTCGTCTATATGGGCGTACTCAAATACATACAATTTCCACATCTTGGTTACGCTTCGTTATAATAAAATACATACTAACTAAATTAGTGATTTTTTATTTCACATAGACTATAGGCCTAGGAATACTAGAAATACTAGGAATACTAGGAATACTAGGAATACTAGGAATAACAAACTTATCAATATTCCATATAATAGATTATCTAAATCACTTAACAGTTATGAGGTATTAGTCCTAAAAATGTACAATAAGCTCCCATCAAAAATAACTC
This sequence comes from Ectobius pallidus, assembly GCA_964059195.1. Taxonomy (NCBI): domain Eukaryota; kingdom Metazoa; phylum Arthropoda; class Insecta; order Blattodea; family Ectobiidae; genus Ectobius; species Ectobius pallidus. Next base: position 42,564,858 of record CAXKWD010000002.1, on the reverse strand, counting down.
AGCTTCCGGTAAACATATTCAAAAGTAAGCTTTTTATTTTACTTGTTAGGAATCCATTTTATGATATCCAAGAATTTTTTGAATGGGAAATTATCTTGTTAAATGTGTGTGTTATGACATAACGACCTTATATAAAGGGTTGTGTACCACAATTTAGTTCTAATTCAATCTTTGTAACCTGTAGCCTGTATATGTACACTTGTATTTTTATTCTATTTTTAACTATACTGACTTTGTCTATTGCAATTTTATTGCCAAATGAAAATACAATTGTATTATTATTATTATTATTATTATTATTATTATTATTATTATTATTATTATTATTATTATTATTATATTATTATTATTATTAAGTATTATTGAGTAGACAAAAGATCATCATCTTACGCCAAGAAATCAAAATGGTACTTTCTAAGAATACTTGGTGAACGGGAAAATGTTTGTCTGTCAATCCGTCTGTGTGTCTTTTCGCGCGGTAACTCAAATACGCTTTATGAGATTTTCATGAAAATAAGTTTCCACACTTATGAAGTCCATAGGAAGAACCTGTTTATTTTGGTCCATATCGGTTGGCTGTCACCGGGCTAACGACCCATTAACAGTCACATGTCTTAAAAAAAATGGATAGAATGAATAATACGCTGTTTGGAACTGAAGACAAAGTGACTGCATATTTGACACCTTCAGATGTATTATAAAAATAAAGCGATATTGCTGATGTGTAAATTCGTTCTGTTAATATTCTAGCTATCTTACTACAGTGGACTCTTAGTAATTCGAACCCCAAGGGGAATCAGAAAAAAATCGAATTATCCAAATTTCGAATTAACCAAAACTGTGACTTTTTAAACGAAAATGCCGTAAAAATGTCAAAAATAAACTCATTGCAATAAATAATAATTATTGTATACCTATGACTGCCATCCTGATGTTAGGATGTTAAATGAAACCATTTTTTTCCACACTAAAACCGTAACACTAAATTTAATAAAGGAACTGGTGTATGCTCTAAGCTTTGACATTTTCAAACACAGTCACACTTGGAGGATAGAATGAACACTAAAATTTTCACAGAAGTGTTGAATCCCTCCAAGACTGTAGCGGACGGGGTTAACTTCGCATTCCATTGAACATCTATTCAGCAGGAGGAAGATAACGGTGGTTAAAAATAACTTTAATGCGGTACCTGCTAGCTGCTATCGACTAGGGTTTTCAGCAAAATAGAGAATTCTTGTGGAATTCCTGGAAGCAATGAACTCTTGGAATCCTTACAACATTAACCTGAGACAAATTTTGGCTTCGATTTATCCAAATTAAGCTTCAAAAATTCGAATTAATTGCAATTTTTAATATATATTTACATAGGAATTTCAAGGGGAATGAGTATTTATTCGAATTATACAATATTTCGAATTATCCAACGTCGAATTAACCAAATTCGACTGTATTTCCTTCACAGGTAATGATGAAATTTCTCAAGAAACTATAATGCCGTAATGTTATAAATAAATTAATCAAGCAGAACGGGCCAACAAAATCGAAGCGATCGACAATTCCGTGCGTTATGTTGAAAAATATCTTCGAGGGCGGATCAAAAAGTTACGCATAATATATATATATATTTTTTTTACAAAAAGTTTAATAGGTACAATTACAAAGAAATGCACACATGAAGGGGCATCTTTTGTCAAATTTTGTATGGAGTCGCCAAGTTTCTCTACACATTTCTCCCATCGTGATACCATTTTCAACATACCCTATTCTTCAACCCTATTCATAGAAGTCCGTTCGGTTGGAGTATAGCAATCTGCGGACTGTTTCCACTTCTGCATCTGACGCAAAGCGTTTACCAGCCAGGAATTTCTTCATGGGACCAAACAAATGAAATTCCAACGGTGCCAGGTCTGGATTGTAACATTCATGCTGATGGTACCAAACTTCTTCACAACAATGCTCGCCCCTATGTTGTTGCAGATGTTCGTGAGAAAATCAACAAATTTGGTTGGGAGGTGCTCCAGCAACCTCCATACTTTCATAAAAGTCCGTTCGGTTGGAGTATAGCCATCTGCGGACTGCTGTTTTCACTTCTGTATCTGACGCAAAGCGTTTACCGGTCAGGAATTTAGATATAGATGAACAAATCAGCCTTTCGGTGGGTTTATACCATCTTCAGGTCATCCTGCTTTTAGACATGTAGGCGCTTTATTAATTGAAATCAGTAGTATTTTTAATAAAACATCTAAGTTACATGATAAATTATTGGCGAGAAGTAATGGATAAATATACCACAGAAAATTCAAGGCTTGTAATTAAAATGGAAATTTTTTGAAACAATACATGAACTAATTGAAAATTATAGATATACATGCTTTGGTATGAAAGTGTCAAGGTGAACCATGACCTTGATGAACAAACGAGCCAGAAGAACAAAAGAAATTCTGTCGCGATGAGAATGAAGGTATTACATCACTAGGGTGGATCTCACACTTAAGAGATCCTCCTGTCATTATCGGTTACTATAGAAACGAACTTATTATATCATTTATATATAAAAATAGCTTATTCCGGTTTAAGAAAGTGGACTGGAATTTAACACTAAAAAACTTAAAAAATAAATGATCAGTAGCAACCAATTTTTAACACAATAACTATATTAATATATTAACCTTTCTAAAATCGAGATTTTATTTTCAATAATATTTTATAAATAAATTATAACACACAAAGTACACATAAAATAAATATAATTTCTACAAATATTTAGTTATATTTCATATTGTATTGTAAATAGAACATGTTCTAACCTTTTATACATAATATTTTGTCATACTTCTCCAAATTATGTCTTGTTCTAAGTAATTATTTAGTATAAGTTTTTCTAATATATTGAACTGAACCACCCCCGAACACAAGCTCTGCTTCTTCGGGTGGTGTATCAACTTTTGTATGTATTTTTCGTGTATTTTGGAACAATAAATTGTAAATTGTAAAATTGTAAAATATCTTCACGGGTTAATAATTTATATTATTATAATTATTGTGTTAAAATAGTTATAATAATGTGGAGTACGATTCGTTTCGTCTAAACAAAAAGCGAACAAGACTTGCAAACGGCTATACTACCGAAACTAATGAAATAATATTTTGTTAATCATAAAACAATACTAAATTACATCCACCAACCAAAAAGAGAAAACAAACTAAAATTAAAGCTATAAATTAATAAAATAATGGTCACAATGCATAAATTGAATACTTGATTTAATAATATAGACTTAAAACAGACACAAACAGACATTTTTATGAATTTACTTATAAATTACAATTTCCATCTTTGCTCAGTATTATTAAACAATTAATTGCAGAAAAATAGCCATTTACAGTTTTCAGAGTCACCTGTTTGCATATTCACTTATTGATTTAATTCTTTTCGGGCATTGTTCGCCTTTATTACACAGTTCACATACACACGCAATGTTTGGGTCATGAAAATTTTTGTTTCTACAGATAAGATGATGAAAACCGTGGGTAGATAATCTAGTCAAGACATGTCTTAGTTTGAAATTTGATGCTGTCTATGTTCGGTTTGTCATTGCTTCAGTGCCGTAGAACTCCGGCCATACATTCTCTCTTTTTTCCCTCCATGGTCCTTAGTTGGTTTTCAAAAGCCTTGGTGTGTTGTAACATATATCGGAGCTTGATGTCTTCCATTAGGAATGTCTCTCTCGCCAGGAGGTAGATCAATCTTCATCTTGTTATTTTCGATAGTCCCAGTGCTCGTTTCAAGTATATTGATTTTACTTTTTCTAGAGTTTCTAGGTTTTTTCAGTAAGAAGATTCCATATCACCTCCATCCCGTAGGATAGGATTGGTATGATTTTGGCTTTGAATAATTTCTGGCCGTTTCTAGACTGAATAATCGGATGCTTTTTATGTCCTGCATCGCCACTATTGCGTGGGCTGCTCGTTCTGTTATATGTTTTGTAAAACATTTGGCACTTGGTAGTAGTCACTCCCAGGTATTAATAGTCTGTCGAGATTTTGATCTTTTGTCCTCTGATTTTGATTTCAGCATTTGTAGATGTTTTACCCCCGTTTCTGAAAATCATCATTTCCGTCTTCGATATGTTTGTGTGTTACTTGTATTCATCGCACCAGCTGTCTATTTTCTCTATGTCATCCTATAGTTTTTGCTCAGTATATAACACATTATAGTATATTGCGATACAAGGGCCCAAAGGCATGATTACTGATCGAGGAAATAGTTTGAAAACACGAGGCGCTCGCGTCGAGTGTTTTCAATTTTCCGAGATCCGTAATGCGCTTACGGCACGTGTATGGCATGCTATTTTTTGCACGATGATTATTTATATCAATTTAATTATATTAACTGTAATATTACCTGAAAATATAATGCATATACATTCTTGAAGATGATGTTAATTTCAGAAAGTAATTCGCATTTGTTGTTGTTTATGGGAACCGAATATTTGTGCTGAGGGGGGCCTTGTCCATAAAGGCTTGTATAATGAGGTGTGTCGTTATATTCATAACAGCACTGAAAAGCTTACCGCACATAGCAACAAGATTGCGTGTGGGAATGTCAACTTACGATCCACGGCAACAACGTTCGTAAGTACCACTAATTAGTTAAGGAGTGCAAAAAAAAATCTAACCTACTTTAAAAAACAAAACTTATCTTATTATATTCAACGTATAGGGCCTATAAGTAGCACAGGCTACTAGTCTAGAAATGTATATAAAAAAAACTTGTGTAAATTTGTAGACTTGTAGCCTGCGCTACTTATATAATATGTTGAATGTAATAAGATAAGTTTTTTTTAAGTAGGTTAGAATTTTAATGTGTTAAATACTGAGCAAAGGTGGACATTGTAATTTAAAAGCAGACTGTAGCAAAGTAGACAAATTAAAATAATTGAAATATTTTTATGAAAACCAGTATGTGTTTACCCTGGTAACCTTTTTTATGATTATTATTATTATCATTATTATTATTATTATTATTATTATTATTATTATTTATTCTCCAGGGATAGAGTCTCTATTTCGTCATAAAGGCATGTTAGAGAAGTACATACTTCACTAATTATGAAACTAGATTATGATTATTTAATCTTACACATTATTAAATAAATTTTATTAGGCTATAGTCGATCGTGAATATAAATTACAAATTTGATAGTTTCTATTATACAGCTGATATTATTGATTAAATGCAAATATGAAAGGAAACTTTTCTAACAGTTATAAACCTATCCTTTCAGAGCTGAATTTGTTCACTGGTAATATGCCAGTCATGAAGCAAGAACGTCAGTGGGTTATAAGCTTGAAATAAATGAAGAAAATTTCAAGGGAATAGCTGGTTTCCGTGAAAGACAAACGTAAATTTTGAATAAAAATCCTCAAATTTTACGTAAATCATTGTTCTAGTAGCTTCATACATAACCTTTTATACAGTTTTTGATACGACGCATTTATACGTCCGTAGCTGTAAAACTTAAAATAATGGACAGTAAAATAAATTTTTTTCAATAATATCTGTTGACAATATTGACACTCGGAAACATGGTCTCGTTCTGTAATAATTTTGAACCTCATAAAATAAATTCCAGACTATCCATGGCCTGTAAGAAACTAAGCTAAAATGAAATCTGGAGAAAAATGTTTAGCGTGTAACATATTCTTAATCAAATTTCAGAGACGAAAACAATATTGCCTCTACCTATAGTGCCTATACTATTAGTAGAAAAGTAAAGAATGGTATAAAGACTAAACGAATGGAACCGGATCTGGAAGAGTCTGGTACGGTGGTGATTACTGGCAGTCCTTGGTGATGTTCGCGAGAGTGCATCACAAAATGGTAGCGGAATGCAAATCAGCGATGATAACTGTATCAGACATCAAGGTCGTCTCGGAAATTTTAAATAAATCAGATTAAAGCATGCAAATGAGAGAAGAACTCGTGGGATTAATACAAGTTCGTTTTAAATTTTAAGTACCCTGGAAGAAAAAGTTGTATTGGAGATTATTATGTAAATGCCAGCTCTATATTTCATTCTGCAATAAAAGAACGGAAATGACGGTTATCCTGCGGCTTTGTGTATAGAGTGATCCCTGAGTGTGTGTATAACTTCAGGATATCATAGTTAAAACACTTTCCCTAAAAAAATAGTTAGTAAAATTATTGCCGTTAAGGGCCCTCTGCCCGTGTCGTAGATTTAAGGCACGTAAAATAACTCCAAACCTAAAGTAGAGCCTTTGGACAAAATTTCTCGGCCCTTTCACGTACAAGTAATACCTTAGTTTCCGGAGGGGGGTTTGGCTAAGGGGCTATGGGCTTACCACCTGTCCCTCTGCCCTCTCTAGGAAAATAAGCGTAACAAAATTCACATCGGTAAACAGAATCCTCCACTTGGAGGCCCTTCGCCTCAACATGGGGGGGGGGCATAGGATTCGAGAGAAGGGTCCCTTAAACGATCAATAATATTGTCAATATTCTCTTCAATATTGACACTCTATATTGAAGCGCGCATCAATATGCTTCAAAACGCGTCAATATTCTCACCAATACTCAATCTGGCAAAAATATTCGTGCTGAATGATCGGGGCTGCTTCAGTGTGTGCGTGTGTGTTTATGTTTTTTGTTGTTGTTGTTAATTTCTAAATGTTTTCCAGATCGGATTTTCTGTTTTATAGCATTGACTCTTTCACTTGTGCGAATAGGAAAAATCAAAGAAAAAGAGAAATAGACGCTGGTCCAAAGAGTGGTATTATTGTGAGACTGGAATGGTTAACATGCGGAATGCCTTTGATATTTAATACAGGAGATAGCAACTAGAATGCTGTTCAACACGATCGACAATGAAGTATTATGTATTCAACTTGGTTCAGTGGAAGAAAAGCCCCTGTGTCCTTAGTTCTACCAGGAAAAATGAAACGTTTTATTATTATTTTGGGGGAATTGTAGAATACAGATTAAGCTACTTTCTCTCTTTCAGGGAAGTAAAAAGTAGAATAAAATTAAATTATCACAATAACTCTTTAATGTCGCTTACTTATGGCTTCAGGAATCTCTTTATGTCGTGACTTCCAAACCACACGTTGATGAACAGCTTGTACTTAATTATTGATGTACCTCGCAATAAGGAGTGGTACCTTACGGAACATTTTTGCTACTGTGTCCATGGCCATGAGATATATACGATCACGGAACATCCTTCAAGATGGTCTTGAGATGCTACTCTGCATCTCCAGATGTTGTAACCTCTACTTTTCACAGATACAATTTCTAGTCTTTTTTTGTGTAGAATGATAACCAACAAAGTAGCCTGAAAGAAATCATCAAAAGCTGAATACATGGTAAATGTCATGTTAGTTATTTATCATATCTATGTATTTTTTTTTTTTTTTTTTTGCTCTTCATTTTTGTGCTTTGTAAATATGTGAAATTGTTTGTTGTAGGTTAGTTAGGTCCATTTTGTATTTATAATTTATATATACTTATTCCTTTTAAGTTTTTGTACTGTTCTACATTTTTGTACTTGTAAATATGTGAAATTATTTGTGTAAGTTAGGTTGTTAGGTATATAAGGAATTGATCGTCTATATATTTTACTCTTTTCAAGCTTTGTACTATTTTTGTACTTTGTAATTTGTACTTTGACAATTCTGATGTCCGAGGATACAATGTACCCTCTTGACTGAAAGATGCAATAAAGTTAACAAGGAACACCTTATTACATCTCCTCTAGTGAAATTACAAGATTCCTCACAAAAGTTCTAGTAATAATAGGCATTTCAATTATTGGCTGTTATAGAGTTAATAATAGTTTGAATAAATGCCACATACGAAAATTTTGTTTAGAAATTTATCAACATTTTTTTTTTTTTCACTAAGACGTCACCCAGTGGCCGGGAGCAGTGCAAATATGGATATAAATACATTAAATAAAAATACAAATTATTTTAAGTAAAAATTACAATTATTTGCTTTAATAATAGGAAGGGATTTTAAAATAGAATAAATAAACATAAAAAATAAATGTTTATATCATAAACATAATCATTTCTTAAATTTGTAATTGTTCAGATTAATTAATTCAGAATTATTTCTAAGAATGGAACTGAATAATTAAAGCATAATATTTAAATCCATTATCAGAAGGCAACTTGTCTATGTATACTTCCATGAATGTATTCATTCTATATTAACCTGATCAGACAAATAATGCGAATATACGCAAACATATTCCACGAAGTTTCTCACATATTTGCTTAAGATCTGTATTAGGCCTAAACGAATATTTTAGTTGGACGAAAGGTATTATGGATCATAAATCTTCACGTTTAAATAGAGTTTTGGATTGTAATATTTCAAAACTATAGATACAATATAAATTGAGGGGGTCAGCTCCTTTTTTTAAAGTTTAGAAAATGTTAAAGCCCTGTACTTGTGGTTTTTCATACAATTTTGGAAATTCAGTTTCGTTAAGAGTGGGGTGTTTTTTGGTGCTTGGTCAACTTAACTACAAAGTCAATATCGTCGTTGATAGTGCTAATTGTCGTACGTAAAAAAAATTGCCATTTTAATATTAGTGCTTTTGTGATCAAAATGGTCAGACCTACCTTCCTGTTAGAAGGTAGGTCTGATCATTTTGATCACAAAAACAGTAACATTAAAATGGAAATTTGTTTACATACGACGTATTGCACTATGCAATATGTCGTATGCAAAAACTTTCAGAACTTTTTTCTTGGTTGGATCATAATTGCGCTAATTCTTACTTATGCTTTAGAAAAGGATTTTTTTAAATAATTGCTATTTTTTAATGTACTGCCACAAGGATTAGCAAAAAGAAAGTAACGAGGCCATGGAGGCGCTGAAGGTTCCAGGAGGTTGAGACTCCCAGATTTTTAGGCAATGAAGTTGGTAAGGTTGTCAGCCTTACGCACCGGTCGCTTTTACCCCCCCAGGATTGCTCCTGATACTCATTTGTGTTAGAGGCTGAGTCAACCCCGGGGCCTTAGTGACACCACAAGGATGAGGGTAATCAAAACTTTCTAACAACTTCCTCGAGGATCAAACTCGCGAACTTCCGATTTGTAGCGCAGTGTAATGTGACATAGAACAACATATATAGAGGTGGTAAATTGGTTTTTAATTTTATGCATATAATGCGTATCTAAATTGGAATAAGGCGATTTTTGCAAAACTGTTGCCTAATATGAGGAGGAAAAAACAATAAAAACTCAAGGACGAAGAAGAGTAAGAAGACGAAAGGAATGAGAAGAATTATGAGGATTTGAAGTAGAAGTGACCGCAAAACGAGCACATCCGGGAAACTTGCATGATATGCCTTGGAACGATTGTTACAATACCACGTATAAAAACTGAATAATGCTTGAAGATTCAGTATTAATTTGGAAGCAGTAATTACGTGGAGTAGCATTACCAGGAGGCCAGATGGGATTTGCGTGTTGCAGTGCACTGCTTCACTTCTCTGACGTGCGAGGTTAACCTCTTCACCATATTTTAACACTTGCTGGACAGTAAAGGAGATTAAGGCGGCAAGTGGAGTAATGAATATTATTTTTACTCTCTAAGTAAAAAACTAATTATCTCGTAACATTACTGTGCTTTTAAAGTACAATATTTTGAAGAACGTAAATTACAAACCACTCACTTGAATATTTTTACCAATATTAGTAATTACTTTCTTTTTTTTTTTTTTTTTTTTTTTTTTTTAAGATTGCGGTTTGAATTGAGTCAGTGGATCATTTACCCCAGGAAAAAAACTCATCCGCCCTAGAGTAAAGGCGTGACAACGCCTTCAATTTTCTGTTTGCAGCAGACAGAGAAATAGTCTGTTTCTTTTGTAAAATTAGGAAATGGACAAGTTGCTTTTTTCTACAGCAAGGGGTTCATTTATAAATGAGAGATACTGCACTTTCTTGTAAGTAGCTTCTGTATCCTGCATAATTTAATATTACATGTTTAAAGCTCCTTTTTTCCAAACTACACTTATCAGAACCTTTTTCCTCGTTTATTCTGAAACTACTGAACAGAATTTTATAAAACATTTTGCATGTTACAAGCATAAGACTTATTGTTGAACTAGAATAATTCGAAGCTGAAGGGACCATAAATAATCGAATTAATCACGATTTCGAGTTATAAAAGTTTATTGCTTTGTTTAATTTAAGTTTATTGCATGGATGTCAAGAAACCATGCTAAAAATTCGATATTAAAAACAAGTTCGAAAAAAAGTTCGAAATAAAGTTCGACTAAAGGCTACTTTTAAAAGATGATCACTCAAATATTTTGCTTAACAATTCTTAAAGGATTTAAATACATTGAAAATATGTTACATACAGTTAAATAAATTAATAATTTTATCATATTTAATTACTATCAATACTTATACTGATCTATATTCTTGATGGTGGTCTTTTTTGTATAGGCCTGGGACAGAAAGTTGAGAATTGTCTTAAGATATTATATTTCCAAAAGATTAATGTTCAGTGTATTAATATAAAATTATTTTATACGAGCCATCTATTCTAAGGAAAAGAACATTGAATATGGTCCATTTTTAGTGCTCCAAGTTGTATTGAGGGCATTGTAGACTGAAATAGGAGTGCCTTAAGGGGGAATGCAGGGTGCATTTAACACAACCAATGTTACGAACTGTTGAATTAAGAGGGAATTTAAAAAAAAATATATTTATAAGTTAAGAGCATGGTAGAGAGTTGAAAGAGGTCTTAAGTTAATATATTTCCGAAAGATTGAGATTCTGTGCATTAATTTACAATTTTATATAGGCCATCTACCCTAAGGAAAAATAAATTGAACATTTAAGTGCTTTAAGAATGAAGATGTATTGAGGACATTGTATGTGAAATAACAGTGGCTTATGGGAGAAGGCAGGGTGCATTTAACACAACTAATGAGCGTTTCGTTATATAACTGTACTCATTTTCTCTGAGATCTTCACACATCGGTGAACACGGACTGCAAATGAGAATCCCACAAATATGTTAAGGTTATGCTCCTAATTATTTCAACTGAAATCCCTCATTTATCTTCACGTTTTTAGATATCGCAACACACATGCATTAAAAATAACTTGTTTTACAAAAGAAAAATAGTTTTATTGTCCTTTTTTTATTTTATGGCCTAATTATAAATTCGACTTTATTTGTTTGCCAATTACTCACATTTATGAACCTTTTTTTATGGAATGTTATGAGTAAGAATGTTATCTCTCTATTAATGTGTGCAATTAGTAAAATAAAACATATTCGTCTATGTATTGGATTTCTGAAGTGAAATTTTCTCGTTAGCGCAACAAGTATGTTTCGGATACCCATATCGTCAGTCTTTTCCCCCAGTCATTGATTCCCAATACCATTCAATCCAAAACTGGAACCCTAATGAATTTCCGATCCGGTCTTCCCAAGTTATACTTCCCGATTAATATAGGCTATATCTCTGTCCATATGTTCCTTTTTTATATCTCATGATTTTTTCTTTATAACCTATATATATGCCTATAATTATATATAATATTTCATTCAGCTTTGTTTATACTCCTTTGAGCAACGAGGCCATATCTTGTGTTCAAGTTCTATGTGTATACCAGTAGGCCATGGGGCTATTGATTCTCAACTCTTTTCTACTGTTAATGTGTTTCTATAGCGTCAGTAAAATCCACTGATTTAATTTAAATTAATATGATGCAAGATTATTTAGCAAAGATGAGTTATGGTAAGTAAATATCGAATTTGGCATTTGCCTTTACGACTGGGAAAACCATGAAATATCCCACGATAAATTGGCCGGACACGGGATTTGAATTTGGGACCTCCCAAATGCGACTCCACGAAGTTACCATCTCGGCCACTTCGCTCTGTAATCTTATATTAAAGTGGAGGAAGTGTTGTATCCTCACTGTTATGGAACTATTATAGACCCGTTATGTTGAAGTCCTTCGGAAACGAAAATCATACTATAATCTTCAAACCCATTACCATTTGGCAGCATGCCTAGTTGCATTCTGCATCTATGTATTCATTCTATAAGAATCTGATCACACAAATAATGCCATATAGGCTACATGATGTCAAGATAAACAAATAAAATAAAAAGCGAAGCACATATTTTATGAACGTTCTCAAATATCTTATTTGTATTAAGATCAGCATTAAGATCAAGCCGAAAATGTTGACATGGAGAAAAAGAGCATCTATGAGAGCTGCATTCCATTTCTTAAAGAAAAATATCACCCAAGATTTGGTGGCTGTCATTTTTCAGTGCATGGTCTTTTGTTTGGTTCCAGAGGTACGATCTATCGCTCTGATGCACAACAACTGCAAAAACTAGGGATAACCAAAGAAGAAACAAAACACCTTACTGAAAGCATAATTGTTGATTCAATATCAATCTTGAATCACCATATTTACTCCCAAAAGTAAAAGTGAGCTTCTGCTTAGAAGAATAATGTAAAACTGTATATATTAATGTACGCCATGTACTACTTAATAATTGTCTTGTCAGATGGAATTGTTAAGCTGTGTCTTAATGGCAACTTGCGTAGAGGCAAGCAGCTTCATTTATGTTTATAATAAATGATTTTCTTCTTCTTGGACGAAAGATACACTGGACAAAAAATGTCCAAGTTTAAATAGAGTTGGAGATCTTAATATTATCAAATTATGGATACAATAGGCTATTAATTCTCCTTACATCAGCAGACAGTAACTAAACAACTATTTGACCAGATTATCGTTTAGAACATTTCTTTCTATATAAATTGTTATGAGCTAGTCCATGTTATATATATATATATATATATATAAATTATTTAATTTAACAAGACAAACTAAAAACTAAGTCAAATAGTATGGAATATATAACATTTCATGAAGAAATCCTATGTACTAATTAAGTCAAAATCCAGAAGAGCATTTTGAAGTGTTAGATAATTATACCGTTTACACATTTGAATTAAATATGAAGATTCTAACATTTTTTACTTAATGACAGGAATATATAACAAATCCCTATTTTTTAAATTTAATTGTACTACATTAAATTTAATACGTTCTAAAAGTTCATTACTATTAATTATACCATTGATAATTTTATATAAGAATAACTGTTGCGCTACCAATCTTCTACCAATTACAGTAACAAAATTAAATTCATTTAATAATGATTTCTATCATCAATCAGTACATCTGGCCAAGTCTTATCTATCCTCTGCAGTGTGCTCCCATTAATAAATTACGAGATGGGTTCTTAAATGATATAGACAAGATAATCAGGGGTGCAGCAAAAGCCATTATAGGGCTACCACATGATTGCCCAGATAGTATGTTATATGCACCGAAAAAGTTTCGAGGACTAAGCCTAATGAGAGCTACATGGGAAGCATTCATCCAGCACCATAATATATGCAGGATTCTACTTAATATAAATGATGAACATCTTCACTGTTTACGAGATCTGGAAACTGAAAGATCATCAGCACTTACAAAATTAAAAATAAACGTATCAGAAGCAAAAGACTGGTCAGGTCGACGTGTGAGGAAAGAGCTTCGCAATCAAGCATTTGACACATGGTGCACGCTTACTCTTCGAGGCAAAGGGGTCAGACTCTATGCAGATGTTCCTAAGGCTAACTCCTGGGTAAGCGAGAGAAATGGATTGTCATCCTCAGAATGGACGAATGCCTTAAAAATGTCATGCAACATCACTGCAGTTCGTGTTGTGCCTGGCAGGTCTAGTACAACCCGCTGTCGTTATCCTAATTGCAGCGAGATAGAAACATTAGGACATGTACTGGGATCCTGCCCCAAAAACGAGCTTCTTATCACTTCAAGGCATCACAAAGTGAGAACTACTCTAGCCACTTTTCTGAAGCAGATGAAATGGAATGTCTATGAGGAGGTTCATTGTATCTCAACAAATGGTTCAACTAGGAGAGCTGACATTATAGCCATAAATCATCGAAATGGAAAAGCTTTGGTATTAGATCCTACCATAAGATTTGAAATTGACGTGAACCAGGCTTCTGCAGTTGACGAAGAGAAGAAATCAATTTACGAACCATGTCTTCCAGACCTTGCTCAACGTTATGGCATCGAGTTGAGTCATTGGTCAGTGACTGGTCTTTTGTTTGGTAGCAGAGGCACTTTACCGAAATTCACATGGAATTATCTTCTCTCCCTAGGAATATCCATGGAACTTGTGCGTACCATACTTGTGGGGATAATAAAGGACTCGCTTTGTATCCTACACAGGCACTTGTATTCCACTTAAATAGAAGATTATTAATACTCCTCCAGCTGAGTTAAGACCCTTAAATTAGTAAATCCTAATTGCATTCTTATGCTATTTATATTGTATATTGTTAATATTGTAATACTGAGGCATACAGTACCCGTATTCAGGACCCCTGTGGTCAGTCATGAAATGAACTGATGCCATTATGGATAAATAAAAAAGAAATTCTATCAACTAAATCAGATCTACCATATTTTTAAAATACATATATCGAAGAAAACTCTTCTGAATATTTTCTATATCATTAATATGAGTTTTATTGAATGGTGACCATATAACTGATGCATATTCTAACTTACTACGTACACAACTATTATAAAGTAACTGTAAAACACGTCATCTTTAATAATTTTGGAATTACGAAAAATAAATCCTAACTGTCCATAAGCTTCATCTAATATTTTATCAATGTGCTTTCGAAAATTTAGATTATACGAATAATTAATCCTAAATCTTTAATGGTAAATATTCTCGTTAACGCTTCCGAATTTATACTGTATTGAGCAATTGGGGGAAGTAAAAATCTGTGAAAACTTATGAAATAGCATTTCCTAACATTAAAAGCCAAATTCTTTTGCATACTCCATTCAAAGAGCTTGTCCATTGTTAATTGTAATTCCAATTCATGTGTTAATAAACGTAGCTCTTTATATATTTTTAAGTCATCTGTATGTGTGTGGATATATATACAGTTGATACAGTAGTTTGTCTTAAATTCGTAATAAATTACTGCAAAGAAATTGAAGGAAAAATATAAACTTCGTATAAAATTATAGAATAATGTACGGTAATAAATTATGGCCTTAATCATTGGGTTAACTGTCGGGCATGGGTTTGTATGTTGTATGAAAATAATTGAATCTCAGAAATTTAACAATGCTTATTTCAGAATATAATCTTCATCTTTGACGTTTAACTCCTAAAGCGTGAAAACAAAGTGAGCTTGCAAAATTTCATGAAAATTGGACCAATAGTTTTAGAGAAAATCATGTTTAACGATGTCAAAAAACAAATTTCTGGGAAAATCGCGTTAAAAATTAGACAGTAAGTTAAAATACATTAATGTTTATAACTCAGCGAAAAGAGGTAATTTTTGTTCATAAAACTTCACATACATGTTCAGGAAGAAATGTTCTTTCCCTAAGTCAATAACAACAACAAAATCTTTATAAATTACCTATACCGGTGAGAGAAAATAATTTTATTGCCATAATCATAAAAAAAGTATTGGAATGATAGGGCCTACCTGATTAATTTACAGTCATAATATGGGCTCAAAGAATATATGGATCCAAGCCTGATGCTGATCTAATATTTAATGCCAATGATATAGTACGTGGCCTCTATTTGTTACAGATATTACATCTAATGATGACTAATGGTTATGTATAGTCATTTTCTGTCTGCCAGTTAGTCATGATAAATTGAATACGGAAAGGTCGTACTTGGACTTCGATGTCCGTAACTAAATAGTTATCTGAATATGGGTCTCTGAATAATTATACCTATAAGCTATTTGTGAAGTATTAATACATAATTTCGATTCACATAGAATTAGTTCGTGAGGCCTACCATCTTCTTTTTACCATTCCAGTCAACATCTCGAGGATCTCTCTAAGATTACGACTAGAGGTAGGATTTTATGTAGTTTCATTTGTAAAATATGAAAATAATTTCACAGTGAAAAATTATGTAAAATGTAAAAAAAAAATAATAAAAATATATAATATCACATATTTAATATAATATATTTTTATTAAAACAAACCTGGGTGATATGAATTTTCGATTAATCGAGATTGTAAAACAGGGACTATAATCTACGTAGTTATTGTATTTTAGATGCAGTACTGTGGATAAAGTTTGCAAATGTAGAATTGTATTAAGTGCCAGAATGGTACTTTATGAGATTGTTTGGGGGACGGGAAAATGTTTGTCGTCTGTCTGTCTGTCTGTCTGTCTGTCCGTACGCGCAATAATATAAATACGCTTTATCACATTTTCATGAAACTAGGTACTAGTATATACATTTATAACTTGCATGGGAAGAAGCCTATTGATATTGAACCAAATCAGTTGACCGATACCAGAGTAATGCCCCATTTTATGGTAATGTATTAGAAATAATTTATCAAATACAAATGTATTCTCATGGCACATGTTTTACAGTGTTCATATACGGGTTTGGAAGTTGCAATACAGGTAACTTTGACAAATAACACTAACCACATATTCCTTCACGTATGCTGATCAAACTAGACCTTTGTCCTTCCGTAAGCCCTGCTTAATGAATCGATCTGCAGCTTAACTGGGAAACCGATTAAAAAAAAAGAAAATTATTGTCTGAACATCATAAATGCAACAATAACTGATTAAACAAAAGCATTTTGGCACTTTCTTACATCAGTTTACCTGATTTTATTTCTTTATTTTTTATGCAAAAATAATGTTGAAAATAATATATTCAGGACCAATAACATCTTCTGTGTATTTAAGCAAAATAGAGTAAAGTGGGTGTAATGAACCATGTACGGATTAGATTTGTAACAGTTGACTTAAGCATCTCCTAAATCCTCTTTTATTTTCAGGATGTAATCCACGTGAGTAATATTATTCCTAGAGGAAAATAGCTAACATGTGGGTTGCCCGTCTTTTTCAGAACATTTCACATCAATAGTGGGCGTGAATTATAAGATCACGCATAAATTCCTCTGCCCAAGGCGCCGGCAGTTGCGAAGCCGTTTGTCTGGCCATGCGGAATAAATTCGGTGCAATTATGTCACATTCTGCATCATTTGGGTTTACCTTATTCTCTTATACTTCATTTCTCCCAACAAGTACGCCCGTCTATATAAACTGTCACCGGATACCAAGCAACAAGCTGGAAATGCTTTTTTTCATTACTGGCCATGACTTTTAATTTTTATTGCAACAAACTCGATAAAAATAATTACAAAACTGGGTGTACTGGAATGCATTCAGATACTACTATTTTATGTCAGAAGTGAATGTAAATGCCGGATGTTCATGGCAGCTCATTTTAATTTTAATTGGTTTGATGTAGCTTAAATTATATTTGAATAATCTTTCTTTCTATTGTTACTTTTTTTAACTTTAAAACTCTCCTTTACTGATTTCAAAATTGGTATTCAAATGTAAACGTAGCCTAAGTCGAGAATAATTATAGAGAAATTTTCGAAGTGTACGTAACAGAGCTCAACAGAACGATGGAATTAAGGAGGAATTTTTCTCGTTGACATTAATCTCTCATATAATACACATGTTGGCTTTAATATACATTAAAATATTTATATCAATCATTATAATCACAGAGGTTCCAAACATTTAGGTGAATTATCTGTAATCCTATACTGTTGAAACCTCCCCATCCAACTTTTAAAAAAATTCAGAACTAAAACGAAGGCCTATTAGTAATACATATATTTTATGTTTCTTCGAATTAATGTGTCTTGTACAGTCATCTCCACTATCATGACTTACAGAAAGATCACATGAACACACATCGCAGAACACGTGGTTTTCACTGATACGTGAAGTAACTAAATTTGGTCACTCCGTGTAACATTCTTGATATTTTCATAAAACTGGTGTGTTTTTGCTAATGGTTGCAATTTGATAACTAATACGCTTGACTCTATAAAACGCCAAAAATAAACTAAAATTTCAATGTTCGAAATCACAGTCACTGTGAAGTTGGAACATTAAAAAATCCCTTTAGGCAGGCCTACAGGCTGAGGTAGATTTCAAAGTGCTTTTGGTTTAATTTATTATCGCTGCGCAGCACTCTTCTTTTTTAGCCTTGGCATGGCAAACCTGCAGTAAAGAGGAAGAGCCTACAATCATTTGTTTTGACAACAAGAATAGGATATAATATTCTGGGAGGCCGTGCGCAAGATCAGCAATGAATAAAATTAGCAAAGCCGCTAAACAAGACAAAATTATGATATTATAATAATTCTTTTAAGTGTTATTATTTTCAAACATTAAAATCTCGCGTCATATGAGAGCTATCAAGAAACTATTTATTGATTTGTAGAGTACTCATCAAGAGCTTTTCAACGATACCCCACAAGACGTGGTTTCAAAAGTTTCGAATTTTCATCCCCCACCCCCACCCTCATTCGAACCCCCGAATCGTTGGTGTCACTGTGAACTCCATAGGGAGTACTCTAATTTATTCAAACAAAGTTTCCCTCTATACTTCATAGGGGCCGAGATATACATTTTTTAAAATTTCAACCCCCTCCCCTGACCACCCCCTTGGGCCAAATTTGCTCATTAACGAACCTGTTCGAACTATTGGGCCTAGAAATTACAAAATAAAATTTGGTTCAAATATCTTCAAAATTACGGCCGCTAGCGTGTAAAGATATATATAAATATCACAAATTTTTTTTTTGGACGGGCGGTGGTTTCGTACTTAGGGGAGCATGAAACGTAAAGATATGAAAGAATTTTTCGAAAATCATGACATGGTATCCATTGCAATAGGTAGATTTAACGGAAATGACAATCAATGGTAACGGAACTTCGATACCAGACATAGAGGAAGCAAAGATCATATATATATAAGAGAAAGTCATAGAGCAGGAAGAAGGAGACCAACCCAAAAGCTACCAGCTGACTAAGAAGGTGTAAGTTTTGCCAACAGAGATTCTGCTATCATCGTAATACCACTCTCGAAAACATAACGGAAGTGACGATTTTGTTCTCTTAGATGAAGGACATAGAAAAGCGTTGACATTGACATTTTGGTTTCACGATATACTTTTTCCGAAATAATTTTAGTTTTCCGTATTAATAATATTTTCCCTTTGACCGTAATTCATATTAATGAGTGGACACCCGTTCTCATTTCGGTTGGCAACTCTGAATCTGAATTAAAAACAGCTAAGGAGAACAATATAACCATAATACAACCAACTTGTGCCTAAGAAGATTTGTTTAGATTTGTCGGAATGCCGCGATACTTGTAGTAGTGACACTCTACGGAAATTATTGTAGACGCAATCGGGTGGTCCTCGCAAAGGCTGCTGTAACAGAAGTAGATTTACTGCCGAAATTGTATAAGACAAGTACATATAGCTATTTAAGGAAAGGTATGTCAGAGCGAAGGTATTTAAGGAGCGTCTCTGTACATTCCTCATGACCTTCTGGATTAACATAGAATCCAATCGCAATCCCCAGAATAAATGCGGAATTGAAACAGATCATTATTTGCGATAGGCTATACAGTACCAAGTGTAGGCCTATGTAATATTGCCGCAACAACCGAGCGATTTAGGGTAAGAAACTACATGGAACAATGTTAAAATTAATGTATTATCTTAAATTAAAGGACAAAAAGCTTGATGTACAAAAATGGTCCTGGGTAATAGCGCTAAACAGATAGTAATGTATAAAGAAATAGTTTTATAAAAAGTAAATTGAAAATTTAACAAGAAAGTGACTTACAAAACGAAGTTAATAGAAAACTAAGACATGAAGATTTTCTTTAAAAAGACTTGTCCAGTGGCCGCTGACCTTACCTTACTAACGGGTGGTCATTTGTAAAGAATTTTGTAATATTTGCGGAGAAAATAGAATTTTCCTTAGAGAAATAATGTATCAGATTTTTTCCTTTCCTGTCCAACATTTTTTATGATCCATATATAGGCTATTATATAAGAATACAAGGAGAATATACATTCATATGCAAACGTATGTAACTTCCGTCTTAGATGTCTAAAATTTCGATTAAATAAATTTACACAGTTTTTATTTGAGACAAGATAATGCCGACATGAATTTTATGCAGAGTATGGAATGTTTATCGCAGACATGAAACAAATTCAGAACTAAAAGTAGAATCATACGACAGACATGTTAACCTGCAATTATTTTTCTTTAGCACAAAAAAGCAGACAAAACAAAATGTCTTAATGAAGATGCTCTCAAGGTGTTCGGGAGCGGTTGTGAGGTCCTTGAAACTGAACCACATCCAGCCTACCGCCTGCTGCTCCGTAATATCTAATTGACTGCATCTACTTCCTTTTCACACCTCTCACATAGGTTGCATGCATCTAACTTGTCATCTAGAGTAAACCCGCCCATAAATTATAATATAAACAACAATATACATGAAAGCTTCCTAAATTATGAGTCCATAAACCGGTTTAGTGAACGGTTAAATCAACGCTATCTTGAAAATATTATAAAATATAGACATAAACCGTTGTCAAACGAGATTACCGCAAAGAATTCCTAAATACTGGAGAGCTGATTATGCAGAATATATTAGAATATGCAATTTTAAACCAGTTTTGTGCAATGAAACTATTATTTATATTGAAGTTTACCACAGCAAGTAATATTTACGTTGTTTCTTAAAAGTTAAATACAATAATCATCGAAGCATATAAAATACAATGCAATTAAAGAGGGCAGGACACTAAAAGCTTTTTCTCTTATCTTACCTGAAACCTTTACACATATTACATAATCATATTAACTTCAAGAAAAACCGTTGTAACAAAGAACACAATATAATAGTTTGCGACCCCAATGTGTTACCATATACCAATGTTGTCACTATTGTCCTTAAAGTAAAAAACAGTGAACGAAGGAGATACTTTTAGAAAGGTTTTAAAATTATTTGATCTCACCAAAAGTTGTTTCATTTCAAGAATGACTTTATCCATTATTTTCAATTCTCTCCATTTATAAAGTGCACGACGATATTTAAGTTCCACGCAAAAGCAGTTTTGATCCTGGTTATAGGAGGACAACCCAATCATATTTCAAACATTACTCTAGAGATGATGTCGATTTCACTAAAGTTGTTCACACATCTACAGTTGTAGAGAGGATACATCTGACTGTTGGTATTATTATTATTATTATTATAGAATGTATGCTAACCAATCTTGCAGTGATACTACTTCCAAATGAAGCTTATATGACTGTAGGAACCTACTTGTCAAGAAGTCAGCGTAAAAAATTGAAAAACCTGGGGTCAATTCTCGCCCAGGTCAAACTTTCATTTAAACCCGAGACGAGCTAAGAAAGAAACCTGAAGTAAAAAAAAAATAGTATATCTATCATAGATCATACGATTAATGTGCTAGAGTGAGGCAGGAATACTGATTTTTGTATACTTCACGTTTCTTTCTTAGAACGGTCAGACTTTAGAGAATACAATATAAATCTGTTCAGTGACATACGACTGAAAGTCTGTATTGAATTTTATTATATCATTTGGAAAGCTAATGACAAACTTAACGAATTATTTATGTTGGAAGGTTATTTAAATGACGCACCGAGATGACATGCTCTGGTGTTTAAGGCTATAGGCCTAACAGCTAAAAAGGTAATATCTGTTCAAATCAAATCATTCATAGGAAGAGCCCATTCTAGTTGCAAATAACGAAAATTTCATTTGTTTAATTTCGCCGTCAATTTAAGAATATTTTTTATTAAATTCTTCGAAGTACTTAAACTGGAGACAATGAGTGTGGAACATTTTATTACTCATACGAACCAAGTTACGCGATTTCTTGTGGAACCTGATCTTCGTTCAGTAAGAAATTGTTATTGTAACAACAATAAGTTATGTGACATAACACGTTTTCCATGCCAGAAAGCAAAGCCTCGTTTCCCTTGAAAAATCTAGCTAGAGAAAATAGGTTGTAACACTTTGTAATCAGTTGCTTTATGTTGTTGTGTTAAACCATCTGAAAGTAGCATTTTTTCTGTACATGGATGATCTGAAAAACCACTTGCTTTAAAATATTCCTTTTGTGCGAAGACAATAACATTGATAATATTTTCATATTAATCTCTAAATTAAAAGAAATATGAACATTAGCTGGTTATTGTTTGCCTAACTGTAAAGTAATCGTTGTTGCGTGTGACTATAAATTCTATGTTTTTTATAGAGAATTGGGAGGTGTAACCAATCTCGAAAAAGTTATTTTGACAATGTTTAGGTGAATACAACTAAAATAATTATATATTCCCTAGGTTTATGAATTTTGCTATAGTTCTTTATATAACTGCATTTATTTTAATAAACTCAATGCTTTCTGCTTTTTAATGCTGTTCAGATAACATTATTTTTACTTGCATGCATAATTCATCACTTTCCTTTAAATGTACGTAAAAATTGTAAATTGTTACATAAAGAGATTAAGATGTCCCTTTGATAAAAACAATAAAAAAGTACAAATAACAGTTTTGTCCCAATTTAGTGTTTTTCTAAAAATAAAAATAAAAAAGTTCCTAAATTGTTAGCGTGTTTTACTCGCTACGTATTGCTCTTACTCTTAAAAAATTAGAAGAAACGTGTGGTGGTTGTATTACACGTGGAAAAGTAGTGTATAGTCCATATACAGAATTTTCATGCACTTAGCTGAAGAATGCGATGTCGGCAATGTTATTGAAGGCTACGGTAACGCCTTGTCACCAGTCAGCCCTCCCTACACGGCAGAGGGACCTGGCTCATCTTCTATTTCGTGAGCAAGGCCGCTGATTCTGTCACCGCAAGGTTACCAGAATGTGACGCTCTGATTTCCTTGTAACGAATGCAATGCGTTCAGGACTTATTATACAGTGTGTTTAGAAACTAAACGAAGTTAAGGGCATCATATTTAAACTACTCAAATATAGGTCTAATTTACGTCAAAAGTAGAGTAGGCCTAGTTACAAATAATTTATATCACTTAATTTGAGAATGTTGTGAAGGTGTCTCTTTTGACTCATTGGAAACTGTGTCACGTTTCTTAACTTGAAGAGTAGTTTTTCAAGTAATTCTGAATGATTGGACAATACGGAAAAAGCGTGCAGTGTTGTTAACGTAATTCATAGAACAAGCATGACTACAATGCAACTTTGACCAAAGTTAGTAACACAGCAGCGCTGCAGTTTGTTTAGAAAGGCAAGCTTAAAAATTTCCTGGGATTTTATTCCTTAGAATTGCTAATCGCAATATCATATTTTTAACAGGATAGGTCTATGAGTTGTTATGTTACGTAATTTGTTCTGTATAATTCAAGTGATCCTGTACGTTCTCTACGTACTGCTATAAAATGGTTATGTTTCAGAACACTTTATAATCTTCTAGATAAAATGTTTTGGATGAAGTTTTACTAAAATAAGTTGTTACGACTTAATTAAATAGCAAGTGACAGACCTATAGCAGCAGAAGAACTAAAAATGTTGAGAAATATGTAGGCCTAAACATAAGTGAATTGTTTACTTTTGGATATGATTTTGAACCATAAGAATAACAACATAGTGTTTGCTTTTACTTGTAAAACATTTTTCCATATTTTTATATTAAATATTTTTATTATTATAATTGCGGTAGATAGAATATGTTTGGTTTATCTGCATAATCACAAATTTCGGAACAACAATATTTAAGATGGAAAATATAGCACTTACAGAATGTTGCGTAGCAGTCTCTGGAAATGATCCTCACATTCTGGAACAAAGAAATTATGCATCGGGATAAGTCCATTTTGAAATTAAACTTGAAAAAGACAAACTTTTTTCAAATTTTATCACCTATGGTAGATGACGCAGCGGTCGGATGAAGCGAGGTAGTGCTGGGAAAAGCGCATTTCCCACCATTCTTAATTTTGATAAAGTAAAATATTTAAATTACATATTTAGTTATCAGGGGACGTAGAACAACATATAAATTTGTTATCGTTTGCTCACGTCTAAAATTACACGATTTAAGAATAATCTACTATCTTTAATACTGTCCACTATCATGTATGACGTAATTGG
This sequence comes from Ectobius pallidus, assembly GCA_964059195.1. Lineage (NCBI taxonomy): Eukaryota > Metazoa > Arthropoda > Insecta > Blattodea > Ectobiidae > Ectobius > Ectobius pallidus. Next base: position 42,540,692 of record CAXKWD010000002.1, on the reverse strand, counting down.
ATCGGGAGGAGCTTCGAAAGTTATTTTTCCTCCACTAATTTTGTTTCAAAAACACATTAAAATTTGACTAAACCTCTTGACAATCCGAAAAAAAATATTTTCCTAATTTAACGTAGCGTAGTGTATATGAATCTATATAAATATAATGTGTTTTTGAAACAAAATTAGTGGAGGAAAAATAACTTTCGAAGCTCCTCCCGATCCAATTACGTCATACATGATATATATAATAGACCTATATATGTATATACAGTATATATATTATTAAGTTACGTTAATTGATATTCAAGCTTTAGATGACATCCACAACCCCGTACATTCTATACACGACGAAACAGAACCTTTAATTGAACCTGAACATTTTACATCTGCAGATCTAAAACACAGCTCTAGTATTGATCCGAGGTTATTTAATTCTATTGTTATTAATCACCCTAAATTTACATGGACAATTGAAAATTTAAAAATATATATTTAAATGCATTATATAAATATTTATTTCTCATCTTTCTTAGTTCCTTTTAAAATTTCCTACCTTATTTTAAATGAGTGCAATTGATTATATTTTCATTTAAAATAATTTATATTTTCATTTAATGTATTTATAATACATTTGTAACTGTCCCCAAACATGAGCATGTGCTCATTCTGGTGGCGCTTCATTGAAAAAATAAATTGAAGAATTGTAAACAAATATTTCATATGTAACAATTATTAAATACAATAATTCAACTTTAAACTTTCATATAATAAGTTGAGATTCAAGTTTATAACACAGAGGACTGAAAAAGATAGAATATGAGAAAAGTTTCAAACTAACGGCACAGGTTTTTGGGATGACAATGATATGTGAAAGTAACTGAACAATGTTGACGATATTTCTGCCATAAAGGAAGGCTAAGAAGATGACGAAGGGAAAGACGAAAAATAAGAACAAGGAGAGCAAGATAACGAATGAGAAGAAAAATGAGGATTGCTTTAGTTACTGCAATGATCTTTGCATGTTGCATTGTTTGATTGGGCTCACTCGTTCGGCTTGTTCTGAACTCTATTAACTTGTTACCATGACATTAACAATAAGGCAGGAGGGTGTCTTATTATCTCATCACATTGCTATTATTTCGTAATTATGCAGTACAGAGTGCGGAAAACTAAATCCAAGCGGCGCGTAAAAAGTTGTAATTGAGATAAATAAATTAGACGTTTTTCTTTGCAAAAAGTAGAGAAAATTACAGAATTTTATCACTGCTACTACGAAGTACTAAACCGTTACACTGTTTCAGAATCATTCATTATTCCCAGGAAATCAGCATAGCTGTACAGATGATCAGTTAAGAAAATTGAAGCCAGAAATTCTAAAACAATTTTTAGATTCAAATAACAAGATTCTATCATTATTGAAAGAATTATTACAGTTGACTTTGAAGGAGATTTCATTTATCATTTGGAAGTATAGGCTAATAATGTAATTTTCCACGACAGTGTTTTTTCATCAATTTCCCTTTCACGCTATCATGGTTGAAATGAGAATGTGTCTTCTTTGCAGACCACGTGATTCATTATAACAAAACATATAACTTTTGGTATACCTGGTATCTATTATTTCAGACTCAGAATATAATAATATTTTCTACTGCAATTTTGACTAAAGATTTAATTCATCCAGCAGCTATGGTGTATAGAATGTCAGGGTGACTAGTTGCGCCTACCCTGAAGTAATATATTGATCGATAAACACAAATGTTAAAATAGCTATTACCTTTTAAAGTTAGTAGGCCTATCCCTGCAACTTGACCACCATCCTAAACAGCTGTTAGCTATTACAGGAAAATCATCAGTTTTACGCGAAGTATGAAAATGTTTAAACAACTTTTTTGCTAACCTCTTTTTTCAATTCTTTGTTTACTAAGGAATACTATTGTTATGAAGGGAAAAGTTTTAATAAAAGATGAAGAAATGCTTAAATATTTGCCGAAATAATTTTACATGCATATTTTTATGCACAAATCCTTCTTCCCAGATCTTTCAATTGTACTTTGATTTTTTTTATAAAGTTTTGTAAATTTTCATTTTGTAAGTACCTGAGAACACTGTTGCAGAAATAGTTAGAGCATAGCCTAGCTAAGGCCACTGTTTTGGCAGGTTTGACCTCCCTTTGAAATTAGGATCGTGTAAGTTAAGTGAGTGTGACAGATATTTTAAGTGAGAGATTATTGCCCACGCTTAGGATAGAGAAAGTTATCTGAGTAAATTTAACAATATGATAGTACTTACCGAGCAAGGTTAAATTTCCCTTTTTTATCCTCTGAGAAAAGTACTCACTTGGACCAAAAATGGTAATTGAATTTATTTGTTTCTACCGAAATAACAAGCTTTTAAAATCCGCTTCATGGCACTACATCCTTTAAGGGACTAGGCCTACCACCCGATCGCTGCGTCATCTACCATAGGCGGATGGCAGGATTGGTGGGCACGTGGTCAGAAAATCGACTCCCACGGCCGTTACTGATGGCTCACTGAACCGGATCCACTACTTCTTTGTCATGAGGTTGAATGCACCCCACTTCAGACCTCTCTACCTCAGAAAAATCCGAGGAGGTACCGGTGATCGAACCCTAACCTGCGGAGTTGTAGTCAGCAACGCTAAGCACTAGACCACGCAGGCGATCCTGTATATATGTAATTATATATATATGTATATATAATATGTAATTATATATATATATATATATATATATATATATATATATATATATATATAATATGTAGTTGTACTAACGGTTGATTTGTAAACCAATTCAGGGGGAAAAAGTCTACGGTATGATAATCTCACTGTGAATTTGATCAAATCGTGTGCATAACACTTAAAACTGAATTTCAGTCATGAAAAATAGTACCATAAAACTCCGTGTAAGGTTGTTAATATGAAATGTTGACGAGTTGTGTTCACCTTGCTGGCTACTTATATGAATAGCAATATAGTGTGTGCCTGGAGGAATTGCGAAACCGTCAGTCAACATAATCATAATCATTACGAGCTCAGTTTATACAATCTGGAGCAACTAGGAAGGAGACACTATGAGCGTTAAGAGCAATAAAATGGTGCCTCATTATTGTAAGGACTCCAAGTTCGCAAGTTGATTGATGTCCAACTGAACGATTCACTTTGTTTTATGAAGTATCAAATATATTATTGTTTCCAAATACAACATTGTACCCTCATATATAAAAACCGTCTCAATAAATTACATAAAACTTATTACATTATATTATATATGGGTTTCAAACATAGTCAGTAGTAAAAATATTATGTTTTTAATACACAATGGCAAGAACTCAGAGGGCTGATGATGGCATAACGTATGCCAAAATGCATACCCTGCAGTGAATACAACGAGGGAGAACAACGATTTATAGTATTTTATGTTAAAAACGAATAAGCTACTAAAATATTTTTTTACGCCTTATACCCTCAAATAGCAATAAAAAGGCCAGTAATTGTATTGCTATTTGAGGGTATAAGGCGTAAAAAAGATTTTAGTTGATCAATGTGAATTCCCTCAAAGAAACAAGATGATATTTATCAACGAATAAGCTAGTTTTAAGTTCTTGTCATTGCACATTAATACATAGGCCTAATGGTTTTAGTACTGACTATGTAAGAAACCTATGTGTAGTAAGATTTATGTAAGTTTTATTAATTCAGACAGTTTTAATGTAGGAGAGTGTAAGGTTGTATTTTAAAACAAAAGTACCAACCTTCTACTGCAATGAAGTTCATTAAATAGTTAAATATGTTGGGTTGTACCGTTGAGCTCGGTCAATAAAATAATTACGTAAAACCTTAATCTCAAATTCTTTTATTTTTCCTAAGCCTTTCGGTTACACGGAACCATCATCAGAGAATCTTGCTAGTACAGACAAATTTAAGAAGATGTCAGTTCACATAATATATAAAAATGAATGAAGAAGTGAGTTTTATTGATTTTTTAAGAATTGATTTTAAAAATATGAGTGAATTTAATAAATAGGCTACATAAAATACACATAATTATAATAAAACATATAATACCAATAAAATATACATTATTATAATAAAAAATATACAAACAAAATATACATAATAATAATAAAAATTGTTCAATAAAGTAGAAAGATTAACAGTATGCTACTAAATTGACTGAAATATCATCTATGTATGGAGGTTATGGTATTACACCCTTAAAATAAGGGCGGGGGATTTTAATGCCCGACCTCTCAGAACAAGGGTCGTGGAAATTTATGCATTGCAATGCTTTCGTAAGTTATTTATTTCAGGCCGGTATGATGCTATAAAATGTTATGAACAGTAAATTACCTTAACAAAGATTTAACAAAATATATTAACATTATAGTGTGAGCACAGCTATGGATGAAGAAATTATAATGCTGCTGTAGCTAGTGTTGCTTCAGCAGCCATCATTGTGGCTTTCTTTTACGAAAAAAAAAAGAAAAGTAAACGTTTGTGGAAAATATTCCTCGGCGTGAGTTGAAAGGGATCCATCAAAATTTGCAAGAACTGATAGCAAAAGATCAAATAAGTTATTTCGATTTTTTTAAGATGGATGAAAAGACCATGTTCTTAGCCCTGAAAGTGGGACCTTTAATATCACGACAAATGACACATTTACGAAACCAAAACAGCGTTATGGTAACTCTACGATTTCTAGCTACCGGAGAAACTAACAATATTGTTGTGTTTCTTTCCAGACCTATGCTTCTATTTATATTAAAAAGTACATCTGAGGTCCGGCTAACAATATAGGAAGAAGCACACTGCCTCCGTTCCGTTCAGTTGCCTTTGAATATTAGCCTATGTCGACAGTGTAAACAAATTTCCGGCCGCCCACTGCTTCAGTTTCGTGCGCTTCAGCATTTCCTATGCTTACAATGTCGACATAATATCCAAGGAAAACTGAACGGAGCGGAACGGAGGCTGTGTGCTTCCTTCTTATGACTGAGGTCTTCCTAATATTCAATTACAGATTATTATGAAGTCTGAAAGAAGATCTTTTTATAGGCCTACTACGCGGTGACACAGTCATAATTATTAATTATTACAGTATTTATTTTGTTGAGAATATAACAGGCTCATTGCCCAATTACTATATTCTCTTATACTAATTACACCAGTTTTCAACACTAAAATTATCTCTCTTTCGTAGTTTTACCTCTCCCTTGTAGGGACCTTTATGCGGCCCGCGCCGCCCGGGCCTTACCGGACCGCGACCTGTCTGGAGAGGAATGAACTATGGATCAGAACACAGACAGACATACTTTTTCGACCAGACAAGGACATGGAGGGCCTCCCCGAATGAGTGATCAGCCCAATGCCGGGACCACCTCCGAGACAACACGAACACATAGGACGATACACACCATTCACACACACACTCACTCCGAACAAGGCGAGGATGGGGATGAAGATGATAATGACGGCCAGATGATATCCGGGGACCACAAGGGCCTAAAGTTACCTGACATTTGTCTCACAGGTGAGGGAAAACCCCGGAAAAAACCTCACCTAGGTAACTTGTCCCGACCAGGAATCGAACCCGGGCCCGCTGCGTGAGAGGATTGGACGCATCTCCTGAGCCACAGCGGTGGACCACTAAAATTATATGTTTAATGTAATACTAAAAATATTTAAACTAATACTACAACTAAGAAAATACAGAAAAAAAGAAACAAGAAACACATACAGTGTGTAAATTACACAATGAAGGGAACGTATCTATACATAAAAAACGGAAGCCTTAAATAAATAAAATTACATGGAACATATTTTAACTATCACTTATTAATTATTGCTATTTTAAAGTTTTCAAATATTTATCACAGATATTTTTAATATATCTATATTGCCCATTTCGTGCAATTGACTGTACGTATAGACGGAGCACATTATAGAGGAGAATTGCTATGGGAGTCAGTGTTTGATTTTGGAATGGAAAAAGTTATACAAACAATTTGCAATACTAAAAATATTTTTTGCACGACGTAACTAATTAGTGGTACTTACGAATATTGTTGCCGTGGATCGTAGCTTGACACTCCCGCACGCAATCTGGTTGCTATGAAAACAAAAGAAATCTCCGTGCGGTAAAAATTACAAAAAGCACAAGTGCCGTAAGTAAAATCATCATAATACAAGCCTTTATGGAAGACCGGAACCAAGGCCCCCTAGTTTGTGGCGACTTTAACAGGACAAATATTCGGAACCCATAACAACCAACACAAGCGAATTACTTTCTGAAATATAACATCCATCTTCAATTGTGTATATACATAATATTTTCAGCTAATATCTCAATTAATATAAATAAATTGATATAAATAATCATCGTGCAAAAAATAACATGCAATACTCGTGCCGTAAGCGCATAACGGATCTCGGAAATTGAAAAAATTCGGCGCAAGCGCCTCGTTTTTTCAAACTCTTTCCTCGATCCGTATGCACCGCTTACGACACTTGTATCGCAATATACTATAAACTAATACTACAACTAAGAAAATACATAAAAAAGAAACAAGAAACACATACAGTATGAAAATTACACAATGAAGGAAACATATCTATACATAAGTAATATAATAGTTTTGGAAGAAACGAAATACATAAAAATAGAAAATGACCTGGAGCATATTATAACTATCACTTTTTAATTATTACTATTTTAAAGTTTTCAAATATTTATCATAGATATTTTTAAACAGCTTTTTGTTAGCATTAAATATATCTATATTGCCCATTTCGTGAAATGGACTGTATAGAGTTATAGACGGAGCATATTATAGAGGAGAATTACTATGGGAGTCTGTGTTTGATTTTGGAATGGAAAAAAAGTTTATGTAATTTATAAGATATATAACGTGGAACATAGAAAGACATTTCTTCGAGAATATTAGGCCTAATATAATTTATTTCGTTATTAAGTAATTTGTATAAAAACAACACTGCGTGACAATTTCGTCTGTGTGATAATTCAGGGATATTGAAATACTGTAACATAGTTGAATATGATTCAAATTTAGAGTAATAGTTAAACTGTTTGTAATATGTATATTTTAGAAAATGTTTTGAATTGGATCTATGATTGATTATGAATGTATCAAGATTTCTACGAAGAAAATTAATTAGTTTATTTATAACGACGGGTCTATTTTTTCTCAGATCATGCTACTAATATCAGTACGACCTATGCGTGATAAATACATACCGGTACTTATTTCTGATGAGTTGACAAAACCAACCTTGTCTCATTTCAATGTCTTTCAAGAAACAATTTACATGTGTTAATGGGTTGTCATTAAAAACAATCCTGGAGCCAAAATTTGTTTAATCATTCATGTAGGATGAGAGGATATTTGGCTCCATTTATACCTTTCCCATTTGAACTGTAGGTAAGCATATTCTAGGTAAGTATTGTGTTCGACCCGGAAATTCGATGCGGAGTTTCCAGCATTAACATAAGTTTTGAGGCGTAGTGTCTAGGAACAGAAAAGCTCAGAAACGAAATATCGAGTAAAAGCTAAAATAATCATATTTATCCAGGTATGTGAGACATTACTAATATTTTGTAAAAAAAAAAAAAAAAACTATTTTCGCGATAGTGTATGAACATTCACTCTAAATACAATTAATAAGACATACATAGGCTATTATATATGAAACATTCTATTCGTAAAAATTATCTGAAGGGTAGATGCAAAAGAAACAAAACAAACCCTGTGGCGCTAAATCATTCTTTTTACCGGGCCGACCGCCCCCTCTGCATCATCTACCGGGGCTGATACACCAACAGCCATCATTCAGACTAGGGCTAGGAGCTTTATGCTCTATGAATTACAAAAAATCCTCTATAATCAAGGCATTTATGCTCTAAAAATCCTTCAAAAATACCATAGAATTATTAAATAAACTGAGAAAAATAAATGTTACTTTTTAACTTTACTTAGTGGGAAAGCGAATTTGGACTTTTATTTTGTTAGTGCTAATTTAAATTAATAATTCATTATCGAATTCAAGTCCCTTATTGTCACTGAAGGCTGCACACTACAGTATACTTTATTTTATTTTGTCTAATTTACATTAAAGATTTAAAAACGATAATTTTAATGGCAAAATTAAAGAAAACACAAATAATAACATTATGGATGTTTCTACAATAAAAAATAAACTAGAATGCCTCGCAAAATTTCACCATTTATAAAAAGGTCCTTAAGAATAAAAAATGCAAAAAATACCCTAAAATATCTACGCCTAAAAAGGATGCATTTAACATAAAACATGCTGCACGAAGTTATGTGTGGTTCTGAACTTATGCCTGTATTGTCATCTGATCAGTGGAATTACCTAGGCTTATCCCACAACAATTCCTTGTTACGAAAATTTTCCAGTTCCTGTAGTGAACATCTTGTGGATTAGGCCTCCAACAGTATTATTCAATCATATAACTAATTATCCTCTTTTTCAATGGCTTACGATCCGTTGCCAGTGCGTAGAGAAGCTCAGAACACAAATATAAAAAAAATCTAATTTTAAAAGGTGGATTACCCTTAACTTATCCTTCGAGATTATTTAAACCTTTCAGAGCCGAAAGTAATCATCAAGTAAACTCATCGAGTCGGTTCGTGGACTATTCATTCATCTAGTATGCCGTGATCTTAGGGCTGACAGAATATTGACAACAAAGTAAGAAAACAATTATTTCGAAATTCGTTACATATTATTCATGGAATAGTCTTAATAAATCCCACTCGAGATTATTAAGTTTGGAATCAATGTTGAACATTTCAGCGAATTCGGTTATTTCTATGAATGGCAATATTTACATTTAAATAAAAATCCTCATATTAAACTGAGTTTTACGCTATTAGGCCTACCTTTTTTAAATTTATTTATTTCAGCTGTGTTTGTGCTCCTTTTAGCTTCGAGGCTGTATCAGGAATTCGGGATCTGTGTCTGTACAGTAGGGTAGCCATGGAATTATTGCTTGTCAATTGTTTCTACTGTCGGTGTATTTAATGGAGTAAATTTCAACTGATATTAATTTAAATGGATATGATAAAGGAGGAATTGGTGAAGATGATTCATGATATGTAAATATCCAATTCGGCATTTGCCTTTACGACTGGGGAAACCATGTCAAATTGGCCGGCCACGGGATTTGAACCCGGGACCTCCCGAATGCGAATCCATCGCTCGGTGCTGTTAGTATTGTATCTCTGGATCTTACACAATTTTTTGAGGAGACGCGATTACACGTCAATAGCAATGAAAAGGTTAACAGTGTGCAGATTTAACAAACAAACTGCAATATTGTAATGTATATGCAAATTCAAGTAATAGTAGAGTGGTTAGTTTCTGTCATAGTCGGACATTAATAGCAGGGATGACAGATTTTCCTTGAGCACACCCCAGCGCACCACTTTGATTGCAATTGTGACACACCCGCGGAAGACAAGGGCGCCCGGATCTTCTCGTATATAAGAGATGCGCTATGTGATGGCTGCAGTGGCAGTGTTTTACAGCTTCCCTGATCAGTCAGGAGCATCAAGCAGGCCATGACCATCTCAACAGTGAGTACCATCCATGTATAACTTCCCGGCATACGATAGAGTCTTTTTACTGGCTTCGGTTACTATTATTTATTTAGGACATGGGTTATAATGGAAGAACAGTAAAGTTCTCTACATCTTATTCTTTTTCCCATCTCAAATAACATTTGAGTTATATCTTTATGAATTGCGTGTTCCAAATCATTCAAAAGAGTGTTTACCCCAATTTAAAAATGGAGATAACTTAACAGAAACAAGGCCTGTACTTTTAGTTAGGCTATGATTTTGTAAGACATGGCCGAAGTATTGAGAGTTAATTTCTAAAATATTCATCCTAGAAACATAACATTTTGCATACTTAATTAAAGAGTAAAACAAAAGTAAAATATAAAATTTAATCTTAATATCTGAATTTGTTTTTGAGATATTACTTTAATTGACTTTTTAAAATAAAAATTGTAATCTACCTTCTCTAACAGATAATTAAATTTAAACCTGATTTTCTATGAAAGATTCTTTGATGTTTGATTTACTGGGATATTTATTATATTGTTTACACTTTTTGTTTAAAAAACACATATTTTACCCGGAGAAATGAGAAGTTAAAAAAAATCTCGTACAATTACAGAAAATAATACATTTTTAAAAATCTAAGCCCATGCCAAAAAGCTCATGAATAATCTTATTACACACATTGTAACGTACATTGTGAAAAAAATCATAGTTGTGTCTCTGTTTTTGTGGGAGAGGTTAAATGTTGAATAAGGCAAAATTACTTTACATTGAAACTTTAGGATTTGCTTGATTTGATACTATAACTAAAATATAAAATTTATCCTATCAGTTGTATTATATGGATGTGAGACATGGTAGTTTACTCTTCGGAAAGAACATAATGTGTGTTCGAAAACAGGGTGCTTAGAAAAATATCTGGGCCTAAGAGAGATGAAAACGGGGACTGGAGAAAAATGCATAACGATGATCTTCATAACCTGTACTCTTCAGTCTTCACCGCATATACCACGGAGGATGAAACGGGCTGAACATGTTGCGCGCATGGGGGAAGAAAGACACCTAAAAATATTGACAGGAGACCCGAAGGAAAAAGACAACTTGGAAGACCTAGACACAAGTGGGGGACAATATTAGGATAGATTTAAGGGACACAGGCTTTGCGGGAGGTGGTTGGATAGAGTTAGTATAGAATAGGGTTGAATGGCGGGCTCATGTAAGCGCGGCAATGAACCTCCGGGTTCTATAAAATAGATAATATTCCTTTAGCTTGCTTGGAATTGTCTATTGACATTAAGTAAGTATGTTGGTAAAATGGCTTAATCAACACTTCCGTCATCCCTTAAAGTAACGTTAATGCATGTCGGTCATAAGTTACCTTTTATGTACCTATATGGCATATTGTCAAATTAACATAAAAATAATGTACAGAGATGCAAATCTAATTTTAATTGCTGTATTTCTAAGTTACGCTGATGTATGTTGGTCATAGGTTACTTCTTTTAAGTCAGATTACACAGAATTACTGTTACAAGAGCAAACTAACTTGTAACTATGGTTCGGATGTTTATGACATGTCACATTTTTATCCTCATCTCCATTCTCGCATCAAACACAAATTAAACACGAATTGCACGCTTGTTATCCTAATCGGACCGTTTATATTTTGCCTATAGAGTCATATTTTGGTCATTTTTGTGGTCTTGGTCATATTTTAGCCATAATTATAATTTAATGTTATACTTACTAACTTGACAGGATACATACAAATGGGCTAATAAGGGATTAAGAGTAGTTAAAAGTTGGCTTGACTGCAATAGGTTAGTATTAAATATAGATAAAACAAACTGTGTTCCATTCTCATTAACAACTGCTGGTACTCCACAATTAAAAATGGATCAAAACTTGTGCGTAAGACTACATGATATCAACTGTGAATCTGATTCATGTACCTGCCAGGCTGTGAAGGAGACAAATCAGGTCAAATACCTTGGTATTATTATAGATCGTCATCTGAAATTCGACAAACACATCACATATTTATGTACCAGATTAAGAAAAACATTATACAAATTTGTCTGTCTAAAACAATATTTACCGACTGAAGTCTTAAGAACAGTCTACTTAGCTCTAATACAATCTGTCCTCCAATATGGTATCATTGGCTGGGGGGGAAGTGGCACATCTGTATTGACTCCTTTGATTTTAATACAGAAGAGAATTATAAAAATTTGTTTAAAAAAGCCTATAGAATATCCAACAGAATTGATATTTCCTGAATTTAATGTGATGACTGTAGAACAAATTTATAAGCTCACACTTTTAAAATACTTTCAAAAATACCGCAACGTACATGCATCGGATCCTCATAACTACAATACTAGAAGAAATAAAACATTGCCTTTAATAGAACCAAAATATTTCACCTCTTCTGGCTCTAAACATAGCATTTATTATGGTCCAAGACTCTATAACTCTATAATTAGGTCACATCCAGAAATAGTACATATGAACAACAAAAAATTCAATAAGTTTATAAAAAATCCTATTTCATAGTTCAAAAGTTACTTCACTCTGTACTTAGTAGACAATTAAGGAACGATTTTATTTGTAATAACTCAGGGTTTCAATTTTTGTTCTTACTACTTTTCCTTTTTCTTTTTACTTTTCTGTTCTTTCTTTATTATTATTATTTTTTAGGTTTTGATTTAATTATATTTTCTTTATGTATTTAGTAATTTGTATTTTGTAATGTAAATGGCTGAACTGTGCCCGAGCACGAGCGCTTGCTCATTCGGGTGGTCTTGTTTTGTATAAATATTTTGTATAAATATAAATAAATAAAATAAATAAATAAATTTAAGCTATAAATTCATTAAAGGAGCACAATTATACAGTGTATGTACTACATGGTAGAGTTAAATTTGAAATTTATTTCATTAATTTAATGTTTTCCAAATTAATAGGCAACTTAAATTTTAACATTAATGCAGTTGTTTACATTTTATAGGGACACGCAGGATCTAAAAATAATATGAGTATCTGGAGCTGATGAAGCGAGCGAACAGGAGCAAATTATTTAAAAATAGAAGTTTATTACAAGTAAAACTGTAAATCACCTGTAAAATTGTCAAAAAGTGATTATCCGATTGAATGCATGTGATGTAATAATTTAGTATCTTTAAACGTTTTAAATTGAAACATTTATTTTTTGAAAATACGTTATTTTATTAGGCCATATTTAGGATTTTTGGGTCATATTTAGTCGTTTTTAAGGGCATATTTACAGTCAGATTTTCCACTATTTTAGGTCACAAACATCCGAACCCTAATTAGTAATATACATAGCACTACAATGTAACATCGACTGAGACATAAAGGAGACTTGGGGCTCAGTGAATTCAAACCTCCCTTTCCGCGATGTTTCACTAATACGTTAAGTCGGAGTTTACCTGCAGCCTGTTCTAAAGGAAGGGAGGGTTTCGAGAACTCTTGAGTCCTTCCACAATCTGGTTTGTTGTTATAAATGAATTCTAGTAATACGTAGTAATACTGACAGCAGTAAAGATATAATGTGAAACACGAATGAGCGCGAATTGATAGGCCTACATACAAATTCGCGTCATTCTCTAATTATTCTATAAGAGTGAATTATTTGAGTAGTTTCTTTCTTACAAATTAAATTTTACATTTTAAAGGATTTTATGAATTAATATACAACTATACAGTTATGCCGCGCTACAAACCGGAAGGTCGCGGGTTCGATCCCCGATGAGGTCGTTGGAGTTTTTCAACTGGCTTAATCCTTCTCTTGGCACTAAAGCCCTGGGCTTGACTCAGCCTCTAACAGAAACGAGTACCAGGAGCAATCCTGGGGGTAAAGGCGGCCGGTGCGTAAGGCTGACAATCTTACCACCTTCACGTGCCGAATGTATAAAAATCTGGGAGCATCAACCTCCTGAAACCCTTCGGGCCTTCATGGCCTGTATAGGAAACACCCACAATTTTACCGGTTGAGTTCAGTTGATTTTAAAATTAATTATACTGATTGTACTTGTTAGCTATCAGTACATTATGCAACGAGTCTACAGCCTAATGACATATATTAAAATACGAGTATATTTATGAAACGAGCAAAGCGAGTCTAAAATATGTATTAATCGTTACAGTGATTCCCTTCTTGTGCCTATGGTTTGCTGCAATAGCTAATACTTGCTGTGCTTCTCAAATTCTATTGACAGTGAAACCTATTAATAAATAGACCTGGGATTTTAGGCTCTAAAAAAATTAGTTTTAGGCACCTAAAATAGGCTTTTAAAACAAGTAAATAGGCTTTCAAAAGAGAAAATAGGCACATAAAATATGCTTTAAAAATGTATAAATAGATAGAAAATGGACTTTAAAATATTACAATCTACACTTAAACTGCAACATGATCTTTTTTAATGCAAGAAACGTGGTATACCCATTTTTAACAGAATTAACTGCAAAATTAGGCATCACGAACTATATACACTTCAACAGATGTTCTTTCACTGGGACTTGACACAGTAGTTCTTCCCCCTTAATCCTCCCCCTCCCCTGTCAGTCAACATTCCTTTAGCGACAATTGTTTGGAATAATCAAGTTTCTGTGAAAAACCCACCTCTGCTGTTCTGCTCTTCATTGAGGGATGTCCATTATAAGACTGTAAAAATTACAGAAGTTGAATTTTATTTTCAATGTACAAAATAGGCATTTTAGGCACTAAAATATTAAAATAGGCTCTAAAGATCCAAATAGGCATTTTAGGGCACTATAGAACTCTATAAATTTAAGTGATTTATCATGAAACGTCCACATATTTAAAAATTGTCATATTTCATAAGGAACAAAATAGGCATTTGCCTTAAAATCCCAGGTCTAGTAATAAATAACATAGATCCGCTTTCGTAAAAATATACTTTTCGTTATTTCATTTGCTGAACTCCGTGTACATGAAACTACTATTATCTGAAATAAAGCACTTTACTTTAATTTGAAAGTACCTATATTGAAGCAGTCGTGATCGTGTAATTACTACACATGTACACACGGTGAATGAAAGTGAAGGCAGAAGTAATTACATGAACTTGATCTTGTAGTCCGTGCAATGGCAGCAACAATCGCTGGGGAGAAAAAGCGACATTGACATTGGCTGGGCAAACAAATGAAAGTGAGTATTTCCTCAAGTTACCTTTCCATGACACACTGCTTAATACAACATTTATGACTTAATGTAGATACAAGAAACTGTTACAACTTTATTTGCATACAGCTAATTTTATTGCTATATAAAACCAGGTAAACTGATGTAACAAAGTGCCAGAATGCTTTTCTTTAATCAATGATAATTGCAATTATGATATGCAGAACATAAGTTTTTTTTTATTTCCGGGTTTTGTTTTTTGTTCTTTTAAAGCTCCAGATTGATTCATTAAGCAAGGCTAACGGAAGAATAAACATCTAGCTTTTTTAAAAATCAGATTAAAACCATTCTGCGTCAGCAGAACTATGCAGATTTGTGATATCTTGAACAATCGCACACTCACATAGTAAAAATAATAATAATAAAAAAAATAAAAATAAAAATAAAAAATTAATGTCACATTACCCACCTACGGGATCTGAACTAGGGACCTCCAGTATGAAAGTCCAAGACTTAACATCTCGGCCACCTCACTCAGTTTAACGGTCTAGTTTGATAAGTGTATGTTAAGGAATAGTGTTATTTGTCATAGGTAACAGTATTGCAACTTCCAATGCCGTATATGAACACTGCAAAACAAAATGTTGTCATGATAACTGATTTGCATTTGATGAATTCTTCCTAATATATTACCATCAAATAGGCACTAAATTGGGTTTTACTCTGGTAACGGTCAACCGATTCAGTCCAATATCAATAGGCTTCTTCCCATGGACGTTATAAAGGCGAAACCAAGTTTTTGAAAATCCGATAAAGCGGATGAGTTATCGCGCGCAGAGACACACGAACGGACGGACAGACGGACGGACGGACGGACAGACAGACATTTTCCCGTCCGGCACACAACCTCATAAGGTACCATACTGGCACTTAATAAAGAGGTTTGTTATATTCCGAAGTCAAGATTTTCAGTAGCCTACCTCAGCATATTAGAAACATTTTCATAGAATATAGGAAATTCTAGAAGCAGCTAAAATACTGTAGTTATTTATGGTTCAGTTTGTGATGAAAAATAGATGTGGTTCAATCCTTTACTATACCACATATACTTTTATACTTTAGTATACTTTTATGTGGGATATCATTATCGCTGATACGAAAGAGTCCAAGTTGGCCCAATAGTATATTATGCAACGAGCCCCTAATATCATTCTTTCTTTCTTTCTTTCTTTCTTTTTTTCTATTTTTCTTGTAGTTTTACCTCTCCCTTTTAGGATTTAAGCGACCCAAGCCGCCCGGGCCTTACAGGGCCGCGACAATATCATTCTTTAAGATGCAAATATGTTGTTTTTCATAATTTTAATATGAGTGTCAGTTATCATTAAAGCCAAATACATCTGTTTTTATTCGATCATTACTAAACCTATTATTGTGAGTGCACATTACTATTGGAATATTCAATGATCCCAAATAAGTTTCTGATGACTGATGATATTGGAACGATATTTTATAGACTGGTTTTAACCTATAATAATGTAAAATAACTCATCCACTAGCAATAACTAACAAAGGTTTTAGATTTTATCATGTTTTAATTGTATATATCTGATTACAGCTGTATTATATAATTTTGGCTTATTGAAAATGTTATACACAATGTAATCTAAACAGGGCACAGCTGAAACATTTCTTATATTTAGTATTTTGCTGAAACATAATAATTTGGTTATAAATTAATGGAAAAATTTCTTGGATATCTTTATTTCAGATTGAGGGTATAAAATGGTCATATTTACTACGTAATAGAAATAATGAGTTTTGTAAGTTGCCAATATATTTCGGAATTGCTTCTTTTTGGAAGACATAATTTACCTGAATCTTTGGAACTCACTATGAGCTATTATTAATTCCCTCTATAATGTTTGTTTCCAACCAGGACAATTCTTTCTAGACTATTCCTCTGGGTATATTACTGTACGTGCTTAAGTAAAATTGTGTTTAATCTATGTTTATCGTTTTGTACTGTTAACACCGTTTATAAATAATCATTTAAACAAAGATTAAATCAGTTGCTATAATGCAGGGATCGCCAAACTCCCCAACTTACGGAGCTACTTTATAAACCCAACATTTATATGGCGTGCTACCAAGATCAAAGACTATACATATATAACCAATAATGTTTAATTTATTTCAATATACATACAAAAATGTTTATTAAAGTCATAAATAGTTTCAACAGCGTTGTCTTCTATTTCCTGACACAAATGTGATACAACTCTTTATTAATTAAAAAATATGGCACTCACTCTCAGCTACAATTTCTTTAATATAGGGGGAACAGAGAGGATACAACCATTCAAATGCAGTTATCCACATATTCATTAGTAAGTCTGTTTCTGAACATTTTTTTTGTGGGGGTCAATTTAATCTTCGAAAATGAGGACCCACAATTATAGGTAGAGCTGAACAATGTCACCACTCGAAGAGCAATACGAAAGAAAAATAGTTTCGTATCCTGGAAACAAATGCCCAAAGAAATTTTGAGCTTCAGATTGACTTCAAAGGAAGACCAATCTGAAAAATAGTAATTTCCAATACGTTAAAGCATTGCATAATATATGTCGAAAATTCATCAACGTCAATGTAGCCTACATAAAAAGGTGTTTTGTTTTTTACTTGCATTTGCCATTGCATGTAATAATTAACTAACATGAGAAACAAGGTGTTAATAAAGAAACTACACCATTACACAACACAGTGATCTGGTGGTACATGATAATATTATAGGAGAAAAATTCCTCTGACACTGGAATTTGAACCCAAGACCTTTGGCTAAACATGCCAGTATTCTACCAACTGAGCTAAGCCAGAGTTCACTTCGCAGCGCCAGATGGAACCTCTCACCTATGACTGATTGCCCTTAATGGTCTACCTCACTGACAGACAAGTTATGTCATATGCAGTACTGTGAGGCACATTAATTAGTGATTTTTGTGACCGGGCTTCCACTGTTATTGTACAGTAACATTCAATATAGATGTATGCATATGCGTTCATGTACCACAGAGTATTGTCTCTTTTGGACATCACATGGTAATATTAGGGTCTATAACATTGTATATTATATTATAGGCTTAGCTCAATTAGTAGACCATTGGCACGGATAGCCAAAGGTCCTAGATTCAAATTCCAGTGTCAGAGGATTTTTTTATCCTTTAATATTATCATGTAATGTCCAACAGAGACAAAAATCTGTGGTTCATGAATGCATATGCATATATCTTTCTGGCGGTAGAGTAGGATTACCTCCACAACGTCTCTGGGTTTTTACGTATATACCTTAGGAGCGAGTCTCACCGCTCGTAGAGTTCCTGGCTAGGGGAGGTAGCTGCACCCTGATTGGATCAGCTCTCCTATCCCACTCCACGTGTTGTCTGTCTCTCTCGCAGCGGATTATCCCTCCACTCAACTATTATAGTATTCTCTACGACTGGCGACACGCTGCAAGATGTTCACTCTCTGCCCAGCGGTAGCTTACTGATCTTACGCGCACCGAATTCGCGCATCTTGGTAACGAGACGTAACGAGAAGCTCGCTGGCTGGGTTTGTCTTCAAGGCCAGAGACTTTGTGGGAATAATCCAACTCTACAGCATAGCCAATCTAAAGGAGCCAGATTTGATCATATGCGTACGCGAGCAACTCAAAATATCCCTGCGAGCTACCGGTAGCTCGCGATCAACGTTCTGGCAACCCCTGATAATGTAACGTATCATATACGTGATGCTATCTTCCGTATGATGATGTGTTTCTCCTACTTATTTCGTTACAAGGAAACTTTTCTATTAACAGTGCATTCAACTCACGATTGTGAATGTTCCTATCTCTTTTCTACATAAATACTTAATTTTGCTTACAACATTACGTGGAATAATTTCATAAAACCTGTTGTGCTTAAATGTGATTAATAATCGAAGCTTCTGTCGTTTATGTAGCGTAGCTGCTTTCGTCAATTTTTATCAGCCATTCTATTTAAAGCGTTCTGCATGTAATAAATGAGACCCTGTCAGGGAAACCGGATCGTAAGTAAGAAATAGTTATTTATGATGCAAGGGCTAAAAGAAGGATTTTATTTTGCGAGTAGGTATGTGTGTATTCTGACCTAAGAGCAAAATAAAATCACTTTACAACGAATATCATAAGTTACACTATTCATTAGACAGTCGTCAATATTTATACACAAATTATAGATTATTAATAAAATTATATTCTTTTTACCTATTTCGTATCTGTGATGGTCATGTGTATCTTCCTACCATCAGTGATTTGTAATATTGTTTGGATTTACAACGTTGACCGTGTAGGGAGAATGTAAGAAGCAATTTTCTTTTCGTTTTCTATAGAATTTTCTATAGGATATAGCCCTCAGCAACTGTAAACAGAAATGTTGTTTTTACAATTATTACAAGTTGAAATGGTAATTCCTTGGGCGGAGGAAGTAGGAATAGAATCGATTACATGATCTGATACATATATTTTTATTTATTTACAACAATTGACTGTGTAGGGAGAATTTGCGAAAACAAAGTCTGTCGCCCTGGAGTTAGGCTGGTATAATTTTCTCCTTTTAATTAATATTATCTTCTTAATCAGGATTGTTAATTTTTTGTTCAATTCTCACGAGGCTGAGTGAACCCCGTTCCAGAGTTCCATATTCAGATCTCATGCACCCAGATCTGTAGTCAGAAAAAGCCAATCAAGATCCATGGAGTATATCACATGTTATTATATATATGTTTCCCAATCTTTTCTGAATAGGCCTACTGAATTTTTTGCTGAGAACTTTATTATTATTATTATTATTAGTCTATTATTTTGTAATCATTTCGTCCATACCTTAAATTGTTACATTAATATCTTCAACGGCTCAGCAAAATGTGAAGTGTTTCAGAAGTTCATTTAAATGTAAACAGTAGTGACTTCCATGAGTGGAAAGAATGCAGATCTTGACACATAATTACAATAAGGTGACAATGGAGATGAAGAGCTGAGTCACCCGTTTGCCTTGATCATTCTTATTACTGATCACGTAAGAGTTTGAAAACAACTCATTAACGACAGTGTTTTTGCTGGTATTTCTACTGCACTTATTTTCACATGTTGTGACATGCTCCTGTTTCAAGCTGAGATTTATAAAAATCATAAATCCGATCCATATCTTTGGATCCGGGAGGTCGAGAGTTCGATCCCCGATTACGTCAGGATTTTTCCTTTAGCTAATCTTCTGGTGGCACGATGACAATCGGGTCGACTCAGCCTCCAACAGAAATGAGTACCATTTATTATTATTTCACAAATATTAACGGCTGTCTAAAAATAGTATATGATAAACGTAGAATGATCTTATTTTGTTTGTAGGATTGCTACACTCGCCCTAACGGCCTCGTTTCGTAAACATAACCTAGTCGCAAAATAAAATATCCTTTTTAACACTTATTTCATGAATAACTATTACCAAAGAAACAACTAAAATAAAATATATCAGCTTTCACTGTTTATAAACTTACGTAAGAAAATATTTTAACCAGGGGGGGTAAAACAAATATTATTTTAAATACGGAAATGATAATACTGTCCGCCAACGGAGAGTAACACCGTGGCAGGAATGTGTGGACTGGTACCCGTACGAGAAGGACAAAGGACGTGTGCGACAGAGAAAACATACTACAGAATAATCATTAAAAAAAACATGCGTCCCGCTACGTGCAGAATTTTCAGTGTGACACCAGATTTTGACCAGATGTTTTTGAATGGGCTGTAAACTGAAACCGTTGAACTGAGCTACCCCGCGTGCCATAAACAGATTATAGGTGTTACAGACCCCTGTAAAAACAGGAATTTTCCCCCTACGCCTGATTCCCCAGAGACACTCTTTGCTGCTTTCTTTTCAGTCCCTCTAATTACAATCTGAAAAAACTGACTATCCTTTTCGAACCTGTTATTAATTAATTTTATTATTGTATTATCTTCCCAACACAGATCCTTGTGGTGAGCCTAGCAGGATGTGCCCTGGCTTGGGAGAACTTGCCAGCCATCCCTGCAGGTCGAAGGGCTGAGTACTACCTCCTCCATAATGATGGCGGTTACAAGTATGGTTACGATACTGGGGAAGGACAGTCAGCAGTGGTGAGTGCAGACCCGAACAACCAAGTGCAGGGAGAGTACCAGTACGAGGACAAGAGCGGCAGTAAAGTCAGCCTGGTATACACTGCAGGGGAAGCAGGGTTTGTGCCCCAGTCACAGACGAGTACTGCAGGTAAGTTAACCTGTATTGTATTAAAGGTCCCCGCGGCTTCGCTCACGATAAAAATTGAAAAATTAAAAATTAAGAGCAAAATAATTAAAACATATTTATTAACACTTGCACGCGGAAACATTCATAAACCTAAAGTAAACGATTAATAATTAATGAAACAGCCAAAACTCCAGCTTTGAAGTGAATTCCACGATTAGAAAGCGCAGCATGGGAAAACAACCTCAGATTCGAAGTGTATAATGGCAACAGAAATAAGATATTTATTGAATTTCTTTCATCATTTGGCGTCTGTCTAATTTTATTATGCAGTATCTTAAATATATCGTTTTCTTTTCAGGATCAAAAACTGGATCACGACTTGGTGGTGTATTTGAATCAAATGATGGATCTGGAACGGGACTATCCTCCAGCTCAGGTCATGATCCGAGCAGCGTGGATCCTGACTATGACGCCAATGCTGATGCATCCTATTCCTTCACGATTGACACAGACAATTACAAACGCACAGAAACTGCTGACTCCAAAGGTAACGTCCGTGGACAATACTCGTACGCTAGCAATGTGGGAGGCAGTCAATCGGTGAGCTACATCGCGGGAGAAGGCACAGGGTTCGTTGTTACTGGGGGTGATTCGAACTCAGTTGCAGTCGCTAGTAATGCTCCATCATCTGTAGGTAACTCATATGGAACACCATTGACGGCTCCTAGCAATGCATATGGAACACCACTGTCAGCACCTAGCAATGCATATGGAGCACCAGTGGCACCTCCTACCAACGTCTATGGAGCATCGGTACCAGGAGTCAGTGGCTATGCATTCTCCTATGTGACACCAGATCAAGCTCGTGAAGAATCAGCTGATGCCCTGAACAATGTAAGAGGAAGCTACTCCTTCAAGGCTAAGGATGATGGTCAGACAAGAAGAGTGGAATATACTGCTGGGGCTGCTACGGGATTTATTGCTCAAGGATCTCATTTACCAGTGCCTCCAACTTCTGCACAAGGATATTCTTCAGCTGCTGCAGTACCACCACTTGGGCATTCATCATCTCCTGTCTTTCCCCCATCACCGTTCTTGGGATACTCTCCAGTTGCACCCTTGATTCCTACACCAGTTCAAACTTACAGCCCAGTTACAACCCAAGAAAACCATGCAGCTGATGGGTCCTATTCCTTTTCCTACGTAGCAGGTGACCATTCCAGACAAGAATCAGGTGATGGCCAAAACAATGTTCGTGGGAGTTTCTCCTTCAAGGCTAAAGATGACGGCCAGACCAGGCGAGTAGACTACGAAGCAGGTGCAGCAACTGGTTTCGTTGCCAAGGGAGCGCATTTACCTGTTGCTCCCACTTCAGCTAGTATACACTCAACAGGTCTCGGTGGGCAATCGTCTACAGGAGGCGTTGGAGGTTATACTACTTCTGGAAGCTTTGATACAGAAACGACTTACCCCAGCACTTATCCAGCCTCTGGTGAAGAAGAGTCTTCTGGCGATGCCTCTTATTCCTTCTCCTATGATGCCGGAAGCCATGCTAGACAGGAATCTTCAGATGCTAAAGGAAACGTCATAGGACAGTTTTCATTTGTTGCAGGTGACGGAGTTCCAAGGAAGGTAGAATACACAGCTGGCCCTGGAAAAGGCTTTATTGCCAAGGGAGCGCATCTTCCAGTAGACCTTCCCACGTCTGCCAGTTCTTCCACTAGCGATGGTCAATACTCCAACGCTCCTTCAACCAAGCTTTCTCCTGTCAGCACATTTTCGAATGCTCCTTCGACTTCGTATTCAACAGTTGGAAGTGCACCTGTAACATCTAATGGACTTCAGAATGATGGCTCTTACTCATTCTCGTACAACGCAGCAGATCATGGCCGACAGGAGTCCGGCGATGCCCAGAACAACGTCAGAGGGAGCTTCTCATTTAAGTCCAAGGATGACGGACAAACTAGACGTGTTGATTATGAGGCAGGGGCTGCTACAGGCTTTGTTGCAAAGGGTGCGCACCTGCCAGTACCACCTTCTACATCCTCACAAGCAGGTGTCGGACCAACAGGCCATCCAGCCCAAACTCAACAAAATTTCAGAGCAGGAGGTTATTCGTCACAGGATTCTGTGGACAACTCTGGTCAAGGAGCTGCTTATTCTTACAACTACCAAACAGATTCCAGCAGTAAACAAGAAACGGCAGATGCTCAAGGAAATGTTGTTGGGAGTTTCTCATTCGTGGGAGGTGATGGAATTAGCAGGAGCGTTCAGTACACATCTAGAGGAGATGAGGGGTTCGTAGTTAGTGGAGCGCATCTCCCAACTGCTGGCGAGGCTTCTTCAGCTGGTACTGTTGGTGCAGCACCATTTGGATCTGCTTTATCTCCCGGTTTTCAATATTCTGCCGGAAGCAGAATATCGCACAGTAAAGCACCTGCTGCCTTCCGTTTGGACAAGTATTTGCCACCAGAAAGTCCCCAAAAGTTTGGTTATATTTTTGATAGCAAGGTTTAAATAATACTCAATATATTTTGAAGCATGTGCCATTATACGTTTATCAAGCCAACACACAAAACATTCGAATTATTTTTTATATTCTGTATTAAAAATAAAACTTTTAATTAAAGTTTAGGCCCAATGTTCGGTTCTACCTCAATAGGCCTACTGCTGCCTGCTAAGTAGAATATGACCCAATTTATATCGAAGATCTAGATTGATGGTTCTAATTTTGAATAATCTTTGCACAAAACCCTTTATTTTGGGATATCTTAATACATTTTAAAATCGTTATTGTATGAACGAATTTGGAAGTAGGTAAATCACGAGTCTAAAAATGAAATCACTGCCAGAAGCAATATAAAAGACAATGTGCTGTTGCATATTAAATGAAGTAATTCATGTGTACTCAGTAGATCGCTTACAAACATATAGATTTTCATAAGCAAAAATGTAATTTCAGATCCATGATCCTTTTTAAAGATTTAATTTTTTTGCGATTTAGTTTTGTAATGTTACTTTGATGGTATTCTTGTCGAAAGCGTATATTTTCTTTTACCTACATGAGAATAGTGGTACATGTTACACGGTGGATAATTCATTATAACGATCAATGATGATACTCAAAGTTACAATGATAATAGAGGGATTAGCAAACAGTGGGGCTCATGTAGTTTAGAATTTTATTGGGCCAAATTCAAACTAAATAAATGCAAATTATTAAATAATAATTCCACTCGTTAAAAATATTATTTGATTTAGTAAAAATTACCGTATTTTTATTGTAAATATATAACAGAGAATTTCTAAGATCGGATCGATACTAGAACAGCTTATGTAAATTTAGAGCTTATAATCAAAATATTACTTAATACCAATATAAATTATGTTTAAATTGGTAATGAATCGACGACACTGTTAATGTCTCTTTGTGTATCAAACTGCAGGAAAGTTCCTTTCTTTTGTGGTATAGTTTAAATTATACGCAAATATCCGCAGAACTTGATCAGTTCAAATTTCTCAGCATGAGCCTTCTTTCTGCTTCCCTCTTGGTCGTCAGTTACTGACTACCAGGTTATGTGGAGTGGCTTAGTCATATAATATTATAAAGCATTATGAGCAGAAAAATTGGTGGCTACGGAATATGTATCTACCTAAAAAAAATATTCCTGCTCAAAAACATCTTACTGCTATTTTGTGGTAATTTTATATAAAAATGTATGAAATGTACAAATTGGTGTAAAAATAAATGTCTTTCATAAATTTACTATGGAGAGAGTAACTCATTGTAAATACCCAGACACACCAATCCTCTTAAGTTTTCACACACTTCCTTCAAACGTCCTCTGTACAATCTACGAATCTATTTTTTACACGATAGTGATTTCAGATAAATTATTTACGTATCGATCACTTAATGGGAGATGTGTGATTTTTTTTTAGACAGCAGATTTTAAGAAATGATTATAGAATATTGTTGAATACGTATTCCTTCAAATTTAGTTTATACATGATATGAAGAAAACACAATACCAACTTAAGTAAATGAAGCCTTTAGATTTCTGAAAAGTGCAGTGTAGTTGTAGGTTAGAAAAAAAGAGTTGAATTTTCAAACAAATAATTTTCATTTTTGATCAATCACAAAGAATTTATTTTTTAAGTATCTTATGGTAACCCTCCTTGGCCCCAAGATCAAATTAGGACAGTTGTAATTATATTTTTGTGCTTAATGAGTTACTATGGGTCGAAATACAACAAATTTACCAAAAAATTCGAAACAATATTTTAAGGGTGGGCGACTTTTGGAGGTCTAAAATGGCTTTTAGAAACTATAAATTTTATTCTGTGTGTTGATGTGTATTATTATTGACAAAAAACACGGATATTTAAAAGATAAAATGTTGATTATTTGAGGGGTGTTCCAGGGGGTTTTAGGGGTGGTATAATAATATGGAGGTTTCAGCATTTGGAAACCAAGAAATTGTGTTAAAATTGCAATAAAGAAAATTGCAATTGCAATAAAGAAAAATAAAGGGAATGTAACTAGGCTTATATAAACATACGCAATTTTTTTAAACTATAGAATTGTGTTTTCATTAACATAGGCTATGCAATGTGCTAGTATCTAGAAACTCTGAAAACAAAAATGTTAGGCTTAGGCTCCACTTTAATAAAATAGCGACAACAATAGCCATTAAATGTGAAAAACTGTGTGTAAACCTTTGTAACTTCATAACTTTAAAAAATAAATTTTACGAGAATATGAGAAAAAACTTATTTAGCTATCCTACAGGAACTACGATATGTGTAGAGTATATGATGAATTACAAGAGATAAATTTAATGTGATGGTCTTCTCGAGGATGGTTTCGGCTCAAGGTAAGGTCTGTCCCTCAGGCGCGGTCTTCATTCGTGGTCATACAAGCACTAAGTCCTGAAGAAGAGGTGATATAATGTGAAACAGTTTATATGCTACGTACGATACTAACCTTGATACAGAAATCTCAAGGTCTGGCAAATATATACCCATCCTAAGACGGCTTGCAATGAGTCATTAGCATAACAAGATCACCAGGAAATAGACCTATATTATAGGAAAGGTTTTACATAAATAACGAAGAATTAAAACCTGGATTTTTACTTACTTTGGCTTGCTTAAAACTATCCTTAAGTTTTTTTTTATGAAACATGATTGAAATAAAAGCTAATGTAAAAACAACATTTAAAGAAAACCATTAGTAATTTTCGAGAAAAATAGCTAAAAATATGTTTTCAAAATGCAAAATGGTTGCAAAAATAAGAGGAAGTCGTTGCCAATCTTCGTGTCACATCTTCAAACGACATCTAACCTGAATTTAAAAAATCATTTGGTCACGATTTTTGGTCTCAAGACAAAGACAGATTTTGTATGTTTACTGACACACAGAAAGAACCAAATTGTATTTTTAGATCCCGGGGATTTCAAAACCTTCCTTATGCTGAAAAGTCGACATCGAATTTCGACGTAGAACACAATACTTCTTGTGTGACTTGAGGCTTTCCACCCGGAAAGAATATATTAGTGTTTCTCGGCCGAAAGCTTGGACCCACCTCCAACTCGTCCGGCTAGAGAAAGTAAAAACGCCTTATTGTATATTAAATGCTTATGCTAACAAAGTGAAACAAAAAAACATACATACAAAACATCAATGAAATTAAAGAATAATTTTGGGCATTAGAATAATAATGTTTAAATTTAATTAGCATTTTTCAACTTTTCAAATTAAGGTTTACTATTTTTGCACCTAATTGCTAATAGTTTTCGTATTTACTATTTTTGCACTTAATTATTAATATTTTCAACATTTTTTTATTTGAAGGCTTTAAGAAGAATTCGGCGAGAGCTTTCTGGTTATGTGACCACTGTGGTGTGAATATCTGAATTAGAGGTATTGAAAAACCGTTGATTAAGTTCGGTTTCTTGATATCGCGGCTGGGGTGACGCTAGAGGCAAGGGCTTTCTATGATCTGACGAAATCGGAACGGCACTTGATACTCTGTATTATACGAAATGTTGGCTCCCATCCGTTGAAAGTATGAAAACTTAATTGGTTGAATGGGTATTTAACGACGGGGATGTACTGCAATTTCGGCCTGAGAACGTCAACGGTGTGCAGGAATTTTGTCCCGAAGATCTTGAATGATATTCTTTTGATTCTCTGCTTCCTTTTCACTTTTAAATGCTATAATTTCACTATAATAATAAGATAATATACTACCGGTAACAAAAATAAAAAGTTCAGAATGCCAGAATCATGAAAAATCACTTAGTTGAAAGGTAATTTATTATTATTATTATTATTATTATTATTATTATTATTATTATTATTATTATTATTATTATTATTATTATTATTATTATTACCCGGATTGTTAGGTTCTTATAAGTTAGTTTCTTTTTCCTTACAACTAAATGATAACTTGCTTAGACGATGGACAAGGGAAGTACAAAGAACTATGAACCTTGGGTACTAGCCAAGACAAAAGTTTGGTGCATTCTAAATTCTAATAACCCAAAAATCCGTCCCCTAATTATTACCATCATCATCAGCAGCATCAAGTTATGTTCTATTTAAATTTTGCTCCTTGGTATGTTGCCTTTCTCGTAGCGACATCTGTGTTCGCAGAGAAGCTGCGAGTTCGCTTCTTTTATAATAGATGGCAGCAGCACATGTGCTGGCTAGTTGCGCCACAGTCAGGAAGAATGGAGAACCATCCCAGAACATGTCTTCCATTTGAAAGAATTATCTCTCCATCCATATTTTGAATACTCTCTTCGCCGCCCCCTCCATGGCAGAGTGGTTAGCCACTTGCCTTCCACTGCTGGGACCCGGCATCGATCCTCGGTAGATCCCTGTGGAATTTGTGGTGGACAAAATGGGAAGGTTTTCTTGACGTGCTCCTGTTTCCCCTGCCACAATTCCACCAGGGCTCCATTTATCATACTATGAGCATTGGTTGCATTAAAGGAATTATTAATATACACTCGTCCTCCCCCATCTCTCTCTCTCTCTCTCTCTCTCTCTCTCTCTTAAAGTTATGAAATGTAAAAGTCCCATTTGCCTGTTGAAATCTTTCATCCCCATGCAAAGAATACATGATCTCACCAATAGATTTACTTCAAGCACACACCAAATTCCTAGACCTCCGCACCACTAAATTCAATAAATCTTTTAGATGCACGATCTCTCATTACACAATACACCCCATTTGTATCATTATCAAAGTTATTCTCTTCCTACGAAATAAATAAATAAATAAATAAAAAAAACGTTATAGTTAATCACCTCATAACCGCTTATGAATCTTTATTTCCCATTTTACTTTCCCAGTTTACTTTTATCATATATATTGGCTACTACTTCATGACATTAGGTTAAGGTTTATGTTTTAATTTCAGTATTTTTATTAACAATGTGTCTGTAATTATTATTATAATTTACTTGTAATTTCTCTGTCATTATGAGCGGATTGTATGGTTTCGGGTTCGATTCCCGATGAGGTCGTTGGAGATTTTCAATTGGCATAATCCTTCTGGTGGCACTATGGCCCTCGACTATGGTCGACTCAGCCTCTTACAGAAATGAGTACCAGGAGCAATTATGGGGGTAAAGCGGCCGGTATGTAAGGCTGACAACCTTACCACCTTCACGTGCCGAATGTCCAAAATCTGGGAGTCTCAACCTCCTGGAACCCTCTGGGCCTCAATGGCCTGTATAGGGTTCACTTTACTATGCTTACTGTCTTGTACAAGTAAAATTCATAGCAAATGATTATAAAATATCAATTCATTCTTGAGCTTTCAGAAATTTAAAGATATTTTTAATTCTTCAAAATTTTTCCCCTCAATCCAAATTTACTTTACATAACATGCAAAATAATGTAATATTAATTTAATGCACATAAATCTCTGATGCTGATGGAAGCTAGAGAAATGCTTTTTATAAAACACATTTAATTTTTACCACTAAGATAATGATTTATTTTTAACAACAAATCATTTCATGATAGAAAGAAAAATCTACATTTTCTTATTGTATTAAAGTATTTATAAAAACTTTCGTAGTCCTGGCTTAGAAATTAACATTGAACCGTTCGCATTTTGAAACTAAGGAAATGCATTAAAAATTACAACTCAATCTTTCTTATGTAATAAAAAGTTCCTTTTAAAACTTAAAAAATGACGTCAATGTTGAAGCTTACAATGGCAGTTTCTATCAGAAAATTCACATACGTAGGCCTAAGTATTAGGCAACATCGTAAATTTACAACAAGACACTTGGTCTAAAAATTCACTTCTGTCGTCCCATGAAGTAAGAAGTAACCTCAATTAGAAATGGTTCTTCAGAAGCTCATGCTTTTTAAATGCATTGTGAGGGCATTAGAGGGCCAATAATATAATAAAAACACTACTGGATTCTGATTGGAGAAGTTTCCCAAGAATTTTTGTCCAAATTTCGGCTATTTTGTCTCAATATTTGTAAATGAATGTTGTCGAAAAATGCCAACCTAGGATTCATCACTTCATTTTCTAAAAGGATGATGTTGACGAAGGAACCGTCATGTTAATGTTTCATCCATTATTTTTACATTTCGGGAACATTGGGGATAGTATGTAAATTTCTTTAAGTTTATAACATAACTGCCGCTCATTAATACGTGAAATTGCATAATTTAATTATCAGTATGTTTACCAGCTTTTAAAGTAACCTGAAATAATTAATTCAGTTTGTACTTCATCGCATATATGCAAAATAGATAAAGTACAGTGATCTTGACAAAAATATAAATCCAGTTTACACTGAGAAAAGCGTTTTTCACGATACCGAGAAGCTGAAAAATGTGTTTTCGGAATTATGCCTGTCTGTGCAAATTTGTTACGGGAAAACTGTGTATTATATTAATTTTTTATTAAGAGTTTGTTCAATACAATTATGCCTCCCCTAGGATTTGGTTTTCATTGCAGAAAATATTAAGGAAAGTTTTCATGATACATGAATATGGTAGAAGATACATGAAATAAAAATGTTGCAGTTACAGTTAAAATGGACAACTTCTCCAGATAATGTCTTTATCTAATTAAGGTATCCACACAAAAATAGAAAAGTGTGACTTTTAATGCACAATATCAGAAAACATGAAAACATGAATAATTTTATTCTTATGTTTATTAATTCATAATAAAAAAACTACGATAAATACTATTTGTTTTGAAATGTAATTACACCCATGGTGTAAGAATATTCCTTTCGTCCACCGAAAAAGTCAATAACATAATTATGTAACCTACATATGCAGTATTTTTTGCAACACTTATTTAAATAGCACATTGCTTAGCCTATGTTTTTATGTACCCAGCCCTGATTATTTAAAGAGAATACTGTAAGACATTAACCACGCAATACACAGGCTAATATACATCAATAAACAAATATAATAAGCAGGGCCCCAATTTTGATGACCTAAAAATACTTTAAAAAATGAGCTATAAATTGACTGGAAAAATACACAAAATACCCAAACACCACCAAAAAAATGCTCCAAATAATTGTATCAAAATGCTAGTTTACGGTTCCATTCCAAATTTATGTTGTTGATCCAATAATAAGCTTTTATTGTTTATTTGATACGGTTAAATGCAAACAGCGAACACCGTATTTCTGTATTCAAATTAAAATAGTAACGAGATTAACATTTATGCTTATTTAGAGTTCCGATAATATTCAATGTTAGTAATTGCACAAATACTCTATATAATGCGAGAAACAACACAAAATAATGACTTTTATATTTTTTAAATAACCTAAAAATATGAAATGTGAAAATGACATTGAATTCTAAAAATGATCTAAAAATTAAAAATGTGGAAAAATGACCAAAAATATTACCCTAAAAATTAACACTTTTATAATCTAGGAGTCATGATCAGAATATATGCGCTAGTGGGCAACGTCCATGATGTTCCAGTTAAAAGATAACATGTCAACACTATCTGGGCCCTGAAAATAAGTAATTAAATGGAAGAAT
Source organism: Ectobius pallidus (assembly GCA_964059195.1). Taxonomy (NCBI): domain Eukaryota; kingdom Metazoa; phylum Arthropoda; class Insecta; order Blattodea; family Ectobiidae; genus Ectobius; species Ectobius pallidus. The sequence goes on along the minus strand of CAXKWD010000002.1, from coordinate 42,509,553 downwards.
ATGAAAGGAAATAATCAATGGTGAAGGTTTGGGAAAATTATGTTAGGAAATTAAGTGTTCACATTAATTTCCTGTTTGACTCAAAGTCTCGCTGGAAGGGAGTAATTACAACTCCTAGATGGCCATTGAAGTTTCCGTTGGAGTACCATTCCTAGACAATGACATCAGTTGCAGGATTACATCACTTTTCGGGAGCGTGGAAAGTGAGGGGTCTAATGCCAAACCCGGCAATCTCCTTTTTGATAAAAGTTAGAGACACTAACTTCTAATGAAAATTTAGTACATTTCCTGGTATTTATTTAGTGTAAATCTGAGTTCTTTTACGTGGGAACTCAGAAGTGCAACACATATACACTAAAGATGTAGCAGGAAATATATTAAAATTTCATTAGAGTTAGCAACTCTATCTTTTATGAAAATGGAGATTTCCTCAAGTAATGTGCAGTCATTTGATGATACCGCTGTGTTGGTTCATACCTACAAATACCAAAGGATTCATGCTTTTATGGAACTACTAGGTTAAAAGACCCGGCGTCGCCCGGGTTTTGTATTTTGTAATTGGAAATTAACTTATGAAGGATTTTCAATTTTAAATTCTAGGTCCTTATATAGGCATTTATAATTTGAAATAGGAAGAACGACTTATTACACTCAAACTATTCCCTCATAAAACGCTTGATATAGTTTTTTATGGCTCATAGAGAATCTAGAATTTTGCATCCCATCGCTTGTACAGTGCACAGCAAGCATGGTAGAGGTTTAAATAAGAAGAAACATAAATTCCTGTAACATAAAATTGTAATATCGAGGCGGGAAATTTCCCACTCTTATGTTACCATAAAGTCGTTTTGGGGATGAAATTAAACAGAAAGCATTATCACTTTCATACTTTTCTCTCCAAAAACCTGCGATATAATATAATAATATACACATTACCATACCTCGTTTTGTTTTCTCTATGTCCAGGGTAGAGAAAGTTATGTGATTCCATTATTTTAGTGGATTTCATTCTGTAATATTTATTTATAATATGAATTATTTTGATAACTTCTCTTATTTGTCAAAAGTGCATTTCAATTGTTTTTTCCAAGCCCATCATATAAAATTTAGCAACAATATATTCTGTGATTTGGAATTGATAATTCTATGTAAAAAGGGATTAAGTATTTTCAAAAACATTTAATTTTTGGCATTTAGAATCAGAATTTTTCAAAATCCTTTCTTAGTGAGCACCTACATTATGAAACGAAGGTACTGTCAAAATTCCATTCTCTACCTGTTATAGTTTAGGCTGTACGTTGATTCCTGTCATTCAGTCAGTCATTCATTCAGTCAGTCAGGACAAAGCCTTTTATATATATAGAGATGGAAAAGTATGGATTCATTCATTTTCTTCTAGTTTCAGTAAAACTCCAACTATCCGAAGTAAATGGGGATTGACATGATCTAGATATGCAGATATCCGTGTAAATGAGCCATAACTGAAAAATACTCTAGCAAAATGCTTTTTTGAAAGTGTAGTAACGTATTAAAGGAACAAAAGTTACAAAACCAAAATTATATTTTAAGAACAATGGCCTCAACTATTTAAACTCAAGCAGTAAGCCTGTAAAACTGGAAGGCATAAAATAGAAAATCTAGAATGCAAGAGGAAGAGATCCTGCTCTTTCGGGGTTTCAGGACCACCCATGTGTCATTACTTATATCTTTTGTAAATTGATTAATATTGATTCAGAGGATTTTTTTTTCAACTATCAATATGTTTATTAATGAATTTCATCTTCAGACAGGGTTAAAATAGTTTTAAAATAGAGAGATTGTCCACCTTAGAACCCTTGTCGTTGCACTTATCTGGGGCCTTTTATAAAATATAAAATAACATAGAAGGCACAAGCACACGTTAAAAACACTGTTCTTAACCTGTGCTTGTGCCTTGTATGTTATTTTATATTTTATAAACTGTTTTTAGCGTGTGGTTATTATATATATATTATTATTATATATATATATATATATATATATATATATATATATTATTATATATATATATTATTATTTTATATTTTATAAAAGGCCCCAGATAAGTGCAACGACATGGGTTCTAAGGTGGACAATCTCTCTATTTTAAAACTATCAATATGTTTGTTTCTTGATGTGTATATTTTGTGTTTTGTTTAAATAATTGTATTTATATGGTATATTGTGTGTGTGGTATAATAAATAAATAAATAAGAATATTACAAAGGAAATTTTTATACAATCGATTCAGATATTCGGCGTTCGGATGATTGGAGTACTAGGGTAGTTGATAGGTTAACGAAGGAAAAAAAAGAAATTACAAAACTTAAGAGAAACTTTTTTATTTTACTACAAAATGTGAAAAATAGAACGATTTATGTTGACATAGCCAGGGTTGGAAGAAGGAAAGGAAGATGACAGGAGAAGAGATTCAGGCTGAAATGGTGCTTGGAACAGTACACTTCTTAAGACTTAACAACAGGGAACACATAGGAGCTGTAAGGGTAAGCAGAGTAGGGAGCATACTGAGCGTACTGACCGTACTGAGCTACTGGTACAGCTGAGCTGTAATAGGCGGAAGGTTGCACGTAGCTCTTGAAGTAAGTGGGCTGAGCAGCGGAGACGTAGCTCTTCACGTAGGCTGGCTGGGAAACGTAGGTGGTAGCGGGAACAACGTGCTTGTATTCGGCAGTCTTCACTTCAACGGGGGAGACGTGCTTGACTTCAACAGGGGCGACGACGTGGCTCTGCTTCACTTCGACAGGGGCGACGACGTGGGTCTGCTTAAATTCAACGGGAACAACCTGCTGCTGGGCGACGTAGGCCGTGGAAGCGGGAACATTCTGGTGAGCAAAGTAGGGAACTACGTGCTGCTGGGACACGTAAGCAGTACCTGCGGGAACTACGTGCTGTTGACCCACGTAAGCTGTGCCTGCGGGAGCCACATAAGCAGTAGCCGCAGGAGCGACGTAAGCAGTGGATGCTGGTACCACCTGCTTCACATCAGAGCTAACAGCAGCGTACCCCTGATTCTGATGGATACTGTAGCTGAAGTTGTCACCCACGCGGTCTGACTTCACCACGGAGGACTCCACGGGGAAGAGAGAAGCTGCGTTGGCTGCGGCAGCGAGGCACAGAATTGCGGCGATCTGTAAATACATGTTCATAGTACTCCAGATTTCTGAGACGACCGAGATGTATGGCCAAAATAGATGTGAAATTGGAATAGCATTTTTTTTCCACACTGGCCATGTAGATGTCAATAATAATTAATATCTACACTAAAAGTAGTTTCACAGAAAGAGATGTAATAAGTTAATAACTATGTGAATTTCACAGGACGCTTATCGTATTGAACACGTACAGAATTTTCAAGTTATGACTACCTACTAGGGTTTTCAAAAGTTCTGCACACTGTAAGATAGATTGGAAGAAAATAATTTATTTTCCAAAATACCTTTACAGACCTCCAATGTAATCTTCGTTCTTGCTTATGACAGCTTCCCAACGTTTTGGCAATTTTCTTGTTCTGGATAGGGCACCTTCATTGTTGAGCTGTCTGACTACTCAGGTCACCTCACTGGAAGCTTCATCAATATTATTGTAACAAAACGTTTTCCAAGTCTATGGAAGGGAAAGACTTCCCCACTCATCATACAATCCTGATTTAAGCCCACCATACTTGATTTGTTTCCCGAATTGAAGGAACCACTCCGTGGAAAACGTTTTATTACAATTGACGAAGCTTCCAGTGAGGTGACCTGAGTAATCAGACAGCTCAACAATGAAGGTGCCCTATCCAGAATACAAAATTTGCCAAAACGTTGGGAAGCTGTCATAAGCAAGAATGAAGATTATATTGAAGGCCTATAAAGGTATTTTGTAAAATAAATCATTCTCTTTAATTTTATCTTACAGTGTGCAGAACTTTTGAAATGACCCTCGTATTTTTTCTATAAGTACTGCTTGTACTATTTTACCCACTATCTTAGACCTACCAATCAGTGAATATCAACTCAATTAGTTGTAAGTAGACATCCTAACTTCCAGTTCCAGGAAACACCCTATTGCAGCTACAGTATAAAGAAGCTGGTAGTCGTATTCGACACAAATGCAAAATGACTTCCATCTGTGTAGTGATTAGATTGACCATAGTAAATAATTCAATTCAGAAATCAAAAAGAAACTAGAAACCCATTAATAGGAGACCGCCAAGGGGCTACCCCAAAGCCTGTAAATAATCAATATAGATTTTCGGATTGAGGAACAATGATATTGTATTCTTTTGTAAAAAGACGATGCCTACTACCAGGTTTATCTATACGATATCTCTATTTAATCAGATCACCTCCTATTAAATTTCCCAAGTAATTTAATTAACTCATCCGACAAATTTCATTTTAAGAAATTAGTATGGGGGAAACGACATTCTGTAAAATTTATAACTTAGATACTTTCTTTATTATGAGTTTTTTTATTGATTTTATTGTAATTATTTCAAATGTAATTTTTGAAGTGAAGACTTTAAAAATATATATTTTATACTTATGAATGCATTATCTTTATGTAGCCTACACTGAATCTGATAATATTTTCAAAAAGTGAATGTTAGAGTTATTAAAATAACTTTCCCAAAATATTATAATTTACTAATCCTCGGGCATACAACTGGGACAATAGTGTCTCCTGAAGCCTATTGTTTCAATTATTACTAAACTCTTCGCACCTATGGGGTTCTATCAATTTGAAGACTTATTAAGAATTTCTACTCACCACACAATGCAATCAATGTTAACTGACGGAGTAAGGAAGAACAATCTTAAGGTTCGTGTGAAAGTTCTTAGTTTCTTCTGAAATCGGCAGTTCCGGACGCAAAGATATGGTAGCCTGTAGTTATTGTCTTGGAGAAAAACATTTATACTCTTCGCTTTCGTGTTTAATAAAATAGTTAATTCTAAGAGTTGTAGAAGATATTCCAGAGTCTATAATGATCGATATGAATTACATAGCAGGATTGATAAAATGTATCTTTAATAAAGTATCTGATTTGTTTAGTGAGCTTTGCAGATATTAATTACTAAGATTAGGATCCACTCAATTCGTTAATAGCAAAGTGAATAATGAATGTCGTATTTTAATAATCAAGCGTTTATCTTCGTCATTCGTTCATTCAAACAAGAACTTAAAGATGTTTATTGGAAATAAATTTCGTCTTATTGTAATAAATAGGGCCCAGATTATTAGGTTTTAAACTATTTATTATATGTTCCTAACTGTGAAATTGTAACATAATTATCCGTTTCGTTGTCATGGCAGTCACATAGTCCAATCTTATAGAACCTAACACTGGCTAAATAAAAACTAAAAATGCCTAAAACTGCTTTTCAATTAAAATACTATAAAATAACAATAATAATTATAATACTAATCTATTTAATATTGTTCCTACTAAAATTACTTTTTAAATATCTACTCTTATACAATTCAACGGCCCTAAATAGCGTGCTTGCTCGCTCGCCCGCTTCGTGAGACATCGGGTATACTCGGCGATGTTCGTCTCTCGCAGTGTAAACTTTCACGACGAGAACAAAATTAGGAAACCCATTTCTTTATTTTATAAGGCCTAAGTGAAATGAACACAATGAACAAATATTCTAATTTTATTTTTACTTACAATTTTCATAGCTCTGAACCACAAACATTTTTAATACGCTGCCAGTATAAATTTCTTTAAAATCCTGGAGTCAATTAATAATGGCGGGCGAAACCGCGGACACATACTGTAAAATATTGATGGTTTAACGCTTGAAATATCGCTGATAATAAAAATCAAAAAACAAACCGTTCCTTCCCTTGAAACATTACATAATTTCTTAAAATTGCACAGAATTGATCAAATAAAATTCTCATCATATTCATCTGTCAACAAACAGTTGAGAAACAATACGTATTATCAGTGTTTAGGTGGCTTTGGGACTGCATAAAACTTACGATATAATTAATTTCTGTAATCTGCATAGGCCTACTGATAGGAACGTATTTTGAAGGGAAAAGCGTAAGATATCCAGATCAGGAAGCATTAAAACATGGTTGACCATAATGCCTGCGTTCCTTCCAAGAGGCCAAGATTAAATATTGGGGAATCGATTATAGAACAGAATGAAAAAGAGGAACAAAAAAGAGCTGCAGATACTGGCCTGCCATTTAAACTTACAAGAAGGCAGTTTCCTGTAAGGGTAGCCTTAGCAATGACAATTAATAAATCCCAAGGACAGACTTTAGATAAGGTCGGGATTTATTTGCCTGAACCAGTGTTTATGCACGGACAACTATAGGCCTACGTAGCATTTTCGAGAGTGAGGCGTTCAGAGGATGTAAGAGTTAAGGTGGAAAACACATTAGAACAGGGGAAGTTACTCGACTATTCTGATGCAGTTTTCACAAAAAATGTAGTATACGATGATATATTTTAAATAAAAATTGATGAAGCCAGCGCTGACTTTTGTAAATGTATTGTCAGTGCCTTCAGGATTGTAGACCTGTAAGTTTCGTATTTAGGCATCATTTTAACCATGGCAAAGCCACGGGATATTTCCTAGTCTCCCTATATTTTGCATCTTACTCATTGTTTTCAGTAACTTATATTATTTTGTAAGATAACGTTGCGTTTTATAATTTTGTAACCCATCGCCCAGGTAAAGGAAAACTAAAAAATCGTCTGAAAACGATAAACACTAGAATAGTACTTTGATATTTTTAAAATAACTAAAATAGGGTTCATAGAAATCTAAAAATCCGGGCCATTATAATAAGTACTGTAACAGGCTTAATCTTTTCACTGTTAATGACATTTAAATTGGTCACCTTAAAAATGATATAAAAGCAGAGATATAAGATCAATAGAGTAATGTTTCATATAAAATGTGAGGATTTCTTACCCACATGTTATGTTTGTTATCTATGGAAACAATCTATTCCAATGATATTTTCCGCATGATTTCAAACTAAGAGCCCACTGATGACTTCATTTGATGATTACTTAATTAATACACAAATGCAACTCTGAAACGGCTAAAAATCTATAACGTCTTCACTCGTCCAATATCGCAAACGTGTAGACGCAGTGATATTTTAAACTTCTAGCTTATCTTATACTACAACTACATACTGCAGAAAACACACACGGAAAAAAAGATAAAAGGCAGATAGGAAAACTTGAAAGTTTGAATTTTTTAAAATAGATGTCCAATACTGTTAAAATTTTAAATTAACATGACACTAAGAAAAACAACCAAGTAAAAATATGAATAATAAAACAAGATAATGTGTAATGAAATAAGTCTTTCACAAGTATTAAACAACTAGCTTGAAAAGTAATCAGCAATTCAGGTTGCAAATCCAAGAACAATTCAAGAATACAAAAATTATCGACATTTTTTTTCAGTTGAGATATTGCCTGAAGTGGTAAGGCGACACCAGACTGGAGAACCGGATTTCGAATCCCTTTGTGAAGTCAGTCTTATATGGTATTTCCCTAAAGCAGCACAGAAAAAGAAGAGTATCTCTGATCATCGATAACGAAGGTAAAAATGACCTTGACTGAACACACATCTCCCATCCCAGAATTCTCTCCTGTGTACTGCAGGCGGCGGGGTTACAGGCGCAAGCAAATTATATTTTCCTTCATGCCCTGAATTGAAGGTATGATACGAATCACACATTCTAGAGTTCTAGATCACCCTTGACCGGCAGAGTCAAATTGATGAGAAAAAGCAAAGAGAAAAAAAAATACTAAACTCCGTGGCGCTACATCCCTGAAGGGTCAAGGCCTACCACCCGACCGCTGCTTCATCTACCATAAGCAGACGGCAGAATTGGGATGTATGTGGTCAGCATGCCGACACCCACGGCCGATAATAGTGGTTCCCATGACCGGAGAAGCTACTTCTCTATCAAGTAGAGACTCACGAGACTGAGTGCACACCATTCCAGACCTCCATACCTCAGAAAAATCAGCCGGCCGTCAAATATTTTTAAAGAAAAAAACATAGTCCGCCGCGATGGGTGTATAGGTAGCATACTTGCCTTCTACCCTGGCGGTCCGGGTTGGTTCCCAGCCGGGTAGTGGATTTTTTAGCAACGAAAAATCCCCCGGGTTCAGGACTGGACATCACCCAGGAAAATTAAAGGCTATATTAAAAAGCCTAAATTAAAAAGTGTGGTGATGACTGCTAGAAAAAGAGTAGAGTAGGGTATTCACAATAGATCTATAAAGGTCGCAGTGTTGAGAAGCCGGCAAAAGGCTTATACTACCCCCTTGTAATCTAATCTAATCTAATCTAAGAAAAAACATAAAGTACGAAATATATAAAAAATCAATGATAAGTTGCTGGAAAATGTTTTATTTTTAATGCAATGATCATAGAACACTATATTAAATGCAACGAAAAAGTATTTTCAATAAAAGTTTTTAATCTAAGTACAAGGAATTCGTGTGCAATATGTAAAGAAAACTCTTTTTAATATAAAATAGTATAAAAATCAATTTTATTTACGTAAATTTGTAGTAATAATGTACTAACATCAAAACTTCATATGCTTAGCATAATTATTTTCATCCGCGATAAAAAAAAGTGTCATTGATATAATTTTAATTATACTGTTTGCTGGCACACAAGATTTTAGAATGTTTAGTTAAGGCTATTACAATAAACGTATTTACAGGGCCGTCGCGTAATTTTTTGGCGCCCGGGGCAAGATTTCGTCAGGCGCCCCCTCCCAAAACTTAATCCCACGTGCACCCACCCGACATTCCACCTATCTGTAAGGATTCAAACACAAACACACAGCGAGCGACGTGACGCGACACTATCAAATACATATAAGCATAATGGGGTTAAACACGCATTATTATTAGGTTATTATTATTATTAACAGTATACAAGCAAATCCAGCTGTTCAATTTTGAGCAAATATTTATTTTGGGGTAACTTAGAAAATATAAAGTTTTTGGTGTCAAATATTTATTTGTTCAATAAATACAAACAACGTAATATTCAAAATTCAGTTATACTTAACTTTAAAAAATACGTTATGTACATCTAACATATTATTTCAAATTTTGTTGTTTTATTTTTGCCGTTGCCACGGCGTCCCCCCGGTCGCCCTGCCCACGCGGCGGCCCTGCGTATTTATTACTATATTTTCATTTTCTTCTGACTAAATATTAAATTGTCGAAATCTAAACCATGAGAAGCAATTATGGGCTTAATAATTATTCAAATTTATATTGTTATATTATGAAACATGTGATAAACATTTATCCAATGAAACATACGAATCATTGACGTCTTCTCTTGTATAATTTGTTTAAAGTAATGAAGCTTTTTTGCGTCCAAGAAGTATATATTTAATAGATATTGTTCAAGTCTCTGAACTTTAATTTTTGTCTTAGCCCCTTTTGAATTAGCAGGATTCTGTTATTACATGGTTTATTCGATATGCCTACTTAAGTTCTATAGTGATGAGTCCGGTCCGGGTAATAAAGGAACAAGTTTGAAGTTGAAATAACGCCTATGCACATGTAACAGGTTACCTCTGAAACGCTGTAAATGTTTGTATGGAACGGTCTTGTTATATGAGCAATGCTCAAAGTGAAGCATATATCCTTCACCAGCTATAGTCTTCTTTGGTAATGCAATTCAATTTATTTTAACTTCGAAATCCGGTGCTAAAAAATTCAAATTATTGTTGTTATTATTACTGTTATTGTTCTTATTATTATTATTTTCTAAAGTAGGATAATACCATTCCTCAAGCTTTTATGTGATTTTTTTTGTAATTGAAATGTGGAAAAAATATTCTATTTTAAAATGTGGGCTAAGCACTAAAACAAACCCAAAAGATTTTTTTTTAAATAAATGCCACTTTCTGTCAAAAAAATTCCTTACGTCTTTATTTCAAGGAATATTTTTGTTTTGAGTTAGAAAATCACTATGAAAGTGATTTTTTTTTAGTTTCTTACACAATTGTATAGGGAATTATTAATGTTTTTGTGGAAAAAACCTTTCCTGCAAATAATTCGATACAAATGTATTAATTATTTTTGTCGCTGATAACCTTATTAGTTAAAAAACTTTAAATAAATAAAAAATGTAAATAAAACAATAAAAAGAGTTAACCTGCTCTTGCATGTATCTGTTCTTAGCAGAAAATCATTTTAGAATCCAGTTTATTCTGTGCTGAAGTGTTAAGTTAAAAGCATTACCATGTTCCGGAGTGTTGTAACCTTCCTCCTGTTCTACGCTAAGCACGAACAAGAGTCAAATTACTTCAAGCAATTGTACATAGATTCAACACATAAGTACTGACTTCTCTATATCTTGAAGTAAAGTATGTTGGAATTCGAATTGTAACTACAGATTCGTAGTAATTAAATTAACGAAGAGAGGGTAAACATGTTACGTATTAAGATTCCTAATGAGACAGAAAAAGCTGAGTAAAATCTATGTTCTACTTCGGTGTATAATGAGAGCTTAAATGTATAATAATATACATAAGTGTTATTATTATCATTGCCTTATCAGAGCATACAAAACTAATGTTATAGATGGGCCCTGAATAAGTAAAGTAATTCACAACTTTAACACGAACTTAGGATTTAGGATAATAACAAAAGAAACCTCTCCTGAATTGAACAGAGCTTGAGCCCTAGATGGGAACATATGTTTCTACCATACCCTTATTATTATTATTATTATTATTATTATTATTATTATTATTATTAGTTGTTTCAGGCATGAAGGCGAGAGTCTTATATTCAGCCCCTTTTAATGGACGCACTCAGGTCAGCACGACAATATATGGTCTGCAATAATTTCTTTTTTATTTCGTGAAACTCTTGCTGCGAAGGCGTAAGTCAAAATCAGAAGTGTCTAAGTAAATATTAACAGCATTTATGTGTTTTAGCTTATATAGCTTACAATAAAACGCTCATTTAGAAAGATTTTATATTAATTGCAATGAATGTTATTATATATAATTTTAATAATTACTCTATTCTCAACTCTCGAGAAATTATTTCGGAATACAAAAATGTGCCCATTTTAAAATAATAATAATTATTATTATTTTAGAACTTTGTATTTGTTTTTGAAAATAATCAATAGGCCTATGGTCTGATATAACCTAAAGCCGTATAATGATACGAAAAATGTACTGGATAGTATCCATTGGCTCAATTAACCTCAAATAATGGCAGCTGGTACTGAACAAATTTATAGATTTTTCAAAATATTCGTTTATCTAGAAAACATACCTTATACATATATGGGAAAAATACTATACAGAAATGAGAGAGATAGTGCAACAAATATATTTACGGCAATTATATTACGCTTTAAATGTTTCATGAACTCTATTAAATAAATTAATTTCTTGCAATAGACAAACACATCTAATAATCACACTAAACAAATAATTTAGTAATAAAATGCAGTGTGAGTATATCTAGATGAAATAGTAAATTATAAATAGTGAAATTCTTCAGAAGTTTACCGATCTTTGTATTTTCAAAATAATATTTTGAGAACTACATAGGAACTAGAGACTGTATATTTACAATGAGCTAGCTAATACAAATTTCTATCAAAATATTACAGAATAGTATAAAATTTTTAGGGGTTGACCGAATATTCAAAGGTTTTGTATTAGCGTACAAAAGCGTTAAAAAGAAATGTGAACTTACAAAAAGAGAGTTAGACTTTGATAGACTTTCAGACTTAGAGCAGTAATTAACAATCACTGAAAATTTTTCATAATTGAAAATAATGAATTAAAAATACTACAGGAATATTTAAAATTTCAGTCTTCAGCACAGAATATGTAATGTAACTGGGAAATTGGTAGATAATGGATATTACAGAAAATAACTCTATACCTTAAATTGAGTACAATGTAGAAGCACAAAATTGTTTTTATTTAAAGCTCATACATAATATATTCCAAATTTGAAAGAAATTTTCATTTTAAAACTAAATCTCAATTTAAACAAAAATAAAATTAAAAGCTTTCGCACTTCACCCTCTTTTGACAAATGTCCAAGGGAACTGGATGTTTAGCTAAGTTATTAAATTTGCTCTTATAAATCGTGTTCAGCCACATATGAAATGCTCAAAAACTTATGTACATAAAGCTATGTATTCATAAATGTTTACAAAATCTCTTTATCTAAATTATTATATTATTTATTTAAAAAGATACACTAAAACCAAAACTGAATCATTATGTATGAATAAAGTATCAATATAAACATATTTGGAATACAAATTATTATTATAAGCAGGTATATTAAAGACAGAAACATACTGAAACGTAAAATTCAACGACTATCTATTTATTAAACCGCGATAGAGATCATCTTACCACCATCCCTTCTATAAATCACGTATTCACCAACTTACGAAAAATCTGGAAATTTTAATGCAGTAACCACTTTTCATGCATGGGATCCTAGGATTCAACTGCCCACACAGCCATCAACTATGCAACATTGTTTATTAATTTACTTATTTACACCAAGAAATTCGTGATTTTGTAATTCTTGTTAAGAGCTACATTTATTTCAATTGTTATGAATCAGATTGTGAATCTACAGCTATTTTTATACATAATAATATAACTGGTATATATAATTTATATATAATGGTATAACTTTGACTTTTAACTATAGACTTCAATTAAAAATTTAAATCATAATAACTTAAAACACAACAGTATAATTTTTTAGAGTGCAAAAATCTGACAAACCTATCGACTCAGTTATCGCATAGATAATGAGATAATGAAAATAGAAATCATATAGGATAATTCTGTTATATTTGAACTTGAAAAAATATAATACCGTTACGGTCGCAATGGGATGTTGAGGTACCACTTACCACCTTCATGTTGAAAATTGAGTTGAGATGTACGAAAACTCTTAGTAGCTCACAGAAATGGTCCTGCTGGTACTGTACGAAGCTTCATGTTATGTCCTTTGGCTTTTATACATTTTCCCCGTATCCACCCCCCGCGACCACGCCTGCCCCGCACACTGGGTTAGCGGATCGAGCATTAATTTAACTCTAATGTTGGGGGGGAAAGGGGGGATGGTCCCATACATTGTGTCTCAAGCTTCAAGGTCAAGGGTGTTACGCACTTTTTCTCCCGAAAGACATGTCTTCGTAGGCGCTGGCAGCCTAGCAACAAAACTTGTTGTGTAAATAAAACAGCATCTCGTTCTGTAGCAATAAAATCGCACTGGTACCCAATAGTCTTCGCTTTATGACCCCTAGGTTCATATCTTGTAGATCGTGACAAAATTCAAATAGTTCGCTTGCTAGAAAACATCGCAGTAAATAATTATTCTTCACCCGATGGTCGTTAATGTTGGCTCTTTCAGGCGCCACCTAAATAAACGGAATGGGTAAAAGCTTTTTAGGAATATAATCATAATAGGCATGCGTAGTTTTTAAATTTTATTACTGGTAATTATGAATCTAAAATTACTCTCCTAATTCTATTTTACTATCTACATGTTCCATAAAATTTACATTATAACACAACCATATAACAAGTTTCTGAGCATCTTGAATACGGTAATTATTAATACAATATGGTTAATAGCATAATATTATGTGTCATAGGTAATGGGGCTATGCGATTATTTAGCGAATACTCACAGAATTAAGCCTGCAATGAATATTATTCTTTCTTTCTTTTTCGTAGTTTTACCTCTCCCTTTTTTAGGATTTAAGCGACCCATGCCGCCCGGGCCTTACAGGGCCACGACCTGTCGGGAGAGGGATTACCTTTGGATCACATACATACTTTTTTGACCAGACAAGGACATGGAGGGCCTCCCCGGATGAGTGATCAGCCCAATGCCGGGGCCACCTCCGAGACAACACAAACACATAGGACGATACACACCATTCACACACACACTCACTCAGAACAAGGCGAGGATGAGGATGAAGATGATAATGACGGCCAGATGATATCCGGGGACCACAAGGGCCTAAAGTTACCTGACATTTGTCTCATAGGTGAGGGAAAACCCCGGAAAAAACCTCACCTAGGTAACTTGTCCCGACCAGGAATCGAACCCGGGCCCGCTGCGTGAGAGGATTGGACGCATCCCCTGAGCCACAGCGGTGGACGCAATGAATATTATTAAAACCTAAAATTGGATAAATGAAATCGGTATTTGTGTCATTGTAAACGAAATAGTCATGATAATCGATATAACTTACCTAAATATCGAACGTCCCGCCATCGGCGATAGTCGAGCTTGTGTGACTTTCCATTCAAATAGCTGTTATATTGTTTTAAATTAACCTCATTTATATAATAATATCGCATTTTTAATATTGCAGTTATTATTATGCTAGATTTAACATACTTCAACACACTTATAAATAAATACGAGGGAGAATCAAATGAAAACTGCAATTAATTTTTTTCCACTATTTTACTGCAGGAAGAATGCTTGCTTGCACATGATTTTTCTACATAGTCTCCTCCAAGTTCAATGCACTTGCGCTATCCGATAAGGAAGTGCTTTGATACCGCGTGAGAAAAAAATATTTTGGTTGACGCTGTAATCACTCGTGCACCGCCTATTGGACGTCTTCATCAGACTTGAACTTCTGCCCTCCAAGGTGCTCCTTTAATGGACCAAAGATGTGGAAATCTGAAGGTGACAAATCTTGCGAGTATGGCGGATGTGGGAGGCACTTGAAGCGAATGTCATCGATGGTTTTCATGGTTGCACGAGCAGCATGAGGACGGACGTTATCACGTTGAAGCAAAACACCTGCACTCAGCAATCCCCTTCGCTTTGGCACCATCAGACTTCCACATCTTTGGTACATTAAAGGAGCACCTTGAAGGGCAGAAGTTCAAGTCTGATTAAGACGTCCAATCGGAGGTGCATGAGTGGCTACAGCGTCAACCAAAATAATTTTTCTCACACGGTATCGAAGCACTTCCCATCCGATGGCGTAAATGCATTGAACTGGGAGGGGACTATGTGGAAAAATAATGTACAAGCAAGCATTTTTCCTGCAGTAAAATAGTGGGAAAAAATTAATTGCGGTTTTCATTTGATTCTCCCTCGTACATAATACTGTATTTCCATATCTTCTTTTGTTCATATGCAGCTCATATATGCCCAACCGCTGTGTTCATTGATTTTTTAATAAAAGAAGCAACAGATATAAAGATGTTTCAGTGTTCTGAGCTTGCGTTTGGTCTACATTCCACATAGCCTTACACTGTATTAGTCACTGAGTCATTAGCTAAATATCATTTGCAATTAAAATTTCACAATGCCATTTAGTCCAGCCATTTGGTAGTTTTACCTGGAAAGTTTTCCGGGAGTTTTGAAAATTATATATAAGTATCTAATATATAAAGTCAAATGTGTGTTTGTGGGTATGTATGTATGTATGTTTGTTCCTTATACAAATCTACATTTCTTTGCCAATTTACACGGAATTTTGCACACATACCCAGTTAAGCCCGGAAAGTATAGCGGTCAACATTAAAATTGAAACAAATCAGTCCTTCCCTTGAAAATTATATAATTTCTGTGAATATTCTACTGAAAAAAATGAAATGTTGTTCAGTTCACATGGCAACAGTGAATTGTTTACTGTGATTACATAGGGCCTTGGCAACTATATAGCCTAATGCTGGACTTTAACGAATTATGATTCCATGTAATATATTGGCGAAAATAATTACTGAAAAATGAATTACACGAAAATAAAGCACAGTGTGATGCAGTCACATAACTTTCTCTACCCTCGACATAAGAAATATTTTCTCACTTCACATTTTGATGTAGAATAAGAGGTCGTATTGCAGGAACAACTTAAGTGTGTGAGTATGCTATATCAGAAGTCGGTAAATAGTCAGTTATCCATAGCTGTAGGCTTTGTATTAGTTGAGATTTATCATAGGCCCTAAGCATGGGATGGAACATTTTGAGTCCTATACTCGCAGTATAGGCCTATTATGTCCCGGGTTTTAGGGGAGGAAAGTATGAAAGTGATACTGCATTTCTATTTTATTTCAGGCCCGAAACGGGTTAACATGAGAATGAGAAATAAAATTTTCCGTCAAGTCAATACAATCTTATGTCATTTATGTTTCTTCTTATTTCAACCCCTCCCAGGCATGATGAGTAGAAGCAACGGAATGCAGCATTCGACATCCTCTATGAACCATAAAAAGCTATATCTAGCGTTTTCTGAGGGAATAGTCTGAGTGCCATATGTTGTTCTTCCTCATTTCGAATTCTACATACATTATTATATCAGGACCTAGAGTTTCAACATCGAAAGTCCTCCATAAGTTAATTTCAAATTACAAAATACAAAGCCCGGGCGACGCCGGGCCTTTTCAGCTAGTCTAATATATAAAGTCGAATGTGTGTATGTGGGTATGTATGTATGTTTGTTCCTTATACAAATCTACATTTCTTTACCAATTTACACGGAATTTTGCACACATACCCAGTTAAGCCCGGGAAGTATAGCGGTCAACATTAAAATTCAAACAAAATACTCCTTCCCTTGAAAATTATATAATTTCTGAGAATTTTATACTGAAAAAAAGAAATGCTGTTCAGTTCACATGACAACCGTGTATTGTTTACTTTGATAACATTGGGCCTTGGCAACTGGACTTTAACGAATTATGATTGAATCGATGCAATATATTGGCGAAAATAATTACTGAAAAATGAATTACACGAAAATAAAGCAAAGTGTGATGCAGTCACACCAACTTTCTCTACCCTAGACATAAGAAATATTTTCTCACTTCACATTTTGATGTAGAATAAGAGGTCGTATTGCAGGTACAACTTAAGTGTGTGAGTATGCTATATCAGAAGTCGGTAAATATCAGTTATCCATAGCTGTAGGCTTTGTATTAGTTGAGATTTATCATAGGCCCTAAGCATGGGATGGAACATTTTGAGTCCTATACTCGCAGTATATTATGTCCCGGGTTTTAGGGGAGGAAAGTATGAAAGTGATACTGCATTTCTATTTTATTTCAGCCCCGTAAGGGTTGTAACATGAGAATGAGAAATAAAATTTTCTGTCAAGTCAATACAATCTTCTGTAATTTATGTTTCTTCTTATTTAAATCCCTCCCAGGCATGATGTGTAGAAGCAACGGAATGCAGCATTCGACATCCTCTATGAGCCATAAAAAGCTATATCTAGCGTTTTCTGATGGAATAGTTTGATAAATCTTTTTCTTCATTTCAAGTTTTACATACATATTATAGGCTATAAGGACCTAGAGTTTCAAAATCGAAAGTCCTCCATAAGTTAATTTCAAATTACAAAATACAAAGCCCGGGCGACGCCGGGCCTTTTCAGCTAGTATATATATATTTGAACGCGTAGATGCAGAAGTCAAAAGAATAAGAAGATCTACATCTTCGCCGACAACTATTACGGAATCAAATGTAGATGAAGTTTTGATTGCCGTACTGATTATTAGGATATTAGCGTATCCGCATCTTCCGTGGCTTTGGCCAAAACGCGTGTCGGAGTAGACTTTGCGGCGCTCGTACGCTGAAACTATTCATTTTACAAAAAAATCGTTAATACATAAATTATAGGAAATTTTCTCTAGTTTAATTTATTACATAACTATTTTCATCGTAAAATGAATCGGAAAGGAGATATTGTCAAAAAACTGTGTTTGGGCGCCATTTTTTCAATATGGCGACACGAGCGGCAAAGATATGAGGTGGCAAAGTGAAAATTCGAAAAGAGCACGTCGAAATCTGTAAAATCACCAATTTTCAAAACTCCCGGAAAACTTTCCAGGTAACCCCATTTTAGAGCACCAAATGACTGGACTAATTTATTGGTCATTTCTAAAGGCAGTTGTTCATTGTTTTTAGGCCATAATTTTAAATACAGGTAGTTTATTACGCACTTTCAGTTACTGCTCTTAAGGTTTTAAGATCGTTCCGTGTTCGAAAATAATCGATACCACACCAATGTTAAAATGAAAGCCTGTTTCGAAATGAGTATCATTATGATACCGTTACATTACATGTAATAAGCGTATTATAGTGTGGTCAAACAAAAAATGCTTTACTTCCTGTACCTAAATAATCAAATGCGGCTAGAGAAGAGAAGAAAAAAATTGAAATATATTTCCAATTCTTATTTTAATGAAAACGAAATCCTCGAGTCATAAGACAAAAACTCTGCCTTTATAACATTCTGTCGCATGTTATTTCTACATGTTCTAGGAATAAAAAATCTAAAGAAAATTCTGATTAGTACTGAAATCTGTACAGTAGGAAAGGTAAAATTCATTGGTATTTGATTTTAATGTTATGACTGGATTGTCAATTTCAACTATTAGATATTAGCCTAGGTAGAAGCCGGAGAGATGGAATTATAATATAAATTAGAATAATAGAAAAATGTTCAATTACAAAATTTCAAATAGACTTCCCAATATAAATGCTCTTATGCATGTAAATTGTGACGGTTACTTACTTGTAAGAAAACTATATTTGAAAACACTGCAAAATTTTAATACTGATAAATTTAAAGGGGGTTCAAAGTGTACATTCTACTCAAAGCAATAAGATCATCATTAGTAGACTGACAAATAATTATCTGAACTGGTCTCAGCATTTAGCAAAAAAATTCTGAAGAATGAATGAGTCACCAAGGCCAGTAAAAAAGAATATATTTGGAGTTGGCGACATGAAGGACACAGCCCACATTATGGCTTGTTTGTACCTTCAATCTGAACAACGAACCTGAGCTCGAGTTCAGACGAGTATAAAGCATTATGTAATACGTCTCTAACGGCTCTAATTTTATTTAAACCGACATTCTTCACCTTTCGGAATGTTACGTGCCTTTCAATAGGGCATACTGTAGTTATCAGCTCCAATGTATCAAGCCGGTCATTCATGTAAATTAAAAATGTTATACAGTCTACTCTCGATATAATGCCACCATCCGTTCTCTAGCATTTAGTGGCACTAAGCGAGGGTGGCACTAAAACGAAATTTAATTTAAAAATAAAAATGGCATAATACAGTGCTGTATTAATTTAGTGCACTGTAACAAGAAAGAAAAATTAAATAAAAGGCAAATAAGAGAACTTTAGAACAAAATAGGATACACTATACTGGACAGTATAATAACTCAATTTATTACAGTAACTGTCCAGTGCTACAGTACACAAAGGGATTGAAAACCATGTAAGCGAGTAACTAACTGTAACTGTAGTGAAATTTTTAACAGCTGAATGGACACTGGACTAAAAGAAGTGAAAGTTTAAAATGTCTCGTTGTACGAAGGGCTCTTTCTACCTGCTCCACCCTCACACAGGTTGTCTGTCGGGCTTCTTAGCATAGCTTACTCATTCCACCGCACTACATTTATGCTCACTTCTTGCGCGGGGGCGGATCCAGAGAGACATTTGGGGGGGGGGAACCAAAGTAGAGAGGAAGTTTTTACGCATAAAAATTAATTATTCCCAGTACACAATTGAAAACAAAATGAACATTTCAGCATTTTCTTACAAAGGTATTTCAAAATAATGAATGTCGTTGCTTTAATTTAAGTATTTGGGTTAAGTTCTAATAAATTTTTAATATTTTGTGCTTAATGTTACAAATTTCCCGTGGATCCGCCCCTGCTTCTTGGAGATACAGTACAGTATGTTTCTTAAAAAATCTGCCTAACATTAGGCCAGTTTTAAAAGAATTCTGCAACTGAATGAAAATCACAGCAAGCTATATTTTGTAAAATTCTTACCTTATATTCATTGGTACTAAATGAATTGGCACAGTAACGAGATTTCTTATGTATTTTATATGGGAGAAGATCCGTTCACTTGCATTTATTGGCGCAGTGCGAGAGTGACACTGTAAAGAGGGGCATTAGTATATCGAGGGTTGACTGTATAATATGGATATTTTGTCCATCTGTATTAAAGCTCTGATTTGTTAAAATTTAAAAATCTATCAGTGTGGTTACAAGTGTGTAATTTCATAGAAAATCAATTTTAATCTGTAAAATTATATTACCTGAATGAGAATGGCCTCAGGTGTGAACAATTTTCTGGGAAAGTAATAAAATAATAGTGTCTTTATTGCAACCAATGGTCATGTCATGAAGAATGGAGTAAGGGTGGAACTATATATGGCAGGGAAAACGGGACCACCCGAGAAAACCTGCCTCGACCCCTAGTGTCTTTCACCAAAAAAATCACATAGATCCACCGAGATTCGATTTCCAGCGGGTCCCAGCGGTAAAAGACGAGTGGTCTAACCGCTCAGCCATGGGGGTGGCCGAGTAATAAAATAATGGCCTACGATAATAAATTCAGCCATATTAGTTTTCACACCTCTGCAGATGTAATATAATTTTAAGACCTAGCTATTCATCATTCTCTGCATGAAACTATCAAATAAAAAATCCTAACAAATTTATACTACCCTCCAATATTAATTAGTGTTCAGCATCTTCAGTGTTTATTAAGTGCCAGAATGGTACTTTCTGAGATTGTATGGTGGACGGGAAAATGTTTGTCCGTCTGTCTGTACGGGCGATAACACAAATACTCCTTATCGGATTTTCATGAAACTTAGTATACGCATTTATAACGTTCATGGGACGAAGCCTGTTGATTTTGGGCCAAATCCGTTTAATGGAGCGGAGTAAAACCCAATTTAACGCCTATTTTATGGTAATACATATATCAAATTTAAATCAATTCGCATGGCAACATATTGTTTTACAGTGTTCCTATACGGCTTTGGAAGTTGCAATACAGTTAGCTTTGACAGATAACACTACCCACATATTCCTTCACATATGCTTATCACACTATAAGTTTTTCTTCCGTAAACCTTGCTTAGGCCTAATGAATCGATCTGGAGCTCAACTCGGAAATCGATTACAAAAATAATTTATTTTCTGCATACCATAATATTGCATTTAACACTGATTAAACAAAATCATTCTGGCACTTCCTTACATCAATTTACCTGATTATATTTCCTTGGAATCTTCAGACATGCAGTGAAAGTGACTTTTCTGAGGAACGGGTGAATGACTAGAACTACTTTTCCAATTAAAGCCAAGCCTTATCTATTTTCTAGTATAAAAACACAATTTAAAACACATTTCTTGTAGTGGTTACTGGTTTGCAGGATTAGTGCTTCACTGCACGTAATGAATAACTTGTATACTGCAATTGGCACTGGAGTGGGACACCAGAGTTGCAGCATTAACATAGGGAAAGAAATGGGTTGCGATATCTGTAATAGGCCCGGTGATCGTCTGCCATTAACTGGAGACGTTTTTAGTGCCCCACGCCCACTGCAATGAGCGACAATACCAGGCGTGTCCCTCTCATCAGCTCTTATAAACAATTCACAAGTTACCATGTGTCATGTAACGCAGAAACGCACTTTTTATTTTATGCAAACGATACACGGAGATCCTGGTTCATGCCCCGGAAAGATTAAGTTATGTTTTCAGGACTTGGAGTTAACCGTAGAATGCAGCACATAAAGCTAACCATGTTTGTGTTCATTCTGAACTATGCATTTAATTGAATCAGCTATTTTATTTATTTATTTACTTATTGTACTAAGAATATTACAGGCTAATGACAAATTACAATATTCTCGCTTATATTAATACACCAGATTCTAATATTAAATATTTAAAGTGATATTCATAATAATTAAACTAATACTATAACTATAAAAAAGCACACACAGAAATGAAAAACAGAAAAACAAACAATATGACAATTACACAAGGGAACATAATATGAAAAACAAATAATAATATAAATAATAATATAATAGTTTTGGAGGAATATATATATATATATATATATATATATATAAGAAATATTCAAATAAAGAAAATGACATGGAGCATATTTTAATAATTATTATTTTGAAATTTTAAAATTTTTCACATATATTTTTAAACCGCTTATTGATAGTATTAAAAATATCTATATTGTCCATTTTGTGCAATTGATTGTGCAATTGATTGATTCACTATGTCCGCAAAAGTAAATTTAACAGGAGACCAAAAAAACTAAATAAATACTGAATGAGTAAAGTAAAATGTTCCCTATTACAGGCCATAGAGACCCAGAGGGTTCCAGGAGGTTGAGACTCCCAGATTTTAGACATCCGGAACGTGAAGTTGGTAAGGTTGACAGCCGTACGCATCGGCCGCCTTTACCCCCCAGGATTGCTCCTTGTACTCATTTCTGTTGGAGGCTGAGTCGACCCTAGGGCCATAGTGCCACCAGAAGGATTAGATCAATTTAAAAACTCCAACGACCTCATCGAGGACCGAACCATCGACCTTCCGGCTTGTAGTGCAGCGCCTCAACCACTACGCTACGGCGTAGGCCTACCCCATACTGAATGAGTGGATATATGACACGCACAAACACACACACTTATTATGTAGGGAAAAAATTGACCAGTCACTAAAAACGACTCATTATTGAAGTATACCAAAGACTTTACGAAAATTGTGAAGATTATACGTTTCGAAAAAACCGCAAATAGTTTGTTTAAAAGATAACTAAATGAATTATACTCAGTTAACATATAATGTATAATTAACAGTATAGCATAATATATATAGGCCTACTATGAAATCATAACTAGCTGCAAACAGTATAATGTAGTTTAAATGTTGGGTTAAGAGCATGCAGTATTGGTATTGTAATTGAGCATGCAGTATTCAATTAAATAAATATATAAACAATATATATACAGTACATACAAATAAATATATAATATAGAATGTTATTATATAATATAAACCCACTCAGGTAGTGAAATAAAATAGATGTGATACAGCTGTTCAACTACAATTTATTTTATAATTCGCCGTCTAGGCCTTTCGGTGCGCTTGCACCATCTTCAGGGCATCTGAAAGTACAATGTTTTAACCTTATGATAGTTATGAGCATGTTTACCTGTACAACATGTATATGCCTTGCTTATAATATACTAGCTTAAAAGACCCGGCGTCGCCCGGGTTTTGTATTTTGTAATTGGAACTTAACTTATGAAGGATTTTCAATTTTAAATTCTAGGTCCTTATATATGCATTTATAATTTGAAATAGGAAGAACGACTTATTACACTCAAACTATTCCCTCACAAAACGCTTGATATAGTTTTTTATGGCTCATAGAGGATCTAGAATTTTGCATCCCATCGCTTGTACAGTGCACAGCAAGCCTGGTAGAGGTTTAAATAAGAAGAAACAGAAATTCCTGTAACATAAAATTGTAATATCGAGGCGGGAAATTTCCCACTCTTATGTTACCATAAAGCCCTTTTGGGGATGAAATTAAACAGAAAGCATTATCACTTTCATACTTTTCTCTCCAAAACCTGCAATATAATATAATAATATAGCCATTACCATACCTCGTTTTGTTTTCTCTATGTCCAGGGTAGAGAAAGTTATGTGATTCCATTATTTTAGTGGATTTCATTCTGTAATATTTATTTATAACATGAATTATTTTGATAACTTCTCTTGTTTGTCAAAAGTGCATTTCAATTGTTTTTTCCAAGCCCATCATATAAAATTTGGCAACAATATATTCTGTGATTTGGAATTCATAATTCTATGTAAAAAGGGGTTAAGTATTTTCAAAAACATTTAATTTTTGGCATTTAGAATCAGAATTTTTCAAAATCCTTTCTTAGTGAGCACCTACATTATGAAACGAAGGTACTGTCAAAATTCCAAGTCTCTACCTGCTATAGTTTAGGCTGTACGTTGATTCCTGTCATTCAGTCAATCAGTCATTCATTCAGTCAGTCAGTCAGGACAAAGCCTTTTATATATATAGAGATTCCATTATGTTCAGCCAATCGTGTTCCACAATTGTCATGTATCGATATAAAATATTTTTGCAGTTTGTTAGACCTAGCTCACCTATCGAGTAACGCTCTGAGCTAACCCTGCTATTGGCGGGAGGCCTTTGCCCCTATGGAATTAATGAGGCGTATTTATTATTTATTTATTTATTTATACAATTAAAATAAAATATAACCAATAGAACATAATGCCCTGAAGATAGTGCAAGCACACCGAAAGGCCTAGACGGCGAATTGTAAAATACATTTAGCTGAGCAGTTGGTATCACATCAATTATATTTCATTGATCGAGCTCAACAGCATCTGACATGTATTTTTATTAACACTCATGTAGGTTAAATCTTTTTACTTAGGATCCGGTTATGATATTTATTGCATATTATTTTCTCTACAAATTGAATATATTATATTAGACTATTCAAAGCTTGCCGCCTGTCACCCAGCACAGTGACTCCATAAGACATGTAAAGGTAAAAACTGGCAAGTCACTAAAGAGGATTCGTTATTGAACTATACCAAAGACTTTATGAAAATTGTGAAGAGTATACGTTTCGAAAAACCGGAAATAGTTTATATATATATATAACCCATTTTTGTACGTCTAGGACATAGGCCTTAATTTTGTGATGTTACGCTATAAATAGATCGGAATCTGCTTCATGAATACAGCAACTCTGTTAAGTGAAGCTAGACCCAAATTTGGAAGTAATTTCCCTCGAGCAACTAATGGAGCAGATAATGAAGAATTTCGCTTTTTAAGCTTGCCGCCACTGAATATTTTGTATATGAACAAAATATAGGTAGGAATTTTCGCGGTCTTATTGTCAGGCATGCGTTATAAATGTACTTGAGGTGGTGACCTGCCATAAACAAATCAAAACGCACGTATCCCATCAGCATAAACAACCCAGGACGTGTGCAGGAACGCCTTAGCTCTCATGATGGTTTATTTAAAATGTTCATAGTTACTTCAAATAGCCATGTACCAAATATCTTTACAGGACAAAGAATGCTACAAGGATTTTATTTGCAATTGTTAATGTCATATCATCAAAAATGTTATAACCAGGGCCCGGATTTTGATGACATGCCCTCTTTTACCTGGATCATTATGAACGTTGCCCACTAGTGCAGATATTCTGACCATTACTCCTAGATTATAAAAATAGTAATGTTTAGGATCATTGTTTTGTCATTTTCCCCATTTTTTATTTGTACGTCATTTTTAGAATTTAATGTCATTATTTAGTCATTTTTCGCCATTTTACGGTATTTTTTCAACTTTTCATAATTTTAGGTAATTTTCAAATATAAAGTTATTATTTTCCTATTTTGTGATCATTCTCGCAATCTATAGAGTTTTTGTATATTTACTTACATTGAATATTATCGGAAGCAAAAATAAATAGTTCTTGTTATAATTTTAATTTGGATACAGAAAGACAGTGTTTGCTGTATGTAATTATGTATGTATGTATGTTGAATGTATGTAATTATGTAATGTAATGTAATTAACTAATTAAAAAACCTACAATTGGGTCAACAACATAGAATAATGTAGAATAGATACAAATCTGGTAAATAAACTATATTTTTATGCAAATTTTGGGTCTTTTTTTAGTTTTGGGACAACTTTTTTGTATTTTTTGTAGTCATTTTATACCTCACTTTTAAAGTATTTTTATGTAATCAAAATCCAGGCCCTGGTTATAACAGTGGTTTCGGTATCTCTTATTATATTTCAGGCCCCAAGCATTTTGATTGACTCTCGATCAAGGACAGCCAATGAGCGTCCGAGCTGTCACAAATCCGGTTAATAAATTATACTTTTCAAAGCGGTTATTACGTACGTGTGAAGTGTCATTCCAATAATTTCTCGCTTCTATTTCAATAATTTATTTACTGTTGAGTTTTATTAAATATTTTGACCAAAGTATTAAAATAAAATGCCAGTAGAGAAAATTCTTAACGCCGTGTTAAAGTTACGGTATAACCTGCATGCTAAGTGAATCACATACTAACATAATTAATTTCCAGTAGGCCTACATTGTGTGAAATCGGCATATATTTTTAAGCATCTGTTATTTGATTATAAAAGACTGTATAATGTTGAATCTTATTAAGTTAGTTGTTACTTATCTAAATTCCAATTTTTGTGGATTTTGTCGAAAAGGGGGAGTACGAAAGTTTCGCGCGCGTTTACTAGCTATTGAATAGGTACCTAGGGACCACAATTGCCTATTCTTTCAGAAATGATGTTAGCAAACACACACTTTCCCAAAATCGTGCCATGAAACGAAGAAATGTATCTCGCACCTCACTCATTAAACCCACCTTTTTCAGTTCTCTTAATTGGTATTTTATTTATAATAGTTATAATAATGATTGGACAAATGAAGAGATAAATAAATAAATGGATTATATAATTGTTATAGAATAATACAAATAATTATTTATTATACTTAGAAAATATTAACCCTTAAGATGGATAGTTAACTAATTGGAATATAAATTACATTTCTGCAGTGATGCAAATTAAGCGAATTCATACATAAAATGGGGGAAATGAAGACAAAAAATTATAGGCCTATTCGTTAGAGCACCCACAAATTAAAGCTTTACAACATTCGGTATAAATACCTACTTACTTACTCAATGGCAATAGACATTTCCCAAAATCAATCTAAAGGAATGTTATTTATTTTATGGAACCCGGAAGATCATAAGCCCGTCATTGAACCCTATTCTGAGCTAACTCTATGAAACCATCCCTCAAAAATTCTACTTCCCTTAAATCTATCATAATATTGTCCTCCCACCAACGTCTAGGTTTTCCAAGTGAAATCTTCCCTCCGGGTCCGCCAAATCAATATTTTTTAGTTAGCCTACTTGCCTCCCCCACGCGCGCAACATGTCCAACCCATTTCATTTGTGATTTTATTACGCTTATTATATTCAGTGAAGAGTACCGTTTATGAAGCTCGTCATTATGCAGTTTTCTTCAGCCGAAATTTTCATATGTTTTTCGAACTCTCCCAGATTATATTATTCTCAAAAAGTAAGGGTCCATATTATAATACAACTGTCATATATATAGGCCTATATATATATATATATATATATATATATATATATAAATTTATGAAAAAATATGAGAAGATAAAAGTTTCTGAATTGCATAATACAAGTAAGTCCTGTTTTCAGTCGACACTTAAATTCTGCCTTAATATTATATGTATCTGTAATTATTACTCCCAGATATTTGGATTTCGGCTATTCTAATATTTTTAGGCCTATTTACGACATAAAAAGTCTAAAGTTAAAAGATATCCTTCGTTAACATACATCTTGTAGAGAGAATTCCTTTACGTATAGTGTTTCAAGAGTGGCTAATGTCAAAAAATGGTTTTAAATATAAGCCTCGGTATTTCAGATGACTGCAATTTGGTATACTAATGTTGGTAACTAATCAAGAGCTAAAGAATGGACAAGAAGCCTATGGGTTCCTAGCAGCAAGAGTAAGTATACTATATTAATATTCTTACGGGAAGATATGTGAGTGTGTGTAACATGCAATTAGTCTACATC
The DNA here is from genome assembly GCA_964059195.1 of Ectobius pallidus. Classification (NCBI taxonomy): domain Eukaryota; kingdom Metazoa; phylum Arthropoda; class Insecta; order Blattodea; family Ectobiidae; genus Ectobius; species Ectobius pallidus. The sequence continues at coordinate 42,481,957 of CAXKWD010000002.1, read as the reverse complement.
AGGATGGCAGTCTCAAGGTCGGCCAGTTAGAAGAGTGGCATCTCTTCGGTATAATTAATGTTGTAACCAGCTACCTGTCTTAACAATATATACAAGTCTGCGAATTTAGTTCTCAATAGAATAGAATTCTCAGCCTGTAAACCGGGATAATTAAGTGATGCATTACATAGAAGAAGAAAAAAGCTTTCGTAAGGACTGAGAAGATTAAAGATAAACTAGCTTTCATCTTTGTCTGTAATTAACCATTATTTCACTATGTATCTATTCTGAGGCTCATTTCTTTATACTGAGTAACACACTTTTATTTGCGCTTTTTTATTTTAATGAAAGGAAATAAGTTTCAGCTGTTAATACTTTGATATTTTTATTAAGTAATCAGTAAAATTTGTTGTGGTACTACATAAAATTTCCCTCATACGTACTTGTCTACATTATGATAAAATTTATGAAACAATATTGTATCTTTTCGATAGTAAAACAGTTATTACACAAGATCTAAACAGAAAACTCAAACTATTTTTAAGGGTTGTCTTCGCAATTCTTCTTGTTACGTTCTCGAAAAAAGATTAACGTAACTTTTCCTTAAAACAATTTTTCCCATTTTAGCTATGCTGTTTAGAGACTGACAAGCCCACACACAAAAATATACTTCTCGGCCTGTAAACCGGGATGTTCAAGTGATACCGCACATCGAAAGAAATGCTCTGAGAGGGTTTGTGACTATACTAGTTCTGTGGACAGGAGACATCGCGTCCTAAAAATAGAAATAAAAACCCTAAGATCATATCTTCATCAGTTAAAACGCCACCATTTTTAAATGGTAGGTCTTATCAAAAAATAAAAATCCTACACATACATAATTTTTAATGACTTCAAAGAGAATTCATGCAAAACGTACTTACAGCAGTTTAGCTGTACCTTAAATGCTACCTTAAAGTATGTACTAGGGTGTTCATATAATGTTTATATAAAAACGGGACACGTCAATATTTTTTTGTAAATACCTGGGACAGTTAAGTAAAATATGGGACAAAAATTTCATTAAAAATTTTCGGGATATTTACAATTTACCTTTGTCTCGTGCACACAAATTATCCCAAATGGCTTCTTAAATTTCTTCTGCAGACTGGTGTAGATAATTTATTCCACAGAAATAGATGCCTCATTGTCACTATACATTTCACTTGTATTCATTCTATCAAGAAGTGCGTTTTTTTCTTATCATAAAAGTCAGCAAATATTACTCCATTAAAGTATGTTTTGACAATGAGCAAGACTTTCACTGTTGTAACTTTTATTAACGTAGCGTGAAACACACTGGCCAATCACAATCACAAAAAGCGGGACAATAAAACTTTGGGGACAGCGGGACTTTTAGGCCTACTCAAAAAACGGACTGTCCTGAGAAAAACGGGACGAATGGAAACCGTAAACTATACAGACACTATAATTATATTTATTATTCAAAACTGCATAGGCCTAAATAGGACGGAAAACATCGCTTGTGAAGAGACCTGTCTAAAATACTTAATTAAAAATGGTGGCACAAAAGATTTTATCTTTATAGCTCTAAAAGAAGGTGGCTTGAAATCGTCGATTGTGGCTCAAAAGCTTCGCTGTAAACCTTCCATCAAGCAGAAATAACTAAGCAAGACAAACCAAATGGTGTTAATCGTCCACCGTATTTCGTGAAATAGGGTAGATAGAACTGTCATCTCCTATCAAGACATGAACCAACATTATGTTGGTTAACCAATGATTTCAGTACAAAAACAGAATACACAACATGTGTTTTGGATTTCAATAAATCGTGACGTTCAATTGTTGTTAAGTTGGCAACGTATTGGATGTGAATTTGCAAATTGTGCTTGTGATTGAAAAATATATTTACGGTTATGTTTTCGAAACCTTTTAATGAACCTATTGCATGGCGTGGGAATATAAGGAGCTCCGAAAAAAAAAGGAAGCGGAGTTTAGTTTCACAAGTAAGTTATATTCGTACATAACAAACGAGGAAACTGGTAGATATCTGACTTAACCTCAAATCAAAACGCACGTATCCCATCAGCATAAACAACCCAGGACGTGTGCAGGAACGCCTTAGATCTCATGATGGTTTATTTTAAATGTTCATAGTTACTTCATATAGCCATGTACCAAATATCTTTAGGGGAAAAAGAACACTACAAGGATTTTATTTGCAATTGTTTATATCATATCATCAAAAATGTTATAACCAGGGCCCGGATTTTGATGACATGCCCTCTTTTACCTGGATCATTATGAACGTTGCCTAGTAGTGCAGATATTCTGACCATGACTCCTAGATTATAAAAATTGTAATGTTTTGGGTCATTGTTTGGTCATTTCCCCCATTTTTTTTATTTTTAGGTCATTTTTAGAATTCAATTTCATTATTTAGTCATTTTTCTCCATTTTACGGTAATTTTTCAACTTTTCATATTTTTAGGTAATTTTCAAATAAAAAGTTATTATTTTCCTATTTTGTGATCTTTCTCGCATTATATCAGCCTTAAATTATATTTTCCTTCTTTACTGGAAGATTTCAATTCAAATAATTAAACAATTAGTTTTATAGCCATTACAAAAATTTCTGCTAATCGCGTAAGGACAACTAGACACGGGCAAGAAAGTGACTGATTTTCGTACACTATCATGGCCACTGCCTTCTAGACTGTATTACTAATATTGGTGTTCTGTGGTATTACTCGTGTATATCGAGACGGTGGTGATCATGGCAGACCATCGTCACAGTTTTCCATCATACAGAGCCCATTGGTTGTATTTAATATGTTGGCAACAATTTACACTTGGCAGGAACGTAGCAATTAGATCGACAACATTAGAACAGCTCTACATGAATTCAGTCAGTATATCGAAAATATCGTATTACTTATTAATTTAAAAGGGTTCAGAAAAAAGATGGTACATAAAAAAAATTATTTCAATGGTAATAGTATTCTCACCGGATAAAAGTTGCTTCATTTTTATGTTGAAATGTTTTATTTTGGTCATCCTAACTAAAAACCACAATATTCTTGAGATACCCACACAACTGATAATTCACTTAGCATGTGAAATAAACATTTTAACTGCTGTCACTTGTACGACTTTTTTTTTTTCCTGGGCCCTTCTATTGACGTGTTAATGATTTATGTTGTGCTCTAATAGTCTTAGCTTCGCCATGTAATTCGTCTATCCAAATAGCTTATTTTGATTTTATGCATGATGAAAATATAATGAACTTTAAAAAGTAACGGTTGAATTTTGAACATGCTGACTTGAAGTTAATTGCGTTAAATATATCTCCGAATAATGATGCCTGGGATGGGCTGCATATACCAATCAGCTTGCCATTGTATTCTCTACACGTGGAATTACTTGCAGCTTGTTGTACACGTGTACAGGTCATCCCCCCGTATTGCACAAGAACCTCATCCGTAAAAAATATTTTTTATATAGAAACTTGAGATTCCTCGTAACCTCCCATCGTCAGATTTTTTGTTACTCCTCCTGAACGGGCATCTATCACAGCCTGAAATACGTGCTTGCAATCTTGACCCAAGTGTTCACAGTGTATGGCTATCAGTTTATTTATAGCTACGTCAAGAGATATGATCTAGCGAAATTAACTATCAGCCGAATAAGTTATACAAAATCATCTTCTTCGTCTACTTCTTCATTTCCTAAGTGTTACTTGATACTTCCCCTTTGTATGGACGTTTATGCGGCCCACTCCACAAGGGGCCTACAGGATTGCGACCTGTCGGGGGAAGGTGTTTCTATGGATCACATATTTTTTTTTTCAGACAAGGAAATGGAGGTCCTCCCCAGATGAGTGAACCACATAATACACGACAAAAACAGCATTGAAGCGAGAGCGTCTGCAAACCGTAGTGTTTTTATATAAGTTACGCGTGATAGATGTCATTCCGGAAGAGCTATCTGGCAGTGCGCTGTTCCAATTATGCGGAACCTTATTATCTTATGATTCATTATCCAAATATGCATTCACAAAACGCAAAATATATATTTTATATTTAATTTAATATTTTCTAAGCGACAGGGTCATGATAATTAATGAAAATAAATGTAAACGTTCATGTCTGGCAAGGGGTATAGTCACTGGGCATAATAAAAGGGCAATAAATAATTTAAAATAATAATATTCACTGATCCCTTGAACCTTCACAGTTATACTACGTTCACCCTCTATACATATATATATATATATATATATATATATATATATATATATATATATATATATATATATACGCGTATATAAATCCATTTCAGGAAAAAACAGAATCGAAACAGGCCTAGTAGATAATCAAGGTCGTACAAAAGGAATTTTAACGGCAAAGGCATATTTAGGAGGTCTAGGCTTATTAGGCAGCTGCCTAGAAAGGCGTATTTCGAGGAAAGGTATTTTAAGCTGTCAATGTTACCAATTAAATAATAGGTATTTGTGCTCCTATTTTACTAACATTATTAGTCCAGTCATTTGGTAGTTTTACCTGGAAAGTTTTCCGGGAGTTTTGAAAATTTGTGATTTTATAGATTTCGACGTGCTCTTTTCGAATTTTCACTTTGCTACCTCGTATCATTGCCGCTCGCGCCGCCATATTGGAAAAATGGCGCCCAAAAACAGTTTTTTCACAATATCTCCTTTCCGACTCATTTTACGATGAAAATAGTTATGTAATAAATTGAACTAGAGAAAATTTCCTATAATTTATGTAGTAACGATTTTTTTGTAAAATGGAATAGTTTCAGCGTACGAGCGCCGCGAAGTCTACTCCGACACGCGTTTTGGCCAAAGCCACGGAAGATGCGGATACGCCACTACCTGCATCATTTTGCGGTAAAGCATTTAATGAGCAATTTTAACTAAATAAGGTCTCCTGATTTCAAAAATGTCATTATTTTTGTTGTTTCACATATAGTTTTCGTGTTTGCTGTTATGGCGGACGCAATTTTAAGGTCTGTGTAGACTTCTTTGGGGGCTTATAGTAGCTAAACGGTAAGTCGTATAAAAAAAACCTGTTGCAGAAGCAGTAACGGATTTTTAGAGATCTACAACTTTAGTCTTATGACTTTTTGACGTATCTTTATCCGTTATCCCTTAGATTGAGTTAGATTTTTTTATTTTAAATAAATTCTGTATGTTTTTCTCACATTATGTAATATTGGCACACATGGTATGAAATACAGAATCATACAATTTGGTAGGAATTTGGGCACATACAACAGTCATAAGCGTGCTAAATTTGGTGTTTCTAGCTGCCCCATAAGTATAGAAAAACTTGCTGGATAGCCGTGACATCATTCACATCTACGACAGTCTAATCTTCCACTTATTAACATTGATGTTTATTCACTTCCAGATGAGCTAGAAACTTGAAATTTGGCAAACTTATAGATTTTAGATTTATTAAAATACATGTTCAAAACCGTTCAGCTCGATCAATGTAATAAGATAAATAACCAATGTAAAATTCCCAAAAGTTCAAATCTTTAATATTTCCCCCTCAAACAAACTTCGATTCTTTTGTCACTGAGCATTTGTACGGATCAAATGATTTGGAAAAATAAATTTATTTTGCCTGCTCTCACAAAAAATACTGGAATACATACGTCTTGGACTGTTTGAAAATATTATTTTATTTTTCCCCGAAAGTATTATCAAAATTATCCTAATTTTTAAGTATTTTTTATCCTGTAAGCTAGTCTAAGCAATAACTTATATCTCTCGTTGTGAAGTACCTATTCAAGAAAACATGACGTGTTACGTAGAAACGGTCAACGGATTCATGTTCAGTAACCCAAAATTGGTTAAGATCGCCTATCACACCACTTACCGCAAAGGAAGAAGTTTCAAATTTCAGCATCAAAGCTGCAAACAGCTATTTTATTATACAAAATGTCAAAATAATATTTTCCACAAATTTCAATTAACCAGATGTGATAGAGAAAAACGAAATGCATTTTCGAATTTAGTACAGCGAATATAATCAAACACACCTATTTTCGTTTTTACCGCAGAAGTTTTCGTCTTTTTTCTAGGCTCATATAATCAATACGGCAATCAGCATTTCATCTACATTTGATTCCGTAACAGTTGTTGGCGAAGATGTAGATCTTCTTATTCGTTTGACGGCTCTATCTACGCGTTCAAACATAGCCTAGATATAATCTCAAACCAGGAATAGGAAAAATTTCGCAACGAATATATTCAACTCCATACCACTGCTGAACCTGGTGATAGGTTTGGAACGAATGTTGTCTCGTGCTACTGCTTCCGTCGGTGGCAGCGGTGCAATATTAAATTTATTTTCATATGCTGATTTTGTGATGCATGTTTATCTATAGTTGTTTAACGACTCACTTTTCACGGCACTGTAACCTTCAATGCAAGGAGGAAGCTTCAGCAATGATCTTTGGATCTGCATTTTGGTTCTTGAATACCTGGACAAGCTCGGTTAATTCTGTTTTTTTAATAAATTAGCACATTTTATTTTTCTTTGTTTAAAGAGTGCTGATGTTGTATCAGAGCCACTGAAGGCGTGCAGAAATAATATTATGTTATCTGCGGCTGTTTTATCTACGATACTTTTTGTTGAATATATTCGTTGCGAAATTTTCCCTTTTTCTGGTTTGAGAACATATATATATATATATATATATATATATATATATATACATACATGTGTGTGTGTGTGTCTCTGAACGCGTAGATAAAGCCGTCAGAATAAGATGCTCTACATCTTTGCCGACAACTATTACGGAATCAAATGTAGATGAAGTGTTGATTGCCGTATTGATTGTTATTAGCGTATCCGCATCTTCCGTGGCTTTGGCCAAAACACGTGTCGGAGTAGAATTTGCGGCGCTCGTACGCCGAAACTATCCATTTTACAAAAAAATCGTTACGACATAAATTATAGGATATTTTTTCTAGTTTAATTTATTACATAACTATTTTCATCGTAAAATGAATCGTAAAGGAGATATTGTGAAAAAACTGTTTTTGCGCGCCATTTTTCCAATATGGCGGCGCGAGCGGCAAAGATACGAGGTAGCAAAGTGAAAATTCGAAAAGAGCACGTCGAAATCTATAAAATCACCAATTTTCAAAACTCCCGGAAAACTTTCCAGGTAACCCCCTTTTTGAGCACCAAATGACTGGACTATATAAGAGAGTAAATTATAAGAGCAAATTTTATATCCTATGAGGTCATATACTAATCCATCTTGTATAGTAACAAAATATAGCATATCATCTGCATTTTCAGAAAATGTCAATATGTACAGAATAATATGGAATAAAATGCATTATTATGAGTATCAAATTATAAATATTATGAGTATCACATTAAAAAACGCAATGTAGCAGAGACCTACCATCTAATTCTTTAAAATTTAACATAATTACCTATACCATACTGTGGAACAACATAACAGACGGTTTCTATATCATATTATAGAACGGAGGAAGTATTTACTATACTCTATGCCATACAAATGCAAGCAGTAAAAGAAGATAATGCGACCATTATCCTTGGTAATATAGTATTCCCATGTTTAAGAAAGGAGTGGAAATATTTTCAGTGCCTAGGGGCGCTAAATAACTAAATATCGCCCCAATAATTAATGTAATAAGCTTACAATAAAGTGAGCTAAGATAACAGTTTGCAGACGCTGGGTTCAGCACGGGATTGCGGAGAAGAGCGGTTATTTTAACGGTCATAGTGGACAACAGAACCAGTTCCATTGTCCAGTCCACATACATCAGCGCGGAATGCTATACCAGATTAGGCCGCCACTATACTAAATGGTCATCCACTTAGGGCCCAAATTTCAATGACTTTGCATATTTTACGTGATGATGCTAGAACGATGCTCTGTGGACATCTTGAGTGAAGATTTTAATGTCATTTTTAACGAGTTTGGTTGCATTATTATCCTATTACTAGTAGAATCAAGTTTCAGTCCCTAAAAATCTGTTGCAACGTGGCCTTACCAATTCATATTCTGTTAAACATTTGGACTCATCCAACTAAATGGTTCACGTCTATTATAAGACAGATTTGTGGAGGTAAAACTAACTGCTACTTTAGAGGGTTCCACCCGTGTTGTTAGGCGAGTTTCTAAATTATCGGTCTGATGAGCGATGGATTCAACCGACTGAAGACTGGATTTCGAAACTTTTTCTCGATGGATTCATGATGATTGATTCGTTGGCCAAAGCAATGTTTGTCGGGAGCACCAACATAGTAATTACAAATAAAATTGTAAAATATTAGCGATGGCATTGTTGGTGACTCCGGTTTATTATTTTCTCACTAAAAAATACTGTAGGCCGAATGATCGATTTGCATTTACATGAAATATAATGGAAACATGATGATGATGATGATGATGATAATAGTAATAATAACATATTAAATCAAATAAATAAACGAAAGTGAGAACTGCATTATTAACATCTTAACATGAAGATAAGACTCGCCGGTATTTTATTAGATAAAATTAGTTTGTCACAGTACCTACACAGTCTGTGTGTTTTGTGCTACATATCTTATAGTAGGCCTACTGTAGATATGTTTTAAAATTGACCCGAAATTACAACTATTATTTTCAAGATCTATATATTATAATTTTAAAAATTTCAACCAAAAAAACCGAAATAACTTAAGTCTGACTTAAAATGCATGCCATTGTAAGAATTCACTATGGCTGCAAACTAATATACTGTCTTTGCTTCTTTCTCTTTCAGTTTTAGTTCTTTATGAGGAATCGGATAACGAATCCTCAAAATAAGTTTATCTACTGTACTATTTAGGCTATGTGTCTAAAATTTTGTCTTCGATATGTTGTTATGAATCTTATATAAGTTACGCAGTTTCCATTACACAGTTTTGAATTGTCAATTCGCCATAATGGCGGTGATCATATGAACCATCGGACGTTCAAGTACGATGGAACCGATGCCAGTCGATGGAAACTAGCGCAAACTCATCAGAACTCAGAGAACGATTTGAGGATAGCCGATGGATTGCATCAATGAAATTAAAAACGCTCTGATGAAAGCTCGATGCCATCGGATTGGATCCATTGATGAATTTAGAAAGTCGCATATTGTATCTACTGGTTTACCATTCAGTCATTTACAAAGGGGGAGCAGTGGTTGAGATACTGAAATGATAGTTTTATTTCGATATGCTTTAAGTATGCCCCTGTATCTTCAGCCGATGTTGAAAGAAGCTTTTCAATGTATAAGTTGACGTCCCTATTAGTTGACAATCGACAGTGCTTCAAATTTGAAACTTATAACTTACTGTAATGCAGTATGGAGTGATGTGTAAGGGGTTCAAAAATAAAGGTAAAGTTAAAGCAAGAAGGAACTATAGGCCAAGCTACCGCATTGTCTATATTAATTATTTCTCATAACATTATTCCACATTTACAGTATATTAAACCAGATTAGCTTACGATGGTTGTTTATAAAACTATGTTTGAGTAACGCTGTAAGCCTACGTACCTGAATTAACGTGACATGTAAGTACAATAGAAAAATAATCTCGCGTTTTAAAACTGATCTAATTTAATTGTTTGATTAAACAATGAAGGTAGTTTGTCTGAATTCGAGATGAGTTCTAGTAGTACTTATAAAATATTTAATATTCCCCAAAACAAACTGCAGTGTGACTTATGAATAGTCGTTTTATTACGTTGATTCTATGGTAAATAAATGAAACATTACAAAACAAATAGGTAATAAGCAGAAATGAAAAGCAAGCAGGAAAGTAAGGAAAATATCGACAAGAAGAAGAAAGTGACAAAGAAATTATCGAACGACTAGGATAAGTATACGGTGATAACGATGTCAATGGATTGACAGTGATAATGAAGATTATCATGATGACAGTCATGAAGATGTTAAAGCTGTGAAAATGACGATGAAAATTATGGTCAACGATGTTGATAACGTTGTTTTTTATGGTGATGATGATGATGATGATGGAAAACGAAAGTGTTGATCAAAAGCTTCGGTTGTTGGTTAGGATGACGCCAATGCCGTGCAGTATAAAGAAGCCTCATCTATAATTTGCAATCCCAACACGTCTTTGAACAAAATAACGAAAGCGAATTCATAGCGGATGGCACAGCCTGCGCAGAAGACGCTCATTATTATTTTAAATTGCGCACATTCTTTCCTGACATCTGAAAACCAGTGCACCCATTAATAGAAACAGAACACGTTCGCAAAATAATACATTCAGGACTTCGCGGCTTTCTTTGTAATATCATACCTTACAGGCTTCATTTCGAATGAAAATTCTTGTATAAATTTAAATTTCAATTGTAAAGAAAAGAAGTTCAAACCTGCCTCGGAAACATGGGGAATATCTACATTTAAGTCATATTGATTTTGCACGTAAAACATTTTTTTTCGACTTTACACTGCTGAAACGCGAGTGAGAGAAAGGCGGTTCAGAGGAGGGAGGTGAATTGAAAAAGACAAGCTATCATTCCCCTCCCGCCAGTTATGACTCAAGCCGTGTACCTTTTCTTTAGTCAGCGCGATGTGACTCCCTTGAAGACGTACGAATAAGCTATCACTCCTTCAAATGAAAATATTTCGAAAATAGATTCGTCCAGGTTTCTGAGCTCTGTCAGAGGAGTGTCAGGTCGAAAAAAGATTACTGTAAGCTTACAGGTCTATATACTCGAATCGAATCCTTGCAACTCCGCACATGATGGAGGTTAAAACCCTAAGTTTGTATATGAAATTAGTAGCTTATAACTATCCTTGAGAGAATTTATAGAAATGTTTTTCAAATAAAAGTTGTAGCTCTTAGTATAATATATTATAATAAATATTATACCTATTGCATACTGTAGGGGAAGTGTGGAGGGATTGGACTTCAGTATAACACAAATTGGTCCAGAAGTTTGCAACAGCAATAGTATGCTATATTAGAAAGTATGGTAGATGTCATGCTGTAGCTTTAAGAGAAAACAAACTTCCTTCATTTTTGTCAATAGATTATAAATTTTCGGAATTTCTAAATAGCCTTGTAATTTTTAAAAATGGAAAAATACCATAAATATTTTGTAACTGATGAAAACATCTGACTTTTCAGTAATGTAGAACAATTGAAAATAAGGCATATGTCTTATAATTTGGGTGTTATAAGCTAAATCATGTGATACCTACAATGCAGGAAGGATGGGACATTTGTACGCAGGTGGGAAGGGACGCCATTTTAATGAGAAACCTAACCTCCCAATGGGTTGATTTTCGGATATGAGAGCTAGATTCAAAGATTTGCTGTATTTTGAAGTCGATCTCGCTTGCTTCAACATTTTTATCAGAAAGTTGTTGTTCCGAGTCACCTATTATAAGTATCTTGTTGTTATATTCTATTTAAATGCAGTGAAAAAAGGCTTTTTTTAACTTTATGATGATTTCCAGCGTTATTTACGTGGACATTGAGGTTCAAAAATCTCTGTCCCATTTGGGAAATTTGATTGTGTTATAAAAATGTTATTTATCTGCAAGGTAAATGAAATTTGTAACCTTCTGTATAACAAATTTATATCCTCAAGCCAAGCAGTTTTCAGAAATGTAATCAGTTTTTGCCTACATTAAACAAAAAATAAAATAAAATTTAAAGTAAAAACGTCTCATCCCTCCACGCTCTCCCCAACAATTCCTGTAGAACATTTGAACAAAGTGGTTAAAGTCGTTTTCGAGAAAAAAAAATGAAATTATCAAATTTATTGTAAAAATGAAACAAAAGCGTTGCCGCGCTTCGTGTTCCATTCCCGAAGGATGCCGAACTCAAATAAAATATGACGTAATGCACTCATATTAAAAAAGGCAAACCCAAAGACCAAACAAGTTACTTACATGACACTAGTACGTCCATTAATGGAATATGGTGCAGGTTGTTGGGATCCTTACAGAACCCAACAAATCAATTCGCTCGAAAGACTTCAGCGCAGGGCAGCTAAATTTGTCACAGGAAAACGAGACCATGGTGAAGAACTTGTTACTGAACTAGGATGGGAAAAATTAGAAACTAGGCGCAAGCAAGCCAGGTTATGTTCACTATACAGGGCATAGGCCTATATCGGACAAAAAGCATGGAGTGATATTTCAGCACGTTTAGAAAAGCCAACTTACTATGGAAGAAACGATCATGAGTACAAGATTAAGACTATTCGACAAAGAACTGATGTAGGCAAATTTTCCTTCCTAAATAGAACAATAAACGATTGGAACAAACTCCCTGCAGAGGTTTTCATGACCTGTCCCTCCTTAGGGTCCTTTAAAAGAAAGATAAAATGTGTTTAATTCTTGTCTTTATGATGTGCATGTATTATTTAATTTCTTTAAATACTTGGCTTGTACTTATTTGTACTTATTTATATTGATATGTAATAATTTTAGTTACATTCATTTTATCTAACTTGACATGTATTTTATCTCATATCTATTTCTTTAACTTGTCTTTAACTTTTAGTGAAATTTCCTTGCCTGTCTATTAGGTGAGGCTTTGTTATTAGTATGGGTATCTGAAATAGTTTTTAATATGTATTTGACAACCACTGCCACCGGGCAAATGCCCAATTGCAGTGTAAATTAACAATAAATAAATAAATAAATAAATAAATATAACTTTTTTACCCTAAGCATGGGCTTACTTCACATTTTTATAAAGAACAATGGCCGTGCTGCAGGAAGTACTTATTCAGTTGTTTCAGCTTTATGCATATCGTTCACCAGGGAAGAATGGAATGGTGCTTGGTTTATAACTACCCTTCCGAGAATTTTCGCGAATTTTCTTTTTTCAAATTAAAGGTTTAGCTCTTGATATGAGCATCCTTTGTGCAACATTTAGCAAAATCGCTAAGGCCATTTTCGAGAAAATCGCTAAAAATGAAATTTTGTTAACGGAAAGTGTCATTAAAAGTAAGAGAATGTCGTCAATCTTCGTGTCACATCGCCAGAAGATATCTAAGCCAAATATAGAATTTGGTTTTTATACGATTTTTCGTTCTCCAGTCATGCTGTTCACAAACGCAAGGGCGCAGACATAAGAGAGATATGTTTATAAAAATCTTATTTTTGAATTCAGGGGACCTCAACATGTCTATTTATATTGAAAAAGCTACTTCGAATGTCGGGTTCGAACACAATACTTCCTCTACCTGTAGTACGGGTAGAGGAAGTATGAAATTTGTTAAGATAATATAATAATATCCACGTGAATTAAAGTTTTTATCATATTTTAAATCTGATAGAAGGAAGGGGAAGATGGAAACACTTAACCAATTATAACTGGAAATTCTTATCGCAGGTAAACTACACAAGGCTCTAATAATGTTCATAAGAAAAAGAACGGAACGCAAGTACAGTGAGTCCCACGCAAGAGTTGGCCAATGACGCGGGTTCCTGCGTCGCGGCTGGCACAGTTCCAACTCCCGAGCGATCGGGTGAAATATCTACGCAAATAATGCCGCGGTCGTTGTAATGATTCAGGTTATCACATTTGATTTAAATACCTTAGAGCATAAGTAGTATGGAGAAGATTCGAATAGATGGGTAGAGTGTTTCGTCAGTGCTATGCTGTTTTTATGTCGGGTGTTGTAAGAGTGGTAGTCAGAATTAACTTTGAAAAGGAGTCTATGAGAATAAGCAAACAGGGCGGCTTCAAAAATAATGATACATGGTAGTGGGAGGATCTTGTGGGTTTTAAATAAAGATTTGCAGGAATCGAGAGGCTTGGCATTATAAATGGTACGTATTATGCGTTTTTGCAGGACAAAGATTCTATTTATGTGGAATTGATCCGCTGATCCCCAAGCAATAATGTTATATTTTATTTTAGAATAAATATAGCTGTAATAGCATTGCAGAAGAGTTTTCTTATTGCAATAAGATGATAGAAAGACCTACGCCTATATTCTCCAAACCCAGTAACTTCTACTAATATCTTAGTTTTTAAAACTATGTTAATACCATTATGTTGTATTGACCTCACTGCTGTATTAAACCATGTAATTATTTATCTCCCTAGTTTAATTAAATACATTTTCGCTTGAGACTTCATCTGATCGCTGAAATTGTCATCTTGCAACAAAGCTGGGGAATAAATGACTAGCGTTATGCAAGATATGACGTTCTTGGCAAAATAAACAAGTGCTTGTGGTGGGCTCAATATTTGATCATGAATTAAAAAAAGAAACCTTTCAATGAAATATAAAATGGAATCCGACGAATATGACGTTGAAACGAAGCCAGCAATCTCCAGGAGAATGGTGGAAAATTTCATTTCTGATCTTGAAGAATTAATATATGACTCATTGTATCCACTATTTAAGCAAAACAAGAAGAGGTTAAACAAACCTCCTGGAGTCCACAACAGGGTAAGATTTAAATACATGAGATCTCTTTTCGAATAATACACTTGGCGGAATTAGAGTCGGTATTTCGTAGGTCACACTCAATAGCCAATAATAATAATTCTTAATTGCAACCAAATTTACAACATAAAATAATTAATTTTCTGGGATCCTACGTGGTTTCAAATAGGTCACTTTTTTAATCACCTCACTTCTTTTATGTGAGAACAATATACATATCTGATAGTTGCTTGGCTCTATACAATATCCTCTGCTTGAAGATTTTTGCCTCAAAGATTTTGAGTAGGCCTATGTCATGAAAGATATATCAGTCGAGCAGCTATTTCTTAGTATGAAATTTAAAAAATTCAACCACAGATCCCTCTTAACCGATGAACATCTCCTCTTAGACCTAAAAATAATATGTACAGATATGAATCATAATTTCGACGAAATAGGTCTAGATTCTTTTTAAAAATGGCTTGATCAAACCGTGTAAAAGCATAGGAAACACCTGTAATTTTATTGTATTTATTATACGTAAAAAATGCGCTGTCCACTGCTGTGGCGCTTGGAATGCGTTCGCTCCTCATGCAGAGGGTCCGGATTCGATTCCCGGTCGGATACAGTTTCTTGGATGAGGTTATTCCTCCCCTATAAGGCGAATATGTGGAATCTTTAAAGCCATGCGGTCCCCGGACATCATCTAACCATTATCACCTTCACCACATCTGCCTTGTTCAGAGTGAGTGTGTGAGCGACTGGTGTAATGTCTAGGAGGTGGCCCCAGCATCGGGCTGAACATTCATCTGGGGAGGCCCTCCATGACCTTCATCACCAAGATAGGTCTCGGTCTTGTAAGGTCTTGCCTACGTGGGCCACATAAATAGTTACTGCAACCACAGATCCCTCTTAACCGATGAACATCTCCTCTTAGACCTAGGTAAAACTCAAAGAGAGAACAGCATACTGTGCCTAAAAATCTACCACTGCAATTGAGAACATTTCCCTTCCCCACTGTTAAGAGATCCATCTTACTGGTTGCGTTGAGGTCCTAATATCTTTCCCAACTATGGTCTGAGGGCCAGTTGAAAATTTTATGAGAGGGCGACGGCCATTACTTCTTTTATGAATTTGAAGATTAAAATATGCATACGTCACATAGGTAACTTTACAAGGAATGACGTTTAAAGTTGTATTTGGCTATCTCTTTCCACAATGAAAATCATTAATGAATAAATTCACTCGTATTATCTGTTTACATGAATCTTTCAATTAAAAGATGCTTCTTCTGCAACATTTCGATTTTGTAGGTATGAAGTTTTGTGAAAACGTTCCTCAAATTCATTCTGTAGATTTCGAAATGATCCCGAGAGGTAGGTTTACTGTACACCTATATTTAACATTATTTGTGTCATTGTTCGTCGTTTTGATGGGTATAATATTTACAAAGAATTATTTCTCGTAAATGGTCAATCCTGTTCTATGAATTTTAATAAATATTTGAGATGTAGGCCTACCCTATCTGAAAAGTTAGACTCTTTCTGCTGCCATTAGTCACCAGCTGTCTATAGCCTTCACTTCCTCTATTCTGATTGAAATACGGCACTATGGGCGGTTAATGTATTTATTATTCATATTATTATTATTATTATTATTATTATTATTATTATTAGGTTTATTATTACTATCATTGTGTAGGACTATGCAGGCGATCAAGAGACGAACATGCGCTTGGAACTTAAAATGTTCAGGTGGCCCATCATTTATGCAGCCGGCTGATTTTATTCCATGTAAATTCTACCAACTTTCAGGATGAGTTCCTTTCCAATTTATGGCTATTATTACACATGTATGCATTGGCATTTGGAAAATAATAAGCTTTTCTATGTTCAAGCACATATAAAACATGTTTTCATTTAAAATTTATACCTATAAGCTCAAGGAAGTGGCAAAAAGAATCCCCATGAATTAATTCAGATAATGTTAAGTTATATTCTAAATTAATGGTTTATTCTCCTCTGTTATAGAGAAGTTTGTACGAAGCTCTGGGAAAATTCTTTGATGTAAGGAAACTTCTGTTGTTTTTTATTGCAGGTAAAGGCAGGCTTAATGAGACTTTATCATAATCAGCCATCAATGAGAGAAGCATGCAATGAGATGATGCGGGATGCGCAACAAGGGACGTTTCGTGTCTTTCAAGACCTATACTGTCCCTATAGACTGTTTAAGGTGAGTGATATTTACCTCTATTAACCCGTAATTTAAGTATGTATCCCGTAGCTTCTTTAGTTTGCCAAACGTTTATCAAAGTGACGGGAAAAAACTGAAAGAAAAATAAAAAGTTTCTATTCGGAAAGTGACGGCAGTTCTCGAAGGATCGACATGGCTGTCATCAAATCCGGAGAACTGAAAGGTTATTAATTATTATTATTATAATAGATTCGACAGTACGGTTTGAAATCAACTAGCCGAAAAGAAGAAATATGTTCCAACACTTCCCATCTATCAAGTTAAATATACAAGGGCTGTCTTTTTTTCAACCTCCGATGGGGCATAAAATGAAAACCACAGTGAAAATCAAAACTGTTTTATTTGGAACATTTAGGTACACCTTCTAGCTACTTCTGTACGTAGTTTCGTTCCGATTGAAACATTTGTCGTAGCAAGGTACCATTTTTCCAAAACACTCTTCATAGAAGCTTGCCGCCAGCGTATTGAGAAGGGTTCTCACGGCATTTTGAAGTTTTTTTTTAAATTTCTTCGTTGGTGTGGAAGCCAGATCTTAGGTTTGTTCGGGAAATTTGTGTGCATCCATCCCCTGTCACGATGGATTTCAAAAACTTGTTCCCGTGCCGAGTGACTTTCATTTTTTTCGGCAGCTGAAGAAAGATCTGGAAGGACAGAGCTTCCACACCAACGGAGAACTTTAAAACACTTCAAAATGCCGTGAGGACCCTTCTCAATACGCTGGCGGCAAGCTTCTATAAAGAGGGTATTGGAAAAATGGTACCACGCTACGACAAATGTTTCAATCGGAATGAAACTACGTACAGAAGTACCTAGAAGTACCTAACAGTTTTGATTTTCACTGTGGTTTTCAATTTATGCCCCATCGGAGGTTGGAAAAAAACAGCCCTCGTAACTTTGATGATACTGATGTGACAAATCTTTTGATGAAAACTGTAAAATAATTTGGTGACTTTTCTGTATAAAGAATTTGCACTTCAATCGTTAAGAATTTCCCTATATTCCCTAATATAAGTTTATATATATATATTGCAACCGAACTTATCTTGAGAAGATCCGGACCTCAATTTATATTTTATCGAGACTATTTAATTCATTGATCAGGACCAATCCAGTATAAGAATACGTGGAATTTCAACAATCGCAAGAGTCTGTCGTTACAGTTTTATAGTTTTATTTTTATTACTTCCATTTCATCGAACCTATATGCATTTGTTTTTCATGTAAATTGACAAGGACTGAACACTATCTGTAGCTGTTTTGATAAAAAAAATAATCATCGAACACAAGGATTGGTTATATAAGCTGCATAGGCTGAAAAGGGGACATGAAAAGAATGTAAAATATGTGTGCTGTGAAGCATAAATCTATTATTGTATAATAAATCAAAACTAATAACAAGATATTATTATTTATACCAAGGAAACTAATCTAAAAATAAAACAGCCGGCGAAAAATCGCACAAAACCCGACTACCGCCGATGGCGATAGGATCGATATATTATCATAATTTGATTGTCTCGCCATAGGCTTTCTCACTTACAATGAAGCAAATAGCCAGGGCCGTATTTCTAAATAGGCTAAGTAGGCTGCAGCCTAGAGCGGCAAATTTCAGGGGCGGCAGTTTGGCAATTTATTCAAAAGTTAAAATGAAGTATTTCAGACGTTAATAATATTTTCCGTAGGAATTTAAAAACACATCTTACAGTAAGGGTAAGTTTGTGCATACCTGATACAAATTGCGCGGGAGAACGCAGTTTTTCCTGCCTTAAAAGAGTTAAGAACTAGTAGTTCTGAAATACGGTTAAACTCACTTTGAGGCAAATACAACAAAAACACTTTAAAATGAGGACATTATTAACGAGTTTGCCATTAAGAAATTTCGTAAGAAAGCTATGAAGATTACGTGGGGTGAGTTCTTTAGAGAAGTTTGTATATTTTTCAACAAATAAACCAGTAAGTAACTACATTTTTTGTAATTTCATTTCACCGTGTAGGACAACTTAATTTAAAATTGAACACAGTTCTTCAATTACGCAAAAATAGTCATTAGCACTAAAATATAAAAATATGTTTAAAATAGTGATCACCTGATCTCCAAGAACAAATAAATAAATTCGAAACCCATTTCGTATTTTAACGAATCTTAAAAGAACCAAGTAAAAAAAAAATTGATTACTAATTTTACTATATAATTTATTATGTAAACCATTAAAATTGTAGTTTTATCTAAAATAAATAAACTTGATGTTTAAAAAACATGAAAACACCGATGAACTCTACCTTTTTGTTGTATAAAACAAATGTATTAAGCAAATATGAACCATAGAGGGGGCGGCAAATGGACTTTAGCCTGTAGGCGGCATACTCTTAAATCCGGCCCTGCAAATAGCGACTTGTTTTATTCATTTTTGTGGTTTTAATGGTTCATTACTTGCTTATTTCTGTGAGTATTCGATAAATACTCACTCAAAGACCGAGGTCCGGATTGTCTCAAGATAATTCACTCGGAACTCAATGATCGTGAATTTACTGAGAGGTAATAAATGCGAATAAAATTGCGGATCATTGACATCTCACTTATCTCGATTCCTCCACTCTTACTAAACATTCTTTTTGTTCGACCATTATAATATGTAACGGTATCATAATGATACTTACATCGAAATTGTTTTTCATTGTGTCTTCGGTGTGGTATCGATTAATATCGAACACAGAACAATCTTGACACTTTGATACTGGCAACTGGAACTGCGTGCTGAACAACCTGAATTTAAAATAAAATCAATTATGTTTGTGTTAATTTTAATATCATACTAAAACGAATTAATGTCGTGTTGTCAAAATCCATTGGTTTCAAGAAAGCGAGCAAAAAGAAGCTTCGATTTGACCGTCGCTATGAGCTGCCATCTGTAGGACATGACAACAACTATGATAATCAGCCTATGCGAAGGTCAACCCCATACTTCACTTTTAGTGATGACCTTGGAAAAATTCACACAGTAACAAAGATTATGTATATAAAATATATTTTTGTATAAGGCAAGGGCCCAACTGAGGCCTGGTATACTCTGGTTATTCATTGCATGGCCAGGCGGCTTCCTTTCGTTAGGAGGAAAAGTTTGCCGACAGCTCAATCCATGTTCTTTAATTTTACCGCTCCAATCAGCTAGATACCCCAGCCAATCAAAATCTAAGAATGTCCTGCGATAGATATGACAGCTACTCGTCAACACCACATGGAGTGGAACGCGAGATTGCAAGATCTAGTTACAGTAAACGATAACACGTGTGAATTGATTAAAGTGAGGGAAGAACTGAGGTCAGTGATAATAATGAGAGAATATTGCAACGTTGCTTTTGTTTTGGAAAGCGGAAACCAAGCCCGATATAGTTAGATCAATTAACATAAAGAAACACCGACTTAATGGTTTATCTCTTTGAAGCCGCCTGGCCATCCAATGAATAACTGGATTATACATGCCCCCCAATCCTGCCATCTGCCTACGGGAGATGACGCGGCGGTCGGGTGGTAGGCCAAGTCCCTCCAGGGATGTAGCGCCACGGAGTTTAGTTTAGTTTAGTATTTAGCGAATACAGAATTAAGCATTTAATGGATAATTATTAATAACCACAAAAAAATTAATAAAACACATGATAATTCGTTATTTTAGTTATTGCAAGCGATACCATCGGTTATAATATGGATAACCGATTGCGGTACAACTGATATACGAGGGAGAATCAAATGAAAACCGCAATTAATTTTTCCAACTATTTTACTGCAGGAAGTATATTTGCTTGTACATTATCTTTCTACTTAGTCCCCTCCTAGTTCAATGCACTTACGTCATAGGATAGGAAGTGCTTCAATACCGCGTGAGAAAAATTACTTTGGTTGACGCTGTAGCCACTCGTGCACCGCCGATTGGACGTATTCATCAGACTTGAACTTCTGCCCTCCAAAGTGATCCCTTAGTGAACCAGACATGTGGAAATCTGATGGTCCCAAATCTGGCGATTATGGTGGATGTCGACGGTTTTCATTGTTGCACGAGGAGCATGAGGACGGGCGTTATCATGTTGAAGCAAAATACCTGCACTCAGCATTCTCCTTCGCTTTGGCACTATCGGATTTCCACATGTCTGGTTCATTGAAGGATCACTTTCTAACATTAGGCCTACTGGTCACAAACTGCTCAGCAGAGCGTTAAATTTGTTTGTTGAAATATATTAGAAATCACCTCAACAACTTTCCAACAAGGCAGGCTTGATGCTTTATTTCTATTATGTATCGATATATAAGCAGATGTATTACGTAAGATTGATTGGTTGATTGATTATGTTTACATTTGGAAAGGCACACTCTATACTGACTACAAGAATTATTTTATGCAGCTCATCATAGCTGGATAAACAGAACTTATTCATTTGTCATTACATTTTGAAGATGGCCATATATTTCATTAATGTAATAATTTAAATTATAAATTTGTATATAATAAATTTCTATAGTGCCCCCTCACTACCCTTGATTCCATAGGCACGTGCTTGCTTTGCTTATAGAGTTAATCCAGCATTGAGTGTACAACTGTTAATTTTCAGATGGACTCTCAAGATATTTTCTTAATCTTTGTCAAGTTGGCATTCTGTATTTTCAAGAAAATAGTCCTACTACCAATAAAAATAACAATAAATAAACTATAGGTCTATGCACGCTAACTATTTTTTTTAGTCCTGATGGGATTACGTATTGAATGATAAAGAAATTGGGGATTTAAATGTTTATATTTTAGATACTTGTCTTTTAGAAAAAAATATCACGAAATGCCAGTTATCATGATATCAGATAAATGTGACTAAACAGATCTCCTAAAACAAATGTGATTAATTCCTGATACTTAGGGCGAGATGGCCCGCAAGGCTATTTTCACTAAGGGCAAAAATACCTTTTAGTATGTCACAAAATCGATCTTCCAGAAAGTTCGGCGGGTAAATTTCTACTGCTTTCTACGGGTGAAGCAAACATGAAGTTCATGGAATTGGATAAAAAAGTAGTGCTAAATAAATCGATATTATAAAACCTTCAAACTTTATGTTTAGAAAGAATATATCCTAACAATGAGACAAAGCTTACTGTTGTGAATCATTAAAATCATTAATCTCGATGTTGTAACCTTTTAAATAGAATTACATTCTGTTTTCAGGATTTTATGCGATATATGCTTGCAACAGACTATGCCATAGAGGATCCAACAGACTATGCCATAGAGGATCCCCAGGATGAAGAAGATAAAAAAGATGAATCCGTAGAGGATGTCATAACTCAACGATCAGAAAACGACAGAGTGGGATTGAAGAACTTAGCCAACACCTGTTGGGTCAACAGCGTATTGCAAGCCCTCTTCATGACCTACAAGTAAGATTTCTTTAACAGAAGTATCATATAGAATCTCACTAACTGCATTAATCAGATATTATTTAGGTTGTGTATCCTTCGGGGATGCTATGCGATGTGGTAACGACATTGTCTTCAGTTTTAGAACCAATTAACACGAGGAGAATGTCGTACACTACATTATGTTAAGAGGAAAACCTTTTGTTTGGCAGAGAACGTTATGTGTTTCACGTCATATATTTTATTCCGGTGTTTTCTGGGTAAGTATTCTCATGTGCAATCCAACTTTGTGAACAGGTTCTGCACCGCAGTGTTGGGGAGCGATGCCCATTCGCAGCCCTTACTGTTCGAACTGCAATGTCTCTTCGCCCTGCTGCTACATTCTCCAAGAAGCGTGATCTCTCCTTTAAAATTCCTCAAAGTAGCAATTCCAGATGGCTTTGAACCAGGAGATCAACAGGACAGCTCAGAATTTCTCACGTAATACAATTAAAGACATTCAGTTATATTTATATTAAAAGCCTACCTCACATTTTTTTTTAAATTTTTTTTGTTGTAGAAAGATGTATTTGTTGTTATAAATAGATTCTAAATTCTAGGCTGGAAGGCAAAATTCGTATTTTAAACCAATTTTTTTTTTAGATTTTTAGCAGACAACCTATGGTATAAAATTAACGTAATGCTATGTATGAAGCTTAGTTTTTACTTCTTGTGTCGGTAATTTTGTTAATTAGAAAAATAAGCTAATTTAAAAAAAATAAAACTACCAAAAATGTCACAATTTTGAAAACTCTTTGACCGATTTGTTCCTTTTTATGCAAAGATTATTGTGAACTCTGCGTATGTAGCTTTATTAGAAAGAATTATATAATTTTTTCAAGATAAAATAAATTAGCAATAGCACTACCAAAACCCAACATCATAGTTTTCAGACAAATATGAAACCCTTAGTTTACAACATTTCCCCATTCATAATATTTCTTTTAATGTATTTAAATGAACATGACAGCTCTATTTTAGTAGAAGTTCTGTTCATTTGAAGAGTATGAAATATATAAAAATGATAAAAACAAAGACAAAGTTACAATCAAATGGTAATATGTGTGCTCACTGAGGTATTTAAACTTATTTCTTAATTACATCCAGTTGGCATTTTCATATAATCTAGGTATCATTCTGAAGCAGACAATTGTGGCTCTCGTATGCAATAAAAACCAAAAGCAGCTATTTTATAAAAAATGCCTTCAATTCTTCCAATACATAGAAAGTCTACTATAAAAAATCCTAAAATCGTATGTCCAAACAAATAATGCCGGGCCTCCAAACGACTATTATACTTGCACGTCTACAAATAAAGATCTCCCTCATAAGACTCAAGTCAAATATAAATGTCCTCGAATTAAATAATCATTCCACTACATTTTGTGAAGTATATAACTTAACAAACAAATTATTATTTTATCTCCTATTTTTATAAAACCCTACTTCACCTTACCGTATGTTAGGGTTATAGTTACATTTTTCAATTACATTTTTCAATTACATTTTTCATATATACTCTCTTAGATATTAATACGATGAAGTCATGAACAAAGATGGATAAATAGATCAGTTTTCGAAGCGTGTTTACTTTAGATAGAGAAAATACGTATTGTTTATAATTTTTCATGAATATAGTTTAAAAAAACTCATTGAGTTTCCTGTAACAGCACTTCTGCGATAGTATACTGGTGAAGGATGGATCAAATGTCTTATTGTATTTGTCCAAGTGCATAATGAGTTAAAATCTTCGAACTGCAAAGGCGGGACACTCAAGTAGTAGATGTGGTACTTTCTGGTCGTTGTGTTCACATATACAAATGTTATTACCTATCCTAAATCTTTCAAGATAATTTCCAAATTTACCATTTCCACTTAAAAATTTAGTTCTTACAAAATTAGGTGCTGTAAATTTACACTTTAATCTCTCATATACTGAAGGGAAATATAACTCCTTTGTTAGACGAGCATTGTTGCTGTTCAACCACTCTCCAAAGTTTACTGGTTATAAACGAAAATATTGGAGTCTAATCTTTTCCCTGAAATTTAGAAATACAGAGTACAAAAAATAGCTTCTTTGCGAGCAGCAATTTTGTTGTGATTGGGATTGTAGGTGGGTATGTAGGTAGTTAAGTCTAAGATGGGAGATACAGTTTTGAGTGTAAAGAAATATTTACTATTCAAGACCACAAAATCAATTTTTATCGTCAGTCGATAGTTAACGTCACGGCCCCTCCTTAAGAGGGGACATACAGCCTTCGTTGAAATAGATTAATTTCATTCTTTTTTTCTCAGCAATGAATTACTACACAATCTTGCAATCTTCTTTATTAACTACTTCTAAAATAATCAAACTGTTACAGTTATGGGTAATTATCGTTCCAAAACGGCAGCCACGTTTCATGCACTGAAAAGCTGTCTCCTTGATAACTTCCACAAATATCAATATTTCTGAGTGATTATTTTACTGTGTATTTGTTAATATCATATGACTATCTAGAATCATTCATTTACCATTAATAGTTTACTTTTAAAATATATATTTTATTAAAAAAGAAAATGTTAAAAAATGGACTCCTAAAAGTACTTATACTGTAGATATTCTAAAGATTGTAGATGATGATGTTCGTATGATATTTACAAATAGATAGAAAAATATTGCCATTTGTGGAAATTATCACGGAAACGGCATTTTAATGCACGAAAGTGGCTGCCACTTTGTAATGATAATTACCCATAACCGTATTAGTTTGATTAATTTTGAAAATAGTATGCAACTATAGAAGTAGTCAATGTCAGATTGCAAAATTGTAAAGCAATTCATTGCTGAGGAAAAAATAATGAAATTCACCTATTTCTCACCTATGAATTTCACTGAAAGCTGTATGTCCCCCTTAAATACGTCCTTGCCCGGCAGAATTTGATGGAGACAAGGGTACTTGAATAAAAAATCGGAACTGTTCCGGCCAAACTTTATGGATGATGTCTTATAATGGAGACCATACGGATATACTATAACTTCTGTTTTCTCCCTCTAGATACCTGCTTGAAGGACTGCAGGTACAAGAGAGACACGCCGCATCTGCAGTGAATATGGAAGCAAGAGATGCGACAGCTGAAACAGAATCCATGGATACAGGTTGCAACCTGGAGGTGGAGGTGGAGGTGAAGGTGAAGGTGGTGCAACGGCTAGGTCAAGCTCGTGGAGGCTTCAGTCATTGTGAGTGTATAACCAGTGGTGGTGGGAGAGCCGAGGGTAGAAGGAGCCGAAACGTTGTGATAATTTTAGGGTATTTTGGATCGCGCGAGCAAACAAATCTGTTTTTTTTTCATCTGCATCAATCTTACCATATTATTTATTTTATTCCTTACACTTCCGGTTACTGTATCTCTCGCTAAAAGACCCTTTTTAAAATTGAAATGAAATACCCTTTTTAAAGAACCCCGCTGGTCCGAACTATTTGGGACCGGGGCCTGTTCGGATTGGCAAAAATTCGGTTTAACGGGGTCAATTTATAATAATTATAAATTGTAATTATTACATAATTACGCATAAAAATGGCGCATAGAAGTTAATTGTACTCAAGTGTTGTAACGTGCAGAATTATTTTTGTGTCGCCATTGTTTAATTAGGAGAGAGGCTCCATCTGGTGCAGTGAGGCGAACTGTGGCTAGCTCAGCTGGTAGAGTAGACGCACAGAAAGCCGAAGGCCATGGGCTCGAATCCCAGTCTCAGAGGAATTTTTCTCCTATACTGTTTTCATTTTTAATTACTACTCTTAAAATAGGATCGGGGACCAGCGCCTCTATCGTTAGAATGTTGTGGGCGGCGAATTGCCGAGGCTTTAAGGGGGGACATACAGCTTTCGAAGCTGAAAAATAGGTGAAGTTCATTATTTTTTTCTTAGATATGAATTGTTCTGTAGTCTTGGCATGCTCTATATTGACTAGTTCTATAATAGCATACTATTTTCAGAATTAATTTAACTATTACAGTTATGGGTAATTATCATTATAAAATTGCAGCCACGTTTTGTGCACTGAAGTGCCGTTTCCCTGATAAGTTTCATAAATACCAATATTTCTGAGTCATTCTTTTTTTCTATCTACTTGTAGATGTCATATGATCAACATAATATAGAATCTTTGGATTATCTGCAGTATAACTATTTAAAAAAAATAATTCATCGCTTGTTAATTTCTTTTTTACCAATTTTTAAATCAGAAATATTAAAAAAATAAACTATTAAAGTTTTATCAACGATTTTAGACAGTGTTGCTCGTAATATCAAATATACTTGCGAGAAAAATTTCACTGCAATATATTAATAAATGTTTGAGTTATGAAGGAAACGGCACTTTTTTGCACAAAATTCGGCTGCCATATTGTAATGATAATTACCCATAACTGTAACAGTTCAATTAATTGTTAAAATAGTATGAAATTGTAGAACTAGTGAATATAGAGCATGCCAGATTACAAGGCTACAGAATAATTCGTTGCCGAGAAAAAAAAAAAAAAGAACTTTACCTATTTTTCAGCATCGAAAACTGTATGTCTCCCCTTAAGAGCATATTAGGGGGCTATGATTTCATACACAGTCGAGAGCACGGAATTTTTCCGATATAATTCGATGTGATTTATGTTGGTACGGGAATATATTACCGACTTAGCCAGGCCTATTCCCCACCCCTGGGCAGATTCTTTTTCCGGATACGCAGCAGAAGCAAATCTTCCACTTGATGTTTGTCTATTCGATCACTCCTTCGCTCATGATTAAGGCCCGCATTCTTAGGTTTTGAACTATTTTGTTCCTTGCTAGTTAACTATGATATTTTAAAATACTTATCCGTTTCATTGTCATGGGAGTTACATAGTCCAACCTTATAAAAACTAAAAATGGCTAAAATCGTTTTTAATTAAAATAAGGTAAAATAGCCTAGTTAACAAACTAAAAATTAGTTTTCAAATGTCTACATTTTGCATCTCGCTCATTTTTACCACTGCATATGTAAGAGAAAATATAACATTGCATTGTCATTTTGTAAACCTATTGTCCGGTAAAGGAAATCGGCTAGTGAAGCAAAATCCCCTGTTCTTAAGAAGAAAATTAAAGACATTCTTAAGAAGCTTACACTTGCAGTTTATTCACAGTGTTTGCTCAAGCAATATACCGAAAGTGAAGTTTTTAAAAATTTGGTTGATTAATTGAAAAACATTCTTGTTGAGTTTATGTGAGGAGTTATAAGTGACAGGGGTAAAATTAATTATTTTCTATAAACTGTAGAAAATGAAGCAAAGAACATTCGTATAGGGAATTAAGCAAAGAATTTTCGTACAGACTTGTGGTTCAGAGCCATGGAAATTGTAGGTAAAAGTTAAATGAATTCACATACTGTATTTATTTTAATATTATGTTTATTATACGAATTAAATGAAACAAAAAAAAAAACTTTCTGATAATGGCAAAAAAATTAATAAAACAATTTCTATACATTTATAAAACTAATGCAGGATTTTTAAAAACCTAAAAATCCGGGCCCTACTCGTGATCCTAATACCCACCTATGTTAATGGGTTAATGTTTGAATTCCAGACTTTTGACAAAGGAATCGGACTCGTCCAGGTCATTCGTTGTAAGCACGCCTTCATCCCCATTTCACTGGGCACTCCTAGGGATGTTGTAGAACATAGATAATAAGAAGATTCAATGCTAACTTTAAATTTAAAAAAACTAGAAGAAACCAGATGCATCGGAAAGTTTCCGTACATTCGACTGCACTTAAAGGTTTAAACTAACTAACTAACTTTTTATGTTTCATTCCCTTTCAAGTTGATGAGCAGATCTTAGATTTTTTTATGGACGCGAAGTTCAGTTTACATAATTATAGGTATACAAGTTAGAAAACATTGGCTCCTTAAGCTATCAATAACGGCCGTGAGAGTCGGCATGCTGACCACATAATCAGACTGTGAGAGATAGGGCTTTTCAGCGTTTTATGCTTTTATATCCAATGTTCAAGAGTTATATTCCACTTAAGACCAAACTCATGTTATATACTGCACTAATACGATCATATATTATTTATGGGTATGAAGTTTGGGCTATAGCTCATTCAAAACACTTGAAACGTTTAGACGGCATACAACGTGCAGTCTGTAGAACTATTACATACTTATAACTAGGGGGCGGATTTCTATGACCTAAAAAATAGGATATATGCATGCATTTATGACCTAAAAAACATTAAAATATGACCAATAAAATTTAAAATATGCACTTACACATTATGTATATTCTTTTTAAAGTTTCATTACAATTCATTTATTAAAA
Organism: Ectobius pallidus; assembly: GCA_964059195.1. NCBI lineage: Eukaryota > Metazoa > Arthropoda > Insecta > Blattodea > Ectobiidae > Ectobius > Ectobius pallidus. The sequence goes on along the minus strand of CAXKWD010000002.1, from coordinate 42,453,493 downwards.
TATAATATTAATTATTTTAAATATCTGTAAATTCTCAGAAAGTATCAGTTTAATGCAAAATTTACAAAATATGATATGAAATTTCAAATTTTTTTTAATATCCACACAAATATGCCGAAAATCTGACCTAAATTTGCATATTCATACTAAATATGCTACAATAGTTGAAAAATTCCTAAATATGCAGTTATATGCACATTTTCACGAGGATGCTTCAAATCGGGTTTAAATTAGTCGGAAACCTGAAATAATGCAAAGCGGAAAAATATGACATGTCATAGAAATCCGCCCCCTACTTATGACTTATTACATATGTAGGCATAGTACTCTCGACATCGAGTTATTGAGTGTCTACTTGCAGCGCATCAGAGTCAGACACCTTGTCTCCTTAAAAAATCATTCTTATCCCTTACTAAGGGAAATGCAAAGTGACTTGTAGCAATATATAAACACTATTCTACTCTCATTACCTGGCCTCTATTTCTAGTAGATAAGCTGTGCATAACTCTTAAATTTTACTACTTCTTCAGTTTGTGAATTGTAAGAATTATGTCATTGTAAAAACTTGGGTCCAGCTGGTCACCTAGTACTTCAATATATTTAACTATCATCATCAAATATAAATAAATAAAAAATGCCCCCAATCCTGCCATCCGCCTACGGTAGATGACGAAGCGAACGGATGTTTTAGTTTGAAGGTAGAAAACCACCTGCTGCGCTTGCTGCAGCAAATTAGGTAGTTTTTACATAGGCTACTAGTTTATAATATATAATACATACTAGTGGTATATTAGTCATTGGATAGCACGATGTACTAAAACTTCTATTTTTCTCATTCAGCATCAAGTATGCAGGCAGTGGTCCTAGGAATTGGTGAGAATGCTCCTCCTGCAAATACAGATTCTTCTATACCGTACATAAGTTTAGTGCAACACACTTTTGGTGGTCGATGGGAAACAGGCATCAAATGTCTAGGGTGCCAGACTGAATCCGTTAAAGCAGATGCTTTCCTGGACATCCAGCTTGCCTTCCCTCCTGAAAGAAACTCTGATGAACCAATACATGTTCAGGTATGCATTTTACTTTATCTCTTCTCTGAAGTAGAATTGACTGTCACAAAGCAATGCGGCTCCCAATATTACATAATACTGAACAAATCAAAGACTTCCCACAGTTGCAAGTTGCCCAAAAGACAAAGTATAGCAACAAATATTGCACAGCCAAAAAAAAAAAAAAAAAAAAATATATATATATATATTAGTATCTCAGTTGTTTTACCGGATTTAGTTTTATTTTTATTATTTTAGTAGGGTTTATACTCCTTTTAGCTGCGAGGCCATATCAGGAGTTCGGGATGTGGGTCTATAGAGTAGGCCATGGAACTATTGCGGAGTAAAACCCAATTTAGTGTTTATTTTAAAGGCGCAATAACTCAAATACGCTTTATCGGATTTTTATGAAACTTCGTATACGCATTTATAATGTCCATGGGAAAACGTCTATTAATATTCGACCAAATCGGTTGCCCAGTACCGGAACAATGCCCAATTTAGTGCCTTTTATGTTAATATATAAGAAGTTGCGATAACTCAGATATGCTTTACTGGATTTTCCTGAAACTTTGTATACCCATTTATAATGTACATGGGAAAATGTCTACTGATATTGGACCAAATCGGTAGACCGGTACCGGAGTAAAACCCAATTTAGTGTCTATTGTAAAGACGCAGTAACTCAAATACGTTTTACTGGATTTTTATGAAAATTGGTAGACACATTTATAATGTCCATGGGAAGACGTCTATTGATATTGGATAAAATCGGTTCACCTGTTTCGGAGTAATGCTCAATTTAGTGCCTATTTTATGGTAATATACGTATTCGAAAGAATTTGTGAAGTGCACATCAGTTATCATGACAACATAGCCTATTGTTTTACTGTGATCTTATAAAGCTTTGGCAATTAAAATATAGTTAGCTATGACTAATAACACTATTGCTTTACATGCACTTATCCAACTAAACAGTTAAACTGACTCAGGTGGCCGAGATGGTAACGTCTTGGTCTCACATTCTGGAGTTCCATGGTTCAAATCCCGAAACCGACCAATCTGACTTTATTTTTGTATTCTGCATATCATAACTGCAATCATAACTGATTAAACAAAAACATCCTGGCACTTTGTTACATCAGTTTACCTGATTTTCTTTTCTTTTGGAGTATGTAATTTTAAATGTTTGCTAAATTCATTTTTTTTAATATAATTTATTTTTTCTGAAATCTACCTAACTTTTCCGAATTAAAAATTACTTTTCCCGAATATAAATTGACTTTTTCAGAAATTGTACTTGATATTATGGTGATTTTGAGCTATATGCATACAAAAAGTGTATAAGTGTATACAGAATGTTTAAATACTAAATGCCCAAACTACTAAGGATGATGGAGGAGACCAAGACAAAAGTATTTTGTTATAAAGCCATAGGCCGGCAACACATACTGACTGAGCACTAAACATGTGCAGATAGTACGAGCTGAGAAGAATAAAGAGGCGTGTCGTTCTTTTCATTACTTTATTGTGAAAATTTGCGTTCAATTACAATATAAGAAATGATCTCACAACAGAGCTAATAGCGAGGTATTAGAGAGTGATTTAAAATAAGATTGTGACCCATGCTTCTCTAACACAATACAATTGCTTTGTCTTCTCTAACATTCTCTAGCAGTTTGGTAATTGCATTTTTTAACTATTTATATCCTTGTCTGTTTTGTAATGCTTCTTTTATTGTATGTATATTGTAATTTGTTCGTATTGTTTTAAACTCTGGTATTTTAAGCTTAATCTTTAAGTTGTTTGAAATTTTAAGCTACTTCATACTCATCTCTTAGTTGTTAAACTGTAAATATATTCTTTGATGTTATTTGTAAGATATCGTATTGTCTGGTAGAATGGAAGAGAAGGCCTAATGGTCTTAATTGTACCAGAATAAAAGATATCCTCAGAAGTCTGGCAGAAGGCAGAGAACTTAAAATATGGGTTTCGTTCTCCCTGCTATTATACACCTGTGACAAAGGCTGCCATCTGAATTCTGCCCTGCTGAAACGATTCTGAGGCAGTTGATAACATTTCCCGATTTATTAACTCTTGTCGGTAAGGGTATGTTTAAGGAGGAGACCTGCGGGTCCGGAACCCTCAAAATATGATAGTTTTAAAGAATTAGTTAGAAAACGTCAATGTTTTGTGTCACTTAGGAAAGGACGATGCCAGTAATTTATGGTTAATCAGTTTAGGACTCCCCAGAAACTGATGTTTAATGTCACTTAAACTTAAAGATGTCACTAATTTAAGATGTCAGTAATTTATTATCAATCAGCTTAGGACCCCCATGAAACTGATAACTAAATATGTGTTTGCTTTTCGGGTACTTTTGACGTTGGAAAAACTGTTTCCTTTATTGGAAATATAGTACCTTTAATATCCGTCATATTATCTATTTGTAGATAATTCTTAGCTTCAGCGAGAATATCACGTACGTTCAGCACACTGATGGCAATGTTGTATTTTTTTTAACATATTCCCTTTTTAAGACAGCAAGGAAAGGAAGGCGAACAAGAGAAATAATCAGAAATGTTTCATTGTCGATCCAAAAGTCAGATTTGAGCGGTGTGTAAACCAGTGTTTAACTCTTTTCTTTCTGATATTCTACATCTATTTTCTAGGAACTGTTGAACTACTTTACAAAACCAGAAGAATTAATAGGAGAGAATCAGTACCAATGTGATACCTGTAAAGGATTGAGAGATGCAAAACAATTCATAAGGATTTTACAGTTCCCATCCCATTTAATACTAACACTTAAATGCTTCGAATATGACTCCATCACTGATATACGCAACAAACTTATTAGAGATGTCAAATTCAAAGAAAACATTCAGTTCTATTCTGAGCCTTATGCTCTGTACGCTGCTGTTATACATTCAGGATCAACCCCGTATAATGGGCATTACTACACCATGGCTAAAGATAAAACACATGCTTGGATGTTTAACGATTCAAATGTCGGGCCTTATGATGAATCTTCATGGGGCAGAAATGACATGCCGTACATATTATTTTATTCAAGGTACGAAGAAGAATATCACCCTTCTGTAAAAGCGGAACATATGCTTCAGTTACAGCCACATTTGACGCAACTAATTATGAATGATTCTGAGGAATTTCGTCAAGAAATGGAGCAAAAAGAAAAAAAGAATAGAAAACGGCAGCAGGATCTTCCACCGGAAAACGGTGGGAAAGAAATTAAACTCATTGACTCTCCCGGTGGCTCTGGGGATAAATCATTGAATGTACTGGAATGAATCTTCCAGTACTGATCAAAAGGCACTTTAAGCATAATCTCAGCAACAGTATTACATTTGGAAACATTAAGGTAAAAATATAAAGTATCAGATCTGAGTGACAACCCTTAACTTGTCTAAATATCATTGTGTAGATGTATTTTTATATATATATTTTTTTTAATATTCCCCTTTTGACAAAATAATAAATTAAAGTTCCGGATGAGCAGTATTAGTATTATATATATATTTATTAGTATAACATTTTATGTATAGTATTCTTTTCAAGTAAACTGATTAAGCAGTATTAGTATTATATATATTTATTTATTAGTATAACATTTTATGTATAGTATTCTCTTCAAGTAAATTGATTGTAAAAATGGAGAGAATGTCGTTACAACATCACATCTCTGAAGGACACACAACCCAAATAAAATTTCATTAATGCATTCACGTAACTTTCTTTACACTAAGCATGGCCAATACATATTTTTCGCTTCATATTCTGATGTAGAATAAGAGGCCGTATTGCAAACAGCGCCTATTCAGTTGTTTCAACCTGATACACTGTTTTATTGTTCACTAGGCAAGACTTTGTGAGTTTCTAGAAACAATGGGTGGCTTGTAAAACCCTTCAGAAAATTGTTGCCAAAAAATATTTGAAATAAAAGTCTTAGCTCTGAGCATAAGCACCTCATGTACAAAATTTAAAAATCGTAAAAGCCGTTTTCGAGAAAATCGCGAAAAACGACATTTTCTTCAAGTAAAGTGGCATAAAAAGTAAGGAAAAGTCGTCGCCAATCTTCGTGTCACATCCACAGAGAGTACCTAATGGAAGGTAGGATGGTATCTGACACCTCAGGTTTTATGACGTAACTTTTCTTATTTTTGCAATTCGAAAAAAAAAATACAATCCAAATTATAAATATCTTTACTCTTATACCAAAATGTTTATTTGAATATATTTAACTAAAAAAAAATGTAGTCTGTATAAGAAAACTTAAATGTGGTCACATTTTTGTACATTTAAAATTGTACTAAATTGGAGGGTGGTATCGGACAATCACTCTTTTAAAAAACAACAAAACTTATCTCCATGTTCAGAACACAGTGTCTTGCTGTTTTTAGGCAAATATCACATGTCTGAGATAAAGTGTTTCCCTCCAGATTTTGTACACTTTTTACGTGATCGGCCTTTGAAAACACTACTCTGAAGAAAAGTACAGCAGCAGATAGGGTAAAAGTTATCGGGTAGTCATTTTATTGTACCTGCCATTATTTACGGCTAACATCATACTTTTTCTTCCCAGTTTCCTCTTATCTTCCCCATAGTTACTTAAACCAAAGGACAGAATCATCAGTAATCACGTTGGGATGAGCAATTTTGATGTCCGATACCGCCCGACTCAAGTTCCTCAGAAAAACAAGTCTGAAACAAGAACCTTCGAACAGAATGAAATTCTAAACCCACAGCTTATAGCCTGAAGAACAGAGGTTCTGTTAGTGATCTTAGAATGTAACTCACCCTTCTTCTTGTTACTGTTTTGTGAAGTTATCTTCGAGCAGTCGATATACACATAAAATAATTAAAAACACTACCACTCACACATAACACTGCCTCTCTTCAAACATTTAGCCACTGCTGCCAATCACAAAACTGTTCTGCAAATACCTGCCAGCATGAGATATTTGGGCTTGTCTGATACCAAACGCTGTTCGATACCACCCTTCTACACCTATCTAAAGTACAAAATGTTGTTTTCATATGATTTTTTGGGGTCTAGGCTGTTCACAGACAGACACAGACAAGCACACAAAGATATGTTTCTGAAAATAGTATTTTTGGATAGAGGAGACCTCAAAACGTTTTTATGTTAAAAACCTAACTTTGAATTTCGGGGTCAACACAATGCTTCCTGTGATACGGGCAGATAAAATTAAAAGTCGATATGTTTTCATGGAAACACAATTCACAATTTATATAATTAATAGGGGGCAGCCTGAGGAAGAAGAAAAGAAGGCCATATATGTACCAACCGCTTCATACTTCAAACAGAAGTAATTGAAGTAATTGGCCTGATGGTAGGGGCACGTGGTACCATCCTACGTCACTTCTTCTCTATCTGGAAAAGGTTAAACCTAAATCAAAAGAAAATGAAAGATATTGTCGTTGCCACTCTGCGTGTTTCTCTCGCTCTTCTTCGTCACCACTTATACAATAATCAATAATGTTTCATAATTATGGGAAAACTGATTTTATAGGTATACTAGCATGTGCCCGCGGCTTCGCCCGCGATAATTATTTCAAGAATTAAAAATTAAGAGCATAATAGTTAAATCATTACATTTATTAACACCTAAATCGCATGGACTACATACCACGATCAGATAGCATCGACTGGTAAAAGCGACCTCAGATTCGAGTTTCTTGGCCAAGAAAACCTCTGTATAGTGAGATGCGTCCAAATAAAACAACGTTTGACCATATTTAGGGCTTACAACATTCAAGCGATCGCGAAAGTTTTGTTTTCAAGGTTTGACAAAAATAGCCAAAGCCAACTGTAATTGATTTGACATTGAAATGTATAACTGAAAACTTATGTTTTGAAAACGCAAAAAATGCACGTTTTTTGCCAGTTTTTCACTCATAACACACGAACGAAAACTAAAATTAAAATTCCGGCTTCGAGGTGCATTTTACGACCCTTCAGCACACCTATGTTTAAAATTTCAGATCTCTGCGTTCAGTAGATTTCGTTGGACATCGAGGAGAATTCCTTTTATTAATATAGATAATATGAATTATAATGATACCTTCTCTAATTTGTCAAACATCCATTTAATTTAATCCAAGCCCACCTGATACCACTGGTAACAATACGTTCTGTGAATTTGTTTTGATAATTCTATGTAAAAAGGGATTAAGTATTTTCAAAAACATTTAATTTTTTGCATTTAGAATCAGAATTTTTCAAAATCCTTTCTTAGTGAGCACCTACATTATGAAGCGAAGGTACTGTCAAAATTCCAAGTCTCTACCTGTTATAGTTTAGGCTGTACGTTGATTCCTGTCATTCAGTCAGTCAGTCATTTATTCAGTCAGTCAGTCAGGACAAAGCCTTTTATATATATAGAGATATTGTTGATTTGGATATGTTATGCTCTGTCTCTATTGGCAACCTGTATCTACAGGGAGTTATTTTAATAAATATACAGGTATATCTCGCATATACTTCTGTATCTCTATCTGGTACCCTATGATCCCCAGGTGGGGCGAAGGGGCCTCCAAGCGGAGGTTTCATTACCTATACTAATTTTGATATGCTTATTTTCCGAGAGAGGGTAGAGGGACAGGTTCGCATATACTTAGTGTAGATAAATCATAGTAATCGCGACAAAAATATAAATCTAGATAACACCGGAAAAAAACAATGTTTCACGATGCCTATAACAAATATTTTCAGCATTATGTCTATCTATCTTGACAGGCCTGTAGAGGATAAAAAGATGCAATTTTGGAATATGTCTTTGTTGGTGTCTTACTGCAGCATCTAGCAGGTTTAATTTCATAGGCTCTAATTTAGGCTTGGAGTTCTTTCACCTGCCGTAAACCTACCGGAGGACTCGGTGCCCAGGAAATTTACGTCCTGAAAAATCCATCGACCGCAGCCAGATTTTATGCCGGATCATCGGATCTAGAGGCGGGTATGGTAACTCTAATGCAGTGTGCGCCTGGAGTGCATCTACTGCAATCTACGCAAAGGGGATAAAATCACAAATTATATACATTCAAAAACATCACTGGTCACAAGTTATGCTTAAAATATAAATCTGAGTTAGAATATATTTCATCATGTCTTCGTTATAAATGCAACATAAAACGTGTTCATATTTTATTTCTACCAGATTATACCCGAGCGCGTTCTTGTAATCACTGCGTGATACACTTTCCCACCTCTTCCTATAGATCATGCTTAGTGAATTAATTAATTTCATATTGGTTAGTGAACCTAAACGTTCCTTGTATGAACATCAGAAACTTATCATTCATAACATTACGTAAACAGTGTATCATTGTGCCTTTTCGCGTGTTCTACACATAACTTTGCTATTGTGTTAGGCTGCAACACTAAAGACATTAAACTTGTGGAATGAAACGAAAGCTCTTATTTGGTAGTGTGTTCACTCCTGTAAACCATAAATCTTGGTGCTTCGTACACCGGCCATGATTATCCTACCTTATAGGAGCGCTTCAAATTTAGGCCTCTGTAGGGTTTTGTTTAAGCAAGTTTCCTACCAATTCTTGACGTTAGTATAAAGATAAAGGTGTTGTCCGTCTTACCTGAAACAAAGGAAACAAACCATTACTAACCTCTAAAATCAAGCTGAGTAAAAAAGTCTTACCTAAATTCTTACTACATGTATAGAATTAATATACACGTACTATAATAATAAATATATATGTTCAATCAAGAAGTCACTCCTCGAAAAAATGTGTACATATCTTTCTTCCACCCAAAACTGTTGAGAATGTTTGTGCAGCATGTTATTCACCATTTATTTGTAACCTCACCAGGTGAATCTTATTTCTATGCATTTCTAGGGTGTCTCAGGGCAGGACTAGAATTCTGATGTCTGAAGGCCGTAGCTAAACCAAGAATTTTAGTCGCAATTATTGTTTCTTAATAATTACTAGGGCCCTGATTTGAAGGTTTTAACCTATTTTTCCCACAGCTTCCTAATTAGATCGTTTTAACGTATTTTTCCGTTTCATGCCCCTTGCTTCCGAATATATGAATCTTATAGAACCTAAAAAGGGCTAAATCGGACTGAAGAGCCTAAAAGAGGCTAAGGAAGACTTTTACTGAATAAGAGCTAAAGAGGACTGTTGCAGAAAAATAATTCTTCGGATTTTGAAATCGAAATTTTAAATAGTTTTACTAACATGCATATGTGGTTCAAATGAAGATGACATTTTTCATAAACACATTATTATTTTTTTAATTATTGTTCGTTGAATTACATACTTTTTTTTATTAAAATGCCATTAAAAGAAAGAATAATTGTATCAATAAAGGGTATATATCTCAATTTTTATGCTATTTTTGAATGTCGATAGGAAGGAATAGTTACTTGTTTATTTTCTAAAAGAACTAGAATAATTGTTTCAAAATTATAATACAATCTTCGGTGTCAATATTAGTGTTTTATTAAGACGGCGAAAATCGTTTGTTTACAACCTAAAAAGGGCTATTCCATGAAAATAAAATGCTAAAATACCTTTTATAAAACCCTAAAATTCCGGGCCCTACTTATAACTTACAAGAACAGCAATCGTAGACATAAAGATTTTAATTATCTGTAAATCTGTCATCGTTTGAAAAGTTGCTTCCACATTGACAAATGTTTCCACTGGTCCGTTACACTAGCGAACAAAGCGAAGTTAAGTCATTATGGTCTGAAGAAAATAATGATGAAACAGATAAATCTTGTACGAAGTGCTCTGATTGGATAATTCTTTCAAATCGCAAAACTAGTTTTCTGGCCGTCTTTCAAGGTCTCAAGAATATGCGAGTATTGCTCTCTTAAGTATAACCGTAGAATAAGACAAGCAGACGTTTATGTGCAGGTGGGGGATAACATATTATTATGTTATCGATAGTGAATTAGAATTTCCATAATAATCTCTTACTTGTATATTATCTTACTTTACTGTTATAGATTCGATTCGGTGCATATATTCCGTATACGACATTATAAAGAGACAAAGGTTTTTTTTTCCAGCTGTGTTTATACTCCTGTTAGCTTCGAGGCTATATTAGTAGTTCAGGAGCTGTGTCTATACAGTAGGGTAGGCCATGGAACTATTGCTTGTCAATTGTTTCTATTGTCGGTGTATTTAATGGAGTAAATTTCAACTGATATTAATTTAAATGGATATGATACAGGATAAAATGGTGAGGATGATTCATGGTATGTAAATATCCAGGCATTTGCCTTTACGACTGGGGAAATCATAAAAAAAACCATGTCAAATTGGCCGGCCACGGGATTTGAAGCTGGGACTTCCCGAAAGCAGTCCAAGACGCCACCTCACTCGGTTGAGACAAAGCTGAATTGCTTGCGTCCGTTATTCTTAGACATTACAAAACTAAATTAAATGTTAAATGTTCCATAGCTGGTTTGTTTATTATTAAAGTAATCCAGTAAAATTGGACAAATAATGATCAAGTGAAAAACAAATTCCGAAGTTTTGACTTATGGCAATGTTGTTTGTTGATACCCTCAGTACATCATAGTCTAAAGGTACTGGTAGGTGAGGTATGAGCGGGGGTGGGGAGCTGTTAGAACATGGGTGCGCATCTGTGGCACATCGTGTCACTGTGCGGTAGGGGAATTTCTCCCACTACAGTCGCCCTTGACGTCAGCATAAAGCAGTTTCGACGTGACACTGAACATGAAGAACAGGTTTCTTACGTCACAGTAAGGGATGGGGAATAAAACGTTTCCCCTGAGTTGCTCACCTATGTGTTAGAAGGTGTTTTTTTTTTTTTTTTTTTTTTTGGCATTTATGTCCGTAACTATCAAACCTACCAAAACTTATTTAACATACAAAATTAAAGTAGACCAAATTTCTACAAAAAAGAGTTGTATTCATTTTTGTCGTAGGATTAATATTTTCAAAATTCTAGACTTGACAAGTTCTCGTATGCGCTTGGCTATATTGTAATTTTCTCGTTGGTAAGTGTGATGTTGATACTAGTATTGCACGGTATGGAATTGACAAGCTAGCTTCTAAGGACAACAATAGCAATTATAGGCGAAGATATGACTTTGAAAGTATTGATCCCACAACAAAACTGAACAGAACTTTTTGGTAGGAAATTGTATTTACTTTAATGTTGTATGTGGGATTATTTCAGCTAGGATTGACAGGTACGGATGTGAAGAAAGAAAGAAAGAAAGAAAGAAAGAAAGAAAGAAAGAAAGAAAGAAAGAAAGAAAGAAAAAAAGTAGACAGTGCTTTTTATTTTTTATTTATTTAAATTAGAATTAAATAAAATGAAAATAACACAGTTATTATTATAGATTTATATTTATATTAATCTATCTCAGAATGAGCTTGAAGTCATAAAAATTTCAAAATTTAAAGAACATGCTACCACAGTTTTTTTTTCTCAGGCGAGTTGCTAAAGGACAACTTGATACGCCCAAAATAATAATCACCCGCTTATTTTGAACAAATTAACTCAATCATAATAGGTTAACGAGTATTGTCTCCATCTGTTGCGACATCCTACAACTACCAAGCATTGACTACTGAGCTACTTAAAATTCCGCCAACATCTTCACGAAGCTTTGTAATAAATTGAGCGAAATCTTGAAACATCGCCAATCCCCTGAAACCTGTCTTTGCAGGCCATCTGTCCCGTCCATAATGAATAAATAAACCAAGAAAAACAATCTATTCTACAAGTATGGAGAACTTCAAGACCTTGAAATTGTTTTGTCGTCGGAGTCTGTAACTGAAGAATTACAAGGAGAAGAAGAAGATCTTGCTAACAGTCGCGAATCGCTTTAGTCTCTCACATTGTCACGAAAAGACAGTCACGGTATAATTGTTGCTGCTAAGAAAAAAAGGAAATATAAAATTATTAGTTCGTAATTCTGGGGAAAATTTTGTTTTTCTTCTGCGAAGTGGCAACAATGGAGACTCTTTTAATGGTAAGTCAACTTTCTTTTATTTTCAAGTAATGAAATCTATTAAGGCAAGTAACGGTGTCGCCATTTTCAGCCCGTCTGATATGGAAGATGAAAGAATCAAGGTCAGATCTTTATAACTGATAAACTGGACACTGACTCGTCAACTGCGACTGCGTTTACTGGCCTTCTTAATTTAACGTGACTATTTATTAAGTGTCTGAATGGTACTTTATGAGATTGTGTTGGGGACGAGAAAATGTCTGTCCGTCTGTCCGAGTGTCTGTACGCGCAATAACTCAAATACGCTTTATAGGATTTTCATGAAACAAGGTGTACGCATTTATAACGTCTATGGGACGAAGCCTATTGATTGTGGACGAAATCGGTTGACTGGTACCTGAGCAATGCCCAATTTAGTGCCTATAAATGTTTTGACGGAATTTATCATTTATGTAAATCAATTCTCATGGCAACATAGGCTATTGTTTTATAGTGTTCATATACGGGTTTGGAAGTTTCAATTCTGTTAGCTTTGACAGATAACACTACCCACATATTCCTTCACAAATGCTAACCACTGTTCTTCCATAAGCCCTGCTTAATGAATGGATCTGGAGGATAACTCGAAAGTCGATTACAAAAAGCTTATTTTCTGCATATCACAGGCTAATTACAATTATTACTGATTAAACAAAAGGATTCTAGCACTTAGTTACATCAGTTTACCTGATTTTATGTATGTAATTATGTGTATAAATAAATATATACCTAAATTACTAAATAATATTATAGCCTAGTTCACAATGTGTACTCTAAATTTAAAGAAAATATTCTTTACTTTTATCGATATGAAAATGTAGGTAACACATGCGGTCAGCTCTTTCCAGTCATTCAGACTGCTAAAAAAGCAGCAAGACAGGCTTCCAATTACTCATCCACATTATCATGCAAGTAAAAATTTTAGTAATTGCTAAGTCGTTTTCATAGAAAAATTACTATGCTAAACACAAGCTTCAAGAGTTGGAGAATCTCAAAAATTTAAAAAGATTCACTTTAGGCTCGTCTTTTCACACTTTTCCTCGATTATCCAACACTAGCAATATACGAGGGCCGTCCACAAAGTATGCTTCCCTGGGCCGATTACAGAAACAGAACAAAATTTCAAGAAAACATTTATTGCAACAATCACAGAAAGTGTTCAGCTATTTTTCAACATATTCGCCATCGGAATTGAAACATTTGTCATACCGTGGGACCAAAGTTTGAATATCGGTGTCATAGAAGTCTGCCACCTGGGATTTGAACCACTGTGTAAGAACCAGCTTCGCCTCTCTGTCATTCTTTGTCATTTCATGAGGTGTAGGGAAAGATGGAAATCACTGGGAGAGAGGTCCGGGCTTTAGGGTGGATGTTTAAACACCTCCCAGTCTAACTTCTGCAAGATACTTGCTAGGAGGTGTTTAAATATCCACCCTACAGCCCGGACCTCGCTCCCAGTGATTTCCATATTTCCCTACACCTCAAGAAATGACAGGGAATGTCAAAGAATCACAGAGAGGAGGAGATGTTTGTCACACAGTGGCTCAAATTCCCGGCGGTAGACTTGTAGGACACAGGTTTTTAAAAGTTGTTTCCACGGTATGACAATTGTCTCAATTCCGGTGGCAAATATGTTCAATAATAGCTGAATACTTGCTATATATGTTGGAATATATATGTCCACGAAATTGTGTTTCGTTTCTGCAAACGGCCTCAGGGAAACTTACTTTGTGGACGGTCCTCATACTATTTTCCACGATAGTTTTTTTTTCATTCACTTCTCGTTCATGCTATAATAGTGAAAAATCGTAATACCAACACTAGTGCTGGTAACCTATTTCGCCGCTACTTACAGCAAATGTGTGTCAGATTATCAAAGCTTTGGACTTTGGATTATTTAATAAATGAAATTTAATCATATTTACTAGTTGAAGATTACAATTCAATATTATCGGTTTTTGTTCTTCCTTTCTACTTCTTATTATTGACTTAGAAAAATTTATCAAGCAGCTAAGTTTCGCGCAAAACCTTCTTCATACCACGCACTGTACATCTCGGTATAGTGCGCCAGAACTGAAGTGAACGATGAATCGATTATGCTTGTAGGCCTCCTTATATATTTTGACAACAGCTGTTAGTTAGTTAGTTAGTTTATTTTCTTACACAGTACAGTGTTTTTCATTAACCTACTTATAAGTTTACATATACTTATAAACTACATTTCTTAAGTTTAACACACACATTTACAAATTAATAATTTACATACAAATATTCAATACATGTACAATATTTAAACACGCTACATTTTACTACATTATACATTTTAATATTATTTCTAGCTCTATTTTTACAGTATATGGAAGATGAATTTTACAAATTGAATGATAAATTTAAGAATACAGTAGGCTATATACACACTTACAAAGAATAGAGATCACTTATATTATAAAAACAGTTTGATAAAAGAAAGGATTTGAGCATTCTCTTAAAAGAAATTTCTGTTTTTTGTGATGTGATATGAGAGGGGAGTGAATTAAATACCTTAGAGCATAAGTAGTATGGAGAAGATTCGAATAGATGGGTAGAGTGTTTCGTCAGTGCTATGCTGTTTTTATGTCGGGTGTTGTAAGAGTGGTAGTCAGAATTAACTTTGAAAAGGAGTCTATGAGAATAAGCAAATAGGGCGGCTTCAAAAATAATGATACATGGTAGTGGGAGGGATCTTGTGGGTTTTAAATAAAGGTTTGCAGGAATCGAGAGGCTTGGCATTATAAATGGTACGTATTATGCGTTTTTGCAGGACAAAGATTATATTTATGTGGAATTGATCCGCTGATCCCCAAGCAATAATGTTATATTTTATTTTAGAATAAATATAGTTGTAATAGCATTGCAGAAGAGTTTTGTTATTGCAATAAGATGATAGTTTAACGAATAAAAAGGTATAACTAGATAGATATTTACACAAATTTTGTATGTGTCCCTTCCAATTTAAATGACAATCTATCGTTAGTCCTGTGATTCATTATTTTCACATAAGGCACATTTTTATTATCAGGTACTCTTGCATTAACAGAGTCGGAATGAATAAAATAGTTATTTACGATACATGGGTTAAAAGTAGGATTTTATTTTGCGAGTAGGTACGAGCAAAATAAAATCATTTTACCAAGAGTATTATACACTATTTTTAGACAGTCGTCAATATTTATAGACAAATTATAGATTATTAGTAAAATTATATTCTTTTTACTTATTTCGTATCTCTGATGCTCAGCGCGGCTGTGATGGTCATGTGTTTCTTCCCAGCATCAGTGATTTGTTATATTGTTTGGATTTACAACAGTTCACTGTGCAGGGAGAATTTGTGAAGAAATTTTCTTCTTGTTATCTATATAATTTTATAGGCTACCCCTTAGCTTCAATTGGTTTAATCCTTCTGGTGGCACTATGGTCCTGGTGTCGACTCAGCCTTTAACGGAAATGAGTACCAGGAGCAGTCCTGGGGGTAAAGGGCGGCCGGTGCGTAAGGCTGACAACATTACTACCTTTCTTGTGGCGAATGTACAAAATCTGGGAGCCTCAACCTCCTGGAACCCTTTGGGCCTCCATGGCCTGTATAGGGAACACTTTTACTTTACTATAGCCCTCAGCAATCGTAAACAGAAATGTTGATTCTGCAATTATTACAAGTTGAAATGGTAAGAATTCCTTGGGCGGAGGAAATAGGAATAAATCGATTACATGATTTGTTATATATATTTTTATTAACAGCAATTGGCTGTATAGGGAGAATTTGTGAAGAAGGAAAACAAAGGTGGTTACTCCGGTCAGTGGAATAATTTTCTTTTTTAATTAATATAATGTACCGTTAAAAGTTTTTATTTTATTTTTGACTGCCTAAAAATACCTTTGCAATGCCAATCTGAAAATATTTTTGTTATCAATTTTATTTATTTTTGTTGATGTTTATTTTGAATTGTTCATAAATAGAATCTGCGGTAGTGCTATGGTAAAAAAATCATTACCCCAGGAAAACATAAAAGCTTGGATTCTTAAGTTTTAAATTATTTTGTTCTTTGCTAGCTAACTGGGATATTTTAACATAGGCCGTTTCAGTGTCATGGCATCCAAGTAGTTCAACTTTATAAAACCTAAAAATGTCCAAATAAAAATATAAAAACTAAAAATAACTAAAACAGATTTTTAAAATGAAAATACGATAAAATGTTCATCAGAAACAATATTCCGTGGTTCAAGAATGCATATTTCCTTACGATAAAATACTTAAGAAACGTATTGAATCTAATTAATATTGTTGTATTAAAATACTTTTGTAGACAGCTATAAAATCTCTATGCCACTCTATTGGTACCAACTTTGGCATCCGTCACTTGGAAAACACTCATTTAGGTTTTTTTTTTTTTTTTAAATTGCATATGAATATTACATAAGTTAGACTCAGTTAGATAAATATTTGCAATTTTAAATTTCACTACACCTTTTTAAATGTGAAATTTCTCATTGTGATTGTAAAGCTCGCTATATTTGGTGGGTGTAAAGCGTTTTCCTTCTGGCAGCAATGTAGGAGAAAGTCATTTACAGCTGTCAGATTAATTAATTACAATAATATTTGTTAAGTGCCAGTATGGTACCTTTTGAGATTGTGTGTGGGGACGGGAGAATGTCTGTCCGTCTGTCCGTTCGTGTGTCTGTATAAGCGATAACTGAAATAACGGGTCTTCATGAAACTTGGTAGAAGCATTTATAACGTCCATGGGAAGGAGCCTATTGATATTGGAACTAATCAGTTGACCGGTACTGGAGTAATGCCCATTTTGGTGCCTATTTTTATGGTAATATATTAGAAAAGCGCGGTAACTCAAATACGCTTTATCAGATTTTCACTAAACTTGGCATATGCATTTATGACGTCCATGGGTGCAAACCTATTGAATTTGGACCAAATCGATTGACCGGTACCGAAATAACGAGTATGACAATATTAATTTTGTAATGGATATAAAAGGTACAATATTATTTATTGTATGACCCACAATATAATATTAAACAAAACGTAACAAATTGCCAATCGTGATTTGATATTGTTAGCCCGCTTTGATTGATTCATTTCTTCATAATGATCTCAGTGTAAATAATAGATTTAAAACACAACTAGCCGTTGAATATTGAAATTATATTGAGCATTCTATAGATAGCGATATCTACATTATATTTTAATGTATTTTTCTTATTCGTTTCTGTGCAGCAAAATACCTAATGTAATTTCTTACAGATAGATTTAAGATTGACTTTTTATTCATTCATAGCCTTACAAGTCTGCTTTAAACTTGAAACAAACATGTCAGCGAATCGTAGGCCTATTGCATCATTAATATTATTGCCAGCGCATTTTGTTTTTGGAGTTCAACTCGGAGGAGATCTATTACAAAAATAACTTCTTTTCTGCATGGGCCTATCATAATTGCAATTATCACTGATTAAAAAAACATTCTGAAACTTTGTTATATCAGTTTACCTGATTTTATTATTATTTCACAAATGTTAACGGCTGTCTAAAAAAATAGTATATGATACACGTAGTAAAATGATTTTAATTTGCTCGTAGGATTGCTTCATTCGTCCTTACGGGATTGTTCCGCAAACATACCTACTCGCAAAATAAAATCCTTCTTTTAGCCTTTGTATCATAAATAACTATTTAAATATCTGCCTACATTTTATATCTTGGTCAATGTTACCAGTACATTTGTAAAAGATAATATAGCATTGATACTGTCATTTTGTCAGTTTGTACCCCATTGTGCCAGTAAAGGAAATCGTTAGTGAACCGGAATCGCCGGTTTCTTTAAAAGCAAATTAAAGCCATTCTTAAGAAGTCTTTGCTCTAAAGTAAATTATTCTAAAGTTGTTTGATTATTTGAAAAACGTTGTTGTCAATTTATGTGGTGGAGCTGGAAATGGAAGGGGCAATTCTAAAATCGTGTTTTGTAAACTATGAACTGTTGAAAATTAAGGAAAAACCGTTCCTATAGTTTTGTGATTAAGAGCCATGGATTTTGTAAGTAAAAATCAAATTAATAAATATATTTGTTTACAATTTAAATTTTGTACCAGCCTAGTTGCAAAGAAGGCACAGGATATTATAAAGAAGATTGAATATAATAATGTTGTTGTGTCATATAAGTTACTAGCATGTGCCCGCGGCTTCGCCCGCGATAATTATTTCAAAAATTAAAAATTAAGAGCATAATAGTAAAATCATTATATTTATTAACACCTAAATCACGTGGACTACGTACCACGATTAGATAGCATCGTCTGGTAAAAGCGACCTCAGATTCGAGTTTCTTGGCCCAGAAAACCTCTGTATAGTGAGATTCGTCCAAATAAAACAACGTTTGACCATATTAGGGCTTACAACATTCAAGCGATCGCGAAAGTTTAATTTCCAAGGTATGACAAAATAGACAAAGCCAACTGTAATTGTCAAACTTCCATTTAATTTAATTCCAAACCCATCTGAAACCCACTGGCAACAATAGGTTTTAATGCCAAATGTGATTCGGATTCGATAATTCTGTGTAAAAAGGGATTAAGTATTCTCAAAAACATTTGATTTTTGGCATTTAAAATCAGAATTTTTCAAAATCCTTTCTTAGTGAGCACCTACATTATGAAACGAAGGTACTGTCAAAATTCCAAGTCTCTACCTGTTATAGTTTAGGCTCTACGTTGATTCCTGTCATTCAGTCAGTCAGTGAGGACAAAGCCTTTTATATATACCTATATAGAGATAGTAAATCAAACTTACTAATGAAATTAGTTTTCATCGAGTTTTCAAAGAACTATATCATTGAGATTATATATATAATTTCTTACATAAAAAAATGTACCGGTACTTCAGTTTAAGGCTTACAAGGTTCAAACTAGGTTTACTATCATATAACATTTTATGCTAAAAAAGTCTAATACTACTTTTATATTATAATGCTAAAAAGTGTAAGAAACTATAGCGAAGATTTATTGTCTCATAAAATATTTAATTTCTGCTTACCTAGTAATCAGAAACATTGGTGATAAAAGGAGGAACTCCATCATTCACTGATAATTCCCAAGAGAACAAGAAGTGTGTTATGTGAAATTACTTTATTGAACATGTTAATTGATCGATATCAATCAATACAAATTAAATATTCGGACACAATTTTAAGTTTGCATGGATTGACCAGCTGTGAAAAATTTGCTTTTATCTCTACTAACAATTTATTCTGTTTCGTATTAATGTGAAGAAACTTATCTTTTACTTAAGAAAAGTTCAGTATACCGATATGTCTAGTATATATTTTTAGACGGTACAAATTCTAAAATTTTACCAGATAGGCCTATAAAAATAAGAAAAGTCTAGTTATAAAATAATTAATATGGTACTCATCTACCTAGTTTTCAAGAAAAATTCCTCAAGTCAGCGATTAGGCACAGGGAATATTTCTTATGTTATACAAATGTTCAAAAATCCTGTTTTTCTGGCTTAACGCTGAACTTTCAGATGGTACACAGAATCATACATAGATGGCGTGGATGGACTAAAGAAAAGGTGCTTCAGAAGAAGCAGCAGCAGTTAATGGAGTGTTTCGCCTTGTTCTATCAAAGGAGTTATTGCTTGAGTTTTATTGAAGAAGAATAGAAAATAAGCTATGCAATAACTTAAATGAGCTTAAGGGATGACGTAAATGTTGAGAATGATTTTCTAAACTATTTGTACTATAATGTTGATATTTTGACTGACACACTTAAGTAAAACCTAAACAGAAACAGTTTACAGTTTCAAATTTCACTTTAATATCTGAATTTGTTTCTCAGATATTAATTAATCTGATTTTGTAAATAAAAATTGAAATTTACCTTCTCCGCCAAATATTAAAATATTAATTTGAGTTTTTCCTGTAACAATCTTCCATGCTGATGGATTTTTAGATCTTATTTATACTTTTTTATTTTAAAATAGTTCATATAGGAAAAGTAAAAATTATGAAAACAATCGGCATACGATGATACTAAATATTTTTTTAACAAATAAATAAGGCCTGTACAAAAATCTGATTAGTAATTTTATGGCAAACATTGTAAAGTACATTGTGAGAAAAAAATTCGGAGCAGTGTCTCTATTTTTGTGGGAGAAGATAGATTTTGAATTTTACTCAATAACTTGATGAATGAAACCCGATCTTAACTGCATCTCCTCCCACAAAGTTTGAAAAGCTTCCATAATTGTATAAACACCCTCGATAGTATCTGGAAGGCAATCACCAGGAGAACTCTGCAGTTGGAAAAGGAAAATGGACACCAAACCTATCCCTAGCAGCCCAAACAAAATTTTCCCAAAATGTTTAATAGCCTAGGAGTCCCTGCATGAAGGCTGCCCGCGGCTTCGCCCACGATAATTAATTAAAAAATTAAGAGGAAAGTAATTAAAACATTATTTTGAAACGTTTAATAATTATAACGAAATAGCTAAAAATCCGGCTTTGGAATACATTCCACGCTTAGAAAGCGCCGCTTGGAAAAAATACCTCAGATTCGAGTCCCCTCGCCTAGGAAACCCCTTCACAGTGAGTTCT
Organism: Ectobius pallidus; assembly: GCA_964059195.1. Lineage (NCBI taxonomy): Eukaryota > Metazoa > Arthropoda > Insecta > Blattodea > Ectobiidae > Ectobius > Ectobius pallidus. The sequence continues at coordinate 42,432,766 of CAXKWD010000002.1, read as the reverse complement.
GTCCAAATGTATCAATATTTGCCGATTTAGGCCAACTTTCATGATCCCTCTTCCGTCTATGTTGAAAATTGCAGATGGCTGCTTTCCTTGACATTATAAACAAACAAATCGATCAGGATGAGCTCACAGAAGATTTAGAAAAATTTAGCCGGCCATACGCCAATTTTGCTTAATTATTTATCTTGTTTACAGTTTTGTTTTCCTTGTTTTCCATTTTTCCTTATCACACACAGATACTCATGCCCGAGCAGGAACTCAAAACCACAGCCTTCTTCACCACGGATCTAATGCAGTATGCCTTAGCTACCATGTCTAAGGAGGCCAAGATAATTGAAGCAATCGTTAATTCCATGCAATGTATTGAAAAAATCGCGATGCTTTTAGTTTCAAGTTATGGAAAAAACAACAGCAAAGCCACCTGCAATTGATTTGACAAATGAAATGTAATAGTGAAAACTGATGCTTCGATAGAGCAAAAATTTCACGTTTTTGTCAGTTTTTTACTCATAACTCGCGAACGATAGCTAAAATGAAAAATCCGGCTTCGAGGTGCATTCGCTCACCCTTCAGTCCATCTATGTTTATAATTTCGGATCTCTGCATGCAGTAAATGTCGCGCACAGACAGACTAAAACTTCCTCTTATTATTATACATTTTGCAAAATATATTTTATAGGCTTACATTACATTTCTCTCTCTCTCTCTCTCTCTCTCTCTCTCTCTCTCTCTCTCTCTCTATATATATATATATATATATATATCTTGAATCCTATGCCCCCAACCATGTTGGGGCGAAGGGCCTCCAATTGGAAGTTTCTGTTTACCTATGTGAATTTTGTTACGCTTATTTTCCTAGAGAGGGCAGAGGGACAGGTGGTAAGCCCATTGCCTCTCAACCCACCTCCGGAAACTAAAGTATTACTTGGACGTGAAAGTGCCGAAAAATTTTGTCCAGAGACTCTAATTTAGGCTTGGAGTTCTTTTACGTGCCGTAAATCTACGACACGTGCCCCCCAGCTTAAAGTCCCTCCCGGAGGACTCCGTGCCCAGGATTTTTATGTCCTGAAAAACCCATCGTGGCCGGGTTTGATCCCGCGACCATCGGATCTAGAGGCGGGCACGCTACCTCTAGACCACCGCAACCAACTACATTACATTTAGTATTTAGAAAACAATAACTTTTATCCTGTAAGAACAATCTCCCTGATGACGGGATAGATTAGGCGTGACCAAGTTCAACGCTCGTGCAAGCGAAGGTCGATCTGAAGGACGCAACACTACCCTGTCACGCTCCAGGGAGTTCGATGTCCGATCCGAATCTCTTGCAAAAACTGTTGCACATCTCATGGCTCATCTCACAAACAAAGCTCAAGAAGAAACCGAAGACAGGTCTTGTTTGAATGCAATAGCCAGGGGCTTTTCGCGGGGAAGTAATATTTCCTTTTGAACCCGTACGGTCATCTATATAAGCCTTGGCCAAAAAGGCATGCGCAAATTTACTTAGATAGATCTTAATGGCATTGAGTTAGAATACTGTTCGTGCCATTTTAAGATGACTTCGTCCCAAACCATCCTCTATTTACAAAAGAGTATAATAGCATTGTTCCCTAATCCGAAAATCTGCACCGACGCCGACACCGACAAAGAACAGGTGATCTTGTAGTCGCGTGGATTTCCCCAGTGCTGCCGATGTCATTCACCACTTCCCAATTGAAGTAAACGTGCTGTGGTACGTATTTGGCAACATTGTACTGGACTACAGACAAGTGTGAATACGCCTAAATACCTTTCTTTTCAATGATTGACGGGGGAGGCACAATACATTTTTGAAATGAGTTCGTGATTCAGAACCATAATGTGAACAAATCTGATGTTAGGTCTTATGTCAATTTGAAGACAGAAAGCAAATTTTGTACTGTATTTTCTTAGAAAAACTATAATTGACAGTTCTATCTACGTTTTTTCTTAAGTAAACATATATATATATACATATAATTGAAAAAGTAAAATGTTCCTGGCAGATTATGTCTATATGTTCTCTTCCTCTATCCGTATCTAGGTAAAAGAAGTAGTCAGTTCGATTACAAAATTCGACGACGATTTTTCAACATAAATACACGTTTTGAGATTCCTTGAATATGAACATGCTATTTTCATAAAAAAAAATATCTGTGTGTTGTGATCGACATAGCTGGAGAATGAACATTCGTATAAAAACAAAATTTTACATTTAGATTATACACCTTCTGGGGAAGTGACATCAAGAATGACGACATGTCCTTTCTTTAAATGCCCCTTCATATGAAGAAAATTTAATTTTCCGCGATTTTCTAGAAAACAGCTCAAACGATAATGTTTAAATTTAGTACACGAGGTGTTTACACTAAGATACAAAACTTTTAATTCAACCTTTTATTTACAAAAAGTCTCTGAAGGGTAGTTATAAGCCAGCCATTATTCGGAGAAACACAATGCCCTAATTCTGGCCTGACGAAAAATACAGACTAAGGATGGACAACTGAATACGCACTTCTTGCAGTATGACCTTTTATTCTAGATCAGAATGTGAAGTGAAAATTTATATTACCCATGCTTTAGGGGAGAGTAAGTTACATGAATGCATTGCATCGCATTATATTTATGTTGTGTATCTTCTGAGATGCGTCTTTTTATCATCACTTTACATTTAGAGAATTACATTTTACAGGAATTTCTCGAAAACGGTTCCAACGATTTTATTTAAACTTTCTACACGAATTACATAATTGCTTAATATATTAATAATAGAGTCTACATTCTGTAATATAACTTCCTTAACTAAAAGCTAAAACGTTTGGTTCAAATATTTTTCCTAATGAACTATTTGAAGAGTAGTTATAGGCATAGGCGTAACCAGGCCGACCATATGGGGGGGTTATAACATCCGCGGGGTCTGGGGGGTATGGAAGAGAGGGGGTCCGGGTGTCCTCCCCCGAAAAATTTAAAAAATGAAGATGGAAAATAACGAGTTTTAAGCTTCCGGGGGTCCTCCCCCGAAAAATTTTTAAAATCAAGACGCAAAATAACGAGTTTTAAGCTTCCCACGCTTTATACTTGTATTAAATAATTTATAAGCAGACTTAAAAAAATTATACAATTTTCCTTTTTTTAATCAATCAACCAACAACCAACCCCCCCCCCCTCGGTACGCCTATGGTTATAGGTCATCCATTCCAGTCACGAACTTGGGTTTCAAGTCTGGCCTCGCGAACAATGCTACAGGCTCTTGCAACCGAATGAGCACTACTGCAATGCAGCCTTGTACCCGGGCCGCCGGAGTGGAAGGAAGGCGCGCTACCGACTCACCCACAGCGACGGACAATTTTACTCATAATATAAGTAACTGAAATGTGATTTTTTAAGCATTTTGACAGAATTAATAATGTATTATTATCTTTCCTGCTAAGCATTTTAAAGCTTGAAATATACTGTAGTATACTAATCAACATTTCCTGACGCAGTTAACTAATTCTTAATAGATTTTTTATACATAGAATGCATAAGAATATATATATATATATATATATATACACACATACATATACACATACATACATATACTGTATATAGAGGGATAAAAACAATTTTATTGTAAACACATATTACTGATACGGTATAAAGTGAACGGGTGTCTTTTAAGACATGAAACCATCACCCTCTAACGTCTCAAGCAATGAAGTTGGGCATATGCCCCCTTCCCCGGGATGCCATTGATTTACGTTAATAAAAGGGAGGTACCTGACATACACCTGCCTCCCACAAATGGGAGCATTGTGTTGTGAAGGCTGCAACTTATCTTGATTGAACTGCTGCCATTGTTAAGGGTAATTGCCAGTTGCACACTGTTGCTTCATAGTTCTAACAGCTCCCATGAATGTATTTTTTCCCCCATATGATTGGATATGTTTACAAGTTATCTTGTCCCTAATGAATAACATTTTAAATAAAGATAATTTTAGTTTACAATTGAAGAGGTAGGCTAAGTGAATGAAGGAAGTATGTAACAAAAAGCAGGTTTTAAGATATTTTACCAAAAGTTTTTCATTAAATAGCTTTTTGCTAACCTCACTTTTTAAATTCTTGCTGAGGAATACTACTTCTATGAACGGAAAATGTTTAATAAAACATGAAGAAATGTGTAAATATTTGCCTAAAAAATTTACAAACATATTTTTGTAGTTACTTCCTTCTTATAATTTTTTAAAATTGGATTTATAATTTTTCTATAGTAATGTACGTTTCAATTTTGTAAATGCCTGAGAATCCTGTAGGCGGCAATTGTTAGGGCACAGCCTAGCTAGAGCCACGGTTTTGGCAGGTTTGACCTACCTTTGAATTTTGCCAAATGGTTTTAAGAAACTTTTGAGTGCATGAAGGAGGAATGTGCTAATACGCCATGTGTCATTTCTCCTTCATCCATTGCAACTGTATTTTGTTATAGCCACATACATGCTTCATGACACTGGTATCTCTGTAAATATGGCTTCTACAGAGCAATATAAGAAATGTTAAAAAACAAACAAACATATACCTCCTTCATCCATGACAATAAATCGATTTTTTAATGCCAGATATTCCCTTCATCCATTTACCCCTTGAATTTTAAAAACAACAATTAATTTGTTCTTGAACAGCAAGAAACAAGTTGAACTTATTCTGTGTCTTTTGGTAAACATTAACTTGTGTCAGATATAATAATAAATAAAAGCTAATAAATATTCACGTGATGTCAAACAGATTAGGTTCATTTATTGGAACCTTCGACAGCATATCTTGTTGTCATCTTCAGGGACTCCGGCATAACAAAAGTTAGTAATGCCTGCCATACTTTAAATTCTAAGCACAATAAGAAGCTAGGGCGTACTATGTTATTGAACTAAGAATTACTTTTCAATAGAATGCCTGAAATTATAACCAAAGTGTTTTATTATGGTATGTTTCTAAGATATTCAGCAATGAGTTAATAGGCCTATGTTCATAAAAAGGATATTATTAATTGTAACCATGTCTCTTATGTTACAGTTACTGGTGGCTTGCAGTTTGACTTCTGATATGGTTTTAGCGGCTCCAACGGTATTTGTGGTACAACCTCTTCTACTGAGCACAGATCCACAGGACCCTCGTCTTCTTCTAGCTGCACCAGCAGATGCCCCTCTCCTCTTGGTACCACCCCAGAAACCAAAGACAGAAGACTATGACGAAGGAGTAGAGGACAGTAAGGATTGGAAACAAGATATGCCAGAAGGAAAAGAAGTTCATGATGATGGCCACTATGATCCGAAAAAGTATGAAGATTACAACGAACACTCAGAAGATGAATTAAGAAAATCTGATGACAATGGAGAACAAAGAGAGCAACCTGAAGAAATGGCGACAGCAGAAACGACGGAGTACGTAGAAAGAGAGGATGAAAAGTATGACGGAACAGGGGATTACCATGAAAAAGATGAAGAAAAGCATGACGAGACAGGAGACAACCATGAGAAGGACGAGTCCCAGAAAGATGAAGGAAGTAATCAAGAAACGGATGAATCTGAGAAGTCTAACGATGGAAGGAATTATGAAGCAAAATCAGATGAAAAATACGATGGAACAGGAGACTACCACGAGAAAGATGAGCCTCACAAAGAAGAAGGAATTAGCCCAAAAGTTTTGGGATCTGAGGAAAAAGCAGATGAAAAATACGATGGGACCGGAGATTATCATGCAAAATATGACAAAGACGATAATCAAGAGAAAGATGATGAAAAATACGATGGGACTGGAGATTACCACGAAAATACAGTTGAAGGGTCTGGAAAAGGCGAACACGAAGAAACTACAGAAGAAAATTCTACAGAAAAAGCAGACTGGAATGAAAACTCCGAGAACAGGGCCGGAAAATCCACAAACGAAGGGAAGAATTTTGAGAAACATGACAATGACGGAAATCAAAAGCCACTGAACGAACAAAAGAAAAGAGAAAGCGAGATGAAAAGAGAAACGGAAAAGGTTGGGGGGAAAGATGTGAAACATTCTGGAAGCGAGAAAACAAAGTCAGTTGTTGTCCCCGAGGAAATTGTTATCGGTTTGGTGGATAAAGCGCAGGCAGGTGAGGTTATGTCAAAACCGCCGTCGAAAGAAACAGAAGTAGTTCAGCTGGCTCCAGTCGTATATCACGTAAGTCCCAAACTCCTAGCTCCAACACCGCCCCAAGTCACTGTCGCTTAAACTAAATGAATTAAACGATTGTTTAATGTAGCTTATGTTTAAACTCTTTTTGCAAAGACTTCCGCAGTGTATTTTAAGATCAGTGTACAACATACAGTTTGCTTATAAGAAATTCACCAAACAACGAATTTACTTATTACAGTGATTATATTTCTATACTGATTCTATGGAAATAATAAGCTTTTTACTGAGTCATCCTGGATAGAGACTGAGCAGTTTAATCATATTTTTAATTTTAATCAGAAAAAGGCAAATTTTCTAAGTTACACAGACAAGAAGAATTGATACTATCTCAATACTAAGTGTCAAAAAATGGGTCTAAAAACTGTGTTTATACTTTACTCCAAGTTACTAAAGAATATACAGTGAATGTCCGATTATTAAAAATAGATGTCTATCCTACATATTTAGCAAGTAAATTAAGCATAAGATATCCTGGTCTGTGGACACAAATTTTCGTATAAGGTATAAAACATATCTGCTGTCTTATCCACTAGATCATGCGATCTTACTGATTGTTCTGTTGTTCTAGATAGGAACTTACGAAATATAGGGTATAACAATGGTATGTTTTTACTTTGCTACTAAATATTTTTACGCTTAGATGTAAAATGAGATGTAAATAATCTGGTGAGTAAGGCCAGAATGACTTGTACGAAAATTTTAAAATCCATTCAATTTAAATGAGACTTACAAACATCGATTTTCGAATAATTCATTACAATGTAAACTGGTAATATATCGTCGTCGAACCTATGATCCTGTCAAATTTTCTATATCCATTCCACCATTCCTAAAATACATAGTTTATAAATCGTCAACTTCGTGAATTATAACAAAAGATATAATTGCTTTAATTATCCTCGCTTTACAAATATTATGTAGCCCAAATAACTCTGAAATGTATTATCTGATAGGATTTGTAATATATAATTTTTTTTAATATTAAAGATTAAATAGGGCATTATTATACAGATATCAAGGCTTGGAGGAGTCCTCTTTATAAATCTTAATTGCTGTAAGACAAATTCTGGTAATCGCCTTAGGAAAAACAAAATGAAAATCAATTTATTATTTTTATGTTATCAGAATTATATTTTTTTTTTGGATTTGTTCAAATGTAGACGGATTGGCAAGAGCGATGAAGATCAAACCATCATGACCTGGAGCAGTTGTATATAACCTCTTGGATTTTGGGCGAAACCATCTCCTCACTTCTTTTTCACTGATGGCGAAACTTCCATTTTTTTATGTGGAAAATCTACCTTCTTATAGAATGATCGGAGGAAAGTTCCGCCCGTTTTGCAAGGGGTTATGAAATAATGAACATATGATTTCCAAAAGCATTGTTCAAATGTAGACGGATTGGCAAGAGCGATGAAGATCAAACCATCATGACCTGGAGCAGTTGTATATAACCTCTTGGATTTTGGGCGAAACCATCTCCCCACTTCTTTTTCACTGATGGCGAAACTTCCATTTTTTTATGTGGAAAAATCTACCTTCTTATAGAATGATCGGAGGAAAGTTCCGCCCGTTTTGCAAGGGGTTATGAAATAATGAACATATGATTTCCAAAAGCATTTAAATGGAAAGAGTTTTTTTAATAATAATTGGTGTAAAATATTAATTTTTGTGTAGAGCGAGCTCAAAGCTATAGCAACTTAAGCAAACCAAACTACTGAAAAAAATATGGGGCCCAGATTTCGAAAACAAAGCTTTTACTTACTAAAGCCTATATATCTAAGCCATTTTTAAAGATAAATTCAAAGACTTTTGTCGATTTTACTTGAAAAAGCATGCTTCACAAATTGTCTAAACTGAATATTAGTTGATATTAGTGCCTATATTAAATTAAAAAATGTTGTAAAAAAAATTAAGAACACTTTTTTACTTCCTTTACTAAAAACAAATATGCACATTTTCCCAATTAAACAAGTTAGCAAAATTCTGTTCTAAATAAAATTTTCTAATAGTTTCAAGAATGTGTGTTCCGAATTTCATGCATGTATATTTAAAGTTCAGAAAATATCTCAATTTTTGTCTTGCAATGTTGCAAGAAATGAAATTACGAGAAACAGCAATTAAACGAAAGCATTCTGGTCAGGAATCTTGCTTTGAGACTTCCATAATATTTTCCTTCTAAGCTGTTGCTATTTACGCTTTTATCTTTCACTTTTGGCAACATAGTTTATGCATTCTTCTTCCTTTATGTAGTATGTGTCTCCATAAACCATATTCCACTGTAAGTGAATTAGAAATTTGCAGGGTAGGGAGAATTTCGTAACCAGCACTTTTTCTTTGGCCCCGCCTTCCACCTCCGGATTACCCGAGCCATAGGCTATATCTCCGGTCCAATAACCGAATTCGCATTTGTTCTATGATCGTCGCGTCACCTTCTCTTGATCATAGAACACAAGGAAAATGTTTTGTGAATTTCTTTTGGAATTTTTTTCAGTTAATTTGATTCTTTTTTGTCTGTCAAAGGAGCGTGTGATTTAAAACCCCACAGCGCAGGATCTTTAAATATGGCGCCTCAGCATCCGATAAAGGTACAAATACACACATATTATTGTGTAATGTATTCTGTACACATCACAAAATATTTAAAAGCAAAGAATGAAACTGTTCATTTTTTTTACAAAAAACACTGTCTTCTCCGTTTAAGTTATCTCTAGTGAAAAATGTTGCAAGCACTAATGACTTTGTGTCCTTTATCATTCCGTTTGACAATAATAAGAGATTCATAAGCGGCATTCTTGCATATCTGTCTACTCTTATACAATTCAACGGCCCTAAATAGCGTGCTTGCTCGCCCGCTTCGTGAGACATCGGGTATACTCGGCGATGTTCGTCTCTCGCAGTCTAAACTTTCATGACGACTACAAAATTAGGAAGGAAAACCGTTTCTTTATTATATAAGGCCTAAGTGAAATGAACACAATGAACAAATATTCTAATTTTATTTTTACTTACAATTTTCATAGCTCTGAACCACAAACATTTTTAATAATCTACCAGTGTAATTTTCTTAAAAATCCTGAAGTCAATGAATGATGGCGGGCGAAGCCGGGGGCAACAGCTGTAAAATATTGATGGTTTTATCTCTTGAAATATAGGCCTAGCTGATAATAATAATCCAAACAAACCATTCCTTCCCTTGAAACATTATATAATTTCTGAAAATTACACTGAATTGATAAAATAAAATTCACATCATATTCATGTCAATAAACAGCTGAGAAACAATACGTATTATGTGTTCACAGGTTCTTTGGAACTGCATAATCGATTCTGATATAGTTTTCCCAGGGGGCGCTTTCATGTCGTGGAATGTACTCTAAAGCAGGAATTTTTGCTGTTTCATTAATTATTAATGGCTTAGTTTATGAATGATTCGGGTGCAAGTGTTAATAAATATAATGCTTTAATAATTATTATACTCTTAATTTTTAATTTTTAAAAGAATTATCGTGGCGAAGCCACGGGCACCTCCTAGTACTGAAACATTTCGTGATCATGGAAATTGCTCCTTTAATATAAACTTGTCAAAACATACTACTCACATTTGAGAAATACAATTTAATTTAGTGTATTCAAACTTCAAAAGATACAAACATCACAAGTCACTGGGATTAACAAGTAACCCTTGAGTATGATTAATTAGAAACCATATTGTGTAAGTAAAAACTAATAACGTCACTGTGGCAACATGTCTGCCAGCTTAGGAAAGATTACTATCTTGAATTAATGGTATGCAATGTACAAGACGTTGCTTTGCATATTAAATTTAGTTTACAGCAAAAACGTTATGAAGGATCGGGAAGATAGGTTATAAAATAAAACCGGATAACCAGTTTTATCCCACGAAGCAGTACTGTTAAGGAAGCTGGATCTACCAGAGGATAATATATTTGGAAGATAATCTTCTTGGAGACGTACCGGTACTATTCTTTTGGGCAAATTAGGTATGTTTTTCTTAATCAATTATATATATATATATGATTGGGTTCGTGTTTAATCCACTATAGACAATAAAATATGTTATTGAAACATACAGTCTCAAAAGGAGTTAGTTAAATCATTAATTATTAATTTATCATTATCAACGGTTTGTATCAGGAATATGAACGAATAAAACGGAACAATCCCATAATATTGATGTAATAATAATAATAATAATAATAATAATAATAATAATTTTTAATTTAATCTGGCAGATTAAGGCCTTCTCTTACACTCAACCAGAGGCAGAATTTAAAAGACGAAAGGAAGAAGCACAGGACACTTTAGTTCTACAAGTAATAAGAATACTATATATATATACGCTACCTATTACCGAATATTTAATTAAGCTTATGTTAAACTAATTTATCCTATTTTCCAATAGTGTGTAACAAAGTGATTTTAACAAGATTTTGCGAAACAGGCAAGTTACAATATTAAGCCTACAATATACAAGACACAATTTTAAGATCAAATGTTTTATACATGACAAATTTCGCGTTTTATTTAGCTGAGATTTAAATGATGACGGAGTACAACAGACCCTGATGCTGGAGGGAAGAAGATTCCAGGAACGTGCAAAAGTTACAGTAAATGACTGGGAATATATGGATAGGTATAGAGAGCAAATAATCATATTGTGATCGGATATTTAGAGAGTGAATTGCAGGTAAATATTGAGTACGATTAAGGATTTGAGGATTTGAGGATCTGAAAGAGAAGAGAATAGCAATGCATAGGATATCTGATTCAAATTTTAAACAAAATATAAAAATATTTTATTCATAAGTACGTTTGAAAAAACATTTTTAATTCCTGTTTGTTAATTATTTGACATCTATCATCGTGAGGCTTACAGACATTAGAGGAGAACAATGTATGAACCATAAATGCATATAAGCCCAGACAGGGACATCGACGGATCTCGAAACATTTGAAATAGTCAGCACAACAGACAGGAAGCCTGCAAGAAAGTGGTAAGTAAATTTCAATCCAGTCTTCACCTTTAAAAATGACGATACATAAAAATAACTTCATCCTGAGGGCTGTCTCGATGATTTCATGAGATATTTAAGAATTGCTAAAGTAAGTTGCTATTGTCCTAGCCATGGACGTAAATTAGTGACAGTAGAAAAAGTTCAAAGTGAATCACCTCATTCCTTATTTGTTGTCATCTGCTATTTCAATAGTAGCATATTATGTCAACATAATAAGCCACTGAACAGTGAAGAATATTCTTAAATACTTACTTATTTTAAATAATTCATTTATCGGTTATTGTGGGATTCCAAGGAAATAGTATTTGCAAGAGGGGCCTAAGTTATTAGCAACACCATTGCTTCTTCTGTCAGGTTACAGTGGATTCCCAATTAGTTTTCGGTGTGTTATTAAAAGAGAGTTCATGATGGGGATTTCATCCCTGTTGATGGTGTATTGTGTTCTTCGAGCCCTGCACAAGACTGCAATTAATGTTTGAAGGTATGCCAAAATGAGCATGCAATAAGTTGTGTTGTGTTTGGGAATGAGTATGCGGGTTATTTTGATAAGTAAAATTCCTTTCCAAGTCACAATGCTGCTTAAATTAGAAATTGCATAGTCACTACATAAGAAACTCACTACACAATGTCATCGTTGACATCAAAGAGATCTTGATGATTCATACGGGCGATGACAGTAACGTTAACATCGAGATAGAACATAGGTTACGGATGTTTTTATAAAAAAAAAAAGTTTTCATTCATTATATTGAAAACCTAAGAGAATACTTCAACACTTATAACGTCTAAGCTAAGACTCCTGAGGTAAGATGAATGAACTACTGGAACAAATTGAAGCGTTTAGTTTTATGGGAAAAGGTAATCTGCGCCACTTCTACCTTTTCCCCCAACCTACACGATGTAAACTGCACCACCGACATATGTAAACTGCGCCACCGACATATGTAAACTGCGCCACCGTCATACTAACGCACTAACATTTTCCTTCCCACTTCTCCAGACTTAGGACTGGCTATGAAATTGCATAGGTGTGGTAGCTTTGTCATTTTAAAAAAATGTTAAAAACAATACACTAATTTGTTTTGCATGAACGCTTCGTCACTTATAAAATTGTTAAAAACACTACCCAGATTTTTTGCATGAGCACTTTGTTCTCATATGACGCCTTCTTAATAAAATCAAAACGGGCCATTTCATTATTTATACATTGTTCTCCCCACTTGAGTAGACGAGAATACTTGTCATTTATTTGAGCTATTCTTCTTACATGTATCCCTTGATCAATGCTTTTCAGTTTTATGTAGGCACTTGTTTGGAACTGGAGAAGTGCATCTACATATCTCCAGATCCTTATAAAACTAAACGCTTCAATTATTTTTGCTCGGTATACGGGGAAATGTGTAGGCCTATACATCAGTGGAACAATTTCTTTAAAAAGATTAAAAATAATAACCAAGTCTTTAAAAAAAGAAAAACATTTTGAGTTCAACGTTATTTATACTTTTTATTTTTAAACTCAGAAATCATGGTAATTGTTGACTACGTAAAATAATTGTAAACGACAGGAAGAATAAATCACATTGTTCCAGTTCACTTCGAAAACTAGCCTAATCTACAGTATACCATAAGTAACTTCATATAATTATATAAAGAGTTTAAAACTCACATACGATTTCTCGAAATTTGTAGTTTTGAACAGAATCTTTCGTGAGTAACTGGTCACTGGAAAGGATTATTTATTTCCAATTTCCATATATTAAACATTGAGGGTATAAGTTGGTAAAAATATTTAGATATCAATTCATTGACAATCACCCTCAAAAGGAAAAATGAAATTTATTAATACTCTACCTCAATGACCTTATAGGTTCTTGCATAATGCACTATAAGAAAATTCTGCAATCAAGAGCCCCTTGGAAGAGAGGACGCAAGGAAATGAAACCTCACAAGGGTGAAGGGAACTCATTAAAAAATAAAATTTCACATGGATCTATTTGAATGAGGTACCGAGTCATCTATTTTCTGCTGCATTATATATACTGTCACATAAGTCTAAATGTATAACAACCAGCAGCAAAGACGAACAGGAGATAACATAGCTGAAGATGGCAAGTGATGGACTTGCTACTCTTTGGCTTCACGCAATTTATTCACATCACTGCCGTGAGTCGTGCCAGGCTGTCAGGTTGTAAAGCACAATGAAATCTCCATGGCATAATAGCCGCTCTTTACGGGAGATCTTGGCCATCACTTGCAGAAGTAATGATAATTTAATTGACAAGAAGGGGCAACGAACCCAAGCCCCCCAGAGTAAACATAAGCTTACTTCCTGTCATTCCTATTACGTGAGATATTCAAGACTAACAAACTAAGCGACTGAACTTGAGAATAAGGTATCTTATATTTAGATGATAAACTTGTCCCCATTAGACGGTATTACAAAACGATTAAAAACCGTACTTCCCTTTTATGCACAGTCTATGTAAGTATTTCTTGAATGAGATTTAAAGAGATGTTATCCACCTTATACCCTCAAAAAATATATAAGCTACAAAAACCGTCGAATGATTTTGGGATTGCTTCGAAAATTACAAGATTTTTTGCACAATACTTATTTTGTATCTTATGCAAGTTAAATTGTTGAACATGTGCGTTATAAAATTAAAACATATTTACAGATAAACAGCAGAGATATTAAAGGGTTGACACTTTGCATTACAATATTAAAATGTATTTACAAAGACACTTGTTCAAAGTTACACATCAATATAAACCTATCATTAAAAATACTAAATCAGTCATATATTTTAGTCATGTAGAATGGATTAGTTCATTAAAAACACCATCCATTAACCCATTCTACATGACTAACATATATGACTGATTTAGTATTTTTAATGATAGGTTTATATTGATGTATACACTTTGAACAAGTGTCTTTAAATCTCATTCATTGATATTTACCCTCAAAAGGAAAAATGAAATTTATCAATATAAGTATTTCTTGATTAATACACATTTTTGTTATAATATGGCAGTTATCTGGGGAATAACTAACATAATATATACATTACAACATTAATTTCGAAAAATAATTATACATTTTTTAGGACTAAACCATTTATCTCCAAATAAATTGTTGTATGAAAAGTCTAATGAAAATCATTAACACATTTTGATATGTTATTCGAGTAAGTCTACTCAATTACAGCTTATATCAGATTTTAAATATTTTGGCTGTGATAATAAATAAGCTTTTATATCTATTAGCTATTCATTTGAATAGTATTAACTATCTTCGAAACAGTGCATTTAATTGCTTTTGTGGTGCAGTGGCTCAGATGTGTGCCCTGAAAACACCGTAAAATGATGGCGTAAGGATAATTCTTCGTTAATTAAGAATTTAGGAATCAATTTGCTTGAATAATATTTAGAATTCACATTTTGCAAGTATTTTTTATTGTTAAAATTCTCTTAAAATTAAGCGGCCACTCAGACCTCACGTCCAGGTTAAGGGTTAAATAATATGAAACGCAAACTTGTGGCAAGAATTACTATTAAATCGGATTTTGTAGAATATAGCATTTTCAGTTGTGGGTTTCCTTAACGAAATATTTCTAAAAGATAGTTAGTTATACCTGCACGCCATTGGAAGTGGCATGTCAACATATTCCACGCGATAAAAAATTGCATTCAACCATAAGAGCTAAGCACCTTTCTCTCGTTTGTACGGTTCATTAGACTTTTTGTGCTATTAAACTGGTTTGTAAGGATTACAACAGAACAATTTAAGCAGTATAGTTGCGGAGTTATTCTAGACATCCAATGCGGCGTCCTCCAAGTTCAGGATCAAGGTTGTGAACAAAGGTTGGTGAACGTAACTACTCAAAAAATGTTTTTTTTTTTTTTTTTAATAAGAATAGTAATTTCATATTTACTTACACCAGTATTCTTATATTTTTGCACAAAGGAGTACGTTCCAATGAAAACTCAAGGAATAAATTACTTTTTGCTCGACCACAATATAGGCTAGTACGCTTATTACTGGTGACATAACGGTAGCATAATGACATTCATTAGAAACAGATTTTCATCATAATTCAGGTGTGGTATCGATTATTATGGAGCACGGAACAATCTTGAAACCTTGAGAGCACTAAATGAAACTGCGTAATAAATAGCCTCTATTTAAAATAAAATAAATTCTGTTCGTTTTTATTTTAAGATTATACTAAATCGAATTCATTTCGTCTTGTAAAAATCCGTTGGTTTCAAGAAAACGACCAAGGTGAAACTTCAACTTGAACGGACGTCATCAGCTGCCATCTGTCGCAGAAGGCAAAATCTACGATAAGAGCTGATTGCGAAGGGCAGCCGAAACCGTTTGAGTGAATATAAATTCTCTAAACCTAAACATTTAATTATGGTCGAACAAAAACAGTCGTATTGAAATTGTATATAAAGGTAATTAAAACACTCGTATGAAAATAATGAAACTAGCTTTTCTCGTTTCTTAAACATACTTGTGTAAATGTCATTATAGGCTTGTTGCTTATTCCTATACTAACATATTATATAATCATCTGGGCCGAGGTTATATAAAATATGGTCAATAAAAGAATTTAATTTAGCCCGCAGTTAACAAAAATTTGACAAAAATGTAGTAATGGGAATATTAAATTTGAATATCACCAGTTGTTACCACACTTTATTGCTTGAACTGAATTATTTATGTTTTTAAAGCTTTTCTTTTATAACTTTACAAGTAGGCTAAATAACATTAACAGTAAACAAATCAGACTTGAGGCATAATTGCTAAAGTCTTCGCGCCCAAACGAACCCCAGTCGGCTACAAAGCGAGCGGAACGCTTTTAAGTCTGACCACTTCCCTCATCTGGAAAAGATTATTAGGGTCTACCCACCCCTAAACGCTTTTAAGTCGGACCACTTACCACATCTGGAAAAGATTATTAGGGTCTACCCACCCCTAAACAAATGCGGTGGTCCCTGCCACCAGGTCAGGCCTTGTTGCAATGTCACTTGTGTTGTTTCTCCAGATTTGTGGAAATCAGCTGCAATGTTTTTAAACTGTGGCAACAATGCGCATCTTATGCTTAGGCACGCGCAACATTTCCCTTCCTTCCATTTCGGCTTTTCAACCCCAAGATGTTTATGGAGGTGTTTATGGAGGGTTTGGTCTGGGTTGGGGTTGAGATACTAAATTAGAGGGTTGCCGCCTGAGGATCCTTTAAAAGCGGTGACTATACCTCTTTTTTTTAAGGAAGGTGCGTTTTGACTATACTACAAATTCAAGAAAACCTCCAGTGGGGGTACAGCTCTTTACTTTCATACAATAGACAATAGTTTTCATTTGAGAATCTCTGATGAGTTTCCTTTATTTCAATTTCATTTTATTGCAAATAGCTATTACAATTGGCGTTTTAGCAATAAAAAATTAAGTATTTTTTATATTTATTTTAAATGGCATCTATTTGCTAGGGGCAACTTTAAGAGGAAGCAAGTTTGGAAATAATAGTTTCATCACAAAGAGTATCGAAGCAGCATTCATTTACTTACTTCTTTAGTAACAAATGTAAATGTAAATTTAAATTAGACATTAATGCATTATATTTCTCTCCAAAATCAACTTATTACTATAAAAACCTATTACAAGAAATAATGGGTAATATATTGGCATTTTTATTGTCATTAGTTCGTAAATGTATTTTTTATTTATTTTGAAGTTTTTCGCTATTTTTGGTCATTAAATTCCTTGTCCTGGTGTTAGCACTAATTATATCACCCTCAGGGTTGCACTTATCTGCTTCGGGTTATAATTTATTAGAGATAGTAAAAAATACGTGTTACTTATAAAATGAAGGCTGTAACTAGCTTATCTTCCGTCGGATGGAAGGGTACCACTGATTCACAACTCTGAACAAGTTCGATGGACTAAGATAATATAATTCAGAGTGTTAACACTAAATTATAGCTTGACTTATACGAAGCTTTTTGATGTAGCTGAAGTAAGTATAGTACATGAGAATCGAAACACCTTGCTCACTATAGTATAAGATAAAGAAATACTTAATACGAGTATGAATCACGAACGGTCAGCGATCGGTGAATAGGCTACACTTAGAACTCTATGATTGCACATATGATTTATGGCGAAATTAATGCGACCATATATTACAATATGATAGGCAATTTGCACTTAAAGAACAACATCGAGTTTAAAAATGTGATATGTTAATCTATCCTACTCAATGCTCGTTAAAGCAACTATTCTTCTTCTCATCTTGAAAATATTATCATCTCCTCACGCAAATAAAGCTTTTGTCAGATTTGACATAATGTAATTAGTATCTACGACAATAGTTTGTTACAGAATAATACAGGGAATTTCATTTTTGAAGTAAAACTTCTTTAGCCGCGGTAGGGGGTAAATCGAGAAATGTGTCACGCTCAAAAATCGTCACGAAATTAATGAGATGTGACGGAACGGACTGCACAGAAAAAAATCAACTCAATGGTTGGGAGTAATCGGCTGCTATACGATTTAAAGGACAAAATGAAATACTCGAAGGGGAATAAAAAATTAAAGAATAAAAAATCGAAAATTGAAAAACCTAAACACCCAAAATTAAAACATCGATAAGCGAAAATTACAAAATTCAAAAAATAAAAAATTCATAGATACAAAATTTAAAAAATCCAAAATTAAAAAAATCCAAAATTCTTAATTTAAAAAATTCAAAGATCCAAAATTTAAAAAATCCAAAAATCCAAAATTTAAAACATAAAAGATCCAGAATTTGAAAAATAATAAAATAAAAAATTTAAAAATAAAAAAATAAAATTCAAAGATCCAAAATTTTAAAAAATCACAATTAAAATATTCAAAGATCCAAAATTTAAAAATCCAAAAATCCAAAATTTAAAAAATCCAAAAACCCAATATTAAAAAGTCCAATAATCCAAAATTGAAATCCAATAATAAAAAATTGAAAAAGTAAAAACAAATTAAAAAAACAAGTTTCACTTGTGTCGCATGGCGTTCCACGCACACTTTTTTTTTTAATTTCAGCTGGTTTATACTCCTTTTTAGCTTCGAGGCTATATCAGGAGTTCGGGATCTGTTTCTTTACTGTAGGGTAGGCCATGGAACTATTGCTTGTCAATTATTTCTATTTTCGGTGTATTTAATGGAGTAAATTTCAACTGATATTAATTTAAATTGATATGATACAGGATGAAATGGCGAATATGATTCATGGTATGTAAATATCCAATTTGCCTTTACGACTGGGGAAACCATAAAAAAAAAAAAATGTCAAATTGGCCGGTCACGGGATTTGAACCTGCGACCTCCCGAATGCCAGTCCAAGCGGTTACCATCTCGGCCAGATCTCTAGGTGAATTTCATTTTTATAACAGGTCACTCGATATGTGGACAGACGATGATTATTTTCAAATTATGTAAGTTAATTCAGATAAAAATACTTTCTGGTCCTATATAACAGGCAATCTGATCACTAAGGCTTGGAACTCAATGCTCTGTCAGAAGACGAAATATGCATGCAAATATGCTAATAAATTAGTAAAATATGATTCGGAACCAATTGAATATGCTCTATCATTTAAGTAAATTTAATACTTTGCGTTTCTTAGTTACTTACTTACATTATAAATTACAATTTATACAAGAAGTTGTATTTATTTCATTGTAAAACTTGTTTAAAAAATATGTCAATGCTACAAATTTTAGTAAATTGTAAAACAATAAAGTAAAACGTCGCTTTAAGATTTTACACCGGTTTCGAAAACATTAGGCTATGAACTGTTAATTATTGTACAGTCGAATCTCGAAATTTTCACTCAGCCAAATAAGCTGAAAATGTTTGAATTAACAGAGATATGCACAATATTTAAAATCTGTCATATATATGCCGTTTAAAATGTGACAAATAAATGAAATATGCACAAATATTTTAATGCCAAGCAAATAGGATGCGTTATCCCTAAACTAACAAAATATGCAACAATATGCATTATGAAACCATCAATTTTATGTTATTTCTCTCAATTCTTGTACACTTTTTAACACAAGATGAATTTCCAATTTTAAAAAAATTTGAAATAATCAAGTTCGACTATGATAATAATAACAATAATAATAATAATAAATAACTAAATGATAAAATAATTAATAACAATAATAAATTAATAATAATAACGACAACTTCATAACCTGTAGGCCTACTTGCCATCTGATGTAGTAAGGGTAATTAAATCACGGAGGATGAAATGGGCTGGACATGTTGCGCGCATGGGGGAGGAAAGACATATCTCGGGTCATTGACTGGGAGACCCGGAAGGAAAAGAGCAGTTGGAAGACCTAGACGTATGAGGGAGGACAATACTAGAATAGATTTAACGGAAGTAGGATTGGCGAGGGATGGTTGGATGGAGTTAGCACAGAACAGGGTTGAATGGCGGGCTCAGGTAAGCGCGGCAATGAACCTTCGGGTTCCATAAAATAGATAATATTCCTTTAGCTTGGTTAGGAATTGAATACTGACATTGAGTAAGAGTAATAATAACAATAATAATAATTATACGCGGAAGCTACTTAGACCTACTCACAAAGCGATCCGACGAACAGTGTCTCATGAATCACATAAAAAGTCGTGACGAAGAAAGTTCACGTTCAGGAACGTAGCCAACCGCCGAATTTTAAGCAAGGGCTATTAAATGATACAAACAACACGCCCGCATTGTTCAGTCTGCCAAACTCATTTATTGCAATGGCTCTCTTCTTCCGTACTCCATCACTCACAGAATTTATCTTATAGTTATTATTATTACTACTACTAATGCCAGTGGTAGTTCTTTGAACAGTAGGCCTCACGTCCAAAAAATCTAAGATCTGCTTTTTGTCAGTTAAAACGGCCGTCTTGTAACCATAAAAAATCAATACCCTTACACATACGTTTTAATTATGCTTCCCTCAACAAAAATATAAGAAAAAAATTTGAAATTTCAAAATCAAAACAGCGTAAGCCTATAGGAGAGCACTGGCTATAGAATGACGTCATCCGGTAGGATATGTTTGTAAAGAACATCGAAAACGTGAAGCGGGAAAAGTGTTCGGGGTTTAAGGAAGAGAGAAGTGCTGATTTAGTTATTTTGGTAAAAAGAATCTATATATATTAGTGTGCAAAGAATTAAGCATACCCTATGTCAGCGTTTCTCAATCTTTTTGAACCCGAGGTCCTCTAAAATGCCTAAAAAAGTTTACGGACCCCTAATTTTACATACCATTTTTAAAAGAAGGCCTATATTCTTAATATTTGGGGTATTCATTATAGGTCATTATAACGAAATATGTGAAAAATGTTTACTTCTTTACTTTCCACTTGCTTTATATTTTTTAATTATGTGTGCGGACCATCTGCACCATCTTCGCGGACCATAGTTTGAGAAACGCTGCCCTAAGTATAACGTGAAAAACTGTATGCCTTTTCAAGCATGGAACAGGTACTACAGACACCACTGTTCTGGGGTAATTCTTCAACGATAAATTCAATACTTGTGTTACAAAAGAAGACCATCACAACCTCTGTTCATGAAAAACAAAGGTATGACAGTCATTAATCAGTATGTATGTATGTATGTATGTATGTATGTATGTATGTATGTATGTATGTATGTATGTATGTATGTATGTATGTATGTATGTATGTATGTATGAATGTATGTATGTATGTATGTATGTATATATGTATGTATGTATGTATGTATAATATGTATGTATGTATGTATGTATGTATATATATATATATATATATATATATATATATATATATATATATATATACTGTTTAGTTTATGTTAAAGAGACACAGTAGTTTAATAACAGGTGATCGAGTCCATAGTTACAATACCAGGTGGAAATATCAATTGTATCCTGAACAGAACAGACTCAATTGTATAATGTCTTCTTTCAATTCTGTTTCTGCAAGTATATTTAACTTGATGCCTCGCATTGCTATAGACGCTAACTTGAGGAATTTTAAAAGAATTGTTCATGAATGGTTGACTGTTAACCCATCTTATAGTTTAGCTGAATTTAATGAATCAGTCCACTCTACTATTGCATTCTAAATGTTATTTTATTTTGTATATGGTCACGAGATCTATAGCAATTTCGTTCTTTGATCACACTATAAATAACAATAATAAAACATAATCAATTATTAAACCTCAGTGCGCTTCCAACTGCTAGTGCTTGCCACTTTTAATCGCCATTTTCTCGGTTTCGATTTGCATGTTATTTTTCCACATTCATAATTTATCTTCTCCCACACAAATGGAGATACGGCTAAGGAATGTTTCACAATGTGTATAATAACATTTCTAATCACATTTTTTGTATAGATCTTGGTTCTATTTTTTAAAACATTTAGTGTAATTGTAGGTCTGTTTTTTATATTTTTTTATATATATTTTTTTTTGGTAACTTAAAAAATATTTTTAAAAAGTAAAAACAACATTAAAAATAAGTAAATTTGTAGCGCAATCAACAAAGAATCTAACAAGTGTTTAGCATAATTATTTCTAGGTTCTTCGCTCTCAACTTATTTTCTATTTTTCCTTTAGCATACTGTATCTTTTTTCTCTTCAGAGGACTTTTTTTCCCGAAAATAATATTTTTAGATATTTTAGTGAACCTCGAAACGTGTATTAATCTTAGTATTAAATATATCTATATTGTCCATTTTGTGCAATTCATTGTAAAGACGGAGAACGTTGTAAAGAGAATTTTATGAGAGTCAGTGTTTGCTTTTGGGATGAAAAAAAATATTATGCAATTTATAAGATCTTTAAAGTAGAATATAAAAGATATTTCTTTGGGACTATAAAGTAAACTCCAACACAAAATTAGTCGGAAGAACTAAAAACCAGATTTCGTCTCCATTCTAAGATAGTAGAAACGGTAAAGGCAGTGTATCAAAATTACATCACAAACCGTTAGGAAATGTATTAAAAACGTTTCTGTGATTGAAATTAAGTGCACAGAGCGTCTGGAGCACTCGTTATGCGCATGCGGAATCAAGTGAAAGCGTCGTTAAGTAACCGAGTTCTGTAATGATTGTGGATCTTCCAAAAGCAGAGCATTACAATTACAAATCAATGAATTAAAGGTATGCTTGAGCATGAAGTTGGCGAACACATTAGCGAACATCTACTTCATTCATCGCAAGGATAATAACATATAATTTTCCGTGCTTGCCTAAACTCGAGAAACTCCCTCTTGGACCACACAGCAAGACACAGAGTGTAGGTGTAAACACAACGTTCATAAAACAGCACCTTAACCCTTAACCATGGACGTGATTGTTCTGCTACATTAACATGCACATGAGGTCAGAATGACCTTTCAGAGGTAATGGACTTTTAACAACGAAACCTTTAAAAATGTGAATTTTAATTATTATTCAAGCAAACTGAATATTAAATTATTAGTTTAGGAATCATTATTACACCATATTATTATTATTATTATTATTATTATTATTATTATTATTATTATTATAATTATTATTATTATTATTATTATTATTTTCAAAATTTTTAGATTCACAGCTTTGGGGCTGGATTTAAGATTCTGCTCCAGGATGCCTCCAGCGCCCTCAGGAGCAGATTCTTCATGGGTCTGGTCCTTATAGTACCTTCTTCAAAATATGAGCAGTTCCGAGCAGGGCGATCTCTTGAATTTTGGAAACCTGTGCTTCTCCCATTATCTGTGATAGATTGTTTTCCAGGTTTTTTGCTATCGTACCCAGTGCTTCAACTATAATAAGTATGACTTCAGTTTTCACGTTCCACATTCGACTGATTTCTATCTGAAGGTCCCAACCTTTTTTCAGCTTCCTTTGAAACCACATTCTAGCAGTTTGGGATTATTATTATTATTATTATTTATTTTGTAGAGAATATTACAGGCTCATTGCCCAATTATAATATTCTCTTATACTAACTACACCAGTCATACAACACTAATATAATAAGTTTAATGTAATAATAAATATTTAAACTAATACCATAACAAAGAAACTCAGAAAAAAAGAAAAAAGAAACGCATACAATATGAAAATTACACAATAAAGGCAACAGTTCAAAACATGGAGGTTTTTAGGGTGCCCATCTGCACCACACCAAGGCAATACACCACAAATATAATGAAATGCACAGTTTCGAAAGTATATTAATATTTTTCAAATGAATAGCTAATATACGCAAAAGCTTATTTACTATCCTCATTCGCATCCTCCCAACAAGACAATCACAGTTCATCATAAAAATTTGTTTATATTCTAAACTGCAGTAGCTTAACTTACATAATTTTTCCATTAGAAATGAGACGTATGCCTACAGTCAATCTCTCAAAACATTCATTGCAAAATTTCAGCGAAATAATTTCATCATAACTGTCATCACGTAGTATTAAAACTCTCGGCCTATCAGTTTTTTTTAAAGGTAATCTGCGCCACTTCTACTTTTCCCCAACCTACACGATGTAAACTGCGCCACCGACATACTAACACACTAACTTTTTCCTTCCCATTACTCCAGACTTAGGAGTGGCTATGAAATTGCGACCACTAAAAGATAATGTACAGTGACTCTGAGACTGTAAAACACAAGTGAATGACTCGTTAGTGAGATTGTGTTTTGATGTGCTTCGCTAGAGAAAAGTTGTTACCAACCTAAATATAGAGCAGATAAAGCACTCGTTACCAACATACATAGAACGGGACCAACCTACAGATAATTACGCTCCCATCACCTCCTGTGCAAAAAATTGTTACTGAATAGAAACGAACATTCACATATTATTATGTCTAAATTTTGTTTGCCTATAACTACTGCCGCAACCTACGTATCTCCGTGGCGCAGTTTACGTATCTGTGTGCCGCAGTTTACATATTATCTCATTTTTATTGTATTTCAAATTAGGTGTCAACCGTGGCGCAGATTACATACACCCGTTTTTTTATGGTTCCGGTCGTTCAATCATTGTTATTCACAAACTAGGAAACTGAAAAAATTACGTAACGAAGGACGCGAGATCTGACAGACCGCCACAAAAATAAACCGTTTTCTAACATGGCTCCAGTAACACTGACGAGTAGGGGCTGTCACACTGGATCGATCGAGGGACAGCGTCCGACTGACTGGTATAATGAACCTATAGACAGCAGTGGTGCCAGTCACATAGCATCGATCGCCAGCGATCAACAACGAGGGTGAGAGATCATCTGGTCAGTGGAATCAAACCTGTCCGTTTTTCAATCGCCAGTCGATGGCAAACTTCGTACCCACCTGAATTTCAGAATTGATGCTGGAAGATTTAACTTACATAATAATGTCGTTTTAAACTTATATTTGAATGAAATATAATTGCACGAATCATTTAAGGCATTTAAAACGATATCTTCTTATGTAATTTAATTTTAAAAACACAAAAATAGATCGAGTTGTAAGCACCTAGCGGTGGGCGATCGAACTACAACAAACAACAAACCTCTTCGCTCGGCCGACTGATGGAAGCTTGAAGTAAACAGATGTAGCCTGATATAGTAGGCATAATATTAAACCTTACATCCCAACAAATGTAGTATGATAATGTGCAGGAAATAGGCATTCGTATTCCTAATAAGGTAATATACTTTACCTCTAATATACAGTGATGAGTAGACCTAGTAAAATCATATAGGTACATAACCTATAATATTTTCGTTCATCGATGACGCTCGATGCAGTGTGACAAGGAACAGAAATTTAGTCGAGAGCGCAAGATGGCAGTCGGCTGGTCTTGATCGATCGAAGCTCAGTGTGACAGGCCGCTAAGAGACACACTGGATCTTGCGAAGGGAAGTTAATGCAAACAACCCGCCTGTATCCACAGTATCCACGGTATCCACACAGTAGCTGCCGTTTATGTCTTAACTGCGGTCACACAGACCTCACGTCCATGGTTAATGGTTAAAAGCTGATAAATCTTGTGGAACAGAAGCAATCTAAATTATAAAATTCTAAGCATTAGTGCATAGGCTATAAAGGAGAGGTGGGGTTCTGAAAGAAGAATTCCGCTTTTAGCAGATAAGTTATTACTGTAGCCGATCTATGAAGAACAACAGAAGAATTGCAAAGAATATGCAGATAGCACGATTGGGAGCACATGGTAAGCTTAACTACTCCCACAACCGTTATTGATGGCTTACTGAACCGGAGCGGCAACGCCTATATAAAGTAGGTCCTCAGTTGGTGTCAAGAGGCTGAGTACACCCCGTACCAGTATTACACTGGTATTTAATACACTTATATTTATACAGTATTTACACTGGAATCATCTTAAAATTAATCAGATGAAGTTCATGAAGAAACGAATATTAATTACATATTATGGAGGTACAATGGAGTATCTGAAAATCAAATTCAAACCCTGGGGGTATTTTTTCTATGTGCTGTGTGTAATTTGAGTATAGAGAACAATAATTCTAAATTGCAACCAAAAACTATTTTTAAAACGTTAGTCACCTATAGGCCTACCTTCAAATATTCGGTTAAAATTTTAAGAAGTATTTTATATAATAACTAGATACCTCCTTTTAAATTTGAACAGAAAATGCATTAACCTCTTTAGAGCCAATTTGTTTGAATAGGCCTATAAGCAATCAAGATGTGAACTCATCAGGGGGTTCCAAGTTTGAAATCGATGAGGAAAATTATAGTGGCATAGCTGGTCTCCATAAATGACAATAGTAATTTTTTGATAAAAATTCTCATATTTTGCATACAACATTGCTCTATTAATGTTATATCTCTTTTCTTAGAATAAGCATTTATGCCAATATTAATGAAGAGGTTAACATCTTGTAGCATATTTATTTGGTTTGGTATTTTTTGCTTCAGCATTCTTGTAGAAGAAAATATTATAAAATATTAACAAAGCTAAAAATATTATAAGAGAATGGCTTCTAGGTATTTTCCATTAGGGTGTAGCCCTTCATATCTTATATATACTTAATTTAATTACACCTATACACATATTGCCATTAAACCTATTCAAGAATAAAGCCACAGAAGGTCGATATGAAATATGGTGATGTTATGAAGATGAGTAAGTGATGAAATCCATCAATAAATCGAAATAAAATTAACTAGCATTCTCACCGCCTTCTAAACGAATTTATGATTAAAGTGCCTGACCCTTGGCCATGAGATCACAGGAGGCAACGTACGTGGAGTCAAGGCCTGTCTTATAGTTCAGAGGTGATGTCCACCCTCGGGTAGCGGTACGGGTTAAATCTTCGGATCCGGACTAACTGGTACACCTAATGCGGAATATTCATTGCAGCCCACGTGTACGGCACCACTTAGCGGTCTGATATACCGTAATGTAATGTGAAAAAATCTTGCTTAAAGTCTATTTGCAGATTTTATATTAAAATTTCGACTCAAGATTTCAGTAAAAAGGATTCAGTAAAGCGATCTTACTGGCTCTAGTATTCAAATTTAAAAAAGGATGAATTTTTTATTTAAAAAAGGGTGACAAAATGTACCCGAACTTCGTAACCGCGTTAGTGATATTTTATTTATTAAGTGCCAGAATGGTACTTTATGAGATTGTGTAGGGAACGGTAAAATGTCTGTCTGTCTGTATGTGTGTCTTTCTGTCTCTCCGTGTGTCTGTAAGCGCGATAACTCAAGTACGCTTTATCGGATTTTCATAAAACTTGATATACGCATTTATAACGTCCAAGAGAAGAATCCTATTTTTTGGACCAAATCGGTTGACCGGTACCGGAGCAATGCCCAATTTAGTGCCTATTTCATGGTAATACATTAGAAAGAATTTATCAAATTCAAATCAGTTCTCATGACAGTGGTCATATACGGTTTTGGAGGTTGCAATACAGGTAGCTTTGACAAATAACATTACCCACGTATTCCTTCACATATGTTTATCAAACTAGACCTTTGTTGTTCCGTAAGCTTAGTGAATGTATCTGGAGTTTAACTCTGAAATCTATTAAAAAAAACTTATTTTCTGCATATCATAATTGCAATTATCAATGATTAAACAAAAGCAGTCTGCCACTTTGTTAGCCTACATCAGTTTACCTGCTTATATTTATTTATTTATTTATTTATTCTGCCAACTACAGGAATAAATCCCAATTAAAATTCTAAATTATTTTCTTCTAGAACATATTTCATAAATTAACTGTTAGACATTTGTCTGACTGGCAAGCGAGACAAATACATTGTATTTGCATGGAAACAAAGAATCTAAGTAATACTGTAATTATATGAATTAGTGCTGTATTTGTTTGTTATGGTTGACTAACGAGGGTTGTATGCTGCTACTGAAGCCGGTAGAGGTCATCGGTGTGCCAGAATTTAGTTCCTTAGAATATCTTTTACATTGCTTAAATCTATAGACTTGATATAGTCCGATTTATGCACACATCGCAATTACCGATCTGGGCTGGAATGGAGTCCATGAGCTCGGGAACAGAAAGCAAGTTCCTTACCAGCTGCTCCACTCAGGTCTGCATGTATTGGGGCACGTGGTATCTTTCGACAAATAGCTGAGCATTTTTAACATGACGTTACATTTTTCTCTAACTTTAAATCGGGTATCGAACAGAACACTTCAGGCGTCCATTTGACATAATGACTTTCGTGACAGCTCAACGAGGAAGTCTTTTTAACGCTTCTAGCGGGAAGCAACAAAAACAGCTCACACAATATCAAATTTAACCAAGTTCAATGTCCTGGCCTGTAAAGATGACATTTCGAACAGTTATGCCATTATGCCACCCCCACGAACACTTCCAAAAGCAGAACTGGTCATTTTGTTAGGTCATGATGGATAAATTCATCTCCACGCTTCCCTATTTATTACAAGGCTTCAACTATTTAACAGCTGTATTCTTCTGAAACTATTTCGGAAGTCTTGGCTAAAGCAGACTGATTTTTTAGTATGTATTCGTTGAATAAGTTATAACAATCATGATTTTTTATAAGCTTTAAAAGGTACAACTCATACAAGATAAGTCTACATTACATTTGCTGTAAGGGGATTTTGTTTCACAGCCAACAACTTATATATGTATAACGCTGACAGGGAAACCCGACTATAAGACGGAATAATAAAGTTTCTGATTTAAATTGATTCCACTGAGCATTTTAATTATACCTCTAGCTCAAAAAAGTTATATTTTTATTATCTATGAAATATTCTTGTTGAAAAAGTATAATTTATGGCTAATGATCTCTAAAGTAAGTTTAGAGTATTTAGAAACCTAGTAATGTGGAATAGTAGAAATGGTAATATGAGACGACGATAATGTGAGCAAGAAAAGTGCAATTTCTTCACCAACGTCATTTCGTAAAACTTTGCCAAATTCATGTTGCTAATAAAAAACAAGCTTAGCAGCAAATTAAGAGTTCAATGAAATACATATTTCCTAATAAAAATTCCTGTGAAACGTAAACTTCAATAGCCAATTAGAATTTCGTAGGAATAAATCGTAGTTATCGAAAACATGTTAGCGGAATGAAACACAACCAGTTTTATGCCATTATCATTATTCATTTCAGAGAATGGGGTCTACTTATTTGTTTATTTTTCTAAGCAGGCTAAAGAAATTATTGGATGATCGATGGCAAACCGAAGAGTAACTTCTACGGCTTATTTTCCTATAGAGGAGAGAAGGGTAGGTGGTAAGCCTCGACGACCAGCTAGATTATACTGTGGTATTACTTGAACGTTTCCACGTCGGGGAATTTGGTCCTGAGGTTCTAAAGGCTTGGAGTCCCTTAACTTATGAGAATATTATAGGAGAAAAATTCCTCCGACACTGGGATTTGATCCCAGGACCTTTGGCTATTCGCGAATAGCCAAAGAGTTCAAGTCCCAGTGTCGGAGGAATTTTTCTCCTATATTATTCTCATCTAATATCCAACAGAGACAATAATCCGTGGTTCATGAATGCTTATATATCTATCCCTAAACTTACATTAAATCTACAATTACTTGGCTTATAGTCCCTCCCGAAGACTTCATGCCCTGCCCAGGATTGTTTCGTCCTGAAAAATCCATTGACCGCGACTAGGTTTTATACCGCGACCTTTGGATATAGAGGGTTAAATATCTTTCAGGGATGTAACACGAAGCAAATCGACGAATTTCTATACTATAGCTGTCACTTGGCATGAAAAGAAATTTTATTTGCGTTTTCCCCAAAAATTGCTTCAACGATTTTGTTTAAATTTTGCACACTGACTATATCTCCACCACATCTTGCTTCCCGCTCTCATAAATTACACTGGACAACAAAACTGACCTTCAAAAAATTTTTTTGCACAAAACATATCATTTCTTATGTATTTTGATGTGCTGAGTTCAAATATGGCCTTTGTTTTTGTCTAGCACCCTCAGTTTTTAGTAAATCGAATACTTACACTTCTAGTCGTTTATAAATAAATCGTAAAGTCACCGTAATATCAAAGACTAACTGGTAATATTTTTTTACACAAAACATATCATTTCTTATGTATTTTGATGTGCTGAGTTCAAATATGGCCTTGGTTTTTGTCTAGCACCCTCAGTTTTTTTAGTAAATCGTATACTTACACTTCTAGTCGTTTATAAATAAATCGTAAAGTCACCGTAATATCAAAGACTAACTGGTAATATTTTTTTACACAAAACATATCATTTCTTATGTATTTTGATGTGCTGAGTTCAAATATGGCCTTAGTTTTTGTCTAGCACCCTCAGTTGTTTAGTAAATCGTATACTTACACTTCTAGTCGTTTATAAATAAAACGTAAAGTCGCCGTAATATCAAAGACTAACTGGTAATATTTTTTTACACAAAACATATCATTTCTTATGTATTTTGATGTGCTGAGTTCAAATATGGCCTTTGTTTTTGTCTAGCACCCTCAGTTTTTTAGTAAATCGTGTACTTACACGTCTAGTCGTTTATAAATAAAATGTAAGTCACCGTAATATCAAAGACTAACTGGTAATATTCGTATGTAGAAGAATCCTTCATAATAAAATTATATTTAATTTTGTAAAAGTAACCAATTAACATACCTGAAAACATTGCCAGCTCGTTTTCAAGTCCATCCTCTACTGCTGTCAGTTGAATTTCTGCCGTTTGCTGCTTCTTCTGTACTTTCCTGTGGTTTCTCTTTTGAGGCTCCAGCAGTAATCTGCAAGCATATTGGGTTTCCATCTTCCTTGATACCTTTTCTCCATTTCGGAAATATCTTGGTGGAATCTTTCTCCATGTTCATCACTAACTTGATTTGCAGGGAAAAAGTCCAAATGGGAATGTAGGAAGTGAATTTTGAGAGACATGTTGCAACCTAGATTTCTATAGGCTCCTAGTAATTTCTCAATTAATTGTTCGTAATTTTGTGCTCTAGTATTACCTAAGAACTGTTCGCAAATGGTCTTGAATGATATCCATGCTTCAAGTTCCACATGATTCAGTTTACTTTCAAACAGCTGATCTTTCATTAGTTCTCGAATCTGAGGCCCAACAAAAATGCCTTCCTTCAACTTAGAAGCACTGATTCTTAGAAATTTTTCTTCCAGGTATTTGAAACCTGCTCCAGATTTGTCTAATGCCTTGACAAAATTTTTCATTAGGCCTAATTTTATATGAAGTGGAGGCAATAAAATTTTTGATCTATCAACCAATGGTTCAGCTGAGATATTCTTTTCTCCAGGGACAAAATTCTTCCGGGGAGGCCATATTTTAGTGTCGTAATGTTTGGATTTATCACGGCTATCCCATTCGCACAAAAAGCAGCAATATTTCGTGTATCCGCTTTGCAATCCTAACAGTATTCCAATCATTTTGAAATCGCTACCGATGGACCAGTTGTACTTGTCATACTGCACTTTTTGTAATATTAGCTGCATATTTTTGTAACTTTCTTTCATTTGAACTGCATGACCAATTATCATAACACCACGGTCCTTACTAACTAAAGCAGTAAAATAATAATAAATAAATGTTATAATCGCTATTAGGTCTTGTTTACTATGTCAATCACTTTAACAGAAATTTAAGCATTTACAGCCAGTGCTAATTCAGAAAACAGGCTTTCTTTTTGAAACTGAGGGTGCCAGAGAAAAACTGTTTGCATAATTGAATTCAGCACTAAAATCCACATAATAAACGCCCAATTTCATGCAAAAAATTTTTTGGCTGTTGTCCAGTGTTATCAGAGCATCACACATTCGACACTCGTTCACAACTTAGTACACTTCTCCTAATCCCTCAACACAGAACAACCCTGCAGTCGTTATCCTTCATCATCACCCCCTCTCGACAAAGGAACGGCCTCCCTCACGACATCAGAGCCTGTAGGACTATATCATCATTCAAATCTAAACTACTAATTATTTGCATAATCCAGAAAATGTTTAGTTTTATTTTTATAAATTATTTTACTTTACTTTAAAATAATGATCTCAATTTTTATATCCTTATATAATTGTAATTGCATCGTAAGAATTATTACTAAGGTGTCTATTTCTGTAAATAATTACAATTGTACCTTAAGACTTATTTTATCTCTTTTGTACCTTATAATATTAGGCCTGCTTATAGGATCACATATTGTATAATCAATTATCATTTAAGTTGTTCGTATTTCTTTTTTTTTCTCCTGGTTGAGTGGAAGATAAGGCCTTACGGCCTTAAATCTGCCAGGTAAAATAAAACATTATTATTATTATCAGAATTATATAAATAGCCGCCTATAAACCACTCAAAAATAAGCAACAGAAAAAGCAAACCAGGGAAACCAAGAAAGTGCTAAAATGAAAGAAAACACGCTTTGTTGATGAATTTTATTTGTTACTAGTTACTTGTGGTTATGTATATAAAGATTTGTACTAGTAGATGAAATATACCCAGTGTTACTACAATGTTACTACACTGTTACTACAATGTTACTACACTGGGTATATTTCATATACTAGTACAAATCTTTATATACATAACCACAAGTAACTAGTAACAAATAAAATTCATCAACAAAGCGTGTTTTTTTCATTTTAGCACTTTCTTGGTTTCCCTGCTTTGCTTTTTCTGTTGCTCATTTTTGAGTGGTATATAGGCGACTATTTATATAAATCTGACAATTACATCTATACCACTAAAGAAAAATGAAATTGATTAACTATTATTACTATTATTATCATCATCATCAATATCATCATCATCATGTACAATTTCTAAAACCCACATCTTTCTCACCTCACTGGATAAATTTGATTAATAATAATAACTAAAGACAAAATCTTATAAAATGAATTCTTGAGGCAGATCTGAAGATGTAGATGTGATAATGGTTGCGACACTTGATGTGTTGTGGTCTCGCATGTCAAACAGCAGGAAGACACGTCTTGTGGGCGGCGATGCCAGCGATAGCTTTCCTGCATCCATCAATCAATTCAACTGCCTTTTATTGCTGTTGTGCCATGTAGGAAACTGATTTGCAAGCACTTACTTCTGCTTGCGGAAGAAGATACATCGTTGAAAATAATTCCTTTTTACGAAAATAAATATCGAAGTTTAATGGATTAGGAAATGTTAATATTATTGTGGAATTTTGAAACATATATGTCATATTTTCAAACGGATTTATATTTTGTTTGACATGCTGATAAACTTCTACGAAGCTTGCTCCTTAAAATATTCCAAAATATGTTGAATTATGAGAGCTATTTTCTTTCAACCTCCGTTGGGGCATAAAATGAAAACCATAGTGAAAAACAAAACTGTTTTATTTGGAACATTTAGGTACACCTTCTATCTACTTCTCTACATAGTCGCGCTCTGATTGAGACATTTGTAGCAGTGTGGTACCAACATTCGAATACCATCTTCATAGAAGTTTGATCGGAACTTTTTGGAATATTTCTGTCTATTGCAAGCTAGCCTATAAGTCATATGTAAGACAAATTTCAAGTTTCTGGTTCATATGGAAGTGGGCAAACAATTATGTCAATGAGTGAGTTAGCCACGCAGTTTTGTAGTATATCGATGATTAACTGTTCTTAAACCGTTAATCGGCTGTTACTTCGATACCGGTCAACCAATTTGGTCCAGAATCAATAGCGTTCTTTCTATGGACGATATAAGTGTGTATATTAAGTTTCATGAAAATCTGTTAAAGCGTATTTGAGTTACCGCGCGTACAGACACACGGACATGCAGATGAACAGACATTTTTCCTGTCCACCATGTAATCTGGCACTTAATAAAATAATCGTGTGGGGTCTCATCATGTCTAACAAAAGGCACTTTATAAGGTCATAACATCAAAATGTCGTTGTCTTGGGAACGGCTAGCGGGTAATTTGCACATTTCATGCACCAGTGGTTGTGCACATGCGCTGGATGCAATTGTTGTGTCATCCGACTTTCTGCCGTTACCGCCATAATTATTCTTGCATGTAATTATTTTGACTTATTGGCAGAATATAAGATGTGATTGCGCACAACTAATGCAAATTGTCAGAATTTCTTAAAAGATGGTCTTACCTTATTCGTGTAAGGTGATCACACAACGATAAGATCATCGCCTTATACAGCAAAAATTTATGCAGAGGTTTATTACCTAACAGATACTTTTAAGGAATGTAGATTTAAATAAAGGAGGTAAAGCGTTATTTGTAAATTTAGCAACTATTCTAGTGTAAGGCGATTAAAAAGGTTAGTTCATTTCAAAGTGCTATATTTTTGTAAAAAATGTACGTAGATCACTGAGTTCATAAATCTAGATGTATCCAGTTTTAAATACCGGTACTTACTTACTCACTCAATGGCAACAGGCAATTCCTCAGCAAGCTAAAGGAATATTATCTATTATATGGAACCCGAAGGTTCATTGACGCGCTTACCTGAGCCCGCCATTCAACCCTATTCTGTGCTAACTCCAACCAGTCATCCCTAGAAAATCCTACTTCCCTTAAATCCATTCTAAGATTGTCCTCCCACCTACGTCTACGTCTTCCGAGTGGTCTTTTCCCTTCGGGTCTCCCAGTCAATACTTTTGAGATATGTCTTTCCTTCCTCATGCGTGCAACATGTCCAGCCCATTACATCCTTTGTGACTTAATTACCCTTACTATATCCGGTGAAGGGTACAGGTCATGAAGCTCGATGTTATGCAGTTTTCTCCAGTCCCCATTTTCATCCCTCTTGGGCCCAAATATTTTTCTAAGCACCCTGTTTTAAGTAATACGGCTACAAATGTTCTAATGTCGCGTCTCCCCTAGAACAGGTGATGGAGCTAAATCACTTAATCGGATGGATCTTTTTGGAACACGGTATACTATAACAAACTTTACAACTTATTTGTCGAAATTTTAATGCTTTTTGAACTGCCATTGCGCACAAGCGTGTGATCATTCGTTTGGTGCCTTAAAGAAAAGTGTGGAAAAATTATAAATTGTAACTGAATGAAACTCAGAATTTGGATGGATGGTTAATAAACAAACTGTTTTGGCCTTATGATCAGCTTTATTAAGTGCCAAAATGGTACTTTCTGAGAATGTGTGGTAGACGGAAAAATGTCTGTCTTTCCGTCTGTCTGTCCGCGCGATAACTCAAATACGCTTTATCGAATTTTCATGAAACTTGCTATATGCATTTACAACGACAATGGGATGAAGCCTATTGATTTTGGATAAAATCAGTTGACTGGTACTTGAGTAATGTCCAATTTAGTGACTATTTTATGGTAATATATTAGACAGAATTTATCAAATGCAAATCAGTTCTCATGGTAACATATTGTTTTGTAGTATTCATATAAGGCTTTGGAAGTTGCAAAACAGTTAGCTTTGACAAATAACACTACCCACATATTCTTACCAACCTTTAGACCTTTATTGTACCGTACGCTCTGCTTAATGAAATGATCTGGGGCTTAACTCGGAAATCGATTACAAAAATAAATTATTTTCTTCACATCATATTTGCAATTATCACTGATTAAACAAAAGCATCGTTACATATATATATATATATATTTAAAAATATTGAAGGATTACTCCAAGTAGTTAGGGGTAAAATTTTGAATGGGAGAAAATGGGAAACATTATATTTTTCTTCATGTAAAGTGGTACGCTAACCAAGTAGGCTACAGTGGGTCTACATATACGCACAGACCAATAAACTCCGAGATATTTAACTGAACATATATATTTTGAACCTCAAAGAGTGCAGTACAAATTCTTAAAACTCGATTTCACATTCTTGGGCTTATCGAAATAGGTCTACTAACATTACCTATTATGTGGCTAGTAAAATTAAAAACTCTCACCAAGTAAGATAGACTACCTATCTTGACACCCCGAGCTCTTCAGTGAAAACAAAAGGCACTATTATTGTATTGACTTTACAGTGTCTGAAGGAGTTTGAAACTCTACACTGGGTATAAAAATACGCGTATATGCCTGCACCTTATAACTAGAGACCGGATTTTAAAGGAAATTCCTTTTTTTACATTTAATCACAAAACGTGATAAAATTGAACAGGACATTGCTGAGTAGGTTTCAACTGCAAATGACCTGGTTTTAACTTCCCTTTTCTTCCTTTTTTAGGCTCATCTCCCTTTTTTCAGAAACTTTCCCTTTCCAGTACCTTATTTGCTAATTTATTTTGAAAATTTCATAAATTACCCAGTATTTGGTAAAATGAAAACATTAAAAATCGTTTTCACTTATTCACCATTGAAAAAATAATTCCTCCCAGCAGAATAGAGCGTTACAGGGAAATCACAGGCTAGCCATTGCCTAAGTTTCCCATTATAACAAGGTGGGGAACATGGTTTCCGTCGACGTTGAGAGGTTATTTTCTTTGTACACAGATATTTTACACTCAAAGAGACAGAATCTGACATTCAAGAATGTGGAAATGTTAAACGTTATCAAGTTCAACTCTTTTCTAATGAAGTAAAGTAAAACATAAAACAAACATGTATCTCTCTGTTGAATTTTTACACTCACTTATACTTTTATATCCCTTTTTTCCCACCCTTTTTTGGCAATAATTTTCCCTTTTTTCGTCCATTTTTGGGTAAATTTTTCCCCTTTAAAATCCGGTCTCTACTTATAACATCTAAAAAAAAGCCACAATGGTTGAAGTTGTTTAGTTGTAAACAAAGTCAGTGTAAAAAACCTTGATTGCTTTATTATGTGCTGAGCCACTGTAGAATTAAGTTATAAAATAACTTGTATAAAAAGACACAATAAATGCTGCCATTTTCGAATCATTTAAATGATAATCATATTCACAACAGGAGTTCGGCGAAGTCGCAGAGACATTATTGCGCATGCTCACACTGAATATGCGATGAGATGTTCTAACTGCTGCCGCGAAAAGCGATAAATAATTCCATGGCTAACAGGGATTCATGCTATCTCGCGCATCCCAGTCACTGGAATGTACATTGAAGATTAACGTGTTTTCTGCTGTAATATGACAGATATGATAAATCTGTATGGAGATGGTGTTGTAGATAATAATATTTATCATTCGCAATGTTTATGTTCTCTAAAAACTAGTCTTTGAGAAATTGTTGCTTCCAGAACTGTTTATTATTTTGTTGCTTAGGCCTATGTAGAATCCGGCCTCGCCATATCAAATCGTGGGCCCCGTTGATAAATATCACATATACACCACATATAATATATATGTCATGACGTCCGGCATAATAAAAAAATCTGAAGTGAAACACATATTTTCCTCTGCCCAAATAAACGTTTAATATAATCATTCTCTTAATGTAAATTGGTTATAATAATGAAGATAATGTTGTTACCACATCGCATTCCCTAAGGACACACAGGCCAAATAAAATCTGATTAAAGCACTCACGTGACTTTCTTTACCCTAGGCATACCCTAACCATTCTGATAGAGAATAAGAAGCAGAGTTGCTAAAAGCGAGTATTCAGCTGTTTCAACCTGAAGGGCAGCTTTATTGTTCACCAGGCAAGTCTCTGTTTCTGTAGCAGCGGGTGACTTATAACTACCCTTTAGAGAAATTTTGCGAAACAAAAATTGTCAAATACTAGTTTTAGCTCTTAGTAGGCCTATATCGTTAGAGCAGTTTTCGATAAAATCGCGAAAATCTAAATTTCATTAATGCGAAGTGTATTTAAAAATACAAGAAATTCGACGTCTCTCTTAATGTCACAACAACAAAAGCTATCTAACCCAATTACAAAATTTTGTTTCATACGATTTTTCTTTCTTCAGCTAGACTGTTCACATACACACACATACGAGGGTAAGTTAATACGAATCCGCACTTTTTGTTTAATCTTTTGAAGGTTGGCTGTACCGCTTTGTGCTCGCGTACGTCATTTATCTCCGCTTGTAGACTGTTTGACCGTTATGACTCCACTGGGTGTTGCACTATTGCAAATAAAACATGGCTGTACTGATCAGTGTTTGCACTAAAGAAGAACAGCGTGCTGAACTGAAGGAAGCTTTACATACATGGCTTGCTACTCAGCCGAAAAAACTTTTTTTTCTGAGGACATCAGGAAGCTCGTGCAACGGTGAATCAAGTGCATTGAGAAGCAATGGGACTGTGTTGAAAAATGAGACAATTGAAAGTTTTGTGTTGCTATTGCAATAAATTTTAAAAAGAGAGTGTGGATACGACTTCTTAGATGGATTTCGGCTCCTGGTATACCTTCAGACAAAAATTATTATTTAATTATTATTTAAGTTAAAAATACTTGAACCTATAATCTTTATATAAAAGTAATTTTCTATATTATAAAATATAGAAGTTGGTGTTAAATAAAAAATATGCTAATACTGTATCCCGTTTTTTTCAAATGTTTAAAAACAAATTAAACAAAAAAAATTAAAATATATAAACTATAAAAAGGTCTACAGAGCATAAACACTCCTTACTGTATTTTCTGGAAATAAAAAACTGTCAAGGAATGTGTATAAAAAATTGTAAGACAATTGACTATTGATTATTGTGAGAGGAGCAATGTTTAAATAAGAAATAAATGTTTCTAAAGTTTTGAAAATAATTCTTTCTTAAATTTGAAATAATTAACTTATATTGTATTTTAAAGACCATGTAAAAAATCTTCCAACTTTTTGAAATCTGAAGTAACCCGTTTCTACGAAAGAAAATTTTCAGGGTGTTCTTGATCTGGGAAAATTGATTTTTAATATCGATTTTCACCACACTGTCTCCGAAAGTATAGTCCCATCTGTTTAGAAATGCATTCCCAGTGTAATGTGGAGTTAGGGGTCAATAGTAGTCAAATAATATTTTGATAACTACTCGCAAGATGATCGGACTTCTATGAACCCATAGACAAATATTATTTAAGATAACTCCTGTGATGTTGGCGATGGCAGCGATTTTGGATGAAGCATAGTGGGTGAAAGAGCCAGGAAAGTGCAGCTACAGTTTGTTTATTCTACAAAGAGGAACCTAAAAGCATGATAATTGGTATATTTGTTATGTCCCCTCCTACTGCCACCTGAGTCACAAGAAGGAGCAGACGATCCGTACTTGGAGAGAGGCACTTAATCCACGCGGAAACGCACGCTGCCTACACTTTGCCCTGACACGACAGGCGCTTACGGATCCGGAAAACTGTAATATTCACAACTGCCAAACATATGGCGGAGAAATATCTGGACCTCTTTGTGTATTGGTTGTACAGTTAGAAATTTTAAAAAGCGGCATAGAGCATTGAGCGATAAGTATACTAATTAAGGGAGGACATACAGCGTTCGGTGAAATTCATAGGTGAGAAATAGGTGAATTTTTTTTTCAGCAATGAATTGCTCTGTAACCGTGTAATATGGGATGTTCTTTATTGACTACCTCTATAATTGCATACTAATTGCAGAATTAATTAAACTGTTACAGTTATGGGTAATTATCGTTACAAAATGACAGTCACTCTTTCGTGCACTGAAAAGCTATTTCCTTGATAACCTCCACAAATATCAATATTTCTGAGTGATTCTTTTTTTTATCTATTTGTAAACATCATAAGCACAACATCATATACAATCTTTGGAAGATCTGCATTAAAAGTATTTAAAAACTGCTCTACCAACTGTGCTAAGTCAGAGTTCAATTCACAGTGACAGATAAAACCTCTCTCCTATGACTGAATGTAAATGTATATATATATAGTGTGCCTCACAGTACTGCGTAAAAATGACAGATCTTGTCTGTCAGTGAGGTAGACCTGTCATATGAGGCAATCAGTCATAGGAGAGATGTTCCATCTGGCGCTGTGAAGTGAACTCTGGCATAGCTCAGTTGGTAGAGCAGTGGCACGGATAGTCAAAGGCCCTGGGTTCAAATCCCAATGTCACAGGAATTTTTCTCCTATAATATTCTCATGTAATATATTATTATTATTATTATTATTTATTTATTACAAGAGATATTACAAGAGGTATTACATTTAGTAATACACCCGAATGAGCAAGACTGCTCGTGCTCGGGTGCCGTTTCAAAAATATCAAAGTGAAGAAAGAGGAGAGACAAAGAAATAGAGTGTATAATGTGCTTAACTAAAAAAGAAAGTAAAACAAAAACATTAAACACAAAAACATAAATACATAAAAGGAGTGAAACAAAAATTAAAAGCTAAAAAATTACAAAAAATTCTTTACATATCTATTAAATTTAACAGTGGAGTATGCTGAGAGATCAGGATTTTTTCTGATAATTGAGTTATAGAAGCGCGGTCCAAAATTAATGCTATGCTTTAATCCTGCCGATGTGAGACATTTGGGTTCTAATAGGAGTAAATTAGTATTTTGTCTAGTTTTGTAGATATGATCACTGGAAGAGTATTTTATACGATGTTTGTGAAAATATTTTAATATAGAAAATTTGTAAATTTGGTCCAAACTTAAAACATTAAATTCCGAAAATATTAGGCTAGTTGGGTAATCAATGTGTTTTCTTAGACAGATTTTTATTATTCTTTTTTGTAAAAGGCAGAGGGGCTTAAGGGTAGTTTTCGCTAATCCTCCCCAGACGAGAATGCCATATTGAATAATGGACTGGAAAAGTGCTAGATAAACGGAACGTAAAACAGTAATGGGCATACAGTGGCGTAAAATGACAAATGACAAATAAATGATAATAGTTCGATTAATTTTGAAAACAGTATGCAATTGTAGAAGTAGTCAATAAAAAGCATGTCTGATTGCGAGGTTGCCTTAATTTGGGAAACATGGACTTGACGATTCTGCATCAAGCTATTCTTTTACAATGTTTTATTAATTTGTTCAGTTTATTTCTGTAACTACTAAATACACAACATTACTTACGAATTACAAGATGCAGAAATGGCATAAGTAACAAAAATAAAAAAAATTATGTAGACACAGAATGCAATTTTCTAATTTTGAATGTGGTAAGAAATTCAAAAGGGAAAGAAACCATGTTCTAATGGGAATAGGCTGTGAGTATCCTTTCTGCACAGTTTCTATAGCTATACTGCACTTGAAAATAATTGTTATTGAAAATTTTGTTAGATATACCCTTTGATAATTTAGTTAGATTCTGCATTTTGTGGTTCATATGAGTGTGTAGGCCTACCCTAAAAACAGTGGCATAGCAAGCTTAGGTGGTACCCGTTGCGGAAAATTTCTTGTCACCCCTCCCCCCATTTAAATTATTGAAAGATGGAACAGTTCCAAGTTTTTTTTTTTTTTGGATAGTCAAAGATAATCCCACGAGAGTTTAAGAGTTTATCGAATTTATCTGATGTAAATCGTAAACTCAACGGATTATGCAAAAAATGTATATGTATGAAAACGAAACTAAGCTCCGAAATCATGATATACTATGAATCAACCATCCATAAAGCGATTTGAGTTACCATGTTGTCGCCATGTTGTATCCAGTGCTACCAATGGTTTATATAAGATAATAGTTAACTTAATTCAGTCAATTTTGTTAGGATTAAGGAAGGCCATACATATCAAGTACATTATGCTGTATATTGTACATTGTACTGTTAAATGACAATAAATTCTATTATTATTATTATTATTATTATTATTAATCTAAAGTGCTTTATAGAAAGACAGATATAATTTGTTTTCGTAAGCGACAGACTGTGGGTGTTACTGTTAATAAAGCGAACATCTAGGCCAAAATACACTCCCGAAATTGTGCAAATTTTTATTTTTGAGTGATTTTTTTATATTTTCATATTTTGTTTTCCAAGCGAAATCTCGAATTTTGGAAAGATGGATATTGATAAAAGGACAAAATTTTGTATTTATATCAGATACCTTTCAAGATGTGAACCGAAGATTGGAGACACGTTTTCCTTATTTTTACATAAAGAAGGATTTCTCGAAAACGGCTCAAACGATTTTCATTAAATTTTGCACGTGGTTTGGTTATACTAAGAGCTAAAACTTTTATTTGAAACACTTTTTCTATATAATTCTCTGAAGGGTAGTTATAAGCCACCCACTCTGAATACGCGCTCAATACGGCATCTTGCATTGGAAAATCGTACGAAAACAAAATTTTGTATTTGGGTTAGGTACCTTTTGGGGATGTGACACGATGATTGGCGACAACTTTCTCTTATTTTTAAGGGGAGGCAGAGGAAGTTATGAGAATTATACATCAATTTTTTATAGGTTGATCCTAAGAAATTTCATAAACAAGTAATGTGACTATTTTACAGAACTGTATTATTAACAATCTATTCTTAAATATGCACACATCCCAGTTCAAAATCTAGATTAAAGGAGACTTCGGAGTCAATTCACATTCGAAGTTTATTTTCGTCAAAGTCCTGACAGCCGCAGCGGGTAGAATTGGTTGCGGCTTGAGTGATATAAAATATTACCGATTGTTGAAGTCTCATTTTAACTAATAAAACTGCAGAGACAAGCATCGACAGAAATAAACACCCCTCCCCCTAACCAGGGCCGTAAAAAGGTCCTTCTGCGCCCTTGGCGAGTCTGAAAAATCTGCGCCCTCCAATACGGGGGGTCTGAACAATTTTTTTTTTAAATTTCTGTAAAATTGTTTATTATTTTAATATAAAACACTCTTATTATCAAAGAAAACCTAAACCTCAATTTGAAAATGAACTAAGTGTTGAACTTTCAAGGTACAGTCGGTCAAATAAAAAACGTCGGGACTCGTTTGCAGTTAAAATCAAAGTTTTAACGCATTAGTTCACAAGTTTCCTATAAAAAAACATAAAATACAGGTCATTTTCGGAACATATGAGGCCACGCGAAAGGAGGGAAAAAATGAACAACGAGGAAAAAATTAAAAACGCGGAAAGCGCAATACACGATATTCAACTTAATGTACTGTCATAATTCATTTTGCTTTGTGTCATCGCACCACATACAAATGCTAGCTTGAGAGAAAGTGTAGTTAGGGCTGTAATTGAACTGCATTTTTCGGCCTCTGAAGCAGCGAGAAGGTTCCATATTTCTTAAAGAGGTGGGTACTTCACTATAATGCGACCGGAAGTTTTCATAGGAAACGTGGATCTGATTTCGATGCTAGATTGGTTGCAGAAGTTGAACGTAAGTTATTGATTTTGCACTACAAGTACCGGTATTATAAAATAAAATCTTTAAAAAATGCTCCTTGAATAATCATATTCCTTGCGAATTTATTAATTATTAATATTATAAGAATTTGCAACTAAGAATATGGCGAATGTGAGACATATAGCCACAGCCTTCTATACATGTTCGTTTTGGAACAAAACTGACTAAATAATCAAGAAAATACATGGATAGACAAGAGGCAGATGTGAATCTAACCTTAAGCCTTCCTGTACATGCGCATATGCTCGTTCGTGATACTTAATCAAATACCGCCCGACGTTTTTTATTTGACCGACTGTACTAAAACCTTATTTTCAGACGATTGAACTACTTACTTAAAAAAAAAAAATTAATTCATAAAATGTAGAATTTTTATTACTTGATAAATTGCCTAAAAAGGTGGTATTTTTCATGGTTAATTTTGCACCCTCTTTATACCTGCGCCCTTGGCGGGGGCCTACCTCGCCACCGCCTAGCTACGGCCCTGCCCCTAACCATAATATTATTGTTCGTATCAACACAGCGGCCAGTTCAGCCGCGTTTTATTACCTTTGTTGACTGAATTTAAATCTAAAAGAAGTTTCAATACGCATGTTGACTTGTAGAAAGTTGTTAAGCTTATTTAATTGTTTTAAATAATATTATTATTTTCTTTAAATTCCCTTGAGCGATTTTTTACTTACAAAGACACATTTTTATTTTGTCACCCCCCTTCCTACGCCACTGCCTAAAGAGCAAATGCTTGAGTTCGCGTTAGTTCCAGAAACAGAGACGCAAAGATTTTTCATAAATATGCCAACAGTGGAACAATAAATTGTGTACAAAGAATAAGCTACTGGTACGCACATTATGTTCCCTCACGTTTCTGTTGTTCCTTGCAATGATTCAGAAGAATGCACTGCTAGTACGAGCAGTGGCAATGTCGTTCAGTTTAATAGGTTGAACGAACACAATAAGTCCTGACAATCAGGGTTCAAGTCCCGACGTTCTGCATGAATAAGTGCAAACCTGCAAGCCAGTCGTGTTGTCATGACATCCTAAAAGATCGTGCCGATCTGCACCCGTTTGGTGTTACTGTATTAGAGCCTGTACGTGTAAATTCGGTTCACTGATAAAATCACTTATATGATTCAAGTCTTACTATCCTCTTGTAGGAGAATCTTTTTAGTTTTCAGGTACGGTATCTAATTGTTACGTTCACTTCAACTTGAAAAGCTTCCAAATTTTTACCTCGTTTACCCCTACCATAGGTTGAGAAGGTATTCTTCGACCTGCCCTTAATTTAAAGTTTTGCGTTACAAGTTTCAAGTTTTGAAGTAGGCCTACCCTCAGTCCACAAATAATATTTTCGGAAACATGTCTTTGGGTTAAGCTTTTTTGTAAAATAGCATAACTTGTATACTCTTCATAGAATATAATAAGGGTAATTAAATCACGGAGGATGAAATGGGCTGGACATGCTACTCACATGGGGGAGGAAAGACGTATCTCGAAAATATTGTCTGGGAAACCCGAAAGAAAAATAACACTTGTAAGACCTAGACGTAGGAGGGAGGAAAATACTAGAATAGATTTAACGAAAGTAGGATTTGCGAGGGATGGTTGGATGGAGTTAACAGAGAACAGGGTTGAATGGCGGGCTCATGTAAGCGCGGCAATGAACATCCGCTTTAGCTCGGTTAGGAATAGTCCGTTATCACTGAGAAAGTAGACCTAAGTAAGTAAATAAGCCCCAAGCCATGACTTTCTCTTTTTATTATATATATATATACATGCGCAGAGCTTTTATGTGGAACTTTCTTTGTCAAATTCTTCCAAGTGTACTAGAAGCAACTTAATTCTTCCGTAACTAGGAGTTCGCGCATGCCTCTTGAATGATGTTTGATAACCGAAAGGGCACTTCCCAATGTTGTCGCTTCTCCCATGGTAAAATATGAAGGGCCTTTTACTCATTTTCTCTTTTCTCATCTTATTTATTTT
Organism: Ectobius pallidus; assembly: GCA_964059195.1. Taxonomy (NCBI): domain Eukaryota; kingdom Metazoa; phylum Arthropoda; class Insecta; order Blattodea; family Ectobiidae; genus Ectobius; species Ectobius pallidus. The sequence goes on along the minus strand of CAXKWD010000002.1, from coordinate 42,387,799 downwards.
ACTTAGTTTTATGTATACAGGACTTGAAGAACACTGTAGGATAGTAATATTTCCAAGATTACGAATTTTATTATTTTCAGAAATTCAATAATATAGCCAGTACTCCAGTGACTTGCCGGGACGGTAACGTTCATTGGGTCTCACCTTCTGGAGGCTCAAATCCTCGGCCGATCTGAGGTCTTTCGGTGCTTCGAGGCTTCTTCCACTCATAAAGGCGAATTTATATACTTTCTGTTTTATACTCCTAAGATGAATTGAAAACCTATGTGAATAAAATGGTATAGTTCGTATATCTATAACAATTAGATGATTTTTAAAATAATTATTCGATTGGAGAAGAATTACGATAAATCATTTCTGGGAGTTCTCGTAGATTGCAGTTTCTGATTCAATGTCTCACTCATGCCCGATTTTATGTAAATTAACGAAAGTTCGTGTTACTGATTTTGTATACTCTTGAGAAGGTTTCAGGTTACAAACTGTTTGTATATCAGAAAATGGCTGCGGTTTTTGAGGATATTTTCAAATAAAAACAAAAATGAGATTTATTGACTAAATATTGACTTTAGTTTTAATTAATAATTATTCAGAACGGGCACAGTAATTGATTGTGAGCCCAAGATATAAATTACAAGTTTTAGGTCAGATTAGTTGACTAACAACCACTGATTGATATACTGTGTAATTTTATTTTAGCTTATCAGTTTTAATTTTGAGAACAGTTAATTACTGTATCAACTCTGAATTTTATTATACAGTTTAGCATATTTTTAAATTATTCATAGTGCCTAATTGCCTATTTTATAATAATATGCTGTCACAGTTCCATCATCACTTGTTTATATTAGAAAAGATTATTACTTATGTTTTGTGTAGCCTATCCTGCTGTGGTTAGTGGAAGAGAAAGCCTTAAGGCCTTAAACTACACCAGAGGGAAATAAATTAATAAAGTAAATAATTTATATGGTTTAGGATTCTGGACCCAGTTGTAGTGGTCTCATCCGTATCGCATATTCACTTGATCAAGACACCTTATTGGCTATTTGTTGCGTTCTTCCTCAGAGTCCCTTGAGGATTTGGCTGAGCAAGAGGAAGAACATGTCTGAAATTAGTCATGTGGTTGCAAAATTCAAACGGAAGGAAGTGTGTCATTCATCTGCATTTTTTCCTCTTATAATAGATTTTTTTCTTCTTCTTTGCTGTGGAAGGGATGTATTGTTAACTTATAGTACCAGTACCAATCCTGTACATGGCATAGCAATGAGGAGATGGGTTTTGGCAAGGCGCGAGGAGGTACATGCAGAAGGGGGCGCGGATCCCCCCTCCAGTGAGCAGGTTTTATAAGGCAATGACTGGAGTAGAAGATGTAACACAACACACCAACAGCACGATGCGTCTACTGGTACAGGTCAGTCACACCACACTATCACTATCACTTATCCCTATCAATAATACATCACTTAATTCGATAACATGCATGCGTTCCTAATACATGTCTTGCCCATGTTCATTTTAATCCTCTAGAATTAAAGCCATTTCATTTCAGTTAAATAGGTACAAGGCAAAGGCTTTATAAAAATGTATTTTTTACTAACATAGTCAAAATTTTCATACTTAATTAACAGTTTAAAATTTAAAACTTGTTAGTAAATTTTTCTCGACAATGAAGCCAATAATGTCTAATTTCATTTCTGTTGACGTAATTAATATTAGCTTAAAACTTTAGTAATTTTTATTTTTAATTTCACTAGGTCTATTATTAATTATGCTTTTGTTTACTGAGATTTCGCACTCCCGAATTTGACATATTTAACGAAAATACTGAGGGAATTAATAGTAAATTATCATGTCATATATCCACAACATCTACCATCTGATATAATCATACCAGTAAACATAATTTAGAAGTACAAAACATCAATAAGGAAATTAAAAATTAAAAAAGAAAACAAAAAATATGATGCTTGCTTCGAGAAAAGTTGTAGAGGTAACAGCCTAATAGTCATAACAATATGATAGAGTTTAAACAAATTTCATATTAAAAGTTAAATTATAAACAATTCTCTAGTTGAAAATAAAAATAAGAATAAAATATTGTATTGTAACTTTCCACATTCCATCTAAACTAGTATAAAATTTGAGACAGCAACAGTAATACAAATAATAATAAAGTTGGGAATGCTAAATATAATTAAATAGCAATTAACAATTTTGTTCATAATTTAATTCAGTGGCTATAATTTACTTTGAATGCCGATAAATATTGTATTTTACGAAATGTTATTTTGTTTTGCAAAAAACTAAGCAAAGTGAAATAAAATATTTGTGTAAATTTAAAGCCTATTATGTTATGACGTTGTGAAAGTTTTCAAGGAATTCTGATCTGGGATATTTGATTTCTGTTTCTGAAAGTACTGATAGCGATAAATATAACTTAATATTAATATTGTATATCGTTTTTCTTTAAATAATTTATTACAGAAAGGAGAAAATGTTGAATGCATTATTATAAAATCTAGGTGATACATTTTAATGAAAATTTATGTATGTAGTTATACTTATACACAATCTGAACAGACAATGCTGATCTAGAAAACTTCTTGTAATACCATAACTAATCACAAACAAAACTGGATGTTGTTTGATGTTTAACGTTTCCCCTAATTACCCCATTCCCATCATCACCCTTCCATCAGTCTTACAGACTCAGAAAAAGGCAACAGTTATGTCAGACCTGGGAGAAATCCCCGAAACCCTACCAGAGGTTAGAGGTGGTGTTGGGTTTTTATATTAAAAAAATCGTACACCATTTTAAAAATAACATTTCTCTCAAAAAATGGAATTATGTACAAATTATCGCAAGCATAATTTAATAAACACCCGGTGTTTAATTTATTGAATGCAGACATATTTTTTTACTGGAGAGCGAGGTGCAAATATTGACTGCAAGGCTCTCAGGTTTTCAACCTCGCCCCGCAAGGTGTTTGTCTGAAGTGAACAAGGTCATTACCATGGCAGCTACTGGTTTAACACCAATTGATAACACAACTCTTGAATATTCCGGTCCCATATAAACGGGTGACATTCCGACTTGGCATTTTACAAATCAATAGAGATGTAACTTAGAATATTCACCACAGAATAACAAGTAAAGATGGTAGCAATAGTACATACAATAGTGAATAGTAGAAGAACAGTAAGAGCTCGAAGTAATTATGACCATCTTCTTAGCGATCACTAGTTACCTTATTCTGAAATTTTTATTAAATTTAAATGTTGCTTCTAATTTATTTTACACCATTTTAATACAAATTAGGATGAGTACCAGGAGCAATCCTAGGGGTAAAGGCGGCCGGTGCGTAAGGCTGACAACCTTACCACCTTCATGTGCCGAATGTCTGAAATCTGGGAGCCTCAAACTCCTGGACCCCTCTGGGCCTCCATGGCCTGTATAGGGATCACTTTACTTTAGGACAAAGCTGTAGCAAGTAGGATACATTTACAATGGAAGGTTTAATTAGATACAATTGAGAATTTTTAGCTTTCGGGGACAAACTCCAAACACCTGAAAGTTTGTTGTTGCCTTTTAAATCATTCCAGGTGTTTTGAATTTTTTGGCATGACTGAAAACGGAATAAATTATATCGGTATCTCTGTGTTTTTAAGCAGAAGAGCTGTTGCTCAGTTGATTGGGTCCTTGACTCTGATACTAATGGTTGAAGGTTCAAACCTAGAAGTGATTTTAAGCTGTGAGTGAGATTTCAGAGTCTTTCAAGTATCTCAAGCTAAGTTAGAATATTTTAAAATCTTTATCTCGTTTCTCGTTATTAATAATTCATGTTTTTCTCTCATACATTCCTTTTATATAAAACATGTCAACTAAATTCATGTAATTCAAATGAACGTACAGAAATACGAGTAATACTGTAACATCCACATCTCACGAAGAAATTAAAATGAATTGAATATTTGTTGATAACTGACTGCAATAGAGTGGGTCTGGTGACACCACTTCCAAGCTGATTACTAGGTTAACCAATGAGAATTACGATGAATGACCGCTAACTTCACTTCTGAAAAGTCATGTTAAGTGAAGCAAACGGTAGGCCCATCGTGGTTTTAACTTTGCTTTCAGTTTTGGCCCCGTCTACTATAAAAACAAGATTCAGGGTCGTCAACCCGTAGTTTGATCTCTCAGAAGAAACTAGCCACCAGTTCCAATATCATTTTTGTTAAATTGTTCAAACTAACTGAATGTATACTAGACTTGTAAATAAAAGAAGAAGAGGAAATTGTATTAATAATTGCAAACCGTTATGAAGCCTGCGTGATGAGATACCGACTGATTCACATCTTGTGGCGATTCAAGAAGACCCGTTACAACGATTAGTTGCTACTTCAGGATGAGTTGTACCTTCTAGCCCACTGATGTATAGCAATTAATTTCGCGCCTTCTTTCTTACTCTCAGAATCCTCGTGCGTAATAGGTTACAGAAATACATATGGAAATATATGCTTAGAGATCCCTGGGTCAATCATTAAACTGAAACAAGTTCTTTATTTTTCTTTAGTCGAAAATATACTTTCACCCAGAAATCGAACTCGTGTTCAATACATTGCCGAGTTTAGTTGAGTGGTGTAACATCTCATATTCATACAGTAGCGGGCTCGTCTTCCTGTTTAAAATATAATTCCACTTAAAAATATTATGTATCGTTTCTAGCGAAAAACGCATAAAATGTACGCGTATTTATTTAATTCTGTCTTTCTCTTCACATTATAATCTAATCCTTATTCGTGCGATGGGAGAAAAACATGCAGCAGGGGGGGGAGGAAGAGAGGCCTTAAGGCTTTCTCTTCCACAAACCACAGCAGGATAGGCTACACAAAACATAAGTAATAATCTTTTCTAATATAAACAAGTGATGATGGAACTGTGACAGCATATTATTATAACATAGACAATTAGGCACTATGAATAATTTAAAAATATGCTAAACTGTATAGTAAAATTCAGAGTTGATACAGTAATTAACTGTTCTCAAAATTAAAACTGATAAGCTAAAATAAAATTACACAGTATATCAATCAGTGGTTGTTAGTCAGCTAATCTGACCTAAAACTTGTAATTTATGTCTTGGGCTCACAATCAATTACTGTGCCCGTTCTGAATAATTATTAATTAAAACTAAAGTCAATATTTAGTCAATAAAGAGAGAGAGAGAAGGCCAGGCTTGGAAAGAAGTATACGAGGAAAAATATGGAAATTGGGAATAAAGGAATGGAAGGAAACAGGAATTAGGCAGGCTAATGGAAAGAAATAGAATTAAAAATATAAATATAACAGGGTAAAAATGAATTAAAAGGACGCCAGGCTTGGGAAGAAGTATACGAGGAAAAATATGGAAATTGGGAATAAAGGAATGGAAGGAAACAGGAATTAGGCAGGCTAATGGAAAGAAATAGAATTAAAAATATAAATATAACAGGGTAAAAATGAATTAAAAGGACGCCAGGCTTGGGAAGAAGTATACGAGGAAAAATATGGAAATTGGGAATAAAGGAATGGAAGGAAACAGGAATTAGGCAGGATAATGGAAAGAAATAGAATTAAAAATATAAATATAACAGGGTAAAAATGAATTAAAAGGACGCCAGGCTTGGAAAGAAGTATACGAGGAAAAATATGGAAATTGGGAATAAAGGAATGGAAGGAAACAGGAATTAGGCAGGATAATGGAAAGAAATAGAATTAAAAATATAAATATAACAGGGTAAAAATGAATTAAAAGGACGCTTGGAAGACAGTGATAGAAAAGAAGAGTGAGAGGAAAACTAGAAAATCATGCAGAAAAATAACTCCGCGATTGACAAGACAATGTGACAAGAAATGCAGAGTTTTTTTCGGTTACATGACTTAAAAAAATATGCATTAGGCCTATCATTGTACTTCATATAAACATTGTGAGTCTGTATCTCTTAAAAATTGTTAGTAATTCTAATTAGGTTATTAAACATCCTCGTCTAAAATACCAAGTATGTAATTCATATCTTTCTTTTTTTACAACAGTCTAGCAAAATACAAATGAAATAACGCAACAAAATGCATGTTTCATGAAAATCCAGTAATAAATAATGTTTATAGCATTTAAAGGCAATGGATTCTGCGTAGAGAAAACTTTTGTCACCATAAATTAAATATAAGATTATACATACTTTAAAACAACTAATTAGCATAAATACACATACCAACATGGGAAAAATGATTGCAAATTTTTGGAAATTTCACGTACGCCTGTTTTAAGAGTATTATTCAAATTATAAACGATCATTAAAATCTATCTCGAAAATTTTTTGTAGTAACGATATCTCGTAATATAGTTTTAAGTGAAAAAGTTACCATCTATTTAAAATCCAATGCCTTGAAATGGTAATCATAATTGAAAAGAAAGCAATAACATCTTCATTACATTCTTATAATTATTTTGGAAACATCTTCATTCCACTATAAAACCATTTAAGGTAATAATATCATATATTTAGTTTACAAGTTGCTTTGGTTTATTAAATACAAGCGTTAAGCATGATACAGGGCTGAATTAATTAGCAAGGTGAAAACAATCGATCATTAAGAAAACATATCAGGATACAGTAGCCTAATTTACAATTTCATTATTCATACGTGTAAACCTCATCTTCTAAAAGCCTAATCTTATTAGGTAAGCCTCTGATGTTCCTAAAGAAAACGTGCCGAATTCCGTAATCCTATCACTTACGCATTTTGGGTTGAGTTCTCTAATTTGAATTTCCATGTGAAGTATATAAATGTAGGTATTCTGAGGTGCGGTTATGTTCCGCTTTACGCTACTCCAGGCAGTACATATAGAGCTATAATAACAACAGCTGTGTTTCACGCTTACTCCACCGTTGAAATCATTCAAGCAAGCAGTTATGATTCATTCATTAACATGTCTTCTGACTGAAGCCACTTGCATTTGTCCCGAGGTGTCTTCTATATGACTGATGTATGCAGATCTTTCTATACTTTAATCCTGACGGTGCATCAATACCAAACTCCTGTGTTTGTTTCTACGTTGGAATAGATATTTGCATGTGTGTTTATTTATTTATTTTATCTATTTACCCCAAATTTCCTTGGTTCACAGATTATAGTAATAGAAATAGTAAATATGAACGCAAAAATTGCAATAAGTATATAAAAATTCTTATTTCATACGTTTTAATTTTCTTCACTCTGTAATTAGTAGACATTTAAAGAACCATTTTATTAGTTAGACCATAGGATTTCAAATTTGTTCGTTCCATTTTGCATTTTTTCTTCCTTTTATGACTTTTAATGTAGGCATTAAAATTTTAGTTAGAGTTACATTTTGTTTTAAGCCTGTATATTTGTATTTAATTGTGTATTGTGTAATATAAATAACTGAACTGAACCCTAACACGAGCACTTGCTCATTCGGGTAATCATTTCATGTATCTATCTTGTGTTTCATACAATAAATAAAATAAATAAATAAAATAAAAAATATATAAATATAATGTTATGTCTATTTCTTTGACAGAATTATAACTAGAACTAAATTAAGGTATAAGTGCAATCCAATATGAAGTCGTATAATAATAATAATAGAAGAAGAAGAAGAAGAATAGGAATACACTAGTGGCAAGCAAATATTTAGACATTATGTTGAATAATATTATTATTAGGGAATTGAAATTACTATAACTGTTGTATATAGAGGAAAGTAAATAGAGAAAGAAAAAGAATAAGGGAGAAAAAAAAGAGTATTGCACTATATCACAAAGTACAGTATTTTATAAAGCGTTTGTTTAAGCTGAATGGTTACTTGAATCATACAGTAGACCGGTTTGAAATGCTGGAACATAAAAATTGATTTGTGATAACATTACTGTATCATGAGCATGCCTTGAGTTATTTTAAGTAGATATGAGAAATTGCATACTATTTGTTTAGTTTATCCACCAGGAACATTTTGAGAAGTAATTCGTAGAAGGAACTCTAAAATACCCGTTTATTTATAAAATCGTAAACAATGTATCTGAATCTTTTCCACAGATATAATACACTGAGCTGAGGAAAAAATCAAATGCAGATAAATATATTCATTAAAAACAGAGAATACTGTATCTGTTGAACATTGCATTACAATATTTTATGAGAAAAATTCCTCTAACGCCAATATTGAAACCCATGGTCTTCGGCTTTCCGTGCTTTGAATCGTTAAAATGTTTGTAATGTTGCCGAAAACTAACTGCTAGATATACCTTTTATTTTGCGAATTATAAATGAGAAGATTCAATCCCCAACGAGGTTATTGAAATTCTTCAGTTAACATGTCTATGCCAATATTGTGGCCTTCGATTATGCAGTGTCTCTTTCATGAAAGAATTCCATTCGTGTATTACTCAAGAGGAATAATAATTTAACTACTTTCATGCTTCCTTTTGATTATTGATTTTTTTATTACTAAGGTACTCTTATTTTCATCTCTTATGAAGGCCTAGATAGTATTTATTTTAACTCTACCTAGGTATAATAGTATTTTAACGGAAGAAATAAATTTGTTGACTACTGGGGAAAAATTATTAAATAAACCATTGGTAAGGTATTTTGTGTGCAGCGTTATCTTACACGGGGATAAAACTTTTAAATTCGAAAAGTCTTTATGAGACTATTTGCCTTTGAGACATGCATGTGGAAAGAATGGAGAAAAATTGTTGAATAAGAAAATCAGTCGGAAGGACAAAATGACTAATTAGTCAATATTAGTATAGGCGTTGTAGTGTGTTAAAAATGACGATACTGATTATCATTGCTAAAATGAAAATGAATTTGCCATGTAGTGTGTTAAAAATGGCAATACCGATTAGCATTGCAAAAATGAAAATGAATTTGCTATGGCACTGTTAAGGAATATAAGTTACTGTATTCTGAGGGATGTCGTAGAATGGCTAGGGGGGAAAAAAAAGGAAGAGGAAGTCAAATACTGATCGATGTCAAAATCAATAGAAATGACTGGAACAATACCAATCTGATGTAAATACCTGTTAACGCAGCAGAACACTAACGATGACGTCGTTAGTTTGTTTGTGTTTATGACACTAACGTCGTTTGTTTATAATAAGAATGAATCCCGGAATTTATAACATGGGTGACATAAGACTGTAAAATCATATGTACAGGAAAGATTATTAAAAACAGAGTTTATTAGACTAAAAGCAAGCAGAAGAGGTTAAGAACCTGATGAGACCACTCGACCTGACCACAACTCGACGTGCTGAAGGCCGCCTGTTCACAAGATGTGTGGTTTTACTCTTCTTGTAGCCCACTCTGAACAACGTTTCATTTATTTTAATGCGAATTTTATACCAATCCATAAACATGAAAACAACTGCTTTAGTGAACACAGCATCATACATCTGGCCATATTTGTAAACTTCTTTCAGGTGTTACTTAAAATAATGGGCTTAACGGGCATTGTTAAGAAAATTACATCAAATAAAACTCTAAAGCATTATGTTACTTAAATGATTGTAACCGCCATTTATACACCCAAATTCATAGCAAAACAAAATATAAACAAGAGTATGTAATTCCCAAAGATATCTAACTTCACAAGAAAATTATTTTTTGTGCTCATTATTAACCTGTTCCGACGGTTTGGATTGAAACTGGACATTATGAAAGACACTGGATTACAAATTATTTCTGACTCATTGAGCATTTTAAACAGTAATTTGTATTACATTTCTATGAATGAATGAATAAATAAAATCTAATTTGTTCGGTTATAAAATTTCATGTTCAAACATATATACTGTATACTGTATATTTGGATAAACGCTAATATTTCTGACTTTATTACTGTTAACTAACAAATAATTTTCATTAATTTTAATCACTGATCACCATCTCCACTTAAGTATTATACGAGGGCTGTTTTTTTTTCAACCTCCGATGGGGCATAAAATGAAAACCACAGTGAAAATCAAAACTGTTTTATTTGGAACATTTAGGTACACCTTCTAGCTACTTCTGTACGTAGTTTCGTTCCGATTGAGACATTTGTCGTAGCGTGGTACCAACTTTACAATACCCTCTTCATAGAAGCTTGCCGCCAGCGTATTGAGAAGGGTCCTCACGGCATTTTGAAGTGTTTTGAAATTCTTTGTTGGTGTGGAAGCTCTGTCCTTCCAAATCTTTCTTCAGCTGCCGAAAAAAATGAAAGTCACTCAGCACGGGAACAAGTTTTTGAAATCCATCGAGACAGGGGATGAAACGTGGATTCGTTACGACAATCCAGAATCCAAAAAAACAATCCATGAAAAGGGTATTGGAAAGTTAGTACCACATTACGACAAATGTCTCAATCGGAACGAAACTACGTACAGAAGTAGCTAGAAGGTGTACTTAAATGTTCCAAATAAAACAGTTTTGATTTTCACTGTGGTTTTCATTTTATGCCCCATCGGAGGTTGAAAAAAAAACAGCCCTTGTAGTTCGCACAATGTTCTGATATTCTGTTCTGGTATTGCCCTAGAGTTGGGGCGTAAGGCCTCCAAGGGGAGGTTTCTGTTACCTAAGTGAATTTTGTTAAGGTTATTATCCGAGAAAAGGAAGAGTGACAAGGGCCACACAAACCCCCTTTGGAGAAAGGGCCGAAAAGTTTTGTCCACTCTAATTTAGGGGTTGGAATTCTTTTACGTGCCTTAAATCTGCGACACGGGCTCCCCAGCTTAAAGTCCCTTCCGAAGGACTACGTGCCCAGAATTTTTACGTGACCGGATTTGACCCCACGAACTTCGGATCTAGAGGCGGGCACGCTACCTCTAGACCACCGCGGCCAAAAATTTCCTGATATTATTATGCTTTATTGATATCAGAAATATAAGTTACATCAATATTACAGTATCAAACTTATTCAAATCACCTTTTTATCATCGAATTTCACATTGGTGATACATGTAGTCTAAATTTCATGGATTGTTTCCTATTATACACTGTTATCCATACAATATCAGTTCGCGAGGCACCTGGAAGTAGAGACGATTTTTAACAAGCCACAGATGAAAGTGGTTACGTGTCTTACGAGGCCTCTACATTCCGATAATCTTAGAGGGACATTCACCCTCATGGTCATTGCCGCAACCGAAAGATTAAAATAAATTTAAAACCTAATTGTAACAACTGAAATCGAAGCCTTCACCTTACTATAATTACAGCATATAGCCATATTACCTGTAGGTTATACCACTTATTTTGATGGAGGGTGTGTCGTGGCGCAGTTGGTTTCGCGTTTTAGATCTCGCTGAGGTCGCTGGGACTTTTCAACTGGGCTAACCCTGGCCTAACTGCCTTCTGATGGCAGTATAGCCCTGGGGTCGACTCATCTTCTAACATAATTGAATAACTTGAGATATCCTTCGGTATAGGGAACACTTTACTTTTATCAATCAGATGAAGGAAAAACGTACAATTGTTCAACTTATTAGGAATGTTTAGGCATTTAACACTAAGTCGTTGAGCAACCGAAGTAATACATTCACTAACAGGAAACCACGATATTGATTCTAGTAAAATGGAAATTAGAGATACAAAATGATCTCCATCGTTGCAGCTGTACTGCATATCTTTGGTTTCATCCCTACATTGTCTGAAAGCAGGTAATTTTCTCCCTCACCGTAAGCTGAAGTATTAAAAACGTGAAAAGTAATTATCGGTCGACAGCGAAAACCAAATAAACTAGTCTCTGAACAGGTAAAAAGACCTAAACCTTGCTATGGAAGAATAAGCAAAAAAAAAATGTATAAGATGAACTCAAAGGAAGGGGAATTGGGGCAAAAAATCAAACGAAAACATGAAGAATACCGAAAAACTATAAATAGAACGAAAAAGTTATAAATGCCCCAAAAAGGGCAGTGTTATCTCCATCCTAACTCAAGGCAATATTTAACACACTGAATCCTTCAAAATGAGCTCTAATTTGCCCTACAGAAAAGGTGCCACCAAAAATACCCTTCAGTGCTCATCATTAAATCTGCAGTAATTCCGAAGCAGATGAAATACACACATGTGCATCCACATTACTGGAACATCGGTACTATAAACAATTTCAGCGGGATAACAACTTTATGATGCTAGTTTATTCTAAACATTTTACGACGATATACTGCCCAATTATACCAATACCAAGGTGAAGCTCTAAGGCGGTGAATTTGAAAGCGAACAATTTTATTTTGACTATCACATTCGGATCCAGGATTATAATTGGCCCTTGATCCTATGAACTGGAGCTAAATGACTCTTCTTACTAACTCTATCTAGCACGATAAATTCAATGTATGAGCAAGTTTCTTTCACGTGGATGGCAGCGGCACATGAAGAGCAAATTAACAAGCTTACTTCCGAGGTGAGATTTCTCTTAAAATAAAAAAAATTAAAATAGCCAATTGTAATTCTATGATGGGGACGTAATACAATATTGACCAACCTGTCCGTTTATCAATTTATAATTAAAACTTTAATGTGAATTTTTAAAAATAAGGTATTAGTAGAACTGAGATATGGTTATAATTTGAGAAAGGCATTTAATGACATTTAAATAGCGAGAAAAATGCAAAATCAAAATGGATTTATGATCTAAAAATAGTATAAAATTACAATGTTCTTAAAAATGACAAATAAATCAGTTATTATTTCTTGTAATTAGATATTTTTTACAAGTAATGTGTTGAGGTTAGAGAGCATTTTAATGGATGACAATTCAATTTAAATTTACAACACAAAACACCCTTATTTTGTTATTAACGAAATAAATTAATGGTACTCAGATTTTCTTTGTGAAAAAAAAAATTATTTGCGAACTGGCATGCCCTTAAAGTTACCCCTGACAAATAGATGCCGTTTAAAATAAAATAAAATAATTCCTTATTGCTACAGTACAAATTGCAATGGTTGTTCACAATACATTGAAACTGTAATGAAGGATGAAAACTTGGCGGAGATACTCTAATGAAAACGATTGTCTACTGTCTGAAACTATTGAAACTATTGATGTACCTCCACTGGGGTTTTTCTTGGAAATGAAGTAGAGCTCAAGACGCAAATCCCTTAAAAATAGGGGTAGCAAGTCTGCTTTGTTTCCAGGGTACATTGTTTACTTATTAAATTATAACATACAAGCCTATATATATATATATATATGACCTAAAATGCCAAAAACAATGGCCTATGTCTACGTATGAAAAAATGAAAAAAAATGCAATATAACGCCAAACTAAAAGCCTTTATGTAATCAATTAAATCATAATACACATTTGTATATATTGGACTTATTTCAAACTTGACGTAGAAATTATGCAGCATCATCACATGCCTTGCCTAGTTATAATTATTGGACGTCCATAATCGAAACAACGTACAGTGGTACAGTTGCTCAATGTAGAGAAGTATTACGTTCCGGTCATGTGATGTGATCCCTATTCTACTATTCCTAGGGTTCTGTTTTTTTTTTTTTTGTTTTTTTGTTTTTTTTTTAAATCTAGGACTATAAATTTTCTAAATTTGAAAAATAACATCATTCGATGGCTCTTCAAAACGGGATTGACATAAATTTAAATAAAATGCTCATTAATCGTTCAAAGAATCTAGTTTGAATGCATTTAGCTAAACTCAGTATTTTAAAAACTGGAAATGTATTTTGGAAAAACACTCTTCAATTATAAGAGTACCTAAGAAAATCGACGGAACGTTTGAACACTTAAATTATATAATCCAAAATTCCTTACATGAGACAAATTTCTCACAGAATATAGAGACCTATGCCGGACTGCAGAGAAATCAGTTAACATAATGATTTGGCCCATAGTTTATTTGTTGTACCTTATTCTGTAACTTATTTGGGTTTTAAATTTGTATTCCAATTTCTTTTCCATCACTTGCAAACTTAAGGCATACTACTGTATCCCATAGGATACATTATAAAATTACGGATTAAAAGTGAAAAACAAAACTTTCTCATTAACAACACAAAACTTGTACGAGTAATACTTTCGTGGAAAAAATGTCATTAAGTAATAAGTAGAATTGTGTTCATTTATTTATATATGCTCAATAAGGTAAAACACTAATTTGAAATTAGTATGCTTCATAAATTTAATAATCACATTATTTTGACTGTAACAATCGTTTTTACTCGGCCATACTCAAATATGCTTATTACATGTGGCGTAACAGTATCATAATGATATACATCAAGACACAGAATTTCATTGTAACACTATTTTGCATCGATTAATATCGAACACGGAACAATCTTGAAGACGTGAAATCAGCAATTCAAACTCCATAATTAACAACCTGTATTTAAAATTAAATAAATTTTGTTCGTGTAATTTTAACAATATACTAGTTGAGTTCATTTCATGTGGTTTAAAGTGCGTTGCTTTGAGGGTAAAACGCCAAGAGAAGCTTTGAGTTCCCTGCACGCCGTCACCTGCCATCTATCGAAAAAGACGAGAACTTACTACGAGCGGATCGCCAAAGTCAGCCGACTCGTTTCTTTAATGAAAACTCATAATTTAGCCACTGAATTATGGTCGAACAAAAGCAGTCGTATGCCACTTGTTTATAATAGTAATTAAGACATTCTTTTGTGTGAAAATTATAATAAGAGCGCAGCGACGTTTCATAAAGAACATACTCGTGTCTTAATGATGTCCGCTGCATCAAGTCAAAAAAAGAAGCGTTTGGAAATTTAGGAATTTATTCGGATTTGTTGTATGAGCTAATTCCTTCATCCTTTTCACTTCACAATATCAATTATGGTACAATAATTTTAATTTAAAGGCAATTATATGGTTATTATCTCTTCTCTTCTCTATATATATAAAAGGCTTTGTCCTGACTGACAGGAATCAACGTAGAGCCTAAACTATAATAGATAAAGACTTGGAATTTTGACAGTACCTTCGTTTCATAATGTAGGTGCTCACTAAGAAAGGATTTTGAAAAATTCTGATTTTTAATGCCAAAAATCAAATGTTTTTGATAATACTTAACCCCTTTTTACACAGAATTATCGAATCCAATTCACATTTGACATTAAAACATATTGTTGCCAGTGGGTTTCAGATGGGTTTGGAATTAAATTAAATGGAAGTTTGACAATTACAGTTGGCTTTGGCTATTTTTGTCATACCTTGGAAATAATACTTTCGCGATCGCTTGAATGTTGTAAGCCCTAATATGGTCATACATTGTTTTATTTGGACGAAACTCACTATACAGGAGTTTTCTGGACCAAGGAACTCGAATCTGAGGTCGCTTTTACCAGGCGATGCTATCTAATCGTGGTATGTAGTCCACGTGATTTAGGTGTTAATAAATATAATGATTTAACTATTATGCTGTTAATTTTTAATTTTTGAAATAATTATCGCGGGCGAAGCCGTGGGCACATGCTAGTATAATATAATTGTTTTAATCATAAGGTATTATCTATTAGTGTAATAAAATAAATAAGATACCAGATGCTGAACAAGATATATTTTGTGTGGTATCTTATTTATTTTATTACATCGATCGAGCTCAACGGTAGGCTATTAAGCATGTATTTTTATTATCTTTCAGGTTTCGAAGTTTGGTCTTGTTTTTTGAATAGGAGCAGAAATGCGAATTTTGATTTCACTCATATTATGGGGAAAATATTTCTAATTATCGTTGATTTTACTTTTAAGGGATGCACTATTCGAGAAAATGCTTAGTAATGTAATTATGAGAAACTTGAACTGTAAGAACTTGGCGAAATTCCAACCAATAAGTCAGCTTAGTAATTCAAATCTCTCTCTAAAAAGTAATAATGTAATATATCCACAGTATAATAAGTAATTACCGCCTACTCTTATTTCATTTCAGTTCAAATGAAGGTTCAGCTAATTTTATCTTAAGTCGGTTAAATTATATACTGGCGTGCAAATTTTGATCACTGACACGTGAGATTATTTGGAATTCGTACCTATAGTCTGCAGACACGAAAGACCCTACCGCAAGTGTAATATTTTACTTAAATTTATGACAAAGTGACCGGTTTTGGAGAGGTGGCACTCCTGTGCAGAAATGAATAATGTATCATGTGGCGGTGATCTCATCGAGCACCGCCCCCTGGTAGCAGTCTCGTGCCTATTCAGCAGGATTCCATTTATTTTATCTATATCTATCTTGTTGTCCTAGCCCACCTATTTCTCTATTACATATCACTTTTATTCACAGCTGATTTAATAATAAATTATATTAATGAATCATGCTAATATTAAAAATTAAACATGAAAATGAACATGCAAAAGTCCTTATTGCATTAAAATTGTAATAACATGGATTAGGAATATTCTTTCTCACATTGTAAAATTGTGCATTGCACATTTTATAATCTTTAGCTATTTCGATCAACAATAGGCAACAAGGCACAAAATAAATTACAGTAATCATTATAGGAGCCAAGTCGCTTCAAAACAAATGTCGGTTTAAACAATATCATAAGGAACAATATGACAATAGTCCACGAAAGTTACTTAAATAGGCTTGCCAGACGTCCCGGTTTTCAGACAAAATCCCGGTGTCCCGGCCGGTTTACTTCAAGTCCCGGTAAAAATGGCTCAGGCTATTTGGTCACTTGAAGCAGAATCACATAGCAGCCTCCAATCTGATCAACATTGTTGAGTATGCCTTCTACTTACCTGGGACATCAGCACCAGTTGAGAGAGTATTTTCTTTGATGAACAACGCACGGACTGATGATAGGGGTTTGATGACGGAATCTACGGTTAAAGGCTTGATGACATGTAAAATTAATATCGGGTTAGCTTGTGAAGATTTTTACAACAAGATTAAAACTAAAAAAAACTCTAAAAAATCCTAGGCAAAGAAAAGCACATGTAAATATTGTTTAAATTTTTATTCCTCATCCAAAGTGTTTCTTCTTACTTAAGTAAGTTTTAAATATTAACATGTTAGAAATAAAATTTTTAAATTTATATGCTTTTGCCATTTATTATTATCCCTGGTTTAGGTTCCTAATCATTAACCATTTATTCATAGCCTTGGGAATAAACTACCCTCTAAAACACTCTAAAATCCCCCAAGGGTGTGTACCCTTGAATACCCGCGACGCTGGGGGGGGGGGCATTCCGGTGTCCCGGTTGAACATTTCAGAAATCTGGCAAGCCTACTTAAAGCAGATTTTAAAAACATTTAAAATACGCTATTATTATTATATTACCATTTTCACTCCCGTGTTTATGTTGCACAAATACTGTTTTCTATTTTTAGAGTCTGAATTATAGATCACAGCAATTTGTGAATCTAGTCTGCCCGTACCATAGGTATTATAGGTAAAGGAAGTATTGTGTTCCATCCCCAAAATTCGAAGATGATTTTTTAACAAATACAGTTTTTGAAGTCCTCTGAATTAAAAACTACTGTTTTCAGAAACATGTCTGCCTGTGAGTGGGTATGTGTCTGTGAACAGCCTAGCTATTCGGAATGAATTAACGTATGAAAATAAAATTTTGTATTTGGGTTAAGTACCTTCAGGGAATGCGACACGAAGATTGGGGACGACTTACTCTTACTTTTAATTCCACTTTACATTAAGAAAATTTCGTTCTTCGCGACTTTCTCGAAGATATCTCAAACGATTATGCTTTAATTTTGTACATGAAACTTAAGAGAGAAAACTTTTATTTGAAATATTTTTCCGCAAAAGTTCTCTGAAGGGTAGTTATACGCTACTTACTGCTTGCAGAAATACAATCTTAGCGGGAAAAATTAATCTTGTTTTCAATATAAGGAAAGAGCGTTTAATTTAAAGAATCCAAACAAATCTTCCACAGCTGAAGGAAACATTTATTGCTACCAAGTAGCCTGCAAAGTTAATAACTAAATCTATTTATAAAAACATAAGGGAGGATAAGAACAATATGGTGAAAGTGAGGAGAGCGACTAGAAAATGCAGCACTACAGGCTATTTTTTGTTATCGTTATGTAGTAGTGGGTCGCGAAAAAAATTTCTAGGTGAAGGTGGGTCCCAGGACCAAAAAGTTAGAGAACCGCTGCTATATCAGAATGTGAAGAGATAAAGATGTATTGTCCATGCTTTGGGCAAACAAAGTTACACGAGTGCATTAATCAGGTTTTATTTTTGTTGTGTATACTTCGGAGATGTGATGCGATGTGGTAACGACATTCTCTTCATTTTTACAACCAATTTACATTAAGAGAATGTCGTAAATAATATGCGTAGTATACCAGGAGGCAAAGCTTTTATTTGGACAGTGCAGGTTATGTGTTTCACATCAATTTTCTTTAGCAGATTAAATGCAAGTTAAAAATATTTCAGAATCTTAGATTGTCATGCGTTCACAGAATTTCTGCACTAGTACAGTAATTTCAGTCACGATATCGAATACCTGAATGATACATATATTACTATTTTAAGTACTACTTTGTTAAACATGTTATTTACTGCTGAGTCACACAAATACAAGGAAAGCACAACATAGAGTATAGACTAGCATGCAATGTGTTATATTCCAAGAAACATAAGAAGTGGTTTCTCGACGTGCTAAGAATATGAAATGCAGTCAGCAACCCTAACTTAACAGGTTTGTGTCTACTAATTAAGTCTTGCTTATTCTCATGTACATGTTTGCAGTGATACGTTGTTATGCTAATAGCGACAATGCAAAATATACATTATTCAGTTTCTCTGAATCCAACACTTAAAATATGGCGGCGTCTGTATTTATGACTCATACTTAAAACAACATAACCACATCTAAGTTTATAACTAAAGTGTTTAAAGATTTTTACTTCAAAATTAGCCTTGAATGTTTGAGTTTTAAAACTGAGTCGTGTTTCGGAAGGAAAATAATCGTGACTGAAACTACGGTACTAGGGTAGAAATCCTGTGAATGCATGACATCCAAGATTCTGAAATGTTTTTAATTTGCATTAGATCTGCCCCCTTCTTTATTCTTAAAATGAATTTCCATATATACCGGCAATAACAACAGGGTCGGACTGGGAACAAAATTTGGTTCGTGCATCAAGAGAACATTGGCGCCTTCATCTGTGTACTCAGCCATACGTGTTTGTTTTCACAAGCAATGCAAATTACGTAAAATTATTTCTCAATTCAAGCAATTTATCGACACTAGAACAAATTTCAATACATTCCCTGCTATCCTGTGAATGCCGCTAGCCATGCGCAGTGGCTCATATCGGCAGCTTATATATTTTAGTCGGTCCGCTTCCCCCCTTCCTGTATATATAATTTGATGGAATTTTATACGCATAGAGGGATTAAATTATGAGTTGCCTGCCGTGTAGAATGGATGTGACAAGATGTGAACAGCGTTCTTACTTCAAAATAGCTCTTTTTTAGAGCAAAAATGTCAGGGAATGCCCTAGGAAATAAGGACCATCCGTACGGAACCTCGAGCGCTTTATTGGCTTGAGCCTATTTTTTTACCAGACAAGAACATGGATGGGTTTCCCGGATGAGCGATTAGCCCAATGCCGGGGCCACCACCAAGACAACACGAACACATATGACGATACGCATCATCATACCCAGACTTTCCTTAAAGGCGAGGATGGATGGAAGTGATAATGATGACCAGATGATATTCGGGGATGGCCTAAAGATTCCCTACATTCGTCTCACAAGTGAAGGAAAGCTTTGAAAAAAAACACTTAGGAAACTTGAAAAGTAAAGTGTTCCCTATACAGGCCATGGAGGCCCAGAGGGTTCCAGGAGTTTGAGGCTCCCAGATTTTTGGACATTCGGCTCATAAAGGTGGTAAGGTTGTCAATCTTACGCACAGGCCGCCTTTACCCCCAGGATTGCTCCTGGTACTCATTTCTGTTGGAGGCTGAGTCGACCCCAGGACCATAGTGCCACCAGAAAGATTAGGCCAACTGAAAATCTCTAGTGACCTCATCGGGGATCGATTCCGCTTAAGAAACTTGTCCCGACTAGAAATTGAACCACGGGCAAACTGCGTGAGAAGTGCGAACGCATTCCCTACTACGTCACAGCGGTTGACTCCAGACCTCCCTACCTCACAAAAATCCGAGATGCTGGGAATCAAACACGGGCCTACGGAACCGTAGCCAGCGACACTAACCATGAGATTATTCAGCGGTCAAAAAAAATATTTTCAAGGCATAAAAAGTACAAAATACGATGTAGTAAAACAAGCGGTTAAAGACGTGTAACGGTTATAATAATGCTAAGCTCATACAGTACAGAAGAAGGTTATAAATCCATCTACCGTACCACATAAGGCATTCACAGATTAAACTATCAGATATTATCTAGAAACGTCCAGGAACGGTAGCACATGATCGTGATAACAGTACCAGCCTACTTCTGGTGGGGCCGCTTCCGTACGGTGCACACCCCTTCTGGGGCGTGGCGCTTAACGGGGCCCCGTGTGGGCCCCAGTGTCACGGTCAATCCAGGTCAGTCACAGCACAATGTTGTTACTGGCATGACGTAATGATATGCTCCCTCATGCTATGGTTGCTATTCAAATGTCAATTAAAGTCTTAACTGCTGTTTGAAGAGTCAGAGTTACAGAAACAATGTTATCTTGAATGCTATGGACTACATGTATAATGTAATAGAAAACTTAGTGACACAAGTGAACAGATAATTTACATTGAAGTGTCATTTAATTTCAGAACCGACAACCTTTTCACTGCTACTGACGTATAAATGCGTTACTTCGAAAGAAAATTAAGCAGTGAAATAAGACTAGTAGAATATTGATTCGTGAGGTTTTTCCGGGGTTTTCCCTCACCTGTGAGACAAATGTCAGGTAACTTTAGGTCCTTGTGGTCCCTGGATATCATCTGGCCGTCATTATCATCTTCATCTCCATCCTCGCCTTGTTCTGAGTGAGTGTGTGAATGGTGTGTCTCGTCCTAAATGTTCGTGTTGTCTCGGAGGTGGCCCCGGCATTGGGCTGATCACTCATCCAAGGAGGCCCTCCATGTCCTTGTCTGGTCAAAAAAGTATGTATGTGATCCAAAGATAATCCCTCTCCCGACAGGTCGCGGCCCTAAAATTCTTTAAAATGAGGATATTTATTGAAATATTAAGTTCATTATTTATTTAAATTTTTACAAAATTTTGGTATGGGATTGAAAAGTGTATGTATGACATACGAACATATTAGTATTACACAATTTTCGCATGTTATACTGATAATTTCTTTATTTGTTTTTCATAAAAACAGAATTCAGTTAATAATATAAGTTTATGTTTAAACATCTTTGAAGTCGGTCTCCAAAGGGTCTCTTGGTAATATCACATGTAACGTTAAATGTAACGAAAATATTACGTCTATTCGTACCGGATCACTTGCTAAAGCGCTTATAATGTTACATGCAAAAAAGGTTACATTGGGCACCACTTACTAAAACCACACCATGTAAATCTATGGCCTATGTAACAAAAATGTTACACCAGCCTGTAGGGGGTCACTTACTAAAATCGACTTAACATTACATGTAAAATAATTTGTGTATTTAAATTTGATAACGTACACGTTATTAGTCAACGACTAGGACATACAGGGTCTAGAAATGGCATGAAGACGGCAAGCAAGACGGATGATCATAATGGAATGAGTCCATAGAGGCACCTAGATTTAGGCAGCACTCACAAAAGTTACACATGCAGCTGCTTCCCCGATACAACCTACCCTTATTTTTTTATTAGGCTAAATGGTGGATATAAATGGCTTTGCAGAATATTTAATGACTCTTTGAATACCAAGAGACCAATTTCTTTATCAATGCGGGATGAAATTTCAAATTCTTCATTGGAATTATTGTCAAAGAACCCGGGGATAGTGCTCCTGGCACCTACTGTAAGCCTTATCACTCTGAGGCTGTATTGTATTTAGAATGAAAATAGTTTTTAGTGGATCATGCTGTTAAAATCATGCTTAGCACACATATTCTTTACCTGTTTTTGATGGGAGAATTGCTGGTCTGGTGTTCAGTGGCCTCGGTCTGCACCAAGACCGCTCTTCACCTCTAAATAGAGGCCCCTACCTATGCTCCCTTCTAAGTACTACTTTCGTTAATACCTTAAGGTGTCCAGCAGTATTAGAAATGGAGCATACACAGACTAAACTTCAAAATTGCATGCCAAAGCACAGAATTATGAAGTGAAAGTCTGAATCTTAGTGTTGTCTTCCTCAGCTTGTTCTTGATTTAGAAAAGTTTTTTTCTTGATGTCACAAACACTAAATAAAAACACAATCTTCTAGTCTTCTTGTTTCTTGATATAGTAGAGTTTGTACACACATCACTATTATACACCGACAAACACCGAAAAAGTTAAAGTTGTAATCAATGCTGGGTACTCCAATTCGACAATATCTGCAATTAGAGAAAAATTTATATATGCCAACCATACATTCCAAGTAAAAGAGACAAAATGGTGAATATAAGTAAACCCAAATGATAATTTCGAACATCCAATACCTTTCCAGAAATAATGATTTGTTATTTTGTTGGGTTTTAAAATTAAATACCGTACCAAACGAAATGTGCACAGAAAATATCAAAGAGAGTTCTCGGATTCTTCCTAGGTAAATAAAATATGGAACGGGATGTAGCTAGCCTCGTGGGGCCATTACAAGAGCAAATTAATAATAATCAATGAACTTAAACAAGTGAGAAAGTCTATGATGGATGTCACAGCACGCGTTATATAAGGTTAAATAATAAAACTAAACGTTTAGTGACCATAACAAGGTTTTATATGCAGTTGAGAAATCGGAATCCGTGAAAAGTACAACTAAAGAATGGGACATGGAGGTATTCGAACTTCGTCCTAAAGATATCAAGTGATGAAACGTACCTATGAAATTCAAGTATGACAGAAGGTGACTCAAAGGGGATGGAAGGAGATAAAAAATATGTTAGGTCCTAAAGGTTTCTCAAATAATTCCCCCTACGTAAATGCGAGAAAGTAAAAACAAAACTAAGGCCCTAATAATTGAATTCAGTGTTTCCTTTGCAGTCCGGCATGAGCTTATAAACTGATTCATGTGCATTTAAGGATTCCATTTGTATATAATTTTGTTTCGTCTTCTTTTTTTTTTAAATTCAGCTATAGGCATTCTCCTTTCAGCTTCGAGGCCATATCAAGAGTTCGGAATCTGTAGGCCAAGAAACTATTGATTGCCAATTATTTTTTATTGCTGGTGTATTTTATGGAGTAAATTTCGACTGATATTAATTTAATTGGATATGATACAGGGTGACGGTTTGTATTTTAATATAAATTATCAATCTTTCCCAACTTGTCAGGTTACCTTATGACAAAAAATAGTACATAATAATATTTACATGATTCTTAGTATATTAGACAATTTTTTTAAAAATGAAAAATAAGAACAGAAAGCATAAAATAAACAACAAAAAACAAAGTTGTGTACATGCTACTGGGTAAAATACAAATGGTGTCTCAACATATGTAAGGATAATTTTAGCAATTCTAGAGCTATCTCCTTAATGATGTTTGAGGGTACTTGAAATTTGCGACAGAAAAAAAACAGATGGTTGTTCCTCTGGCGACAATGAGTAGGCCAGCAACTTCGATTTCATTGAGGTGGTAAGCCTCCTTCAATATTTGCCGTATCGACAGGGGAAACAATGAAAAATCCATGTAAAATTGGGCGGTCACGGGATTTGAAGCTGGGACCTCCCGAATGCGAGTCCAAGACGTTACCATCTCGGCAACCTCGCTCGGTAAATCATATTTTTTACTAGTGCGTATATTGTAAATGTTGAGTTGAAGGATGTATTTTCTGCCAACATGTACACTTGTAACCAATAATACTTTCTTTCAAGTTTTTACACTCTAGTAGGTCCATCATGTATTAAGTATAACGTTTTTATATAAAAAAATTAGTTAACTTGGTAAAAATTAGATATCCCACAGATCAGATAACCAAACGGTTTACGGTAACGTCTTACCTATGTGCAACCCTCGAAGTGCAAAATGAGAAATGGGCATTTTTTAATACAGTTCACTTTACCATCAGACATTATCAGCTGTCTAAAAGAATCATCATACAGTTCCAGTATAATTAATATTTAATTATTCAATTAACCCAACTAAATGTAAAATTTAATAAGGTAATGTAAACATACATTATTTATATATCCTTTCGAGAAATTACTTTATAAGTTTAAGCGACATAAAATAAATAAGTTAGGACACTTTTCGTAAGCCCATCAAATCTTTTAGACAGCAGTTTTGAACTGAAGACTATATGACAAGAACAGGTAATTAATATTTAACTATTCAATTAACGCAACTAAATGTAAAATTTAATAAGGTAATGTAAACACATATTATTGATATATCCTTTCGGGAAATTACTTAATAAGTTTAAGAGACATAAAATAAGTTTAAAAACTTTTCATAAGCCCATCAATTATTTCAGACAGCAGTTCTGAACTGAAGTCTTATATGACAAGAACAAGTAATTAATATTTAATTATTCAATTAACGCAACTAAATGTAAAATTTAATAAGGTAATGTAAACACATATTATTGATATATCCTTTCGAGAGATTACTTTATAAGTTTAAGTGACATAAAATAAATAATTTAAGACACTTTTCATAAGCCCATCAAATCATTTAGACAGCAGTTTTGAACTGAATTCTTATATGACAAGAACAGGTAATTAATATTTAAGTATTCAATTAACGCAACTAAATGTAAAATTTAATAAGGTAATGTAACATATATTATTGATATATCCTTTCGGGAAATTACTTAATAAGTTTTTTTTTTTTTTTATTTACAAGAAGATAGTCTATACAACTCGTGTTTCACCAACAGGTATATCACGAGGTATTTACAGAGTTTGGCATGAATCAAAATACACAATAAGCTTAGCGGGGTGTTGAACATGGGAAGATGCTCCGGTGATAGTTCTTCGGAATTGCAGAATGTTGTTACTCTTGGAGAAAGCTGTAGATGTCTTTAATGAAGTCTTGTAGTCTAGTTGTGTTGAAGTGGTGTTTAGTTATTTCTGGCAGAGGTGCTGTGTTTAGATATGCTGGTCGGGTGTTGGAGAACAAGGTGCATTCGGTCATAAGATGAGCCGCTGTTTGAGGTTTCCTTTCAGGGCAGGTACATAGTGGGGAGACGGATTTGTTTATCTTGTATAGGTATGAACGGAATCGACCACTTAATAAGTTTAAGAGACATAAAATAAGTATAAAAACTTTTCATAAGCCCATCAATTATTTCAGACAGCAGTTCTGAACTGAAGTCTTATATGACAAGAACAGGTAATTAATATTTAAGTATTCAATTAACGCAACTAAATGTAAAATTTAATAAGGTAATGTATACATATATTATTGATGTATCCTTTCGAGAAGTTACTTAATACGTTTAAGCGACATAAAATAAATAAGTTAAGACACAGTTGTGAACTGAAATCTTATATGACAAGAACAGGTAATTAATATTTAATTATTCAATTAATGTAACTAAATCTAAAATTTAAATAGGTAATGTAAACATATATTATTAATATACCCTTTCGAGAAATTACTTATTAAGTTTAAACGACATAAAATAAATAAGTTAAAGACAGTTTTCATAAGCCCATCAAATATTTTAGAAAGCAGTTGTGAACCGAAGTCTTATATGACAAGACCAGTTAATTCAAATTTAACTATTCAATTAACGCAACTAAATGTAAAATTTAAAGGTAATGTAAACATATATTATTGATATATCCTTTCGAGAAATTACTTAATAAGTTTAAGCGACATAAAATAAATAAGTTAAGTCACTTTTCATAAGCCAATCAAATATTTTAGACAGCAGTTGTTGTGCAGCAGCAGTTGTGTCTTATAAGACAATAACAGGTAATTAATATTCAATTATTCAATTAACGTAACTAAATGTAAAATTTAATAAGGTAATTTAAACATATATTATTGATATATCCTTTCGAGAAATTACTTAATAAGTTTAAGCGACATAAAATAAATAAGTTAAGACACTTTTCATAAGCCCATCAAATATTTTAGATAGCAGTTTTGAACTGAAGACTTATAGGACAAGAACAGGTTTCCATGTAGCATGGTAGATTATTTTAGATTGCATGCAAATGTTGTGTGTTTTTGGGTCCAAGCCTCACTTGTGTCAGTTGATTAGCAAGTTAATAGTTTGTAGGTTATTTTGCACGACCGCTTCACGTGTCACTTTTTCGCTAGAATATCACAGTCAGGATACTTGTAATTACATGTCTGCAATGATAATCACCGCATGACCTCACCAAATCAAACAGGTTTGGAAGTCGTAATTCAGGGGTTTATAAAATTGCGAAATTCTCCAGATGTATTCGCTAGGAAGTTGTAGAGTATTATTATTTTATTTTTTTCCTTTCGATTAAGCCAGCTTAGGACCACGTGAAACAGTTGTCTTCTTCTTGTCTTCCCAAAACTTATTCATTCTTACGCGATGTTTTTGTTCTTCCGTCCATTTACTTCCCGTTTTCTTCTTGGGTTTTTCTGGAAATTCGCCATCAAATATTGCTTTCCTAAACTTTTCTCTGTTTGCAATATCCTCATTTTTGATATTGAGTAATTTAAAATCTTCTTCAACTTCCTTGAAAAATGCTGGTTTATTTTTTATTTACATAGTGATCAAAAATTTGTTTGGTAAGAGTGTATTATTATTATTATTATTATTATTATTATTATTATTATTATTATTATTATTAACATTAATATTATTATTATTATTTGTTTGTTACTTGTGGCTTATTGATGACGGATGTTTACTGCAGCTTAGGTCTTAGGTCTGTAGGCCTGGTGAGCCGTAATTTTGTCCTGTAATAATTCTTTTACATTCACAGGCATGGAATTGTCGCATTTACGCACTTATGTAATATTAATTTGGGTCTGAATCGAACCATTTAACCTGGCAACAGTAAACAAAAACTTTTCTCACTTTACCACCCAAGCAGAGAATTTATTATTATAAATATATTTTTAATATTATTATTATCATTATTTATTTGACGGTCTGTCTCATATTTTAGATAATAATATGATACGAGAAAAATATAATTTTTTGAACACAAAACAAGAAAATTCTACAAATTAAAAAAGATATAGATTACAAACAATTAAAAAACAATCATAAGTACGATAAGAAAAAAATTATCCATTTATACCTAACTAGAACGTTAAGGTTGAAATTAGATTCTGTGTTCATAGTCTAATAGCACTAGAGGAACGAAATACATTAATGAGGTTATGAAAATAATTATTATAATTAAATAATGGATTATAATGTACGTTGTATAACCATTTTAAATTACTCATATTAAACGGTCAGTATTACTACAAATTAAACAAGAAAAATCGTGTTAAATAATTTGCATGCAACTTGCCCATAAATTTTTTATATTTAGAATATCTATTCCTGTTTTAATAAGAATTTGATCAGTTGTGCTAGATTATTTAAAGATGCTTGCGAATCATATAAATATATGTCTCAAACTGATGTATATACTCTTTCAAACACTGTGTTTTTATAGCTATATTAGTGTTTAAAAGAGTGCATATATAATTCTAAGTCACTCGTATTCAATAAATTATTTTCAAAATATAATATCGTACCGGTATAAAAAGAGTCAGTGAATGGTTTAGTAAAACAGTCTCCGGATCTACACGTCGGGTCATTACTTTGCAGGTCAGATAGACGATGAAGTATTGCCTCCAGAAATTATAAGAGTGCTTCGTTTTCGGGAAAGACCCATTCCATACCTTCACGTGCTGTTCTTAGAAGAAGTGGCTCATCGGGAAAACCTCACATCTTGTATTTGGCATTAAAGTAAACGTGGGGTAAATATTTATTACTTATCATGTTTTCAAAAGTACAAATACGTACATTACCCTGAGATCTGATTACAAAAAAGGCCACAATACTGTTTGTTCAACAACAAATGTTAACATGTTCAAAAGAATATGAATTTTAAAACTGAATTCTGGTGCTAAGCAGAGAAATTCATGTGAGTGTTTCACATAGGATTTTAAATGTAGGTCCAATGCACTAATTGTAATAATACAAACACCTGAAAATTTAGCTTCAAAAGGTTGATTAACGTTCTGCTGAAGGTAGAATTTTACAATTCTGACAAATTTTAATTCGTTACCTTAATGCTACAACTAAAAAATTACATTTTTTTTTTTCAAAAATAATGCGTTATTTTCGTTCTGTGTATGTTTTAGTGATGTTCTCCCATGCTTTATATCTGCCAAGTGATGATATCTGTTTCAGTCAGTAAATATTGAATTTTTAATAAAATGTGACATCTTTATTTTCAAAACTAAAATGCTGCAATTACATGGTTTTCAATGGTCTTAAATTAATGAAATCAGCAGACACCTAGGTAACAAATCTATCTGCATACTAGGTACACTTTACCGGTGCAAAGCTTACTACTATTGTTATGTCACATGGCATATGAGAATATTTTCTCTGGCACGGATGAAATCTCGCTCACAGTTTCAGAATGATTATGTGATTCCACGCTCCTGGAAAACTTCCAAACTTCAGTCACTTCTCTCCACATTTTAAAAATCAGGAATGCAGACTGTTACATGTCACTGCGCATTGCCAAAACTATTCTGTAACACTTCGGTTAATAGCTCCAATATATAGTGTACACAAACATAGACATAAAACAAAAGTAGAAGATTAAACACACAAATTGTCTGTTCTTGAGAGTTCTAAAATGAAACGTGCAGATTGCATACAAATTGCAATAATCTGAAACAAGTTCCTCAAAGGTATTGTAAAGGGTACACATTCCCCAATGATGTTGGGGGTCTGGGAAAGAACCCCGGTTTCGGAATCCTAAGCACCCTACTTGAAACTGGGATACCGGCTAAAATCAGTTTTATTTTTGCAGATGCGTGAGTTTTTAGTTTAAAAAATCTATTATTTTCTGAATTTTCTGTTTGCTTTACCCAACGATCAGTTTTTAAACCAAATAAAGTCCTGAAGTAACTGTACAATATTTTTAATATTTTAAATTTGAGTGATTTACACTGATAGAATAATCACTTCTCAAAAAAGCTTTATAGCTTGGGTTAAATTAGTCCCAGAAAAAATTATTGCTATCGTCTGCAATTCTGATAAGAGTAAGACAGCAAACCATTTATTTTCATGTTTCGATTGTTTAAAATTCAGCATACTAAACTTCGGGATAGGCTATCCTAAGAGGTTCCAAGACTCATCTTACTTTAGGCCTACTTTTCAAAAAGTCTCTTGAATACCACCATGTCGTCTTTTGGTTGGTACAATTTCTATGGAAGCAGTGTATGTTCCTTATTCCTACTTATTACGAATAGCGAAATTGACAGAATACATCAAAATCCAAGAAGTTAATGAGCTGCACATATAGAAATGGAACAATTAAATATGTTCAGAAAGGCTGCAAAAATTATTCACCATAATAGTGTTATCAGTTAAACCATCTTTTCATAGTACTTTTAAATTTCCTAAGCAGTAATTGTCTTCGGCTTTTCAAGCAATTGGTTTTGATTGTGTATACAACGAAATATTCTTTTAATGATATTTGTTGCTAATTCGAGTCCACATCATGTCTTTTTCCTGTTTTGTGGTTATGAATATCAGCTCTAGCAAGAATAATGTATTTTCTGTCCAAATTTGCAAATTGGTAATATTATATCAGTTTAACTAAGGGGCACAGTATTGTATTACATCTATTCCTCATTTTACCTGAATTGACCTAATGAAAAGTTTGATCGCATATCATTACATAAATTGTAGCGAGTAATATTAAATTTCAGGTGTGTGCAGTTCTGGCGTGTGTAGCGGCGCGGCCTTCTGATTCCGTCGAGGATGTCAGGGAGTCGAGAACGGGTCCTGGATTCAAGTGAGTACCATTTTTACATATTTTCCTGCCCTCTGCTTGCCTGTCTGCATGAAATTTCTACTAACACACTAACACCTTCCCCATCTACGTACAGGACCATACAAAATTTACTTTTAGGTAATCCACTATGCAGGTTATTTTTATTATATAGGACGTTTTAAAAAATCCTATAAAAATGCTGTAATTAAATTTTGTGGTGTTTTTCAATTCAAATTACGATATTTTCCATTTCTCGAGGAAACGTTAATCTGTAGGAGTCAGTAAGTAAAATCTTTACTCGTTATAATTTGCTGGGAAACCTGGTAACCTTTTACTGCATTGTTTGTGATGATCATTATTCCATATGGTACATCAATTTTTTAGGGAATAAAATAACGAAAAGAATTACACTAATTTTTGGGTTATATTATTTATATTATAATGAACCGTAGTTTCGACATTCCGCCCTCAGATCCTGTCATCTGTCCTCCACGGTAGATAACGGAGCGCAAAGGTCAGATTGTACGTCCTGTCCCGCAAAGGATTTAGGGCCAGAGTCTAGTTTTATTTATACTGTATTATAGAAGAATTCTACTAAAAATTTACGGAGTATTTTCCATGACTTCCTGAAAATTGCTCTCAATGTATTTCCTTCGATAGCAAAAAATTATGACAAAAAGGCATATATCCTTAAACATAATATGATGCAAGAGTAATCATATAAAATAATTTACCATCAATATTATGTTAAACCCTTTGACATATGAGAAATTCACATGAAGACGAAAACATACAGCCCATTTCATGAATCTTTAAATCCTTTGAAACCTTGAAGAAAATAACTGTGTCTTGTATGGCATTTTGACACTTTCACAATCACTGCAGCCAGGCTATAGGCTATTACATTCGTGGAGAAGTTTCTTAGTTGTAATAATAGTTCTACATAATTTAAAGACTCATTCAGAACATGAAATTATGGCAAAACATATTGAATATGACACTGAATACAATATAACTTTCAGTAAGACACCGAAATAAACTGTACTTTATTTTCTTCCACACGTATCTCTCTATGTCCAGAATGCATCTTAGATTGAACAAAACTAGTCGAGAGTTAAATATGCAAAATATTCACGTACATTTTTGTGAACAAAAGACAGCAGAGAAGGGCAGTGTTGTAGGTTAAGCAGTTAAAACCATAAGACGTAGTCGTGTCACGGTGAAGTCGAGGAAGTGACAAGCGTTTCAACGAAGTTCTTGGAAGCTTGAGGAACCTGTAGGAATGTAGATTCTGACTTGCCCATACAAAAAACCAGTTCGGAAAATTTTGAATTTCTTAAAAAGGACCTAAGTCTATTTAGTTTCGAATCACTTAGTCAGTCCATTACTAAATGTGAGTTTATGTCAGATTAATCGCACCCATTCAAAGACTGCAGACTTGTATATACTAGATCTTACATTTCGGCCACAGGTTTCCTAAACTCATATCTCAAAACAAGAGAGAGTATAACAGTTATTCCGTTGGAAGTCGTAGGCTAATTTCGTTTGTGTTGTTATTATTGTTATTTGTTTTAAATAATTGAAATACAGAGTGTTAATGAATAACACCGAAATATTTTAGCAGGTTAAATATTTCGGTGTTATTCATTAACACCCTGTATATTCCTAAAGCTTTACACCATTAAAAAATTACCATGCTTCTAAAAATGTAT
The DNA here is from genome assembly GCA_964059195.1 of Ectobius pallidus. NCBI lineage: Eukaryota > Metazoa > Arthropoda > Insecta > Blattodea > Ectobiidae > Ectobius > Ectobius pallidus. The sequence goes on along the minus strand of CAXKWD010000002.1, from coordinate 42,356,035 downwards.
ATAGAGCAATCAATATTTACTGCACACTTCTAAAACACAATAGATCACCATATGGGCATTTACAAGTTTTACAAGTTTTACAAGTTTTTATTTAAAGAAGAGTTACAGAAAGAGTTACATAAGTTACCCCAAAGGAGCAAAGCTATTACACTGTATTTACCAATACAGTAATTACCTGGTGACCCAATGGAATTAGAAAAGTTACAATCTAGGTTTATATCAATTGAAGTGATACCACTCACAGAATCTATTAAGCATAACCCGATTGGTTTCATCAGTAGGCCTACTTCGCTTACATAAGGAATTCAAACTTGAAACACAATAAAACTGTAATAATATAAATGCAAAATTAAGAGGAGGGGGATTATGAGGCCAGTAAAAACATGGACTAAAATAATGGTATATGCATTTACCATAACGAAAAATTATGTTAGCAATGTCATTTTAATTGTTAAAATCACACTGTAATAGGACGCTGAACAGCTGATTAGTAACCAACTTAAATAGACGTGGATCTGGAAAAAAAAGTCACGGTTAAATTCCTTACTTTAGTCCTCGTAAACGAAACAAATTTAACTTTTCCAGTCTTCAAGGTAAAATAACTGAGACAGGTCTAATCAAATGTAACTGCATGAACATTGCCAGACATGTTTAAGATGTTTTAATTTTAAAATTCTAGCAATATTTTTTCTTAAATTTGCATTGATTTAGAACGTAGGAATTTTTAAGATTCTACAATCATGCTTAGATTTTTAATAAAAAATTAAAAAGAGGAAGACATTAAAGAATTTAAAAAAATACAGAATGACAATTTCAAAATTTCGTAAGGTAGACTTTTGAAGTCGCGGCCCTGTAAGGACCGGGCGGCATGGGTCCCTTAAACTTTCCTAAAAGGGAGAGGTAAAACTACGAATAAGAAAGAAAGACAATTGCAGAGTTTATGAGCTTTAAGCCTATTGAATCCAAATACAAGTGAAATGATATTGAAGTTATATAATTTTGCGTCAGCACTTACTTTTCTCCTATTATCCTCGCCTAAAATGTTTAGCGCAGGGTGGTCGTGCAACTGAAAACAATGTATTAATCCTGATTTGTATGCTATTTGAATATTATCATGCATTAAAATACCTACTAAGCAGAAAAAGTAAGAATAATAATTTCGTAGATCCTTCTCCTGAAGAAAATAAGAAGACTAAACACAGTTAATGATCCTGCCTGTCGGCATACCTAACTTACATTAAATTAGACCTCTTCTCAGAAGAAGAAAACCATTTAACATGCCGTTGATGCCATTTTCACACATTATTAGCAAAAGATATGCATGTTTTATTTTTATTAAAATATTAATTTGAATGTGCAGATCCTTCCCATAAGGACTACTTTAATGAAAAGAACACAAGAGGCCACGTGAATATTTCCAATATTTTTTCAAGGCCGTTGATTAAGCACTCTTTTGTATTAACGAAAATTAAGTTTAAATAATTCCTGATTTTCATCAGGGGTAATGCAAGTAGTTGAAAAATATATATTTAAAGCAAAAAGTGCAGGATGTAGCAAATAATTTTGTTCAGATTACTTATTTTTGACATTATCGTGCATGTGCCTTCTGGAAAATGTTATTAAATTAATTAAATAATGATTAACCAGAGGTTTACTATTTCAATAAAGCAGATACGCCATTTTATTTATCTAAAAAAAGGACTTCATTATTTGCTTTATCACGAATTTTAATTCACTTCGAGTGTAACAAGTTGCAGCCAGAAAAGCAGACAGGAGATGCCCAGGGATTGAAAGAACATTGAAGAGGGAATTTTTAGTGAAATTTCTCTCAAAAGCAGAAATTACCAGAAGTTACCTGTGACTAAGAAGGTGAGTGGGTGCTCTAACTGTTCTAATCTGAGATTAACATTTTCATTAATACTGTCAATGGCTTTCTGTTTTCATAACTAAGCTTCTAATCTTAACGAAATCTTACAAGTAAAGCATGACTACTTATAATAATAAAAATCGAACATCTTATCTTCAGTACTTTTTTTTCTTTATTTTCAAAGCATATTCGCTAGGTTTCTTAACTTTTATTTGTATATTAATATAATTATTTATTTATTTCAGGTCTCCGGAAGGATATACTGATACGCAAGCAAACGCTGAACATAGAATACCAGTTCAAGTACTATTCGCAGACAACGCGCAAGTGGAACAACATTCCAGCACTGTCTCGCCTACTACAACACAAGAAAACAGTAAAAAGTCATCAGAACAGCCTCAAGTTACACAGCAGACTCCAGAGGCAACGACTACGCAGGAAAAAATTGGAGATTCAGATGAAAGGGTAGGACGTGAACAGTACAGCAGGGATTTCGACGCCACAGTAAGACATGAACCGGTCTCTACGATTAGCAATCCTAATGCAAGAAGTGTTCACATCCGCGTCAAGTCACCTGTAAAGATATATAAATCAGAAAGCAATGACGACACAAAGCCAATACGAGTATATAAATCGGAGGATAATACCGACACGAAAGAAATAAAAGTATTCAAATCAGTTGACGATAGTGAGATAAAGACAGAAAAAATAAACAAAAAATATGTTGATGACAATGTCGACAGCACGAAAACTGTACACGAAGAAACCCAGTCTGCAGAACCACAACCTGTTCTTAGACAGTATTCTCCTTTTGAAAATCCAATTCTGACATATCTTACAAGACAACAGCAGCAACCAGATAATAATAACCTAGAAGTTGAAAATAAGCAACGGCAAAATATTCGGCGAGAAATTTTTCACCAACAAACTATCATTAACCCCAATCCATACATGCAACAGTTCTTGCAAGGTAACCCAAGTTTCTTGCCTTCACAGTCTGCATTCAAGACCGGTACACAATACTTTTCTTATCAACAACCTTCTAACATTATGCAAAACTTTCAAGGCCAAAGTTTCCCCAATTCTCAGGAAACAAATAGAGAAGAATTTCAGCAAGCAGCTCAGGGAACACCGAGTAATTATGTAACATCTCTCACTCTTTACCCTGCCATAGCATCTGTAATGTACACTCATCCTACTACAGGTTATCAGCCATCTCAGCAATACCCTACACAATCTAATCAGTTCTCACAGCCTGCCTATCCAGTTTCCTCGCAACCCACCCCTGCATCAAATCCTCCTTTCGCTCAATCCAATCCTCAATTCCCTCAGTCGTCATCTCCTGTTCTTCAACAAAATCACCAGTTTTCGCAGTCTACAGTTATAGCTCCAACAACCCCTCCCTTACAAACAAATCCACAGTTAATTTCAAACTACCCAAATACTAGGTTATTTTATAATGGTGTACAACCAACATCTAGAATTTCTTGGCCGCTGTCTGGCTACTTCCCTATAGTAATAAAAGACCCATTCTTAAGTATGTTCAACGCATTCACAAATATGGTGGAATATGGACCAGAAGCTGATGTATGCAAGAAATCCAAGAGCTACCGACAAGGAAGGAGCAAAGATCAGATACTGAATAAATATGAATCCGAGGATGAAGAGGAGGAACAGGAAGAAGATAGGAAGAAGAAAGATGATTCAGCAGAAATCGTGATGGAATCTGGTGGAAATGGTAACGCGGGACCTTATATCACAAGGCTCATGGTCAGGAAAGGCGGTGTTTCTATTGCAGGTCCTGGTGGTATTGCCACAGCTGGATCTGGAGGAACTGCGATTGTAGGACCTGGAGGAGTAGCCTACACTAGTCCCAATGGACTAGCAGTAGTAGGACCGGGAGGCAAAGTTATAGGATTGCCTAGTGGCACTGATCTCTCTGCTATAACCAGCCAATTGACGAACCCAGCTACTCCCAATAGCGAAGGCTCCACTCCCAGATTCATCAACATCCCACCAGGTGGCAGAGTAGTTGCGACAGGGCCAATAGTTTATTATCACCCACCTGAGTAATCCTCCGATAGATTGCGTCAGAGCATTATGTAGTTCCTATTGCATCTACTAGATGGAGCTGTTCGAAAATTAATCTACAACTGTACTGTATCTGAAAATACTGTATCGTATTTAATGTACCTCTTAAACTAATTTTACTTTTTTATATTGAAGTTACTACTTCACGTTATACACTAGATGAAGACTGAACATTTCAAATTCCTTTCTCATATTTATAATGACAATGAGTGTATGGACAAGTTTTAGCACATTTCGAAGCCGTGAAATTTGCATAATTTGCCTTAGGATTGGGGGAAAGGAAAGGTGAAATATTGAGAGATAATACAGTGCAAGCAAGACAGAGTTCGAAACCGATTTACTGACCTTATAACATTATATTCATAAGCATGACATATTAGAGCGCAAGAATAGAGAATTCTTTTCATCAATTTATAATAATATTTTTTTAATTATTCAAAACAGTTCTGAATACCGGTGTGCAATTAATAAATATTTAGGCCTACTAGATATTCCTGTTTACAGCAAGGTGAAAATCCACTCTCCAACTCTTCCTTTTTTTTTTTTTTTTTTTTTGCAAGCATCCTTCAATTCTGCACAGCTTGTGATGTATAAATTACAAAACCTACTATTAAATACTATTAAACCTAATTTTTGTAAAATGCCATGTATTTTGATCAGTAAACAAGCAAGTACGACATACGGTAAATTAAACACACATTTCATTTGTTTTAACTTGTGAGAGAAAGAAAATGTAACATGTTGACATGATTAGCCTAAAACCTCGCTTTTTTAAATAATTTAATTGGGCATTTGAAAATAATTATGTCTTTATGTTATTTGTTTGACATAAACCACATTGTTTAAATGAACAGACATTTATTCAAAGTGGTTTTATTTCCGCTCTTGGTTGCCTGCATTTATTTATTTGCATTCAACTGGATTGCGATTTTGTTTTGTATTGTTTTATTGTAACAAACAGTATTATAAATAAAATATGTTTTATTAAAATGTTGTCCTATTATTTTGAATTTTAATCCTTTTCAATAATGTCTGTTATTTCACGCATGAATGACTTTATTTCTTTGAACAGAAATTTCCAAAAAAATCTGAATATCTAAAACATGGCTTGTATAACTTTAATCTATATCCATGCCTATTATTTAAGTAATTATTTATTTAACCTGGCGGAGTTAAGGCCATAAGGCCTTCTCTACCACTCATCCAGAGCAAAAACACGAAATACATAATGATAATAATAACAATAATGATTAATAATAAATTAAAAAAGAACTGATGTACATGAATACAAGAAACGTACATTAAATACAAAGAAAAAATTCGAACATAAGTACCTGAATAATATGAATATATAATACAAATGACATAAAAAAAAAAATAAAAAGAAAGATGAAAGTCTAAACAAATACATTCTTAGTTATTACAAAATATAATTAAAATTAAAATATATATTACTAATTAGCATCAATTCCTAAATGTTATTGTATACTAAATTAATTAAATTGAACTGTGAAGAGGTCAAGAATTTAGCAGTGCTTTTTCCACGAGCATATATTCCGTTTGGAAAGCAATAAATTAATAAAACAAGCATCCTTTATTTGTAAACATTTTTTAAAAGTGGTGGCTCAATTTCAATCTACTCTTGTGTCATGAGCATATTTATAACTTAAATATTTCTTTAACTGAAATATCCTACACAACAGAATTGATATTTTCTTAATTTAACGATATAACACTAGAACAGACTTATAAGCTTATAATTCTAAAATATTTTCACAAATACCAAAACAGTATACATTTTGATAAATTAATGTCTCAACATTCTTGAACATGAAGGCATCGTGGGCTCTGAAACATCGGGAATGGCCTTCAGACCTGGCTGAATACACGAAAGACATTCATTCAGCTTATACATCATAAAAACCTCAAATGTCACAATGCAGTATAATAGTATAATTATAGTAATTTATTATGGTCTTCAAATTATGCCAGGTTATATTAATTGGTTGACCCAAAGAGGTTGAATCTTGTATTTGTGATACCCTCATATTATTTACTGTATATTATAACTTGTAATTAGCTATTGAATTTTATTCTATTAAATTTTATAACTACACTGTCAAACAAAGGAAAATACAATGTGGTTTAACTGACGTATGGTATTATATAACTTCTGAGAGATATGATGAAAGATGTGCTATTTTGCTTCATTGTAGTAAATAGCCCCACATAGGAAAACAAAGTGATAATGACAAATACATAAATATTTTATACCAATATAGTAAAAAATATAAAATGTGTGTCTTACGGTTTTTAATGCCCGTGTTACATTATTATATAAGAATTACTAGTTCTACAGCAACTGATAGCTGTATCTTCATTTGCCTATAACTCTATTGGGATAATAGTAATAAATATTGTGTTAAAAGAAGTGTATAATGGTCCCAGAAAAAGAAAACAATACCTACAGCTTGCGTTTTTACTAAGAGGACTCCGAGCATATGTACAAATAACTATTAAATAATGTATATCGATTAATAGACATAAATGTCTTTCCTTTCTATGTTTGGAAGTATATACTCTACAGAGAAACTGAACAATATTTCATCTATTGTTATCTTTTTGGATATAATATTCAATGTAGAACAATTTTCTAAGGAAACATTCAATGATGTAAGAAAAACCCGGGGAAAGTACTACGTTTGTATTTTGTTAAAGTGTGGGACCTTTAGACCTAACAGTCAGATAGTTTTACATGAAGTAGCATAGCGATCGGTAATTCCAGTTCTAACCATTGATTACTTCTTGTGTGAGAGAGAAAAGTAAGTTAAATAATAATGTATTGTTACGGAGAACAAACTAAATTTTTCATAACGTTCTCCTGTTTTTATACTGCCGTAAAATCTTCTTAAGTAGGATTCTATGGTTTGCATGACTAAAATATCCCATTATGTGAGGGGAAAACGTAATCTTTTTAAGTTTACTTTCCACTTCCGTAGAATAATTTTTCTCTTCCTTTATAATTTAATGAAGTATAAAATAAGAAAAATACATTCATGAATTAAAATATAGAAGTGTTTTGAAGTCTATTAAATAAATACATAGTGTGATATTTATAGTAGGAGTAATCCATAGCCAGGAAGGAGATAATTTCCAGAGTAAATAATAACAATCACTTCTTCGGAATAGCATGGTACCCTTTAAACTTATCTCATTAATTCGGTAGAACAGCATGATGCATCAAAATCTTATTGATAATTTTTAACACTGCATGTCCCTTGAGTAGAAAACGCAAGCTGAGAGGTGTGTATTCTGCTTAGGTACATCTCTTCTCCGAAGCAGTGGGGCTACATGACATCTAGTTACATCCCTAACGGCTTCGTCTTGGGCCGCGAAACAACACCCCATTGGACTAACTACAACAATCACCTAACACATCATCGTCCATCTTTCAGCTTTGGTCACCCGCCATCATCCAACATGTACATGGTTTTCAACGGAAGGTTGAGTGCTCCCATGGCGTATCCAAGACTTCAGCCCATTCAAAATTCGTTGCAGAGACCTGAAATATTCCAGAACCCACATTCTGTTCACCGGTACATGATAGGGAACATCCTTAATTCTGGGGCGCCAGCTCATATAAATAACTACTTCCAGCCAGTGGTCACTCCTCAGTTCCTGCCACAAATAAACTATAAAAGAACAGGTAGCTTCTACAATAATTTACCAACAACTGTATCAAATTTCAAACAAGAAGAAAACCAGCGCAAACACGTGAAACAAAGTTCCAGTAAGGCTACTTCACATTTTTTCCCCAATGTGAATACTGCTGAAACAATAGCAACCACAGTACCAATTCCAAAAACAGCTGACCATCATAAACTTATTAAGCCTGGTGTGAATAGAGTCTCTCCCTATGTGCTTCCTCATGTTACTCTTAATGTGGCTGGAAATGTATACGATACTATACCAACAACATTGAAAAATATAAAAGAAGACGAAGAACATCTTAAATTAGTGAAACAGGCCATCGAATCCGTGAGGAGCGAAGGCGAAGAGAATAACTCTGACAAAAAAGAGAAGCCTACGTCGCTTGTGTTGAAACCTATAGCTAAGGCCGTGGCAGGAATTAAAGGGGTTGCAATTGCAGCACCGATTTCACGCGCCATTGTGAGAAAAGGACAAGAAGTGAACATTCATTTTGACCCTCATGCTGTCGCTGTAGTAGGACCCGGCGGTGTAGCTGACGCTCATTCTGATCTCGTAATATCATATCTAGAAGATCTGAAAACACCTCAGACTGAAAAACCAAAAGTGTGAAAAAGCTATAAAAGTTTAGTAGCGTCCCGTTGTCTTGATTGTCAGTAATTTGTGCTGCAGTGCTTTTTTTTCTAGAAAAAGACCCATTTCGCATCAAGTATTGAAATATTTAAGTTCCTGTGTGAAAAGGCAATATATTTTTATTCTATGGAAATTCTCTGTTCGGTATTACTTTACTATGTCACAATTTGTAGCCACAAACGGATTCTAGTGTGGTTTTTAGCCATTTTACATAATCAAATTAAACGAGGACGTTTCTATTTAGAATAGAGTTGAAAACAAATGCAAAACATTAAATACAGGCATTAGAATTGTGTTTAGCAATGAAACATAGAATGCTCAAGGGTTGCAGTATACTATCCCATTTGGAGGATTAAATACGGTATCTTAGAAAGTATTTGTACACGATAGTTAAAATGGGGTATCAGGAGCGGTGGCTAGGCTGAAGATACTTGCACAAGTAAAGATATTCCTATGGCGAACAATCTTGCCTGTGCCTATTTTCAGCTTCTTGTAGCTTTATAGCTGCGTTCCTGAAGAGGTGAAAAGGTTTAGAGTTAGACGAACATTTAGTCTACTAGAAATAACCTGACAAATATAGGTCTATGTGCTAATTTTAGTATAGGAGTAAGGTATAATAGTACAACGATTCAATGCCAGGAATGCATTCCGTATAAATTTCGTAACTTAAAGGAATTCGTCGAAGAAAAGGAGGTAAATTCAACCAGTGAATATTTCATAAATTTTTTAAAACATGCTTATAGAATTTCCTTCTTAATAGTAAAAAATGCTTATAAATGCATTATGATAAGATATTTCAATATTAGGCTATGTGTTTATTTCTTTAGATATTAAATTCTATCAAGGAGATTAATACTTAATATATTGCATCCTAAATAACGATGGAAACGTATTTTGAATAAATTGAAATAATAGATTTTTCTTATGGAAGAATTAATCAAGTGGGAGGAATTCAGCTTAAAACTAAATAATACATCATCGATAAAAGATCGTTTTGTTTCCGTATTAAGGTCAAGAATGATATAATATGCACCATCTACCTATATAATTGACGATTCATTATTGATTAGAAGGTTTCATAAAAAAAAATAACAGTAATATAATCTATTAGGCCTATGTCTATCTCATTTAGAACATAAAGAAAGAATATTACTCCGTATTTATGAATGCTAAGCATGTATATTGAACACATTCCCCAAAAGGGTGTTACATTGTATGAGATAATCTCTAAATGATTATTTATATAAGAATCTTTTTATTATTATGAATTCAACATTGCTAATGAGATTATCAATAAATCTTCCTTTCAGTATTAGCTGTCATGCAATCAAGAAATTCTGATGAGACATTTTGAAGTAAATTGGAAGTATAGTAATTTCTGTTGTTCGTTTCTTTAGTAGCCGTTGTAAGAATTTATGTTTCTTGTATTTTACTAGTTTATAGACTTGCTGTTCTTTAAATATAAGTAGGTCTATGCAGTGTGATTGTGAATTTAGCATATGTATGCAATAAAGTATAGAAAATTCAGATTTAATAAGGTGTTTATAACTTAAAAAGAACTACACTTACACGCAGAAAGCAGTTAATTTTTTCTAGTAATCATTTGAAAGCTCTTTTAAAATTTATGTGATTATTTACCGCGTTTTCAGCAGAAAACGTTTGCAGAAATTTGTCAACTAGTCAGAATTTTAAAAAAATAACTTCTTTCTGTTTAACTGACCATCATTTCCCCACATAAAACATGTGAAACATCTAAAAGTATTTTATATTACTGAATTTTGTAAAGTTTAGTATAGGTCTAATGGACTATTGCTCCTGAAGGTTTGGACGAGACTGTACAGTTAGCTTGTGCTAGGCAGACAGTCTGGTTAAATGGTTATTGTTACTTACTACCCTATAGGTTCAAGAGAAATACTACTGGTATAATTGAAGGCATGAGATTGATACGTGGATAAAAACCAATACATTACTTCTGAGATAACTAAAAAAAACTATTTTCCTAAATTTATTTCACCATTTAGTGCACGTTTTGTAATCACTGCAATTTGCAAATATCTTTTAACATGTTATACTATTAAAATAAATATTAAATCAGTCTTACGTGAGTTGTTAAAAGAAAATGACAATGAATTTATCCAGTTTTCACATTCAATCAAACTTCTGACTTTTTCAGCACAAAACTGTCAACGTATCAACTAAAACCTATTTATCTTAATGACTTTTATTTACATTGTGTTTCAGCATACATTACATAGTTATTATGCAGCTTTATGGTAAAAGTCAATTAACCGAGAAAAATTTAAGACATCACATTTATACGCTAATCCTTTCACTCACTTTTTTCAATACCCACACCAAGTTTTTCAATATGATCTTACCACTGACAAAAACTGGAGGACTGAATTGTTCCTCTTCATAATATTGTTTAATTCTTTTTTTGCTTTATTGGTAATGGTAAATTTAAAAAGATTTGTAAACAAAAACTAATTCTAGCACATTCTGTATGAAGTACTTTAGGGCCATCAACAATGAACTTTATTCCCATAGAGGGTAGTAATATTAAAATGTATTGATTTGTAGATGAAGGATGGGTTCTCCTTGTATTTTGTGCTAATAACTCAATTTTATTCTACGAAACGGTCTACATTCACTCATGCTTTCAGTTATAATACTCTCAGGAACCAAGAAAAACAAATAGAACTACCGGTATGTTTTTATCTGGAAATTTGTATAAGGGGATAAGGGTAATTCAATCTCAGAAGATTGTGAGTCTGATAAAGTAATCTATAAACGGATGTCAAAATAAACACGATAAAACATTAAGGACTTCTAGTGAATATGGTAAATTATGGTGTTATGGTATTCTGGGATTGTGAGTCAGTTGGAGAATTTAATGTTGTACCGGCACGTTGCCATGGTAGCTCAGTTGGTTAGAGCATCGGCACGGAGAGTTGAAGATCCTGGTTCAAATCCCGGCTATGGCATTGAATTGTTCATTCTGACTTCACGTGTCCATGGTAAATTACAATTCGCATATTTAACCTGTGCACTCCATAATAGCCCCGCGACCAGTTTCATACATCTTTTACACTAACATTATTAGCAAATATATAATAATAGGCCTATTGGTTAATATTATCTTAAGAGTTGAAACAGGGCCCTGAAGGTCAGAGAATGAACTGTCAATGTGACCTGTTTGACCTTGAAACGAGTCCAGACGCGAAACTACATCCATCTGCAATGTCACCAATAACTATACAACGATCAATGTGAAAATATAGGCTGGCCCAAAAGTCGGTTGACAAACAGCAGTAACTTTCAGTTCTGTTACCCATTTCGTCACCTGAGTGTTGGAATGTACCACGACCATTTAGGTAATATTTAAGAAAATGAAGGAAGAAGCTTCGAATATTGAGGAAACTCATATTTAACTTGAAGTAGACCAACCTACTATTATGATATTTAGAGGTGCCAATTGGTTTTGAAATATGTGCATAAATGAATATTTAATAAAATCAGGTAAACTGATGTAAAAAAGTGCCAGTATGTTTTTTTTTAATCAGTTATGACTGCAATTATGATATGTAGAATATGTTTTTTTAATTGATTTACAAGTTATGCTCCAGATTTATTCATTAAGCAGGGCTTAGGGAAGAACAAAGGTCTAGTTTTCTTTTTAATCAGATTAAAATCTTCCAGCATCAGCTGAACTGTACAGATTTTTGATATCTTGACAATCGCACACTCACATAAAAATACGAAAAAGAAAGTGAAATTGGCTGGGTTCGGGATTTGAACCATGGAACTCCATAACGTGAGGCCAAAACGTTACCATCTCGGTCACCTGGGTCAGTTTAACGGTCTAGTTGGATAAGCGCATGTAAAACAATAGTGTTTTTGGTCATAGCTATCTCTATTTTAATTTCCAAAGCCGTATAATATAACAGTAAAACAATTGACTATGTTGTCATGATAAATGATTTGCTTTTTTTTTTACAAATTCTTTCGAATACGTATCTCTATATATAAAAGCCAAAACCCACTGACTGACTGATCACAGTTTCTCAAAAACCATACAGCCTAGGAACGTGAAACTTGGTACACATATTGCTACTAGGCTCTAGATGCGCACTAAGAAAGGATTTCAAAATCTTTGGCCTCTAAGGGCCTATAAGGGCCAAAATAGGGTTGTAAAGTTATGATATTCACCAAAAAGAATTCATACTGTATGTACACAATCCCCATGGCAACATTATTTTTTTAAACTACACAGGTGGCTTTGCATGACACTATGATTTCATGTAGACCTAATAGATATAAAATTATGAGAAAGGCTATCAATAGAATTCCTATAGATTATTATTAACTATTTTTTGACACGAAGTAAATTTAAAAGGTCCTGGGTTCTATTCTTAAGAGTTGAACTCTTTTCTTATAGCTAGCCTAGGACTGCATTGCAAGAGATAATAAGTAAAGTGTTTCCTATTACAGGCCATGGGACCCAGAGGGTTCCAAGAAGTGTAGGCTCCCGGATTTTTAGACAATCGGACGTGAACGTGGTAAGGTTGTCAGCGTTACGAACCGACCGCCTTTACCCCCAGGTAGTTCATACAGTATCAATAGATATAATTTCATGATTAATTTCTATTTTCCAAATTATCTATCTATCTGTACCTTAGTTTTTACACCTCCCTTTTGGGGTCATTTAAGCGACCCACATTGCCCGGGCCTTACAGGGCCGCGACCTGTCGGGAGAGGGATTATCTATGGCTCACATACATACTCTTTGACAAGACAAGGACATGGAGGGCCTCCCGGATGGGTGATCAGCCAAATGCCGGGGCCACCTCCGAGACAACACAAACATAGGCCTATAGGACGAGATACAACATTCACACACTCACTCTGAACAAGGCGAGGATGGGATGAGGATGATAATGGCTGCCAGATGATATTCGGAGACCACTAGGGCCTAAAGTTACCAGAGCCTAAAATGACCAGACATTTGTCTAACAGGTGAGGAAAAATCCCGGAAAAAACTCTACCTAGGTAACTTGTTCCGACCAGTATTCGAATCGGAGCCCGCTGCGTGAGACGAGCGAACGCATCCCCTACGCCCAGCTATTTACTGTATGTTTGCCAAATTGAAAGAGAAAGATTAAATTTTTTAAGACATAATCAGAGTAAACTACGGGTGAAGGAGTATGTTATGTGGAATATAAATACGTCCACCGTGTTGGCTGGACGGCTGATGATTTATAGAAGTACATCGAATCGACTTTAAATTGTGTTCACTTAACCTATTATATACATAAATCTAACAATGCGAAGCATTGATGGGTCAGCTAGTATTATCATAAAATAGGCACCAAATTGAGCATTACTCCGGAACAGGTGAACCGATTTCATCCAGTATCAGTAGACGTCTTCCCATGAACACTATAAATGTGTATACTAAATTCCATAAAAATCTGGTAAAGCGTATTTGAGTTACCGCGTTTTTAAAATAGACACTAAATTGGGTTTTACTCCGGTACCGGTCAACCGATTTGGTCCAATATCGGTAGACGTATTCCCATGTACATTATAAATGGGCATAAAAAGTTTCAGGAAAATCCAATAAAGCATATTTGAGTTATCGCGACTTCTCATATATTAACATAAAAGGCAATAAATTGGGCATTATTCCGGTACTGGCCAACCGATTTGGTTGAACATCAACAGACGTCTTTCCATGGATAGTATAAATGCGTTTTACGAAGTTTCATAAATATCCGATAAGGCGTATTTGAGCTATTGCGCCTTTAAAATATACACTAAATTGGGTTTTACTCCGGTACCGGTCAACAGATTAGGTTCAAATTTAACAGAGTACTTTTCATGGACGTCATAAATGCGTATACCAAGTTTAATGGAAATCCGATACAGCGTATTTGAATTATGGCGCCTTTCTATTAGAAAGGCGCCACAATCTATTAAAATAGGCACTAAATTGGGCATTACTCCGGTACCGGTGAACCGATTTGGTTCAATATCAATAGGGTTCTTCCCATTTACATTATAAATGTGTTTTCCAAGTTTCATGAAAATCCGAAAAAGCGTATTTGAGTTAGAGCGAGTACAGACACACGGACGGACGGACGGACGGACAGACAGACGGACAGACATTTTTCGTCCCCCACACAATCTCATAAAGTACCATACTGGCACTTAATAACCACAAGTGTGTTTCCATCCGGTATTTCTTTACCTAAACTAAAGATTTGAAACACACATTACCTCATTTTTCGCAAAAAGTGGAGGCCTACACTCCAATACTCAGTTGACGATTTATAAAGCAATTTATACTGTAGTCAGTCCCATAAGAAGAACTGTCATAAGGTTTGCAGAAATTGGTTGTTCAACGGAGTAAGTATTGTCAACACCAAACTCTAATGTATTCTTGACGTCATGTTCATAAAGCAATTAATGTTTGATAAATCGAATAAAGCACTCACATGCTTACTCTCATAGGCGGAACTGTGCCTTTGCACACCCTTATGATTTTCCTTCCTGAACAAAATTGTTGAAATAATTTAAACTTAAACCTTAAAGCAGTCGAAATGAAGAACAGTTGGATGCCTTTGGTAATCCCTATCGCTATACTCACAACCTGGCCCACTCTATCTAAGAGTAGCCAAATTTAACATTCTAAAAACTAAACTCCGTGGCGCTACATCCCTGAAGGGACAAAGCCTAACACCCGACCGCTGCGTCATCTACCATAGGCAGATGGCAGGATTGGGGGCCATGTGGCCAGCATACAGAAACGCCCGTTAATGGTGGTTTCTATGACCGGAGCCGCTACTTCTCTACCAAGTATCTCCTCAATTTGAATCATGAGGCTGAGTGCACCCCGTTCCAGAACTCCCTACCTCAGAAAAATCCGAGAAGGTACCGGGGATCGAACCCGGGCCGACGGATCTGTAGTCATATACCGTAATTAATAATTTGTTGTTTAATAAAAATAGTAACCTTGTTAACAGTTGCCGCAATTACCACAGCGAGTATTTGGTTCGCGTCACATCCCCTCCCGTGCTTTAACAGTAGAAAGGAGTGAACCGTGATTCAGAATACTGAGAAGAAAAAAAAGAATCACTGAATCTGCACGTTTGAGGATTGAGAAGACTTTCGATAACACAGGTTTCGATTCATTTCTTGAACCAAATCATGATTTTCATATTTCATTCACAAAGAAATCGATTCATTTATTTTATTGATTCATGATTCGTTTGATCAGTAAATTGGTTCGTTCATTGTGATCGACTTTTTTACGATTCGCCACGATTGTCAATACAGTTGTTAAAGTAAGAAATGGTATATATTGTGAATTGAGAAGTAAAGTCAAATTAATTTACATTGCAAGGAAATGGATCGTTTTGTAGCTAATCTGGGTAAAGACGCCTCGATTAAACGCTATGAAAAAAGTCGGTACAGGTGTTTTCTTCCCCCCCGTCTCTCCTTAGTAAGTTTAATATTAGCACACCCTAATGAATATTTCTAGTTATGCCTAAAGTCACTCCTGAACAGCGAGTTGAAATGACACTGCTTTGTAACTCGGTTGTAGCCAAAGAACTGACAGACAAGTTACATGTTGCCATGTTTTGATGTAAATATTCCATATTAAAAGGCTATTCAGCAAATCTTCGGCTAAAGAAAATATCTAGCATGACTTCAACATAATATAACCTTTCCATTTTTAAGGCATCAAAGAAATAATGACTTGATCATTCAAAAAAAGAATGTCTACCCACAATTGCAATTGTAAGGAATAATATTTTGTTGTTAAGTTTCCACCAAATGTTATTGAAAAAAGACGTCATTAAGAATCTGTGTATCGAGGAACTCTAAAAAAAGGCCAGAAAATGTATATCCTTGCTTTAAACCTGTATACCTAACGGTCAATCCTTATTAGCATACAATACTGACTGAATTCCTTCAGATAGGCCTATACCAGTTCCAAATATTTAATCTAAGTCTTGTTTCATTGCTAAACTGCTTAGAAAATTCTTAATATTCTTACTTAAGCTGCGCAGAAATTCTGAAAAGAACTGACTACAAATTGATAATGTCAATATTTTTTCACCAGTTGATTTAAAGATTTATTTCTATGATTTCTTTTGTATTAGATTATATTCAAATCTCAACTATTCGTCTAATTTAAACCCACATTTAATACTATAATTTTCTGAAGAGATTGTTTAATTGAAAAGGAAAAAGTTTTAATAAATTTCACTGTAAAAACTCATATGACTTTCTCATTTTCGCTACACATTTTTTTTTTTAATTTATTTTTTGTTTCTCACAGTAAGTTCTCATAAAAGTGAAAGTGCGCATTCAGTTGTCTCGGACACAATGAAGCCAAATTGTTCTCGAGCTGACTCGTGGAAACGGTGTTAATTTTCATTTATATTTATAGGCCTAGGAAGATTGGATATTTCTTAATAATAACAACTTTTAAATATGAAAATTAATAATTAATATAATTAAACAAATAGGTCCCTTTATTAAACTATCATAATGATAAAATTCAAAATTAAAATTTTACATTTTGACGATCGTGTTCCCATTGGGGATTTTAAAATATGTAAATAAGTAACTAATTAAGTATTGCCCTGACCAAATAGTTTATATAACCTGTTCTTTCCTGTACAATCCTTCTAAACTGAAAATAATTAGGCTATAGAATGCATCATTTCCAACAGCTTAAAATTCTTTTTAAACTTTAAATTATAATAAGTACATAAATAATATATATGTTGGTCCTGAAACCCCAAAAGGCAAAAGCTGAGAGAAATTGCTTGACTGAATTGATAAAAGTAATAATAATTATAATAAGCAATAACTGTCATGATAGTAATACCAGGAAGACGAAGTAGCCAAATAGCAAACAAGAACTAATTTAAAAGGAATGTAAGTCAACTGTTTACATGATTTTTTAAATGTTAAAACATTAAAACACGGAATAAAAAGTAATTCAATTGGGTAGTCAAGGCGCTTTTTTGTAGTAAAAACACTATAACTGAACTCCTTGGTGCTACATCCCATGGCGGGCAGAACCTACTATCCAATTGGATGTGCCATGTGTCCCCATCTATTTATGTCACTGGCAGATGACAGGATTGGGGCATAATGGTCTTAAGGTCATTCTTCATCATAGGTCTATCCGCTGACTCTTTATAAAATAGTTTAGCTCATCAGTTGTCCTCACGAGATTAAGTGCACCCAGTTCCAGAACTCCTTACCTCAGAGATATTCGGTGTACCCGGACTTGGACCTGGGCATGTGCATTCAAAGTTGGCAACGCTAGCCCTGTGACCATGCAAGAAATCATTATTATTATGATTATTATTATTATTGTTATTTATACTATTATTTATATTATTATTACTATTTACAAGAACATAACAATTTAAAAATAAAACTATCACAGTACAAGTAAGGCTGACTTTTGAATTTCTATAAGAATAGAGAAGGGGACAAGCACAGGTCTTTTCTTATGACTGAGCAGAGGTTTAAGGCACAAGTATAAGTTGTTCACTGAGTACTTAAGAGATATGAGGAGAAGGCATAAATGTTAAAAGCTCAAAATTCAAGATGTGCCTTACGCCCTTATGGAACTAGCCCCTATTAATAGCCAGAAATATAAGTGTTTTAGCAAGGAATCCGTAAAATATTAATAATCATTTATATAGCTGAAATAACTGACATAAGATCATTCATTCCTATGGCCTGTGTACACTGAATAAACTGTTACGGCTTTTTTCATTAGTAGTAGTAATAGTGTAGATTATATGAATTGGCGAAAGAGCACTTTATGAAATGGAGGGAACTTAAGGTGAGATAGTAGGCTTATTTTGAAAAGACTTGAAAATTTATTCTAGAAAAATAAGGGTTTAAAGAAAGTGTGTTCCCCAGGGCCGCCATATCTCGGGGTCGGGCCCAGGACCATGTACTGGTCGCGGGACCCTCACCGAACGCCGACCAGCCTCATTCAGTTGTTTCTTCCCTTCTCCGTGGAACTTCCTTCTAGGGTTGAGCATCGATGGCCGAAGTATTCACGTCGATGATCGTTGTTTTCTACATCGATGGGGGAAAAAACAACGATGTTTTTGATACATCATGTTTTTCCCCGAAATCGATATTTCTAAATATTTTCATGGAAATATTTCAATTTATTTATGAATTTTGCCTAATTTTCTAAACCCATGACTTTAGAAAATATACATAGATTTTTTCAGGTCGATATTATCGTCACATCGATGATTACGCTGATTTTAATATCGATGGTGAACGTCGATGTTTTAATTATCGATGCTCATTCCTACTTTCTTTTCGTTACTTGTGTAACAAAACAATGAGGATCGTTTTAACAAAACTCAACATCTCCATTTTTTTGTCAAATTCGTTTTTTAATGGTTTGAAATTCGATCTCTAAGATGGTAAAAAAAGAACATAAGGAAAGTCAACATAAGCAATTCATTTTGAAGCCTCAATTTCCAAGGTTTCTATCTTCTATATGTGTCAGAAAAACTAAGAAAACCTTCTCCTGAACAATTTATGTGTTGGCACATGTTGAGTTTTGTCAAAACTGTCCTCAATTTATTAAACTTCTCCACTTTTTCATAAAATTATAACACATCACCGGGATACGGCTCCCTTTGTGTCTGGCAGCCCCCCCCCCTCCATGTGGCGGCCCTGATGTTCCCCGTTAACAATGGTAAATTTTCGAATTTCATATTATTTTTATAAAATTATCTTCCCCGGTTGTAATGTGATGTCCCTACCTTGGCTTACTACTACAGACTCACGGACTCTCAGAAACTATCTGACTTATTTATACTCACAGCTGAAAAAAGTGAGGGAAACAATATTGGCATGCGAGAAAGTCAGATAACGTAACAATGGGCATTGCACATGCGCGACAATAGCCAAGTCTATGACATAACACACCCACATCCTCCCATGCAATAAATATTTCGTTATACTATATTTACATGTCAACCATCTTATTACTACATTCAAATAAACAAATTGGCAGTTAATTCTTTTTATCTCCGAACATCTAATTTTTTTTTTTGGCTATAATCCCGGAAACGGGAATCCTTCTATCAATAAGTATGCCTTTACAGTACAATAAGAAAAATCATTTGGTCTCAATTGGCAGAGTTGCCAAGTGCTCATTGTACTAGACATCCCGTGTTTAAGGCCAAAAAATCCTGGCCCGTATTAACCCTTTAGAAGGCTATAACGATTATTTGCCGAAAGATGCCCAAAAATGCAACCTTTTTATTAATGTACTTTGAATTTAAAAATGTAATATTGACAAGGCGGAGTACTGCATTTTTTAAATTTAAATAAGTCGACATGGCTCAGTTTTATGAAAATTGTAATGTACTTTAAGTTAATTTTGAATACAGGTTAGTGACAATAATAAATTTAATAATTTTATGCTTAAAGATGTAAGTAGAAAGCATTAAAAGCTATATTAAAATACCAAATTCATCTAATAACGGCGGGTGACTGGAAAGTATGATAATTGAATAGATCTTAGTATGACTTGTACTTTTGAATATCTTTTCAAAGCACTTTTGGGTAAAAAGGTAAAGTGATCCCTATACAGGCCATGGAGGCCCAGAGGGTTCCAGGAGGTTGAGGCTCCCAGATTTTGGACATTCGGCACATGAAGGTGGTAAGGTTGTCAGCCTTACGCACCGGCCGCCTTTACCCCCAGGATTGCTCCTGGTACTCATTTCTGTTAGAGGCTGAGTCGACCCCAGGGCCATAGTGCCACCAGAAGGATTAGGCCAATTGAAAAATCTCAACGACCTCATCGGGAATCGAACCCACGACCTTCCGGTTTGTAGCGCAGCGCCTCAACCACTACGCTACGGCGGGTATTAGGACAAATTCTCAAATTTATAATTATGGAGTCATACAAATAAATAATAATGAAACATAGCTCTAACTGTTTACAGCGAAGTCTTGGCGGTTCATTTCTATGCAGTTTCACTTTGCTTTAGAGTGAATATCAATGCTTGTCTTCAAGTCAATAATCAAGTCACATAAACATTCACAAGCATATACATGCAACATTCTAGTTAACACTTAGATTGTATCAATATACACTAGTAATCCTTTAACTTCGTGTATCTCATTCAGGTAATGCGTCGAATACAATAACTTATTAACTTATTGAGAAACTCTCTAACGAAATGTTCAGAAATTGACAATATTCGATGGATTTTTTATTTATTATTATTAAATAAACTCAATGCGAACCTTAACTACAAAAGAAAAGATAATAAGAAATAATCTAGCACGTCAATTTAGATTTATCGTAAAAGCTGGGAAAGTTTATACACATATTCTCACAATAATCACTAGGGTAGGCTGACGAATATCCGGGGACAGTCCCTGATTTTGAGTTGTCCCCGAAGAACAAATGTCCCCCTTTTGTTCCAGAAAAATTACGATGCTCTCTTTCAACTCGTCAAGAGTATGGGGATGTTGATTACGTCTAGACTTTTTTTCTTTTTTTCTTTACCCACAGACAGAAATCACAAGCAGATAAATGTGGCAGATCTTGGGGGGTTATAATCCTCTGCAGATAATCCTATCCTCGAAAATTTCCTGGATGAACTTCGAGATGCTTCTGCCGTTGCAGAATCCTGTTCAACATCTAATCTCGACATGTCTGAAATCTGCAGAGTCAACCCTACATTATTTAAATGAAACCGTCGCTACGTTTCGATTGGTAGTTCGTAGAAGTATAAAAGTAAAATAAGACTGAAGGGGGAAAGGCTCGTCCTGTCAATAGCCATTAAAACTTGATAGCAACGGAGGGTGTTGTAGGTCTTATTAACATTATGCTCACCTCTTTTGCGAGTATGAAGACCTATTTCTTAAATCGAAGCTCTTATGCTTGCTCATTAGGTGTGACTTACCTGCAAAAGACAGAAATGGAATATCAATAAAATAGTAAAATATCAGAAGCATGAATGTAACATAATTAATCATATGACTTCCAGGTAAGTAATATATAATTATGATGTACGAATTTTCTCCACAATGAAATGCATACATTGAGTACAACTGATAAAAGTAAAAGAACGTTGAAACACTGAACCAAGTAAAGCATTGTTAAGTTACAGGCATTGTTCAATTTATGAAATTATAGTACCTTGGAGCTTTATTTTTTTAATAATATGTTAAATATATTTATTATATTGCACCATGATTAATGTATATTTAATTTAAATATTGAGACCTATATTGGCAGTGTCCCTTGTTCAAGCTTTCCAATACTTCACAATTAGGTACTGTATGTTAAATTATATTCTCGAAAATATTTTCGATGTCCCCTGTTGAACCAGAAAAAAATTGTGTAGTGTCCAGTTATTCATTGCATGGCCAGGCGGTTTCCTTTTGTTAAGAGGAAAAGTTTGCCGACAGCTCAACCCATGCTCTTTATTTTTACCGCACCAATCAACTAGTTACCCCAGCCAATAAAAATCTAAGAATGTCCTGCGATGGCTGTGACAGCTACTCGTCAACTCCGCGTGGAGTGAAACGCGAGGTTGCAAGATCAAGTTACACAATAACACGTGCGAATTAACTAAAGCTAGGGAAGAACTAAGTGATAACAAAAAGAGGATATTGCTACGATGCTTTTGTTTTGGGACGTGGAAACCAAGACCGATTTAGTCAGATCAATTAACATAAAGAAACACCGACTAAATGGTTTATTCCTTTGAAGCCACCTGGCCATGCAATGAATAACTTGACTGTACCATGGAAGATATCAATTTTACATCCTTATCTATTGGGCTTCTGCATTGTTTTAAAGTATACTACCATCTCACAATTTTTTTCTTTACCATCCTGAACAGGTAAGAGAGGAAGTCTTAAGGTATAGCAAAATTTAATAAATATATGAAGCAATACATTACTCATCGATAGGGGGCGGATTTCTATGACATGTCATATTTTTCCCCTTTGCATTATTTCAGGTTTCCGACTAATTTAAACCCGATTTCGAGCATCCTGGTGAAAATGGAACGGCTTTTATTGTGCATATAACTGCATATTTAGGAAAATTTCAACTTTTATAGCATATTTAGTATGAATATGCCTATTTAGGTCATATTTTTTGCATATTTGTGTGAATATTTAAAAAAATTTAAGTTTCATATCATATTTTGTAAATTTTGCATTATAATGATACTTTTTGAGAATTTACAGATATTTTAAATAATTAACACTATATTTTAATAAAATGTATTTTAGGCTAATGAAACTTTAAAAAAATACACAATGTATAAATGGTAAAGTCATATTTTAAATTTTACTGGTCATATTTTAATGTTTTTTAGGTCATAAATGCATGCATATATCCTATTTTTTAGGTCATAGAAATCCGACCCTTACTCATCGATAACTACTTACTAATTTAAAATGTTGTTGTAGCTAACAGTATGTGGAAATTTCGGATAGATCAAAGTAAATCATGGCATGTTTAGTCATCCAGCCAGATGCACCAAGGCTGCAGGTGCATTTCCGTCAACATAATTCTCCCTGTCAAAAGGCCCTTTATTATTCAGACAATGTCGTCTAAAATGTCCATTATGCCAATCTAGTCTGCTTCCTTATCTTCGGAAACCACTACGCATGTTAACAGATTTCATTTATCCATACTTCACTACATGAATATTCAGATTCGGTAGTTTCTCTACGTGGTTTCTTGTGGAGGTGTCAATTTGTCCTTGATGTGAGATGTCAAATAGTATTTTAATTGCACTTTCCGTAAAACAGCTGTTAACACGCCGAAAAGTAGCACTTTACCAACCTACGCCGGTAAGTAATTTTTACCGTATTAGGCCGGTAAAGTTCTCATGGCAACTGAAAAATCCAGATGGCAATGACCAGTCACACCAACTTTAACAGTGTTTGAAACAAAATACTTGACCATAAAACAACTAATATAAGGCGACATTGTCCCTTTACGTTAATCAGAAATTTTACTAGGATTTTTGTTTACAAAACACTTAATAATGTAACAACAAATATAGGCCTAAGATAAAATAGCTATATTATTCATAAGAAATTGATTCATAGCATAGGATTCAGGAGGCTGTGAAAATGTGGCGTCAACAAATGGCAGACTATGCCTGGTATTTTTATTTCATTTCATATAGTTGACAGAGCTTTTACTAAAAATATATTGTATGCACCATGTCCGCTAAAGCGTTATTTTGCGTACTTGATACATAAATAGCTATTTTCATTCTTGCCTTGTAAGAATGCAGGATAAAATAATATCACTTCTACTATTGTATACTAACAAAAGGGCCTCTCTGTTCCAGTATGAAATTGATTTTATCTCAATGAAGTTTTAACGGTTTATGTGAATTATTAGAAATAATTAAGGGATTTTCTGTATTGATTTCAATGGATCTCATAGATATTTCATAAAATGATATTTGACATCATTCAAGCATTTGCCAGTGTCCAACTTTAAATACCATTATATGGCTTAAATAATAAAATCAATTTTCATGGCAACTATTAGAAAACACAATAGCATGCTATGAAATGATGATTTCTAATAATTAACACATCTAAAAAATACATACATCTTCTTGTCATATATATACAAATGATGGAAAATTTGCAGCAGAGAATAAAACTTCTAGGAAATATTGCATTGAATAACAGACATCTTTTTCGGAAAGGACGCCGCGCCAATGAATATTTACTTCCAAACATTTCGTTCCCAGCTACAGGGAACTTCTTCAGGGGTAGCTTTTTCACACTTCCAAGTCTGAAAAATGGCTACTAAATTAACATTACTTATTTAAAAACTTCCTAAGGTATGGGATCCAGTTTTAAGAGCTTGGAAATGATATACTGCATTAAAACGAGGGTCGGACCCATTGGTGCGACAAAAACCCAATAGATAAGTCGCTCCCTTCCATATATAGTAGTTAGAAAAATAAGAACGAATGACGCCTTAACGCCCTTTTATAAACAAATAGTTTTCTTTTAATATTGGTTTAAGTATTTTTAGTAATAATTTAAATATCTAATATTAGCATTGTAAAACTGGTGTATCAATATAAGTGTAAATGGGCAATGAACCATGTTATATTTTCAACATAACAAATAAATAAATAAATTAATATTGTTCCCCCTGATCTCGCCTTCCTCTATGATAAATGGCCATACAACTTACTGGAGTGAGCAAAAATACAGAAAATATTGACACATAACGTTTATTTTTCAGGGGTGAGCATCGCAGTGCACCTACAAATCCAGAGGTAGTGAACCTGCAGTATTATGGTGGCGCAGAGGGTAACGTGCTTGTATTTCACCCCACTCTGGGGCTAGCTGCGGCTCCGGGACCTAACATAAAGAACACTGGTCTCAGGGATGAATATGTGAATCACAGGGACGACCAGGAAGGAGGAAGTGGTGGAGGCGGTGGTGGTGGTGGAGGCGGCGGAGGCGGAGATGGAGGTGACAGTGTCAGCGTGCAACTCCCACCTCCAGGTACACAATTTAAAGTTCAGCAACATTTTTGAAATGTAGGTTTGACCTCGGTGATGACTGATGCCAAGATTTTGAAGAAAAATAGAGCAGTAAAATAAACAGGAAAGATTTAAGAAATAAGCACAAAAATAAGCAAAAACAAATTATATGAAAATAAAATTACTTGCTAACTTAGTTTCGTAGAAATCTAGTCTTATTCATGGCTTTTACAGAGTATAAGTAAAGTCATACGCAGATTTTCTTGTGCGAATCTCTTGCTTGTGTCAGTGAAGAAGCAGAGGCGTAACGAGGGGGGGGGGGGTTGGGGGTATTCCATACCTCCCAGACCCCCCGGATGTTATAACCCCCCCATATGGTCGGCCTGGTTACGCCTATGTGAAGAAGGATTTGCAAAGTGAAAATGTTCTTTCAGTGTCGCAGGACGTCATAGGCGCATATGAAAAACTACACAATTATTTTTCGTTGAATTCCTCTTCAACATATGTTTCTTCCCCGGAAGGCTTTTTCGAAATCTGACAAAGTGTTCTATATCAGTGATTTTTAGTACGGTAAATCTATTAGCCGACTATTGGGGGGAAAAAACGTTGATAATGACGTCCAGGTGCGAAATAAGCACTTTTCTTGTGACAGTTTTGAGAGAAATGGGCTATATTAAACCGAAATCATATAATAAGCAAGAAAAATCGTTTTTATCTCAGATTAAGCGAAAAAAGCACTATCAGATAAAATTCAAATTATTTGTCAAGCAGTGTCTTATGAAATTAACAGACATTATTTTTGCGATGAGCCAGCTAACGCGTTTCCTTTAATAAATATTTCGGCAATATTGGTAACGTTATCAAGATATGCAATATAACTAAAGGTATGCTTCGATTGCGAATATTAAAACGAACAGGCAGTGATAAGCAAAAAGGTCAATCAATACAAATTTAAGCTTAAAATTACATCTACATCCCCACATAACGAAATCAAACAAATCCTTTAATTGCACCTAAAAGTTTTATATCTGCAGGTCTGTAACACAACTCTAGTTTTGGTTCCAAATTATTAAATTCCATTGTTAAACATGGCCCTGAATTAATCAATCTGATCAATTAATTTTAGAAAATAAGTTTAATATTTATTTTTCATGATTATTTATTTTTTAATTTCCTTCAAATTATTGCTTTTAAGGGTTGTAACTGATTGTATTATTATTCAAATAATTTGTAGTTTTATGTATATTTTAAAATGTCATACAAATAATATATATATTGAAAATTATGGAAAAAATTGTCGACTTGAAATAAAATATAGTTCTTAGAATTGTTTTGATTTGGCTGTATCTAATTGGCACCCTTAATTTAAGGCAGATATCCTCAAAGGAATTCCGCTATCCTTTTCTGAACGCCCCCCAACCACGACTTAGTGCTCGTTCGGGTGGCGTCTCATTGAAAAAATAATATGGAAAAATTACACACAAATATTTCGTATGTATCATTTATTCAAGACATTAAGCCAATTTTCAAACTTTCATTCGTTAAAAAATTACGTCATTATTGTTGTTTTTGATCTCCTATAACTTACGTTTAAGAAAAGTGAGAATTACACTCTAAAAGTCCAGGATTTAATGATCAGTCAGTCAGTCATATGTGGGGTTTTTTAACCCCTAGAATGCCAAGACAATTGAGTCAGTTGTTTGACTCTTGGCCTGTCTTTGTTATTTGTGTTGTCATGAGGTAGGCCTATATAGTTTTTCGAGGAGGGCCTTAAATATTTAATGGGTTGAGTTGTACCACTCTTATTAGATTATATGTTTATATTTATTTTCCTATTTATTTTTTTGTAGGGTTGAACCCTTTTTATATATGCTTAAGTACACATATGGGTGATTCTTCAAATACGGGAAAATTTGGTGTGTGTAAAATCCAAATTTTTTACTTTGTTTAAAAAATTTCAAAAAAATCACAAAAATACTTCAGGGCTTACTTGATTATAATATGACACCAGCAGAGCTTAAATGTTTATATTTTATTTATTTTACTTTCTTTATTTTTTTAAAGCCATGTGAATGACATCCGTGTACATGTGGATGGCAGAAGGCCACATTAATGACTAACTTTGGCCACAATCTGATTTTTTTTATGTGATTTCATATTTTTCTCAGCATACTTCAGTTGATTTTGCATCAAATTTGCAAATTTGTGTGCATACTCCGGAATTAATGTAATTTTAACGAGACTGTGTTTTTATGGTTTTGGGGGAGGGGGGAATCAAGCAGAAATTCATTTAATCAGTTTTAAGATCTTAAGTACAGGTCACAGACACCACAAACACAATAGTATCCTACATTTATCATCTACATGACTTGAGAGTCACCCACAAACCCCTTCATGAGACATGTGGATGACACAAAAATCAGCCATGTGGATGACAAAAAAGGAGTTTTAGTGGTCTCAGCAAGCCATTTCTAAACCTCTGTAAGCTCAACTTCAGTCAAGTACTTTGAATTGTTAGGTTTATCATAGTGCATAATCAAAATTAATAAATATTCACTTTCTGCCTACTTTCTAGAAGCCATGTTAATGACGGGGAATAAAAACGCTTACCTTGAAAATGATGCAAAGTCCTTTGTTAATCCCAAACTGTTTGTAAGCAAGCAAAATTCAACCTTACAATTCAACCACAAGCTGCCCTGTTGGCTTTCTAATACTGTTGCCAGTTATAAAAATTTCTCATTTCTGCAGAAAAAATTCCATTCTTTTCAGCCATGTGGATGACCAAAAACCCTTGGGACATTCTTTATGTTCATTAGGTGGGGTGACAATTTTATTTAATTTTATTTTTTAGGGGTTAATATTCTTCACACATTCATACTCATTGACAGGAAAAAAAGTTGAAAAGGAAATAACATTTTGTTTTGTGGAAAAATGCATTAGAATATACAAAACCGAGGTTAGGGACAGGGCATGTGGATGATATTTCATTGAATTAAGTTCGATTTTGGAATATCAGATTTAAAGTTAGTGACATTTCAAAGTGATAGTTGTAGTATGGAAGTAGTAGAAACAAAATATTATTTTAATTTTTTTTTAAGTTGAATTTGAAGGGAAATATCACTCCGGAACACAAATTTTCCCGTATTTGAAGAATCACCCATATATGCACATATATAATTATAGGTACACACATACACATATACCTACTATTGTATTTTGTAACTTTTTTTCCTAGTGAGTACAGATTTATAATTATTTATTTTTCCCCAGGTTATTAGTTTATACAACGTGCAACGGCCTAGGGTAAGGCGTCTTTTAGAGGAAGTGGGACTTTTTGTGTATTTCGACTGTGTGGTATTTGTCCAATTTTGTTTATAAGGGGGTTGGAATGTTGAAGTAATATGTTTTGGAAATTTTCACAGCGTTGTCTAATATAGTCTACGATAAACGGTAGGTAATTATCAGGGCCCGGATTCTAATTACATGTCATCTTTTTATTGATGCTGCATAGACATTGCCAACTTGTGGATAAATGCTAATAATGGCCTCTAGATTATAGAAATGCATTTTTATTAGGTCATTTTTTTGTCATTTTATGCCATTTTAAATTTTTAGGGCATTTATTTCAATTTTAGGTCATTATTTTGTCATTTTCGTGCCATTTGCTTCCTTATTTAGTCATTTTCATGTATTTACATTGAGTATATTAACTTTTTTGTCGTCCCCAGCGGTGATGTCTTTGAAGTGTTGTTTGTTTAATGCAAGGAGGACACACTCAGTGTTGAAGTGTTGTCATGTTTCAACCGGAAATGAGAATCAAAGAAACGTCGAAATGTTGTATTGTATTACTATTGTTATTAGATTGACTTGGCACCAGAGTCTGCCACCTTCTTGGATTTGAGAGTGCAAACTACTGTTTACCCTCAATAAATAACAGTATAATCCTGCAGACCACAAAAGGAAATGCCGAATTTTGACTCGCCAGTGCCTCAGTGCCAGTATAAATTTCCGTGAGAAAAGAACATTCATAACATTACAGTTATTTAAAAACTAGTCTATAACTTTGTGTGTACAATAATAATTTTTTATAAATAAAATATCAGTTTTTAGGTAATTTTTAAATAATTTTTAAGTCATTTTCTTTAAAATTTAGGGTCATTTTATAGGTCATTTTTCAAACAATTTTAGGTCATCAGAATCCGGGCCCTGGTAATTATCATTCGAGGCGCATGCCTAATAGTAGTAGTAGTAGTAAATGATCTATTTTTCCTGGCAGAGTTAAGGCCATAAGGCCTTCTCTTCCACTCTACCACTGCCTACTAAAATTCTGGATTTTCTTTTAATTTCAGGCGCATCAGTTGCTGAAGTCCGACCGGTAGGTCTTTCCATAGCTGGAATAGGTGGGGTAGCTGCCTCTAAACCAACAGGAACTGCAGTTGTAGGACCAGGAGGCCTTGCTATAGCCAGACCTGTTGCTACCGCTATTGCAGGAGTTCCTGCAGAAACAGTTCTTGGACCCGGACCCGGACCTGAAGGACCCGGCCAGTATGGACCTTCTTATAGTGATCATGGTTACCAGCTAGTAGGTCCTAACAAGCAGGAGGGTCATAAGTACGGACTGGCAGCCAGTGCAAGGAGTTTCCGAGACTCACCCATCCGCTACGTCAGAATCCAGCCTCAACAAGTGTTTAACTCTATACCACACAGTTCACAGCCTGTTTATATATACCCTGTGGCTTATTATTGATATTAAAGGAATTTAGCTTTTTATCGTGGTGACAGTGGAGATGTAACTGCTTCAGAATCAAATTTTCGAAATAAATTAACTCGTTCCGTACTTTCGGCAAAACTCTAGGTTTTCATCTTCAGGGACTTAAGCGGGCATATTACAAAAGCTAGTAATCCATTTCCTAACTCAGGTAATAATCCGAAAACATTATATCCTTGTTATAGCCGGGAAGGCTTCAAAACCTTAACTTTTTATAGTATATATTTAAATGTACTGATTAAACTTTGGCATGAACTGAACACAAGAATAATTTCCCAGGATATCAACTAATGGTTACTTGTTGAATTCCGAAGGTTCCATTGTCAATGGAACCTCGGGATTCTCGACAATGGGGCCTCAGATCGGCCCCGAAACTTCGGAATTCAATTAAGTAACCACCTGGTTAAAAGCCGGGAAAATATTCTATATTACCAGCACCAGGAAAAGTTCAAAGTAGCCTTCGTGCACTCAAGAATATAAATCCATTTAAATTTTTCACTGCTACTGACGTATGTATATGTCACCGAAAAAATGCATAAAAGCACTGATATAAAATTAATACAGTATTGCCTTATGTTACAATATGAGAAATTTTATCGACGCATTAGCTTTACCCTTTATGAAAATTAGGTATTCTAGTTAGTTTTTCTTCATTGATTATAAACTTATAACCCACTGATATCACTTGATGAATGCTTATAGTAATATGGATTCAGCAAGTTGACAACTTTATAAGAAGTCTTTTCATTTCCACTCAGTAATATTGAAGAATGCAGAAATATTTATTGGAATACTGAGGTGTGCTCTAAAGAACTACGGGGCGACTTTACCTTAAAAAAGATAAATGAAATATAAATATTAAGATATAACCATAATTATATAAGCGGATACTCCTAGTAAGGAAATCCACTAGGGCTTAATTCAGTTTTAGAAAGAAAGGAATGCAAAAATCTCACAATAAATTATTCTCCAGGAACCTTTCTACACTAGGCTAGATAGATGTTTAAGAATGTAAACTTCTAGACCTATATGTTGCATACTCTGAAAAAAATTCTAAAGACAGCATAGAATTTCAGATAGTCATAGTAGATCATTTTCAGACTGGTGATAATAATGAATTATCTTAGAAAACTATTAGAAAAATGAGTTAATAACTCCACTGCCACCAATTCTTTACCTCGCAGGCTTTATGAAGATTGTTATCATGCTCTATTTGAAGTGGATGAAAATAATTTATTACTATGCCTTTAAACTCATATACAGCATATTATAACCAAGAAATAACATTAACGATCCCTGAAAGAGTGATGATAAACTCAAGCCACAAGATAGGGAATACTGAACTTACACAAACTTGTCACTTTTTAAGAACTACCTCCGGAAAATACAAACATAATCTGTACTGCAGACGAAATAAATAAATACAGATGGGCTTGGTGTGACAATCAAATATGAAATACTAAGACTCATGATGTGGAATAAAATTTTTTTAAATGTGTCATTTTTATTTATCCCAACCTAATCCACATATAAAAGAAATCTCGTAAGAAATCTACAGTCAGGGACAGAAATACGGATTGCTCGCCGACGAGTAAGTACATCCCATGCACAGACAGTGTTGTAGTTCAACCTTGCATCATTTATCTCGACTTCCGAATTAGTTGCCAGAGGACAGAATTGAGGGACTTATGATTAGCATGCCTTATTCTCATGGCATTTACTGATAATTTTCTTGACCAGAGCCACTACTACTTTATCAAGTAGCACTTCTGTTGTCTCATGAGGCTGAGAGGACCCAGGAAAGACTTTCCCACAACAGAAAAAGCCGGAGAGGTACCGTGGATCGAAATCAGACCTAGGCCTGAGGATTCGTAGTGAACAATCATCATACAGGAAAACAAAATTATACATGGAATTCCAGCAAGTGCACCCCAAAAGGAAAACATGTAATTATATTGATTCTATTACACTACAGTAAAAAATATATGTTTTAATAAATATAACACTGTATAACATGAAAAATGTCCTTTAGATGAAAATATGTTTTTCTTGTATATTTCTGGCTGAAAATAACGAATCTGAAATTATGTTTTGTTTACCATGCACCATTTCCAAAAAAATCCACATTTTTGCTTTTTTTCCCTACAAAAACGGTACATGATGGACCATTTTGATATTGATATATGAATCAAGAACCTATTGTTTATACAGAATCACATAGTTTCATATAAAGGACAGAAAAAAGTTCAAATTTGTTATACAGTATAATGATTTATTAGATTTCATATTAAGTTAATAATTGAAAGAATTTAAACATTCTATAATTGAATTTTAATGCATTGTACCAGCGTAATTATTTAAAAAAATTATGATGGTCTGCAGAGCTATACCAACCAGTTTAAAAACGTACTATAAAATTAAATACAAGGATACAAACTTGGATATAAATTCAACCATACACAGTTATTAGGCCATGATAGGTCGAACTGTGAGACTACACATGCTATCCGGAATTAGCCCTTTGAATACAGTTCCAATGTCACATTTAAATTCAAAGAAAAATGTTGAATGTGGTCATATTGATCCCAATGGTACTCGGTGCAAAACAACGAATATATTTTAATGTGTTCAAAATATAAAAAATAATAAAATGTCGCTGACTCAGTGGAATAAAGACATGGCCTACACATTTTGAAAATTTTAGTTTTAAAACCAGCGGAGGTATTTATTTTGAAAGTGTTTTGGGGGTCATATTGAACACAATGGTACAAGAAAGGTTAAGTTAGTTCGTGTTAACTTGCTTGGAGGGACAGCAGAAATCTTATACTCTCATAAATGGCTTTATGACAACAAGTGCTGTAAGTATTAAGGGTGGAGACCTGTAACATGTGATTTAGCAAACCATAAAATCTTCTGTAATATATTCAGGTCAGTTATTCATTATTAATATCTTCATTACACTCCCGACAGTTAGTGCACAGTTGAACTATGTATATGACGCGAAGCTAAGAGGAAGAAGTATGTGGGTGCCATGGTTACTCCACCTTGACATTGTTCTGCTCGATATGCAAATAAATATGCGTACTTCCATCCCTATGATTCATCCGTACAGATAGATTATTATGTAAATGTTTTGGCCATCATGTATGCTTCTTTCAACCTACCACTCATCCACTTATTAGATATCATATACAGTGATCACTTAGGGATCTGAAAATATTAACCGTTTGATAACAGAACCGAAAAAATTAACTGAAGGTTATTTATTCATACATAATACCCTACAAAAACAGAAAGAATTTAATCCCACATACAAGATAGTACGTAAGTGTGAATCATTGAACCACTCACAACACAGTATTAGACGCAAGCAGCTATGTTTGCGATCAATAAAAAATATTTCAATTGTTTCCGTTTTCCATTTGAAGTCCATTAAACCAATATTTCACGCTCATGGTGTTTTTGGAAGTTTACTGACCTGTAGTGAACACCGCTTAGCAAAAGATCTAACGCCTGTCTGTTCATGTCTTTTCATTTTACACTAACCATCACTGCATGTCAACACGGTGATGTTCACAAATCAAAAACTGCAGCTTAACTGTGAGGTGAAACATGTTTCATTGCTGGTATATGGTATATCACCCCCTCGAACAGGCCATCTTATGAGCTGGGAACATTACCATTATTTCAATACAACACAGTACAGTTTAGTTAGAAATAAAACCCTTAAAAACAAAATTTTCAATGGCGTAGAGTACTTGGAAATAAAACCGCAAAGAGGAAAATTTGATAACATAAACCATGTATTTTATCACAATAAACAGCATGTTTTCAATGCATCAGTATTAATCTGTACGGGGCTTCATAAAAGTGATAACATTACCCGATTACATTACATTACATTAAGCGGAGTCCACTGTACTTTTATAAAAAAAAAATCGAATGGATTTTTCCTGTTCTGATTGTTACAAATATCTGATAGAGCTTCATACATTCTGTATGAACATGATTTTTATAGCCGAAAAAATTATAGGACTCCTTTCCTTAATATCACAGCTATTAAAATTGAATAACACTTAGCATGAACATCAATATTTCATGGCCTACTGGTAAAACCAACACAAGTAGATAAGCCTACTCGGCTGCAGCATGTAACGTTTCATTAAAAACAAGGGGATAATTTGTCAGATAATTTTCAGCTCAATATTGAAATAATACTGTCACAAATAGGCAAATAAACTGATTCGCATGGAGTTAGATGCAGAACCCGGGAAGAACGTCAAGCTCATTAAAAAACGAAGTGCCGTTATTTCATCGTGATGTTTCTCGGGTAAGGCTAAACACTAGGGATGGGTCCTCGATACTTTCGATACCTCGATACTCTCGATACTTGCATGGTATCGGCATCGAACGATACTTCAGAAAACTCGCTCGATACTTTTTCGATACTTCTGTAATTCTGCAATTCTGCAATTAAGAGAGTATGCTAGTATTTTTTAACAAAAACTTGTAAGTGGACTGTAAAACTAATTTTAGTTTTAATGTAGAGTTTAAAAATAATTATAGGCTACTGATGATATTAAATTTTGTCTCATTAAATATACAGACTTAATTAATTTAGTTGGTATTACACAGTTCTCTCAAATTTTAATTTTTAATGTACCTATTTATTGAAACTGGAAATGTTGAAGGTATCGAGTATCGAGGAAAAAATCATGTATCGGTATCGAGTATCGAGAAAATCTGGTATCGACCCATCCCTACTAAAAACAGTATAAAATACTTTTTCACCCATTCGAAGGACGGGTAACCAGCTAGTAACTTAAAAATCGTAAGTGAAAAAATAATCTTCTCTATCTTAAGAATGGGCATATTAACTTCCCATTCTCATACAGATTAAGAGGCCGAATTGCAGATTATTCATTTGTCTCAGCCTCAACAAAGGATTATTATTCCCTACGTGGAGATGATGACTGGCTTATAGCTAATTTTGGGAGAATTTGTGCAAGCAATGTTAAAATTATTAGCTCATAAAGTGCCTCGAGTACAGAAGAAAATATTTATTTATTTATATTTCCCTCTGGTGTAGTTAAAGCTTTAAGGATTTTTCTCCCACTAACCAGAGGTGATACATTCCAATGTTACCAAATAATCTAATTAATAAAAAAGAGACATGAATACATTATATAAATGTAAATTATGTTATTTAAAAATTTAATTAAAACTAGATTAAACTATGATAATGGAAGTTCAACATTGTAAGAAGAACAAATTAAAGAAAAAATAATGGCCTAATAATAGGTAGAAAAAGAAGAAATGAAAATAAAAATAAAAATAAATGAAAACAATTTTTAACATGAAAGTAGTATATATTATAAATGTTAATGGTTGGTGGTCAAGTGGTCAACTAACTTCATCTTGAACGTTCTGAGTGTTCGGTAGGCTTTTATATCCTCAGGTAAGATAAGTTTTCGGAGAAATTGCAAAAAATTAAAGGTTATTTATGTGAAGTGGTAGTAAAAGTAAGAGATAGTAGTCGCCAATCTTGGTGTCACATGGTTCGAGAACGAAAAATCTGGGAAGACAATATCTAACGCAAATATAACAATTTGTTTGGATACGAACTCGCAAAGGAATTTATCCCGGGGAATTCCATCTCACGAGTTGCATTTTTTAGTGACTATTTAACGAATAATATGTGATAAATATTTAATAAAAAATGATGAAAGTTAATCATTTAAATAGCATTTTAGATTATAATAAAATCAGGTAAACTGATATAGGCCTAACAAAGTTCCAGTATGTTTTTGTTGAATCAATTATAATTGCAATTATGATATGCAGAAAATAAGTTTTTCTAATCAGATTAAAATCGACCAGCGTCAGCAGAACTACAGATTTGTCATACTTTGACAATCGCGCACTCACATAGAAATAAAAAAATAAAAATAAAAATTCATGTCAAATCTGCCGGCTCCGGGATTCGATCCGGGGACTCGCAGAATACGAGTCCAAGACGTTACCATTTGGCCAACTCAGTTTAACGGAGTTGTTTGATAAGCATATGTGAAGGAATAGTGTTAACTGTGAAATTATACCGGTAGACAAAAATGTGACCTTTAATTAGTTGTTACTCTGGTACCGGTCAACCGATTAGATCCAAACTTAATAGGCTTCTGGCCACGGACGTTATAAACGATTATACCAAGTTTCATGAAAATCCGATAAAGCATATTTGAGTTATGGGGCCTTTTGTTATATAATACCATAAAAATGCACTAAATTGGGCATTATTCCGGTACCGGCCAACCGATTTGATCCAATATCAACAAACGTCTTCCCATGGACATTATAAATGTGTAGACCAAGTTTTTAAATAAAAACATTAAATTGGGTTTGACGCCGGTACCGCTGAACCGATTTGGTTCAATATCAGTAGGGTTCTTCCCATGGACATTATAAATACGTATACCAAGTTTCATGAAAATCCGATAAAGCGTATTTGAGTTATGGCGCGTACAGACACACAGACAGACAGACGGACAGACATTTTTCCGTCCCCCACACACAATCTCATAAAGTATCATACTGGCACTTAATAAGCTTACTATTAAAAGGCATTCTTGACATATAATCAATGTGGCTGTTTTCTCTTAATAAAACACGTTCTTAGGAACATATTTCATACATGCTGCTGAGGCTTACGTCTTTATAATGTCTACAGGAAGGAATTAAATGCCAAAGTTGCTGAATGCCACTACATTTCCCGTAAAATATTGTAAATTCAACAGAATGAAGCGTAATTCATCATTATTTCCAGAATAAATTATAACGTACCGTGG
This sequence comes from Ectobius pallidus, assembly GCA_964059195.1. Taxonomy (NCBI): domain Eukaryota; kingdom Metazoa; phylum Arthropoda; class Insecta; order Blattodea; family Ectobiidae; genus Ectobius; species Ectobius pallidus. The sequence continues at coordinate 42,319,558 of CAXKWD010000002.1, read as the reverse complement.
CAATGGTGTCGTAAGCATAAGTCACTGCCTACAGAATCTCCGACCCGATTAGAATATTAAAGGAAAAAGGACGTGTCTTTATCACTTTCGTAGGAGGTGATACAACACGTTAGATAGGTCTGTGATTGTTTGATTTCATACACATTCTTATAAGATGTTACTGGTCCAAATCGAAAGAAAGACACATGAGCTCAATAGTCATATCGTACAAATAAACGCACTGGTGCCGATGAACTTTCACAGTAACTTTTTTTTTATACGAACGTTATGCTCTATCGTTATTATGTATGTGAGGAGTGTCGTTTAGCTGACGTAACACTGTAGCCTACGATGGCGTAACCGTTATGTACGTTAATATTCTCACCATGCGACAAGCAATCAACAACTTCTATTGTTTCCTCATAATTGTATGGAAAATGAACAGAAGTGATCTGCTCAGGAAAAAAATGGAAAATCGCATTACCTTTTTTACTAGCAAGTGCCCCTTCCTCAAATGAGTCCTAATAAAAAAATAACTGAAATGATCCCTGCATGGGCCGTGGGGACCCGTAAGTTTTCGGGAGGTTGAGGTTCCCAGATTGAGACAGTTGGCACAGGGTGATAAGGTTGTCAACCCAACACACCCAGGAATACTCCTAGTACTCATTCCTGTTAGAGGCTGAGTCGACTCCACAGCTATAGTGACACCAGGGCCCTATTTCATAAAACTCTACAGGTGTGACAAATACGACAATTATGTCAAGTCTGACAAATTTGTCAATATGTCACGACAATTGTATTTTTCATAAATATTACAACTTTTCCTTACATTACAGGCAAATTAATGTAAATTGTCAGACAAAAAGAACCCATTTCATAAACGCGACAATTTTATGTCAAACCTAAAGATTACTTTAGTACACTGTAGATGGCTCTCACATACGTGTCTCAACATCGAATATGATACCTAAGCAATCGATTATTACTATCGAAAATAATTGAATTATATTTCTCTTTTAATACAAAGTCACTGAAATTGAAAGTTAGGTTAATCCCACAGATATATAGAGATAGATCGGCAATGGTGTATGCTGTACTATTGGCGGCAGTGAAGCCACGTTGATGCACGGACCGCCATATTACTACACTCTAGCAGCTGATCGAGTACAAGCCACAAGAGCGTTACAGCGATGTGAATTTTAGCATTTTAGCTAATAATGTAATTGGACTGAGGAGTATAAATACTTTTTCTAAAAGGGTGAATACCTGTGTGGTATTCGGGTGTAATTTTTCATACTACGACAGAAAGAAACAAGGAAAGGAACACGTTTGAATACATTCGTAAGTAGGCCTTTCATTATTATTGTTAGCCCAGGGGTGCCCACAGGGGGGGGGGGGGTTAAGACGCAGACTGCGTCATTGAAATTTCTTGGGGGGGAGCAAAATATTATCATTTATGAATTTTCTGGGGGGGGGGGTTGAAAATTGTTGCAAAATTAGAGTTTTTTATGTTAAAAATAAACACAGTCAAGTTCTATAACTTCAAAAGGTCTCTTCTAATTCTTTATAAAGATAAAGATGAAGAATTTCGACAGCCACGGGCGCCCATACCCGCCCATGTATATTAATAATTATTATATAGTCAGGTGTTTTTCTTTTAAGACAATTATTTGAATTGCAGAAGTTTTACCAAATCAACAACATGGAAGCAGAATCCACAGTGGATTAGGAAAGGGGGGCTCAGGGGGTTTGGACCCCCAAAAGTCAAAACCTAAAATTCTATATTTGTATTTAAAAAAAAAATTTAATTAAACAAGATTTGTTGGTGTGTCAAATATGATATAGCAGTTATTTTCTTTTCATAACATAATGAGTAGGCCTATTATGTCCACTGTCCCATGTGTTATTCAACTTTTCTTATAAATAGTAATAAGTATTATAACTTAGGTAACAATTTATTGTTTAAGTTGCCATGTCTTAGAGTATAGTAAACAAATTTGCTAACTAGTTTTTCAGTGTTAAAAAAGCGTAAAATGTGATTTTCATTAGTCCAACATTTAAAAATTTCCCGGGGGTGGACACCCGACTTAGGTAACATTTTTCTTGTTTACATTGGCATGTCTTAGAGTATGGTAAACAAATTTCCTAACTAGTTTTTGAGTCCTAAAATAGCGTAAAATGTGATTTTCATTAGTTCAGTACTTAAAAATTTTCCGGGGGTGAACCCCCCCACTTAGGTAATGATTTCTTATTTACATTGGCATGTTTTCGAGTATGGTAAAAAAAAATCCTAACTAGTTTTCCTGTGCTAAAATAGCGTAAAATGTGATTTTCATTAGTTCAATATTTAAACATTTTCTGGGGATGGACCCCCGACCCCCTTTTTGGGGGTATTCCAAACCCCCCCCCGGCACTTCCGACCCTCCCCGCAATTATTTTATGGCTACGTCATTGTTGCACTTATTATATTATTAATATAACGTTACAAAGTGGCCCAAGAAGTTAAAGCGACAAAAAATTAATTGATTAAAAAAATTGCCCCCCCCCCTAGAAAATATCATATGGGCGCCCTTGTCGACAGCCAATTGGGTTGAGGGTGAGCAATGAAGTTTGGGGGGTGAGCAGTGAAGTTTGGGTTGGGGGGTGAGCAGTGAAGTTTGGGGGGGGGGTGAGCAGTGAAGTTTGGGGGGGGTGAGTCATGAAGTTTGGGGGGGGTGAGTCATGACGTTTGGGGGGTGAATCATGACGTTTGGGGGGTGGACACCCCTGGTTAGCCATTTCATACATTATACATGCTTTAGTTTCTAGGAATGTATTATATGGTTGTAAATAACCATAACTATTTCATACACTGTAAATAGTCATATATTGCTTTAGCATTTAGAAATTGCAAATAAACTTAACCTCAATTTATGCGTACTTTTTGCATTGTAAATAATATTATGCTTTAGTTACGAGGAATGTTTTTGTATTTTTATAAATAACTGTAAGCATACATTGATAGCTATTTGTTGTATTATTCATACTTCCTTAAGAGTTTTTTACATTTTGGATTTTTTATTTTGTATCTCTAAAATTTTTATTTTTGGGATCTTTTAAATTTTGGATTTCAGGATTTTTTATTTTTTGAATTTTTTAAATTATATATTTTTTATTTTTTAATTTTGGAATTTTTTACTTAGGATTATTTTTTAAAATTTGGATTTTCTAAATTTTGTATCTTTGAATTTTTAATTTAGGAATTTTTTATTTTTTAATTTTATATTTTTAATTTATTTTTATTTTTTAATTTCGGATTTTTAGACTTAAAATTTTGGATTTTCGATTTTTTAATTTGAATTCTTTGATTTTTTAAATTTTGGAATTTTCGGTTTTATTAAATTTTGCATAATCCTAATTATTGAGTTGATTGTTTTCTGTGCAGTCCGTTCCGTCAGACCAAACGAATTTCGTGACGATTTTGTCCGTAACGCAAACTCTGGATTTAATCCTACCGCGGCTAAAGAAGTTTCACATCAAAAACCTAATTTTTAGCAAGTAATAGGAACCAATACTTGAGAAAAATAGCAAGAGGACGTGCTTTTTCAATGTGGTTTCAGTGTGTTCACTAGTGGATACAAAATTTCCAATAGAAAATTGTGAAAATAGACTTTAATCTAAGTTCTCGTGTTAGTTTCCCATTGAATTACGTGTAGTTCAATGAATGTCTTCAGGTGAGGCAAGATGGCGGCATAGCGCAAGGCTAGGCTTCACCGCCGTGACCCAGATTGCCGGGCTGTGGTTAATCCATTGCCTAAAAACACTGGGTGGTTTAATGTCTATTTCTTCACCACTTTCACTACTACCAATATCACTACTACTAGCGTTCATTATTAACAAGACAATTTAGCAAGTTTATTAACAAAGTTTAAATCACAAGAAAGTTTCACTACTACCAATATTACTACTACTAGTGTTCATTATTAACAATACAATTTAGCAAGTTTATTAACAAAGTTTAAATCACAAGAAAGTTTGCCAAGTTATACCACACATTTACATAACCTACTCTGTTGGCCTACATATGAAAGATTGCCTGTCACTTCTGTAATGACAATTCTACATTTTTTGTAAATTTGTAAATATGTCAGCAAAAATTAACGTTTCATAAATGATAGGTATCCTAAGATTTGACATATTTGTCAGACTTTTACCTGTAAACTCAAAAGTTTTGAGAAACAACAATATGTAAAATTGTCATACAAATCTACAAAATTGTCATGACATTTATGTAAAGTTGTCAGCTTTTATGAAAAACACAATTGTCAAAATGTAAACCTGTAAGACAATTTTATGTCACCTGTCACCTGTAAAATTGTAACTTTTATGAAATAGGGCCCAGAAGGATTAGGCCAATGGAAAAATCATACCGACCTCATCGGGAATCGAACCTGCGTACCCCTCCTAATAGTATGGTATCTATTTATTACCAAACAGAATTACGAAAGTTCTGTCATAAGAAAACAAAATATTATTTGAGATATTGTAAGTCATAGGTAGGGGGCGGATTTCTATGACATGTGATATTTTTCCCCTTTGCATTATTTTAGGTTTCCGACTAATTTAAACCAGATTCCAAGCATCCTGGTGAAAATGGAACGGCTTTTATTGTGCATATAACTGCATGTTCAGGAAATTTTCAACTATTGTAGCATATTTAGTATGAATATGGATATTTAGGTCATATTTTTTTGCATACTTGTGTGCATATTAAAGAAATTTTGTAGTTTATTTTCATATTTTGTAAATTTTGCATTATAATGATACTTTTTGAGAATTTACAGATATTTTAAATAATTAACATTATATTTTAATAAGATGAATTGTAATGAAATTTAAAAATTACACACAATGTGTAAGTGGTAAAGTCATATTTTAAATTTTATTGGTCATATTTTAATGTTTTTTAGGTCATAAATGCATGCATATATCCTATTTTTTAGGTCATAGAAATCCGCCCCCTAGTCATAGGATATCCAGTATATGGACACATCTGGGAGCATTGTGATGTAGGCCTACGATTATACGGAGAGAGGCGATGGTAAGTCAGTTGTGAGTCAGCCGCCGTGTAGAATGGATATGGCAAGATGTTAACGTCATTCTTACGTCACAATAGTCACTATCCGAGGGAGAAATGCTAGAGAATACCACAAAGATCTGATGGATGTTTTGGGGAATAAACCCCTCCGTTCCGAATTTTAAGGAATCATGGACTGGGTAAATATGCTTTCGTGCCTCCAACTACTACAATACATTCAATTTGTGCGATATAGTCGCACATGGATGTTTATGGGTGTCTGTTTCCTTCACTATCCTACATCTTTCTTTCTTTATCGTAGTTTTTTACCTCTCCCTTTTATGATTTAAGCAACCCAAGCCGCCCGGGCCTTACAGGGCCGCGACCTGTCGGGAGAGGGATTATCTTTGGATCACATGCATACTTTTTTGACCAGACAAGGACATGGAGGGCCTCCCCGATGAGTGATCAGCCCAATGCCGGGGCAACCTACGAGACAACACGAACACATAGGACGAGACACACCATTCACACACACACTCACTCCAAACAAGGCGAGGATGGGATGAAGAAGATAATGAATCCTACACCTAGTACACATAATATGTATTATAGGATACATAGGCCTATATTCCATATCCTGCCCTTTCATTTGTACATTTCAAAATTTTAAAATGATTGCCATGACTTATGCTCCATCCCTCATAGAACTGTTCATATATGTATTTAATTAGTGGTCAGAAGACAAGCACGTATGAAATAAGTTTCCACAACTGTATGACAGTAAATTACGGGCAATTTCTCTTCCTAAACATTCAACTCTTCTCAACTAAACATTGATTTTATTGAAGTAATGATTTAAATTCAAATGGACCATAAATTATTGAAATGTTTTCTTCCTCAGCGACACAAAACAATGGTTTATTCTAACTAATGCTTTATAAATCTCACATTTGGGGAGTCCGGACCTCCAGAACCCCCATTACATACGTTATTAGAAGATTTACATGAAAATGAGCTTAAATTATCCCTATATATTACAATCAGTATACTTCTGTAATTCTTCTTGAGTTTAGTTCATGTTTTTCGTCATGTTTTACGTGAAGTCTTTACGTGTTTCGCGTACAGTCAAGGATTCACACTGTTCACCGAGTACGAAAGTTTTATGTTTATATAGTCTTTTCATAAAACTAGGAAGAGCTCACGATATGATTCACCTGTTGTTAAATTCACCAAGGTTTTAAGAGAGTTGTAAAAATCACTAGCCTCCTTTTGTTTTCTTGAAAGTCTTCTTGTATGATGTGCATCTTCTTCATTACCACTCACACGTTAAACTCTGAATTCTTCGTTATTTCTGTAACATGCAGCTTCTGTTTTTATTTTCTGGAAATTCTATAATCCTCGATCGACTAACCTGCTGAGGTTTGAGTTTTGAGTTCGATCCCCGGTATCTCTTCATATGCTTTAAAAGTAGGAAGATTTGGAACGGAGTGCATTCAGCCTTCATGTAGAAATTGTAGCGGCTTGGATTATGAAATTCATACAATAACAGTGATCAGTTATGCATGGTTTAAGATTGTAAGTGTGAAATGTCCTTTTCAAAAATAGATTCAGGTTTTAAAATACGAAACCTTATTCTACGAAAAAGCCAAGGATATATCAAATGATGCTAAAACATATTGCGATATAATGGGTTTCTTTTTTAAAAATAAACATTCTTAACATACTTTATTCTTGCAAACAATTCTTTAGATGAACGTTTTAAAAATATTTAGATCACTGCATTGTTTTTATCTAAATTCTAGATCTAGTTACTATGAAAGTCTTAAACTACTTTCAGTCATTATTTAAATAAATGTATAATAAACGGCGGTAATACACTTATTTTCGTCTCGAGATTCTTTTAAATGTTGCGAAAGAAGAGCAACTGACCTAATTGTTTTATTCTCTTTAATAAGCAGGTGGGCTACAAATGAAAGCGTTCCATAAGTGATATAAATTGTGACACTAATCTATTTTTAAAGCTTTCCTTGTAACTACCATTCCTGGAAATAGTTTTCTTAAGAACATTAAAGTGCGGAATGATCATAACAGCGATGCTACAATGATCTTGAGAGATGTCATGTCCGCAGTTGTGTAATCACAAGGAAGGATCACGCACTTCCACGTTCAGTAATTACTCCCATGTTCCATAGCTTGTTTGGCAGTTCTCTCCAAGGGTAATACCAGTCGTACAATCATTTATAACTACCGTATTTTACGGACCATAAGACGCACTTTTTTACCTTGGAAACAGAGCCTTGAATGTTGGATGCGTCTAATGGTCCGAAATAATTAAAAAATTAAAATTATGGTAAATATTGCCGGAATTCCATAGTTATAAAGAAGGTGTAGTAAACAATAAGATATTTACAAATTTTGGCACAGAAAAAAATAAATGTTGAGTACTTTTATATAAAAGGAGTTGTCTCTGCCGGGTGGTTTAAATGAAGTCAATGACCTCTAAAGAGCCTTGTCCCGTTACACTTACCGTATGCTGAATTGAGGGTTAGGGGGTGTAACAGTATTTTCAGTATTCTTTGAGAAATCAGTTCAGTTGTTAAAATTTACGCGATGACACCTGTACAGAAGAGAATTTCGTACAACGCAGGTTTTTAAGTTAGAAGTGAATTACATTGATTCCATTGTACAAGGTTACAATTTGTTTATGCAATGAAGTATATTATTCCCTTTTTGAAATGTTTCGTTTAGAATCTCATTAAATTTCTTTTCCTTTAAATTTCCATCCTAAAAACAAGGTGCGTCTTATAGTCCGTAAAATACGGTATAAATACTCAACTTCTTTGCTAATAAAATAGTATTGACCAGAATGTAGAAAGCATAGAGTGTGTGGGTTCAGATGTTTATGAAATGTCATATTTTTATCCTGACCTCCATTCTCACCGAAAACACAAGTTTAACATGATTTGCGCATTTGTTATCGTAATCGGACCGTTTTTATTTTGCATATAAAATCAAATTTTGGTAATTTTCAAGGTCTTGGTCATATTTCGGTCATATTCGTAATTTAACGTCATATTTCAGCTATAAATTCGGTAAAAGAGCACAATGATGCAGTATTTGTACTAAATTGTCAACTTAATTTTCTCCGAAAAAGTTACGAATATTTTGGTTTTACTTTAAATGAAATGTGAAGGGATAATAACAAGTAAAAGTACAATTACCTCTTCCTCCTTGTTGTTAACAACTTCCAATAGACATGTTTCTAAAAGATTTTCTGTTCACAATTACAGTGAAAACTGGAAACATTAATAGATTAGAAATTCTTTACAAATAAACCTGTAAATAACCTGTAAAATTGTTAAAAAGTTATTATCTGATGGCATTAATGTGATATAATAATTTAGTGTCATAAAAGTTTTAAATTGGAACATTTATTTTTAGATAATACGTTCTTTTATGAAGGGCATTTAGGATTTTTTGGTCATATTTTGTCATCTTAAGGTCATATATAGTCATTTTTAAGGTCATATTTACATACATATTTTGAACTTCTTTAGGTAATAAACATCCGAATCCTAAATTTATTATTATATAGGCAGTTTGTTCCCAGTTTATGTAGGCTTTCTGAAAACGTTCTATTGCAAATTCAATTAAACCTACTAAGGAATCACGACCGATAACATACCTTATATAGTAGAAACTGAATTAGGCGACCAAATGTAGACCAGTTCTACATCACATATTCGAAATCTCTGATAATGCGGTCGATTGCTGTTTATTTACTTGTTTTATACAATTGACATTAATAGCCCTAATGAAAATACAAATTACCTGCATGCATTGTTGTTTACTGCACATAAAGCTAATGTCGTAATGTGTAAAACTGTGTGTTTAATTGGTTACCTTAAAAGGATTTGGTATAGCTTACCACCCTCAAGAAATAATAAAATTATATATAGGAGTTTATATACATATAAAATGGTATTTGATATATGATGAGATCTAAACTTCTGTATATAAACTTAAAATTTAATTTAAATTTGTTACCGGTACGAGAAAACTACAACACTCTTTCTAATAGCTGACATAAACAGGTTCAGCATTCTTATGTAAATTATCACTAGCACCCAACAAAATGACGGGCTCTTTTGCTTAACTATACAAGGTACCCTGAACGTCTGTTTTACAATGGTTTGTTTTATAATTAAGAAACCTCATTTTCTCCAGTTAAGGGTTATATTATTAAATATTTTAATAAAGTTCCGCCTTAACCCTTAACATAAAAGTTATCTGGATCCACTCAAAATCAGTATTTATGAGACAGACACAAATATAAAATTTGACAACAATATTTTATATTTGTGTCTGTCTTATAAATGCTGATTTTGAGTAGATCCAGATAAGTTCTATGCTGGTTAAGGCGGAACGTTATTAAAATATTTCATGGTTAGTTCACTATCTAGATTTAACAGAGTAATTATAAACATTATACTCTTTATACTGATTGATTGGCCACAATACAAACTATATAAAACAACGTAGACGTGTCTTGTGCAAGGCCTTCCTAAATATTTTTTTGCAATAAACATGAAATCGTTTCCATGACAACATCATGTCAACATTGTGGGTGGAGGAGGTGTCTTCCATTTGGTCTAATGCCAGCACCGTTGTACTTCAACAGAATGTTCAATAAACCTAATCGTTAACAGCCAGTTATCATCGCTGCCATTGCTCCCTCCACAATCCGTTGATCTGGTGATATTTCTAGGTAGTACAAACAAAATCTTAGCATTTGGGTACGCTAGAAGAATAACCTTAGAAACGGAAGTATAATACTTTATAATTACGGTAGTTCATGACCTGTACTCTTCACCGGATATAGTAAAGGTAATTAAATCACGGAGGATGAAATGGGCTGGATATGTTGCGCGCATGGAGGAGGAAAGACATAGGCTTATCTTAAAAGTATTGACTGGTAGACCTGAAAGGAAAAGACCACTAATTTAAGGTTCTATTACAACAAACTTTTTAAACATTTTGACAATGGCTGCTAATTGGACATTGCGGTTAAGCAGATTATACTGTATAGATTTTAGATATAGTTTTTTAAATAGATGTTGTACAATAAACAACAGTTTAAGCACTGTAATTTTGTAAGTATGTTTTTATCATAGGTAATCCCACGAGAGGTTACGAGTTTATCGATAGATTTTATCTTATCGATAGAATTTATCTTATGAAACTCGTAACCTCGAGTTGGATTTATTAAGACTATTTCACGAATAAAATGTAATAGATTACATGAATAATAATTACTTTCTTCTTGTTAGTTTAAAATGAAATAATTAATACTGTCAGTTGTCAGATCACGGCATACTAAATAAATGAACAGTCTCCATAATGGATTACTAATCAATGCTACCAACGTATATTGACAAAATACCGTAGTGAACCACTACCAACGTATATTGATAAAATGCCGTAGTTAACCTAAAAATCAAGATACGAAATAAAGACACATTTTAATTTAAGAACGTAATTTTAATATATGAGCAATCTGTTGCATTTCAGTTTCTTTAGTCAATTTGTACTTACGTTCCTCACAAAACTATTGGAACTGGATCCATATGCATTTTCTATTTCTTTCGGTATTTTGTGGCCTAGCTTCCTTTATAATAATGTCAATTTCGTCAACAGATGCATTACCAAACTTGAGGCTGCCATTTGTTTTCAATTTAGCGCCGACAATGGATGACGTAATTTAGTATCACTGCATACCGATACTGTTACAGTTCAGTAACGAACAGCGTGTTTTACCCGATAAAATGCTATCCTCGCGATTCCTAAAAGAATATTGTAAGATAAACGGCCGTGATTGGTCTATATCCGAGGATTTGCTAAACGTTATTGGTCAATATCAAACACGCGGCATATGAGTGGAATAGTCACAGTAATTTTGTAACCATAATTATACCGCTAACATATCTCAAAAATACCTAGGCAAATCATGTAAGACAACATATTTTTATGAATATTTCAAGTTTTATCAAATATCAACAGACAATGAATGTTTTGCCTAATCATTGTCTACAATACATGAATTTCCAACGTCGGTAAAATAATTATCCCAGGTAAATAATATCAAAGAATCATATCATTAGTTCCTTAAATTTTTTTAATATTATGAATGTCGCTGATTAAGATTAATCACTGTAATTTTATAAATATGGTTTTAGACAGACGAAGATAAAAGAGACACTTTTAGCGTTAGATGATATTAGCTAAAAGAGAAAAGTTATGGTACTGAGTGGTATAAAATTATAACACTCCAGGGTAACCAACTTTGATTGCTTCACATGAAAAATACTCTTGTAGTTAAAAATATTTGCATATGATTAATAAATAGACTCAGTTTGATACAAATTCAAATTTTTTAAAATTTACTACGCCCTTTAAAACGTTCGTTTCGCAAACATAACCTACTTGCGAAATAAAATATAATTTTTAACACTCAAATCATAATTCATAAATAACTATTTTAGTATAGTAATTTTGTAAATATGTATTTTAGCATCTTAATCTTTCAACTAAAGGGTACCAATATTTTAATATGTAATTAACTCTGCTAATACTCAAGCAATCCTGCCAATCTCGATAAATAGGGCCATATTTGAAGTCCTCCTTAGTTTATCTCGCTTTTTAAGAAACCACTTATACATACGATTATTCATTTCCTCAAGGAACAATCGTGAAATTCATCGATCCTTTAATACAGGTTTGACAGCACGTTACCGATCAATAGCTTTAAAACAAACATCACATCACTGGTAATGCAAAGTAACTCTACCGGCTTCATATGAAGAGGCGGCTATACTGTATAATAATTATTACTTAGTAACTGTATCCACCAACTTGCACGAGTTCAAAGTCCTCTGTTACTCCCAATTATCCCATCAAACCTGTTCAGTCTTCTCTCTGGCTATTTTTAATTTACACGCAATAAACGCAATAAACAATGTTATTGAATCCGGGTTGTGCATGTTTCCAAACAAATTCAATTAATTTTTTAATTTTGGTTTTTTAATTTTGGATTTTTAAAGTTTTGGATCTTTGAATTTTTTATGTTTTGGATTTTTTTATTTTGGATTTTTGGATTTTGGATTTTTCGATTTTTCAAATTTTGGATTTTGGATTTTTTCATTTATATTTTTTGGATTTTTAAATTTTGGATCAGCCTAATCATTGAGTTGATTGTTTTCTGTGCAGTCCGTTCCGCCACACCTCTACTAATTTCGTGACGATTTTGAGTGTGACACTAATTTCGTGATATTGAGCGTTACACAAGCTCTCGATTCACCATTACCGCGGCTAAAGAAGTTTTACTTAAAAAACACGCCTCCATAAGAATTACATTCAGAATAGGGACATCTATTTCTTTCCTATACATACATTTATACCGAATGCCCCTGAAATGGCGTGCACTTTATTGTAATAGACAATCCACCTCAGCAGGTTGGGTAAAACTGCTGGTTTAACTACTTTCAGTATTTATGTACTAAATAGGCCTTACGTCCCTTACTCCCTATGGATAGGTACAGATTTGACATTTCCTCTCCTAGTAGAATTATTGGCTGAGTGTTTAGACACTGCTGGGACCCAAGATCTAATCGCGGTGGATCCAAGTGGAATTTGTAGTGGACAAAATGAGGTCGGGTCAGGTTTTCTCGGGCTGCTCCTGTTTCCCGTGCCATATATCAGCGTTTCTCAATCTATGCTCCGCGGACCACTGGTAGCCCGCGAAGATGGTGCAGATGATCCACAGACATAATTAAAAAATATAATAAAGCATGTGGAAAGTAAAAAAGTAAAACTTTTTCACATAAAATGGACACTAGATGTCAAAGTGTTTGAAATCTTCGAAAATACAGGTCCTATTGCAAGTTTCCTTACTTTTGCAGTCACGAACCACAGTTTGAAACCCCTGATACACTGTCTCTATGGTTCCCTCTTTCATTCAATACCCTGATCTTCGACTAAATTTGACTAACTCTGCAAGAGGCGACAAGCTCAACCGTCTCATTAAAATTGAGTAATAATATAATTCCTAATTATATTATCAAATTGGTAATAAATATTAAAGTCTGTTCAAAATTTAATTTTACTGTCATTAGTTTACTTATAATTCAGTAACTGTGTTTCCGTCGAATTAAAAAATGTATTTAGATTTATTTCGTTATAATGACCTGTAATTAATACCCCAAATATTAAGAATATAGGCCTACATATAGCCTACTTTTAAAAATGTGATGTAAAATTAGGGGTCCGTAAAATTTGTTTAGACATTTTAGAGGTCCTCGGGTTCAAAAAGGTTGAGAAACGTTGCCCTATATCATTCCACTCTTGCTCCACTCAACATATGGCCATTTCGTTGCAATCAAGTAATTATTATAATGAATAATTGTCATTAATAGTCTGCATCCTTGCATCAAATATTGTGATCTTTTTTACATAATTTACTCCACGACTACATAAGATTTGTTGATTATTTAATTTAACATTTATTCTAAAACGTATATTCCCCTGAAATACTCATGAAACAAATCATTTTTTCATTACAATCCCTTTGACATTAGATAGGAATCCAGGTGTGCAATACTTATCCAAGCGGAGTTATAAGTTTCGGAAGAGAAAACTATTATGTTCCCAAAGATATATTAGGCATTTTGTTGAATAAAACAAGATCATTTCGTACTGAAATCTTGAGGATTATTTTACTTCCACTCAGAGCATTGGGCGTTTGTGATGTATGGTTTGTAAAATAAACTTCTTATGTAATGCACGTAATAAAATTGCCCTGGTATCAAGAGGGTAAACATACAAACAAGAATAACCTGAGGAGAGAAGAGGCAAGTGGGTGAAGGTGTTAGGTGACATTTTCATAAAAAGATTGAATTAGATGACTTGATAGTGTTATGTTCCACTGTACCTTCTAAACTTAGTTTTATTGTTATAGATCAATAAAACGCAATACAGTTTATTGGTCTATAATAATAATAATACTGAGTTTAGAAGATTGAGTGGAACATAACACCATTATCCAGTGATGCAACTCAGTTTTTATGAAAATGTCACATAACACCTTCATGACATATTGGTAGTAAGTAATTTCTATTTACTCTTTTATTCACAATTTATTAAAATGGGAATTTACAGAAAGACATAGGATGAGAGGTTCCTACGATTTATTGGATTTAAGATTGCTTAACTGATTCGTTCAATAGTATCGTATGTCTTAAAGACCCACTCATGTCCAATTTGCCGCTACGCTACTCTGACTACAGGCTGGAAAACATGGATCCGCAAATTTACATGTCGAGGTGTGTCTGGACCAGGTTCAGGTTCCAGAGATTATAGCGCCCACGATACCTGCCAACGAATATACATTTTTATTACTGTTGTAAGATCATTATTGTTACAGCATTTAATAGCACCCAAGAATATTTTAAAAATCGGGATAGTACGTTTCTGTTTCATATATAAATGTTGTGTTATTAAACGAAATCAAGAATATCCTGAACCAAGTAACTACGTATCAATGGGAAGACAGAAGTGTTGATTTAGCCATTTTGGAAAATAGGTGCTATCTTTGGAGTTTAGTTTTGGGAACATGGAAAATGATTCAGATGCCATGTTTAAAATACGTGCGCTTTAAATTGCCAGTTCATGCTAACTTGAATTGCTCGTTTTTTTTTTTCAGTTTCAATTTTCTTGTTATTTAGTCAAATTCAAAATCTATCTTCTCCCACAAAAATAGAGACATTGCTCTGAATTTTTTTCACAATATACTTAAAAATGTGTGCAACAAAATTACTAATCAGATTATTTGTTTAAGCCTTAGTTACTTCTTTTAAAATATTTAACATCATCGTGTGTAATTTTTTTATAACATCCCATTTTCCTGTGTAAAGTTCAGATCCATATTTTAATATTTGTCGCAGGAGATAGATTTCACTCTTTATTAAAAATTAAATTAAATTAACTTTATATGAGAAACGAATTGAGACATTAAATTGAAATTTGAGAATGTAATTCCTGAAAGGTTTTATCTTAGTCAAATTTCATGTTTATACTGGAGCACAATTAGTTTAGAAAATCACTCGCAACACTTCGGTCATCCTTTAAATTAATATGAAAAATCACAAAAGTAGGTCTATAAAATATTGTGTTAATTTGTTATAGTTAAGTTTGTAGGTCTGTAACAGTCGTCGACGACAGAATTTTGTCCCATAGTTATTTTACATGCCTATAAATATAATAGACATGGGCCTGTCACGGTTATCACATATAAATTCCGTCATCCTGGGTCGGGATTCAAATGTGAAATTTGTATATTTATTTTATTAACTTTATGCTACAACATGCTACAACCGAGTAATGCTGCAATTACAGTAACTCCATATACATTACATATACAAATTAACTATTGTAACAGAATGCCGGTTCACTACTAACTGTTCTACCCAGACAAAAATATATTGGAGATATAAGGGCAGATGTTACTTTTCTTTCCAGTAACTGGAAGTACTAAATTGATTATCCAAGTAGAGATGTTCTCTTCACTGATAAAGCCTCCAGTATTTTGATTAATGTGAGACACGTAAGTGATGATGGCGATACAGGCTCCTGGCATCTTCCGTAAGGTCCAAGGTCATCTGGAGTGTTAATGACTTCTCTGACATGTTAGAGACCTGTTTTATACAATATTACCAGATGCCCGCGGCTTCACGAGTGTTTATTAATTCAAGCGCTACATGCTTTCTAAATGATAACAGCAACTTCATTAAATATATTTATTAACACTAACAGTGTTTACATAGTAAATAAATAAAACGATTAAAACTAACCATGGATTCATGAACTTTTCCCCTATAGGCGAATCACTCACAAACGGATCAATCGATTTAAAAATACGGCATTTCACGACTAGATGGGGCCTCCCGAGAAAACCCTCAGATTAGAGTTCCCTGCCCCCACCCCGGAAAAAACGCACAGTTAGGTTCGTCAAAATCCATCTTCGGGAAGAACATAATTCTCAGGGTTCGAAAACAGGGTGCTTAGAAAAATGTTCGGACCTAAGAGAGATGAAAACGGGACTCGAGAAAATTGCATAATGACGAGGTTCATATCCTGTAGGCCTACTCTTCACCGAATAGAGTAAGTGTAATTAAATCACGGAGGTTGAAGTGGGCTGGACATGTTGCATGCATGAGGGAGGAAAGACATACGGTATCTAAAAAAATATTGACGGTGAGTTCCGAAGGGAAAAGACCAATTGGAAGACCTAGAAGTAGGTGGGAGGGCAATATTCGAATAGATTTAATGAAAGTAGAATTTTTGAGGGACGGTTGGATGGAGTTAGCACAGAATAGGATTAAATAGCGAGATCATGTAAGCGCGGCAATGAACCTTCGAGTTCAATAAAATAGATAATATTCCTTTAGCTTGCTTAGAAAATGTCTTTTGACACTGAGTATCACAACTAATGTTACAACGCGTAAATAGCAGGGTATCCTCATTCAGTAGGCCTATAAGCGGTAACGAAAATCAGTTTGTGTTGTACATATGATATGAAGTGCGCCAATGATATATTTATTTAACTGAAAAAGGTGTAAATTGCGTTTTCAATGAGCACCGAATGTTACCTCAATAAACGTAAAATCAGATAGATATAATGCTTTGGAAAGATAATTCTTTCACATTGGCCGTGTGCAAGCTAAGGTGCAAAATTCAATGCCATAGCCGGGATTTGAACCAGTATCTTCGATTCTCCGTGCCGCTGCTCTTTCCAACTGAGCTACCATGGCAACATGATGGTAATCATTAAATTCTCCAACTGACTCACACATCCCGGTATACCAGCAGGCGTTCTCAGTATGAGATACCAACCCATTGTTTCATTAGGCCTAAGTTCTGTCAAGTTCTACTTGTATCTTTCATGTGTTTCGACGCTAAACATCGGCTCTCTTTTGAGAGTTTTTATTACTTGCATTCTCTTTCACGCCGTTTGCTTATCCATAAGTATTTAACTATATAAATGTATTAAATTTCCATAGTATGCCAGTTGAAGGGCAAAACATATTGCAGGAGATATGAGATAATTATTTTTATACTATTGAACTATGTTTTTAAGAAACATACTTTTTAATTAAACACATTTATAATAACATTTTATTTCATTTCATAGATAAAGATCCCAACAAATTGGAATGGATAGCAGTTAATTCCGTGAACTTGGATGTGCTACTGCGTCAGCCTTCAAGCACGGTGATCCTACAATTTTAATAAATAGGCTAATAAATAAAGTATCCACGTTCGTTCAATTTTAGTAATCCAGTTTTCTCCTAAGACGTTAAGTACAATGTTGGATTAAAATGTTATAATATTTGTTAATTTTTTTATCTACCAATAAAATTCGTATTCTTACACACTATCCTATGCACATTAGCCGACCAAATCGGTTGGCCAGATGATAATGTCACCATATCATAATCGGGGTTCATATCCCTGAAGATGACATATCTGAACGCGATAACTCCGGTAGTCAGGAGGCTGCCAATTTATCTATACACACATTAAAGACTGATTTTTTTCTTTTTACACATCACGAGTTGAAAAATTCTTTTGAAACCGTGCGAACTTAGATGCTTTTCCATATGCATGATTTGTTAAAATTACGAACAAGTTCAATACACAGTTGATTGTGAAATGGACATCGTATATTATATGGAGTCACTGATATAAAACAAGTTGCCAAATATGTAAAACTGAATATAAAACAAACAGGTTCTATGCCAGGGATATAAGAAAAATAATAGACCATGAACTTCAATCTTGAGAAAAGCAATGTCAAACTGACTTCCATTATTTCGGTATGCGAAATGACTGTACGATAAATAAGGTAGTCGTGATTCTATGCGCAGTGTAAAGTAAAGTGATCCCTACACAAGCCGTGAAGGTCCTTAGGGTTCCAGGAGATTTGATGATCCAGATTTTAGACATTCGGGATATGAAGGTTGTAAGTTTGTCAGCCTTACGCACCGGCCGTCATTATAACCAGGATTGCTCTTGGTATCATTTCTGTTAGAAGTTGAGTTGATCCCCAGGCCTTAGTTCCACCAGATGGACTAGATCGATGAATAATTCAAATTACCTCATCGGGGATGGAACTCGCGACCTTCTGGTTTGTAGTGCATTCCCTCTACCAACTTCCAACTCTGTAGAAGAAGCAGCAGAGCTATGGAAACGTTAACGTACAAACTGTCCATCCGGACAGCCGAGATGGTTAGAACAATTTTATCTTCCTTGCCAAATGAAGAAGCACTTTCAAAATCAGCCATTCCACCACTGCATAGGCGTTTTGACACTTGAGAGATATAGGCGGACTGAATCACTCGTCCATTAAAAATCAGGTTCGCTAGATTGACTTTATCGCTTACCTCACACGATTATTATAGTTCAATTACCTGTCAGAACAATTAATTTGTCAGCATTTTTATTTCATACCTTATATATAGCCATCATCCTTCGTTTTCAGAATATTAAGTGGGAAATAATAACATCCCAATATACTTTCGTTACTTTACCAGTGTGATTAAAAATTAATCGTGTCATGTTAACTTAATTTTGTTATTCTCTGTATTATTATTAGCCTATTATTTTTATTACACTCCCACTACTCTACTTATGTTGTATTATAGCACTATCCTTTAACCAAGAGGTATTGACATTGTAGGACTGCGCTCCAAACCGGAAGGCCTCAGATTTGAATCCCAATGAGGTAGTTGGCAATTTTCAACTTGGCTAGGCCCTGGGGTGATCTCTTCCTTACCGAACCAGAAGCAATACTGGAGATATAGTTGGCCGGTGGGTACCGACTGTCTAAATTTCTGGAAGCTTCAACCTCCTAGAACTCGAAAGGGCCTTCACGGCTTGTCTAAGGAACAGTTTGCTTTATTTAATTTTTATTTAAATTACAGACTCCTAGTAAAACAATTGAACTCTTTGAATGAGTGGCCTACCTTCTAAGGTATAAAGAGAGCAAAAAATGAAACTCAAAGACTTCCACGCCAGTTTCTCTTTCGGAAATGCACGACCTATAGAAGTAATATTCTTCCAGTCTATGATCAATATTTAGACTTCTGATATGTTTTATTCACTTTGACTAGTAGAAGAAAATTCCTGACGGCCTCTCACTAAACCACGGAAAAACAATAATAAAATATTAAACCCAAGAATAAATAACGTATATTTTAATTTTTGCGTTTTATGCCATTTCATTTCATTTTTACTTCCTTTATCCTACCACAAGTAGCCTTCTATAAGAACAGACCCTAAAATTCGTTGACGGGTTTAAGCATTAATACACGTTTTGATGTCACTTGAATAAGAAAAAATACAATTTCCAGAAAATTGTCTGTTTGTGTGTGTAAAGCCTGACTTACCGCCCACCCCACTTATCTGCGACTGATCTCATATTATAAAGAAAGCTTATGTATGACTGAAAGCACCAAGAAAAGAAACAGACATAATCCGGAGACCACACAGCTATCTTGATGACTAACAGCGGTTCATTTTACCTCAGAAGTTCATCTACCCAAATATGATATTCACCTTGGGTTGACAAGTTCGTGTATGATTCACGAAGATTGTTATTACGTGGGTCATTATTTTTTCTGTTATAATTGTAACTAATAAAACAAAAATACTTCAGTAACTTGAAGTAATGATTATTACTGTTAATTTATATTTATTATTATTTTATCAATGTTTACTATTACATTATTTATATATATTCTCTCCTCTCTTAATATATTCTTCTCAGGCCCATAGCCAGGATAGACTCAAGGGGGCGCTGTCCCCCAAAATTTTGTCTTGCCTACTCTAGAATTTTAGCATTTAAAATACCAAATACTACAAAAAGACGGTGAAAAGTGGAAGCAGTTGGGAAATATTGGAGCTGAACTCCAGCTGGTCACAACTCTCATTCCCTCAACCTCAAACAAACAATCTTCAACTGGAGTTTGTAAAACACTGAATAAATATGGAGGAGCATTTCCAGGGTTTCGTCTTTTAGTTGATGCGGCATTAACTATTCCAGATAGTAATCTAATGCCACAACAGAAAGATGTTTTTCACATAGCATCCGTATTACGACCACACAGACTTTCCATATAACTTGAAAGGAGCTGGTGCTTTTGAGCTAGACTTAACAAACACCCTTGATGTAGATCAGTTTTTATTACAGATTGCAAAATCATAGTCAAAAATGTTAGTTTTATAAACATTACTCTTGTGCATTTATAATTTTTACTGATAAATAAGTGTTTAATCCTTTCACACTTCTTTTAAGAATAGATGACCTGTTGCAATTTTCAATACCTTAATTTCAGTGTTTGCAATTTGTGTTAAATTATTTTATTTGGTGGAGTGGTTAGGCCTATCTCTTTACTTAGAACTTTGTTTTTTTATTTATTTTTTATTTACTTAATTAGCAATCCTGTAGACCAGCATAGGATAGCAATAATAATAATAATAATAATAATAATAATAATAATAATAATAATAATAATAATAAATATACAATAAATAAAGAACTAGGAAAACAAAAACATAGTGTGAGTTTTACAGATATAAGATCATTTTTATCAGTACACTTATAATTGATATAGTTCTCTTATAGTTCGTCTAGGGAGTAAAAACACAGTTGAATAAGCCAAAAATTCTGTTTTAAATCTTTCACCTGTGAGTGATTTTATTTCCTTAGGGAGTGAGTTATTAAATATGGCTCCTCGAACAAATGGACTGTTTGATGAGAATTTTAATCATCTAGGAATTACGTGATAATCTAACTTCTGTCTTGTGTTATATGTATGAACATCGGAATTAATACACGTTAATTTTGAGTCGTTTTTAACCATCAAGACAGTATGAATACATTGCATAGACAGTTAATATGTTCTCATTAATAAATAAGCTTTTAGAAGATGTTCTTGGCGGTTCTTTAGCTATTAGTCTTATAGCCTGTTTTTGAAGAACGAAAATTCTTTTTATATGTATATCATATGTGTCTCCCCACAGATAAATTCCATAAGATAAGAAGGGATAATATCCCGACCGAAATCAGGGTCGTAGCTAGGCGGAGGCGAGGTGGGCCCCCGCCAATGGCGCAGGTACTAAGAGGGCACAAAATTAACCATGAAAAATCCTGCATTTTTTAGGCTGGTGCAATTTATCAAGCAATAAAAATTCCACGTTAATGGAAGAAATCTTTCAGGTTATTAAAAATTACTGCACGTGAACTATCTGTAGTATTATGCCGATTGTCTACAAACAAAAAGCAGTCATGCAACGTTCTTTAATTAACACGATTCTTATTGACAGAGTATGATAATATAAATCATGAACAGTATGGCAAGATATAACGACAATAAAAATTTAAAAAGTACGTTATTATTGAGATGAAAGTGGTTCAACTATTAAAAAAAATACTTTACCTATGTTATGTATTATGTAATTTACGTTTGATACTAGATTTTATGATTTAATTATTTTTTAAGTAGTTTAATCGTCTGAAAATAAGGTTTTAGTACCTTGAAAGTTCAACAATTAGTTCATTTTCAAATTGAGGTTTAGGTTATCTTTGATAACAACAGTGTTTTTATATTAAAATAATAAACAATTTTACAGAAATTAAAAAAAAAAATTGTTCAGATTACCCTAGTATTGGAGGGCGCAGATTTGTCAAACTCTCCAAGGGCGCAGAAGGAGGTTGTTACGGCCCTGAGTCCGAAATATACCATTTTTAGAACATCAGAAGAAATATAAGAAACAATTCTTCTAAGCAAAAATAAATTGGAGGATAGTGTATTAAGGGTGGCGACAATATAAAAATTTACTAAGCCTGATGGCCCATTATGAAACTTGATTTTCCCCCTCAAATGCCTGACCCTCGCTACGGGCCTGCTTCTTCTTATCCTTGTTTCAGTCGGTAAAGGAAATATTTTATTGAAAGAAATCGCTAAGTTCAAGATTCGCGTAAAAAGGAAATAAAACGAAGAGCTATAATGTAAAACAGATGACTCACAATCGCCAACATATTGCCTGTCAACGATATACGCGAACACTCACGTTTTACTACCACCATTTTTCGAACTGACTGCACAATGGTCTCGCTCTGAACTTTATAGCAGTTAAATTTTTCCTCGGACAAGTACCCAAGAATTCTCTGACAGCAGCAGAGACGCTATCAAAATACTCCATAAAACTTAGGATTAAGAAATATTCCGCCTATTCTAATGTGCTTGCATCATTAGAGTATACACTTATAGTAAAGTGAGGAAGCTAGTAATATTTTACGGCACTTTGATTATACATAAGTTATGTTTAAAAGTTTGCAAGAAATGATGTCTATAATTGAAACAGTTGGAAAATCAGCAGGACTGATGATAAATGAAGACAAAACTAAATATATGAAGATGGAAGTAAATCAAGTTGATAACACGATACAAAAAATTAAAATAGGAAATTATAATTTTGAGAAAGTCATACTTAGGAGCGAAAATAAATGACAAAGGATCAATATCGGAAGAAATAAATCACAGAATACTGACAGGAAATAAAGCATATTTTGCGGATCTCAGTTTAATAAAATCAAAGCTGTTAACTAGAACAACTAAATTAAGTATGCACAGACCCGTAGTAACATACTCTGCAGAAACCTGGGTATTAAATAAGGAAGATGAAAATGCTCTACGGATATTTGAAAGGAAGATCATACGACGAATATATGGACCAATATTGGAAAATGATACGTGGAGAATTAGATCAAACTCCGAAATTAACCAAATACTTCGTGGAGAGGATCTGGTAAGATACATCAAGTCCTGAGATTGAGATGGATAGGGCATGTTGAAAGAATGGATGAAGGAAGAATGCCAAAACGTCTAATACACAGCGATATAATAGGAGTAAGAAAGAGGGGAAGACCAAGAAATAGGTGGTTGCAAGAAGTGGAACAAGATATGAGAAGAATGGGAATAAGAGGCTGGAAAGGAAAAGTACAGGATCGAGATGAGTGGAGGAAATTTGTGAAGGAGGCCAAAACCCACAACGGGTTGTAGCGCCAGACAGATAGATAGATATGTTTAAAAGTCTAAATGTGATAATGAAGCAGATTTTCCAGAAAATGGTTTTGAGAACTTTTATAACACCATTTTACTCCCGTGTTATATTATTTTGTCAACCGCTGTCGCATAGGAGATGCGTTCGCTCCTCATGCAGCGGGCCCGGGTTCGAATCCTGGTCGGGACAAGTTACCTAGGTGAGTTTTTCCGGGGCTTTTCCTCACCTTTGTTCAAATGTCGGATAACTTTAGGCCCTTGTGGTCCCCGGATATCATATGGCCGTCATTATCATCTTCATCCCATCCTCGCCTTGTACAGAGTGAATATGTGTGTGAATGGTGTGTCCTGTGTGTTCGTGTTGTCTCGGAGATGGCCCCGGCATTGCGCCGATCACTCATCCAGGGAGGACCTCCATGTCCTTGTCTGGTCAAAAAAGTATGTATGCGATCCATAGAACATAGATAATCCCTCTCCCGACAGGTCGCGGCCCTGTAAGGTTCGGGCGGCGTGGGTCGCTTAAATGTCCCTAAAAGGGAGAGGTGAAACTAAGGTAAAGAAGAAGAAGTTATATTATTTTGATTTTTAAAAATCCTGAGAGGAACTAATGAAGAATATTTTCTTTTTGCAGTTTATACTTTCTTTACCCTACAATAAGGTACTTGCGGTAGAGAAAGAACTGTGTTTGACCCTGAAATTCAAAACCTAGTTTTCAGCATTCACAATACTTAAAGTCCAAAAATACCATTTTCGGAAGCATATTTCAGTATGTCTCTGTACGTCTGCATTTCTTTCTATGAAGAGCATAGTCCTATATCTAAGAATCATATAAAAACTAAATGTTAGAACTTATTTGGGTTAAGTATGTTGGGGGATGTGATACGAATTATGCCGACGAATTATTCTTGAATTTACTGTCTTTAAAATTAAGAAAGTACTTCCAACAGTTTTGTTTAAATGTTATATGTCTATCCCTGCTTATGTTCCTTTAAAGCTGTACAGATAAACTTTCAAATAAGGGTGTATTCTGGGGAATGCAAATCTTTACAAATTAGTGAAGCTTTTAACTAGTAATTGTATATACGGTATAGGTGAAGTTAGTGTTAGCAGTTGCTGTTTTACATGATATAAGTAAATAATATTAGTTAAATAGTTAGTGATCAGGAAATAATATCTGTCATTTTCATTAAAAAAAAGTGTATGCATTCTATTTCAAACTGTTAAGAGGGTTATAATCATCTGCAATTGCTTCCAACACATCTTCTATACCTATTAATATAGTCGTTTATTCAAGTGAAGGAATTAATTCATCCTATAGGAATAAATATGAATGAATAAATATTCTTTCAATGCAATATGTTTAATGGGAATCTTCATTGCTGTATCCCTGGTCTACGATAAACCAAATCTCTAGCAAGTGAACCAAGTTTTGCACTTCTTGCTTGATAAACCGTGCCGGAATGACTTCCTAGAGGAGTGGTATGAAAATACGTAATTGTAAATCACTCTTGTATTTAATAAGGATCACAAGCTAACAACTAATTATTACTGCTACTAAAAAGAACAGTTAAAATTAAAATAAAACATATTTCAAAGATTGTTGTAGTTCTACGAGATTCTGAGTTGAAAGATCAACTTTATTTTTTTATGTAAACATCCCGTTTTGTTGTCATATTTTCGGTGTTCGTGCATATCAAGAGAGCACCAATTTACTGACTGATGTGGAAATGGAAACACAAACATTAAAACTAAAATGCTATTTAGTTCAGAATATAAGAATTGGTCCAATTTTAGAATATCTCTAATTCTACAAAGTGTTCAAAGAGAAGATCGTTAGCATCAAGACACTATTGGCTGTGGCTGAAAAACTGCTGCCAATGTGTCCAATGACACTGAAGTACATACAACTCGAATCTTTTGTTTCGTGTTTTTTACAGTGGTTGGAACATCTTGGTAAACAACATTCTTCAAATGTCCTCATAAAAAGTAGTTCAACGGAGTTAATCAGGTGACCGTACTGAATAATTCTGGACAACACTACCGTGTCTCACTAATCCGTTTGGAAAGCAACTCTCAAGTGTATTTCAAACACGTATTGCAATATAGGCATGACATCCATCATGTTCTTCCACAAATATGCAGTGGTACGAGCAATGCCCGTTTAAATAAACTTTTGTGTTTGCGCCCATTGAACTTTCCAGCCAAAAAAACAAGTGCCAATACACTCCACTTGTACATTGACATTGACTTTTTAAAGCCATTGTGGATTTGTATTAGATAGAAAAACCTCCTTATGCCCTCAATAAATATTATATTTTTTCTCCACTTTGATACTCTTAAAGAAAAAACTAGCAGCCGTCCATATTACAGATTGTATCCTCTTCTTACCGAGATACAGCTTACAATTTACAGTAGGCTATATTACTTCCTGGTAATATTCCTATGTTACTCATTGTGCCTTTTTATAGCTAAGTATAAATTTTTTTTAATGCAGTTAAAAGTTTAAAAATCTGTTGTCAATGGATCCACAAAAATAATTATTTTTTATCACACTAAAAAACGGCTTTAAAATTTCTGTCAGTACACGTGATGGTGGGCCTATATGTCGTATCCCCTTCTTTTAAAATTTATCTTCGTTAGATTCGTCATATATATAATAATGTCCAGAGTTTTTGTTCAAAAACACATTCCCTAGAAGCGAAATATTTCCCAGGAGTTAGTGATTTCGTTGGTGAAACTTCTTGTAGAAAAAACTTGGGTGTCCAGAATGTGCAGGTAAAATGTTAAAATTTATAGGTCGTTGTTTTTACTTCTTTAGCGTGTCAAGGGAATGCCATTGTGGAGCCTGCTGAACCCAGGAGATCACATTTCTAGCGACACTGCTCTGCACTTCTCATTAATTTATCTGTAACGTGAATTTATCTACTGATTTATCTGTATTAGCACACGATTTGACTATGTAACGCCGTCTTTTAGATCTTGTCCTGGGTACACCTCAAACAACGAAGAATTATTAATTCTTTTATTTTCCTTCACAACATACTATTCAGTTTCCACGTGTTTATTTTAAATCTCGATTTCATCTTGTTTCGACTTCACAAACGCATAAAAATAACCCCGGCATACATCATTCTATTCTTCACCTTTAGTGTACGTATTCTTCGTCCTTTGAAGTCTTTGTCCAACCATCTCAGAGACTGATAAAACGTACCATAAATTCCGGGGTGCGGAACGAACGACTGGTCCTGAAACTGAATCACTGAAATATCCTAAGGTTATCTGGACATGATCTTGCATTGATTTATTTTCTACACAAAAACTAATAAATGGTATATTCACAGGTTTCCCTTTATAGTATTAATTGGAACTACGACTCCCGTTCCCACCACATACAACAGTTTCGCACGCATAATTGCACAACAAAGTGTATTATTATGATATCGATGTTGTGGGAGATTGCTTTCACATGAATAACTGCATCTGCAATGCTCGGATATCTGATTGGTTAATATCATGCGTTCACGTGCCAAATCCCGCTGCCTCCACGAATTCACGTTTCAACATTCCCACTCAAGGGCAAAGAAGCTTCTTGCAATTACGTCAGTGTCCGATTCTTCAGCACCCACAGTTGACATCCTAATCAAGTGGGCCTTAAAATGCAATAGACATAACACTCCAGTGTGTTAAAATAATAGATGATCAACCCCTTCAGACCTTAATTGTTTGACTCGGGAAAATTGTAAAAAAAAAATATATATATATTTAACTTTATTTATTTAATAATAATAATGAACATTATACACTGTCCATGACAAAAATACAATTCAGTCACACAATATAATGAAAACAAAAAGATAAGAATACACAAAAGATACATTACTGTAATTTAACCTACTAATCTACTTTATCATCTATATCTCAAATAAGTGTTATCGGTGAAAAAAGTGCCTTAGCCATATCCTCGTAAGACTTGAATTAGAACATTTTTTTAAATGCGTGAAAAAATTAAACACGCACTGAAAACGCACTAGGTCTGAAGGGGTTAAACTATCCACCATACATAAATATGGAAGGGAATGCTTATCTCCATAATTCCTCAGTCCATGTCTTAGGCCTAGATCCCGAACAAGGCTAAGTCAAAGAAGTCCGTCTGCATAAGATGCAAAAATTATTATAGGCCTAACGAAAGATTGCTTTTTAAGCATAGTTATGGCAGCAGCCTATGTTTTGTACCGTCCTTGTATTCTATATGTTCTATATTGACGTTGCTGTCCAATATAACACTTAATGTAAAGCAAATCTGTTCTTAAACCTCAAAATACCAGTTAATATAAATTTGATTGATAATTTTCGTGCACCATATGTGGATCAGGTGGCATAACTTCTTGAAAACGGACTCTGTGCTCGAGTGCCAAACATTTTTACAGCTGTCAATGTTATTTCTGTTAAATGATAAGTGGAGTTATCCTAAATTGGTATTTTGGATTATCAGAAATGTGCTGTAATTATTACAAGAGAACTGTATAAAGAAATATGTTCTTAAAACTTCCAAAATAGTAATAAACGAGCACCTTACTGCAACAATATATTGCAGGAAATATAACAATAATTATTCTGTTGTAATAAAGTCTTCCTGATATTCATGGATACGCTTAGGCCAATGCACAAGTTGCTCACTTGCCCTATATGAGAAAGCGCTAAAAAAATTATGTTCTACAACTTAACAACAACAAAAACGCGTTTAAATGTTTTGTAAACCTTAACAATGACTAATAACTAATATTATTGCTCATTCATGCTACCATATGAACTGAAATTTTGAAGAACAGCAATATGTATTCTCAATAAATATTCCGAAAGGAATCATCAGGATAATTACGTCTATCGTCAGAGTCATCAGGAAGATCCATCAGGAAGATGGATATTTAAAAACCATATTTTCTAAAACAATGTAAAATTTTTGGGGAAAAAATGATAGATTTGTTCATTAGAACATCTGAAAGATGATATGCAAAATTCATACAATTTTATTCAATAATGTGACCTGAGATAAAAAATGCAAAGTTATTCCATGACGAGAAATTGATAAATAAATTCAACTGCGACTTAATTTTACATGTGCCCTGGTATTTTAAATTAGCTCTCAATCAGCTTTATTACATTGTAGGGTTGGCAATTAAATTTAGATTGTTTAATTTTTTTTTTGCTATGATAAATGATCATTCAATATTTGGTCATATTTTTACTAATTTCCTAGACCCCATCAATTATATTTTAAATTATGTAATATTATGTAATAAATTAAATAACTATACTCTTATTTCCTTCCTGGTCCCGCCTGAAGAACCCAATAAATCTAAAATAATTAAAAAAGTATCTTTATTTATGATAAGTCTAAGTAACTTGTGTACAATAGTGCCAATATCAGTAATATTAATAGTTCACAGCACTTGAATTCAAATTACTAAAATTAATATATTAATAAATATATTTTTATTCGTAGCTAACTTATAAATAATTATTTTATCTTACTGTCTTACACGTCTGAGACATAGGCCTAATACAGGATACTGGAGTTCCTTCATCCCTGTGTATGCAAAGTGCTCTACAGTTCTACAACTAAAATATTTCGTTCAGATCTCCCAGTAAAATGTATTGCTTCACTGCTTCGTGAATATAGGTCTATCTACTTCAGAAATGTCGTATCTTATTCATTCTTATAGATCTCCACTTAAAATTACGTGTGTTGCTTTTCGTCTCTAACTCCACCGTAATTTCATGTCTTACTCGTACATTCAGGTCTCCACATTAAATTAAGTCTATTTCGTTCAGATCTCCCAGTAAAATGTATTGCTTCACTGCTTAGTGAATATAGGTCCATCTACTTCAGAAATTTCGTATCTTATTCATTCTTACTGATATCCACTTAAAATTACGTGTGTTGCTTTTCGTCTCTAACTCCACCGTAATTTTATGTCTTACTCGTGCATTCAGGTCTCCACCTAAAATTAAGTCTCTTACTCTTCCACCCAGATTTCTACCCACGATGTCTCGTGCCTTATTTGCTCGAAATACTAAAAGAAGAAAAGAAGGGAAGAAAATGGATAAGAAAATACACACAAATTTAATATGCTAAAAAGACCGCTGTTATCAAAATACACTAGCTCTGGTTTAAAACCTGTAGAATTTAGTTAGGCCTATGTGTAGACCTATTAGTCTACAAGAAATAAATTACATTTAATATAGAAGTTGTCGTTTTCAGCCACCCATTCCTTGTCCGTTAATTGATAGTGGTATTGAGGCGGTTATAGTTATTTCATATAGGCCTATAATTGAACGAATTCTTTCATAACTAAATCTTTCTCACATGACAGTGTCAAGGTACTGAGGAAAAGTGGGCAGTAGTTCTAATGTTAACGAGGTCTGGTATCGACCACACCGCAATGTCAACGTTCTGGTCCAGATCCGGGATCTCGTATCCGTATTAAGCGAGATCAGTGTATGCGTTGTGGGAGGCAACATGTCCAAGCTGTTTAACACCGGGATCACATAAACAAAATGGCGAGACCATGTTCAGCACCTCGGCGACACATTCCCATTTTACGGCTGTTTTAATACCCACAAAACAGTTCTTTCTTTGACTTGAAGGTCATTGCTCTATTCCAGACATCTATACAAAGAAAACCACGGTTCAAAAATTCATCACTGTAACATGGACGAGGAAATCAGACATTTTCAAACAACTTCGAGCTCTAAATTTCGATCAAACATTGTCTGAAACCTGAAACTACTTAAATAGGGGGATAAAGCATAGAACCATAGTTTGAAATGGTAACCTATTGATGACTGAAAAAATTTAGTTACATCTCGCAGTGAACTTCATTCAAAAATATATTTCTTTCTTTCTTAATCGTAGTTTTACCTCTCCCTTTTAGGATTTAAGCGACCCAAGCCGCCCGGGCCCGAAAATATATTAAGCGTTTTTAACTCCCAAACTCCATTCATGCTAAAGATATATATAAAAATACGTTTAAAATCTTTTTTCAATCTCATGTAGGCCTATATGACATTCGCTTATACAAATTTATAAAACAAATAAAATGGATGATAGCATAGGCCTAATACATATTATAATAAATGTAACATAGGTTAATATAATTGGCCTACCGGTTTATTATACAATACAATACATAAAAGCAATATTATCTTATTATATAACACAACACAATCCTATAATCATAGCATACGATGTAGTATTTAGTGGATATTTTACAACATAGAGATAGTTTCTTAATACAATATTTGCGATTATAAATATTGCTACGGTATTGAAAATTTACGAATAGCGCAATCTTCAGAGGAACATTTCTTCCTAACGGGAAACGAAACTTGCTTCTGCTTATTCTGCAGGTGATCTGTGACTGAGCCATAACGAAAAAATCTTTTCAAGTGTCCATTTTTCCTATAGGCCTACACGAAGAAAGCTGATAAATGTTCAAATTACGAGGAAGTAACCGTCTACAGTGTGAGGCGATGGCCTTACCACCTGTCCCTCTCCCCTATCTCGGGAAATAAGCGTAACAAAATTCACCTAGGTAACAGAAACCTCGAATTGGAGGCCCTACACCCCAACACAAGGGGACATAGGAAACCATAGAGAGAGAAACATCTACAGTGCCAATTTCTTCTTGGGGTAATTCAGATTAGTGACAGTAGTGATAGTTATAACATAAAATAGAAAGAACCGGGCTCGGTACCGGATTAGGAGAGTTTTTCTTTACTCATTTCTTTGTAAAAAAATTCCCACCCTTTGAAGTTATAAAAAATCATGTGTACAATATCGATTATGATTGGTAGTCTATTTCAACAATTTCTATTCTGTGAAAAGATTACAGTAGCTAAGTTTATGAGGAGCTAGCAGTACGTATACATACTGTATGACTAATGTAATAAACATGTATTATCATTAATTAAAGTTGTGTGAGCATGAGCAGCAAGCCAGAAAGTTGTAAAATGTCACTTGACAAGTGTCCTTGAAAACATGTCTGATTCTTTGTAGTGCTTAGATCGTTGTTCCAAGCAGCTAACTTCCTCATCACATTATGCAATGTTTATACTTACAAACTTGATCTTGTTCAAAGAAATACATGCATGCGAATACAGAATAAAATTAAAGTGTAGTGTTATCATATTTATATAACAATACTTAAACACTTATAAATAAAGCCAATATCAAAACTACGCAAGCTGATAAATCATTTCAGTTTCAGATTATTAGATCCCTCGCTATAATAATTATATCGATTGTCTCTGATGGCGGAAGCCGAGTTGTTTGATTAATTCTTGTGGTTTTAATCTATTCATGAAGTGCTTAATTCTGTGGGCATTCGCTAAATAATAAATATATCTCAAGATAAATTCTAGACCTCTCCTTATATCACCTTTAAAAATTAAAATTTTGTTTTGTGAAGATGCGAGAATGAACTTTTAGTACATGTAACTTGATCAAATTCGTCTACTTTTATATTGGTTCTAAATGTTATTAAAGAACACATAACATTCGCTTGAGGATAATTACCTCTTATGAATTTTCGCAATCAGTTCACAAACGAAAGACACCTTGTGGCACTGTAGTCAACAAGCACCTACAGTAGCCTACTGTTATTTTGAAGTACTGCCAGCCAACAAATGGTTGAACGACCTAAGAAAATAAGTGTATAATGAACTCATTTATCATTCCAAAACGAGCATGGTTACAAAATTATATATTACACAGTAAGATTACCTCATAATCACAGAAGTTCTTCGTGACCAATGCATGATAAATAGAGGGTGAATATTTGCAGGAAGAATAAAAGATGATGATTAAGAAATGAAAGATGTTAGGTCAACTCTATTGAATGTGAGAATTAAACTGACAGAGACGCGTTTTCTACAATGAATACGCACAGCATTTTATTATTTGAATAATTACATTAGTTACCATCAGAGTTAGACATTTTTAAAACTTCTCAAAAAGTAAAATGATTCACACGGTATCTTACAAAATAAAGATTTAAACAGTATGAAAAACTGAAGCAATGGTATATCATGCATAATTCATCTCAATAAATAGGTTTTAACCATTTACACAAGCATTTAACAAGACCTCTTAGACCAAGTCGATTTTTATCTCCATAGTGCTGAGAGTCGCATCTTTCCCTGTAATTGTCCGTAGGGCCTTAACACAACCGGTGATTTTTCTTAGGATCTTCAACAAGAAGCGATTCTTTACTGTACTTATACCTGCCACATGGGGCCAATAACATTATTTCCTTAACGGAAAAATCCATGGTTCATCTCTATGGGTCAGTATGGACCTTTTGTTTCTGAATTCTCTTCAGAATGTATTTCTATCCGTTAAGTACTAATTAAATTATTGATTTAAAATATAGGCCTATATCACAAAGAACGCTAAATGGTAACTGGTGCAATGATTTCATTAAATGAAATTTAATCTTCAGCTTGAAAAATGGAGTCTACTCCTAGGGTAGATCAAAAGTGGCAATGTGCGTACATCTATCACGAAATGGCTTGAATATTTCGAATTTAAGAATTCTTCACAACATTTACTAAAACCTACTAAGAATGCTAAGAATCTTCTTTCATAATTCCCTACATCTAAATACGCTTGCCGCATAATAATACAGCATGAAGACAAATGAAGACATAAAACACAACACCAGAAGTGTAATGAAAGGAAAATAAGAGAATTAATGAAAAAATCATTGGTCAGTCACTGGGGAATTGTTTGCAGAGTTCTCTTGATATAGGCCTAATTATTACGTATCGGTTTCTTTGAAACACAAACGCACATAAAATGTACGCTTGATAGCGAACAGCTGGTTGCATTTCAAGGCTGAATTGTCATTGCATTTCATCTGAGTCAACAAGAGAATCTTCCATCACGATAAGTGAGTCACCTTCCTGTGGTTCTCCAAATTAATGAGCTCATGGTAGAAAAACTGCACCCGCAACGTATAAATATGTACAGGGTTCAAATCTATAACTTTTAGTAAACGCGGAAATGTTTTAGACAGTGGGATGAGTAGGTATTTTCCGCCCTAAAATAAACAAGTATGTCTGTCCTATTCTTGCCACCCTCCCAACATCATTTGCAAGTCACCTCTGCAAATCACATATGCATTTATTGGCAGAGCAAATATTAAACTATTTTTGGTGGTATTATAAAAATATATAGTTTTTGTTAAAAAATAATCAATTTTCAGTAGTATAAAGTATAAAACTCTTATTTGCGTTTAATTTAACCTAAGAATTCTTAGTAGATTAAAATAATGGTAGAAAAATATCGGGTGTGATGCCTCACATAGCTTTCTCTGCTCTGGGCATGGACAATATCATTTTCTTACCTGACTCAGTGACATTAATGTTACCCACTTTCAGATGAGACGGAAACTTGAAATTTGGCACACTTATAGCTTTTAGCCTATAACGGATGAAAAATTCCAAAAGGTTAAGTTTTTTTTATTTGTTTACCCATAAAAATCCTTCAAAATGGCGGACGCAGCTTTGAATAATTTTTTTGGAGGCAACACATGAGCTAGAAACTTGAAAATTAGCAGATCTATACCTTTTAGCTTGTAACTGACGGCAAAACTCCAAAAAGTTAAAATTTATATTTTTTTACCCCGAAATATTCTAAAGTTTTCTCGGACTTTTTTAGGTTTATTACGGCTAAACGGTAATAGGCTATAAGGCAGTATAAATACACAGACTCTATCTACGGTGCCAGTTAATTACAAAAATAAATAAATAAATAAATAAATAAACTTTCCCGAGACCTTAGTTGGGGTTTGGGGCAGAGCCCCCAATGAGCGAAGCGCGTTGTTATTTATACAGCCGTTCTCAAATTAGGCTATTTGAAATCGTATAAAGATGATACCAAGGTGACCTGTGTATGGAATTTACAATTTAATAAGTAGGTTCATCCTGATTTATGATATTTTAGCAACTGTGTAAAACAAAACAACATTAAATTGCGTTCAACGACTTGTATTCCACGTGTAGGAAGAAGCCACGTGTGCTACCTTTAGTTCGAAACACATTTCTTCACATAAATTCTTACATATTCACTCATCAGCTTTTGTTTATTAATTAGTATTTGCATAATGGAAAATGCTTCATTCCTTATAAATCAAAACAGGACTGAATAAATACCGCTGCAACTATAACCAACATGATGATTAGAGCCAGAATTTCTCAGCAAAATACATTTCTTTTCAGACTCCTAAACAGAACCAGAAAAGACACTACGTAAGACACTACTTGACAAACAATTATTACTCTATTTTATAGTGCTTATATTGCTTACTCTGAGAGAAACGCTATTTTTTCATAATTATTTATAATTATACCTATACAAAACTGTCATATTAAAAGTGCTTATTTCACTTCTAGATAGCATTATTACCGGTTTCCTTCCTCTTACTGGCTAATAGAATTACTGAAAACTCGGCTTATAAAACATTGTCAGATTTCCAGAAACCTTTCCGGTAAAGAAACAGTTATTGAAGAAGAATTCATCTAACAAGAACTGATCTTTTTCACATGCTCCATTGAAAGAACATTTTCACTTTACAAAACGTTCTTTACTGACAGACGCTTGTATATCTGTGGATGAGCTTCCTTACTTACTGTAACAACCGTGAACGAGATAAGAATTCTATGAAACTAATGATTTATTCACGTAAGACTTGAGGCTTTCTCGGCTCTGATTATTAATAATTTATTTAATTTTCATGTAATTTGTTTTTGCTTATTGTTTGTTTATTTCTTACTTTTTTCGAGTTTATTTGCTTGCATTTTTACTGTTTTATTTTGCTTATAAATCCGGGCTCAAATGATGATGTTGGGACTGTTGCAAATCATATTACTTGATTTGGTGATGTCCATCGTGTTACAAAACTCGTCACATCATCGGTCATTTCTTAGATACATGGCAATACAATCCAGATATGTATGTATATAATAATAATAATAATAATAATAATAAGCCTCATATGTAACATCCCAATAAAATACACCTTTCTCTATCGATGTAATATCCTATTCATTTAATTAGATACGTAAATAGTTCATTAGGTTCACAAAGTTGACATAACTCATGGTTTACCGGTATTTTGTTTGTATCTCTATAAGTTTGTTTGCTACACAGCCACGACCAAACGCGTTGTTTGATCTTGTTCCAGTTTGTTATGAATGTTTCTTAAAGTCATTATAAATGAGATGTGATTAGGGATTTCTATTTTTTAATTATGATTCAAGATGGTGAGTTAACTGGATCTTAGATTATTTTTAACGCGAATTCTACAGTTCACAGAACAACTAGTATGTTATGAGTAGGCCTGGGATTTTAAGACAAATGCCTATTTTGTTCCTTATGAAATAACATTAAAATTTTTAAAAATGTTGACATTTCATGATATATCACTTATATTTATAGAGTTTTATAGTGCTTTAAAATGCCTGTTTGGACCTTTGGAGCCTATTTTTACTATTTTAGTGCCTAAAATGCCTATTTTGTACATTTAAAATAAAATCCAACTTCTGTAACCTTTACAATCATTTAATGGACATCCCTGATTGAAGAGCAGAACAGCAAAGGGTGGGTTTTTCACAGAAACTTGATTTTCCCAAACAATTGTCGCCAAAGGAATGCTGAGTGACGGGGAGGATTCGCTCAAAACAACAAGTAGTTGTCAGTTTTTCATATAATCCAAAACTGATTTGATAAATGTATTTTTAATTCTGTCTTAATTTTGCAATTATTTCTGTTAAGAATAGGTATACCACGTTTTTTACAGAAAAAATGATCACATTACAGTTGAAGAGCATATTGTAGTATTTTAAAGTCTATTTTCTGTATATTTACACATTTTTAAAGCTTATTTTAAGTGCCTATTTTCTCTTTTAAAAGCCTATTTACTTGTTTTAAAAACCTATTTTAGGTGCCTAAAACTAATTTTTTTAGAGCCTAAAATCCCAGGTCTAGTTATGAGTTATGACGCAGAAGTTGTTATACTATAAGGAAATCGTAATTTGTGAATCTAACACAAATCCCTAATCTTCTTTTGAATGTCTCACTACAGAATTTCAACATAAAACAAGCAATACGTTACGAAGCGACGGGAATGTCACCAGTAACAATATAAAGAAGATTAAAAAAAAATTACTTACCACTACTGCCAGTCTTGATTGAAACCAATGAAGCCCATAACCTGAAAATATATTAAATGTTTATGTAAGATCTTGTATAGATCATACAAAGAGAATAATTACACAAATGCACTGTAACACATCCATACATTGCACTTAAACCACTATAGGCCTACATTTCCTGTCTTTACGTTGCATATTTATTCTCATAAAAATTGGTCAGAAAAAGTTTTCAAACGGAGATGTCAAACCATAAGTCAAACAATAAATTTTGATATAATTTTTCTTCGAATATAAATCAAATTTTCGGCCAGGAAGTGACTTCATTAATTTGTTGGAATGAGCATGACCACCGTGCCCTAATACCTCGAAAGATAAATTTTATCAAATTACTGGAAGCTGATGAAGCAGAGTGTAAACATAATGTCTAATGAACCCAAAAATTCTGAATCTAGATAATTGTTAAGAATAAATTTATGCATAGAGCAGTAGGACGAGGCCTAACCGAAGTATGTTGACAATGAATTAAATTGAATTAAATTAAATTAAATTAAAATGTAATAATAAATGTTCAAAATGCAGGAATTCAAACATATATTTAATTATATATATATATATAATATGGGCACAATAGGGCTATCTTTATATGTGAAGTTCAAAGCACAAAATTATAAATAAATTAACCTGAAATTTCTTGCTAACGATGTATGACTTGTCATAATAAATGTTTAAGCTAAAAACAATCATATCAAAAGATGGACATTGACCCCCTTTAATTTCCTAGAAATAGCCCCAACCCTCAGCTTAGGCAATTAATGATGGATTCTGACTCCTTAATTTCATAGAAATAGCCCCAACACTTAACATAGGCATGTCATGTTAAATAAGACCGAGAAGCTTTGCATAAACAACTCATTTAAGACAGAAGTTAAGTGAGAGGAATTCACGCAATACAACATATAGATAACTTCTGTAATTTGGCAATTGGTCACTTGTATGTCCTTTACATTAATTTTTTTCGGGAATATAATTTTTTTAACTATCCTCTGACTTGACAAAGAGTCAATCGTCGGGGAATATGTTATAAGAATTTGCCAAATTCAGCATGTGGCACCCATTTTAAAATATTATTATACAATAATTCAAAATCTTCCACTCATTTTGTGGTATGTACCCAAGAGGTCTTTAGGATTTTTTTTTTGTGTCCACTTTGTTAGAAGTTTTGCTGTCATGAAATTTGGTTATTGATGTTGAATAACTTTAATTAAGAAACGTCACAGGTGCTAGATTTCATTTCTTATTATTGTACAGTGTTTTATTGTAATTATAATTATTATTATCATTGTAATTTCATATCTTAACTTTAGTTTCAGTGCTTTCTTCTTTTCCTTATTGTATTTTTCCTTGTAATTTATTTATTGTAGTTTTTTTAAATTCTGGTAGAGAGAAGACCTGATAATCTTATCTCTACCAGGATAAATAAATAGATAAATAATCGAAATTAAAATTTTAAATCAATAAATTAAATGCTTCCTTTAAAAATTAATGGAATCCAACCAGCGCTATATATAGGAATAACATTAGTCACATGGCTCCCATACGGATTAATCTATATAATAGTTCTAGGTTGTAAAGCTGTCACATGTAAAGACGTTAACAATGGGTAGAAAATCTGTACAAGCAAGGTAGAAAAGATAAGAGTTTCCGATATTTTATTCATATGACTCGTCTTAGTCATTCATACAAAGACGTCAGCAGACCACCTAGAAGCCGAACATATTAAATATCTCCTTCTAATATTCATAAAATAAAGGAAAATGTTACCACATTGAAACAACACAGCTATGATTTATATTTTAGGCACTAGATAT
This sequence comes from Ectobius pallidus, assembly GCA_964059195.1. Taxonomy (NCBI): domain Eukaryota; kingdom Metazoa; phylum Arthropoda; class Insecta; order Blattodea; family Ectobiidae; genus Ectobius; species Ectobius pallidus. The sequence continues at coordinate 42,281,255 of CAXKWD010000002.1, read as the reverse complement.
ATTGCAAAGATTTACTAAACAAGGCTCCGATTTTTTTGAGTTTCCATTTATCAGCTTTAAGGGTCTATTAGTCTAATTCTAAATTAACGATTTAACAACCATTAAATTGTATTGCATTAATTTATTATAACATATTAGCATACATTAAAACAGTAAACAGTAAAATCGTCAGTGGTTTGACGACTACTCAAACTGTTATTGCAGTAGTCGAGACCTACAGCTTAATTCGGACTCAGAGGAAGAAAAAAGAAGGAAAGAAAGAAAAAACATAGTGGGCCACTTGTATGCTTCACTTAACATGAATTATCTGAGGTGAAAGAAGCCGTCACCCATCCAATTTTTTCCCAGAGCCAACATCGGTTAACCGGTGGTCAACTTGGAAACGATAATGGCCACTATTCCAAGGAAACTTTAGTAAACACTTCAGTATAATATAAATAAATACGTTATATATATATATATATACATACATACTACAGAATGTATTAACAGCTATGCGTTCGGCTTGCGCTTATCTTAGAAAATGTCAAAAGACAAGAAAAAGCGTTTAACATGTTCCTGCATCAAAGGCCCATATACAAATGTGAATTCCTCAATTTATAGCTGTGGTACATGACCCAAGTATTCCTACTCTCAAGCACGCCCTTTGTGTTTCAGTGTGTCTATCTGTAGACCTAGGCAATAACTGTTAACCCGCAATTTTATCTGCTTCTCGACTGATCTAGCGAGCGAAGTGAGTGTGATCTTGGGGAGAAAAAAGTGCACAGTACTAGGTGGCGTTTATGGTTTATGCTAATAAAATTAAGACTTTACCGTCTAAATGATACTTTATTCTGATTGAGCAATAATGTTTAAAATTTTCAACAAGCTTAACCCTCCATCGGGTAGGATATTTGTTGTTATTCAGCAGGATCAATGTATCAGAGAACGTATTTCAATAGCTATTTAAATATTCTATGAATCATATAATTAGATTTTCATCGACATAGCTCCTCTATATTCTAGGCTGTAATCTATAATAAATAAAATTTCGTTTTATCTATAACGACTGAGGGTGTTCGATAACATGGTGCTTAGGAAAATTTTGGGCCTAAGAGGGATGAAATTGGGGACTGGAGAAAACTGTATAGACCTAACGACGAGCTTCATGACCTTTACTCTTGACCGGATATAGTAAGGGTAATTAAATCACGGAGGATGAAATGGGCTGGACATGTTGCACGCATGGGGAGGAAAGACATATCTCAAAAGTATTGACTGGGAGTCCCGAAGGGAAAAGATCACGTAGAAGACCTAGACGTAGGTGGGAGGACGATATTAAAAGAAGTAGAATTTTCGAGGGATGATTGGATAGAGTTAGCAAGGAATAGGGTTGAATGGCGGGCTCAGTTAAGCGCGGCAATGAACCTTCGGGTTCCATAAAATAGATAATATTCCTTTACCTTGCTGAGGAATTGTCTATTGCCATTGAGCAAGTAAGTAAGTTTATTCATAATGCCCTGAGCTGTACCCTAACAGAAGCATTTTATTCATTAGGATAGTTAATTTATACAAGATCCTGCATTCTATTCTGCGTCAATGAATAACTCTTTTGCCTAAAAATAAATATTCCTTATTACTTTTGACAAATTTTGTCGGGAAACTCAGCATTTTAAATTCAATTTTAAAACATTCAAACTCATTATTAAGTGCCAGTGTGGTACTTTATGAGATTGTGTGGGGGACGAAAAATGTCTGTCCGTCTGTCTGTCTGTCTAGCCGTCCGTCCGTCCGTGTGTCTGTACGCGCTCTAACTCAAATACGCTTTTTCGGATTTTCATGAAACTTGGAAAACACATTTATAATGTCAATGGGAAGAACCCTATTGATATGGAACCAAATCGGTTCACCGGTACCGGAGTAATGCCCAATTTAGTGCCTATTTTAATAGATTATGGCGCCTTTCTAATAGAAAGGCGCCATAATTCAAATACGCTGTATCGGATTTCCATTAAACTTGGTATACGCATTTATGACATCCATGAAAAGTACTCTGTTAAATTTGAACCTAATCTGTTGACCGGTACCGGAGTAAAACCCAATTTAGTGTATATTTTAAAGGCGCAATAGCTCAAATACGCCTTATCGGATATTTATGAAACTTCGTATACGCATTTATACTATCCATGGAAAGACGTCTGTTGATGTTCAACCAAATCGGTTGGCCAGTACCGGAATAATGCCCAATTTATTGCCTTTTATGTTAATATATGAGAAGTCGCGATAACTCAAATATGCTTTATTGGATTTTCCTGAAACTTTGTATACCCATTTATAATGTACATGGGAAGACGTCTACCGATATTGGACCAAATCGGTTGTCCGGTACCGCAGTAAAACCCAATTTAGTGTCTATTTTAAAAACGCGGTAACTCAAATACGCTTTACCGGATTTTTATGGAATTTGGTATACACATTTATAGTGTTCATGGGAAGAGGTCTACTGATACTGGATGAAATCGGTTCACCTGTTTCGGAGTAATGCTCAATTTGGTGCCTATTTTATGATAATATACGTATTCGAAAGAATTTATATAAAAAAAAAGCAAATCATTTATCATGACAACATAGTCAATTGTTTTACTGTGATATTTTACGGCTTTGGAAATTAAAATAGAGATAGCTATGACCAAAAACACTATTGTTTTACATGCGCTTATAACTTACAACTAGACCGTTAAACTGACCCAGGTGACCGAGATGGTAACGTTTTGGCCTCACGTTATGGAGTTCCATGGTTCAAATCCCGAAACCAGCCAATTTCACTTTCTTTTTCGTATTTTTATGTGAGTGTGCGATTGTCAAGATATAAAAAATCTGTACAGTTCAGCTGATGCTGGAAGATTTTAATCTGATTAAAAAGAAAACTTGACCTTTGTTCTTCCCTAAGCCCTGCTTAATGAATAAATCTGGAGCTTAACTTGTAAATCAATTAAAAAAACATATTCTGCATATCATAATTGCAGTCATAACTGATTAAAAAAAACATACTGGCACTTTTTTACATCAGTTTACCTGATTTTATTTTTTTGTTTAGAATCACATTAAATGTCTTTTCCTTTAAATTTTCATGCCAAAATCAAGTGCGTCTAATGGTTCGGAGCGTCTTATAGTCCGTAAAATACGGTAACACCTTAACGATGGGCTTACCACCTGTACCTCTACCCTCTCTCGTAAAATAAGCGTAACAAAATTCACTTAGGTAATAGAAACGTCCAATCGGAGGCCCTTCACCCCAAACACTAGGGGAAATAGGAAAACAGAGATTAATGACATCTAGATTATCATCAGCTTTGAAATTATCTTGCAGGTTAACCCTTAACCATGGTCTTGAGGTCTGTGCGACCGCATTTAAAACATAAGCCTGGATATCGTCTTCACAAGTGTGTTATTTACACTACTTCCCTTCTCAGGATCTTTTATCACCTCACAGGAGTCACTTACCCATCAGTGGTGGTGGAGCCATGCTAGAAAACAGTTTATTTTTGTAGCGGTCTGTGAGACCTCATGTCCATGGTTACGTAAGCTTTTTCCAGTTTATATTTTGTGAATAACAAACGGCCGGGACCATCAAAAACTGTTAGGCCGACAGTTTTAAGACTATGTGATGAGAGTTATGATTAAATTTTGCAGTGAATGTTTTGAGAGAAAGACTGTATGTGTCATTTCTAAGGGAAAATGCTGTAAGTTAAGCTACTGCACTTATTATGGTGAACAGTGATTAATATCTGATGTGATTGACGATACTAAATAAGCTTTTGTGTATATTAGCTATTCATTTGAAAAAAAAAATCATATCTTGGAAACTGAAAAAATGGCATTTTTAAAAGTTGAGCTATTACACTGTTATCTAGTTATCTGTAAAATTACTTTTATAATTTCATACTGGCCTAACACACGAATCTGCAGACATCTTTACTGTAGTATAGACAGGAAGAAAAAATGAAATTAGCAATCAACTATTACTTTTATTTCTTCTTTGTGTTACAAACGTAGTCATTTATATCAGTTAGTACGTCATTTGGGGTGCATCCAGACGTCGAACCATCGCGGAGCGACGCCCGGAAGTCATCATCTTCACGTGGCTGGACAGTCCTCGACCAGTCTCTTCACTCTTCGGTCCAGTCTGTACATGAACGCACAGGAAGGCGTCGTCTTCAGGGTCTGAATTTTCCTTATTCAGGGCGTCGTCTTCAGGGTCTGAATATTTGTTATTCAGGGCGTCGTCTTCAGGGTCTGAATATTTGTTATTCAGGGCGTCGTCTTCAGGGTCTGAATATTAATTATTCAGTCTTCATTAGAAGAAATACCTCTTCGGTAAAACTCTGCTTTCAACAGATACGGCGATCTGTTTGGAGACAATTTTGCCATCACGGCATTGCTGAGTTCATAGTATCGAACCCGGGCTTTCTTAAAGCACCACCATCTTTTGTGTATACCTGTTCATCCGCAGGTACATTCCGTTACCACAAGAATATTTCCAAGTTACTTAGTTGCAGTGTCAAGGCGACTTATCTCGCTCCTCCGACTTCTCTCTTCAGAATAAAACAATAACAATTTGCATAAAAGCTAAAAATCCAGTAATACAATATCAATAATGCATAAAAGCTCTAAAAACTTAAAAAAATATAAAACTTATAAAAACTTAAAAGCAATAAAAAATTGCATATAAGCTCTCAAAATAATTGTAAAGATTATGAAAGACGGTCAAGATACAAAATATCCATGGATACGTTCCTATTGTTCCAATCTGTTTCCGTGGATTGCTCAAGTGAATTTATCGATTCTCGATCATTTCTAAATATTCCAAATCGTCCTCCTGTGTTAAACCTTCATTTATTTATTTCAGTTTATTAATTTGTGAATAATAATTAGTAAACGGCCGAGTTAGGCCGAGAGTTTTAAGACTATGTGATGACAGTTACGATGAAATTTTGCAGGGAATGTTTTGAGAGAATGGCTGTATGTCTCATTTCTACTGCACTTATTATGGTGAACTGTGATTAATATCTGATGTGAAGAACTAAACTCCGTGGCACTACATCCCTGGAGGGACTTGGCCTACCACCCGACCGCTGCGTCATCTCCCGTAGGCAGATAGCAGTGTTGGGGGCATGTGGTCAGCATGCCGACACCCACGGCCGTTAATGGTGGTTTTCTTGACCGGAGCCGCTACTTCTTTATCAAGTAGCTCCTCAATTTTGAATCACGAGGCTGAGTGCACCCCTACCAGACCTCCCTACCTCAGAAAAATGCGAGGAGGTACCGGGAATCGAACCCGGGCCGACGGATCTGTAGTCAGCAACGCTAACCACAAGACCACGCCGGCGGACTAAATAAGCTTCTGTGTATAATAGCTATTCATTTGAAAAATATTGACATGTCTTCTAAACTGTGACTCAGATGTGTACCCTTAAAACTCCCATAAAAAGATGGTGTAAGAATAATGCTTCCGTATGAATCAATTTGCTTGAAAAATAATTAAATTTTACATTTTTTTAAGTTTTTTCATTATTAAAAATCCCTTAATCCCTTAAATACGATGGAAGCCAGTTCGGGTGCTTTTTTGCTGTTCTGATATGCACTGTTGGCAGCATTGGTTAGTATTTCGTAATATATTCGTCTAGCAGGTGCCCGCGACTTCGCCCGCGATTATTTACCCAACTGCTAGATGTTTTGTTTAAATCATTTATTAAACAGAAAAATAATTAAAGCATTATATTTATTAATTGCCAGTATGGTACTTTATGAGATTGTGTGGTGGACGAAAAAATGTCTGTCCGTCTGTCTGTCCGTCTGTCCGTGTGTCTGTACGCACCATAACTCAAATACGCTTTTCCGGATTTTCATGAAACTTGGAAAACACATTTATAACGTCCATGCGAAGAACCCTATTGATATTGAACTAAATCGGTTCACCGGTACCGGAGTAATGCCCAATTTAGTGCCTATTTTAATATATTATGGCGCCTTTCTAATAGAAAGGCGCCATCACTCAAATACGCTGTATCGGATTTCCATGAAACTTGGTATACCCATTTATGACGTCCATAAGAAGTGCCTTATTGAATTTGAACCTAATCTGTTGACCGGTACCGGAGTAAAACCCAATTTAGTGTATATTTTAAAGACGCGGTAACTCAAATAGGCCTACGCTTTACCGGATTTTTATGAAACTTGGTATACACATTTATAATGTCCATGGGAAGACGTCTATTCATAATGGATAAAATCGGTTGACCTGTTTCGGAGTAATGCTCAATTTAGTGCCTATTTTATGGTAATATACGTATTCGAAAGAATTTATAAAAAAAATGAAAATCAGTTATCTTGACAACATAGCCTATTGTTTTACTGTGATGTTATAAGGCCTTGGAAATTAAAATACAGGTAGCTATGACAAAAAACATATTGATTTACATGCGCTTATCCAACTAGACCGTTAAAATGACCCAGGTGGCCGAGATGGTAGACCTTTCTTCTTCCGTAAGCCCTGCTTAATGAATAAATCTGGAGCTTAACTTGGAAATCAATTTTTAGAAAAACATATTCTGCATATCATAATTGCAGTCATAACTGATTAAAAAAAACATACTGGCACTTTGTTACATCAGTTTACCTGATTTTATTATAAGTAATAAAATTATTCGTTTAACAGATCTGGTCAGCATCATCAGCTAAGAACCCTGGTCATAGCTATGCTGATTTTTGTATATAACAGGCTTGAAAATGGGACATTATGCTAGAAACGTTTCGCCAGTTATTATGCAGTAACTTAATTATATTTTTCTAAAAACTGTATGAAATTTGACATGAGGTTGATCAGGTATGTGATAATTATATATTGTTTACTTTACAAATATATGCTTAATATCTTCACATCTTGATAAAGAAGCAAAGCTTGCTAAAATAATAATAATAATAATAATAATAATAATAATAATAATAATAATAATAAGACGCTGTTAAGACGTATTCCTCATACTTCGAACTTAGCACATTAATTAAATGTATGGCTTAAGGGGGACGCAGGTCAAGGAGGGACAAAAATAACATTTTTTTTTATTTCATTATTTGATTCTGTTATATTTAAAGAATATTCTCTCAAATTTTAAGGCCGAATTCCGTCTGTGAACGTCTTTTAAAAATAAACTACCAATCCATGTACTCTTCCGTGTCCCTTTGAATATACAGCAAAAAGAAAAATAAGTTAAACTTTAAATGCTATTACATTTTTCAATAGTTATGTACCTTTTTCTCAGAAACTATTCAAGATAATTGCATGAAACTTTGCACACATGTTGATAACAAATAAATTAACATTTCCTTATAACAGAATTTTCATATAGCCATTTATTAATTTTTTTATTAGAGGACTGACTTTTAATACAAATTTTGGTATTAAAAATTAGATTTCTTAAAAGAAAATAATGGAAAGGAATTTTTTAAAATGTCTCCATGGAAAGTTATATTGATCCTTTACAAGTAAGCAGGTCAAGTTTCATGGTGACCCATTAAGTAGTTTCCGCAGAAAAGGTACATAAATGTGGTGATTAAATTTAAAATTAAAAAAAAAATTAAAAACAAAATACTAATGGCACAAAAATATTTTTTTAAAAAAGGTGTATTATTATTATAGTATACTAAATGCTAATAAAAAATTCATAACTGTGGCTGCAATACTTCAGGAGATACGAGCGATTTTCTAAAACTCTGCATTCTTTCCTACGTCCCCCTAGATCCTGGGAAAAAGATTTAAAAGTATTTATAGAAAACACCTGTCAAAATATATACTATTATTTCTCTTGCGATTTTGTTAACGATTTCAGAAGTGTACAAAGCACACTTCTAAGTGTCTTAAACTATTTGAGCAAGGCTTGTTTCTATGGTAAGTAATAAAGAAAATAGATAGATTAGCTAACATGTCGATAGTGATGGAAACAAAAGAATGGAGGGGAATGTTTTATTGTTGCCCCTCTCTGCGTGAAAATCCAGGCCATTGTGGATGTGCTTATAAAGAAGCCCTGGCCACTGATCCTCAGCATTCTCACTACTACAGCAACGCTAGCAACATGACGCGGCGGGTCAGCGAACTGATGTCCCTAGTAACTGTGAGTACACACATTGCATGACCAAGTCAGTAGCCGGTTATTAACTGCTACCTCTATTTCAAAACAAAACAACATCTAAAATCAGTTATGCCAATGCTAAAAATTGAAAAGTTTTAATTCGCCGATGATATTGTTATAGCTGAAAGTTGTTTGAGTTGCAGCAGAATATATTTGACAATATTATATACAGGGTGGCCAGACGTCCGGCTTTTTGCTAAGCAGTCCTCCATCCGGCGCGACTTTGTGCCGGACGTTGATTTGTCCTCCTTTTCGAGACTCTGATGGATCGGTAAAGCGTATTAATAAAATTTGTTCTCGGAAAAGTGTTAATTCCATGTATAAGGAATTCCTGACCAACAAAACCTCCTCCGGATGGCAAAGAAAGGACAAAAATATAAATAGAGATTAAAATCCCTTTTATCAGTGTATAATCATTTATTTTATATAAATTCAGTTATTAAGTCTGAAATTGTCAGGATTATACCATGTAATATCTGTTGTCCAGCCGTCCATGCCCCAAGTTTTATACTATGCTAGATTACCGAAGAAGTGTGTCCTCCTTTCTGACATTTTAGAAATGGCCACCCTAATTATATAGGTATATTAAACATTACTTTTGACAGTAAAATAATTGCTGAATTTCCAAGGAAGTTTATAATAATTATTAAAAATGTTTGTTCCTTTGAAAATGTGTGAGTACACACATTGCATGACCAAGTCAATACCCGGTTATCATCTGCTTCCTCTATTTCAAAGCAAAACAACATCTAAAATCAGTTACACCAATGCTAAAAACTGAAAGGTTTCAATTCGCCGATGATATTGTTATAGCTGAATGTGGATTGATTTACAGCAGATTATATTTGACAAGATTATATAGGCCAATATTATATAGGTAAATTAAACCTTACTTTTGACAGTAAAATAATTGCTGAGTTTCCAAGGAAGTTTACAATAAATAATAAAGCTATTTGTTTTTTAAAAATACAATTACATTCGTTTATCTAGTAATCGTTAGTTATTACTCTCTTCTGCTACAGCAGTAGGTTTTAGTTAAACCTGAACTAATTAGTCATTTCTAACTTGATTTGGAATTATGTAGGTAACGAGTCGAATTCAACCATAATATTATTTAAAACCAGTATTCATGTAAAAGGTTGTATATTTCCGTTTTCTATAAGTTAATTATAGATTTTTAAAACATTTTTGAAATCTTGAAAAAAAAAAACCTAATTTCCAAACTAAATGCACATTAGAACTGTGCTTATAATTTTCTATTTGTGTGTTAACGTAGTGAAGAGAAATTTTAGATTTTCTTTGTTTTCACTTCTAAGTAGCTAAAGCTATTTAAGTAGCCTAGTCCCCCAAAATGTTTGTTTGAATAATGTAGGAGATGAAAGGGGCTATGTAAAGTAGAAAAAATGAAGTTAAATTTATCTTAATCCTTAAATGCGCTGGACTCATGTAAATTATAAATCCGTTTCGGACTGCATAGAAAAGAGTTAAAATGATTATGCGCATAGTTTCTTTTTTCTTGTACCCTATTCTGTAAATTTTACATGCATTTTAAATTTCCCTTCCAGTTAATGTCCATTATCTTATTACAAAATTAAGACAATTCATACATTTTTATTTCAGTATTAAAAAGTACTATTTTATTTATTATACCTGGTAAATGTATAATAGGTGGTAAATACGTTTAAGAATGTTTCTAAAATCAATATTTTTCCTAACAGCTCCTTCTAGGAGTACTTATTCTGAGGCTACACATCCCTAGGCATTTTCCCATATACTTTCACTTGTACCAGCCATATAACTTTTGCACTCAATTTAATTAAGATTTTTTTCGCAAACTCAATTATATGCCTTTCTTCTTACTATACTCTTTCATTTTCACCTGGTGACCTATTATAGTTTAAATAGTTACTCTTATGTGATATTTTGTTGATGTGTACATGAAATATAAATCTGCTGTAGGCTAAATTAAGTAGAACATTTTCAAATTATTAAAAGTTCGACTACGTTCAGAAACCTAATACTCATGAGTCTTGATTTCTCAATAACCTTATTTATAAGAAAATTAAGTAAAAAGTAAGAATAATGAATTGTAAGTTAAATTATGATTCTAAGCTTAAGTATATAAATCTGCATTAAGTTACGCAAAGTTAGGCTTTACGATCTTCTTAATGGAGATTTTTTCGGATGAAGTATTAAACCTTTCAGAGTTAAATTCTTATATTAATATAAGCATTCATTAAATGAAATCATCAGTGGGTCCTAACGTTGGGATCAACCTAGAAAAGTTCAGTAGAGCGGCTTGTATCCATGAATGAAGATCATAACAAGATGATAAAAATCCTCATATTTTAGCTGAAATTATTGTTCTATTGATTGTATGCCTCAGCTTTTAGGCCTAAACAATTTTTGAGGTGATGAATTACGTCAGTAGCAGTGAAAAGGTTTCATTAAAAATTACAATAATATTTTCGAAGTTTTAAAATAATAAAAATAATAAAAAACAGTAATTTTCATACAGTATTATAAAATTATGAATTAGAAAATGTTGAACTAAAGATTATTAGACATATCAGCTAATATGTCTGATTTTTTAATTTTCTAAGCAGTAACTCATTTTATATCACAGTTAACGGTAAAATGAATAAACTAACACTTCCTTGTCGAGGATTTTATTTTAAAAAATGCTAATGAAGATGTAAATGGTGATGATAATGATGCTAATGATAACAGTATCCCGTAGTACTGGTTTCAAATTACCCGGATTTTTTGCAGCTCTGTTATAGAAGAAGTACGAAACCGGTTCTCCTCCATATCTCTCGCTAAGACACAAATTACAACTGTACAGTAATGCTCACATTGTATTCTCGTAATGGTTGAATTATGTTTCATGAATAAGTAGATATGCCTTGAATGAATCATATGTTCACAAGAATATCTTTCTACTACCAGAGTATTAAATTTGAGTTAAGGATCTTAACTCCTAAACAAAATAACCAGTGCATGTTTAACACTTGTCCCTCTCTTCATTGATATGTAGCAGGTACATCAAAAAGACGGCTCGGGCCACATTCGGCCCTTTGTATGCCCACCTGCGGCCCACACACATAATCTAATTTAGTTTCAATTTTTTAACCGGCGACTTTGGGGATACCTGGTTCTTTTCGTACTTTCCTGAAAAGTTTTAAAACTTCAGAAAATTTGCCCCATACATTTTTGCAGTGTTTGGTTCTACGCATGTGTGTCAACAGTTGATTTCAACGATCCCAACCATAATCAGCTCTTGTAGACTCCACAAGAGCATATCAGAGCAAAAGGCAACTTCAGTTTCGAACTAGAGCTGCTTACCTCTCTAAACGGCTTGAATATCTTGGGGCTCCCGTTTTAACACTGCAAATAGAAAATCAACTCTACTTGGGAACAAAATTATTTTTTTTTTTTTTACGAATGAGTCTTATTTCAAATGTTTATTTCATTAAAAAGTATGATTAAATCAAAAGTTAGCTCATAATTAATCAGAAACGGTAACACAGTTACTGAAATCTGCATTATTAAGAAGCCAGATATTTCTGTCTCGCTTTGCGTTTACCGACAGTATTCATGACAGTCTTGGGATTAAAACCCGGAAAATTCAGGTATTTTTACATGCACTGTGGCAGAATCGGTAATACGATTAGTTCAGAGCGGGCCTACTAACTATCGTACGTTGAGACACTCGGATTTTTAAATCAGCGGGGAATGTCAGATTTTACTCCCCTGGTCCTGATATCTATTAATTTCTGTTATATAGGGTGTATAGGATAGGCCGTAGAGCCATTTAAATGATGTGGTATATTGAAAAATACTATCGAACGTGGGGAAGCTGGCTTTTACACAACCTCACATATGCCTTCATATCTTCATTACCTATTCCGAAGGGTTAAGTTGTAGGGAACACTTATTTCCTGCAACATACACCGTTGTAATTTATAGTGATTTTTTAGAAAAACCTTTATTTCTTACTATTCTTCAGAATTTGATTAATTGAATAAAATTGTATTCTGCGGAAGTTTGATTTACAAGTGTATTGCTTTTCTATTGTGTTCTTCAGTATTCATGTTACATTTTCTTCCAATTAAGTGCAAAAAAGAAAAAAGAAAGTAATGTACACTCTCAGTCTCCATTCAATATCAAGATGATGGCCAATAGAAAAATGCTCGTGTAAAGATTCATTCCCCACCACGTGGCTTTGATCCGAGTTAAATACCATGAAGGAAATTTAAAAAAAATACTTTATGGAATGCAATATCTTTTTTTACTGGATCATTGACTTATGTACAGAACAGCTGCACATACTTAGGCAGATTATATTTCAGAAATAAATATTGAGGAAACTTTTTACCAGTTTTTGCAAAATTGCTTCTCTAACTTCCAAATCAATGATTAGCTCGTAGCCTAATGAATTTTCCATCATTTAGGGTTTATTTCATTTCCTAAGAGCATCCAATCCACCAAAAAAGTATAACTTGTACGGTTATAAATAAATTGATATTGACAATAGCAATGAATATCTTTTAATATCAATAAGCTTAAGAAACAATTCTGCTACACAGAGGAAAATGGTATTGAAGTTTGCAATTGAAAACTCGTTGAAACATTCAAACTGCCTTGGTCCATATTCTCAGTTCTTCTTCCATTCTTCCATTCCTTTGTGGTCTTCCTTTTTTATTCTTCTTCATTTTTACAGATTTTTTCACTTGCTGCACCATTCCGTCTGCTTTCTAAATGCGTGAATTGTATCGTTCTTCAAGTTGCACTGTTGTATTGTCACCTGATTTTAAGTGACACAGCTTTGAAAATAATTAAAATTGAAGCATTATATATTATAAATTATGTTTCATTTTCCATATAGGCCTATTTATTACATATTATAGGTTCGAAGACAATTTTGAAATCTGGTCCCAACTTTATTTGACCTCCCCTTACGTGAATCATTAGGGAAAAGATTCCACATTGATCTGCATGTCCCGATTAGTACATGGTAAATTCGGGATGTCTACACGGCGGTGACGATCAAGGGCTTAACCGTACCAAATATAGGCCTACTTAGGCAAATAGTTCACTTGCTTGAGTCTCTGGTAACCTGTCAAATTGGTTGCGATGCTGAAGTAATAGTATCGTGATTAAACTTTATTTGTTCATAATCTTTATAACAATCAGCAAGTACAATGAAACCAATTATTCTCATTTCTTCTACTTTTGAACTTCGCTGTCGGGAGTATAATACGGCATTAGGAATCAAATATAAATAAAATAAATAAATAAAACAAATACATTTCGAAGCAATCACATGATTAAAGTATTTATATTTTCTTACAAATGCATGGTGCAATAGAATGTGTATAATATACGGTGTTGTTCGGAGTAACACTTAAACATACTGTGTCTGTATGTCTAAAACAAATTGATGCCGATGAAAGACTACAGCAAAATTCTAAACCTGCCCTTATGCAAAAAATACGTCCAAGATAAACATTTCAAAAGCGGTAAAAAGGAGATAATAAAAGTAGAAACTTGTACAAAACTCTTTCCAGTTAAATTCTGAGGTGTGTGTAAATGATATAGTGGCAAAGGGGAAATCAATATGAGTGGAAGTAGGTAGAACCAACAAAATTCTAAATGAGATTATGGCATGTTGTGAACCGCCCTTTTAGCGTAAATTTCAATCGTTGATCTCCGCTCTACAGACTTCCCGAATTTACTATGGGAACATTGTGATCGTGGTCTTGAACCATTAAAAGTGAGAACGATGGGGGAACCGGCCACAATCACCTACGCTAACATAATATGTGAAAAGGCTCTCCATGAAAGTGTGGCCTAGAATGCGAGGAAGATTTTGAATAAGATTAAAAGTTTTAGGTGACAGGAAATTAATGGATCTCCTGTTAAGCAACATAATTGCGATAAGTTGCAGAAGAACTGAGGGCATCCGCTGAAAGCCAGAAAAGATAACAATGAAGTAACGCGTCGTCAGTTCCAGTGTCATGGTTATAGTCGCGCGTCCTGAATACAGAGGCGCTGCTGGCGATTGAGTCACTTAGTTGTCATACATGCATTAATGTGATTATGACAGACACACGCCCAATAAAAACTCAAGTATTACATCAACACGTCCAAAAGACGTGACTTGCTTTCAATTTTCAAATAACTATGCAGTTGTCATCGAGTTGAAGAACGACTAAGTCCTCATCTCTTTAGGTTAGCTTCGAACCGGATGATCGGGATTTGACCCGGAATAGTTCAATGGTATTTTTCACTGTACCTCAACATTTAAATGGCTCTATGGCCTATCCTGTACATCCTATATAACAGAAATTAATAGATATCAGGACCAATCCTGGGGAGTAAAATCTGACAAATTCCATGCTCCGCTTGTCTAAAAATCTGAGAATTACAGCTTAAATGAAACCTAAGGGCCTTAAAGTCCTGCAATAGTGATGTCTTTACATCTCCACTGAATTTGATTACACGAAAATAAAAGGGTTCAGAATTTGTCCCCTATATAAAAATTAGCAAAGAATACAGTGCACATTATATTTTATGAATTCTATTATTGGCCTCGGAAAACCAAAGGGTGAACTCTCGAAAGATCTCAAGTACATGTGATACTTGAGGAGAATCAGTAATATTGTTTCTATTAAGATACCCGATTCTTTTTTTTAAATTTATTTATTTAAGGTCGCTTTTTAACTGCCAGGGTCACCAGCGACCACAATAATATTAATACATACCCGATTTTATCTCGTGTTATTACATTAACCGTTTCTGAACTGAATATATTATGGGGATATAAGCAATCATCAAGTGAAACCATCAGTGGGCTTTAAGTTAGAAATCAACAAAAAACATTTCAGTAGAACAGCTGGCTTCCACAGATAAAAAATAAAATATGTGGATAAAATATCTTCACATTTAACATAAAAATTACTCTATTTATCTTAAACACCTGCTTTAAACATTTGTTGGAAGTAGCGCATTTGTGCGTCAATAGTAATGAAAAAGTTAACAAACAAAAAGATTGAACCTTATGTCAACCTAGAAATCTCAATCTAGAAATCTAGCTCCTAATATAATAGGCCTTTGTACGGAAATTGTTGGAAACATACATCCTTTCAAATTCACTATTCAGAATCATTATAGTACGATGATACATTTGCAGCAGATAGAAAAGGAAAGAGTTCCCTCCTCATCTTGAACATGGAAGTTGTTAGCGATCGTGTGGAGCAGGTTGTAATATCTCTATATATATAAAAGGCTTTGTCCTGACTGACTGAATGAATGACTGACTGAATGAATGACTAACTGACTGATTGACTGAATGACAGGAATCAACGTACAGCCTAAACTATAACAGGTAGAGACTTGGAATTTTGACAGTACCTTCGTTGCATAATGTAGGTGCTCACTAAGAAAGGATTTTGAAAAATTCTGATTCTAAATGCCAAAAATTAAATGTTTTTGAAAATACTTAATCCCTTTTTACATATAATTATCCATTCCAAATCACAGAATATATTGTTGCCAAATGGTATCAGGTGGGCTTGGAAAAAACAATGAAATGCACTTTTGACAAATAAGAGAAGTTATCAAAATTATTCATGTTATAAATAAATATTACAGAATGAAATCCACTAAAATAATGGAATCACATAACTTTCTCTACCCTGGACATAGAGAAAACAAAACGAGGTATGGTAATGTGTATATTATTATATTATATCGCAGGTTTTTTGAGAGAAAAGTATGAAAGTGATAATGCTTTCTGTTTAATTTCATCTCCAAAACGGTTTTATGGTAACATAAGAGTGGGAAATTTCCCGCCTCGATATTACAATTTTATGTTACTGGAATTTCTGTTTCTTCTTATTTAAACCTCTACCAGGCTTGCTGTGCACTGTACAAGCGATGGGATGCAAAATTCTAGATCCTCTATGAGCCATAAAAAACTATATCAAGCGTTTTCTGAGGGAATAGTTTGAGTGTAATAAGTCATTCTTCCTATTTCAAATTATAAATGCCTATATAAGGACCTAGAATTTAAAATTGAAAATCCTTCATAAGTTAATTTCCAATTACAAAATATAAAACCCGGGCGACGCCGGGTCTTTTAAGCTAGTACAGTATACAGTAAATACGGTTCAAGGTCCTTGTGGTGTATCCCACACAAGTCAATATTCTTCTTTCAAAATAACTCTGTATCTGATGAGGAATGTGCTGGGAGCTAACAGAACCGGCTGCACTGAATGTCAGCGGACACTCCTACCGGCCAACGCCCACTCTGTCACCCGCGTGCTGGAATGAATTCTTCCTTGTCGTTGACGAAATCTATCCTGCTGGGAAATTCCATGGAATGATCATTTCAATCCAAAAAATAAAACTATTCTATAACCTAGATATTCCACTGGGGGTTGCAGAAAGAATTATATATAGCACAACCCACTACCCCATGACCAGGCTCGTCCTGCTTAGAAACGTTGAAGTCTACATATCTTTCTAGACATTTCTTCATAGGAAGCTCAGAAGAATATTTATCCTTTCAAAGCTAGATTTGTAAATTTACATAAGCAATCATCAAGTAAAATTGTCAGTAAGATGTAAGCTAAGAATCTTCTTTCTTTCTTTCTTTCTTTCTTTCTTTCTTTCTTTGTCGTAGTTTAACCTCTCCCTTTTTCAGGATTTAAACGACCCAAGCCGCCCGAGCCTTACAGGGCCGCGACCTGTCGGGAGAGGGATTGTCTTTGGATCACATACATACTTTTTTGACCAGACAAGGACATGGAGGGCCTCCCCGGATGAGGGATCAGCCCAATGTCGGGGCCACCTCCGAGACAACACGAACACATAGGACGATACACACCATTCCCACACACACTCACTCAGAACAAGTCGAGGATGGGGATGAAGATGATAATGACGGCCAGATGATGTCCGGGGACCACAAGTGCCTAAAGTTACTTGACATTTGTCTCACAGGTGAGGGAAAACCCCGGATAAAACCTCACCTAGGTAACTTGTCCCGACCAGGAATCGAACTCGGGCCCGCTGCGTGAGAGGATTGAACGCATCCCCTGAGTCACAGTGGTGGACAAGCTAAGAATCAATTAATACAATTTAGTAGAAGAGCTAGTATCCATGAATAACAAACAATCATAACAATAGTGTAAAAAGTCTTCTTATTGTACACAACTGCTGTGTATCAACAAATGTTTCTTGTAAACTACCTACTTATCAGGGATAATATCGCTTTCACAGTGGATTTACCACATGCAATAACAAACATTAATCAATTCAGTGGTGAAATGCCAAACTATCAGTTTTCAATACGCAAATAAGAAAGATGAGATGGGTGTGCCCAATACTTGACGAAATATTGTATGATGTGATGTTATTGACCCTGTGTGTTGCATAACCTGCAGGCGCTGACCTTGACAGTCCTGGCGGCGGTGCATGTGGCCCCGAGCCAAGCCGCGCCTCAACTCCTCTACTACAACCAGCTGGTACCTCAAGTGCCTCAAGTACCCCAAGTACCTCACCTCCAGCGTCACAGCGCCAACGTCGTGGTGGTACCCGCCAATGCTGCAGGGTATGTATTTTTAAGGGTAATAATTAGGGCAAGGCATTTAATGACCATAAAATAGTGAAAAAATGCAAAATAAAAAATGCATTTATGACCTAACAATAGTGAAAAAATGACCCGAAATCTTAAAATAATGACCAATAAATTTACCATTATTACTTATAATTAGTTTTTTCTTAAGTAATGAATTGCTAAATACAGTTTATGACGATGCTTTATATATGAATTTACAATATAAAACACACTTATTTTGTTACTAAAGAAATCAGTAAATTTATACTACAGTACTTGGACACTTAGCGAAAAATAAATTCTTTCTGAACTGGCATGCCCATCAAATTTCCCCTAGAAAATATGTGCCATTTTAAAAGAAAGAAAAAATATTTATTGCAAAAATGCCGAAAATTACCTAAAATGCCAAAAATGACATAAAATGCTGAAAATGACCTAAAAATGCCGTAAATGACCTAAAAATTGCCAAAAAATGACCTATCTCTTGAAAAATGACGAAACATGCAAAATAAAGCAAAATAATGCAAAAACAAATTGCCCTTATTTAATTAATTATTTAATTATATACATTTATATACATTGGAGCTATCTTTTAACCTTCATATAAAAAAGATGCAAAATCATCAAATGCCTTGCCCTAGTAATAATATATTACTTTAAAAGTTGTTTTGTAGTGAAGTCCATCATACTTCCGCTTTAAATGATTTTGTTGAAGATTGCAAGTGACGCCGATGAAGGTGTAAGACACGAACATATATAAATTATTATCATAGGACAAATCTTCAAGCTTGACTTAGCTGCACGTAACGTCACAGAATATTTTATCGATAACCCAAACAAAAAATTCTCACAACAACACACCAATTTTAGAACAGATACAAGTAGAATATTTTCGCTTCTTGTCGAAATACAGATCTGAAAATTATGCACTTTAATATTAGCTGTATGAAGTTTCATAACAATGTAAAGTTTTCCATCATAACGTCTTTTATATCCCAAAAATCACAATTTCATATTTTGGGTTCCTCATTCACAATTATCCTACAAGTTGACATAAATTCCATTAACGCCCTGTAAAGTATAAAACTTTCATTTCAAATCATCATAACCCCAGAAACTTGAACAATTTCGCGCTCAATGAAACTTAATCACGTATTATTGTATTAATCACGTTAAGGCCGTTTCATCGATAACCTGTAAAATTTTAAATCTTCCATACAAAAATCTATCTAGGCCTTTAAAATTTCATATCTTGGCGAAATCACTATTCATACCCCATAAAGAAAATGTCCCGTCCATTTCAAAATTCATGTATGTTATACGTGTATTTTGTAGTAAATGAAGTCAAAATTTAAAAAAAAGCAACCTGGCTTTTTGTTGGTAATTTCGCGAAGAATATTGACATCCTACAAATAAAAAATGTAAATGTCTCTTCTTGTGCCCAGAGTCTGGACGATGGACCAATTCGTGATGGGCAAAACCTTCGTTTATTTTTGAATGTCAATCATGAAAAATGCTTAACCTCTTCATAGGTTCTAAAGAAACTGAAACAGTGCAAGACTTTAAAGATGCTACAGAAAAGCATCAACTTAAAAAAGCTGACACCATATTTATTAAGACCTTTGATTGCAGGACCCGTCTGAACTATGTTAGGTGTTGTAAATTGTATACTTAAATTTAAATGAAGTATATCATAATGTTTACATAATAAATACGTAATATAGCATCTTTGTTTTTACTGCAAAAATTATTTCGAGATTTTCTGACATCAATAAGAGAAAATAAAAGTGTCACTTTCAGGAATAAGCAGACCGAAATATAGGTTTTAGACAAATATCGAAATACATCAGAATTCCAATTATCCGGATTAATTGGGGCCGGAACCGATCCGGATAGTAAAATATTCGGATACCGTAATTGGATAAATCACGTAAAAATATTTCTTTAAAAAAATTAATTGTATAGTAAAGTGTCACATCTTGAATATAGGTCAGTGTAAGTTCTGTCCTGACAAACTGTCGATTTTGTCCCCTAAAAGTTTTTCTGTTCTGCAAATAATTAATTGGCCCTGAAAGAGGGTTTCCTAATGCTCACTGCTGCAAAACACACTTGCATAAGGATTCAAAGCGATCCGGATAATTGACGATCCGGATAATTGACGATCCGGATAACACGAGATCAGATAATTGGAGTTATACTATATTCCTGTAATAGCAAATATTATATTGTGATCTTATGAAGTAATCATTGAATGGGGAGAGTCTTAAAATATCAGTTATATAGTTATTTCATTTCAGATTATGCAACTTTCATAACATAAGAAGACACATCCGCATACAGTGGGTAAAATTAATCACTTTTACTTCCAATTTATCCCTTAAATAATATTATTTGACGTCGAGATAGCAAACAATGAAATACATCCGGAGTGGCTTTCCATGAACTTGTCTGGTCAAACAAGTATAATTATATGTGATCCCTCTTCTGAGGGGTCGCAGTCCTCTAAGGCCAAGGCGACGTGGGCCGCATAAACGTCCCTACGACAGGAATAATTAAAGAAAGAAAAAAGGATTATTTTAATTGATAGTGAAATTTTTATGTAAAGAGAAGAAAATTCATAAACATAAACATGTAAACGAAATTAATTAAGAACTTGTTTTAGAAGAGAGCATGAAATTTGAAAATAAATCACGATAGGAATGCATGTACGTGCTTCGTAACTAAGCAGTATAAAATCCAATTTAAATGCAGCTCACACGTTAATAACACCATTAACTGGGCGGTGACCATTTCACACATATTATCAAGTGTGGGGCTGCTTCAGCCTCATTCATAGTTCTTCTTCACACTGCGATGAACTAAACAATCTAGCCTTCAAGCTAATTCACCAATACAATAAATCCTATTAAGGTCATGCATCGGGCGTGGAAGCTGTATAACTGGGCAGATTAAAGATTCAGTAGATTATGTTAAAATAAAATGGAAAATTTATTTTGCGTTTTGTGGTTAGTTCCATGGATAATGAGATAATTAGAATAATGGCTACTACCCTCTGTAGAATGGCAACAACGTTCAATCAGATAACCCTTTCGGTGCCAATTGTCCTGTCTGTTACTAGCATGAAAACAAACCAAAGACGTAGAGATAACCCTTTTGTCTTGACGTTGCCTCTGTGATAAAATAATTACTGCTATGGGATTTGGTCTGATGGTCCTGGGTTCGATCCAGGGCATTTGAATGGGATTTTTGTCTTGTGTCGTGACTAAAACAGGATCGAATCACAATCCTATGAAATTTACATTCCTGCCGTACGCACTCAAACTCTCTTGCAACGATTCCAGTAGGAGGTGTTTCAGCATCCACCGTATAGTCCTGACTTGGCTCCCAGCGACTTCCACCTTTTCTCAAACTTGAAGAAATGCCTTGGATCGCAGCGGTTTCAAACGGATGAGGAGCCATCTAAAGTAAACTTTAGGTTTGATATAAAATTGTCGCGTTTATGAAAAGTTATCTTTTAGTCTGATAATTTACATTAATTTACCTGTCATGTAAAGAGAACTTTGTAAAGAGAACAACTGTCATGATATATTGCAAATTTGTCAGATTTGAGAAACTTGTATTTGTCACCCTGATGAGTTTTATGAAATAGGGCCCAGAAAGTAGGTTTGTATCTTAACTGTGTAGTGCATTGATTTTGGATAATGTGTTCAGGATCCAGCAGTTCGCTGCCTCCGGGGTGCCGCTCCCAGTAGGTGGGCAGTACGTGTTGGTCCATCCTGGAGCCAACCCCGTGCTCTACGTCACCAGAGCTGAAGGCGAGAAGCCCGAAAACCCAGGAACTGGTGAGGGAGGCAGCGGTGGAGGCAGCGGAGGTGGTTACATCGACAGCTTTGTCAACTTCGTGTTCGGTTTCGTTCCTGCTAATCCCTTCCCCAGTCTAACAGGCGGGACTTCTACACCTAAACCTACAGAAGAGGAGAAGCCAACTACTTCTGACAAACCTAACAAGGACGAGAAGGTAAGCATCGAAAGAAACTCCTCAAAATACAATATTTAGAAACATTTTTAGACAGTCCAAGGTGAAAGAAGCAATTTTAACGATACATGATATTAATTAAAGGAAGAAAATTATGCCACTGAACTAAACTAAACTGAACACCGTTGCGTTACATCCCTTGAGGGACTTGGCCCACCACCCGACCGCTGCGTCATCTACCACAGACAGACGGCAAGATTGGGGGCATGTGGTCAGCATGCCAACACCCACGGCCGTTAATTGTGTTTTTCATGACCGGAGCCGCTACTTCTCTATCAAGTAGCTCCTCAATTTGAATCACGAGGCTGAGTGCACCCCTGCCAGACCTCCCTACCTCAGAAAAATCCTAGGAGCCGACGGATCTATAGTCAGCGACGCTAACCACAAGACCACGCCGGCCGTCAAATTATGCCACTGAGTGGTATAAAATTGTAACACTCCAGGGAAACTTATTTCGATTGCTTCATATACAATATACCCTTTTGGTTAAGAATATTTGCATATGATTATTAAATAGAAACCAGTTTGATAAAAATTAAAAAACTTAAAATTCACTAAGAATTGTTAATTGTGGAATTACTTAAAGTGATTGCAAAAATCGTCGTACTTGATGGTTGAAAAGCGTTGTCCTTAAAGTTGGCCCCCCGTACTACAAAATTGATACAGCTGTCTGCTCGCTCCAATATGGCTGGCTCCACGATGCGTAAATCATTACAATAAATCCAACATTTATTATTATTTCACAAATTTTAACGAGTGCTCGTAGGATAGCCATTGTCGCCTTTACGTCCTTCACTAATGGACGAAAACTGTTATAGTAGTTCGGGACTTTGTTTTGTTGTTCAAAGTTTTGAAAATAAATTCATCTAATTATTTTGGCCAACAAATAGTAAAATTACTAAGTATGAAATATTCTATTTTCCTTCTCTATAAAGTTGTCAAAGAGGCCTGTTATTTTTTTATTACAGGGGCCAATAAATCACTGTATTTTGTTTCATTAGTATTCAGGCTAACATTGAAATCAGCAAAACGCAATAATACTCGAACACAGTGTAAATTTTTAGAGTATTCCATTACAATCCTTGTACAACAAAATATATTCATTTTGAAGTATGGTTATATATTGTACATGTTTTTATTATAATATCAATTAGGCCTATAGCTTATTGTGATTATTTTCTGGCCCCTTCGAAGAGGCTTGCAATGTAGTTTCACCGACTGGCAACAGTATGCTAGCAGGAGTTTCCATACCTGAAATAAGAATCTACAATATTATGGACCTTTAAAATTAAAAAAGTAATATCTCTGTGTACAGTTAGCGTAAAAATTCATTAAATTTTCCTGTGCTTGAAAGCGATAAGAATGCCATGCAGTTTGTAGTGAATTCGGTCAGATCCTACAAAATCAATTATGTTTCCTTCCTTTCATGGATCTGAGAAATATGGAGGATTGTCGCGGTAAAGTGTTCCCCAGAATGGTCATAGAAGCCCTCAAGAATCCCGGAGGTTGAGGCTTCCGGATTTTAGACATTCGGATGTTGAAGGTGGTAAATTTTTCGGGCTTGTGCTTCGGCCGCCTTTAACCCCAGGATTGCTCTTGGTACTCAGTTGTGTTAGAGGTGAAGTCGACCCCAGGGCTATAGTATCATCATAAGGATTAGGCTAATGAAAAATCCTAATGACCTGATCGGGATCAAACCCGCGAACTTCAAGTTGTAGCGCAATGATGGGCGATAGGGAAAGGATTATCTTTTGCCTATCAGGCAAAATAAATTTGTTTATTGCAAATATTCATGTGCATTTTGTGATTTAATGCATTGTTAAATATAATTATATTTCATAAAATACAATAAGAGCCCAGTATTAAATATTTTGATACAGAGTGCTTTATTGCTATTTTCATTTGTGGCAAATGAGCTATCGACTAGGTGAACGAAGACCTAACTTTAGTTTTGTAGTAAACTTAAAGCGGATGCTAGTTCTGATTACATCCAATGCGAGGCTAATTAGCCTATAGGCCTACGTTTGGTGTTCTCTTGCACCATCGAACCTTGAGTTTAATGGCAAATGGTCTTAACGTAGGCTTACGCATGGTGCATGGCATTAAATTTATTGCTTTCACTTATTAAATATTATAACTTGGTAACTTAAAGGAGACAACAATTACTTTGCCTCACTGATTCCATTCCCAGATGAATGTGTGGAGGAAATGACTGCGCATGTACTAATTTTACAACATCCATTAAAGTGTAATTAAATTAATTGCAAATATCCCGTTGCAGACAGCGAAGGGCCATGGAAATCAAGGCTTCGGTAATCAGAGAGCTTCATGCACAGTTACAAGTGGTACAGTCAATAGGCTTACTGAGATGTGAATAACTAAACACGTATTGTTGGTTTAGGAACCGCTTAGAGAAACTTTCCACAGACTGATCTTCTAATGACTCCCAATAAAACATGATTATTATCTCGTTAACTTCATTATGAAAGTTTAATTATATTTATTATGAATGGATAGCATAATAAAATTAATTTAAATTGACACTATTGTTTATTCTGAAAGTTGTTTTAACGACCATCCCTCGGGGGGACCTATGAAAATTTATTTTCCGACTTCTTTCACTTAGGAAATATTTCAATTGAAGGTTATGATCAAATACTATACAAATCAGGATAAGAACATAGATTTGGGTTTCAGGATCACCGGTTCGTTAACCACATTAGGAAAACAACAGATGTAGATGCGGATGCAAAATGTTATAACTTCTACATCCTTTCACACAGAAACTAGCATTTCAGCTTAAATTAAAGCGTATGAACTCCCTAACAAATCTACCAGAGAAATTTTCATGTTCTTTTTTTGCTATTTTTAAAATAATTTGGAAATTTTGGCTTTCAGAATTCGATAAAAATTCCATACAAAATAATATTTTATGGTGTAATGTGAATACCAAAAATTCATCTGGCAGATCTGAATATTAGAACATCATGACGAATCTCTGAAGATTTCATGCAATTACAAATAATGTCTAAGTTATTTCATAGTGACATCTAAAAAAATTAAAAATTACAGAATTTGGTAAATGCAAAAAGGGATTTAAATTTGTTGTGACATTACTAATATAAACAATATAGATGTTTTATGCAGGTTGACTGAAAATGGACACGAGTAAACTATTCCCTTAGTAGTTTTTACAGAGAAACGAATATAGCCATTTTTTAATCATACAATCGTTTGGGTCAATACTTTCTGAATACTACGTAGGCTTTTTATGTGAGAAAGTAAAGTGGCAGACGTCGTATCGCGTTGCGGTTTTTAAATAATTATTCTACACTTATCAACTGATTTTTTGAGATGGAAAACGTTAATTCCATTTTTTCACAATTCTCGTATGTCCCCGTAAAAACGGGTTTTTATAGGAAGCAACAGCCCATAATGTCATTGCAATTTATACCTCTATTAAATCACCCCTCACCCCGACTCGAGACCAGTGTCCTTCTTAATGGAAAACTCCTGTTTAGAGACCCAAGTCGCAAGAAAAACCTCTCACAGTAGGCTTAATTTCAGCGGCTGAAAGAAAATATAGTATCAACCGAACTCATGTAAGTTATTGCACACATAAGGGATGACTTTCCACCTCGTACTCAGCCTTTCTCTTCTAGATTTTCTAAGATGTACTGGTATCTGCTACTGTCCACAAGGCTAAACTAATAGTTTGCAATAACAATATTGAACCTTAATATATTTACTACGCTTTCATGCAGAATTCAGATCGATCTGAATCCTCTTACCGGAATGAAATTGTCATGAAAACGGGAACTCATATCGATCTGAGTCTCAAGGTCAATTCCCCTAAAATGTAGGATCGGATCGGACTGAGATCGTATTCAAACGCCATGAAAACACTACCCGTACTCAGTTCGATCTCAATATGCTGAAAAATGTCAATATTGTGACCATGTCGACACCTTACTTCACCGGTTTTCTGTTTGTTATACAGTAGTGCCGATTTTAGAGAAAGCAAAGGAATTCTTCCGAGAACTGCAAATATACCAGTACGATTGGGTTGGACCATCAATCTTTATACGTCCCGATTTCCTCATACAGCCAGCCAGTAGGCATAACGACTTGATAGGGTTCATAGCTAATACTATATACTATATCATAAAAAATCACGGGACCATTGACCAAGAAATGTACCTTGATTTTATGAGGAGAGCGAGATGGAAGGAATTGAGGAAACGAAGACAGAAAAGGAAGGATTAAGTGAAGATATTTAATAGACAGCCTGCCGTCGATATCCTCTTTTGTATATTTAAGTTTTGGCAAAGTTTGCTCATTTAAGTGATAGATTCCTGTAATATGGTATTAAATTATAACATGTAAAAATTTAAAAAAAAAGTCTCAAATAAAAATAAAAAAAGTGAAAAAAAAATTAAAAAAAAAAGTGGCAAAAAAAATACGCTAATCAGACATTTCATTGGTCCTCAATGTCCTCGCGACATTCTCGTGTGTGGCGAGAAGATTTCCATTGGTCGTGGAATGTGAGACTAGCGTATTCTGTGGGTTCTCTCGGAAACGTTGTTTTCAATACCGGATCGAAAGTTTTACATGAAAACGGGATCGTATTGGAATGGGATAGAGTTCAGATCGATTTGAATTCTGCATGAAAACGTAGTAACTGTTATAAAAACGTGACTCTAAACACCTTCGCTGTTTAAGCGAGTTGCATTTAACATTAAGATAGGAAATTTGCTAGTACCTTTAAAAATATGGCTATATGCGAGCTTATTGTCGATTTTTGTTGTACAGAGGTTTGATTGTGTTATCTTATCGGCTTCATTTCAATTTAATTTATTTTATTTTTATTTTATATTATTTTATTTATCGAATTTATAGATTTAAAAATATTCACAATATATTCATTTAATATTCAATTAATATGAAATAAACGTCTATTTTAGTTAAATACTGTATACCCTTGCCTATCTCGTTCCACCGCATCGGTTTGTGATCTAGACCTTCATAACCCTACACAAACTATAATTTACAAACTTTATGATTGATTCGGTGATCGAAGGAGGTGTGAATACAAATGAAGAAATGTCACCCTTAAATACGCGAGACTCAATTTCTCTCGCAAATTATAAATCCTTGCCGTACTTCATAGAAAACAGTTAACACAATGGTTAGGCTAACAGTTTATTTCTTGTATCCTAATATGTTAAATTTTGCATAATATTATTTTTATAGAGTATTTTCAGGTATTTTATTACAAATTTAATTCAAACCATTGTATCCTATAGGACACATTATGCATTTATGGGTTAAAGTAATTTAACATTTATTTAATTTAGTGTTTTCTTGTTTTCCCCAATGTCTGCTTAATTGATACCATGAAAAATGTATCGTAAGTCTAATACGTAGGACACATAAGGGAATCAGGTCTATGTACTCTATGTACTCTAGCGCTGATCATTTAAAGCAATAGATATTAGTTTTCAATTCATTTTTGTGCCTGTTAATTTACCGAAAAGTTACTCTGTTTATAAAGAATCTACTTTTTAACAGGGGAAAACCACGCGTTAGTGCAATCTAAGTAAATTTCATTTTAATTATAGTTTTCTTTAATGCTCACGCCGTACGTATCAAGTTCTTACATTTGAGAAAGTCAGCAAATAAAAATTTCGTTTAAAGCAGAAGTTTATGCTACCTCCATTCGAAATTTATCTATAGGCCTACTTCCTATGGAGGCACTATACTGAAATTACTAACTTACATGTTTCTGAAGCTACAGTCATCAAATTTTGAACACACTAATAATAGTAAATTTATAAAATTTCACCCTTCTCGTTAACAGTAACACACATACAGAATTTGATACTTCTATATTAATTGGTTATAATTTTATGAATAATATCTTATTTAATTAACCTATCGGTCCATAAAAAATGTCTTCTTACATAGGCCTAGGTTTCATTATTTCAAACACATATTCAATAGGATTATTCCTTACATACTTGGAAACATAAATTTACTGTCTAAGTTTTCTTGTAAAATAAAATACCGGTACAGATGAATTAATATAAAATTTAAAAACGTAAAATAACCACAAATAGCTCAATTATTTTTGGATAGTCTTATTAAACGCCAGAATCGTAGGCCTACGTCCTAAGATTATTTGGTAAACGGGGAATATCTGTCCGTCTGTGTGTCTGTATGCGCGATAAATCGAATACGCTTAATCATATTTTTAGGAAACTTGTGCCCACTTATAAAGTTTACAGGAATAACTCTTGTGATGTTGGATAATACCAGTTGACCTTTACCGGAGAAACGACCAATTAACGGCAACATGCTTTTTAAATAGCAAATTTGGATCAATCGATAGAAAAGAATATGATGTTCAAATTGAAGACAAATTACTGCGTATTTGTACGCCTTTAGATGTTTTGGCAAAACTGACGGGCTATTTTTGACATGAGAAATTTATTGTAAATTCGTTCTGTTAATGTTCTAGTTAATCAACTTATTCCTTCAGGTATGCTTATCAAACTTTCTTAAGAAACCGTGATCTAAAACTCAAGAGATCCTGAAATATGGCCTATTAACTCCATATGGTAGGCCACTTTGTGTTATCAGTTTAGGCTACTTGATTTATTACAAATATGTTGGTGTTTAAACATAAAAAGTAACAACTAGGCCTACTCTTCAATTGTTGTATTATACAATATGAGTCCCTTCTGGAGGACTACGTGCACAGGGTCTTAACATTCAAAAAAACTGCTCTACCCTGACCGGGTTTGAACCCGACTGTTGTTATAATAGGCCTAATCAAATTTACTAACTTATAAATACGGTAATCTTAATGTAAAATGTAGTTCCTTTCAGTGAGGCAATGAGGAAGCATCTTCTTAGACCTCCCTTATATCTTCTGAAAGAATAAGCTATTTGCAGATTCAGAAACTTATATGGATAGGTTTCGTTCGAAAATGATATTTAAAATGATCTTTTTATTCTTTTGAATGTTCATAAGCTTAACTTATATTTTCCTAAACTACAATTTCAATACCATACCACAGTAACAGAACTTTTTTCATTTGACATTAGAAGTGTTCTTGAATTTTATCAATCACCTACAGCTACAATTTCAATACCATACCACAGTAACAGAACTTTTTTCATTTGACATTAGCAAGTGTTCTTGAATTTTATCAATCACCTACAGCTATTTTTTCTTAACCAAGATTACTTAATAGTTTGAACTTTGTGTTACAGCCAATTAAGGTAGTTGATGGTCAAGCATCATCAGACGCGAAGCCTGCATCCCTAGAAAGGTTCGATGAAGATGAACCACCCAAGGCACCTGTACTTCCGGTAGTCCCTGCACCAGGCCAGAGATTCGTGGTGGTAGGACAACCTCAATTCTTTGGCAATTACGACGCGCTTAGAAATCAAGCAGTTCAGCAGAACTTGGGCACCGGAGGCGCTGTATCCAGCTTCCTTCTCCTCAAGAACCAAGATGTCGTTCCCTTGGCTGCAGCAGCCAATGGTAAAGTCGAAGAACATCCCGTAAACCATGTTCCCGGAGAAAGCGCACTCGAATTCCAGAGGTACATCAGCGCTGTCAAACAACAGCAAGCACAACAAGATGCGTCTTTGTTTTACATTGCCAGGCAACAGCCACAGCCCCCTTTGGTACATCAATCCCAGGACGACTCTGCAGGAGTCGTAGTTGAAGCTTTCAGATCTAAACCTAACAGTGTTAGAGACGACTCCGATTCGGAAACCACCGGGGATAATGAAGATGGTGAGAACGTTGAGGCAAATCCTCCAGGACCATCGGTGGCCCAGGTGAAGCCTCAGGCTATTGCTCTTGCAGGACCTGGAGGTGTAGCTGCAGCTGCACCAATTGGAACTGCTTTGGTTGGTCCTGGAGGTTTAGCAGTGGCTGCTCCATCAGCGACGGCTGTTGCAGGTCCCTCAGGAGGAGCTCCACCACCACCTGGGGCTCAAGCATCGGCAGCGCTAAGTTCTCCAGCAGCTTACAAAGCATACCTCTTGGAACAACAGGCAAAAGGGGCCTACCCAGCCGGTTCCTTTCAAGTAGCATACAATGTGTGAAAGTCAGTTCCTATGTCATAATTCCCCACTGCCTATGCCTAGTTCTACGGTACCTTTCATTTTCTAGCTTTCAAATTTACAAGAAAATATAATCCCATACTAGGGTGTGCCAACAAAAATGAAGAACGTTATTTAGCATTTACGACAAAATATGTTGAAATATTTTTATAACTCTAGAGACTTTCCTTTTGTTACAAGCATTTTATTTGGCTTATTCTCAGAAAAATTGTACCATAATTATTATGCATGGGATTGAATGAATGTGAAGTGTTAATATTTATTAGATTGCCATGACAACGAAGACCGTTCCTTGTTACTTGATCGCCATGTTTTACATCAATAAAATAACATTGTTTATTACAACAGTATATTTTATTTATTTTCCCTGTAGCCAAGGGCCTGTACCGAGCCTTTAGTTACTGAACGAATGTTTTCTTACTTTCATCCATGTTTTATCAAACATATTTTGTGTATATTCATATTCCTTCTGTATTTTAACTCAAAAGACTTCTGTTTAAATTTTAAGGAAAAGATTAATCATTTCAAATATTACCGGTTCTTGTAGGGTAAACAAATTAATACAAGATCCTGCTTTTTTAGACGTCTTACGTAGTTCACTTGTAAAGCAGTGAATATGAACCTGTTAAGCTAATTTATTGCTTTAAAATGTAGGTTATAACTAGACTTCGAACTTTTAGGTCGCTAAAAATGCTGTTTTAGGTACCTAAAATAGGCTCTAAAAATTGGAAAATAGGTTCTAAAAATCGAAAAATAGTCTCTTATAAAATCGTTAAGTTGCCAATTTTCTGAAATATCTCAATTGGAATGCAGAATATTATATTTATTGAAGTCACCATTAATCAATAATCATGATAAAACACAGATATAGGCCCATGGCACACCGAATTATATAGACTTTTTTTTTGTTACTGGATGTGGGAGTCGGGAGAAAAACACTACATTTTCTTGAGAATTCCAAGGAATTTTTCTACTGAAGACGAAAAATTCCTTACTCATGCCATAAATGTGTCATGTACTGCACATTCCGAGCTAAAAATTTAGTACGAACTGAAAATAAATGCTAGAATTTATAACAAAAAATACCTTATTTTGAACTTTAGAGGAAAAACAAGCAAAAAGGTAATATTAGGCTCTAACGTAAAAATAGGCTATTTTATGTCCTATAAAAGTATTAGTTTTAGGCATATCACTTATGAAACATGTATATACAAGTTTTCATCCATATATCACTTAAGGATTAAAATAGGTTTTTACCTAAAATCCGAAGTCTAGTTATAACAGAAAACATACTCATTGTACTAGAGATTCCATACTAATGGTAATAATAACTATCAATAAATTGTCATTCTGGCTACAGTTTTTCTAACTAGTGCCAACAAATATTCTTTTAATTTGGAAAACACCCAGTGGTGCAGGTGGAGTGCTAATGATGTGCGAATCCATAATTTATTATTCTAGTAAAAATAATATAAAAAATAAGAATAATTAGACATACATCATCTCCTAATGTCTCATTCCAGTACAGTGATAAGAATAAGAGAAGGGGATTTGAAGAATTCGAGCTATATAGGTTCTTTCTAATTCTTACCCTAACGAGTGCCAAGTTCTACATTATTGCCATAGTTTCTATTCGGTTTAATGTTAAATGACGAGAATGCATTTAGTGAGAAAAAGAACAAGTGTGTCGACTTGTTACTATTAAATATTTGTACAACAGTAGGATTATAGTAAAAGGGTATGATAAATAGTTCCATTAAAAGCTGGTTAATTAAACAAGAATGTACGTGTGGCATTATGTTAGCCAGTTCTTCAGTCCCGAGGTTAAATTAGGGTTTGATATTTTTGTGCTTAATGAGTTTCTGTGGGTAGAAATAGGTTATAACAAATTTTAAAAAAATCAGGTGGGGACTTTTGGGGTTCTAAAATGACATATAGACAGCTACAAATTTTATTCTGTGGATTAATGTGTGTTATTAATTAATAATGATCAATACAACACGGATATTCAAGAGATAAAATTTTGATTTTATTTTGACAAGGGATTCCAGAGGGTTTTAGGATTTCAAATATACCACTAGTCGTTACTACTTTTACTCGTTCACAGAGCGAGAAAAAAATCCGAAACCTGGATATGAGAGTCCGAACTTCAAGGGAAACAGTTCCTTGATAGTTGGCAACTGGTCATGAAATCGAGTAGTAGATTTCAAATAGTCCCAATTGTGAAAATGATCAATGTCATTATAGGTAAATAAGCATACAGTTTACAAGCTAAATAATCTCGGAATTTTGCAGTGTAAAGCATTTTAATAAAAATTCCCAGCGCTTTATTTTTCCCCAGTGAACTATTGTATTAGTGTAACACGAGGGGAAACTCTATTCATCCTTGATAACTTCAAATCATTCGAAATGCTATCACGTATAACTCACTTACTGGACCACTGTCAATTTCTCCTTATAGTTGAGGACTTTGAAGAAAGGTTTACGGAAAAGGATTTTGGAAAATATAAAATTGAGGAGTGGTCATACTGTGTCACATACTTAGCATGGCATGCAATCACCATGGAAAAGTAATGATTCTCTTATTTCTTTTCGTTGTTAATTGTAGTGATCAATTAATAAGGAGTTGAATTTATGCAGTTACAAAAGCACACACGAATTCAACGACTCGGACGATTTACTCCAGGGAATCTTTAAAGCAGCAATTGATAAGCAACTAGTCGAATATTCTATATGACAAGAAGCACAGATAGTTGTATAAGTTTATTTGAATATTCAAAATCGCTTGATTTAGTGAAATCCGTAATATTATAAAAAATACTAAAATTTTTAGTCAGTATGAAGGTGCTTCGCTCTTAGTTTTGCTTTCGTAGCTTTACAGAAAACCGAGGTAGCTTATTTCTTTAATCCATTAATGGATAAATTTATAACTGGTTTTGTGAATATTTCATTTATTTTCAAGTATTACAGTTATGTTCACCATTATCTCATCAATCAATAACCAATCCGGTATAAGTGAAATTTCAGCTAAACATCATAGTTTTATCATCTTGCTTTCATCATTTTCATTTCATCACACCTATGTGCAATTGTTTTTCATTAAATTCACAGGGACGGAACAATTAAACATCTTCATAATTGTAGCATTTTTGACAAAAACAATAACTGAACACAGAGAATTGGTATATATAAGTTGCATATGAATAAAAGCAGATGTGAAAACAATGTATAACCATATTATGTGAGGTGAAGAAGTAGTCTAAATAATCTGTGATAATAAATAGGCTACAATATTAATAAGACTATATTGTTAGTTACACCACAGAGGTTAACCTAAAAAATAAAAGATCTGACGAAATGCCGCACCAAGCGAGTCTATCATGCATGGTGAAACGATCTATATTATTATAATATAGGCCTAACGGTTGTCCCGCCATGGGGTTCCTCTGTTAAAATGACAAAAATAGCGATGTGTTTTATTCATTTTTGGTTTTAATAACTTCCATTACATGCTTAATTCTGTGAGTATTCGCTAAATAGGCACAACAAATGCAACTCGAGGTCAGGATTCTCTGAAGAAGATAATTTATTGATAAAATTCGGACCTCTCGTTACATTACTGTATCTATGATAATATTTTTGAAGTAAAATTTCTTTAGTGGCGGTAGAGGGTAAATCTGGAAAATCAGTCACACTAAAACCGTTACGAAATCAGTCACAATCAGTCACGAAATCAGTCACACTCTTACTTGTTTCGGTGCGGACTGCACAGAAAGCAATCAACTCAATGATTAGGAGTAATCAAAGGAAGTTTTTCAGATCTTACTTCCTCAATGGCAATAGACAATTCCTAAGCAATCTAAAGGTATATTATCTATTTTATGGAACCCGGAGGTTCATTACCGCGCAAATCCAAAATTAAAAAATACTAATTTCCAAAATTAAAAAAAAAAATTAAAAATTATAACATCCAAAAATCCAAAATTTAATAAATAATAAAATCAAAAATTTAAAAATAAAAAAATAAAAAATTCAAAGATCGAAAATTTAAAAAATCCAAAATTAAAAATTCAAAGATCCAAACTTAAAAAGTCCAAAATTCAAAATTTAAAAAGTCCAAAAACTCAATATTAAAAAGTCCAATAATGCAAAATTGAAAAAATCCAATAATCAAAAATTGAAAAAATTAAAATAAAGTTTTACTTCTGTCGCGTGGCGTTCAACGCACTCTTTTTTTTTCATTATTGCATTGTCTTTCAAGAATCTCTAAGGAGCCCCCAACACATCAAACAAAATTTTTGACTTAGAGATCTAAGTAGAGCATTCCAAAGTCTAAATTCTAGTAGGCTCAACATTCCCAGTGGTCATGAAAAGGGTTAAAATTCGCCATGTGCGCCATTCATACAATCGATTGCGTGATACCGAGTGTTGTAATTTTGTACTGTTAATTTTTCATTACGTTACGACACATCACGTCATTTCGAGGAAATTAACGATGTCATGCCATAAGTTGAACTGTACAAATGGGTAGAACGTTACCTTTACGAGAAGAGGGGTCATTTCCCCCTCCTCCAGCGTATTTTGGCCCCTGAGAACAGGAAATAAGCGCCGTTTAATCAAGACGGAGGTTATAAGTGTCCATGTGACCGCAGAGGACCGCATTCTGAAAGCATCGGTCATCGACAACATGGACTTTAAACAGGTAAGAAACTCATCTTCACCGCAAAAATTTATATTTACCAATAATTTATTTACACCTGGTTTTACTTATATTAATTTCAAATAATATTGTGGAGAAACGTACTGTATAACATTGAATGAAATATCAGAAATGTAGGTGAACTGGTCATGCATGCAGAATTACAAGATTTAATACCCCCAACCAAATCATCTTGGCAGAAACTAAGTTATAATGCCCAAGGGCTGCCAACAGAGAAATATCTAAATTACCTCGTTATATAAACTGTCCAAAGTACACTTTGCTATTTCAATTTCAATAACTCATGTTATTGTATTTTATTTTTCAACATTTACCTACATTTATGTCGGCCGCGGTGGTCTAGAGGTAGCGTGCCCGCCTCTAGATCTGCAGGGCGCGGGATCAAACCCGGCCGCGGTCGATGGATTTTTCAGGACGAAAAAATCCTGGGCACGGAGTCCTCCGGGAGAGACTTTAAACTGGGGGTCCCATGTCGTAGATTTACGGCACGTAAAAGAACTCCAAGCCTAAATTAGAGCCTCTGGACAAAATTTATCGGCCCTTTCACGTCCAAGAAATACTTAGTTTCCAGAGGGGGGTTGCGAGGCGATGGGCTTACCACCTGTCCCTCTACCCTCTCTCGGAAAATAAGCATATCAAAATTAGTATAGGTAATGAAACTTCCATTGGAGGCCCCTTCGCCCCAACTGGGGATCATAGGGTACCAGAGAGAGAGAGACCTACATTTATAAAGACTCAATTACAAATACACAACCCAACATGCATAAAGACAATATTTATCGCTTCCTCTGGAAGAAATATAAATATCTTCATTTTAAAAGTGTTGAAATTTATTTCTTTGTGCAATGTCTAGCCAATAACATTAAAATTCTATACCTGTAGTTTGTATGTAGGCCCTGTATGTCAGTAAAGTCACACATTGAAGATTATTCCAGACAGCAGGATCATTTTCAGTTTTATAGTCTTTGATCCAAAGGTGTGGCCTACATTTCTTATGAAAAGCTTTCTATGCTTTTGTAAAATGCTTATTAATAATTATATAATCCGTGAATGCTTTTTTTACCGGTACAAAGTAATATAATTTTAAATTAATAACAATACTTAGTATGCAGAAACAATTAATATTTAAGACGGAACAGAACGTAGAACCATTCCTATGCATAAGTTTAATAATATTGTTTTAATAATTATTGTAGTTTTACGACAATATTGAATAATTTTCAATTCTACTGTCTTTTTGTCAAGTATAGTGAATCATATTGATTTAATTGTCTATAAACTACTACTATTATTACACTCATTATTATTTTTACTATTATTATTATTATTATTATTATTATTATTTATTTATTTATTTCACACTATTTCCTGCATACAATCCTATTAACCTTTTCACTGCTACTGCCGTACAATTTCGTCACCTTAAAAACTTGTATAAAAGAAGAAATATTAGATTAATAGCATGATGTTTCATGTAAAATACGAAGAATTTTAAACCCCGTGTTAGGATGCTATTCATAGAAACCATCTATTCCGCTGAAATGTTTCTTAACAATTTTAAACTTAAAGCTCACTGTTGATTTCACTTGATGATTTCTTATATTAATAAATAAGTTCAAGTCTGGTAAGGGTTAATATAACGGAACTGGTCTATCTGTATGGTATGCCCATGTTAAACTTCACTGAAATATTATACAAATATGTTATGCTATATTTTAAGATGCAGATACATTTCACATTCATAACACAGTATAGTATAACAGTAGCGAAGCTCTAATGAAAGGAAAATGCATCCTTTTGACAGATCGTGCGACACTAGCACCCCAAGCGGCCAGCAGGATGGAACTAGCAAACAGCCATTTCCAGCATTGGAAAGATACGAATATATGGCTGTATTTCTTCTTATTTTTAAAATTACCAGAACGAGATTATTACCGGAAAGGCATACTGGTGAACTCACCAAATCATAGACTTTATGGTAATATAAAGAAGTTGTAGTTTCAAGATCGATGACATTCTATATCTTATAAAGTATCAGACCGGTTTCCGTCCACCATATAAGCTACATCCCTACATCTTCAAGAATTTAATTGACCTACTACTAACATATACTGTACTTACACTGAAAATTCTGACAAATAAGAAAACTTAATAATTTCAATAAGCATGTAGTAGTACTAGTTCAGAAATTAGGGGGAAAGTAAAGTTCTATAGGCATATAGCACGATAGGCCTATGGTCAGTATCAGCTGCAATAGCAAAACACTTTTGTCTTTTTCTTCATTTTGTTAAACACGATAAATTATTAAAAAGTAAAGGATTAAACACGTTATCTTTATTCTCGACAGTTTAATTTTGTTAAATTTAATTATATAGGCCTAACATAACCTCGTGTTAAAACATGTTTAAAATTAGTAGGGTCAGGTGGGGTATTTGTAAAGAGGCCTATATATTTAGAAACCTTTGCATCGTTAGGATTTTCATTTATGATATACATATAAAAATAATTAATTGTATATAGCATTTACAAGCCATTTTCTGCTCCTAAAATTAAAAGAAATAGGAGTAAATACACTAGTATGGATGCAAGCATGATAATCACAAATTTGCAATTTAATTTCACAAATAACTGTTTTTGCTTACCTCTCAGGATCTTTTAGGGAACCTGAAGAAAGATAAATCGGGAGAATTCTTTTGGCTGTTGGTGCAATTTATAGCACCACAAGCATTTCCATAAAATATTGTTGACATTTTACATAAGCAACAATGTAACATATTGTGTGGTTCTTGCTCACCGCTACGAGCGCTGCAGTCGCGCCGGTTGAAAAAAACTGTATGGAGCTTCGCTACTGTTATACTATACTGTGTTCATAACCCAGTAACTTTCCGCTATAACTTTTTTACTTCACATCAAGTTTAAATGGTGACGTGCTACGAGGCGTAGTATAAATTTCTAATTTGTACGTTATAGGCCTAATCACGGTTGCCATACGTACGACTTCGTATACATACGACTATTTCATAGATTTGTACGACGTGCGACACTACCATGAGTCGAACGCCTATTTGTACGACTATTTTTAACATAGCGTTATATATTTTTTAATCAATCTAGAGACTAATTTTAAAATTTCATATGTATCCAGCTTTTTCATTTCTCATGGTTTTTGTTGAAAGCATGTTGCTAAAGTCAATGTGATTGGAAAGCAGACTTGTTCCTATTGCAATAATTACAACACTATGGCAACTACTGTTAATTTAATTTGATTGTATTTTTATCACATTTAGCACATCGGAAGATCATGAAACACGCCTAATCGTTTATAAATAAGATGATTTATTAACAATTGCATGACATATGTAAGGTGTATTAAGTCGATTATTTATTATTGTTGTTGTTATTGTTATTATTATTATTATCGCAATACGTATATTACACTGAAAAATCATGAAGTATACGACAGTATTAACTCTTTATTTTAACACGGAGTTTAGAGAATTGCTCAATTGCCTAGTTTCTCCAGTAGAGGCGACACAGTTCACACCCAGATTGCAGCAATCACCGCCACCTATACGACCGCCGTCTCGTGAATACACGAGTAATAGAGTCTAGAAGGCATTGCCCTATACATTACCGTACATTGCTTCTATGCGTTTGCTGCGTCAAAATAAGCATTAAACAGACACAGATACTTGTGTTATTTGTTTAGAACATAATATTATTCCAGTATATGACACTTACCTTGAAATGGAATTTTGGAGCAATAATTAAAATAAATATAAATTAATTAGACGTATTGATAGTAAATTTTATAATTATTATTTTACAAAATTTTATGCATAGCAATTAAGTACCGGTACCTAGAATAATACAAGTTTAAACATTCAGTTTATGCTATATTACGAGACAGCACTACATAATCAACAATGTCGTAGCAAAAAACAAGAAGCAATCTGGGTGTGAAAGGTGCTGTCATCTTTAATGTCGCCGAGTACGCAAAATTAGCCGTATAGGACAGGCAGTGAATACACGAGTAATACAGTTTAGAAGGCAGTGGGTACGACGTTTCTGATCTGGCAATTCTGGTTATAATGCTGTGTATTAAAAAAATATTCATGTCATCATCTAATGTTATAACAATTATTAGGGCCTATAATAAATTTTCTACGTCATATATAGAGATACTCAAATGAAGGAAAAGATCAGTCAGATCATTGGGATATCTCGACTAATACATAAGAACTATTTTCTATAATAATTAAGAGGGAGTAAATCCAACATTTGGATAGCTTTTCTATTTTAGGATTGTAATAGAAACACAGCCTGCTATCTTATCTTATCTTATAATAATAAGATGGAGTGTTTG
Organism: Ectobius pallidus; assembly: GCA_964059195.1. Lineage (NCBI taxonomy): Eukaryota > Metazoa > Arthropoda > Insecta > Blattodea > Ectobiidae > Ectobius > Ectobius pallidus. The sequence goes on along the minus strand of CAXKWD010000002.1, from coordinate 42,242,198 downwards.
TCTGTGTGTGCGCGATGCCCAGTAAAATATACTGCACGCAAAGATCTAAAATGTTTAACTTAGATGGACTCGAGAGTTATGTGTGAAAAACTGGCAGACACCATGAATAATTTGCGCTATCGAAGTATCAGTTTTCGGTAATACACTTCAATTGTCAAATAAATTGCAGGTAGCTTTGCCTTTTTTGTTGTTGTCATAACTTGGAAATTAAAGGATCGCGATTTTCAATAAAGATCGCTTCGATTCTGTGAGCTCACTCTGGTCGATTCGTTTGTTTATAATGTTAAGGCACAAAGGTATCTGAAATTTTCAATAAAGACAGAAGAGGGATAATTAATGTAGGCCTAAATAGGCAAACATTGATCGATTTGGACTGAACCCTTTTTTTTTTTTATTGGTGTTTATTTAAAAGCGCCAGGTCTCAAGTTGAACCCTTGCTGTATAGGCCTATATGATTTAGTTATGATAACATAGGGAATTTTCTAGGCCAAGTAACTCGAATCTGAGGTCTTTTTTCCAAGCGGCCCTTTTTAATTGTGGAATGTACTCCAAATCTGGACTTTTAGCAGTTTCATTATAATTGTTGATCGTTTAGTTTATGAATGATTCGTGTGTAAGTGTGATAATAAATATAATGCTTTGATTATTATTGTTTTGCTCTTAATTGTTAATCTTCGAATTAATTATCGTGGGCGAAGCCGCGGGCACCTGCTAGTGAAATGTAAAACAGACGATTTTGAATAACAAACAAAATTAAAATATAGTACTACCATATTTGACAAATAATGTATGAATAATGCAAAATTAAAAGAAGAAGAAGAAGGAATATAGCCTACTGTAATAGGTTAGGTTACGTTAGGTTAGATTTAATTTATTTAACCTGTGAATATTACAGAAATACAAATGATTGTGTAAAATGAGTCACGAATAATAATTTGTAATTCAATGCTTTCCAAAATGACTAGTTGCAATCCAAACTGTCGGAAGAGACTCATATTAAATTTTGTGACCACTCCACGAGCACCGAAAAGCAAAGCAATTACTTCCCAATTTGAAATTTTGTAGTTGCCATTTAACAACGTTTAATGTATCAATTTCCAATTCTCAACATTTCAACGTATATACAGTAAAACTCTCTGCGGTAATCTTCTGGCTAATTGCCCTTTGGATAATACAACGTGTGGAGGGTTCCTCTATCCATCGCAGTTGAAATTGCTTAGAAGTGTTCGCCCGACTGATAAGTGACCTGCACGACACACAGCACGTTTGAAATATTGAAAAATCCCATTTTCTAGTGAAAAGGCATTTTGATACTTCAAGGTGATGCTAATGAATTTCCCCACTAGATTATTTTCAAATGAGGCACAATTATTCGAGTAGCAGACACGATGTTGTCAATCAAATAGGCATACTTGTGATGTATATAACTGTTTGGCCTCTGGACATTGTCCCACGTTACTCATAGTATTAGTATGCAGACAGCCGATCTTGAAACCTAGTAAAATATTAAAGTTACTTTATAGTCTGTGGGATCCAGTTAATTTTATTCTTGGTTATCTAATGCATTATTTAGCATGTCAAGATTCGGTACAGAGGATGGTAAAATCGATAATATGGGCAAACCTAATAAATAATTATCAGAAGATAATGACACTTATTTGAACAAAATGTTAATAGATTATGAATTTATGCCCAGTAATACTGAAACCGCAATTCTGCTACCTGCTTACGCTAGACGACGAAGCAGCTGGATGGTAGGCTTTATAAGCTGTCCTTCATTAAGGACGCTATAAGAAAGAACCGAGAATTTGATTTTGCATTTGAAGAAGGTGCCTTCTTTTTACCCTCCTTTACTAAGGAAGGTTTCAGGAGGAGTTGAAGGCTTGTTCCAGAATTCCGCAGTCCTTCAGAGATTCAGCACCAAAGAATTGGGTTTTTTTAGATGGTGAAACAGATGTAGGAAACACATAGAGCTTACATCTTAAGTTATATGAAGAAGTAAACGAACCTATGCTCAACATCACAATCAATTAGACTTATTTCAACAAAAGAATTTTATGATAAGCATATGTTTATTAGGTAAAAGTAAGTTGAAGGGAAAGAATGAATACTTTTATTCTGAACTTAGTTTTCCACAAATAATAAAAATTATTGAAAATGTTATGATATTCGATTGTAAAGTTGCTTTCATTGTTCAAATGCAAATTTCAAAGTTGTAATGATGCTCGATGCTTCTCATATTAATAAATTACCCAGCTAGTGAAATTTAGTCTAGATGATTTTATAACATTTTATCATTGTGTAATGGTAAGTCTATTTCAAAATAATATTGCATATTCACCACAAACGTAAATTTTACTGATTTACAGGAAGAACGGTAAAGATCTACTCATACGATGTAGCAATATTGTATTCTCTTATGACATTATTACAACCAATTTGTACAGGTAGGGGGAAAAAAAGCGGACCGACTAAAATATCTAAGTTGCCGATATGAGCCAAGGCTTGTAAACTACAGAGGTAGCGTATTCCGGCGAGTTTATAGGACAGGGGGTTGCGGCGAGCAGGCGAGTGTATGACGTCACAAGATTCCAGATCTCGCAATTTTCAGTTTTTACTCAGTCTAGAAAATCTTACACCGCGTGATTAAACTCGTAACCTTTAATTAACCCGTGGTCGGATTCCTGTGAAATTTATACAGAAATAATCTACACACATCAGCCCTACTGATGGTTAAAACAGAGCCTTAGAAAAGCGGACACAAATGTTTTTATTTCACTTTATAAACATCATCCGTTACACAAAATTCATGGAGGGAGAAGCAAATTTCACTATGCGACAATTTTTTGTATTTTTGTGTCCCGAAAAAACTTCAAGCGAGAAAGTTTTAGTGAAATAATTGAATTTTAATACAAATGAAGTTCCAGCCCCATATCTCGAATGGTTTACGAGTAATTGAGTGGTAATTATTCCGAGCGCTTCAAGGTGTCAGAATGATTTGGCGCTTCAAGCACGACAGTAGAGAGCATGACAAAGCTTCTACCTACTGATCTCGGCCGCTTGACCGCAATCTTTTAGGATAGATATTACCAGCACATACTGTTTTTAATAATACAAATGGAAGGTGCTTTAGAAAGTGCAATTAACTGAACCATTATGCCGGGCCAGATATGTGCTGTGGCAGTGTGTAACAGTAATTTTGTAGATTGTAGAAAACAGCTAAGATGTGAACTGTTCTGTTATTCAAGTTACTTAAAATGTTCTTCTGATTCTACACCATTTGTCTTTAAAATCTTGTAAAAATCTCCCAAAGGATCTAGATTTGAATAGAAATTATATAATACAGGTAGGCCTATATAACAGCTAAAGGGTGATTTGTTCTAATATTTTGTTGCCTAGAAAATATTCCTCATTCTAGAGGTTATGTTAGTATAATTTGATGAAAATTTGTTAAAGAATGTATCCTATATTTGTATAGAAATTGTACCTTATAATAAGGGTAGAAAACAATTTTTATGTATCAATATTAACATGTACAGTACTAATGTTATTATTACATTGCGTAGACTATTGTAGAGTATTAATTTGTGTTAATATTGTAATCAAAGCAATACATTTATGTTAATAATAATTTTCTCCGGGTTATATGGGGTAGTTATGTAGGTAATGATTGGTGAAACACGGACAAAAGTGTATATCTGTATACAAATTATGTGACGACAGAGATAATATAGACCTAATAAACTAAGGGATGGTTTGTGAATTGCAGGGCAGGGAAACTTTCATGAGCAGCACAACGAAAAGAGGCGCAGGATCTTTAAAATCGACGTCTCAACATAACAAAAAGGACACAAATTGCTTCGCAATTAATTCTACATAAATCACACAATATTTCAAAGGATTTTTCCATGAATTTTTCATTAAAAAGAATCATCGTCTTGCCCTAACTATAACCCGATAGCATGCTTTTAAAGCCTCGGCAATTCAATTTTAACTGTAATACGTTTTCATGTTGATAAATTATATTAAAATATGAAAAGGGCGTAACAAGATATTAAACTAATAAGGCATTTGATAAGGTAATTAGAAATAAAAGTTACTAGCACAAAGGATCAAAAAATAAAATAAATAATTCAACAAATATCTAAATAACAGTAGTGCAGATTTACAAGATTGGGAAAAAGTTCAATTCATTCCTTTTTCCCCAGCGGGTCAATCTTTCAGTATGGGTACAAGTAGCCAGTTAATATCCTTTATTATTGAGTCCACGATTAAAATATTTAAGGATTTTTACGTAATTGCTAGTAGGCCTATTTTATAGAATAAAAAAGACCTCTGTACCGTCCGATAGCTTTATCGCCTTGAGTAATTACCACTCTATTACTCGTAAACCATTCAAAATATAAACGTGGTACTTGATGTATAATAAAATTCAAATATTTCCCTAAAGCTCACATGCTTGAATCATTTTCTGGTCAGAGAAATAAAATAAGCTCACATGCTTGAATCATTTTCTGGTCACAGAAATAAAAAAATTGTCGCATAGTCAATGCTTCTTCTTGAACATTTCACGGTCGTCACAAATCACTCCGACACTGAAGCGCATGAAATAATTACCACTTAATTACTCGTAAACCATTCGAGATATGGGGCTGGAACTTCATTTGTATTAAAATTCAATTATTTCACTAAAACTTTCTCGCTTGAAGTTTTTTCGGGACACAAAAATACAAAAAATTGTCGCATAGTGAAATTTGCTTCTCCCTCCATGAATTTTGTGTAACGGGTGATGTTTATAAAATGAAATAAAAACATTTGTATCCGCTTTTTTAAGGCTCTGTTTTAACCATCAGTAGGGCTGATGTGTGTAGATTATTTCTGTATAAATTTCACAGGAATCCGACCACGGGTTAATTAAAGGTTACGAGTTTAATCACGCGGTGTAAGATTTTCTAGACTGAGTAAAATCTGAAAATTGCGAGATCTGGAATCTTGTGACGTCACACACTCAAGTGCTGCGATTGGTCTATCCCGGAATACGCAACCTGTATAGTTTACTGATCTTGGATATGAGCCACTGCGCATGCCTAGCGGCATTCACAGGATAGCAGGGAATGTATTGAAATTTGTTCTACAGCCGATAAATTGCTTGAATTAGAAATAATTTCACGTAATTTGCACTTTTTGAGAAAACAAACGTTTCCGTTACATCTCTTACATTATTTACGTATCACAAGGCTCTGAAATCAGCTACAAGAGTCCGTCCGCTTTTTTTTTCTACCTGTACATAAATTGTTATTCTAAATGTACTTTTTTCATTGACCTCCAAATTACGGCGTAAGCGTTAATGTAAAAATTGTATTATTGTATATAAAAATATTGTACATCATTGAACTTTTCGTGTAGCCTAAAGGTATTTTGGTTTTCTATTTTGAAATGCGTAAAACGCTTTTTTTCGCGTATTTCAGAACACAGAAACCAAATCACACAAACACTGGCTAATCAAGATGTCCTGAATAAGATACAAAAGTATTTCGAAAATTAAGGTAGTTGAGCTCATGGTCCCAATATCCATTTTATTTTATTTTAAAGATAATAGTTGAGAAATTATTCCACACGAAGCTGATATCCTAGGAAAATTCCAGTGACCAACAATGTTTATCATGCACTCAGTAAGCAAATTGACAAGCCGATATTGAGAAACTGAAGAAGAAAAAGAAGCCGATACTGACCCAGACTTAAGAAAACCGGTGTAACGCCTAGCGGCAGTTGCAGATTATAGACTTCACTTCAAGTGTTCACACGAAAGCGTTTGTCATCCCCATACCGTTACACAACCTCACAAATTTAAAAACAAGAGCGTAACACAAGACATGGTTACTAGGAGACAGAAAAACTCTCCCTTACGCGATTACTACTGTTATTTCTCCGAATTGCAAGTACAGCATCTCTCTCAAAATGAAAATTAAAGAACTGAAACATTCTCTTAACTTCCTTCTCTACATTGCGACGTAAGAGTCGGTAGTCGCATTTGTGCGCCTTCCGTTCTTTAAGGGGATCTAGTTGTAAAATTCACAAATTCAGCATTTTCAGAACATTTTCTTCATTCTTTTTCCTCACTCTGGAAGCACTTATCCCAATAAATCCTCAAACTTTCAGAGCTAAAAATTTATTAGATCTTCAGAAAATAAGTATTTTGTTATTCTCAAAATAGGTTTCATGGCAGAGGTCCTTGCCCCCAACGAGAACGCCAAGTTTTTTTTTTCTACAGTCACATGTATACAGAGGCAAGATTTCCAATATAGGGTTTTTGGGGATCAGAAAAATTTACACCGTGAATCAATTCTTATAACTCGACTATCGTACCTGTAATACAAAGAAAGAAGATAAAAATTCTTAACTATGTCCCCTTTCCCAGAGTTGTCAACAATTTTATAGAGGACGCCGTATTTTGGCTCTATTTGAACGAGAATCCTGGAACCAAGATACATCGACAATTTATGTCGATCCGTACTATCATTCTATAAATTTATTTTAGTATAATGACAGGTATTGTGCTCTTTGTCACAATTTGTATCGTGTTCGTGTAAATACATCTCTAGATTATTATTATGATTAATTCTATAAAAAGATTTTTTATAAGCCTTATAAATTACAATCTGATGTTCACACTATTAAAAACTTTTTAATGGCGGTTATTTATGCTTTACAACACAGCACAGTATACGTGATTTATTTTCTGTTTTGTCATACCCCTTACTCACGTATTTTAGTTTCTAAAGTTGGCAAAATTGGTAATTTTTTATGAAACTACCTATTAACCCACTGGTATAATCTTCAGAGTGTTAAAGAACTTATAGAATTGAGTGCTGACATATTAACAAAAACTCTAATGGAGTTAAACTTTGATTAGTAAATCCTTCCAGTTCTTTATAGGTCTGCCATTTCCTTAGTGCTTTCCATAACCACCTTGTTTACTATTTTACCTTCAAGATCTGTGAGTAAACACTAATTTTATTTTGCACTCTTGACAGATATTCCCGCAAGTATTGACACTGATGCTGGCTATGCGGATAACAAGGGCGAATGTGATAGCGGCTTTTCCTCTGCATCCACAGCCACACGCAGTTCCAATTCCTCTGCAAAGGTATGTATTCTATACAAAAGTGGTTCCACAATAAAGTTTCAGGCCGGTTGGTAGAGTTGGTCAAGGGATGCGAATACACGCAAGCGTGCACTGATTGCGGAAGAGCTACTACGAAATTTGAAATTCATTGACAATAATTTAAAAAATCTTTAAGAAACTATCTTTCATTTATAGTCAAGGAGAAAGGAAAAACCCTAAGACTCGTTGAGGAATTATCCATAGCAATAAATGAAATAGGTGATGGTCCAGCAAAAGCTTGAAAATGTTCTCGAAAGACATGTGAGTTTTCCATTGTTTGCAATATTCGAGATGACCCCGGCGACCTCGTATGACGGCGAAAGAAACTTTTCTCAGTTCAAATATTGTTTTTCAGTAAAGAGATAAATTTTTCATTTAATAATCATTTGAGAATGTACTTTGTAATCCACAGAAATAAAGCATATGGAACATAAAACTACATATCTTCCAAATGGGCTTGCATATAAATATGAATCCTTTTAATTGCATAGTATACGGTAAAATCCTTTGTGTAATAATTCACCTAGCAAATGGCGCTTTGGATAATTACAAATTAAATTTTTTTCTTAAGCCATTAAACACCCAAACGTATAATAGGCCGAATCAAGTAAATAATAAAGCTAAAAATACAATTAAAACTAAAATATTAAAAATCCACAGTCGAAAAATTACAATTAACAAATTCATTCACTTTATAATACGAGTTATTGGGCAACTATGTTTTTAATTTCATTTTAAAAACATTTTTGTGCAGCTCTCTTAAATCTTTTACCAGTTTGTTGTATAACATCAGTCCATATAAATAAAAATTTCTATTTGTCTTGGACGTCTACAAAAGGGAGCATCTAGGTTGCCCTATGAAGGGTGCACCTATCCATCGCAGATGGAACTGCTTAGAAGCGTTATGACTAGGCTTTGGACGTTCATACAGGATTCAGGGCTCACGTTTATTGTGACAGATAAAAAAAAATCTATCAAAGTACAGGAGGAAGATGGTAAACCACATTAGATAATTACATTATAGTACATTATGTTGCTTCCTGAGGGTAGTGTAGACAATACTGTAAACATTTTACTCTTGTAAATACTGTATATTTACTAGAAAGCACAGAAAGATATAAAATGCAAAATGTGGTGTTCATTTCTCTAATTTTTGTTTCAGTATCCCTGTCTTCACAAATGAGCACAGCACCGTCTTCATTGCTACAGGACCACACTCCGGGGTGATCAGTCCACCAATCGCAAATCCATACAATACAGCTCAGGGTGCTCCGGTACTGGTTCCCCTCAAACTGCTCTTCACGAGGTTCCCACCTTTTATAGAGGCCATAGTGCAACGTATACAGAATTACTACTCCACATATAACTATCCAAGTGACTACATCACATCAAGACCTCCTCAAGACCCAGTGCAGACATCTAATTCATCCATAACAGACGATACAGACAGTAAGAATACTAGTACTACTGCCAGCAATATTGTTACTACCACAACGGCCCAAGAGGCTACAACAACTCCAATCACTACCACACCCACTCCGCCACAGCCTGTGAACGTCGAAACCAGACATTATGTTGGATATCATCCTCCGGGTGTTTACAGACAAAATCCTCCGGGTGTTTACAGGCAAAATCCTCCGGTTATAAACCCTTTCAGATACAATCAATTCCAGTATTTCCCTTCGCCTGGTGTTTATTACCCAACATATTAAGTTACTGCTTGTTTTCTGAATTGTAATAAAACTGTTATCTTTTTTATAAAACCTTTACTTTTTGTCCTTTTATTTTGTCCTTATTTGAGAGATAATTTAGACGAGTGCAAGAAAACTTCCCGATGCTTCTGGTTTATTCTAGTTTTTATTCTTCATTTAAAACTGGCTATCATTTGTGTTCCACACAAACCCTGGTGAATCAGTCTCTTATTGGTTTGAGTTCAAGTCCGATCACGTGCCTTTAGCCTACGAACAACGCTCAGACCTAAGTAAGCACTGGTGATTATAACAAACTTCTAGTGTCAAAAGGAAAGTATGGAATAAATGAGAGACAGTTATTTCTACATTTTCAAACAATAATGTAGGCCTACAAACAAAAGGTAAATGTAAAAACTAAAAGTATTTCTAAGAATAACACTAACCACTGTGCTAACACCATAAAAATATCCTTCATCTAAACCTCAAAAATGAATTTGGTTAGGTCTTCTTCAGGAATTTATTATGTAAAACCCTTAAATAGGCTACTTGCAAAGAGTTGAAATAAAAAATAATTTTGAAACATCATGCTCATTTCGTAAAGTTACTACTGTATATATAGCCTATTTCAAATTACTTAGAACTTGCATATGTTCTATATAATTAACCAATAAAATATAGGCTATTGAGAATTACTTTGAGCGAAATCCAATATATACTATAAAAAAGTAGAAATCGTATATGAAACTATTGGTTACATTCAAGTAAAACGTATTGCAAGTTAAAACACAAATAAATAATAATGTAAACCCACCATAGTTTTTTTAATTGTTAAATTCGAGAATTTTCGTGAACAGATAATTCAACGACTGATTCGAGGCACACAACAAGAACTGCGATTTTTTATAGAGGTTTCTTGTTCAAAGTAGGGAAAATCGTAATTAACTTTTTCATCTTAAGTTGAACAAAGATACGGAATTTGAAGATTCCTTACGAGATAAATCCTGATCTGATTACTTATATGAATACAAATGAATACAAATTCCTCTGAAAAATGATGTTGCCCGGTCCTACAGAAATGGAATGGCGGCCATACAAATGTTGTAAATCAGTGCCGATGATATAAATTGAACCGACAGAAACCGAGACCATGAACTGAACTGGACTGTGAGTTAAACAGGGGCCATTTGCATCAGAAGGGGTGACCAGTTAGCTTTAGAATAGGTTAAATGTTAAATTGTATTTAATAGTAACTGTGTTATTTATACTTTTAAATGTTGAGAGAAGAATAGAACTCTAGAAATAGAAAATATATACAAACACGTTTTTAAAAATTCAGGGAAGCATTTTGTACAATTAACTCGAGATTTTCCTGCGGCTTCTCTAAATTTTACAAAATAATTGATTTAGGACTTACACGTGAATCATTCATAAACAAAACGATTAATAGTCAAAATAAATAGCTAAAAATCCGGCTTCCGTTGTATTTCACGATTAGAGAGCGCCGCCCGAGAAAAAACGGCCTCAGATTAGAGTTCCCTGGTCAAGAAAAAGCGCATAAGTTCCGTCCAAATCGTTCAATATTTTCCCATGTAATTCCTATTATCCCCCTTCCGTCCACATATGTAAACAATCTCAGATAACCTATCTGCATCCCATAACATTATAAACAAATGAATCAAGAAGAACGGGCTAACAAAATCGAAGAAAATCGACAATTTGATGCTTTATGTTAAAATTACTATGGCAACTGATCATTCGAGCAAGGCCACCTTCAAATAGTTTCACAATCAATAATATTTACAAGCTCAAATATTACATTAGATATTGTTAATTATTAAAATTTCCTGTGCAGTTTGTGTATTTTGTACAGTCCTGGTAATTTGTCCTGGCTGGAATTCGAAACCTAAAGACCTCGCCACAGACGCTACCACTTCTTCTGTACTAACTTCGAAGTTCATTTTTGATTAAAAACTTTGTTCATCTCTACTTGCACTCCACCAAGTATTGGTTACATTTAACAAAAATGCTAGGGAACTTTTCATGGAAACTATTATTGATAACGATTCGTTATGAACAAAATTTAAACTATCAATGAGCCACCAATTTATCAATAACTATTGTCAGTTAACAATAATCAAAAGGAAAAGATATTATAGCAGTTAACCGACAAATTTGTGATTATTATAATGGATCCTAAGAACAGCCCTTTTGGGTATTTTTATTGAAATACTATGATGTTTTGTAATGGCATATAATATTGCAAAGTCTTTAGTAGATTATAAGTTTCAATTCAACACAAAAAAAAATCAAAAGAATAACTGTTTTAAGTGAATATAAAACGACAATAGAAGGCTTCACGATTTATTAATCATTATTTCATTAATTTAATTTATTTTTTGTGGTTTTACGTCAGTATCAGGGGATAAGGTTACAGTAAATTTTGAAGCAAGAAAGAAGGAAAGAAAGACTACTGCTCTAACTAACTTTGAAGCTGAGTTTAGTTTTAAACTGTGGAACAAAAAACTTATTTTATGAAAGGGTTGTAAATAAATTTTATAGGTTGAACACAATAATTTTAATTTCTTGAACACGTCCTGAAATGAATGGAAACCATACAGAAATCTAATCAAATGTACTGTCGCTCCCCATATAAATAATTGCTCTGGCAGTGGTCGACATTGAGGAGAAAAAAAAATACGTTCGACTTCTGCTCATCCCAGCTGATGTCGTCATCATAACGATTTGCTGCAGAAATGCTGGCTTGCCGCTAGTCAAAATGTCGAACGTCGCGTCGCTGTTGTCGGTTCACGGGTATCGCTCCATAGTAAACTAAGCGTTATATGGTAACACTTGTGAATAATTAAATAGCTCTGGAAGTCCAATAGAACGTAGGCCTCCAAGTAACCAGGATATTTCACCTTAACACACAACACACAGACAATATCCCATTATAGGCTACGCAGTAATCTTCCCTTCCTTAGAGATCAACATTATTCCAATTATACAGTATTATAATAATAATAATAATAATAATTTATTGCATCTGTAGCTGTAGGCTACATTGTATAGATAGACATTGTCAATAGCCTTTAATTCGGATCGTTGGATACCCCTTACTCTAATAGAAGCATGAGTACGAAAAACTTGCCCGTCCACTTTAAGACATCAGTGCAAGAAGGCGCTATGCCAATCATGTGGCTTCTTGCCCATGTCCATAAAAATGGAAATTGCATTTGAAATAAGGCGAGATGATTTCATTGCCATCTGTTGCTTATGAATCGGAACTGCGGTTCAATTTGTTGAGTACACCTTCCCAATGCATTTCAATGTTGCGCACCCTCTGTGAAAAATGCTACTTGACAGTTTCGTTAAAATATTGCTTCATAGTTATATATAAATATATAATAATTATATGCATATATTTTAAGCATTTCTTATGTGACGGTATAAGTATTTAGTAATTACTTAGGTAATAATTGTCCCGTCTCCATGGGCCCCTGTTGAAATGTATGAAGTGCTAAAAACTCAAAGGGGTTTACTAGTATGTTATGATACTAATAGGCCTATGTTATGAACCAGCAGGTGCCAGCGGCTTCGCCCACGATTATTTACTCAACTGCAAGATGTTTTATTTAAATAATTTATTTGACATTATATTTATTAACACTGACATAATTTTTACATAATTTGCGTAATCTAGGCCTAATGTATAAAATTAAAAGTGTGCATGTTTGTATATTCCCTATACAAATCTAAATGCTTTGAACAATTTGCAAGAAACTATGCACTCAAACCCACTTGAACCCGGAAAGAAACGGGGAAAACATTAAAAATCAAACAAATCACCCCTTCTCTTGTAAAATTATATAATTTCTGAAAATATCACACTGAATTCACCAAATGCAATTCAGTTCTCATGACAACAATATTGTTTGCTGCGTTCACATAGGGATTTGGAAGTTGCATGCTATTTGGCCATGGAGAGGGCTTAGACAAATAATTTGAAATGCTATCAATATAATTCATTTCCTTAAATCGAAAATGAGAATGAAATCCACGTAAATATATGCATTACATAACTTTCTCTACCCTGGGCATGGAGAATATCACTTTCTTACTTACATTTTGATTTAGAATAAGAGGTCTTATTGTGGGGTGAGCGTATCTAATTGCCTCAGTCTGATTTTATGCCGACGAGTATGCTACAACAGAAGTCGATCCACTGATACGTTATTTATCGCGTTATGAAGGTTTTTATTAGATGGGAAAAAGGAAAGTTTATGAGACATGAAAAAGAGACAATATGATGGAACATTTTTAGTTCTATGTGCGCAGTATACTATTATATCCTAGGTTTTGGGGGAAGAAAGTGTAAAAGTTATATGATTTTCTTTTGATTTTAACCCCGAAACGGTTGTATGGAATCATGAAAATGGCAAAATAAAATATCCCATAAAGACAATACAATATTATGTCACAGGAATTCCTGTTTTTTCATATTTCAATCTCTACCAGGCATGCTGTATAGAAGCAGTGGTTGCAAAATTCTAAGTCCTATATCAGCAATAAAAGGGCATATCTAGCGAACTCTGAGGGAAAAGTTTGAGTGTGGTAAGTACTTCTTCGCTTCAACCTTTAGATACAAATATAAGGACTTACAGCTATAAAATCAGAAGTCCTCCAGAATTGAACTTTGAATTACGGACTTTGTAAAAGATGAACAATGCCTTACTGATTTTCCACCCCTTTCAGAAATAACCGATTCAAACGTTCCTGTGCGAATTTTCGTTTTTATCTTCATCACAGCGGCATCTCGAGTAATATTAAAACATCAGGCAATAAAGTTAATGATCTGAATTCATTAATGTGACGGAAATGTTATCGCTGGAAGCACAGGAATTAGGTTATAAACGGCGGTTATATTTGACAGCAGTTGGTGGAGACAAGTGGGCATAGGTCACAAGAATCGCGCGTGTACGAGAGAGGCAGTTCACTGCCATCTGAACAGCTGAAGGGCGTGTGTACCATGCAGAATATACAGGTAAGAACTACTTAGCTATTATTTTAAAAAGGTATTTCCGGTGTTCTTTACAGAATGATTATTTGTAGAGTTTTTAAAAGCAAAATTTAAGATTTTGGCTATTTTTTGTTTGCATGTTAGTTTATTCATTTATTAGTATCATTGCAGATCGAATCTGTCACAAAAATGTTTGTTTAGCCGTTAAAGGATCCCTGTTACAATTTATTGATACTTCTCCGAGTTCGCTTTGAAAAATCAAATTAATAAATTTACTTACGATGGTTGTAGGTTGTACTGTGGGCTACAGTGGTATTATGCACATCGCTAAAGATGAATTCTGCTGCGCCGCATATATTATTGCCTGCTCAAAGGATTGACAGAGCTCTGTATCTTCCATTACAGAGGTAAGATTTCCAAAATCGGATTTAAAGAAAATCATTTAAGAAATCCATTATTTTTACCCTCTCTCATTTTTTACGGAGTTCTTATTTATTATTACAGTTTTATTATTTATTTATTTATTATTTGTCTAAATAAAAGTAATTACAACTACTATTATTTATACAAATGTTAAATACTGGTAATTTCCTTGGGCGATGAGTGGTCCCTACCGATGATATCCACAGAGCACACACTGATTAGTACAGTTATGCTTTATATAAAAATGTGAGGATTTTAATCTACTTGATACAATTATCATTGATGGAGACCAGCTATTCCAATAAAATTTTGTTATTGATTTGAAATTTATAACTCAATCAACTTTTCACTTGACATATATGAACAATTAAGTTCACATCTGAGAGGGTTAACCCCGCTTAGTAGGTACGAGGCCTGCCGGAGTGACCTATGATGGGTGAATCCTTATGTTTATTATTATTAGGGTAAGGCATTTAATGACCATAAAATAGTGAAAAATTCAAAATAAAAAATGCATTTATGACTTAAAATAGTGAAACATGACACAAAACTTTAAAATAATGACCTATAAATTTTCTATTATTATTTATATTTAGTTTTTAAAAGTAATTAATTGCTAAAAGTAATTTAATGAATGACAGTGCGTTAAATATAAATCACAATATAAAACACTTTTATTTTATTCTACTAAAGAAGTAAGTAAATGTATACTTCTTGAACACCCTCAGCGAAAAAATAATCTTTCTGAACTGGCATGCCCATCAAATTGCCTCTAGCAAATATATGCCATTTAAAAAGAAAGTTAAAACAATTCTTTATTGCTACAAGACGATATACTTACTGTGTTGTTTACAATAAACCTGTATTAAAATGAACTATGAACACTTGGCGGAGATTCTCAAATAAAAACGATTGTCTGTTGTATGAAAGTAACGATTTGTAGATGGAAAAACTCTTCTCTACCTCCACTGAAACATGATCTAAAATGCCGAAAAAGACCTAAAAATTCAGAAAATAACCTAAAAATGACCTAAAAATTGGCAATATATGACCTATCTCTTGAAAATGACGAAAAATGCAAAATAAAGCAAAAAAAATCAATAACAAATTGCCCTTCTTTGATCAATTATTTCATGATACACATTTATATATATAAATTCGAGCTATCTTTTCACCTTCATATAAAAGAGATGAAAAATCATCAAAAGCCTTGCCCTAGTAATAAGCTTTCTAAATTTTGCAAAATCTCTAACTCGTTCCTGTTAATAAGAGCCTAAGAACTCTCGTCAAATTTTCCCCGGTCGAAATATTTTTGACAGTAAAAATTGTGTAAGCTAGTAGAATTAATTATTTTTATAAATTCTGTAATATTTTGATGATTATTAAACTTAACGTGTAATGCCTTTTTAAACATTAAAGAAATTAAATAATTATGACAAAACTCTTAAAATAAATCGTGATAATATAAGGGGACGCATTTTCTGTTAAAACCTAAAATAGTTTTCAAAACAGACATTTTGTATGTGATGTCTGTATTTTTCAACAGATACATCAGGCCTCATACACAACGAAACAAAATGTTTTTATAAGGTAAAGTGAATGAAAATTTTTACTTAAAAATGTTTGTACTTTTTTTCCAGTCGCGGGCAAATGGCATCACAGCTGCCACCTGTGAATAGTGGAGTGTACTACTTAATGCGAGGTTCCCTGCCATCTAGCGGCAACATACGGCTACCATCTCTAGCAGACGTGATACAGATAATACCATTCCTGCCAATCGAAGTTAACGTACCGGACACCGTAATGGGGGTGTATGGCTTCCTATCCTGGCTGGTAAACAGAGGATCTCAGGACAATGGTACACCAAGGATCTATTTCGTGTACAAAAATATTACCCAAGCTCACACTGTTAGTATACAACCCCCAAGGCCGTAGCTAGGCGGTGGCGAGGTGGGCCCCCGCCAAGGGCGCAAAATTAACCATGAAAAATCCTGCATTTTTTAGACTGGTGCAGTTTATCAAGCAATAAAAATTCCACGTTAATGGAAGAAATCTTTCAGGTTATTAAAAATTACCGCACGTGAACTATCTGTAGTATTATGCCAATTGTCTACAAACAAAAAGCATTCATGCAACGTTCTTTAATTAACACGATTCTTATTGACAGGGTATGATAACATAAATCATGAACAGTATGGAAAGATATAACGACAATAAAAATTTAAAAAGTACGTTATTATTGAGATGAAAATGGTTCAACTATTCGAAAAAATACATTGCCTATGTTATGTAATATGTAATTTACTTTCGATAATAGATTTTATGATTTAATTATTTTTTAAATAGTTTAATAGTCTGAAAATAAGGTTTTAGTACCTTGAAAGTCCAACACTTAGTTCATTTTCAAAATGAGGTTTAGGTTATCTTTGATAATAACAGTGTTTTTATAATAAAAAAATAACCAATTTTACAGAAAAAAAAAAGTTCAGATCACCCCAGTATTGGAGGGCGAAGATTTGTCAAACTCGCCAAGGGCGCAGAAGGACCTTGCTAAGGCCCTGACAACCACCCCACCAGCACACTTTCCATCCTCATATGCAATAGAATGAACAGCTTCCCTCTAATAATCATAACTAATTGTCGACTATGTTATACGCAGTGTTGTAGTCCCAAAATTTCCCAGGGGTATTTCTATCTATCTTTGCCTGAGTTTTACCTCTCCCTTTTAGGGACATTTAAGCGACCCAAGCCGCCCGGGTCTTAAAGGGCCGCGACCTGAAGGATTATCTTTGGATCACATACATACCTTTTTGGCCAGACAATTACATTGAGGGCCTCCCCGGATGAGTGATCAGCCCAATGCCGGGGCCACCTCCGAGATAACGCGAACACATAGGGCGAGACACACCATTCACACATACACTCATTACAAACAAGGCGAGGATGGGATGAAGGTGATAATGACGGCCAGATGATATCCGGGAACCACAAGGGCCTAAAGTTGCCCGACATTTGTCTCACACCCCACCTAGGTAACTTGTCCTGACCAGGATTAGAACCCGGGCCCGCTGCATGAGAGGAGCGAACGCATCTCAAGGGGTATTTACTCTAATATTTTGATAAATTTTAGTGGAAGTCATATATTTTAACTGAAGTCTTGGACTGCATAGAACGAGTTAATACGAGACATTAGATTAATTAATAAAAATATTTCATTTATACAACAAAAGAGTGCGTGGAACGCCACGCGACAGAAGTAAAACTTTATTTTTAAATTTTTTTTTATTTTTTCAATTTTTGATTATTGGATTTTTTCAATTTTGCATTATTGGGCTTTTAATATTGGGTTTTTGGACTTTTTTAATTTTGGATTTTGGACTTTTTAATTTTGGATCTTTGAATTTTTAATTTTGGATTTTTTAAATTTTCGATCTTTAAATTGTTTATTTTTTAATTCTTTAAATTTTTTATTTTTGGATTTTTAAATTTTGGATTTTTGGATGTTATAATTTTTAATTTTGTTTTTTTTTTTAATTTTGGATTTGCGCGGTAATGAACCTCCGGGTCCCATAAAATAGATAATATACCTTTAGATTGCTTAGGAATTGTCTATTGCCATTGAGGAAGTAAGGTCTGAAAAATTTCCTTTGATTACTCCTAATCATTGAGTTGATTGTTTTCTGTGCAGTCCGCACCGAAACAAGTAAGTAATTTTGAGTGTGACTGATTGTGACTGATTTCGTGACGGTTTTAGTGTGACTGATTTCGTGACGGTTTTATGCCCGGTTTCTACAAACTAGTGAATTACCTATGGGTAAATTATCCATGGACAAATTAGTTCCATTTAACCTACAATGATATAATAAGCAAGGCCTTGGAGTTGTACATTTAATTTAATTCAGAAGGCTTTGATTCTCATTGTTTAAATATTACTATTGATGCTATGAAAGGTTAAATTTTATCCAGCCATCCATGAAAGGATAAATTAACCCGAAGATTTACCCTTGGAAAGATCTAGCCCGAGTTTGTAGGAACATTTTTTCTGTCATTTTCATATTTACCCAGAGGACATTTATCTAGAAACTCGCCACAAGTGTAAGTGATTGCTATCTTTAAATTATTTGTGTTGGTGTGATGTTATTTTTGTGTAAATTCTATCCATTGGATAATTTACCCATAGGTAATTTGCGAGTTTATAGAAACCGGCCATTAGTGTGACTGATTTTCCCGATTTACCCTCTACCGCCACTAAAGAAGTTTTACTTCAAAAAGACAAAATATTTCGCTGATTTCAATGCGCTTAAATAAAATATTATAGACAGGGAGGCTTAAGATTTCAAAAGATGAACTACATTATATCGATCACATTTCTACGAGTACGTAAGGGCTGCAATAAAAATTAGTTTGAAAACTGCGCTATTTTCATTCCACGTTTTGATTCCGGCTATGTAATAAGAACTATACACCAGATTACCAGAACTGTTCGTTCATAGACTACTCTCGCATTGGTCTCTGGAATCAATGCCAGAATCGTCAAATACGCATAGAAATAAACAAAACATAATCACAGCAGAAGATATACGTATAAAACAAAATATACAGTATATGCTAATGAATTAGTAAGGTTACGATGAGAATATGACGCGAATACTTGCATATACTCTCGACTTCACCACTGGCTATACGACAAAAATTTCGCACAGTCAACCTTCCCTTGCCCACCCCCGAGAAAAGAGATTTAGTTATTTGTTTCTTTGATTTATTTTTAAATTAAATATTTAGCGAAAGTGTACACACAAAATAGCAAAGAAGATTACTAACAGGAACGTATTTACATGTTATAATACCTCTTTGTATACAAAAAACTAGAACTTAGTAATGGATAACATTTCTACCTTGCTAATAGAGTTAAGTCGATAATACCTTTGCGAATATGTTCTACGCATTTGCTTACTTAATGATTATAGACAATTCCTAAGCAAGCTAACGGAATATTGTAGGCTAAATTTTATGGAACCCGGAGGTTCACGGCCGTGCTTACATGAGCCTGTCATTGAACTCTATTCTGTGCTAACTCCATCATACCATCCCTTGCAAATACTACTTCCCTTAAATCTATTCTAATATTATCCTCCCATCTACATCTAGGTCCTCTGAGTGGTCTTTTCCCTTCGGGACTCCCAGTCAATATTTTTTAGAATTGCGCACATATTTCAATTTCTTCCGTGGTTTGATTACTCTTATTATATTCGGTGAAGAGTAAAGATTATGAAGTTCTCATAATGCAGTCTTCTCCAGTCCCCGTTTTCATCTCATAGGTCCAAATATTTTCCTAAGCACCCTGTTTTCGAACATGCACAGATTATGTTTTTTTTTTCCGAAGAGTAGCCTAAAGAGCCATCTCTCACAACCACATAATACAATCTGCAAGATAATTCTCTAATAAATTTTTACTTTTAGATTTCTGGACAGAAGACGAGAAGATAAAAGCTTCTGAATTGAATAAAAATAAGCACTTCCTGATTTTAGTCGATACTTAGTTAAGAATTCGAATTTATTTTGTTCAACAGAAACAATATTCTGTGGATTCATGAACAGATATCTACAAACAATAAGTTATCGTTACTCTTGATATTGTTCTGTTGTAAAGATTTCTTTTTTAAATGCAATTGAAGACTTTACTAGAGGGCTAATTGTAATTTTAATCTATTATAATCAATTTATTGTGAAATGAAAATGGGAATATCTATAATTTCAGCATGCCACGAAGCTGCTATAACATAAGGCTTGTATAAAATAGTTACAAACGTTTTTAATTTATTGTTCAATAAAATCACAAGATATATTAACTGTGTTCTTATTCCTTAAGCCAGTGTTTTCACTGCCCCATTTTTAGAGCTTCTATGTCAGTAAGATGAAGAGATACAAACACTATGGAACGCAGGAGGAGCGCTGTGAAAATAATTTCAACGAGCGGCACGCGTGCGGAGCAAAGCGCATAATATGTATACGCAGTATTGAAGGAGCAATAATAGCGTTCTCATATACTATTTTAAAATAATAAAGTACTGAGCATGTCGTAGGTACGTCAAAGGAATGCCGACGCGGTGGTTCATGCTTAGCGCGTCCCGGGTTCAAATCCCGACGCAGGCGGGCATGTCATTCGTGATGGACGAAGTCGTGACTTAGAGGGATTTTCTCGGGGATTCTCCCGTTTCCCCTCTCATTCCACCAATACTCTCCACTTCACTTTCAAACTCCCCCTCATTATCGAGACCCTATGGGAGCTCTCTGAGTGATGGGGGCGTGACGCACGATGGTTATTGGGAGACCTTGGTGTAGTTTCAAGTCCTTGCTGGAAGTTGGAGAGTTCCGTGGGGCTCGCGGTGGGCTTTGGTGTATGCCAATCATCTCATTCCAAGGGGTTGGCATAATGGACCCGGACTTGAGGCCTACGTGCTTAGGATCGCTCCCAACCAGGGCCGCCACATGGGGGGGGGCTGCCGGACCCAGGGACCCGGGGGGGGGGGATGCCGGACCCAGGGACCCGGGTGGGGCCCGCGGGATCCCGATGATGTGGTATAATTTTATGGAAAACTGGAAAAGTTTGATAAAATTTTCTGTTAGACGAGAAACGAGAAGAAAGCTCCACGGAGAAGGGAAGAGACAACTGTCTGGTCGGCGGTCGGTGAGGAGCCCGCGACCAGTACATGGTCCTGGGCCCGACTCCGAGATGTGGCGGCCCTGCTCCCAACCGCATATCCCCCTTCGTGGGGTTCCATATATGCATAAGTCAAAGGAAACGTACTTTGTCGTAAGGAGGCATTTTCGTGTAAATGGATTGTCATGAGTCATGACTGATGAATATAGTGACACATCCCATAACCCCAAAAAGTGTAAAGCTACCGGTACGCCATACTCTGGAACGAAGTTGAGAGGTCTTTCTAGCTACAAGGCAGTTTCTTAAATTCTTCAACAACTTATTCAAATAGTAATAGCAAGTTTAGCCTATGCAGAGAACTACTTGGTAATCAACTTACGGCAGGGACGGATCCACGGGGGAGGAAATGGGGGAAATTTCCTCCCCCAAAATTTGTAGCATTAAGCACAGATTGTTCAAACGGTCAGCCTCCTAATAAATTTTGTAAAGACAACATAACCCAAATACTTAAATTAAAGCAACGACATTCATTGTTTTGAAATACATTTGTAATAAAATGCCGAAGTGTTCATTTTGATTTCAACTGTATACTGGGAAGTGGGAATAATTAATTTTTATGAGTAAAAAACTTCCCTCTCTACTTTTGTCCCCCCCCCCCAAAATGTCTCTCTGGATCCGCCCCTGACTTACGGTAGCTGAAGTTGGTACTGTACCGTCACCTAGCTGAACACTTCGCATCCCCAAATCTCTGTAACCTCAAAACTAAATTCCGATCTGTTCTAACTTAAATTCATGTTCAATACATTTATAACCGATATTAGCCTCCCTGTAGCCTATTTGTTATAGTTATGGGAGTTAATAAAGTTACAAATACACGTTAGGACTTACCTTGTAGGCTGCGTTGTGGCTATGAATCGAATAACTTTGTTTTCCCTCTTCATTTCAAATTCACTGAATGTTCCGTTTATTACGTACTGTATGTATTGTATTCGTTATTCACTACCACAATAAAATAATTAAGTACAATAACGCATTCACATAAATTATCACTAAACCATTCACGACTTTCCAACATGATTACAATCCAAACACTGACCCATTAAGATCAATGCTGCCAACTCAAAATCGGGTTCAGTAGCCAACAGCGAAGATGATATGAAAAATCGCTAGTTTGACGCTAATGAAAAATGTCTCTAGGGTTTTCGCTAGATGAAAATATTCTACTCACATAAAGAGACTAATAAATTCAATATAGAAATCGCCGAATCGGTACCGGTATTGAAAAGGTGTAAGTATTCTGTTTCTGCAGTGGATGAGAGGGGAGGACACAGCTGATAAGTCAACTTAATTACTTATTATGGGAAGTCATATTATAGCCCATAATGAATAACAATCTTAGTAATATGTATAAAAAGATTTAAAATTAAAAATTGTTTGCTGTCAAATATATGTATTATTTAAAAACCCTTAAATGAATCAGACTGATGAATAAACCTATGCCAAACTGCACAGAAAACAACACAATGATTAAGAAGCTTATAGATGGAAAGGTGAAGTCAGACTGAAAAATTCAATGCCATAGCCAGGATTTGAACCAGGATCTTCGACTCTCCGTGTTGCTGCTCTTACCAACTGAACTACCATGGCAACATGTCGGTACAACATTAAATTATCCAACTGACTCGCGTATCACAGTATATCACCAAGTGTTCTCAATATGAGATACCAACCCAGTGGCGACTTACAAAATCATAAGTTCTTTAAGAACCGGGTTTCATAGTAAACCACTAGTAGGTCACAGTGGAATGATAATTCACACTGAAAAAATTCTGGCTATGGCATTGAATTTTTCAATCTGACTTCACCTTTCCATCTTAGCCTACACACTGCCAGTGTGAAAGAATTATCATTCCACGATTAAGCTTATAGTTTATTTGTTATTCTATAATTTTACGAAAAATTTTATTTTCTTTCCTACTTTTTTCCCCTTCATTTTTGTAACAGATTTAATACAAAATACTGCAACCCGCTGGATAAATAAATAATGAATTGGGTTAATATTTTTTTGGTCTAAGCATTTAAAAATCTTGATATAAGAAAGAAGTCACATTGTCAAGGGTACGCTATTAGGCTATTCTTAACTAGTAAGCGCATGACATGGTACCAATTTATATTAGAGAATAAATCAGATACCGGTACAAGTTAGGCTCTTTTCACACTAAGTCACTTGTGACGGTCAACGGTGACTGTCGGTGACCGTCACTGGTGTTTAGCTCTTTTCACACCTGGGTCATTTGTGACGGTCACCACTAGTATTGCCAATAGTTACTACATGATAAAACAATTCGTAATCGCTTTTTACATCCTAAATGACAGGCTGACATTCCACCTCACTTATAAAATTTTCAGTATTAATCAAATCTAAACACATGGCTGGATAACTAGTTTCGCTGAGCTCGATTATACAACTGAATTATGTATATACAACTTGCATTGTTGGCAATCATAAATGCGGTGACTGTCACAAGAGACCCAGTGTGAATGCTCCCATTTAAACCAATGCTTCTTCGCCGGTGACCGTCACAAGTGTTCGGAGTAGACACTGCAGCGTCACCTGTGTTTGGGTGGGTCACCGCGGTGACCCAGTGTGAAAACTCCCATTTAAACCAATGCTTCTTCGCCGGTGACGGTCGGTGTGAAAAGAACCTTACAGTCACAGAGACATCAGCTACTTACTTTACTTATTAAGGGCAAGGGTCGACCTCCCAGTCTCCTTTTAAGGTTTGCTCTTAAGCCTCCATGTATTTCATAATCGATCACTATTCAGTCATAGTTTTAAATCAAAGTCACAACATTAAATGAAACAGTAGCATAACTTACACTCCCACAGACCAATTTTTGGGTAAAGTACTTTGAATTGCATGCATAAACCAGGTATGTACTGTATTCACATCTGGCACCAAGCATACAAGACCTAAGAATTGCAGTTATTTTATTCCTCACACTTCAGATTACTGTAACCACTGCTGAAAAATAATTTTTAAAGTTGAAATTAATTATGAACTATTTTAAAAGTCCTTGAACCAACAAAAGCTTAGTGCACTCAGTGTGTTGAGAAAGGAAGGGAACTTGAGTTACACATAGTAATTATTTGCCTCTAATGAGGCCAGAAGGAAAAAGTGATTATTAAGAATGACTAGATATGAAAATGAGTATAAAAATAGTCATGAAAGTTATGAGACGTTCCTGTCTGCAAGTTTTCTGAAAATAAATACCTGTCATTTAATTTTAATTTTGTTGAGTTGTAAATCTTGAGTTAAAGAAAGAAAGAAAGAAAAAAAAAAAAAAACAAAGATACAGTGTTAGCTACTTATAACAACCTACTTTTAGGAACTCTTATCGAACAAGAATGTTTTCTGTGTGTATTAAAAAGTACTTGGGTACTCAAAATATTTTTGCTGGGCGCAGATGCAAAAAGCTACACCATCATTATTCATGAAAACAATTTGTATTAGTGAAATACAAGGGTGTGTTTAGTTCTGGCAACTATTTTATTTCTCTGTACATAGCATACGTACATGTTCTAAGTTTTATAGGCCTTCAATGTAATCACCACCATTGCGTACAACATGTTCCCAGCGATGCTGAAGTCTTTGGATCCTGTTGGCACTGCGTAATCTGTTAATGGTGCGAAGAGAGCAGTTGGTTGCCTGTAAAACATCTTCAACCGTATGGAAGCTTATGATTGGGATGGTGTGGTCTGAAAACATACTCTTCCCCAAAGGCAGAACGTTAATGCTGAGCAGTACTGTTCGTTTTTGCAAAACAATCTGCAAGCAGCTCTGAGAAGAAAAGGGCAACATTTGATGGACAGTTGTGTCTGAACTGTTCAATTGCTGGGGTTAGGAGGTGCTCAATCACCCACCGTACTCGCCAAATTTAAGTCCCTGCGACTTCAATCTAATCCTGAAGATGAAGGAGCCACTTCGCGGGATTCGTTTTCGTACAGT
The DNA here is from genome assembly GCA_964059195.1 of Ectobius pallidus. Lineage (NCBI taxonomy): Eukaryota > Metazoa > Arthropoda > Insecta > Blattodea > Ectobiidae > Ectobius > Ectobius pallidus. The sequence goes on along the minus strand of CAXKWD010000002.1, from coordinate 42,217,231 downwards.
TGAAGTTGTTTTACAGGTAACCGACCATTCTCTTTGCACCATCAACAGATTAGGCAGTGCCAACAGGATCCAAAGACTTCCACATCCCTGGGAACACATTGTATGCAATGGTGATAACACTGAAGGCCCTTAAAATTTATAACCTTGTACGTATGCTATGTATGGAGAAATAAAATAGTTGCCAGAACTAAAAAATCAACCCTTGTATTTCTTTAAAGACAACTCCAATCTCATTCATTCATTCATTCATTCATTCCAACCTCGATCATTAACTTCAGTCTGAATCAACAGTTTTAACCACCAACTGTATTTTAATTGCTAATTGCTTGAATTAATTAATTAATTAGGGCGGTTTAACCATATAAGCAAAGTAAGCACATGCTTTGGGCATCAAAGGATGGGGGCCACCATAGAAATTTTTCGTATCATTTAAAATTTAATGAAAAATTAACAAGTTCTCTTTGAAAAGTGTTCTCACTTGTCTCATGGTTATCCTGCAAAATGAAGTATGCTGTGCTTGCATAGTTATACAAATTGCTCAGCTGAGAGTTTATTTTATCGGATGAAATATATTAAAAACAAGTATGTGTCTGTGGCTACGCCTGCAATTATTTGCTCAATTGCTAGACATTTTATTTAAATAATTTATTTAACAGAAAAATAATTATAACATTATATTTATGAAGACTTACATAATTTTTACATAAATTGCATGAATTACATAATTTTATTCATTATTTTTTTTCCATAACAAATATAAATAATTTAAATGAATAGTACGACATAAGCTCTGAAATTAAAAGATTAAAACGTACCACAGACTCATTAACCTTATCTAAATCATTAAATTAAAACAATTGATGAATTAAAAAACTAAAATCCCAGTTTTCATGTAAATTTTATGATTAAAGTGAGATGCCTGGAGAAAAAATGACCTCAGGTTTGAGTACCCAAGCCCAAAAAACCTCCACTTTGTGAGTTTTGTCCAAGTCATTCAATCCTTTTTCTTTTCCAGTCGCTATGGTAATTAATCTCACAATTTGAATAAAAGGTATTCTGAAGGTTCGCGAGCGACCCCTGGCGATCCCGTAAGGTAATATTCACAGTGGATTTGTTACCAGAGTGTGCCAGTCCCCTACCTACTTAAACCTAAGGACACACACACCCAGTCCTGAACCCGGGAAACATTTTTCACTACTGAAAAATCCCCAACCCGTCCAGGAATTGAACCTGGGCCGCTGGAGTGGAAGGCAGGCACTCTACCGACTCACCCAAGGACCACAATTTGAATGCCATCTTGTTAATACGTGGGGTGTTAGATGAACAAAAAATATCTGCCTAATACAATGATACAATGATTATTATTAAATGTAGCTTTCTTTTTAGTACTACTCTGAGTTCATGTATACTCATGTATATTCATGTATATTCTCATGTATCCTGGTGCATTAAATCACACTTCTTTCATTTCAACAACTGTTCATTTTATAATGAAATTGTTTGATAAGAAATATGATCGTTTGAACTGTCTTTACAACTTTATTGTAATAGTTATTTACAATATACAACTGTTATATAACAGGCAAGCACGAAGTTAACAAAATGAGCGCTAGCAAGTTTTGTTATTCGTGTGAGCCTGTTAATTCCTAAAATGGTCGAAAATCGTGTGATGTTTTAAGTTATTTTGAAACTATTGATAACAGAAAAGGTATTGTATAAAATTCACCAATTAATTGGTGAATTTTATACAATATGAAATGCATGCAGTGCAGAATATAATTACAATACCATAACACAATTTTTTAGTACAGTTCCCTAGTAAAAAATTCCCATTCTCATCCCACAAAAACAAGAACAACGTGATACGATTGCTCAGGGTAATGGAACTGGGAGGGAAAATAAACTGATGTGAACTATGTAGGTACAAACTTTACAGTTCCCATGTAATTTAAACAGGTCAAAAAATTCTACAAAGTTTTAAGTCCTGAGCAGATGAAATAAGGTTTTGACACCTACAACCAATCACAGAAGTGCTTGAAAAAATCACATACAACTGTTACATTATAAATTAGCAATGACAACAGAATGTGGTGTCAGAAGCAAATTCATTCTGACTCTACAATTTATTATCATTCTGATATCACATAGGTGTTAATCAATTAACATTTTACAAGCCAAATTATTACCGGCTATCTTAAAAATTCTTCAAAAAATGTGTTAGCAATAAAGAATTGTAAATAATTCACTACTCATTAAGTTAATCTGAGTACAACTAATGTTGTTGTGAACCCATATGAGTTAAAATAAAATATCAATATTTGTAGTATTGAATGCAGAGTTCTATTATGGTATAATTTTTGTATCTTTATGTAACCAGTGTCATTGTTATTACTTAAATATATGAATAAAACTTACTTAGAGTAGGATTACTTCCACAAAGTCCCTGGGTTTTTACATATATACCTTAGGAGCGAGTCTCACCGTTCGTAGAGTTCCTGCCTAGGGGAGGTAGCTGCACCCTGATTGGCTATCCCACTCCACGTGTTGTCTGCCTCTGTCTCTCTGCGGCATCATCCCTCCACTCAACTATTATAGTATTTTCTACCACTGGCAACGTGCTGCATGATCATCACTCTGTGCTCAACAGTAGCTCACTGATCTTACGTGCAGCGAATCCGTGCAAGCTGGTAATGAGACGTAACGAGAAGCTCGCTGGCTGGGTTAGTCTTCGAGGCCAGAGACTTTGTGGAAGTAATCCTACTCTACTAATGAACTGTTTTACATCACTTCTAATAGGATAACTAGGGATGTGGGGGTTATGGGATAGTTCGATTGAATATTATCATCACTGAAACTGTTCTATCTGGCCTAACCTAATGAGTGATGGCTCAATATAATATTACAGAAACTTTCAAAGATGAGTTTATTTTTCTTTCTTTAGAGACAGAGCACTATGTTATCGTAATTCATTTATTTAAACTATTTGAGCACTTTTAAAGAACTTTGCACTCTTAGTGCTCAAATGGGTGCAATTTGGTGTGGAACATACATCACCAACGATGAGAAATACTAACAGCTGAATGGTCACCAAGATAGAGGGAGTCATTTGTTTTATGAATTACAAGGTATTTTAATAACTCAAAACTCAGACATCTATTTATGGTCGAACAAAAACAGTTGTAGCAATTTGCCTATAATGGTAATTAAGATGCTCGTATAAAAATTGTGAAACTAGTAGTGATGGGTCCTCGATACTTTCGATACCTCGATACTTACATGGTATCGGCATCGAGCAATACTTCAGAAAACAAGCTTGATACTTTTTCGATACTTTGGTAATATTGCAATTTAAGGAAATGTGGTACGGGTATTTCTTTCTGCTTTTTGTAGTCTACTAAATATAGTAAATACTTTTATTTATCCTTGAAATGGAGAAAACCACTCTGTGACTTTTGTCTAGTCATAAATAAAGCTTTCGACTTTTAAAATCCAAACAGAAGAGATTCTTAATTGTTTCGTTTCCTGTCAAACGTTTCTAAAACAACCAACAAGCAAGCTGACTGTCCAAACCCCATATTGTAATTTTTGAACAAAAACTTGTAAGTGGACTGTTTCAAAAACTAATTTTAGTTCTAATGTAGAGTTTAAGAATAATTATAGGCTACTGAAGATATTAAATTTTGTGCACACTTAATTAATTTAGTTGGTATTACACAGTTCTCTCAACTTTTAATTTTTAATGTACCTATTTATTGAAACTGGAAATGATGACGGTATCGAGTATCAAGGGAAAAAACATGTATCGGTATTGAGTATCGAGAAAATCTGGTATCGATCCATCCCTAGAAACTAGCATTAGTGCATCTTAATAAATACCACTGTAGGCTAATTGCATAATATACTATAATAATTATTATAATTATAATTATAGTGTTTCCTTCTTGATTCTGGAGTTCACACATAATGCCACAATTTTATGACTTCTTTATAACTCAGTGAATTCCATAATTTAAATGTAATATAAATCCAAAATTCTGTAAACAAACAAAATCACAGCAAACAATATAACCTATAGACCTACTAAAATTACTTGACCAGAACTACAGCAAGAATATTACAGAACAATCATACTTTACCAATAACGTTTAGCATACTAGCTAATGTAAAAAAACATAAATTGATATTTAAAACCCAGTCAGTTATTATCATAATTGGAACCAAATTTACCCATGTTTCAGGACATGAATAAACTCACAATTCAAAATACTAAATGAAAATTCTAATAGACTACGTCATACTACATTACTCTATATGAACAATTAAGCTGATAAACTACTAGCTTACAATGAAAGTACTGGTGAATCAAATCAATTCACTTCGCAAAGTCAGTGTACGATTTGTATTTTATCAGAGGGGGAATGCCTAATAGGTTCACTGCCAAAATACAAATTTTAAATGTGGTATGTGTATCATGTGATAGTTCAAGCCAGTGGGGAGGAATGCCCCCCTCACCCCCTACAAATCGCACACTGCAAAGTTCTAATACAGGTAGGCTATATACTATAATAATGTAAGATCACTTTCATACACACAGGCGGCAAAGAAATACTACACTCCCCATTACTTAGCTTTTTCTTAGATAACACACCTATTGTATCCAGTATTTTAGTTGGGGGAATGTGGAGAAATACTGTGATCAAAATATATATCTCTCTCTCTCTGTCTATTTACATAATATGCAAATATTGTTCTATTAATTATTTAGGATGGTGCAATTTATTTAAAATTCAGAGCTTTTTGGAAAAAAAATAGGCTCTACAAAATGCCTGCCAATATCCTATTATTCTCCTACATCAAAGGCGAGCACTCAAAATACTTCTCCCCAACTAAGCACTGATTATAACGAACCTTAATATTTTAATATTACTCCTCATCAAATTATTCCATGAAATCAGACTAATAGAATATACAATCCTACTTTAAAAACTTTACAAGAGAACTAGAGGGACATTGGTTGTAACATTTTAGCAACACAAAATAAAAACCCGCAGTGCCGAATCAAGAATTTTGCTTTACTCTAAAAAATTTCATATATAGGCCTACCAGTACCTCATTCATGAAAGAGTTCCTTAAAATAATTCAATGATAAAACAGCTCTCCTGATGACAATTGAAGTCACTTTAACTGAAGTGTATGTTATGCTATTAAACATCCTAGAAAATTAAGGAAATTTCCAGCAAAAATTCCTGAAAATGTAACGAAGAACAGAATGCAGTCATTCTGTTCAAAAGGCACAAAATTATAGTAAATATGGACAACCGATTTCAGGTGCTTGTAAATTCGTTGGCAATAATCCAAAATGTCATCTGTCAATGTATAAAACTCTTTATGATTACGGTCAGTTCTAGGAACTTCTCAAGTTTACAAGTTCTAGGAATCACCTCTCTGGGGATTTGAGAGTTAGGCCCAAAGATTGAAAACATTTTCATTCACTACAAACTAGGAAATTTATTGATGATCAGTCTAGTTCTAACAAAAAGTGAAATACTTTTTCTCAAGTGAAAAAATCAGAATTATTAAATTCTTGAAAATTCTCAAGATATCTGGAATTGTATAAAAATTATTTGAGAGAACATTCAAATGATTTAATGCTAAGAGAAGCAAGAACTGAGGACGACTTCTCAATCACCCGCTCACACAGTCGTGTCACTTCAGTTATATTCGTTGCAGGCAAGGCAAGAAAGGCATAAAAGGGATATATATGAACGCACAGCTATCGTGCACACAGTGGTGCCAAACTGCAATTCTTAACACATGAGACAAGACAGCATACTAATCTTATGGATCTTTACTCTGTAAATGCTAGCAGTACAATGAGATTCAAATAGAATCTGAGAGCGCTGCATGAAACTACCATATCATAGCAACTACTATAGGCAGATAACAGGTTGGGGCATGTGGTCAGCATGCCAACCTATATCCGGTTTCTACCCCCACGACCCGCCACTGGGTGTTGAAACACTATGAAATTGTCAAACTGAACATTTGAATAACAATTTGAGTTATCAATCAAGTGTCAGTTTTTAGTAGTTCTCACTTCTCGGATACTGACTAGAGTTCTTACATATCACATTGCAAGTACTCAGTTTCTGCTTTCATCCAAGAATTTTTCATTCGAATGATCTCTCATTTCATTTCATTTCAAGAACAGATTACTTGATTCTTAAAACCATTTGATTCTGTCCATCACTAATTCTAAGATCATGAGATTAGTAACAATCAAAGATGAATCAATTTGGCTAAAGAGCACTCAAATACAATGATAACAAATTTTAGTATGAAACAAGTATTGTTCACCAATAAACTGTGAATACTATTGAATTTGATAACGGGACATAGTGTAATAATAGCCACTTATTAATAATGAATTTAAATTTGTTTCGTTTTAAGACTGTGCATTAAAGATCCAATTATGGCTAATTTCAACAAATAAACAAAACTTCTGAACAGATGTCATCAAATTCTACAAGCGGCATTAACTCTATAATAAATTTTAATAAGTATTTAGGGACGGTACATACAGGTTTGGGTATTGAGAAACCGATAATATATATATATATATATATTTTTTTTTTTTCTCAGCAATGAATTGTTCTACAACTTCGTAATCTGATTACTGTTACAAAATGCTGTTTCCGTGATTATTTCCACAAAATTCAATACTTTTCAATCTATTTGCTAATAATGTATAAACAATACTACCTACAATCTCTGATTTAACAATAATAGTTTATATTTTATAAATATTTTTAATGTAAAAGAAAATGTAAAAAATTGCTCTTCATGGATCTATTGTTTTAAAAATACTTACACCACAGATTGTAGATGATATTGTTCATATGATAATTATAAATACACAGAAAAAAGAATCACTCAGAAATAATGACATCCGTGGAAATTATCACAAAAATGGTATTAAAGTGCACGAAACGTGGCTGCCATTTTGTAACAATTATTACTTGTAACTGGTAACAGTTTAATTAATTCTGAAAATAGTATGTAATTGTAGAAGTAGTCAATAAAGAATCTGCCAGATTATAAAGCTACAGAACAAATTAAGATATTATAAAATTCCCCGAAACCCAACTGAAATTAAACCAAGCCCAGGATGAGAAGTTTTTGAGGGGAAAAAAATTAATTTCACTTTTTTCTTAGTACCCAAATCTGAATGTCCCTTTAAAGACACATTTTAAAAAAAATGTTTGGTTTTAAATTATAAGCTATGTCATCTCAAGTACAACATGAAGATATTATTTAGCAGCGGCAGGAGTTTCAATATAAAGAGGCAGAATCTGATAGTTTCTAATGGCTTCTTTGAGATGAGGTGGAACCTGGGCATCATGAACAGCAGCTACAGGAATAGCACCAAACAGAGCTGCCTTCTGAGATACAGAGATGCCAACTTTATTATTTTCTTCAGCAGGTTTACCATCCTGTACGGTCTTCACTTGAACATAAACTGGAACAGGATACCTGAAACTGTAGAAGAAACCGGGGGCTTGGGGCTGATTGACTTTTGGAGAGACCTGTAGAGTTTTGGCATTCCTGAGGCTGTTTTCTGCACTGTCCACTATAACAGCTTCCCTGTTGGCATCATGAATATGCGTAGGATCATACAGGTTCTGAGGGAAGTTCTGCAAATTTGGATACCTAGTCAGCTCTGGGACGTCATCTTCATGGTTATCAGTGCTTTCACTTTCCACCACAACAGCCTCCTGTTGATGCTGTTGTTGATCTTGATGCGGTGACTGGTCATGCTGAGGAGATGTATCTTGTTGAGGCTTGGTGGTGTCCGCTGCCTGTCCCTCGGTATCTCCACCTGCAGCTATCGCTGCGGCTAGAGCCTGCTGGAAGAGCTGGAAGTGTTGTAACTTAGCTGCGGTCACCTCAGGTGTGTCCTGCACTGGCTGAGGAATTTCTCCAGGGAGGTTGTTTCCCGCAGCGTGGAATCCATTTCCATCATCCCAGTACTGTACCTATAAAGATAGCAGAAATAAAATGAATACAACAGCATTATTTCTTAAATAAACATTAAATGTCCTCACATTAATACACATAATCACTAAACTTAATAAGGTGTACTCTTTTGTTGTCTCTAGAAGAGGTCACATGGCGATATTCGTGCTCTTGAGTGACACAAAATTCTCTGAGGGGGTGGGGAAATTCATGTCTAAAGTCCGACAGCTCAGGGTAGAAAAGGATGGGTGGGAGGGGCAGGGGGAGTAATCTTTGTCTATGTATTTTATGTATTATATTGTATTATTATTGTCATATCTTTTCTGTTGTTATTTTTATTTTTTTCTCTCTTCATCTTTGTATAGCATTATTATATTATAAGTTATTGTATTATATTGTATTGTATTATTAGTGTTACATTTCTCTTTCTTTGTCTTGTAAATTATACTCGTAAAAGCACGAACGGCCTACTGGCCCATGTCCTGGATTTGTTCTATGGATAATGTATTTAATATGTATATAAGAATAAAGATACACCTTACCATACCGTACCTTAGGTCATGTTTCAAGAACTTAATCTTTCTCGTCATCAGCTGAACTAAACTGCCACATATTGTGTTATTCTCCCCCATTCTCCCCCATTTTTGGAGTTAGTGATTTCTGCCATAACGACGATGATATATTTTTCTTTAGGAAATTTGGTTATTTTACATTATTTGACAATGTATCACAATGGTCTTTGATTTGAAAAAAGATGATATAACATAAATATGTAACAATATAGTGAAAACAGATTTACTATGTAAGGGTATCTTTGAGAAAAATATATTGAGGGTAGGATGGAAACCAATGCTTGTACAATTAAGGGTAGGCTTAAGAGAACAAACATCCCAAGATTTCTTCTATAATGATTTATATCCAAGATTGGAATGACTTACCGTTACCTGCAGAAACTTTCGAAATGTTTCCAGCCAACATTGTTAAAAATACATCCAACAGTGTTAAATTCTGGTATGAGTGAAAGCATATCGTCCCCTTAGAATGAAAACCTCATATCTCATAAAACACATACGTGGCTTTGTCACTTAATAATGCTTCCTAGCAATACACTATGTTTCGTTTTTCCTCTCTAGAGGGCAGCACACATGTTATTATTGTAATATTGGCTGACAAATAGTTGAGATACGTGTTTTTCTATCTAATAATAAATTTAAAATATTCTTGCTTCTCTTTTGAGGTTTTCTTCTAAGGGGACGATATGTCATGTGTTCAAACAACAACAAACTATTTTATGTTAGATACTGGAAATAAAGCATTATGCCTGGTAACGAATGAGTTACTGTTTAAAAAAATATAATATTCATAGGCACTATGAAACCAAACATTTGTTAACATAACTATTATAAGTGTTTGTAGCAAAGTATAAGTTATCTGTGAAAAGACTTTAATGAGACTTGTTAAATCAAAATATAGGTCTACTATAACTGATGACAGGCAGTTCAAAATTAAAACCAAGTAAAAGTCAGTTTCACTCTCTTCATTGAGTAAGAGTTCCTAATAAGGTAAAAGCAATTCAAGCACAACAGGTATTAAAATATATTGCCTGTGATTTACACTGTCATGAAACCATTAATGAAAAATTGATCATTTGTTTAAGTATTTAATTATAGCAATTATTAATATGTAAAGTGTAGGTCTTAGTTCAATAACATTGTATTTGAAAACTACTCTGATCTATGCACTTTGTACTGTCCCTATCTTATTGCCCATGATTCATTCTCTGACAGATAATGTGGCCCTCTTTGTGAAAAGTTTGACAACACCTGGTATAAATAATATTGTTTTACAATGCAAAAACAGTTTGTTATAACAAGCAACAAAAAATTTATAAACCACGAAAAAAAAAATTGATTTTTCATTCACATAAAAATGTACAAGATATTGGAAGGATGGATATGGGAAGTTAAACTGTTCCAGTAAAGCTAAAACCCTGTAATAAAATTATCATCTGAGTAAGATGCATCCTCACTACATAGTGAATGTGCTAGCATCTGTAATGAGGCCTGCAGGAGTTTAGAGGAACATCTAGAACATTCCTCATGGATTTATCAATAAGATACAGACCTCTCTTTATATTAGGCTACTTATGATAACTTTTTTCTTATCTATAAATTTTAAACTATTATTACTAACACTTCAAAAAAAGTACAAAATTATTCACAAAGAAAAATATTGCAGGAATTAGGGAGCCAATCCTTTTGTGTATTGCATTTCTGAATACAAATGTTATGTAAGCATCTAATAAGATATTACAATATCATTGTTTTGAAGTAACAAGGACAATTATTATCCACCCAGCATTTGGCTGGTCACACCCAAACTGTGACATCATTATGTATTTTTGAACATGATTAATATGAGATATTACAAAATTAATAGGCCTATTATTCAAATGAACATGTCTGGTTTCCTTCAACTAACTGTTCACTTAGCGAAACTAGTAATTGGTAGGGTGGCCATACGTCTGGTAACATGCATTAACTAATGCTGGATGCTAATTTTTCCTTTTGAATGTATTTATTTATTTAAAATACACACATATACACATAAATGTGTACTTGAATGAGCAAACACTCATGCTCAATTAGTTCCAGAAACTAATACATACGTTGGAAAGATATATTAAGACAGTTTCAGAGACTTGACTCATAAGGCATAAGGTCTGTAACAGAGGTAAGCAGGAATTATGAAGTATATTATGTAGTTACTTTTAAATCACTAATGAAATTATTGTTATTTTATGTGTCGACAAAGTGAATTGGTTTGTTAAGTAGGTCGATTACGGGTACTTGTGCTTATATAACAAAATTTAGAATAAACTCTTTAATTCTATTCCCAGGACAGCAAGAAATGTCTTCGAACACCACTGATATTTTTCCCACATCTTGTTAAGACATATATTTTATCTTAAATCATAATCATATTTTATATAATATAAACAGCATATACCAATGCTTTTTATTTCATAGCCTATTAATTTTTATTCATATGGGCCTACAGATACTACCTTGGATGTTGCATTCATACCTTCACAGCTTTCCCCCACGCGTCTAGATAGCTGTAAGATCCTCGCACTTTCCCATCTTCACTGCGAGCCTCAATTCTGGCCTGATGAGGTGATGTGTAACCAAACAGCGCTCTTCCTCTGCTGTCTTGAGAATGGAACTGGGATGCCTCTCCTTCAAGCACCATATCTTCATCCACTTGCTTAGTATGTAATGTTGCTACTGGTGCTACATAAGGTACTGGTGCCTGTAGAGGTGGTAGAATCCTCACGTCATTAGGGGCGATGTAAAAGAACTGTAGAGGGTAAGGCAGCTGCTCTGCCGAATTAGTAGCTGCACACCACAACAAGCATATCTGTAATGATAATAATAACAATAATAATAACACTATAATAATAATAACAACAATAATAATAGAGGCCCACTAATCTGGACCCTGCTCATCCAACATCTGGTTAATCCAGACAGAATTTACTGAACTGAATAATTATTTTATTTTAATCACAAAGATGTTTTGATTTGCTAATTCTCCATCAGTTTGTAGGTTAAAAACTTAGGTCTCTCATGTCCATTCACTATAATCCAAACCATCAGTATTAATGGATAATTGAAGCATTTTCTTTTATAAGGGGCTTGTCTGGATTAGACTCGGTGCGTGGTGAATGATTAAGATCACAGATGAAAACGGAATGAGAGTTTGTCCATTATGTAAGGGAGAAGAATCATGGTTTCATATTTTGGCGAATTGTGAAGGTTTGGAAAATTGGAGGGAAAAATATGTACCAGTATCTTTTATGGAATCAAATAGGGAGAAACGAAAATGTTTGGAGTTACTGATGGGCAAAAATGTTGAGGGAGGCATTGGGAAGTTTTTAATGAAGGCGAGACAGCTCAGGTTTGAAAAAGTGACAAATTGGAGAGCGGGTGTGGAGGGTGAGGAATAGATTTAGTTTGTTTGTGTTATTTTGTATTTATATTATTTCTTCTTTTTTTGTGTGTGTGTGTGTGTGTTTTTTTGCTTAAGCATGTACAGTCCATGGGGACTCATGCGATTGTTTGCATTGGAATTTGTAAAAAGTTAATTACTGAAATAAACACTTACATTACATTACATTCTAAGAGTGCCAAAAACATTATTGTGTAGAAAACAAGACACAGATCCACAGAAAGACGTGCAAGAGATAGACCCAGCACTACACCTTGGAATTTATTGCTACTAACGTGGGTTTCCCTGGACTTTAGACCCTTCTGGAATGCATTGGTCTGTGTACAAAGATCCATTTAAAATTATCAGCTGAAAAATCACGATTTTGGCACTTAGATCCTTATGAAACTATACACTTCAATTTAATGATTAATGAAATAGCATTCTTAACATTCTGCAGCGTGGTTAATAAAAGTACTGTTTTTACCAATTCTCAGAATATTATGAAACCTGAAAAAATGGCAAGAAACATGCTACCAAAAGATACTTCTGGTATGGCTGAAGCTTTACTAGGTATTAGGAGAAAAAATCATGAAATGCCACTGAATGAAACTTACAGAATGAATGGTAAAGAAAGTTAGTGAAAGTTAAAGAGAGAAAGAAGGGAATGAAGATACAATATCAGGAAATAAACAAATAAAGAAAGAAGGATGGAAAGAAAGAGAGACAAAAGATGTGAAGTGGAAAGAACCAAAGATATGTGAATACCTGCGGTAGAAACAATTTTTCTTGATATGTGAAGTCTCAAGTCTTCCTGATACAACAATAATAATAATATTAATGAATATTAGTGAATATTATTAGCAGTAGCTCAAGCTGAAAATTGAATTCTGGCTAGTACAAGATGTTACCTAACGCTTATGGGCGGGAGTTAATTACAAAATGCAAATTAAAAATCTGTTGTTTGTGACGAACACTCCCCATTGTCAGCGTGGTGTATTTAACACACTAAATTATTGTCAGCATTACAAGAAGGTCTTGTGGAGTAACAACACCTGAATAAAAACAGTACACACAGTACTTAATGGATTCACACAGCGTTCAGAATTATTATGTTACTAAAAAGAAAAGAAGAAAAAACATTTTAAGACCTAATAGGCTTTTCATAAGATAAAGCAGTATTTCATATTAAATGCTAAAAACTGATGAGAAGAATATAATATATGAATGAAAAGCAGGAAGAAGGAGAGAAAAAAAGAACATGAGAAAATTAAGAAAAGAAGATGAGAAAGACCAGGACAAGGAAACAAAGTAAAATAATATGAAGAGGAAGAAAGAGGATGTTAAATAAAAGGGACATAATAGGAAAATAACGAACGAAGAAGACAAATATAAAACGAAGGGAATTTAACTTAGGGAGGAGAAATAATTACAATTGAAAAGGAAAGCATCTAAGAAAGAAAAGAAAGAAAAGAGTGGAAAAAGCAGAAAATTATAGAAAAATATAAGAGGAATCTAGAGTATACAGAGAAGAAGGGATAGATAAGAGAAAATGAGAAAGCAGCAAATGAAAGGTAGGAGGAGGAAGAGGGGAAGACACAGAAGAGAGCGGAGAGAAAGTGGCGTGAAATGATTCTAAATAAGAGATACAATCAGAAAACGTGTGTTTTACTTAAATAGATTTGCCAAGGTATAATGTTAGCATAACTAGTTCAATCTTGGCAACTGCCCTTGTGCCGTTTTGCCCCCACGGGATATGCACCTGTTCTGCAGGTTGGCGACGGCAGTGACCTCTGCGAGATGAAAGTCAAAGTGAAGGCCACTCTGACTCATTTACACACAGACACAAAATCTCCCCGGCATTTTAAATCACCACCTCGTTAAGGGCAATTATTTTCCCGTTCACGTATTTGCAGGTGTATTTTGATTGACATAAAACGAGGTGGAGGAAAGAAACCACTACTTTACCCACCCGTAAAAGGGATGACTGAAGTGTTGAGAGTGATTTTCTACACTACTTGTCCTATAGACTTGAAATTTTAACACTAAATGAAAAAGTAAACCGAAATAAAATTTTAAATTTTATTAAATTATATAAATTTGAATTTGAGATATTTAATAATTTAATTGATTTTCTTAACTAAATTATGATCTTAAAAAATATATGAACCTCAATATGTTATACCAAATTCTTTAATCTTTGCTTTACAAATTTACAGATGGATTTTTATACATATTCTATATTTTTTGTTTTAAAAATATTTTACCCACGTTTAAACTAGATATTAGGAAAAAATCGATAGTAAAATTAAATAAATTGAAGAGTAGTTAAACTAAACTACGTCCCTGCAGGGACTGGGCTTACCACCCGACCGCTGCGTCATCTACCATAGGCAGATGGTAGGATTGGGGGCATTTGGTCAGCATGCCTACACCCAAGGCCGTTAATGGTGGTTTCCGTGACCGGAGCCGCTACTTCTGTATCAAGTAGCTCCTCAGTCTGCATCACGAGACTGAGTGCACCCCGTTCCAGACCCCCCTACCTCAGAAAATCCGAGGAGGTACCGGGGATCGAACCCGGACCTGCTGATCTGTAGCCACGCAGGCGGTCGAAAAGTAGTGTACATAGTGTAAAAATTGTAACAGCTGTATCTCTTTTCTTTTGTGGGAGAAAACAGATTTTGAATGTAGCTTAATAACAAGGAAATTGAAAATGAGAAACAGGTGCTCAAAGTTTGCAAACACGAAGATTTAAAAATGGTGTCAGCAGCACCAGTTCTAAGCGTTCAAATGGCTTACAAAATTTTACAGTTATACTTTATAGTTTAGGACAAGCTTGATTTTTTAGACTAAAAGTTAAAAAAATGCATTTTTTCCCATCAAAACGACTACAATTCCGTCATACCATAATGCATGAAATGTCTAAAACTCCGGATGCCTCAACTAGGGACGCATTTAGCTACTTAAGCGCCCCTAGGTAGATAAAAAAAAATTTCGCCTCTTTATTTCCACATGAATGTACCGTACCACAAAGTAACCTACAATAAGCATTATTGTAACTGAAACAGTAGGCTAATAATAGTAATAATAATAATAATAATAATAATATATAAATAAGTAAATAAATAAACAGGGTTGTCAATGTTATTCATTTCTATTTCATTGTGCGTTACATTAGTTTACTATTTTGAAGAGTTATGAATAAAATGTTTAATATATTTAAAAAAAATAGTAACAGCTCACTAGTAAAAGCCGCCCTTCAAATCTGCCGATCTAGGCAGCTGCCTAGTCTGCCTAGGCTTAAATACGGCACTGGCCTCAACCTTTAGGAATCTCATATCATTTTACTTTTACGGAGTTAGCTTTTTTGTTTCTTAAATTCACTAATCACTAATAAAGGAGAAGCTGTTAAGTCTTTTTCTCAAGTACATATGACGATCCTACAAATTTTCCATATGCATTCTTCTGTATGAATTATAGAGACAAGCCACTCTTGACAGAAAGAACTGAGCAAATAAATGCTGCTGTTTACAATCAAACAAGTCACTGAACCTTTCAATGGTATAAAACCACCTCAACTCAACATCTCAGCATGATATCCACTTCGCAAAAACTATTACTGATTGCTTTAAAATGGCCGCAACCTTGTACGCTTCAGAGTTCTTGAAATATTCATTAAGGCTGCGAAGTTCTATCCACTCGTCTCACGTCTTTAAATTGATGACGTACAATAGGCTATATGATTTACTTGGCTTTATTCAAGACAAAATACAAGTTTTTAGCTCTAGTATCATATAATTATTTTAATACATATAATGTATTATATCATGTATTATATTTTTTACATTAGTAATTTAGAATGGAAATTAAAAAAAAAAAAAAGAGTGCGTGGAACGCCACGCGACAGAAGTAAAACTTTATTTATTTATGTATTTTCTTCAGTTTTCATTTTCTTTGTCACTTTCATCCTCTCACGGTATCCTCTTGCTCTTTCTGCAATTGATTTCGGTTTTTTAAAGTCGGTGTGTGCCTTTTTATGAGATTTATAGTTTGCATAAGACAAAATAGATTTTAATATAGGTTCATACGTATCAGTTCTATCATGCACTTCATTTAAAATCGTATGCGTTTTCTGCTACGACTTTGTTGATTATAGTGCTGTTCAACTTTTTTCAAAATGTACACAGTCAAACGAAAAGAAAGATGCAGTGTAATTCTCGAGAAGGCGGTGGCTAGTGCTGTTCAACTTTTTTCAAAATGTACACAGTCAAACGAAAAGAAAGATTCAGTGTAATTCTCGAGAAGGCGGTGGTTTTAACACACTTTACCAATGTCGGATAATTTATTTAAATTTTGGATAAGCTTAATCATTGAGTTGAATCATTGAGTTTATTGTTTTTTTTTTATTTATTTTTTATTTTTTATTTTTATTTTTTATTTTTTTTTTGTTTTGGAAATTTGTATTTTTTAGTTTTGGATTTTTAATTTTGGATTTGCGCGGTAATGAACCTCCGGGTTCCATAAAATAGATAATATACCTTTAGGTTGCTTAGGAATTGTCTATTGCCATTGAGGAAGTAATGTCTGAAAAATTTCCTTTGATTACTCCTAATCATTGAGTTGATTGTTTTCTGTGCAGTCCGCTCCGAAACACGTAGTTTTGAGTGTGACTGATTTTGTGACTGATTTCGTTTTAGTGTGACTGATTTTTCCGATTTACCCCAACCGCGAGAAAAGAAGTTTTACTTCAAAAATCAGTTAGAGCCGATTTTTAGAAAATTGGGAATAAAGAAATTATCTACATATTATGTCAAGTGGTTGTAAAAATGAAGAGGAAGTCGTTGCCATGCTTCGTGTCGCATCCCCGAAGGACTACACAATCTGAAGTAATGCACTCATACTACCACATAACTTCCTTTACCCTCAGTGTGTATTCAATTGTTTCATCCTCAAACAGCATGGCCACGCAAGCCAGAATGAGTTTCTACGAAGGGTGGCTAGTTTAAAATTACCTTTCAGAGTATTTTTGAAAAAAAAAAAAAATAAGTTTCAAATAAAAGTTTTAGCTTTTAGTATAACCACATAATGTACAAAATTTTTAGAGCCTTTTTAAGAAAATCGCGAACACATACACACACGTTTCTGAAAAATACATTTTTTGGTTTTAGGAGACCTCAAAACGTGTACTTGTGTGTAAAACGCGACATCGAATTTCGGCGTCAAATAAAATTATTCTTCCTCTAACTATAGGGAAGCTGCAGGTAAGGCTAGAGAAAGTAAGAATTTAAATTTTTTACTCCCTCACTTCATGCTTTAGTCATTTCTGCCTGTTGCAATGTACGCCTACCTATCTTGTTCATGCCATCTTATTAAAAGCCTTCCTATACTTATCTATCCTCTTTAACTTATCTATCCTCTTTGTTTATAATTCATAAAATAGCGTGGTAATCTGTCAGGTGACATTCTCTGCACATGGGTTATTCACTTTGTCTTGTATTCCTTTGATTTATCTTTCAGGTTATACGTCCTCAATAAATTCTTCTCTTATTTCTTTATTTCAGACATATATAGGCCTATATATCCTGAAATTGCTCTTAGGAATTTCAGTTCACTCACTTGGAGTCTATTTGTTTTTCCAATTTTTACTAGCAGATAATTTTCATAGAATTTTATTAGTGTTTCTCTTCTTGCTTTATTTTTAATAAATTATTTTCTTAATAACTTTACTTTTAGTTGCTGAAATCATCATATTGTATTTAATTCCATTTTATTAAATTCATGTACTGCCTTCTGCAAAAAGGTTTTAGAATTAGAGATTATAACCTGATCGTCAGCGAACATACGTGTAAGAGCCAAGTCATATTTATTAAAATTCCTACAATAAAATTGAATATTATTCATCCACTGTCCAACAATTTCGTCTATGTAAATATTGTATTAAAAAGTGTTTGTGACAAAACCGCAGCCTTGTCCTACATCTAAATTTATTTGTTCTAGAATTTAAATAATTACACTTTTTATCTTCTTTTTACAGTTGCTGTATTTTAACGTTTCAATTTCAGCGTTAAAAATTGACAACAGTCGCTAATAACTAGGTAAAGTGATCCCTATACAGGCCATGGAGGCCCAGAGGGTTCCAAGAGGTTGAGGCTCCCAGCTTTTGGACATTCGGCACATGAAGGTGGTAAGGTTGTCAGCCTTACGCACCGGCCGCCTTTACCCCCAGGATTGCTCCTGGTACTCATTTCTGTTAGAGGCTGAGTCGACCCCAGGGTCATAGTGCCACCAGAAGGATTCGGCCAATTGAAAAATCTCAACGACCTCATCGGGAATCGAACCCGCGACCTTCCGGTTTGCAGCGCAGCGCCTCAACCACTACGCTACGGCGTACCCCTCCGCTAATAACTACATATTTTTTGTTTCATTATTATGAATCGGACTGTATCTTTCCCATGGGCCTTAAAAATCGAAAGAAAAATATGCCGTTCGACTTATAATAAAAGATCTGAATATACTTTCCAGCCAAAGGATTTATTAAAACACGACAGCATGCAAATCATTCAAACCGGGGTGAAAAAAAAAATATTTCGACTGATATCTTACATAAGTAGGCCTACGATATGTCATTCTTGACACAGTTTTTGCTTCGGGGGAAAAATAAATATCAACATAAATAATATTAGGCCTATATGATTTCATACAACGCGTAGAAAACTTAGACCACATAATGTAATGGGCATGCAAACATATGAGATGGCCTTGATTTACAATTAGTTATGGAAATGAGACTTACACATCAAAGAGGAGTGGCAGGCAGACAACCATACAAACTGTATTACAAGTGTGACAAATGGGAACACGCCTCATAATGTGACTTGTCTGGCCACCCACCTGACACTGTCAATGTCATGGCTGAGTTTTAATGCAACATTCAACATAATATGCCACAATAAAAAAAAATCCCTTTAGGCAAGCCTACAGGCTGAGGTAGATTTCGAAGTGCTTTTGGTTTAATTTACTCTCGCTGCGTAGCACTCTTCTTCTTTAGCCTTGGCATGACAAACCCGCAATAATAACTGCAAAAAAGAGGAAAAAGCACCTTTTCAAACATTCAAATCTCGCCTTATATGAGAACTATCAAGAAACTAGTTATTGATTTGTAGAGTACTCATCAAGAGCTTTTCAACGATACCCCACAAGACGTAGTTTTAAAAAAATTCGAATTTCCATCCCCCCATCCCCACCCCCACTTGTACCCCCAAAACCCCCGAATCGTTGGTGTCACTGTGAACTCCATAGGGAGTACACTAATTTATTCAAACAAAGTTTCCCTCTATACTTCATAGGGGCCGAGATATAAATGTTCTAAAATTTCAACCCCCTCCCCCGACCACCCCCTTGGGCAAATTTTGCTCATTAACGAACTTGTCCGAACTATTGGGCCTAGAAATAACATAATAAAATTTGGTTCAATATCTTAAAAATTACGGCCGCTATCGTGTAAAGATATATATATATATATCACAATTTTTTTTTTTTTTGAACAGGCGGTGGTTTTGTACTTAGGGAGGTATGAAACGTAAAGATATGAAAGAATTTTTCGAAAGTCATGACATGGTATCGATTGCAATAGGTAGATTTTTCTTCGAAATCTACTTAATAGGGTGCAATTCGAGGATTCCTAGGCCTCTACTGGAAAAAGGCGAATGTCGAATTAGAAATTACTTTCTATTTACTCCAGAAACTACGTAACAAACGCTGAACTTACTTAGGGCAAGGCACTGCTTCTTGCGTATCCCTCACCAGGGAGTGGTGCTTCCCATATATATATATATATATATATATATATATGTGTGTGTGTGTGTGTGTGTGTTATGTGTGATTCTCGGACTGTTCTTTCCTACGAGAATAGACATAAATCCCTTGAATCATTGTTAAACTAAACTATTAATAATTATAATAAAACAGTGGAGTGCATTCCACGATTAGAAAGCGCCTCTATTGTATTTGACATTATAAACAAACGAATCAACCAGGTAAGACCACAAAATTGAATTGATTGATAGTTCCATGCGATATAGGCCTATTGAAACAATCGCGACGCTTTTATTTCCAAGTTACGACAAAAATGGCAAAGCCACCTGCAATTGATTTTGAAATGTATTGCCGAAAACTGATGCTTCGTTAGCGAAAAAAAAATTCACGTTTTCTGCCAGTTTTTTATTTATAACTCGCGAAAGAAAGCGAACATTAAAAATCCAGCTTCGAAGTGCATTCGGTCACCCTTCAGTTCATCTATGTTTAAAATTTCAGATCTCTGCATGCAGTAGATGTCGCTGAGCATTGCGCGCAGACAAATAGACAGACAAACAGACAAACACTTCCTCTTATTATTCCAGATTTATAATCTTTCCCTAATACGAAATTTATATGACAGCTGTGTATACCTCATTCAAGTTTAACCATATTAACTGGCTTTATTGTTGAAGTTCATCTTAATAATGACAGGTTATGGTAATGTGATTCACTAGCCCGCCATCTGCAAACGATTTGCATAATGGAGTAAACACACACTGCGAGGTGATGGGTGATTTCCAAGCCATGGCTTTTGAAATGAGTCTTGACAGTTTCCATGGGAACTAATCGCCAGGAGAGCGAATAAAATAATGATGGCGTGCCACTTTGATGGCGAATTTTAATTAGAGCAACCATTTTACCAATATGTGAACTGATTTTTGACGTATAATTATATATCAACGTCCCGCCTCAAAGTTATGATATACCGCATTCATTGTAAGGTTATGCATGACAAGTAGATGCCCTAAGGCTATTTTACAATAACTAGTAGATTATACTGTAACGAGGAGTAGTCGTACCTAGTTATTGTGCAGTTATCAAGAGAATTCGTTATTTTTAACATAGTTAATTGAATAAGTCAGAGCTGTAAAGCTTCTTAAATATTCAGTGTTATGACTAGGGACTGGATTTTTAGGTTTTAAACTATCATATTTTGTTTCTTGCTAGCTAATTGTGATATTTTAACATAATTATACGTTTCATTGTCAATCTTCAATCTTATTAAACCTAAAAAATGGGTGAATAAGATGTAAAAAACTAAAAATGGCTAAACCTGCTTTTCAATTAAAATATGATAAAATAATAATTATAATTATCTAATTATTATTGTTCTACTAAAAAAATACTTTTTAAATGTTTGCCTATATCTCGCATATTGCTCATTGTTGCCAGTATATTATTTTGTAAGATATAATATAGCATTGCGTTTTGTCATTTTGTACCCCATTGTCCCGGTAAAGGAAATCGTAAGTGAACCGAAACCCCCGGTTTCTTTAGAAGCAAATTAAAAGCATTCTTAGGAAGCTTACTCTTGCAGTTTATTCACAGTATTTGCTCCAGTTAGACGCCTTAAGTGAAGTATTCTAAAAGTGGATTGATTGATTAAAAAAGTTCTTCTTTGGTGTGTGGTGGAGTTGGAAATGACAAGGGTAGTCCTAAAACTAAGCGAAAAGTATTCCTAAAGGTTTGTTGTTGAGCCGTGGAAATTTAAGTGAAAATAAAATGAATTAACGCATTTTTTCCAATATTTTTTATGTATTTATTAAAGTGAATTTTAAACAAAATCGTCTGACAATGGTAAAAAAACTAAAATAACACTATGTTAATATGTTTAAAAATCTAAAACAAGGTTTATAAAAACCTAAAATTATGTTCGTTATGATGCCTCGTTTCAAACATTCTTCTCATCATATTAATAAATAATTATGCATATCCTGCCGATGTAACAGGGAGGGAAAAGGGGAAGAAGTAAAGGTAAAAGAGACGAAGGAGAATATCAAGCGCATATGATGATAATGAATACGAATAAAAAACTAAAAGTCTGGTGTGTATATATTCCCTTCGCTCTATTCACATTTTGCAAAATAACTTGTTAAAAGCTAGGAAAGCTGTTGATAACACCATCATAAGTATGAAGTCAAGGTATGGCCTATTCTATATTGCAGAATAGCCTATATCTGCATATAATAAAGAATAGACTATGGTTAGACTAAAGAATAGACTATACAGTATACATGTAACAAAACAATCTATTTATTCGTAAAATCATACCATGTTTTTATTTTCTTCAATTAAAATAGTCCTATGTGTATAAGACTATTTACTGTCTTTGGTAGATGTAAGATTTGCTTATATCCTGCTTGAAATTAAAAATAGACAAATCTCAATTTACAAAGGTTAATAATTGTGAAGAAATCTTTCCAGTAAAATAACAAATCTATTACAATGTAGACCAAGGGAAATAAAATGTGAGACCAAAAACGTCAACAACGATGAGGAAATAGGCCTATTAAATTACATATCCTTGCTTTTTCATGAACGTCTGATATTTTATGCGCGAAACGTTTAATATTCCAGGTACATGAAATTGTAACGATTCTAATGCATATTTTGTGTCAACTGCAAAGTAAAAACAAAGTTTGTCATGCTTAGGTTCATAGAGAAATACCAAGCATAGCACATAATGTGTAGGCTATTTTGAAGTATTGGATATTTTGAAATTTGTGGAATCGTTCTGTGCTTTCCCTTGTGTTTCTTGGGAAGAGCCACAGGATAGGAATAACTAACCTGTTCAGTTTATATATGGTTTTGAAGAAATGTTGCCAATAAGACTTAGGTCTAAGTAATCGATAGGTTTGACTTTGATAAATGTATTTTTATTTATTTTGCGTACCACAGAGCCACAAGGTAAGTCAAACCAGAGAAGCCTAATGAATATAATTTCAAATATAGGCTACGAATATAATTTGAGTAATGTGACTTTTGCATTCTTTTTGAAAATTATTTATTCATTTAACCTGGCGGAGTTAATGCCATAAGGCCTTCTCTACCACTCAGCCAGGGAAAAAATTATCGGTAGCATAACAGAAATTAGGCTCTTAGACAGATTGTTTTATTATAGTTTAAACCCTTAACAGAGATATAGGCTATTATAATGTGCAGAATAGTACAATTTAGGCCTAAAGGATATTAAAGTTACATTTAATCCGAGTATTAAAAGTGTGGGCAACATCACAAACGTGCAAATTAAATGACTAATTCTACGTTTGCGCAAATGTAACAAGTAATTTTCCTCTTTTACCTCTAATCTCAAGTCTACCACAGCTTTATACACACTGCAAATTTCCTTTAAGAGATAGGTCCAAAAAAAGAATAGCAGATATAATTTAAATCAGTTACATATTTACACCATCCCAAGAATACGTTACCTATAGAGGGAGTGTAGACTAAGTTTGAAATGTCTGAAGGCGATTTTTACAACAGGCCAAGCCTCCGTGTAATTAATGTTTGTGGCAGCTGGGCTAAACATTTGCATGGATAATCCCAAAACCTTGACATTCTGCAATTCATCAACCCACCAGACAGTGATCAAAGACTTGCCGTAAATAAAGATGACCAACGTTAAATCTTTAACTTCATCCCGTATTTAATCATACTTCATAAGAAGTAGAATTATGAGGTCATTACTGCTTCTACGCATAACGAATAAAGCTTTTGGTGGCGGCAGACAAAACCAGCAGGAGCTCTTGTTATTAGGAAAATTAATGACTTCTTTACTTAATAAAACTCATTAAAATTTCTACCGTGCGATTACCGAATGATTTTCTATTGTATAATATTTGCTAGGACGCAATTAATTAATAGACCTAAGTGTACTCTAGGCAGGTTAGCCTTTTTGAAATGTTTAGTCAGCTTTACTAAGATTTTTACTTCCTCTATGTGTGATCAGTTTATAGAACATGGAGAAGCTTAGGGTTCTGGAAGGCTGAGGCTCCCAGATTTTGAGACATTTGGTGAATGAAAGTGGTAAGGTTATCGGCCTTACGCATTGACCTTCTTTACCCCAGGAATGCTCCTGGTACTAATTTATGTTAGAGGCTGAGTCGACCCCAGACCTTCCATTCGTTCAACCTTCCATCTTTCCATCTAGCAATTCATTAATCAATACGTCAACCCATGCACCCGTCCATCCATTCAGAAATCCACCATTTCATCCGTCCATCAATTCAGCAATCCGCATATCCCTTCATCCATCCACCATTCCATCCGTCTATCGTCCATTCGCCCAACCGTCTACTCATCAATCTAACAATTTATCCATCTAACATAATATAACCGTCCAACAAACGATATTCTCTCCATAAGAATGTCTATCCATTTTTCTGTCCATCAGTCCACCTATTCATCCACACAACCTTCCATACTTCTGTCTGTATACCTATTGATCCATTAGTCATCAGTAGCCTTCTTCATTATGTAAACTGCATTACTTAGAGATTGCGTGAGGTAGAAGCGACGGACAGACGCTAACCACAGTCATTGTATAAACATCATTCTCTCATCAAAGTAATTGACAACCGTGATCACTGATCACATTAAGTGTATGTTGGAAGTAGTTAGCAATAGAATCAAATGGAGCGCTAGTTGTTCGTAATTATACAGCACACATCTTCAGATGGAATTCAAAGAAATCCTTAATGACATGTTATGATGCTTGTTATATAGAAGAAGTGCATTCAATCCCGAGGGGCGGAGGGGTACAAGGGAGTTAACCTTCCTTCACATTGTAGAGGATGTGGTCAGCATTCTTACTTCATGCATTTAATTCGAGACTCGGTGCAGTACATGGCATGCTCTCTGCAAGCAGAAAAACTCCCTCCAAGAAGTACTCGGTCCGAGTTTTCTTAACATTACAGAAAGAAATGCTTTAACGACGAGTTTCACAACCTGTAGGTACTCGTCACCGGATGTAGTAAGGCTAATTAAATGACGGAGGATCAAATGGACTGGACATGTTGCACGCATGGGGAAGGAAAGGCATATCTCAAAAATATTGATTGGGAGACCCGAAGGAGAAAGACCACTTGGAAGACCTAGACGTAGGTGGGAGGACAATATTAAGATATATTTAAGGGAATTAGGACTTGCAAGGGATGGTTGGATGGAGTTAGCACAAAACAGGGTTGAATGGCGGGCTCAGGTAAGCGCGGCAATGAACCTCCGAGTTCCATAAAATACATAATATCCCTTTAGCTTGCTTAGGAATTGTCTATTGCCATTGAGTAAATAAGTAAGTATGCCTGTTACACCTGAACTTGATAATATTACTTATGTAGAGATATAACTGACTTGATATTCTATACTTAAATCGTTTCGTATTTTTAGCAGTTCAATATTAGCCTATTTTAGTAATTCATAATTCTATTTTCAAATTCCCTTCTATTTTCTACGAGTGTAAATATTCAAATGTCATTTTTGACAGAGAGAAGTGAGGTCCTGTTTTAACTCAACTGTTCGGCATTTCATTGTCTGTAAATCTCTTTGTTACGTAGTCACGACCGAACGCGTTGTTTGATTTCCTTCAATTTGACAAGAGTATTACTTGAAGTCATTAAAACAACGTATGTTTGTATAAAGATTTTTTATACCATTTCGAGATTGTGGACTTTTTAATAGTTCCGTTTCATATAATGTTCATCTTCTTTTACTGATTCTAGCCAAAAAGTTCGTGCTACAAAAATATGAAGACTATTTACATTCTCGAGTGTAAAATTTTCTACCGCTTTGTTAAAATACATTTTTGATGTGACGCTAACGGTTTACCGCCAAACAAAACGCATTTTGTTGTTGTTGTTGTTGTTTTTTTTTTTTTGTTTTCTTTTTGTTGCGAATATTTACAAGATGTGATTTAACAGTAGTACGCATTCAGGTTGCTCATCATTTTATTTATTATTTATTACGGTTTTTATATGAAGGAAATTATACATCCATAATTTTATGTAAACATTTAATTTAGCTTTATCAATATTTATTACAAAAACCATACTCAATACAATAAGTATAACCTACCAAAGTCATCTAGAATATGGCACTCAAAGAAAAAGTAGAAGAAGAATATGATGATGACGACGATGGTGGCGGCAGGAGGAGGAGGGAGAGAGGCGAATGTAGTCTATGTAGTCTTTCTAATTCATTCGCTTCTCTGATACAGTATGAATATTATTTTACAGAGTTTTATCTCAGATTGTCAATCTAAAAGATCGCCTGTCATTATTAATTGACACCGACAGTGGTCTTATCAAAAGATGCTGTTGTTGAGCGGAGGTGATGCCTGAGCTTATATTCCATTAATTGAAAGATGCTATCTCAGTGATACTCCGGCTTTTTTATCTAGTGCCCTGTCACGTCATAATATAGGCTAAGACTGTAATAGACATGCCAGAAGTTCACTTCAATCCGGGATTAGTGAATATCGATCACTTATCACCAGTCCTATGGTAAAATTAAGTTTGAAAAACAATTATTAGCTGATGCAGCGAACTATAGGACCATAAAGACGAAACTACTGTGCACTGGGTGGCACAGAAAGGAAATCACTATATTGCATATTTGACATCATGACCACTAAAGTCCATTCTTTCTAAGTACCGAATTAAATGTTTGTAACGGTTCGCGGGTTGCAAAACCAATTACAGCCACGGTGTCGCTACAGTCAGAGCAGAGGTTATCTTCAGTATCATCGGGGGCACAATCTGGGTATTTATAGCTCTTAGAAACAGTCTACATTATATTCTTATGCAATTAAAACTCCCTGGTTAACTGGTATGAGTGTTGTTTATTTTAATATAATTACAGAACAGTTACTAAGCTTTTTGTAGAATATTCGTCGTATGTGAACTTCGACTTCAGATGAGTGGATTTCGCTATTAAGGTGTCTTTCTCCCTAACCTCGCGTATTCACAAGAATGCCTTGTAAAGTCGTTGATTCACTGGTACTTACAGTTTGATACACACTGAATTTAAGTTGGTACTCAGCTGTAATTAAGCCGTACCTCAAACCTGAATATATTCGTAGATTTAAATAATACTGCAGTAAATGATACTTAAATCATTTACTGACCGAAGAATATTAATAGCTCCCCGACTTCTATTAAGTCGGAAGCTAGATGCTGAGAAGATCGCCTCCACTCACTTAGAGCGTAGACGAGAGAGTGTCCATACCAATTTCTGCGTGTCCCCACTTCTCATCGTTCAAAGTCCAATACGCCTTGTATTTCTTTTAGCCTCTAATAGCTATGTTTACAGCAAATTACATTGTGTATCAGAATCTTCAGATACAAACCCTTATTTCATTGGCTATGCTCCTTACCCAGCATAGACGCTAATACACGTGGATGGCAGTACTTGCCCACGCTGTCAGTAACCAGAAATGAAGCTAGATTCCCCGAAGCGCCATAGAGTAAGAACTTTCCCACTTACTAAGTCTTTAAATTTCAATAGAGCCAGTAAGCTCTTCTTTCTCTACGTTTTTAGTTCAATAGCAGTGAGTTTCGTGATGAATGACTGTCTCCTACACCCCACTGAGATCCTTTAGTATAGTTCTTAAGCCTATTCTTACGTTCCGGGAAATCTGTCTCGTTTCAATATTCACACAAGTCCAGCCGGAACATGATATTGCAAATATTATGTTCTTATTCCATTTCTGCTGTAACTTGTTCAGATAATTTTAGTGAATTTAACTTATTCCTATAATGTTATTAGAAATGCAAAGCTATAATTGATTAATATTTATGTTATTATTCTAATTAATAAGTTTATATAATAAACTTATTTTGTTCATTATAATTATATGGGTGGAGTAATTCAATTGCAAAATAGCAATCGTCTCACATGCCCAAGAGAATTCTACGGAAATTTATGTTTTGTATTCAAAATTTCAAATTTACGGAGTAATTCTGTTTTACTCCTGACATGAAGTGCTTAGTGTGACGTAAGTGAGCAGAGTTTGTTATGGATCCCAGTACGATGACCTTTGTGCTAACTCGTATTCTATAACATGGAATACTTTCCACCCTTCTCACATTACTACTATTTGTTTTGATGAGTGAATGACATTTCCTATACCTGGCACAACTGTTTCATTCATACTACTCATACTACAATATTTCCTTACTCTCTCACACACTACACCCTTCGCACACGGTAGGCTATCTTAGATCGTGACCACAGATACCTCACCTCATCAGGTAATAATGAAACATTAATACAAAACCTAATTTACCCTAGGAATATAAACACTTGAAAACACTTATTACATATATTCTAACCTAGATAAAAGCGTGACCGGATATATTTGGTACAACGTCCAGAATTAAAAAGAGATAACAACAATAAAAGATCGACGGATATAAGTGTCGAGGTCCATATTACAATTAAATAACAACAATATAATCGGCATAGGATATATTTTATGCACGTCCAAAGAATTTCACACTTTTAGAGGTTATATTGAAAGCCTACATTTCGCTACATATTTGCTCCGCGGACATGTATACTTACAATAATAATACCCTCAGTTTCAGTGCCTTAATTCTAGTGAAATGACCCGAGCCTACTCCACTGCTGTTTCACCTCTTTAAATTATTACTCTTTGTATGACTTCACAAATGAACGATTGTACCGTCCCACTACTTTATTAGTTTTGGGATCAGTCACTTCATAGCAGATACCATTAAAAATGTTAGTCACTATAAACGGTCCTCTATTACCATAACTAGAGACGAGACATTCTTTTATCTACTGCATCTGACAGATTCTTTTCCCTCTTTTTCTTTTTCTTTTTCTTTTTATGTTTGTGGTAGTGATGTTTAGGTTTCTTTTGTGGTTCCTTAATAGGCGTGGTGCGGCCCAATTTACTCCTTAAAATTCCTAAGATATCAGATTCTCGCAATTTTTCAGTACCTTCTTTTCCATTTTCCTCACTATAATTTCCCTGATCACGGACATCTGTCTCACACATGTTTACCTCATAACTCGCTCCTACTTCGTATACTTTCTCTACAAATGTATTATTAAATTCATCAATTTCCGTGCGTTTCTGATACTGATCTGGCGGTCCGCCATTCCGATTCTCAATATTATTGCTTGGGCTCGATAGGCCTACATTCTGCATAATTGAAAATTCTTCCCCTTTATTATCTAATTGCACAGTTGATAAACTTTCAATAATAGAACATTCGTCTTGGAAAGCTAATTCCCGTTCGGAGCATGTATGATGATTTGTTGCATGAGTCGTGGGAACCGGAATTTCAGAACTTTTACTTTCATCTACGAGAACTGGTACCTTTAAATCTCTTATATATGCTTTAACCTGTGGTGGACATAAGATTTGTTGATTTGACTTTTTATTCAAATCGTCAGACACTTCTACGGTATTTACGTCATTTCTATTTACTTGTGGGGAGTCCCCTGAGGTCACTGGGCACGAGTTAGATGAGATATGACCTGCTATCGCATCTATACTGAGTTTAAAGCCTCGGGCTGACATCTGTCACTTCCTACACCTGTTGTGTCGGCTTGAGAGTGATGAAATGCATTCACACTAGGATCTAATCTATGTTGTGAATCTGGCACGTGGCGACAATTATCCGTCCCGTTATTTTGATGAGGAATGTACCGACCGTCTTGTAACTGTCCATATCGGTAAACTTGATCTACATTTCCTCTCTCTTGTTCCTGGAAGGCTATGTGATTTATTCCCACGCTTTGAGGTCGTGACCTATCCCTGTCATCAGTGTGATTATTGTTGGTGTTACGTAAACCATTATTAGTATTTTGGTTTTCTCTGTAACTATTATTATTTACCCTCTCATTCCTTCCATTTCCGTAATTAGAATTATTCTGATTTCTTCCGTTATTAGTCCACGGCTTATTTCCCCTGGCATCCTGATAACCTTGTGTAGGCCTACCATTACCATCATTATAATTCTCATTATTTCGGCTGGCACCTGCGTACTGTGCTTGATTTCCTCCACGATTTTGAGGGTTATGGTATCGCTGATAACTATGGAATTTCTTTATGGCTCTCTCGCCTTCCTCAAACTCCGTTAACAAGCTAAGCATCTGCGAGTAATTTTGTGGTCTTGCCACAGTTAACAATTTATGGATATCTGGACCGAAGTGTTTCATTGCAATTTGGATGACCTCTTTTTCGGAAACTATATTTAGCGACTTGGCTAATTTTATGAGTCTTACGAAATGTTCAGTACACGACATTTTCCCTTGTTCATTATAATGCCCTGAATAGAGTTCAGTCCTAGCTTCACTCTGACGTGAATCGCTCCAATATTTATCCATAAATAACTTTTTGAATTCTTGGTACCCAGTTCCCTCTCTCATCACAACTGGCATCCAGTCTTTACAACTACCTCCAAGCGACCTCTGAACAACCAATATCTTAAATTCTTCACGAATGCCTTTAACTTTAAAGTATGTCTCTAGCTCTCTTATAAATTCATGAGGATTAGCATTTTTCTCATCATTATAATAAGGCAAAGGCCAATCTAAATCCGCGATTTTATTTACATGGGTATTATTATAACCAGTTACTGGGATAACAACACTGTCGTGTAGGCCTAGGTCACCTCGCGAATTTTCTGATTCTAGGCTTATGCTCGGAGTCCTCAGTTCACTATCTTGACTCCCGTGTGGGTGGTTATTTTCCCCATTCGAACACTGAATTAATTGTGAACAAACCCCTCTACCATTAGCCTGAATTCCGGTACAAGAAATGTCATTACTCATCCTACTTAACTTATCAGCATGATCATTGACCTCTTTAGTTACATTATTCTGTATTGCAACTATTTTGTTTAGTTTAGTTTCAATGTCACTACTCATCCTACTTATTTTATCAGCATGATCATTAACCTCTTTAGTTACACTATTCTGCACTGCAACCATTTTGTTTAGCTTAGTTTCAACGTCATTAACCTGCCCTTGAATATTAGTACTGATTACCCCCATATCCACTGACAAAGCTTGAACTAATTTATCCTCCAAGTTTTTATTCTGGGTTCTTATATCCTGCTCTATTTTCTGTTCCAACTGTTTCTTATTTTCTTCGACTTTGTTTTGCACGTGGTCGATCCTTTTAGTTAATTTTACAGTTGTTACTTTACATTCGTCTGAGAGTTTATTTACCCTATCCTCAGTTTTCTTTGATCTATCAGATAATTGGTCAATCATTACCCTCATCTCACTGGTACTCCTATCCAATTTTTCCCCTATCTTTCTAGTTTCCTCTTTACTCCTATCAATCTTTTCAGCTAATTTACTGCTATTTTCTTCTAACTTTTCAGCTAATCTCCTATTATTTTCCTCCGCGATTCTTTGATTCTGTTTTTGCATATTAATTATGAAGTGCTTCATCCATGAAGGCGGTCCCTCATCTACTTGGTTTGACATAGTATTTTCACAAGGCCTATCTTCCTGAACTAATGAAATCTCTGGTTCCCTCTCCTCACTAGTTTCCTGATTAATTACTAGGCTTTCGTTATCTACTAGCATTTCAGATTCATCACTATTAATTTCCTGGTTACCTACTACAATTTCGTTCCCTTGGATTTGATCTATCTCACTATTAGTTAGCACATCTTGACCGTTATTCATTTCCTCAGTTTCCATATTTGAAATTACGGCTTTTCCGTTCCTTAACGTCATCATTTCTACACAACCCTAGCTTTATTTATTGCACTGGGATCACTCAATGTATAAAAATCATGCTCACTCACCTTTGCATACATATAAATCATACCCTTCACAAAACACAAATACATATAATACCCTCTTATAGCTAGCAATAATACCCTCTTATAAACTAGATTTTTACAAGGCTTTTTACTGCTGCTCCGGTATTCTATCTTCGGTCTGCCCACTCCTGATTCTTCTTACTCGGATCTTGAATTTATCTATCCCGTTAATCGTTGCAATGTCTGTAGTCTCTACTTAATGATGCGTGTAACAGTTATTGTTTTAATTTAAAATATTCTGATTCAACACAATTTAGCTTCGAGTCTTTTCAAGCCCCATCGATTGGGTAAGCCACGTATGTAACGGTTCGCGGGTTGCAAAACCAATTACAGCCACGGTGTCGCTACAGTCAGAGCAGAGGTTATCTTCAGTATCATCGGGGGCACAATCTGGGTATTTATAGCTCTTAGAAACAGTCTACATTATATTCTTATGCAATTAAAACTCCCTGGTTAACTGGTATGAGTGTTGTTTATTTTAATATAATTACAGAACAGTTACTAAGCTTTTTGTAGAATATTCGTCGTATGTGAACTTCGACTTCAGATGAGTGGATTTCGCTATTAAGGTGTCTTTCTCCCTAACCTCGCGTATTCACAAGAATGCCTTGTAAAGTCGTTGATTCACTGGTACTTACAGTTTGATACACACTGAATTTAAGTTGGTACTCAGCTGTAATTAAGCCGTACCTCAAACCTGAATATATTCGTAGATTTAAATAATACTGCAGTAAATGATACTTAAATCATTTACTGACCGAAGAATATTAATAGCTCCCCGACTTCTATTAAGTCGGAAGCTAGATGCTGAGAAGATCGCCTCCACTCACTTAGAGCGTAGACGAGAGAGTGTCCATACCAATTTCTGCGTGTCCCCACTTCTCATCGTTCAAAGTCCAATACGCCTTGTATTTCTTTTAGCCTCTAATAGCTATGTTTACAGCAAATTACATTGTGTATCAGAATCTTCAGATACAAACCCTTATTTCATTGGCTATGCTCCTTACCCAGCATAGACGCTAATACACGTGGATGGCAGTACTTGCCCACGCTGTCAGTAACCAGAAATGAAGCTAGATTCCCCGAAGCGCCATAGAGTAAGAACTTTCCCACTTACTAAGTCTTTAAATTTCAATAGAGCCAGTAAGCTCTTCTTTCTCTACGTTTTTAGTTCAATAGCAGTGAGTTTCGTGATGAATGACTGTCTCCTACACCCCACTGAGATCCTTTAGTATAGTTCTTAAGCCTATTCTTACGTTCCGGGAAATCTGTCTCGTTTCAATATTCACACAAGTCCAGCCGGAACATGATATTGCAAATATTATGTTCTTATTCCATTTCTGCTGTAACTTGTTCAGATAATTTTAGTGAATTTAACTTATTCCTATAATGTTATTAGAAATGCAAAGCTATAATTGATTAATATTTATGTTATTATTCTAATTAATAAGTTTATATAATAAACTTATTTTGTTCATTATAATTATATGGGTGGAGTAATTCAATTGCAAAATAGCAATCGTCTCATGTTTAAAAAAAATAGTATCACTTTTAGTTCATACAAGTTGTGTGCTAGCGAGAGACAAGTACTGGTCTTCGTTTACTTTAACTGGGGTTCTTAGGTTAAAAGGAATAATGTAGTTATCGTATTGACGATTTTACAACTAGACATTAGGTATCGTAGACATTATTAAGTCCAAAAGTCTTTACTATCAAATAATCGAATGTGTGTACCATAAATGCTGCAGATCACGCTATTTCAAAGCTGAATATGGCCTAGTCACAAATAAAGAATGTATGTTGCAATTAAAATCCTTATCTATCTTTACCTTAGTTTTACCTCTCCCTTTTAGGGACATTTTAAGCGACTCAAGCAGCCCGGGCCTTACATGGCCGCGACCTGTCGGGAGATGGATTACCTATGGATCACGTACATAATTTTTTTGACCAGACAAGGACATGGAGGGCCTCCTCGGATGAGTGATCAGCCCAATGCCGAGGCCCTTCCGAGACAACACGAACACATAGGACGAGACACACCATTCACACACACAGTCAATCCGAACAAGGCGAGGGTGGGATGAAGATGATAATGATGGCCAGATGATATCCGGGGACCAAAAGGTCCTCAAGTTACCCGACATTTGCCTTACAGCTAAGGGAAAACCCGGGGAAAAACCCACTGAGGTAATTTGTCCTGACCAGGATTCGAACCCGGTTCCGCTGCGTGAGAAGCAAACGCATCTTCTACGCCACAGCGGTGGACAATTAAAATTCTTACAAATTAAGGGTGACTACTGACGACACATGCCATACGATACACACATAGCCTAGTGTACAATTTCTTAAGAAGAATATTTAATTTTACAATTACAGCACTCTCATAAATAACTATACTACGTCTAAAATATCATACTTTAGTACAATCAGACATACAACATGCCAATCTTATATGGGGTGGTACTTCGAAAAATGCACTTAGTCCATCACACTTCAGAAACGAATAATCAAAGCATATTAAAAAAATAAAAATAAAAAAACAATTTATTATCCAACTAATTTAGTGTTTTCGGAGTTTCACTTCTTTAACCTAATGCAATATTATATGCTGATTTATATTCATAAAAATGAAAACTTATTAAAACTAAATCCACTTTGTTTTAGCTCCAGACGAAACATGTTAGTAAGGTGATGTAACTCTACTAAATATAAAAAGCATAGCAAATATTTTGGTTTTCTATTATAAACTAATATTCAATAACAAAATTTTCACATCTTAACCATAAAAGAAAGACATATTTTAAACATTTTACAAAACGAATAGTTTAGTTTTAAAATAGTTTATTTTGAAAATACATAAACACTATTAGAAACTTAAATCAGAAAAAGTCCTATGATCTTTTATCTGCTTGCCATACCTTATTTAATTATAACAACTAACAGCCCCGATTTCAGGCACTTTGCACCCTGGGCAAAGCATTTAGGGAGCAGCCCTTTCATTTTTTCTTTAACCCCCACCTATCCCCGCCCCAAGGTCATTGATTTAGTGTTAAGGTTTAGTATTACCCAAGTATTACCAAATATTATTATTACTAGTAATCCAATCACTACCCAGGCAATGCAACATAAATTAAAAATTTTTCTATATAAATAAAAAAGTTATTACGTTTTGACGAAAAAATGCAGCTTGCTATTGTAATGTCATTTACAAAAAAAATTGCCTAAAAGCTCTAAAAATAGTTGCAACATGTAGTCTAATATAGGCTATCTTTGAAACTTTCCAAAAAACATTAATATACAATTTTAAAACATATGCTAAATTATATTTAATTATGTTAATAAAAATATGTGTGGCAGGCATATCAAAACCAATATTTTTAGAACAAAACAGCATGGTATTTCCTTATTTCTATTTTACAATGAGAATCTATAACTTAATCTAACATTTTTTCATTGTTTCACGTTCAATTACTTTATATTCCAGTCTGCCCATTTATAAATTAGGGCCCGATAACAAATTGTTAAACCTTACATACGTATACCACACTATAGATTTTGTATTAATGCTTATTACTCTTTTATGCTTACTGTATGTCATCTAATCTTAGTAAACAGTAAATAGAAATTGCAATAAATCAATTTGAAACATGTAATTTGCTTTTCATGTGCAAACTACTCATAATTTAATTGATTTGCTTATCTTTATTTCATATTTATTCTTTGATTCTGTAAGTTTTTTGTTGTAAACTAATTAATTTACATTTTATGGCCTAAAACCTTTGGGTGGCACCCTCCCCTGGAGGTATATTAAAGCCAAAGTATCGAAATGAAAAAGCCTGTTCGACTTCTAATGACAAAATTAAATGACTTTTTATACAAAATTTATTAAAAACATTATTAATTCAGCCTAATTTACAACCAATTTTGAGTAGAATCACAAAAGGATTCATGCATTTTAATATGTAAATGAGAATTGGATTCAGTACTTAGCAATAAAGACAAACAAAAGCATACAAATGTTTTTGAGGTATTAATGACAATAGGTTTGATTCGATTTCCTCCCTATAATATTAAAATTAGGCTTGTTAGATACTTCAAGACTGAGGTACTATTTATTTGATTACGTCATGTCTGATTTTAACTAACAGGAATTCCAAATCAGAATAAAACCATACGCATTCATTATGTTTAGGGCCCGAAAGTTTATTGAAAGTCATATTTTAAATAATGCATTCTATTACATACTCTTGTTAAAATGTGTAAAAAAAAAAAAAAAAAAAAAATTGAAAGAAAGAAAGAACAGAAACTGGATAGTTTAATTTTGCTTACTGTTGCATATTTTGTTAGTTTTGCAATAATACTTCATATTTGCTTGATTTTAACAAACTTGTGCATATTTTATTAATTTGCCAAATTTTTCACGGAATATTTATGACAGATTTTAAACATTCTACTTAACTCTGTCAATTCAAACATTTACAGCATATTATATTTGGCTAAGTGAAAATTTTGAGAACCTACTTTATAATAACTGACAGTGCACAGCCTAATGTTTTCGGAACTGATTGTATAATGTTAAAGCGAGTTTTCACTTCCCTAGTTTTCAATATTAACTAAAATTTCTTTATTGATATTTTTATAATTTTTGTATTGTAATTTACATAACTTCTACTGTATTTTTGTAATTTAAGATGTAAAGTATTAAAATTACTTAAATGATAGAGCATACTTCATTGGGTACGGAGCAAATTTTACAAAATTTAAAGCATATTTGCATGCAAATTTTGTCTTCTGATAGAGCATCAACTTCCGGACTTTAATTGTTGAAGACATTTTAAGCTGATTGGAAAAATCTTTCTGTTGATACCTCCCTCTGACACAGTTTTCCATTAGAAAGGGAATGTAACAACGTAAACAATATGTAGGCCTATACTGTATAACTGTTTCTTGCAGGTTATGGAGAGGTCGGTTCTATTACAATAAGAATTAAGTAGTAAGTCTAATATGAACAAAGTTCCATAAACCTGCACCAATTAAAGCAACCGTTTAAAAATAATTAAAGGGAAACACTGTGACTTTGTAAACTGGTTTGCGAAGTTCAAAGAAATTAGCACGTAGAGATTACATTCAAAGTTCTGTCCAAGAAGCTGATACCTACAACAGAGATGACTTTGTATTACGAGATATAAGTTAAACAAAAACTTACCGCGATAAAATGCGTCTCCATGTTGCTATGACAACAAACAATCGACTGACGGCACTCGCAACCACAGAACGAAACAGCGGCGAGCTTGAGGCGAAATTTTGCACGGCTTCGCTCGCTTCGTTTTATTTTGAAAAAATAGAGGGCCGATACGCAGCCAACCAGCGATCAGCTGCTGCCAATTCTTACAGGAGGCAGTGCGGGGAAATATTAACCCACCTAGGTCTATAAGCACGATAATCTGACAAATATTAATGGAGTCAGTGTAGGGAGAAGAAGATACAACCTATATCACATAAGTTATTACAAATTGCATATGTCACTGCGCTAGCGCTAATATTGAAAGCGGCATTATCTAATACACTTTTACT
The DNA here is from genome assembly GCA_964059195.1 of Ectobius pallidus. Classification (NCBI taxonomy): domain Eukaryota; kingdom Metazoa; phylum Arthropoda; class Insecta; order Blattodea; family Ectobiidae; genus Ectobius; species Ectobius pallidus. Next base: position 42,179,984 of record CAXKWD010000002.1, on the reverse strand, counting down.
TACAGACCATTAAAATTATAATTAGGGAAGAATAAAGCTAAACTATTGTAACTTTCTATACACAGTAATACAAGGTCGGGATTTTTTCAAAACACTACTTGGTTTAAAAATAAATTATTTTTCTTTTACTTCTTTCTAATATGAAAAACTGAAAACCCTCACGCTAAGACGCCTAAGACGTTAATTTATAGCAAAAATCTGGAGCAATTCTAAAAGTAGAAGCTGATAAAAGAGAAAGAAAAATCAACTAGGACAGTGGGGAAAATAGCCTACATAAATAATAGAAGGGATTGAAAGACTCGTCTCTGAATTAAATTTAAGTTAATGCATTTTAAAATTTCCTAATTTCAACTACACATAGGCCTAAACTTTTTCTATTGCTCACTTTTATTCGTTCGTTAATGTTTTTTTCTTTCCTTATTCCTTTCTTTCTCCCTATTTCTCTCTATTTCTAGTGTCTCTTTCTAGACCCCTCTCTTTATAAGCATGCACATAAAAATATGTTATACATATACTGTATATATATTTTTTTCCTGTTATAGGTATTGCAGGTCATGGCCATAGGGAGAAAGACATCCTGGAGTATGGTCAGATTTAATAAAACAGCTTTTCGGGCATTATGACCATTCAAAGTGTTAAGTAAATCCCTGCCCGGCGTTCGCATTTGAAAGCGGGGAGAACCCGAAGAAAAAAAAACATTCAGTTTGAATCCGCGAGCGTGAACTAAAGACATTTCGACCATCCCTTTTGGTGATGGATAGTAAGAACTATTTAAATGAATAATTTTAGTTATTAGCCTAGCAGATACTGGAAAAAGAATGTTGAACAATACAGACTCCATGTTTCCCCCCCTCCCTATTCATTGTAATGCCTGATTTTCAATGGCGACTCTAATTAAAATTCCCCCACCTGACAATTAATTAGCGATCAGCTATCGGCGAAACATAGGAAAGTGCTAATGTGATTTACGTCCATCCAGCCTTGTTCATGGCCTCACATTTCAGTGCTAGAACGTGATGTCTTGTAGCCATGCATTAATTGATTAATGGCATTCGCAAGCTCATTACTCAACTCTGCTATGCAGAATTCGATCCATTAAGGTCATTAATAAAGACTGACGAATTTATTTTTTGACTCCCACTATATTTCTTTCATTTACCGTCTTAACCTCCCCATTCGAAACGATTACACACGAATGTACGCAGGGGAAGGATGAAGCTACGGATCAACACTAGAACGGACGAGGGACTCCCTGGTGAGGGGTCAACTCTAAGCAGAGCCTCCTCCTATGACAATAGAAACTCGTACGACAAAAGACAAGAATATTCGGGGTAGGTGAAGAGTATATTATATCAATCTGGCATTTGCAAGTAAGAAAAACCTAGAAAACAACCATACTCAGATTTGTCATCCAAGTGATTTGAATTCACAACCTCTAGAGTGCTTCTGATGTTACTGCCTCTTTTACCTCACGTGGTGAGTATTGTTAGGTAGATTTTCGAAGAAAAATCTACCTATTGCAATGGATACCACTTTATGATTTTCGAAAAATTCTTTCATATCTTTACGTTTCATGCTCCCCTAAGTACGAAACCACCGCCCGTTCAAAAAAAAATTTTGTGATATTTATATATATATATATTTATATATATATATATTTATATATATATATATTTATATATATATATATTTATATATATATATCTTTACACGATAGCGGCCGTAATTTTGAAGATATTTGAACCAAATTTTATTATGTTATTTCTAGGCCCAATAGTTCGGACAAGTTCGTTAATGGGCAAAATTGGCCCAAGGGGGTGGTCGGGGGAGGGGGTTGAAATTTTTAAAAATGTATATCTCGGCCCCTATGAGGTATAGAGGGAAACTTTGTTTGAATAAATTAGAGTACTCCCTATGGAGTTCACAGTGACACCAACGATTCGGGGGTTCGAGTGAGGGTGGGGGTGGAGGTGGGGGTGGGGGATGAAAATTCGAAACTTTTGAAACCACGTCTTGTGGGGTATCGTTGAAAAGCTCTTGATGAGTACTCTACAAATCAATAAATAGTTTCTTGATAGCTCTCATATTACGCGAGATTTTAATGTTTGAAAATAATAACACTTAAAAGAATTATTATAATATCATAATTTTGTCTTGTTTAGCGGCTTTGCTATTTTTATTCATTGCTAATCTTGCGCACGGCCTCCCAGAATATTATATCCTATTCTTGTTGTCAAAACAAATGATTGTAGGCTCTTCCTCTTTACCGAATTCAGTTCTTATTACTGCAGGTTTGCCATGCCAAGGCTAAAGAAGAAGAGTGCTATGCAGCGACAATAAATTAAACCAAAAGCACTTCGAAATCTACCTCCGCCTGTAGGCCTGCCTAAAGGGATTTTTTACATAAGAAACGCTATGGGATTTATGGAGAATAGAATGTAAAGCTCTCGGGTTGCTAGCCAGGTGAATGAGACTGAAGCGTCAAGCGAGCAGAAGTGTCGTGGATGTGGGAAATTCAGCCAATCAGGCGATTCATTCTCCCTGAAGATGGAGGAAGCGTGTTCCTCTGAAACGTCGGAGCTTTCCCAGTTACTCATCTGGCTAGCAACGCGACACATACGCAAGGAAAACCTCGAGTCATTCATCTTTATGGAGAACAGTTGGGTCAGATTCCTAATGGATTTTCAAAATTTAGAAATTTCAATATTACGAGAAGCCTTATAGGCCCTACATATACTGCAACATCTCCGGATGCGAAAGTTGGATGTAAACATTTCTTTCCTGAAATATTCTGTCATCCGTTGGTAATCGTTTTCATGAGAATTAATGACTGAGAAGTGAACCACAGTGAAGCGAAAAATTAAAACTGTTGAGTCTACCTAGGTTTTAAAGAACATGATACTTCGAAAAATCTAACAATAGTTGCTTAAACGAAAGCTGGCTACTTGAACGAAAATCTTTAACCATACGATATTTTTGTCTTTGATAACAACATACAATAGCGAACTGGTTACATTTCAACATTGAAGGAAAATAGTAATATTATGCTTTTATCACACTTCTCTGAAGAAGTCCTCAGAAGAAAAAAAAACTAGGTGGTTAGGTACCCAGGTACATAAACTACTCTATCGTAGCATATATGTGAGGACACCAAGGATGCCAGAAACATTATGTGTTAACGAAGAGCAATTGCAAATAGAAAAAAAAACCACCAATATTCCTTACATTTCATATAAATCACCGGATACAAGATTCATGACAAATGGTGCTGAGAATAAATTCTGCACAACTCGTTTCTCTCGGTCAAACAGGTTAACTTCGGTATCACGAAGTATCACCTCCTCGAGAACAAAACGTGACAGCAAATAGATTAATGTCAGAACATAATTTAATAACCTGAAACTTCAATCCCAACTAAATATATGGCACACGTAGTACATTAAATCCTAAACTGATAAAAAATAATCTGAAATAAATTTCAACTATAGGCATAAGTTGTAGGATGTAAGATCTTGGATTGGAACAAGTAAGAATGTTCGACTAACAGTTTTATAGCTGGATAACATTAGCCTATTATGCGATCACAACAAAGCTTAAAGGCCAGTGAATCTGTATGTCGGTCTGCCTAGTTAAAAAACGAAAAATAGTTTTGAGAAATGTAGGGAAATTTCAATTTTTAAAAATAATTTGATTATGACTATTTGCAAATTCTTCAATGTATCTCTTTCCAAATTATGGATCCCTGTACTACCAGCATCTTCCTATCGGTGTTTTTTAACCTAAGTAACAAGAACTGTTCTTATAATTCGGGTAGCCATTTGGTATTAAATGCCAACTTCATATAAAAGCAAAATAAAATAACGCATCTCCACAGAATGGCACTCTGTACAACACATGATGGGAACATTTTTTAATATTGAAATTAGTTAAGAAACAACCCCAAAAGCCATGCGTGATTTGATTCGTGCGGTGAGATCGTATAAAATATATTGTCAAGAACCAGTTACGGTTCACGAACCAGTAGGCTAAATGCCCGTCCATGATTTAAGGCTTCTCTTATTTCCTCACGACAAAGGTATGGATAATAGCTAGAAAAGTTAAAATATTGCCTTTGTTAAAGAAAAGCTTCGAACTGTGATATAGTTTCATATGTAAAGTGAGGATGGCAGGATGCCCTTGTATAAATATAGCAATTAAAGAAGAATTCTTCAGTCATGGAATGCAGACTAATTATATTCTATTTAAGAAACGACTGACACATAAATACCGGATTCTGCGTGTTTAGAAATCCAGTTTTTTCCTCCCCCCATGACCTTGAATCTGCTGTGAAATAAAGTAACGAAAATCCTCTTCTAATAAAAAAGTAAATATTTGTGCGTCCTCTTAATTTAAACATACGATTTCTGATACTCATGAGCAGGGCCCGGATTCTGATGAGCTAATTTTGTTTGAAAAATGACCTATAAAATGACCCTAAATTTTAAAGAAAATTACTTAATAATTGTAAAAAAAATGACCTAAAAACTGATATTTTATTTATAAAAATGTATTATTGTACACATAAAGTTATAGGCCTAGACTAGTTTGTACATAATTGTAAAAACTGTAAATAACTGTAATGTTGTGAATGTTCTTTCCTTATAGGCCTACTGGCACTGAGGCACTGGTGAGTCAAAATTCGGCATTTCCTTTTGTGGTCTGCCGGATTATATTGTTGTTTATTGAGGGTAAACAGTAGTTTGCGCTCTCAAATCCAAGCAGGTGCCAAGTCTGGTGCCAAGTCAATCTAATAACAATAGTAATATAATACAAAATTTTGGCATTTCTTTGATTCTCACTTCTGACTGAGACATGTCAACACTTTAACGCCGAATTTTTCCTTCTTGCATTAAACAAACAACACTTCAAAGGAAGCACCGCTAGCGACGAAAAAAGTTAATACACTCAATGTAAATACATGAAAATGACTAAATAAGGAAGCAAATGACACGAAAATGACAAAATAATGACCTAAAATTGAAATAAATGCCTTAAAAATATAAAATTGCATAAAATGACAAAAAATGACCTAATAAAAATGCATTTCTATAATCTAGAGGCCATGATTAGGACTTATTCACAAGTTGGCAATGTCTATGCAGCATCAATAAAAATATGACAAGTCATTAGAATCCGGGCCCTGCTCATGAGCTATATTTAAAAGGCATACTGATATTTGAATAAAATGAAGTTGTGCTGCTAAAGCAGAATAAGAAGGGCAGAATGTGATATTGGTGATGTAAAAGAAAGAGGAAACTAATTCACGTAGAAGGTAGAAGAAGGCATAATATGAGAAGAAAGGTAAGAATACGATGATGCAAAAAGCGGAAAAAATTCTATAAAAATGTAGAGGAAGAAAATGCGGAATTATATTAAAGCAAACTAAGAAAAATAACTCAGGAAAAGGATAAGAGAAAAGGAAGAAAACAAGACAAATCTGAAAGGAAGTTTATGACGATGGAAGTGATAGTTGAACACTATTGGCAACTCCTCACAGTTGATTTGTACGTACATTTGCTTACAAATTATTAACTCCGATGGAAAATGTATTACCGACCAAAGATGTAAATATTACCCAATAATTTGTGTTCAACTTCTTAAGGGGGACTATATCGAAAGTATGGTATTTTAAGTGAAAGAGTCACTTTTCGGAATTCTGAAAAGTAGATTCCACAGACCTCCTTTATGTCTGCGAAGTTTTAACGTCCTGCAGCGCTTGGAAGTGATTCAATGGACGCCATTTTTAACGCTCCTAAAACACATTTTTCTCAGTTTCTTCTTTTTGCCCATTTTTCTGAATGGAAAGTTCTAAGTTATTATATAACTAATATAACTAATCCAGCACTGTTAGAAAACAACAATATGCAAGTTAAATTCCAGTAAGTTATACACATAAACTGTCACTGAACACGGGACTTACAGCAAGTGCAAAAAACCTCTCCCCTCAAGGATAGGGGTGGATGAACTAAGACGTCAAATTAGTTCTTGAGAGAACCTGTTGGACATGACTGTTTTGACTTTTTATTACGACAGTGAGAACAACATTATAAGTTATACTGAAATGTGAACCATCCGTGGGTAACGTGAGCATTATGTTGTTATTATATATGAATAGTAAACTACGAGGCGCGTCCACAAAGTAAGTTTCCCTGGGGCCATTTACAGAAGCAAAACACAACTTTATGGAAATATTTATTGCAACAGATTCAGCAAATATTCAGCCATTTTTCAACATATTCACCACCGGAATTGAGACATTTGTCATACCGTTGGACCGACTTTTGAACACAGGTGTCGTAAAAGTCTGCCGCCTGGTATCTGAACCATTGTGTGACAAAAACCTCCATTTCTCTGTCATTCTCTATCATTTCGTGAGGTGTAACATAATACGGAAATCATCGGGAGTGAGGTCCGGGTGTAGAGTGGATGTTGAACTCCCAACCGAACATTTGCAGGAGGTTGTGTTTAAACATCCACCCTACAGCCTGCACCTCGCTCCCAGTGATTTTCATATTTACCTACCCTCGAGAAAAGACAGAGAATGACAGACAAACAGAGGTGATTGTCATACCGTGGTTTAAATCTCAGGCGGCAGACTTCTACAACACGTGATCAAAAGTTGGTCCCACGGTATGACCAATCCAATTCCGATGGCGAATATGTTGAAAAATAGCTGAACACTTGCTGCATCTGTTGCAGTAAATATTTCCATGAAACTGTGTTTTGTTTCTGTAAACGGGCCTAGGGAAACTTACTTTGTAGATGGCCCTCGTACTTCGTGGGTCACTGAGCCCTTTATTGAGGCTTCAGATGGTCTTATGTTTCAAACTATTGCAAAATAACATTTTAAACTTCTACAGAATGTCCCTGATTTGCATTTGAATCAAAGACAGGAGACATAATTTAATGTCGACGCTGTATTGTTAAAACCCGGTCTGGAAGTGGCGGATGTCAACAAGTCAAATGACAGTTGCCTGGCAACACCGTGATTGGGTTGTTCAACTCTTGGAGTCGCCAGTTCCACATTGCAAATTATATCAGGCTCTCAGGTACGTTTGTCCAATGTCATGGCTAAATGGGTGGGGAAGGTGCCACCATAAAGGTCAAGGCTTATTGGAAATACTTGGGGCAAAGAACAAAAACAAGAGTATTCCGTGTTTAAAGCCCCCTGCACACAGGGACAGTACTGGCAGCCAGTAGCACTAGCCAGTACTGGCCGCCAGTTACTGTCCCTCTACTGTCCCAGTGTGCAGGGGTACTTCCCTTCAACGTCCAGTAGCTACTGGCGGCCAGTAAACTTAAGGCAGGTTTAGCCCCCTGCACACAGGGACAGTACTGGCAGCCAGTAGCACTAGCCAGTACTGGCAGCCAGTAATTATCCCACAACATGCAGCAGACTACTGGCGGCCACTAAACTCAAACCTGCTTGAGTTTGAGTTTACTGGCCGCCAGTAGAGTCATTCCGTGTCAGATCAGCACACCCATTTAATCTCACCGTTCCAGATTTGGATGAAATTTTGTAGAGAGGTAATTTTCATGTATATTAAGAGAAATACACACTTTTATTTAAATATTTCAATCCGTTCTTTACAGCCATGTAAAGTACTAAAAAAATAACAAAAATCACATCAAAACATATCTTTCAACTAATATAGCAACTCTTCTAAGTAACCTATAAAGGTGGGGAAAGTGTCATTTTTTAGCATTTTTTACGAGCTTTCCAATGACATGTAACACATAATAGTTCTAATAAAAATTTTTTTTTTCAGAATTCAAAGTGAAAAATTTTGATTTTGAATTTTTAAAAAGTACTTTTTAAAAATTTTCAACAAAAAATCCTAGGAAATAGGTTATACCAATGCTAAATGATGTTCCAAGTTTGAAAATATGATGGGAATGGGTTCATGGTTAAAAAATTAAAAAAGTGTCACTTTACAAAAAAATCAGGTAAAAAATAACTTATATGCCCCAATGGAAAGCATAATAAAATAATTTTGACAAATAAATTTAATCAAGGGAAGTAACTCACATACTTGACATCTTGTTGTTCAATGAAAATTCTTGTCTAATGCCTTATTGGTTTGCAAAGTGTTAAGATAGCACATAAAGCCTTTTGATCGGTGTCGACCTGTGAATACCTCTCACAGATGTATTACATACAGTAAATCCTACGACACAGATCAAAAGGATTTATGTGCTATCTTAACACTTTGCAAACCAATAAGGCATGAGACAAGAATTTCCATTGAACAACAAGATGTCAAGATTGTGTTATTTTCCTTATTTCAATTTATTTGTCGAAATTATTTTATTATGCTTTCCATTGGGGCATATAAGTTATTTTTGAGGTTATTTTTGAAAAGTGATGTTTTAATTTTTTAACCATGAACCCATCTCCATCCCATTTCCAAACTTTGTACATCATTTAACAATGGTATAACATATTTCCTAGGATTTTTGAAAATTGTTAAAAATGTACTTAAAAAAAAAATTCAAAATCAAAATTTTCACTTTGAATTTTGAAAAACAAATTTCATTAGAACTATTATGTGTTATATATCATTGAAACGCTTGTAAAAAATGCTAAAAAACGATACTTTCCCCAACTTTGTAGGTTAATTAGAAGAGTTGCTATATTAGTTGAAAGAGATGTTTTTGATGTGATTTTTGTTACTTTTTTAGTGCTTTACATGGCTGTATTTTCAAAACGGATTGAAATATTTAAATAAAAGTTTGTATTTCTCTTAATATGCAAGATAATTACCTCTCTACAAAATTTCATCCAAATCTGGAATGGTGAGTTTAATTTTAATTAAAAGTGTGTTGATTTGACACGGAATGACCCAGTAACGGGTCACGTGACCTAGTGGCAGCCATTATTGGACGTGTCTTAAAGGATACTAGCCGCCAGTAGAGCACTGGAATGAAGTATCTGTTGGGGAATTACTTTGTGATTTTTTATTTGCGAAATATTTTAAAAACCCAAGGTCAGTAAACCATATAGATTGCGCATTCCGGGATAGACCAATCACAGCACTTGAGTGTGTGACGTCACGCGTTTCTAAGTATGGCTATTCACGGCTTTTACTCCGTCTAGAAATACACGGCATGATTAAACTCGAAACCTTTAATTAACCCTTGGTCGGATTCCAGTGAAGTGCAGAAATAATCTACACACAACAGCCCTACTGATGGTTAAAACAGAACCTTAGAAAAGCTGACACATATGTTTTTATTTCATGTTATACTCATCACCAATTACATAAAACTCATGCAGGGAGAAGCGAGTTTGACTATGCGACAGTTCTTTTATTTTTGTATCCCGAAAAGTCATTAAGCGAGAAAGTTTTAGGGAAATATTTGAATTATATTATAAATTAAGCATCTACTTTATATTTTGAATAGTTTAAAGTAATTGAGTGGTAATTATTCCGGGCGCTTCAACTATGTGAATGATTTGGGATGATCGTGGAATGTCGAGGGTGAAGCAAATTTGACTATGTGACATTTTTATTTTATTTTTGTGTCCAGAAAAGATTCAAGTGTGTTACTTTTAGTGAGATATTTGAATTTTATTATAAATCCTTTATAACTTGAATGGATTACGAGTGGTAATTATGCCAGACACTATCAGAACGTTACGGAGGTATTAGCAAGCCTCTTTTCCATTATATGCCAGCAATAACGTAAAAATCTTTAAATATTTTATTCGTGGACTCAGTAATAAAACTTGATTAACTTACTACTTGTACACATAGTGAAAGATTGACCGCTGGGGAAAATGTAAGAATCAAACTTTTCCCTGACTTCGTAAATCTGCACTATTTTTATTTAGATATTTGTTGGAATATTTATTTTATGTTTTGTTCATTTATGTCAAAGCCTTCCCCATATAACAGGAAAAAAAAATAATATTAATATAAGTATATTACTTTTAATACAATACTAATACAAATTATTAGCTTACAAAATTCTGCACAATGTAATATTAATATTAGTACCACATTAATATTAAAGTATAAAATATCCCTTAGCTGTTTTCTACCCTTATTATATGGCGTAATTCCTATAAAAGTACACATTCTTTAACAAATTTTCCTCAAAGTATATTAACGTACACTCTATAGTGAGGAATATTTTCTAGGCAACAAAATATTAGATCAAATCACCCCTAGCTGTTTTTACCTGTTTTAATCTCTACTCAAAACTACATTTTTTGACAAATTTTACGCGATTTTACAGACAAATCCTCTAAAAGTCAAAATAACTTTTTAGGCAGCTTGAATAACAGAAGAATCCACATCTTAGCTGTTTTCTACCCATGTGTTGTGATTTCTGCAATATTTCGAAAGATTTTACAACCGATTCTGTTTTCTACCCCTATTACACAACCTATTTACAAGTCTACAATTTTTATAAAAGTTTGCCTACTTTGACAATATTAATACAAGTTCTCTAATATTCTATATTCTTTAATATAATATAAATACTGTTTATATTAATCATAATCATACATAATTAAATAATTGACCCTTGTACTGCCTACTGGCTGCCACTAGAACATCCACTGGCTGCCAGTACTGGCTGCCAGTTACTGGCCGCCAGTAACTGTCCCTGTGTGCAGGGGGCTTAAGAAACGAGTGAAGACACCGGCACCTTATATAATACGTCCGGTTTGCACATAAAATAAGAACAAAAATTGATCTTGTATTTATTCCTTTTTAAGCCGTGTCTTCTAGAATCCTCAGGCTGGGAGGTATTAGACCGGTTCATTAAGAAGCTGCATAAACAGCCTTTGCAACACGCATTGTATGCTGAAAGAGAAAATGATTAATCTAATTTTGATGCACAGAACTTCCCATTTAGAGATAGATATATAAGCATTCATGAACCACAGATTATTGTCTCTGTTGGACATTACATGAGAATGTTATAGGAGAAAAATTCCTCCGACACTGGGACTTGAACCCAGGACCTTTGGCTATTCGCGCCAATGTTCTACCAACTGAGCTAAGCCGGAGTTCAATCCACAGCGCCAGATGGAATCTCTCTCCTATGACTGATTGCCCTAATGGTCTTCCTCACAGACAGACAAGCTATGTTATATGCTGTGAGGAAGACCATTAGGGCAATCAGTCATAGGAGAAAGGTTCCATCTGGTGCTGTGGATTGAACTCCGGCCTAGCTCAGTTGGTAGAGCATTGGCGCGAATAGCCAAAGGTCCTGGGTTCAAGTCCCAGTGTCAGAGGAATTTTTCTCCTATAATATTCTCCCATTTAGAGGTTTTTAAAAAAAAAAGACAATGGAAGAAACTTAAGCCTTGTCCTACAGCTGAAGTCAATAGATTTGTTCGCATAGTGGGTTTGAAGCCACATATAAACAATTTATATGGAGTACATTTCTCTTGCGCCCTCGTTGTTTAAAATAAGTTGTGATTCCGTTACGCGAATGCGAGCACAACTTCAAATTCACGTAAAATGATTAAACCTAACTTCGAAGTGTTAATATTTACTTCTCAGATATGCACAGTAACTACAAGTAAAAAACTGGATTCACTGGATTAACTTATAGCTTCATCCCTTCAAAATATTTAATAGGAAAATCTCCCTCAACCGGAGCTCGAACCCGGGACTTTCGGCTTTCTGTGTCAATGCTCCACCAATTCAGCTAGCCAGGGCTCGATACACGACGCCGATAGAATATTTCTCCTATGATCACCCTTAATGGCACTGATTCCTTCACTAAAATATATTGACGTCATATTTATATGCAATAATCGCTCATGAATAACTCACCATTTCAGTTATGGAACGAGCTTTTCCCTTTTATAGGAGGTTGTTGCTCTTCATGGGATATAATGCGTAATTTCATTCATTTTCTAACTCATTGTGTGTGTGTGTGTTTACAGTAATAAGCCTGTATTTATACATAGAAATATGAGGTAAACTAATTTAATGACTTTATGACCGGTCCCACTAGGCCTATTTATTGGACAGTCTAAATTAGTGCACTAAGGCTCGTGAGGACACCTGAGGAGTTATTCGATAAAGAAGGAGTGGCTCCAGTCACGAAAACAATAACGGCCGTGGAAGTCGCATGCTGATCATATGAACCTAATTCCTGCCATAGTAAACGCAGTGGTCGTATGGTCCCTAATCACATACTCAGAATACAGTCATTATTTTCCATCCATTTACACCGATCACCATCCTATTCACCATCATTAACAGTATCAAATTATTTCCATCTGGAATTCCATCCTAGGAAAGGTCAGAGGAGAAGTTAAAGAAAGATCAGTTAATTAATTTAAGATAATGTAACAGGTGTCTGTTTTCTGTTTTACAATTTAATAACAACTGTTAATATTTCATAATTAATTTAGGCAACTTAGTTAAAGCCTATAAAAGTGTTTTTACATATTTGGTATTTAATATAATACAATTTATTTAAACTATAATTACTTTCTTAATCATTATTGTCTGATTGGTAGAAGGCCACCACAAGTAAATAGGCATACATAAATAATTATTAAGAGCCAGAATGGTACGTACTTTACGAAATTCTGTGGACGGGAAAATGTCTATCCGTCTATCTGTGAGTCTGTACGAGCGACAACTCACATACGCTTTATCGGATTTTCATGAAACTTCTTAGGCCTATACGCATTTATAACGTCCATGGGAAGAACCCTATTGATATTGGATCAAATCGGTTGACCGGTACCGGAGTAATGCCCAATTTAGTGCCAATATTATGGTAATATATTATTAAAAAAAAGTGTCGAATGTAAATCAGTTCTCATGATAACATATTGTTTTAGAGTTTTGATATACGGCTTTGGAAGATGCAACACAGGTAGCTTTGACAAATAACACTACCACATATTCCTTCACATATGCTTATCAAACTAGATCTTTGTTCTTCGTAAGCCCTGCCTAATCAATCGATCTGGAGCTTAAATAGGAAATCGATTTTAAAAAAAATAACATTTTCTGCATATCATAATTGCAATTATCACCGATTAAACAAAAGCATTTTGGCACTTCGTTACATCAGTTTACCTGATTTTTATTTTTTTATTGGGGGGACCCAAAAAACTGAAAAAAACCATACTCTTAAACTCACAAAGTATTCACTCACGGATGTAGTATAAAGCGAAACATTCCTCTGGTACATGTGTCATTCTAAATGTGATAATTGTAGGCCTTCACCTGTGATCCCAAGTTGTTTACACTTCGCTTGATTACAGGGTTTGCAGTCACATACCTCATAATGCCTATAATCTCAAACCTTGTATGCTGGTCAAATTCTAACTTCATATGATAAAACAAAATATGAAACTCACTCATTAGCACAAACAAAAAGTGACAAAGAAGCAAAAATATCCCTATAATTGTTTGCCATCACTGCATTGTCTATTTTGTAGATAGTTAGGGGAAATGTTCAAACGATTGTGAATATTATTGACGGTGATTTTATTTCGCTTTTTAATGAACGCCACCACTAGCATCTTAGTTTATGATCTTCCTCATGGTTTGAGTTCGGACACCTTCAAGGCACGGCTTCGTTATCCTGATGAGACGAAGGGAGGACTTTTATGAATACAGCAGAGCCTCGGTAATTTAAGCCCCTTATTTCGAGCAGTCTTAGAAAAATTACACTTTTAAAAAGGTAGATAAAAGCACTTTTTTATGTTTAACACGTGTACGTATTTCATACAGTACCGTAGACATTACACTTTGAACTTTCTTTTGATTGATCTTAACAGAGTGTTTAAAAAAAAAATGTGCTCATCGTGCATTTATTCATGCATTACCCTTTGATTTGTTCTAATTCAGTGTAATCCGACTTATTTGTAATTCGAGGCAGTCTGGGCCCCAAGTATCTGTCTCCTGTGGACTATTAGTATAGTTCTTCCCAAAACATGAAAGCCTCTTCTCACTCCACCGCCCGAGGCTCAGACTGACTTTGCGGAAAGGTTTCGTATGACGGTCGGAATATTATTATGTGCCAGCATGGTACTTTATGAGATTATGGTGGACAGGAAATGACTGTCCGTCCGTCCGTGCTATAACTCGAATACGCTTAATCGGATTTTCATGAAATTTGGTATAAGCATTTATAACGTCCACGGAACGAAGCCTATTGATTTTGGACCAAATCGCTTGATCGATACCGGTGTAATGCCCAATTTGGTGCCTATTTTGTGATAATATATTAGACAGAATTTAAATATAAGGTGCCAAATAGGCTCCGCCCACTCGATATTAGCATTTTGTTTCTCAAAGAACAGGGTGACCAAACTATCCTTGTATATTGTCGCCGACACTCCCGACCATACCAAATATTAAAAATGCGAGTGTGCCCCTTGTACCAAATATTAAAACTGCGAGTGTGGCCCTTGTACCTAATATTAATAATTCGAGAGTGCCCCTTGTACCAAATATTAAAAATTCGAGAGTACCCACAGGTTTGCCTTGTACCCACAGGTTTGTCAGCCTGTTAATCCTCGAAGAATTCGCTAGATCGTGGTATAAAGGAAAGTGCTTCGCTGGGGGCGGGCTAGGGTGGGTTATGCCTCATGCGACGATGCACCTTATATTTGGTTTTTCCCGCCAATCAGATCTCATGACGACAGTATTGTTTTATAGTGTTCATATAAGGCTTTGGAAGTTTCACTGCATTGGATTTTGACAAATAACACTACCCACATATTCCTTCAGATATGCTTGTCGAACATTAGATCTTAGTTCTTCCGTAAGCCCTGCTTAATAAATCGATCTTGAGCTTAACTCAAAGATCGATTACAAAAATTTTTTACATGATAGAACAAAGGTACACAATAACTGCTGATTAAACAAAAGCATGACATATAAAGTAAAAATACAATACTTCATCTAGGAGTAATGGATATAAAATACAAGATTTCAGATTTATTTGATAAAGAAAGGAGAAAACTTTGTTATTTCTAGACAAGAAATATTAATTGGAGTGAATTTGTGTATACGATATACGACCTCTAAAACAGATGCTTTGACTAACTGCTAACACGCCGAAAAATATGAGTTTTCATTTCCCTTTCTTTTAGTTATTCTCCCTCATTTACAAACTCCACAGTGCATTTCAACTACCAAAGGGACCATTACTTTTGGTCAGTTCAGTAGATTTGTCATTTTATTATTAAAGTAGACGCCTTGCTTTAGATGTGAGGCATTTGTAGTAACTTCGTCCTGTTAATATTCTATTTATCCCACTTATTCCTTCACATATGCTTATCAAACTTTATCAAGAAACCGTGGTCTAAAACTCAGTACTTTGTGAAATATGCCCTATTAACTCTATCTGGCACTTTGTTATATCTGTTCACCTGATTTTATTATTATTATTATTATTATTATTATTATTATTATTATTATTAAGATTCAGGTAATAGCTTTTTAGTTACGCACTTTAATGCAACCCTCCAATTGCCTCGCAAGGTATTCCCTATCCAAATACAGATCGAATCTGTTCTGTTAGGCAAGAAGATTAATATTTTATATATTATACTATTCTCAGATATATGGAAAGTCAGGTAGCTATGAAGAGATAATTGAACGTTCGAAAATCATGCAGAATCATGTAAACAGTTCCAAGAAAATTTCTGATATGAGTAAATGTCACACATTATATTGCATCATGTAAAGTGTTTTTAGTATGATTAAATAAATGTAAATTTATATTTTCAATTCAAAGAATTTTCCACGCTTTGCTAATTTTTCTAGGAAACTAAAGAAATTGTATGTCATGTAACATGGTTTTTAAAAATGCGTCCGTTAAATATAATGTATTATTGAGATTATTGATAAAGATAACAAAATGAATAGATTTAACTCTTCTGTGCAGGTAATTGACAATCGCTCGTAAATTCAACAAATTGTTCTGAAAATTTCAGTAATATTAATAACCATAATTCAAACAACGAAGATCGAAATGCATTTGCATTATTTTCCATAACATATCCGTAAAAATTTCAGGTAATTATATAACTCCAAATTTTCGGAAACCTCAATTTACACCATTATTAAGGGCGTTGACAAGATGTAATAAAAGAAAGAAAAGACATTATTTTTCCACTCATAGATATGGTTACGAGAAGCCATTTGTTATGGCAGATATTGAAACGCTAACCGCCGCATGCAGTCTTGGCATAGTGATTAGTGAATGCAGCGCACATCCAGCTATCATAGCCCAGATTCCTGGATGGGGTTGGAGGGATAGTTAAGAAGTAAGGCCTCCCAGGAGACCCATTTCACATCCTTGATCATATCGAACTGCATTCTCACCGCTAAATTCATCATCGCTTCCTAAGTGTGGAAGTTTACTCACACCTACCTGAGAGACCCTTCGGAGACCGATGTAAAAGCCAATTTATAAACGAATTCTACGTAGAAGTACTTTTTTGCAGCGATATAACAACGACTTAGTATATATTATATCATGTCAAATTCAGACTGCTGCAATAAAACGTGTTATTTGTGCTGTTTTCGTATCAACTATGTCGAACTTTATGAGCTGTGTTCTCGTAACGATAAGAGTTTAAAATATACGTCTCCTCTTTAATAGTAAAATTATAAAGCGTTAGAACGTACATTACTCAGACTAGCGGCTGACGATAGCGATGCAACGCAAGTGAAAGCAGGTACTTGCGTCACTTGTATGAGCGCGAGTCATTCCTCAGCTGATAAAGCCGTCTTTAAAACCCCTATGTGCCCAACACGAAAGATGGGATCAGACTGCGTCGAAAATGCGCGGAGTAGAGAAACTGCGTCTCCGCATGACATTTATACGTTCGAAGAGTTATAGTAGCAAGATCCGCTACATAGAACTGTTACTTTAACCACAGTTTAGCTGGGACCGGCATTAAACTGTGCCTAATTCAATTCGAATACTCGAACTTCAATTGAAGTTCTATTTGAGGGCTTGGGGATTATAAGCGTGGGTAAGCTTTTAAAATCACTTACCAATGATCTAAAAGAGCATGCTCCCCTAGGAAGATAAATAAATTCGACGGCCAGACGTCACTTCCTTCAACCGAAAAGGAAACAGTGTGCATCTTAAAGCACTTAGAATCGCCTTAAAATAATATTTATTCTTTGAGGTTGGAATCAGTCAAGGATAGGGAGTGATTTCAATTCCACCTTGGAAATTGTTTCATACCGGCATGAAGAAATACTAATTTTACTGTGAATAAATGACAAGTTGCACACCCTGGTTTCTTACAATAATACGTTTGAAAAACAAACTTCGCTTGTCTCTATAGCCTACGCTAAGAAATCACTTTTAGAATGGCCATCGTGGTGAGGCTGTTTAAAGCATTGCTACAGATTCTAAAGATCCCTATCGGTAAGAAGGAACCCTGACCCTGATCTGAACTTGAACTGGGACGGTTGTGTTCAAGGGCAACATGCAATTGTTTCTTACATCTATCTAAGAACTGACTTTATTATCCAGTAAGAAAGGGCGTCTTACTTCTTGTAGTAGGGAAAGCTAAGACTAAACTGCTTTTATGTAACCTAGGCTCTTTGCCTGTCGGGTTAAAAGAGATTAACCACTTTAAAAATATATAAATAAATATAAAATAATACAGAAATATAAATATGAATAATATATGCATTGTATTACGAGATAAATAAACATAAATAAATAAAAACAAATATACAAATTAGTTTATAAACTCAACCACTTGCGATATATTACTAATATTAGTAACTAGTAATAGTATTACTAACTAGTTTTCTTAATTCTCTGATTACACTTTCATTTTTCACAGTTTCCCTGATTTTATTTTACTCTCGAGATATTGGCACAATTATTCTATATAGTTAGCTAGATTCAATTTTTTATTATTGCATAGTGTTTTATTGTAATTTTAATCATTATTATTGTTGTAATTTTATATCTTTACTTTAATGTATTTTTCTTATATTTTTGTAGCCTACTGTAATTGTACTGTAAGTTTTTGGAATTTTCGTAAAGGGGTGGAAAAGACCTAATGGTCTTGTCTGAAGCTCTGACCAGATAAATAAAATATTGTTTTCTATGTACATCTTTACAGATTCTGAAACCCAAGAGAAATAAAATAACTACATAATTCTGTAGTAATAAGCTTACTGACAGCGTGGTTTCATCCGGTCCAATTTTAATAGGAATTGGTTTAATTTTATTTCGGTTAAATTAATTTTGGGAAACGCGATTAAAATAAAAAGTACAACTTCAATTTTTGGCTTTATACGAGAGATAGGCCTATATATTATATGTTTATGCATCATACTGTTCAGAAAAGCTTATAATCTAAACTACGTGCAGTTACAACCCTTGTGCGACTAGCCTATCAACCGGCCACTGCGTTATCTATTGATGGGAGATGGTAGCATTGGTGGAGGCATACGGTCAGCATGCCGACTCCCACGGCTGCTAATTCATAATCAAAAAGCTCCTTAGTTGATGTTACGAGACTGAGTGCATCCCGTTCCAGATCTCTCTACCTCAGAGAAATCAATGGAGGTACTGGGGATCGAACACAGACCTGCGGATCCGTGGTCAGACTATAAACCACCCAGGCGTTTATGCCATTAGTGTACAAAATTTGATGACAATATATTGTACATGTTAGCATTTGAGAGAATTGTGAATTAATGTCAGCATTTGAAAGAATTTGTAAATGAACTGTGTATGATCTGGCTGTGCCTCATCATCAGGGCCCGGATTCTGATGACCTAAAATTGTTTGAAAAATGACCTATAAAATGACTCTAAATTTTAAAGAAAATGACTTAATAATTATAAATAAATACGAGGGCTGTTTTTTTTTTCAACCTCCGATGGGGCATAAAATGAAAACCACAGTGAAAATCAAAACTGTTTTATTTGGAACATTTAGGTACACCTTCTAGCTACTTCTGTACGTAGTTTCGTTCCGATTGAAACATTTGTCTTAGCGTGGTACCATTTTTCCAATACCCTCTTCATAGAAGCTTGCCGCCAGCGTATTGAGAAGGGTCCTCACGGCATTTTGAAGTGTTTTGAAGTTCTTCGTTGGTGTGGAAGCTCTGACCTTCCAGATCTTTCTTCAGCTGCCGAAAAAAATGAAAGTCACTCGGCACGGGAACAAGTTTTTGAAATCCATCGTGACAGGGGATGAAACGTGGATTCGTTACGACAATCCAGAATCCAAAAAACAATCCAAACAATGGATGCACACAAATTTCCCGAACAAACCTAAGATCTGGCTTCCACACCAACGAAGAAATTCAAAAAACTTCAAAATGCCGTGAGGACCCTTCTCAATACGCTGGTGGCAAGCTTTTATGAAGAGGGTATTGGAAAGTTGGTACCACGCTACGACAAATGTCTCAATCGGAACGAAACTACGTACAGGAGTAGCTAGAAGGTGTACCTAAATGTTCCAAATAAAACAGTTTTGATTTTCACTGTGGTTTTCATTTTATGCCCCATCGGAGGTTTAAAAAAAACAGACCTCGTAATTACCTAAAAACTGATATTTTATTTATTAAAAATTATTATTGTACACACAAAGTTATAGACTAGTTTGTACATAATTGTAAAAACTGTAAATAACTGTAATGTGAATGTTCTTTTCTCACGGAAATTTGTACTGGCACTGAGGCACTGGTGAGTCAAAATTCGGCACATCCTTTTGTGATCTGCCGGATTATATTGTTGTTTATTGAGGGTAAACAGTAGTTTGCACTCTCAAATCCAAGCAGGTGGCAGACTTTGGTGCCAAGTCAATCTAATAACAATAGTAATAACTTATAATACAAAATTTTGGCGTTTCTTTGATTCTCACTTCCGACTAACTCCGAATTTTTCCTTCTTGCATTAAACAAACAACACTTCAAAGACAGCACCGCTAGCGACGAAAAAAAGTTAAATCAATGTAAATGCATGAAAATGACTAAATAAGGAAGCAAATGGCACGAAAATGACAAAATAATGACCTAAAACTGAAATAAATGCCCTAAAAATATAAAAGTTCATAAAATGACAAAAAATGACCTAATAAAAATGCATTTCTATAATCTAGAGGCCATTATTAGGATTCATCCACAAGTTGGCAATGTCTATGCAACATCAATAAAAAGATGACATGTCATTAGAATCCGGGCCCTGCTCATCATATACCATAAAATGAGCCCACGGCGAAACCTTAATGCAAGGGATTTACCAATCTGGCTACACACCCAACTTGTCTGCAAATATGCAAACAGCTTTAATTATTTACAGTGGTATCCCGACATATGTTTCCTTCACTTAAAAAGAATGACTTAATGGAATTAAAAATAAATTACAGGCATTGCGTCAAACTTCGGTACAAAGTATCGGCATAGAAAAGAGAGCCTTCTTATTTCCAATTAGCGGCCAGTTCTTCATAGCAGGGAAGCTAATTTAATTATACTAGTAAGCCATTTACGTGGATAGGTTGAAAAATTGCTACTTCAACATACGGGCTCATTCCAAGAACAAAGGACCGTTCGTCTTTCAATCTCTGCACGTCCTGTTCTTCATTAAAAATACTTGCCCTAAATTTATTTTACCTTTAGATAGTAATTCAGCCTAAGCACATAATTCTGTAACGTACAGTCTGATTGAAAAATCTTTTCACTTTCTAAGGAATCTGCAAAAGAAATGGTTTCCTAGGAAGCTTGGCTATCGGTAACCTAGTAACTTATAAAATACATTATCAAAGACAAATGAATTAAATTAAATCCTTTAATAAGGTTCATCTATTTTTTTCTTTCTCTACCTGCACTTCATGTACGGTGATTTTGGAAACATGCCTCTCTCTCTTTCTATTTGTTATATCCTCGATGCACCTTGATATGTAGGTCGGGCAGATTGTCTTAACCAGTTTATCTATACGGTACTATAGGCAAGGGTTAATAGTCAACTGGTAAGAATTTAGAAGAATCTGCCAAACAAAAGGCCTAAATTCCCCTTGATGAAGTGTTTTGTAGAAATATGCAATATCTTTCACCACATGAGCCGTAAGCCTATTTGGTTTTAATTTGTAAAAAAGCAGGAATTTTATTTTGTTGTCTGAAATATCACCGAAATCAACCCAACTTATGTACCGAAATATGAAATTTTTAGGTACGTTAAAGTAGGATCTCTAATTATATGTTATAAAAGGAAATTTTCTCGTACGCCATAAGTAACCCCTACTGTTCAAATGGTTCAAATAAAGCATTAAAACTGACCTGCCGATGTTGCCTGTTTATGGGGTAGTATTAGCATGATACAATAAAATGCAAATGTATACGAATTTAAACAGTAAAAGATGATTGATGATTTTCAAAATCCTGGGTTTCTATTTGAAATTATATATTAATGTTTCTTCCTCATTTACGATACGGATGCTTTAAGTCATGGTTCCTTGTGTTGCGAAAGGTATTTTATATTAACTCCAAGACAATAACTGACTTCCAGAACAATGAATTTGTGTTATCAGATATATAAGAACAGGATTCTTTGTTGCAAACTTGTAAAGACTTTTACTGATTTATAGAAGTATTCTTAGATCGAAACTAAATATGTTTTGATACAAGTTATTATTTCGTTCACTCGTTTTCTTGTAGGGAAAAGCGAAAATGGCGCAGAAATGCGGGGAGGACAATGTAAATGATGTAATGATATCATCCTCCGTGAAAAATAAGCTGGAGAACGGAAGCAAAGACTCCACAAAAGCGCAGCGGGAAAAAGACGAGAGCTGGTACAAGAAAATTAAGTCCATGGAAGATAATCATACCAAGAAGCAAAGGCTCACCATGGCAGAATTCGAGGAGGTATGAAGCCAATAATTCCGGGGTGCGCGGGCAAAGAGAGTTAAGTCCACTTTCTTGTTACTGAGAATTAGAGTGGCTTAACACACTATACCAGCCCAACATAGCTTTAGAGATGAATAAACCCACGAGGCACACATCCATAACTACCGTACAATTTTGAATATGACTTACTGGACTTAACATAAATGTAGAGAATATTTTTATTTGTAACTCTATGGCCATATCTCAATTTTTTAGGAAGGTGGACTTAACTCTCTTTGCCCGCGCACCCCGGAATTAAATATTGCAGGGCTGAGAACAGATCTATAAAATAATTACTGTCGAAATCTGACTAAGCCCAGGACGATGGATTTTGCAGGACGTACAATTTCCAAGCAGGAAGTCTCCCTTCAAGCGATTGTAGGTCTAAACCTTGGGTCTAGTAGGCCTATCGTATATTTACGGCGCACGTTAAAAAACTCAAAGCCTAAATTGTAGCTAGGGTTCCGATGTTTATGACATGTCATATTTTTATCCTGACCCCCATTCTCGCTGCAAACAGAAATTAAACATGAATTGCACATTTTTATCCTAATCGGACCGTTTTTATTTTGCATAAAAAGTCATATTTTGGTCATTTTCATGGTCTTGGTCATATTTCGGTCATATTTATAATTTAACGTCATATTTCAGTCATAAATTCGGTAAAAGAGCACAGTTATGTCGTAAGTGCACTAAATTGTAGACTTAATTTTTTTTTCCGTAAAAGAGTCATGAATATTTTGGTTTTACTGTAAATGAAATGTGAAGGGACAGTAACAAGTTATAGCACAATTATCTCTTCCTCCTTCCTCCTTGTTAACAACTTCCAATAGACATATTCTAAAAATATTTTCAGTTCACATTTGCAGTGGTACCTGAAACATTAACAGATAGAAATTCTTTACAAATAAAACTGTAAATCGCCTCTAAAATTGTTAATAGTGATTATCTGATTGAAACAATACGATGTAATAATTCAGTATCATTAAACGTTTTATATCGGAACATTTATTTTTAAAAAAATACATTCTTTTATGAGGTCATATTTAGGATTCTTAGGTCGTATTTAATCATTTTTCAGGTCATAATTGCAATCACATTTTTCACTTTTTTAGGCCATAAACATCTGAACCCTATTTATAGCATATGGACCGAATTTCCTAGCCCATGAACTTCAAGTAGGCTAATACCTTAGATTCCTTTAGCTGGTTTTCGTGGCGATAGACTTACCACCTATTCCTAACTAAACTACTCTGTGCACAGGATAATCACTATCAAATTCTTTATGTCATATTTAGTTATGCAGGAAAACAGGTAATTTACGCATGCAACTATGCACTAAAGTAGATGAGAAATTAAAAACTGTCATCCGTGATTGCTTCAAGTTGGTTTCAACTTGCAAGAAATTATCAAATCTTTTCGAAACTTCATGTACTCCTCGGTTGTGCGGCAATTTCTCATACAGCTGAGTATTGCACGTAGTCTAGTCGTTCTCAACAGGGGAAGCCCGCTGTACTCCTCGGTTCTGCGACAATTTCTCCGACAGCTGAGTATTGCACGTAGCCTAGTCGTTCTTAACAGGCGGAGCTCGCTATAATCCTCGGTTCTGCGGCAATTTCTCCGACAGCTGAGTATTGCACGTAGTCTAATCGTTCTTAACAGGTGTAGCCCGCTGTACTGCAAAGGAATATAATTTCCTTTCTGACCGATAGCCCACAGGATATGTCATGGTGATTTACATAGTTTGTTCGGTATGATTGTTCACTTCTACAGTCGTCTGTGTTATCTCTCAGCAATTAATTTAAATTCAGTCAATTGTTAGACGTGGGACTATCGGGATGAAGGCACACATAGCCTATGTAATGCAAAATTGACAGCATAACGTAGATTTCTTTCTAAAAAGTATAATGTGAAAATGGTAAGTGCTCTGCTCTACGAGACAAACTGAAATTCCGAAGTAGCTCCTCCGCCCGCTATGTTCCAGTATACAGAGTACTCAAGCGAGCTGTTCAAGTGCCCGCCGTTCATTATGCAACAATAGGCCTACAAGCAGTTTTCAACTGCTTCCAGTTAAGTTGAGCAAATAATTTTTGCATTTGTCTATCTGTTGTGAAGACCTACATTTCCTACATTTGAGGATACAGTTCCTCGTAAGAATTACTTGCAATTAGCTCTTTCAATCACCATTACGACAACAGAGATCTCAGCTGTTTTGTTTCTATTCCGTTGCAACATGACGTCAGTGATGGCCAGAGGTGCACTGAGAATCGGATTAAAGGTCTTTATAACATGGAAGGATATTTTCTAGGTAATAACTACCACAGAGTGCCAGCTTGCTAAAGCCATGATGGGCAACCCATGCCACGATAAGATCCGTACTGTCATCGAGTGCTACCAGGACTACAAGCATCAGTCTCTCAACTGCGCAAACGCTGTGGAAGATTTCGTAGAATGCGTCGACCGGAAGAAGAAGGAGATGGAGACGGCAGCCAAAAATAAAAATAAAATCAACGAACTGGTGTAGGAGTACTTTTTTTCCACTCCTAAATTTTTTGTAAAAGTCTATTACGATATTAGATTAATTGCTTTCTTTTAAAACGGATCATTTGTGTAGAGTAACTAATAAAGAGATTCCAAAAAGATATATTATGTTAAACTCGACTCTGAGCAGGGGCAATATACAACTTGCACTTCACACTCTGACAGAGGTGGCATTGGAGGAAGTGCGCATTTAGCTGTTTCAGCGACTTAAGTCAGAGTTAGGCTGGTTTTCTTACCAGTTGACTTGATGCCGGGGTGAACGAGACTGCGTGTTCGAATCCCGCATCGGGCATGCGTGTTTGTGTAAGACAGGAAAAGAAAATAGAAAACAAGGTAAACAGAGAATAAGAAAAGGAAAAAGCTTTCGGACAATTGACCACAGGCCGGCTAAAACAACAACAAATAAAGTGCAAATGATGGTTGGCTTAAAATTAACCACCAGAGAATTTTTGCAAAACAAGTTTTAACTCTTAAATAACATAAAGCACTGCCTATACAAAATTTTAAAAACTGTTAAGCTGTTTTCGTGAAGATCGTAAAAAATAAATTTTCTTTATGCTTAGTAAATGTAGGATAAATCCGTCGCTAATCTTCCTATCACATCCCTAAAAGATGTCTATTTATATACAACATTTTGTTTTTATAAGATTTTTTGTTCATTAGCTATGCTGTTCGCAGACACACACACACACACACATACACATACAGACATCTGAAAATTTTATTTTTGTATTCGGTGACTTCAAACGTGTATTAATGCTGGCTCGACATCGAATTTCGGAGTCGCATACAATACTTCGAAATACTACCTAAGAATATTCCTTAGGTCAGACCTGGAATAAAACATAGAACCTTGTGATTAGCACTCAAATTCTTTGGTCACTAGATAATGAGATCGAACACAGTAAGTTACTTCTACCTAAAAGTTAGTACCTATGGAATGGGGAGAGAAATTAATAAGTGCCACCCTTGACTCAACATGGATCGGATCATACCTTGGCCCTGCAAGTAAGGATAACGTAATAAAGTAATAAAGCGAGATTCTGCGAAAGCGCCTCTCCTTATAATGGCTTCACTTTTATTTCATCTACGAAATAATAATAATAATAATAATAATAATAATAATAATAATAATAATAATAATAATAATGTAAGGTTATGCAGAACTCCACTCTAAGGAGAGTAAAACTAAATAAAAAATTAGAATAATGTGAATGTGCCGAAGGAAAATACGAAATATATACTTAAAATGATTGTTTTGGAATACTAACGTGGCAAACCCTCTAATTTCAGTTAGCACTTAACTCTTCTTGTATTACCTACGCCAAAAGTATCTTCCCTGCCGGCAGTTATTCTCTTACATAAGCAATCACCACGAACACTTCCTTCAGATGACGTCAGGGTATTCTCATGGCCCACCCGGTCACCGAGGCCACACCCGAACAATGATAAATCTTCTAAAAAAGAAGACCGAATCAAGTTATGCAGTGTACTCTAAAGAGCATGAAAAATGACAGCTGTAAAGGTTAAGCTTATCTCGTAGTGATAACAATTAATTTTATAAACAGAAGCAGATGTATTAATCTAACAAGGGGAACCTACAACTTCAATCCCTGATTTTGTAACTAAATATAACATAGAGAACTTCTTCAAGAAGCTCATATATTTATTGAAGTTAAGGTAACGTAACTTCTTTTCAAGACGTAAGCCTATAGTGTTTTTAATTCGATATGATATACTAGTATTTGCAACTGCTAGAATGAAACATAGTTTAAATTATGGTCTTAATATACACAGTAATTTTGTTTTTCATTATCCTGATAAAATATGTTTCTATAGCATAATTCTATGTGATTGAATTTATTTATTTTTAATGAAATAAATTTATCACATAATTACTCTTTCCAACTTACCCCAACATGAATGTATTTCACACGAGAGTAAACTTCTATTTTTATTACGTGCGTTTCTTTTATAGGCCTATTATAGTATAGGCTCATCTTCCATAAAAAATTATATTCATATTTGGATTTTTGTGTTGAAGTTTACAAAACATGTAGGCCTATGTATAGGTAGAAAAAAAAGTGAACCTACTAAAATATCTAAGTTGCTGATATGAGCCACTGCGCTTGCCTAGAGGGTTCTAGGCATGCGCAGTGGCATATCTAGGTTGCCGATATGAGCCACTGCACATGCCTAGAACCCACTAGGCAAGCGCAGTGGCTCACATCGGCAACTTAGATATTTTAGTAGGTCCGCTTTTTTTCTCCTACCTGTACGTAAATAAGTTTGATTGTACAATCTTTTTACAAATAATATGCAATTTTACTTAAGTTACAGGAACAATTGTTATAATATCTCATTAACACGATGAAATAATTAAAATATGATTGCGGTTCATACAGATAATTTTTATCGCAGTTTTTATGCGGAAAGGAAACCAGTACAACTCGTCTGCGTGGTGATTTTGAAATACGAATTTGAGTGATGTAAAGAAGGACTTGGGCCCCATTTTTATTTGTCATGCTTACTTAACGATTACTTGTATTGCTCATTAGGATTGTAATCGTCGCAGAAGTGCTGGAATTACGCCTCACATAAGTTCTTTTAGATGCTGTAATTCAATAGACGAGAGGGATTGCCAGACCACTCATATATAAATGCTATCGATCCAGACCGAAAACGAACTCCCGAACTTGGGACCACAAAACCGGTCTATTTTCATTGGTCAGAATTCTAACAATTTTTCTTTGTAAAAATAAAATGTCCATAAAGTAGTAGTCCACATCTATAAATATTTCCAAAGAAAGCAATATATTTTCTTGCCTAGGTAACTGGAAAGTTTGCAGTAGGCCTACATAAATATACATGAACGTAACAATTTAGTAACAATTTAGTAACTTGTCCCTGAAATCTGTATAGCACTAAAAACTTTTTATTATTATTTTTGTTGCATTTTCTAAAAATTAGTTACTGGAGAACCGATTCCTAATAGCAATATAAACAAAGACTTTTCATTTAAGCCATCCATGCTATTGTGAATCACGCTCCTACTATATCACAAACTTCACTTGATGCTAATGTGGTATCTCAACGGACCTTGTTAATACAAACAAGGTTTTAGAACTTTCAAATAAATTAATTACAAAAGTAAATGATATTACAAGTAAATTATATTGTTCCGAGAATTCCAATGCAGGAACGATTTACAGGAAATACCGTACCAGAATAACAACTAGCTTTTAACAAGAACATGCAAAGGCATGTATTTATGACATATTCCACAAACTGTCACTTAGGAACCCGTTTTAAATACAACAGTTAAGAAGGATTTATTTAGAGGCACGAAGGAAGGGAAACAGATTCGTTAGTCCCAAGTATATTTCCGGTACTTATAGAATCCCATATCCTGAAATAAAACTTGGGGAAAATTATCACTACTTTCACGCCTCCTTCCATAATCGATGGATTGGAAAGAACGAAGGAAATGTAAATCATTCTCGATACAGATCTGCAAGAATCAGCGTAATTTACAAACCAGGCAGTCATACACACATAATACGCACATACATACAAGGTGCGTCCATAAAGTAAGTTTCCCTTTGGCCGTTTACAGAAACAAAACACAATTTATTGGACATATATATTCCAACAGATACAGCAACAATCCAGCTATTATTCAACATATTCGCCACCGGAACTGAAAAATTTGTCATACCGTGGAACCAACTTTTTTTTTGTTAATACCTGTGTCTTACAAGTCTGCCGCCAGGGATTTGAACCACTATGTGACAAACATCTCCTCCTCTCTGTCATTCTCTGTCATTCCATGTCATTTCTTGAGATGTAGGAAAAGATGGAAATCACTGGGAGCGAGGTCCGGGCCGAAGGGTGGATGTTTAAACACCTCGCACCCGAACTTCTGTAGGAGACTTGCTAGGAGGTGTTTAAACATTCACCCTACAGCCCGGAGCTCACTCTCAGTGATTTCCTTCTTTTGCTATAGCCTACCTCAAGAAATGACAGGGAATGGACAGAGAATGACAGAGGAGATGTTTGTCACATAGTGGTTCAAATCCTTGGCGGCAGACTTGTACGACACATGTATTCAAAAGTTGGTTCCAAAATGTTTCAATTCCGGTGGCAGAAATGTTGAAAATAACTGAATACTTGCTGTATCTGTTGGAATATATATGTCCAAGAAATTGTGTTGTGTTTCTGTAAACGGCCCCAGGGAAACTTACTTTAAGGATGCACCTCGTACTATCAATTGTTTTGAAAAATATTTCTGGAAACATCAATAAAAACACATATAAATAGTGCAGTTTACTTTATTTTTCATGATACAGAGATCATACAAATGAGTCTGGAAAAAAAATTAAAAAGATACATCACAGACGTAATATATTATAAATATTTCATTGAGGGGGGGGGGGAACATCGTCAATGTCAAAATAAACCAGTTTCAGTTATTGGATTTATCAGTTGGAGAATCGGGGCGTTACAAACCGTGACCAACTCTATTCCTGCCAAAACATTCTGTAGCGTAATAAGCGGCTTCAGATACTGGCCGCTCGATGTCTCAGATAAACATAAACACAAAAGAACAATGATAATCTTGATGAGAAATAAAACAAGTGAAACACGAACAACTATATTCCTTTTAAATATTATAATTTGCTGAACGAATAAGAAAAAATATAGAGCTTCACATAAGGGGTCGGAAAGAAATGCAATGGGGCCAGTCCTTTGTACTCTGCGACAACATCTGTTTATCGTTCTACCCGATTATAAGATGATAAGAATGAACTTTAAACACTTGGGATCATCCGAAATCCCCATATCTCCCTAGCTGTTCTTAATTGCCTTAGTTGCCAAGAGGAGAAGGCATCAATGAAGATGCTCACAGACATTCGCTCTATCGATCAAATTTATAACCAATTCCTCAGTTGTTATGAGTAGGCAGAGAAGTTAGATACTAAAAACACAGATCAGAGAATATACGTTAAGTTGTACATTGGTAAAAGAATTACGTCAAGTGCTGCGATACTCATGTAATGTCACCTTCCTACAACATTTTTATTCGGAAGGACAACATGCTAAGATTTACATGGCGTTCTTGAAGTAAGAAATTCTCTCAGGATTCTAGCCAGATTGGAAGGTTATATCGGAAAAATAATAATCTTCCAGGCTGGATAGAAATCTGAGAAAATTGTCTACATAATTCATGTTAATAGTAACTGCACGGTTGGGTTGTATTAGGCCTCAGTTACAAACCTGATTCACGAAGAATTCGCACCTGAAAGAATTCCGGGATATGATTTCGGCCTCAAAACAATGAACAATGAGGAAAGAAAACGCCATGGTGGAGGCTCTACAAGGATGTGGGGGATGTCATGACATCTATAAATACATGAAGTTGTTGGGGAAATCCGGTAAGATTTAATAGCTGTCAAATTGTTCGAGTGTTTCGAAGTGCTGTAGGCCCAAATTTCCTCCATATGGATAACAAATTTTTCTCAAAGACCTCCCGTGTTTTTGGAACGTTGAATGAACCTTTTCATACACAAATGTGTGATTTTCTCTTTCAGTTCAAAGTCCTATGAGTAGAAATGTTGTTATCCTGTTTGTTTTGATGTAGTTTATAAAATATATTAGAATTAAGATAAATAATTAATGTTCATTTGTTTTTCAACCATATAATATATATAGGCCTATGCGTTGCTTTAATTCTGGGCAAGAGTACATTTGCCTTGAGATTTAAAGATTTCCCGGCGTTGGTTATTCAAGGCTTCTCGGATTTCCAGCCAGATGAAAAGGTTGAAGCTGTCCGCTGGGAAGATAGTTGCACAGCATGCAGCAGCCGAAAATTCGGGCAGCTTCAATATTTTCACTAGCCTAGAATCCCAGAAGTCCTTATATATGTTTGCTTTGTACGTCGGACAATGTTTGATTAAGATGTAATGAACTCCTTTAGACTTTACATCATCATTGCAAACAGCGATTACATGGTTTTATTAATTTCGGATGTTCCTTATCCAAACTTCCAGACCAAGCAATTGGGAAGACGACTGTGAATTTCCATCCCAGCCAGTTGCTGTGATTGCTAACTATATGATTAACATTATTTTTTCATGAAACAAATTGATGAATGATAATAAGAGAAAAATGAGGATGATTCGGTGAAGACTGTTGATGGAATGAAGTACGGGAAAGGATACAACATCGATAAACCTCTGACAAATCCAGCTTAAGTCCACCAAAAATATGATTCCAGAAGATTCGATTTCAGTTCCATGGTGAAAGTAAACCCGCACGCTAGCATATAGTTGCCGGGAGACGTTTTCAAGAATGGTATAATAATGGAAACATTAAGTTTTTAAAAGTACTAATTTCTACAGATTGTTTTAGCAGTAGAGAGATATTTCTAGTAGGTAATGATGGGCCATGTTTAGTGATGGGGCGACATCCAGGAAGGTTCATGGGAAGCGTATGTAGTGACTACGGGCCATGGAAACTGCATGGGGCTGCGAAGATGCGTCGTGCTGGCAGGCGTCTCCTTCATCAGGATGGACGTCAGATCACGGCGTCTGCGCACTTCTGGTGCCAAGGCTGCAGCAATGGCGGCCTTCTCGTACTCCTTGGCAAACAGGGCCTTTGCACTCTTTACCTGCAGAATGGACGTAGCATTATAAATAGTGGTAGACGAGTTACTTAACTTGCTTTCAGATGTGTTCTAAATGGCAACCAATTCTGTCAAACTAATGCTACACCAATAACAGGTTTTCAGTCTTACCTCTTTTTCAGTCTTTCAGTTTTATCCACTGAAGATATACAATATTAAATTCTGGGGCCCTGTTTCTTAGAACTTTTACATTGATGTTATTGACAAATTTATATTTATATTACGTCATAGTATTGGTTTTTTATTTCATAAGTATATTGATTTGTATTATTAGTTATGAGTTCATGGCTCTAAATTATTATTAGTACTTTGTTTCGTATAATACAAACGTAATATAATATACTCATAATATTAGATGTTTTCTATAAGGTATTTGCACTAATAAAGTCTTATTCTCAAATCCAAACTCAAATACGCATTTCGTGACCTTAAAATTGTGGAAAATAATTACTCCGATTCAATTAACGATTACTAGGAGTCTACATTTGCCGACTGAAAACCCAATTTTAGAATTTGAGGTTAGATTTTAGTACATATGCCTTCCTCTATCTTGAATAATCACTTGTAGGGTAATTAATTTCTCAGAGCTAGTTGTAATATTTCAATACACCAAAAAAGGGTGCAACAAAAATCAAATAGAAAAGAAATATACGCTGTGAAGGCAATAGACAAAAACAGATGCCACCAAACATACCTATGTGAATAATGATATTTGTTACTTTATGAATGTTTATGTTCTGCTTTGAAGCAATGCAGACAAGATTAATAAAAATAAACAAACTTACTCATAAAAATTTGGTCACGTTATTCTAAGACATCATAACATTCGAGGTACAAAATGGAATATTCAGGGCAGAAGCTAACTAAATTCCAATCGGCATTCTCCTTTGCGAGTAGGGATAATCCAAAAATCTACTCAAGGATTGTATCTACGAAGATTTGAACCAATGACCTCCAGATGGCGAGTCCACAATGATAGCGTCCAAAGCCAAGGTCAATATCTCCCGGGTGTCCACGAAACACCATTCATTTTATTGTCATGGACATTAGGGTAGGGTTTCTTTGTTGAGTTATTTTCCTTTGTTGAATTATTATTGATTACTGTATTGATATAATGTAAATATACTTTTCAGTGCATGAAACGTGGCTGCCATTTTGAAACGATAATTACCCGTAAATGTAACATTTTCATTAATTTTGAAAATAATACGCAATTGTAGAAATAGTAAATTGCAAGATTTTACAGCAATTCATTGCTGAGGAAAAAATAATGCAATTCATCCTTTTTTTCACCTATGAATTTCACCCAAAGCTGTATGTCCCCCTTAATTGAATACAACTTCTGATCACCCCTCAAACTCCTATCAAATGCATCTAACACACGTAAGCCATGCGTTTTTAATATAGTAGGCCTATAACTTGAAGAAATCGACGGCGGGACACCCGGTATATTACTTCCACTTGCTCAACGGGTAAAATTTAGATAGGCTAAGTGTGGAAAATTTCTATATCGGAGACAAACTTTTGCTTTTATCTAACAACGCTTACGTCGACGAGTGACTAGTATTAGTATGAAGCGTGTGTTAGCATGGAAATTAACTAAATTAGTGAGTCAAGTGCTTCAAATTTTACGACACTCATATACTGTCAAGCGCTTCTGATAAAAAATAATATAAACTGTAATAAAGACAAGTTGAATAGGGTGTCATCAACATCACGCTGGACCA
This sequence comes from Ectobius pallidus, assembly GCA_964059195.1. Taxonomy (NCBI): domain Eukaryota; kingdom Metazoa; phylum Arthropoda; class Insecta; order Blattodea; family Ectobiidae; genus Ectobius; species Ectobius pallidus. The sequence continues at coordinate 42,147,124 of CAXKWD010000002.1, read as the reverse complement.
CACCCATTGGGAAGCTGCAATTTATTAATGACATTACACCGCGACCGGTTTTTTTTAGTTAGCATACCATTCTGGTCAATGCCCATAGCACTTGAAATCCAATCCGAGGGACATAGGGGAATCAACAATTATGTCTTCATATGTTTTGTATCGCACCACGTAAACTCCGCAACTTATAAAGAATTGCCTTCGAGAATGAAATAATTTGAATGTTCGTTTTTATTACTTATATTAATTTTTTATGGAGTTTACTTTATACTGTACTTGGGAAAACATTTTAAGCTATAAACTAAGTTTTGTAATAAAACTTATATCAGGAGTGCAAACAAAATTTCATGAATCTAAGGTTATTGCTAATTTACTCAAAAATGTATTTTTCATAATTTTTAAATCGTGTATTCCACAATTAAAAGATAATTGGATGACATTCTGGGTAGCTCTTATTTTTTATGCGATCAACAAAGAGTAGAATCCTTCTTACTCTATCTTTAACGGAATAAGTAAAATAATATACATTATTATAATATACATTATATTATATTATAATATATTATATATTATAATATATTACATTATATATTATAATATATTATATATATAATATATTATATATAATATATATTATAATATAATATCCATTGCGTATAATTTGGTAATTTTCATTGATCTTGTTATCTAAATGTGCCATTTATCACAAAATTGAAATATTGTGAATAAATTCTCAAAAAGCAGCTGATACAAATTTCACATACAAATTTTGCAAAGTCAGAATTCAAGAAGTTAATATTGTAAGAAAATAATTTTCTGTTACACTGAAGAGCAAGTTTTAAAGATGACGCATATGAAATAACATCTTAAGAGAGCTTCAGAAAATCGAGGAGTAAAATTTATAAAATTCTATGCATTTTTAATAACAGAAGCTGTATGTTACCCCTTAAGGTCAAAAAAATATATTTATTTTTTAATTTTGCCTGTTTGGAATAATTTTTACTTGTGTAAAGAGTTCATGACTAGAAAAAGGGGACATTTTTAAAATTATTCTAGAGTAAAAGTACTCAAGTAGGTTAGAGTTCATCAAAATACTAGGCTTACATCTACGGTTATAAAAAATGAAACTTTTTAATTCGCTTACAACAGAGAACCTTTATGAATTTTGGAATTTCGACTTTATCCTCAAAATGGAAAAATAATAAATTGTATTTTAAAACGTACTTTAGATTTATGTTTATTTGAATTTTTTTCTTCTTCTTCTTGCTTTTACGAAATCAACTAAACTAATAGTCCTACTAGTATCCTTTTTGTACATTGGAATAGTTTTTAATCTACACCTAAGTGTAGTTTTATGTTAATGTTATTATTTTTAATGTAATAATTGTAATATTATGTTCTCTGACAATGTCAATGCCTGAAATGTGCTATGTAACAAAAAATCAAATCAAATCGTGTGTTACAGTCTGTAGATGTATATCGTTCATAGTTCAAATGGTATAAAAATTGTCTGGCACTGTAGGAGGATAATGAAGTGACGGAAAACTGCATTGCAACATTTTACTAAAAATGTTAATCCATGTATTACTGTATATTTCAGAATTTTTAGCCCATATTTATGTACAAATGTGGCAGTATTTAATACACATATATTCTAGCCTTGATTTTGAGGATTTTAACTTCGATTAAATTATTTTTTTTATTTCAATGATAATCATTTCAGAAAACTATGATGAAAAATAACTCTAGATAATCTTTACTTAAACAACAAAAACATGTTAGAAGTGGGTAAATTTCACAGAAAATGAAAGTAGCGTACCTCAGGGGTATCTTCTATTGGCTGAGGCATGCCCCGGCTGGTATCCTGGGAGGGTATAGCGACCTGTACCACATGAGGGTACTGGTAGATGCTGGAGACAGGTACTCCGAACAGGTTTTTCACTTGTACAGGGTTCTCTAGGGACTTGACCACAACGGCAGTGGATGGCTCCTGTTTCACCACAACGGGGGCCGGCAACATTCCATACGGCCAGGCCAAATGCTGGGCTCCTGCCACTGCCACACAAACTGCTACAAGTGCCACCTGAAAATGTTTTATGCTTTTATTTTAACTGAATGAACAGGACATTTCTATGTTAATTTATTAATATGTCATTAAAACAGTATTTATAAGTAACAGTAATATAATGATAATATAATTTATAAGTTAGTAATTTCTATAGTAATAAATAGTAACATAGTTTTTATACTGAAAATAGTTTATACTGAATTTTTCTCAAACTGTTGGGTGTGTTATACTTCATTGTTAATAGAAGCACAGTAAGCTTTGTCATTCAGGCAATCTTGTAATCAAGAAAGCAAATAAAATAAAATAATAATAATAAATCGGCAAATTTAATATATTAGGTAATTCACATCGTAATATAAATTGCATATTTATTTTTATTCTGTAACGTCATAATACTATTATTAGAGGTACTGTGGGTGTTATTACTATGTATTAATCATCTTGATGATTGTTATTATTATAACAGCTATTAATTAGATTGACCATTTAGGGCACTGACTTACATAATGTCGACATTAACCAGGCGAACATTCTGCCGTATGGTTGATTTTGTATGTAATCTAAAAGCGATTTTAGCCCTAGTGAAAATAACGCTGCGGGACGTATCGCCCTTATTGGAAAGTGTTACAAACCACTACGCACGTTCTTAATTTTATTTTGTTCACGGTTTGTCAGATTTAAGTTTACTAGTGTCACTTATATTTTGATATAGTATTATTTAGTTTCATGTCATTTATTTAATTACTTATTTAAATGCAATTTGCTTTTATTTTACTTATTTGTATTATTATATATTTTTTATAGTTACAAATTACTTTTAGGATTTTAAAAAGTTTAAGTTATTCTGTCCGATTCATTATCACTTTCATTAATAAGAGTTCGACTAGCATCAAGAATATTTACATTACGTCATAGGAAAACCTATTGTTATTTTTTTATTTTTTATTTGTCAAATGGCGTGTTTAGTCATATAGCACATAAAAATAACTTGTTTAATTAACTATTTCCTTGGCGCTACATCTCTAGGAAGAGACAAAGCCTACCACTGGACCGCTAAGTCAACTTTACCAGAAACTGGTTTGATTAGGGATGTCGACTCCAATGGCCGTTAATTAGACCTACTGTTTTCTTGACCAGTCTATATTCCCTCGGGCCCATTTGTTAAGTTTCATCTAATTACGAATGGATCTACATGACAAAGAAATAAGAACTAATATGATTTCAGTTTTAACGACCTTCCGTTCTTTATCCTGTTTAAGAAGAAATAGATTGGGATGTGGATTGAAGAGCAAAATTCTTTCACAAAATTATTTGTATTTGGGCTTCAATAAAAGCTGACAAACTTCCTAAAGCTACTGCGAAATTATAAATTTTAGCCTTTACAAAAAAAAAAAATATATAGGCCTACATTAGCCTATACTTAAAAAACATCTTTCTTAACGGCTTTCAGTGAAACATTTCATTCAAATAAGCCCTGTAAAAAGTTATGAGAAGTTATTAATAGTGTATTGATTGTTCTACTTTGAATATTTCCTTTTTTTGCGCAAATTACAAAATCGTTTTTTTTTAAATATTGAGCTACTCTTCCAGCAAATATGGCTGTCGATCAAGAAATTAGTGTGATCTTAAGATGCGGTTTTAAAAAATAATATGTAGACCAACATTGAAAAAGCTATAGGCCTATAACAGATATAATAATGCCAGGACGACCTAAAGCTATCCAAGGGGGCTTGAACAAGCCTTAGGCAAATTTTTTTTATGCAGAATGTTTATTTTTGCCACTCATCCCTCCTAGACGATATAAAGTTGAATCATGACACTCTTATATTTTTTTTAGTTTATGAATATTTTTTAAAAATATATAAAATAATTTTGTTAAAAAAAATTAAAATTGCAGGCTTAGAGTTTAGAACATTTGGACAGTTTCTATCACACATATAGAAGAACGCTGAGGAGCCCTTCGTATGAAGAAAAATTAATAATTTTCTAAAAGATAAATTTTTATAATATATTTTCTGGTACGTAGCCTACTGAATACATATTTTTAAATTAACAAAGTAGTTTAAATACTTAGGCCTAACTATCCGAAGCTCTACTTTTTAATCATAATTAGTAGGCCTATAACACGAAAGAAATCAGCACGACAGTATGAAAGTTGTAGAATCTTCTAAATGTTAAACATGCAGAAATGCGCTCAATGTTAATTTTTCGAAAAATCACTTTCAAAGTTCAAAATCACGTCATATTTAAATCAGTGCGCTGTTCAAACTCGGAGAGGGCTGTGAAACTTCGGTCAGTAGATTAATTTTATCTATGAAACAGAAGAAGTGCTTTTACGACAAAATAACTTATTTTCACCCATCACCCCCTAATAAGTAATAATGTTACAAACGTTAACACAGGAACGGGGATTCATTATTAGTATTTTATTAGTTATAAATTAATATACTGATCAAAAATAAAGATTACAGAGCAAAAAGCCGGAGCTGTTCAAGTGTGGAATCGGTGTAAGAAGAAATGTTTAGGCTAGTCAAGGCCTGATGTTACAGAATAACTGCCGATCACTGAACTAGAAAATTACACATCACGAGCGTAAGAAATCAACAAGTCCAACCCAACCTGCTTATAACATGTTCCTTAGTTCCATAATACTGTGTGTTGTAATTTTACAACTAGAGGCGCAGTAAATAGGAGGATACCTGGAGATTGAGGTTGATTAAATCACTGAATTTCCCACCTAATTTTAACTGTGCGTCTCCATTCGGGAACATATCTATTCAATTCTGATTAACTTTATTATATCGATTAATTTAGAATCTACCTAAAAGTATTATGAACAGAAAATCATATTTAAAGTGGTCTAGGCAATGGGAAGAAGTACATTTGATGGATGATCCGTTTACACATCAGTATTGGTAAAACTCAGACAAAATAAAATAACACGTAAATTGGAAATGAAACATGATATTTATATTTTCTGATCTGTGCACAAAATAATATAAATACTTAAAAAAATGTTTTTCATAGACTACGTAATCTTCAACTGCTTATGAAATCTAACTTTAGGAATGTAATAATGTTACTTGAAAATATTTATAAGCTAGCTTCAACGGTACACTTCAAAGTTATTCAAGGCATTTTCTTAGAATGGAGTGTTAACGGCATAGTCATTTAACTTGAAAATGTTACTAAACTATCTTTTAAATTCAGAAAGTTAATAAACTGCATTGGGTATAAACATCATAAATAAACCTACGAAATTAGTGAAAATGATTAAGAGAAAGAATTGATAATAAAAGAGCAAGTAGTAGACTACGTTGATGAATATACGTACCTAGATAAAATACAGGCTACTTTTTAACTGTCAAGACAAAGTCATTTTTTCAATCGGTAAAGAAACGTAAAAATATTAATTTCATTGCCTCCTGTGTTCGATTCTTCTTGAAAAACTAAACTCCGTGGCGCTACATCCCTGGAGGGACTTGGCCTACCACCCGACCGCTGCGTCATCTCCCGTAGGCAGATGGCAGGATTGGGGGGCATGTGGTCAGCATGCCGACACCAACGGCCGTTAATGGGGGTTTTCTTGACCGGAGCCGCTACTTCTCTATCAAGTAGCTCCTCAGTTTGAATCACGAGGCTGAGTGCACCCCTGCCAGACCTCCCTACCTCAGAAAAATCCGAGGAGGTACCGGGAATCGAACCCGGGCCGACGGATCTGTAGTCAACGACGCTAACCACAAGACCACGCCGGCAGACGATTCTTCTTGAATACTCATATCATTTTTGGCTCTACGTTTACAGTTCAATTTTATGGATCTGAACCTGCGACTTCCCATAGAGTGTAATATGACATCTGGAACCATTAGACAGACTGAAAGGCAGAAAGAAGAATCTACGTTCTAGGTCTATTGTCCACGTATAACTTAAATTTATATTTAAACAAAGCAAAATCTTATTGCAAGAAAAATTGAACTGTATTATGACATACTTAAAATGAGAGCTATTTTGGATTAGTTCGTCATGTTTATTTAACGATGGTTGTGTACTGCCTCTTAGGCACAACATTCCATTAGTGTACCAGAAGTTTATCCTGGAGTTATTTTAATTATCTGTAAATCTGTACACATGGGACTGTCACATTTACACACATGCAAATTTTAAAACGTTTTGAGACATTTCTTAGAAACACAGTGACTACATACCCGCAATATTTCCTACTTGATATTTTAAATGCCAAATGAACATATTTGATCACTTTTAAGTTAATTTATGTTTTAGGATATTCACTTACAAAATAATTTATTCAACGTACATTTTTTATGCTTTTTTAAAAGTAATGATTCCTATGCTGGAGTATTATTTTGAAATTAAATGCAAACATTAATTTAAAGAATATTGGAATACAAAATACATTGATATTGTTTAATGACTGCTGACAGAAGAATTCTAGAAAATCCATACTACGAATCTACATATATACCGTACCATTGTGGTATCAACTCATAAAAAACAGTGTATACATAGTTAAGATAAATGAAAAAAACAATTTTATTGATGAGATTGATAATGGAAGAATAGACTCTTGTACATTTTTTAACTATTGACGATAATTTTAATATTATAAAAAACAGTGTACATACTATATTCTTGTATATTTTTAACCACTGGAAACTCACCTGATTAATTTTAATATTGTGACTGTTGGTAGAAGAATACTTTTGTACATAGATTTTAACCTGACGTTTCTTCTTCAACATTCGTGTATATTTTTAACCACTGGAAATTCACCTGATTAATTTTAATATTGTGACTGTTGGTAGAAGAATACTTTTGTACATAGATTTTAACCTGACGTTTCTTCTTCAACATATGCTTTTTGATTTTATTGTGTATTTATTATAATAAAATAAAATAAACAGGTACAAAAAAACGTCTAGAAATTCTCCGTCAGCATCCTATTATTGCAATATCAATATAAAATATACTAGTGCTTGAAGGTGGAAAATAATTCACAATTAAAATCGTATTGGAATACAAAATTAATTTTGTAATATTTATCTTAAGTCAAATGATGGTTCATGTACAATATTAATATTATTTAAAACTTTATTTATTTATGGTATACCAAGAATAGCAATTTTTTTTGAGTGACAGCATATTAAACTATACAGGCCTAGTTATACTGAAATAATAAAATGTAAAATGAAGACAGTATACTCACCAAAGTCTTCATTTTGCTATCAGGTGTCTCTGCCAGTTGACTCTGAGTTCCAGGTTCCCACTGACCTATATATAGCACTTCAACCACTTTCCTTTTAAAAACCCGTTGGATCAACAAAACATTGCGATTGGCGGAATAATTGCGAGGATGTTCGCGATTGGAGAACTCCATGGGGTGACAAAACACAACGGGATATTTCTGCCCTCCAGATGACCTCCTCGTTGTGTGTCAAGACGGGAATGTTCCTGTCCGCATTACAATGTTCTAATTTGTACTTTTACTTTTTATCCTGCAGAACTTGTCTTTAAAAATAAACGGTGACTGCGGCTTCAATAAACTTACAAATATAAGAGAAATGCGTATAAGAATAATATACGTAATATAAGTAGGCAATACAGAGTGATTCGAAAGTACGTAAATATCCACCCTTTAGCAATTCATCATTCACCTCATTATTCTCTATGTATGTACAGACGGCTTCCGATTTTTGTCATTTTAGTGTGTTGTTTCACCCTCCGCTAATTCATCACTCACCTCATCATCATCTTCTATATGTATACTGATTCCTCCCAATTTATGTAATTTTAGTGTGTTGTAAATATTCGCCCTACATCGACTCATCATTCACCTCATCGTTATCTTCTACATATGTACTGATTGTTTCTGATTTATTGGCATTGTACCATGTTGTAAATATTCACCCTTCGCAAATTCATCACTCACATCATCATCATCTACATTTATACCGAAGTCTTGAAACCAAGATAGCAAACTGTATAATAATATTAGTCTATGTATTATCTGTATTCTCCCGAGTAGTGTAGCCTCCGGCTGTGGGACTCTGGGTCAACTATGGTCAAATAAAAAAAAAATAATAATAATAATAATAATAAAGTACTTTTACAAACTTTGGGCATAGGTTCCTTAGGCTACACCAAAGGAAGGGAAAAAGTTAATATGAACATATGTCCCATAATCCTTTTCATCGACGTGTCATGGAAGCTTGAGAAACCATTCGACACAATCCCGGAGTATTTGAAAGGGTGCGACAGTCCATGATTCGACGAGTGCATGCATGTCTACAAGCAAGAGGAGGACATTTCGAGCATTTGTTATGAGTTTTGTGTGTTGGCGTGTTATGAGTGTACCTATGTGTTGAGCAGTTCCTAACGAGAAAACAAGGATTATGGGACATATGTTCATATTAACTTTTTCCTTCTTTTGGTGTAAGGAACCCATGCCCCAAGTTTGATAAAGTTTTTTTGAAACACTCTGTGTACAATATATGTAAATATGACGGAGGCCTATATACACACACCCATAATTAACTAAAAAACTGCCAACATCTTGAAAAAAAAGCTTCTTCAAGTAAAGTGACATTAAAAGCCAGAGAAAGTCATCGCTAATCTTCGTATAACATCCACAGGAGAAACCTAAAAATGTTGAATCTATAAGATTTTTTTGTTCATACACACACAAAGGCTCATTCACACAGACATGATTCTGTGATTTTTGGATGGAGGGTACCTCGAAATGTGTATGTAATTATGTTAAAAGTTTGACTTCTAACATAATCCTTGCTTTACCTACAATACCTATGGTACGGGTAGAAGTGATAAAAATCCTTACATAATGCACGTAGCATTTAATGATTTCTAGGAACATTCATACCAAATTGTAATAAAATCGAACGACGCGTTTGGCCGCGTAAACTTCAACTTACGTAAAACAATATAATTAAGAATAAAAGTAAATAATTCATGCAATTTAAGTAAAAGCTATGTCAATATTAATTAATATATTGTTTTAAGTATTTTTCTGTTATATAAATGATTTAAATAAAACATCTAGCAGTGAAGTAAATAATCGCGGGCGAAGCCGCGGGCATCTGCTAGTTGTTAATATTTCAATCTGCCGAAAGAAATTAAATGAGAACGAAAAAAGCATTAAGAAAGTACGAAGGAGTACAATTCTTTTTAAAAGAGAAAGCATTTGCTTACATACAAAATCAGACAGACTAACAATCAAGATTCTCGGAATTTACATCGACAACAAGTTTTATGGAACAGATTCGACGTGAGTAAAAAGAGACTTAAATTTATTGCTACAAAATGCTTCGCCTAGAAATAATTCCTAGCTACAGACTTACAGACTCAAGCTGTCTGTACTGCCCCATGTCCAGGATAAAATTCCAAGGATTTAAGTAGCATTGAGAAAATTCACAATTTGTAATTTCGATTTGTTTAGTAAGTACTTGCGCTAAGAATCTATATAAATAAACTAGTTAAGGGTCTGTATACTTTTGGAAGTGTGAAAAAATTGTTAATTTAGAATACAGCATATTGCGAAACTTGCGTACTCTTATTTCGGAGATTCTGTTAACAATAAAACACATGTATCGCATACTATTTCTTCTACGATAGGCAAAGATACGTGAAAATATTTAGTCAAAAATACAAACAGGAGTTTGTGTGGGTATGGTACTAACCTTATAGGCCTAAACTATATTATTTCAATCTGGGTGGCGATCAATACATCTATTACTTAAGAGCATTTTCCATTAACCGCATCGCACCAAGACAAGGTCTTGCACGTTAGCTGCTTGATGAATTACCGTAAATCAATATTAGGGCCTACATCATTAAAAGTAAAGCGAGAGCGGTAGTTTGAAATTGTAAACTTCAACTAGCAAATACGATTATTTTGATGTCTGCAATAACAAATATAGGCCTATAGCAAAAGTTACATATGACATACCTGTGCGGTAAGTAAGAAAAAATACGCAGGTAGGTTATGTTACCTGCACTGGGAGTTGGAAGTTCGAGATTCCATCATGATGGCATGAAAGGAAAATAAATGAATGAATGAAAAAAAAACACATTTTTATAAAAAAATTAATTGGGGTTTTCAACTTTAGCTTTTATCAATCTCTCAGGCTGCGTGTTTTTTCTGCTTGTCTCCATAGTAGATTTGCATAGTACTGAGAGGTGGCGAAGGCAGTAACGTAGGGGAGTCGTAGGTTGGGGTTCAAATCTTATTGACGGCCAATCTGAGTAAGTTTTTTTTTTTTTTTCGGGATTTCTCCCACTCGAAAAGGGGAATGTTGGGATAAAATTAATTTTCCATCCATACGGAATTTATCTGCGAGCTGTTATGTGTTTTCCTAAGAGAAGACCCTGCGTTGAGTTGGTCCCCAATCAGGGTCATAATTGATTAATTTCATAACATTTGATTGATAAGATATTGTAAGAAAATATCCACCTTACACCACAAACTTAAAAAAAAAAACATACACACACAGAAGATTTTAGCTTCATAGGCCTACAAGGTTTCTACAAATTATTATTTCGACTTCGTGTCGTTGGTAAGCTTAAAATCTTAAATAATTTGAGATCATCCCTTGACTGAACTGCAAAACATTAATTATACAAGGCCTATGCAATTTATAAGAATTTGCAAGTATTTACGTATTACCGTAGAGTATAATCAAATTTCATGTTATTATACAACATTCAAAGTTCAAAATAAAATAAGGAAAATATAGGCCTAATTTAATAAAGTACTGTCGAGTTCCTTCAAAATCACTCGAAAGAAAAAATTACATACGTTGAACATAAATCGTCTTTATGCATTGGCATAGATCGATATTATTAGCCTACAATTGATTACTTTGCCATCTACCACTCTTGTCTGGTGTGTCTCGTCCTATGTGTTCATGTTTTCTCGAAGGTGGCCCCGGCATTGGGCTGAACACCCATCCGGGAAGGCTTTCCATGTCCTTGTCTGGCCAACAAAGTATGCATGTGAGCAAGAAGTAACCTCTCTTCAGACAGATTGCGGTCCTGTAAGGCCCGGGCAGGAGAGGATAAAGTGAGAAAAAGAAAAGAGAGATATTATTTTGCCCGTCTGAACGCAACACATGCTGCTTCCAAGAAGTGTGGGCTGTCCACGTCGCAGGCGTTGTCTCGGAATTAGCATTGATAAGTTTTAAGGAATAAATTCGTCGACATGAGTTATAAGAGAAATGATTATTGCTACAAAATGATTTCCCTAGGCTGACCCCATGTCTGAGTGGTCAGACCGCTCGCCTTCCACCAATGGGACACGGGATCGAATCTCAATGGATCTATATGGAATGTGTGGTGGAAAAAATCAGTTCGAGGCAAGTTTTCTCGGGGTGATCCTGTTTTCCCTGCCACATATCATTCCACCGTTGCTCATTTATCATAATAACATGACCATTCGGTTGCAATACTGGAATTATTAAAATGATTCACTAGAAATTAACAATGTACTGAGTTAACCTTTACAATGCTGAATTTACACAATATAAGCCATCATCAGCTGAAATCATCAGTGGGATCTAAGTTTGAAATCAATAGAGAGAATTGCAGTACAATAACTGGTTACTATGGATTACAGTCGAACGCAAGGATGAAAATTCTCACAATTTTACATGTAGTTTTACCCTATAAATATTACATTTCTACTTTTATACAGTTTTTATACAGTTTTTGAACGAAGGAATTTATACGTCAGTAGCAGTGAAAAGGTTAAACACTGTCCCGTATAAAACTGCAAGGGATAAAATAGCAATAAGAAAATCTGCCAAGTTATAATTTTAATACACATAATATAATTGTTTTCACACATTTCTGGTGAAGTAGCAATAATAATGAGTTAAAATACACATCAGAATGAGTAGAAAAACATTTCTTTTTTAATTTATCGTCAATCCCGCAGGTGTTTGTTTGAAATTGGTGCACTTAACAGGGGCGTATTTAGAGGGGGATGACGGGGCTGACGGGGCTACAGCCCCCCCCGAAACGTTAAGTTATTCTAATACTTTGCACATAAGGACATTTTAATTTGGCAGATAGTAGACAGTTTAATTGCACATCCTGACTCATGAAATGCATAAAACGAATAGTGAAACAGAAATGTCGTTACTGCTTTGTCTAAGTATAAAGTAGTAAAAGTAAATTGTTCCCTATACAGGCCATGGAGGCCAGAGGTTGAGGCTCCCAGATTTTGGACATTCGGCACATGAAGGTGGAAAGGTTGTCAGCCTTACGCACCGGCCGCCTTTACCCACAGGATTGCTCCTGGTCCTCATTTCTGTTAGAGGCTGAGTCGACCCCAGGGCCATAGTACCACCAGAAGGATTAGGCCAATTGAAAAACTCCAACGACCGGCTACACGAAATTCAGCTTAATATCGAATTTTTACCTAAAATTTGTAAAATATGCTTCGGAAAAATGAGGTAGGCCTATGCTCTATCATTTAAGTAATTTTAAAACTTAACGTTCTGTTGTTGGCTGAATTACATAATGAATTTAAAAAAAATAGTATAAGGTGTATAAATTATATATAAAAATAAAAAAATAAAACAAGGTTATTTCAATAAATTTTAGAAATTTGAAAACTAATGAATGAAATGTTGCTTTAATATTGCAAAATCAGTTCCAAAAAAATTAGGTTATGTACCATCAACAAATTGTATAGTCGGTTGTCAAATAGCTGAAAATGTTTTAATTAACAGAGATAAGCACAATATTTAAAATCTGACATAATTTGCCGTGATATGTGATAAACTGGTAAAATATGCATCAATATTTTAATAACGACCAAATATGATGCATTGTTGCAAAACTAACAAAATAATATGCAAAATTAAACCACCAATTTGCAGTTATTTCTTTGAGAGCTTGTACATTTCAACACTAGCATGTAATAAATTGGTTACTGAAAATATGATTTTCATAAACTTTCAGGCCCTGGTGATAACAGTGTTAGACTTATAGCCCCTTCCGAAAAAATATCTTGGATACGCCCCTGGTACTCAATATTAGTCTATAGGAGCCTCAAAACCCTTTGAGTGTCTTTTAACTGGACGCTGTCTAAATGCTGCCAAATGTAACAACTTCTGACAAAAAGATTCTACGTCTACCGTAGCATGATTTTTTCCAAATCTTCTATATTAATAAAAGGAAGTGTCTGCCTTCCTTCTGTCTGTCTGTCTGTCCCAGCGAAATCTACTCACCGCAGAGATCTGAAATTTTAAACATAGGTGGACTGAAGGGTCGGAAAATGCACCTCGAACCCGGAATTTTAATTTTCGCTTTCGTTCGTGAGTTATGAGTGAAAAAGAGGCAGAAAATGTGTATTTTTTGAGTTTTCGAAGCATCGGTTTTCAGTAATGCATTTCAATGTCAAATCAATTACAGTTGGCTTTGGCTATTTCTGTCATAAAATCCACGCAGGTCGATTCATTTGTTTATAATGTCAAGGCACGCAGATATCTGAAATTTTCAACATAGACGGAAGAGGGATAATCAATGTAGGCCTAGATATGGTCAGACATTGTTCCATTTGGACGAAACTCACTATACAGGGGTTTTGTGGGCCAAGAAACTCGAATCTGAGGTTGCTTTTACTATGCGACGCTATCTAATCGGGGTACGTAATTCACGTGATTTAGGAGTTAATAATTATAATGATTTAACTATTATGCTCTTAATTTTTAATTTTTGAAATAATTATCGCGGGCGATCGCTTGATTTTGTAAGTCCATCCTGGAGGATTAATTTGTTTAGAATGTCAAGGCCTCAGACATATGAAATTTTCAACCTACACGGGAGGGATAATCAATATAGGCCAAAATATGGTCAAACATTGTTCGATTTGGACGAAACTCACCATAGGCCTACAGTTTTCTTGGCCAAAGAACTCGAAAATGAGGTCACTTTTATCAGGCAACGCTATCTAATCGTGGTATGTAGTCCACGTGATTTAGGTATTAATAAATATGATTTAACTATTATGCTCTTACTTTTTAATTTTTAACTTTTGAAATAATTATTGCGGCCGAAGTCGCGGGCACATGCTAGTATATTAATAATTCAATTCCATTAAAGGGTTTATTGGATGCCTATAAGGGAGCTTGCGTCTAGACAGTCTCACAGCAACAAGCTTGCAGAAGAGTTCATCCACAATTCAGTCTGCACGGGGATTTATAGCTCTGGTGGATGTTGCACTGGACGTGAATACAAGAAGAAGGAGAAAAACTCGTCTGTAGCGAATAACGCACCGATACATAAATCTCTCCATCCGATGACTCAGAACATCAATCTGTGCCATTGTAATTCTATTAGACCTAGACCCATTTGCTTCTGTCTGTTAAGTCTCGGCATTCGTTAAGTGATACGACATTTTAACAATTCATAGACATAACGGTCTTTCTAGGTACAAAGGTATTTAAAAGTCTTTAAGAAATAATATTGCAACACCGGTAACAACATATATGGAAACAGATAGTATAAAGTTTAAACTCTTAAGTATACTTTTTGTTTATAAATTACAATTGCCACCTGTGCTCACTCAGTATACAAAACCTTAAAAATGTTAGCCTACTTTGAAAAACATAACTTATTTTAACACATTCAACAGATATAAGTAGCGGAAGCTACTAGTCTAGAAGTATAAAAACTTGCGACACATATATTAGATTAGTCAAAAGTATTGCTAAAAATTCTTAAAACTTTAAAAAAATGTATTTCATGTCCATAAAATAGAAGTCTTGTATTATAATGCAGATACTGTCCTATTCCTACTACGTGTTTCGATGTTAATACATAATCTTCAGGTGATTTTCTGCATGATTTGTGGAAATTATGTATAATAATTTGAAAATTATGTATTTCCAAAGCCGTATGTGAACACTGTAAAACAATATGTTGCCAAGAGAACTGATTTGTATTTAATAAATTCTTTCTAATATATCATCATAAAATAGGCACTAAATTGGGCATTACTCCGGTACAGGTCAAAAGGGAGCATAAGCCACAGCATGGCATTTTGTTGCAAATAGGCTATTCGATTTATGGACCGGTCACAAAGAAATACGTTCACACAGATAATAATCAGAAGAATTATCCATTACGTTACAGTTTTTTACAGAATACTATAATTTATTTCTTTACTCACCAATTCCGGTTCAGTAGGCCTATCATGGGTCTCAACCGAATTCCTGAAAAACAAAATACAGTTGTTAATATCTTAGTCCATATTTAGGCCCATTCAGAACACTTGACATTTTTATTCACACAATACACCGTCCCATATCAATTTTATATAATCACTAGACTTCGGATTTTAGGTAAAAACCTATTTTAATCCTTAAGTGATATATGGACAAAAACTTGTATAGGTATGCATGTTTCATAAATGATTTTGCCTAAAACTGATACTTTTAAAGGACCTAAAACAGCCTATTTTTACGTTAGAGCCTAATATTGCCTTTTTGCTTTCAAAATAAGTTTTTTTTTTGTTATACATTCTAGCATTTATTTCCAGTCTGTACTAATTTTTTAGCTAGAAATGTGCAGTACATGATACATTTGTGATGTGGTTATATAGTAAGGAAAGTTTCGTCTTCAGTAGAAAAATTCATTGGAATTCCCAAGAAAATGTAGTGTTTTTCTCCCGACTCCCACATCCAGTAACAAAAAATAAATAAATAAATAAATCACTGAGGGATACAAGAGGTGGAATATGCTAGCATGCATAGCTTCTGCTCGCAGGGATTAGGTTTTCACTGTTATGGTAGTAATACAGGCCCTAGTAATAGGTCTATATAATTCTTTGTACCATAGGCCTATATCTGTGTTTTATCATGATTATGGATTAGTGGTGACTTCAGTAAATATAACATTCTGCATTGCAAAATTGAGATATTTCAGAAAATTGGCAACTTAACGATTTTATAAGAGACTATTTTACGATTTTTAGAGCCTATTTTCCAAATTTTAGAGCCTATTTTAGGTACCTAAACCAGCATTTTTAGCGACCTAAAAGTCCGAAGTCTAATAATCACCTATTCGAGAAAGTATTCCGCCTGCTTTTACAAATTAGTAAGCAAATATTTATCACAGACTAACGATCAAGGAATTTCGTGAATTTCACGCAACAAGGGAAGGGAGGGTGGATATTTTACGAGTAGTAAACAAATCCACTTTGAATAATCATTTAATACTCAATTCTCTGCTTGTTAATCACAAAAAAATCATCGGATAAAACACTCATTGTCCATCCTCCTGATCAACAAGGAATATGAATGCTTTCAGGAAGTACACGCTATAATCGGATCAAGATCTAATTGCTTCATATAATTCATAGGATTCAAGAAGCTTATACAGAGTATAATAAAAGGTAGGCCAAAACTTTGGGAAAACATTCCTTGCATATAGAGCAGTGGTTCCCAAACTTTTCAGTCCGCGGATCCCTTGAAAAAAATTAAAATTTCGCGGACCCCCTCTGGGTTTTGAAATAAAAAACTAAATAAATACTTTGATTCAAATGTATTAAATTCAATAGACAAAATAACAATATCAATGGTAACAAACAGAGTTTACTCCTTAATGTGAACAGTGAAGCTGCTTTTGATTAATTAGCTCTGCAATGTTAGGTTTATTGTCTGATAATTTCAATATTAAGTCACTTTCAACTTCATGTTTATTTGTCAAATTTGATTTCAAGTACGTGAGGTGGGAGAATGCTGTTTCACATAGATAAGTAGTGGGGAACACAGTTAAGCACTTCAAAATTACGGGATATCCTATTTCTTCTTAAACCCCCTGGGGTCCACGGACCCCACTTTGGGAACCAATGATATAGAGGGTAAAAGTAGCCTGTTAAATAAACATGGGTCCGATAATTATTTATTTGCTTGTTGGAGCCCTTTCTCTACACCTCCAACACTTAGCAGAATAGTCTAAAATAGCAACTGTGGAGAGCAGAAAATCACACGAAATGGTACTCAAAAATATAACTGTGGTAACAGAACATCAAATACAATATAGATATATGCATATGCATTCATGTACCACAGATTATTGTCTCTGTTGGACATTATATGATAATGTTATAGAAGAAAAATTCCTCTGACACTGGGATATAAACCCAGGACCTTTGGCTATCCATGACAATGCTCTACCAACTGAACTAAGCCAGAGTTCACTTCACAGCGCCAGATAGAACCTCTCTCCTATGATTGATTGCCCGAATGGTCTACCTCACTGACAGACAATTTTATGTTAGGTAGACCATTAGGGAAATCAGTCGTAGGAGAGAGGTTCTGTCTAGCGCTGTGAAGTGAACTCTGGCTTAGCTCAGTAGGTAGAGCACTGACACGGATAGCCAAAGGTCCTGGGTTCAATACCCAGTGTCACAAGAATTTTTCTCTTATAATATTATCATGTAACGTCCAACAGAGACAATAACTGTGGTACATGAATGCATATGCATATATCTATCTTGAATGTAACTGCACAATAACAGTGGATGCCCGGTCACAAAAATCACTAATTATTTTGCCTCACAGTACTGCATATGACATAAAATTGTCAGTGAGGTAGACCATTAGGGCAATCAGTCATAGGAGAGAGGTTCTATCTGGCGCTGTGAAGTGAACTCTGGCTTAGCTCAGTTGGCAGAGCATTGGCACGGATAGCCAAAGGTCCTGGGTGCAATCCCAGTGTCACAGGAATTTTTCTCCTATAATATTATCATCAATTACAATGTTCAAAATATCTTCCGTTAGCATGGATACATTCGTCAAACCGCCGTTGCATGGCCTCCCTGATGCGCTAATGTATCCCTGGAGTATCACGTATTATCTGGCAGCCTTGCAGAATACGAGCAAAGAGGCTCTCTACATCTTGCACCGATGTTGCACACACAAGCGTTTTTAAATGTCCTCCCAAATAAAAATCTAGTGGATTCAGGTCAGGCGAGCGTGGAGGCCAAGAAATAGGTCCACCTCTTTTTATCCTACTAAGCAACTGTTCTGCTGTGGAGTTATTACCACAGGACATGTAACTGGCACCGTAGCTTGCATATCACACCCTGTCGGACCAATGTTCACATAAAATAATTTCACCCTCTATATGCAAGGGATATTTCCGAAGGGAAAGAAACCCTTCCCGTAATATTCACAATATAACATAACGTTATGTTGTTTTATTGTGATTATTAAAGGAAGTATTTTCATGATTTGAACATCAATACGTAAGTTACAAGATAATAATTGTGAATTTAAGCGTCCCATTATAGTTATACAGTTTTTCAATGGAGATATGTGCTTAAGTAAAACTGTTATTATGGGTCGAGCTTAAACTATAGGGAAGATGTTCAAGTTTTAACAAGGCTCTGGTGCACGCACTTGTTATTAGGTCTGACCTTTGCTGCGGTAGCCGTGACGACATAAACAGAGGTCACTCACGACCCAACACTTCACAATCACGATCTGGACCTCACGGGCAAGCATAAGTGATGAGATTTCTACCACACGACGAGCTACGGTATTCCTTACTAGAGGGAATTCTTGTCGCCCTCACATGACTCCCTCTTACTTGGGTAAAATGGAGGAAGTTTAGTGAAAATCCTTGTAAAATTAAAATTTCATCTTCTATACGGGAAACGGGAAACCAAGCCGCTTGGTTTCTTTTTTTTTTCCCCTATATACTGGTACGTGTACATGGATCATGCACAATGCACGTAGGCCTATCGTTCTAATCCGTTGTGGCGAGACTGTCCTCAGTATATATATATATATCGAGGAAGCTTTCTTCTGGCAAGGGTAGCCAACAGTGCGATGGTTGGCAAAATTTTTGCGATCAACCATAAAACTGAAACAAAATTGAAACTTGTTGCTGTTTCGTCAACATAAATTCATAGGCCGTTCACCGTTGGGGGTTGTCTTAAAGGACAGGTATACTCTAAAACTAAAATTGTTTGACGAAAATTTATCCTCCTGTATCTGAAGGTCGTCTTCTCTTCGGAAATATACGGTAATATATTTTAATTTTATTTTAAGATGAGGAAACTTCATATTCAATTTGGATGCATTTGTTAAGAATGAGAAAATTGTATTATATGGGCACTGGATTGATCATTCTTTCACACTGGCTGTGTGTAGGCTAAGGTGGAAAAGTCAGACTGAAAAATGCAATGCCATAGCCGGGATTTGAACCACGATCTTCGGCTGCTCTACTATTGTGCTACCACGGTAACACGCCAGTACAACATTAAATTCTCCAACTGACTCACTGGGCACTGTTAATGAGCCTTACTTGTAAGTCCTTTTATTTATGTATTGTCTACATCTTCCGTATTCTCGATCTCCAAGCCTCTCTATCCTCCCATACGTTCTCAGGAATGTTTTTCTCCTTTATGTATCCCATTTAATCATGTCTTCTTCTGCCTCTCTTCTTTCTGCCCGGAGGATTCCATCTGAAGATCTTCTTTGGTAATCTCTCCTCCCCATCCTTCTCACATGATCATACCACAAGAGTTGCTTTTCTTTAATTTCATATATTATAGTGTGTTGTACTTCCACTTGTTCCCGAATATTTGCTCTTCTCCAAAAATACATTTCTGTTGCTAATAATTCTCTTTCCTCTCTCTTTTTAACTGGCCGAATTTCTGAACCGTAGTGTACTTTTTCTTAACTACTGAATCATAAATATACGGTTTTTTCCTTCTCGTGATATGCTCCAACAATACTCCATTTAATAGGGATATCGCTTTTCTGCTCAGTGTTTTTCTATTATGAATTTATTTCTCCATTCCACCATCTTTATGAATCGTTATGCCTAAATATTTGTAATTCTCTGTGTTTTTAATAATCCCTTTTTTATTTAACGTCAAATCTTGCTGAATAGCCTACCTCCTATGCACATATATTTTGTTTTTTCCTGGTTGATTGTCAAACCGCCCTTCTTATAGGCCTACTCTGAAATCAATTACCTTGTCATGAATACAATATCTTCAAAAACTTGTGCCATTATTATTTGGTCATCGGCAAAATGTAGGCCTAATGAACTGATCATATCATCTTCTAACATAACAGACCTATTGATTTAAATAGGGAAATGCAAATAGTATCACAGTGGCTGCAACATCTGGTTTCTCTCGCATTTGCGTTGTGGATCTTAACAGGATCTTAATGTGTGTCCCCATTACCCCTTCTATTATATGATATATCTTGTATGATGGACTGATATTAAAATAACATGCAAATACAGGAGGTTTTTGGTCATGCCTTTAACATTAACAAGTGATATGAAGTCATCACTTCCGGCGCCTTCAAGATAACTGTCTTACATGTTGAAGCCGTGTGGAGGTCGGCTCTCTTTTTCGTGTCTGAAAAGATAGTCATACAATGGAAGTGAAGTGTGGTGTCGGATCATCGTATCCTCTTTAATATCACGAGACCAAATTAAGGGCTGTCAATATATCTCATTAAAGGAAGTCTTCCTGAAAAGAGGGTTGAAATTATTAAGGGTTGTGGATGAGAGTGGGAGCACATAACTGGAAAGAAGTGGGGATGAAGGGTTTCTCAAGGCCTGAAACTACATTACTTCGCATTTTGAAGAGTTCGTGGTTTCGTGTGTGTGAAATATGAACAACTCGTGAATCTGGATAAAGATGCAAATAATCTTCCTTGTGAGTACAGAGTTACAGTTTTTTAAAAAATATAGACCTATTCTAAGTACTTTTAGCAATTAATTACAATATTACATTTATTGTTAGAATCTAGAGAGAAAATTTATTTGATATTTATGAAAACGAATATATTCCAAAACAAAAGTTTAAACAATGTCAAAAAATTAGGCCTACTCCCATCAATTTTTACTTCCTCTGCCCTTACCATAGGTAGGCCTAATGTAGGTAGAGGAATTCCGTAATCGACCCCGAAATTTGAAGTCGGGATTTTAACACACGTTTTGAAGTCCCGTGAATCCAAAAGTGTTATTTTCAGAAGCATCTGTGTATGTGAACAGCCTAGCTCAAGAAAGAAAAGTTGTATAAAAACAAAATTTAAATTTAGGTTAAGTATCTTCTGGGGATGTGAAACGAAGATCGGCGTCGACTTTCTCTTAGGCCTACTTCTAATGCTACATTACATGAAGGAAATTTCGCGAGATTTTCTCGAAAACGGTTCCAAACGAGTTTGTTTAAATTTTGTACATAAGGTGCTTATACTAAGAGCTAAAACTCTTATTTGAAACATGTTTTCCTTAAACATTCTCTGAAGGGTAGTTATAAGTTACCTACCGTTTTTAGAAACTCAGTCTTGCCTAGTGAACAGTAAAGCTTTGCATCAGGTTGAAACAACTGAATGCGCGTTTTTGTTTAAATTTGCTACATGCAGTGCCGTATTTAAGCCTAGGCAGACTAGGCAGCTGCCTAGGGCAGCAGATTTGAAGGGGCGGCTTTTAAGCTGTTAGTGTTTTTTTTTTTTTAATGAATAACATTGACAACAATGTTTATTTACTTACTTATTTATTGATTTTTTTACTTATTTATTTATTATTATATATTATTGTTGTTATTATTATTACTATTATTATTAGCCTACTATTTCAGTTACAATAATGCTTATTGTAGGTTACTTTGTACATTCATGTGGAAATAAGGGGGCAAAAATATTTTTCTCTGCCTAGGGGCGCTTAAGTAGCTAAATACGCCCCTGCCTACATGAATTTCGTAATATATTACATTATGCGGTATATTATGTATTATAATATACTATACTAAGAGCGAAAACTTTTAATTGGGTAGAGGAAGTTATGTGTAACACATCAGATTTTTGTTTACAAGACAAATGATATTTAAAATACTAAAACTAATGACGATTTGTTGTTTATTTGTTTATAAATCCAACTTTTATATAATATAATTCTACCCTATTAATCAAATTGTACTTAGATTAGTAAGAATTGTGAAATAATCTTCGTGATAATAGCGTAATCTCGTTTGAGAGTTCACACCTACCATGAGCCGGGGTTCGATCTGAGAGCCTCAGATTTCCTCATTCAGTATTAAACTTGTTTATTATGTGATCCAGGAGAAAGACCTTATTTGGGACGTTCTGATAGTGCGATCAGTCTCCCTCTTTATTTATATGAAGGATGATGTCCTAGATTGTATTTTTTAGCCAGGACAAACATTTCTTCAATGTACAGAATACAAATAATATGTTAAAATAGAAGTACGACCAATATTTTAATAATATTACACAGCATTGAGATCACTATTAACTCAGCTCTTGATGTGGAGACTAGTTAGTCCTTAAATGTATAATTATATCATAATATAATAGTTTGCCTTAATTAAAAAAAAAAAAAAAAAAGACGGAAATAACTAGGAAGAAAATTCAAATTGCATGTAAAATTTACAGGATAGAGCTAAGAAATAAACTGTAAGCCTAATGATTGTGTTAACTGTTTTCTTATCAGTCCAGCAAGGATCTACAGTTTGGGTGAGAAAATGACTCTCATGTATTTAAGTGAAAATACCTACCTCTAAAACCTACCTCTAATAATTAAATAGTAAACAGAATAATAGACACGGAAAAGAAACTTCATTATCATCAATGCTGCCAAAACTTGAAGGAGAAGTATGGGATAAAAAACTGGGAAGTGGTTGGGTTGCTATTTGGGCCTAGAGGGACAATTTCGAAATTTTGTATAGATTTTTTTCCAACGTTTTGGTATACTGTCTTCAGCCGCACTAGCCGCCTTAAACATACTTCAAGACTCGCTCCATATTGTCCATAACCATTTGTATTCAGAATATTTTAATAAATAGGAAGGGAGCCCTTTATTGATAGCTGCTTTAAAATTCATAATTAAAATACATGAATATTGAAAATTAGAAAAATAAATTATCATATTAATAACATAGGCCTATATGGTTCTTAGAATTGTTTTCATTTGGCTGTGTCATATTGGCACCCTTAATTTTAAGGCAGCTATCCTAACAGGATTCCTCCCTCCATTTTACCGTTAATGTAGAAAAGTAAATTATTACAGAACCAAAATTCCTATAGGTTTTATTATGTGTGGTAACATCGCAACCTATCGTGGTATTACCGTTGAATACACATTAAATACTCAGTTATCGAATATATGAATGGTGATCATTCAAGATGCTTAGGCCTATTATTTTTGTAATGTGCACAATCATTCCCATAACCACGAATTATTGAAACTAACCCAAAACTCCCTCACAAACCGAAAAAGTTAAAAACACTATTCTAAAAAAAATTCATAACTATATAAACATATATTCAAATACATAAATACAGCAAGATATACTAACAAAATAATAAACTCTAAGCTCAACAAATCTAACAAAAATTTTAAAACAAATAAATCGTCATTAGGTTTAAAAATAAAAATAAAATATTGGTCTTGTAAACCAAAATTATGATTTCTCATCTTTTAAAATTTCAGAGGTACAGCTTAATACTCCTTTAAGCTCTAAAATTAATATTTTTATAAAATAACCCCTGATACGAATATACAAATAAGAACTAATATAATTATCAGCTTCACTAGGATCTGTGAGGAAAAAATCTGATGTGAAATTCACATAACTTCCTCTGCCCAAATAAAAGTTAGTATCTTAGTACAATAGATTATGTATGACACTCCCTTTATGTAAACTGGTTGTAAAAATAAAGATAATGTCGTTACCACATCACATCGCATCCCCGAAGGATACATAACCCAATTAAAATCTGACAGATAGTCTAAATAATGCATAATAGTATCCACATAGTTAAGCACGCGAAACGTTGTAGAATAATGTTGTTATTAATAGCAACACAATTAATATAGGCCTATTATTATGACCTCTTAATTCTATCACCACTAGGACAAAATAAATGTAATATAGGCTATATAATATGATACCTGTGGTAAAATGATTTTGTTTTACTCGTAAGATTGCTACGCTCGCCCTAAAGGAGCTCGTTTCGCAGACATAACTTCCTCAAAAAAAAAAAAATCTTTTTTAACACTTCGATTGTATAATTAGATAGTTAATGTTGGGTCATATTTTAGACAGTCTAAGTTCATTTAACTTGGAGAATGTGTCATGCTGCCATACATCAGATTACCGAAATTTAAACAACATTCGTGATACCGGGATCTAATACTTAACCCTAAACACCTAGTCCTGAACGCGGGAAAGGGATTTTTCACTACTCAAAATTTCCCAACCGCGACCGCCGGGACGGAGGGCAGGTGAGCTACCGACGACCCAACCACGGCGGCGGACTTAAGCTATAATTATGAAACGATCTGGAGCTTAGCTCAGAGATCGATTACAAAAATAGATATCTGTGGAACAACCTCGCTTAGTGATGTCAGGTTATTGAACGAAAGCAAGCCATTATCATGTAAAGAATGCGAGACTTCATCTACGCGTCATGAATAAAGACAATGAATTTTCAGATTTCTTTAATAAAGATAGAAGAAAATGTTGTTATTTGTAGACAAAATATGTTATTTGGATTGAATTCCTGTATACCTTTTTATTTTTATCCCATTTTATAACGATTGGGGCTACGGCAAGAACGCATAAATAGGCTAATATGCTGTTTGTGATTTTCTCTATTTCGTAATTTTTACTTTCTCGCATATAGGCTTTCGTTGTTCTGTGCTAATTTTAACTCTTACATGCGAGAAAGTTTGTGCAACTTATTTTGCACCATTTATAGCACTTCGGGAAGTGCTATATTGCATGTTCACAGGTACCTAACCCAAATACAAAATTTTGTTTTCGTACGATTTTGCATTACAAGAGGCCCGTATTCACAGTGGGTAGCTTATAACTACCCTTCAGATAATTTGTTCCAAAAAAGTTTCAAATAAAAGTTTATCTCCTAGCATAAGCAACCGATGTGCAAAATTTAAAGAAAATCGTCAAGCCGTTTTCGAGAAAATCGAGAAAAACGAAAATTTCTTCATGTAAAGTACCCTTATAATAAGAGAAACTTGTCAGCAATCTTCGTGTCACATCTTCAGAAGGTAGACCCAAATACAAAATTTTGTTTTCATACGATTTTCCGTTTTGGAGCTAGTCTGTTCACAGACATTCACATAGACACACACACACACACACACACACACATGTTTCCGGAAGTAGTATTTATGGATTCAGGGACCTCAGTACCTATAGTACCTATGGTACAGGCACAGGAAGTAAAAAGATCACACCTGCTAGCGTAAGATAAATACCAAATGCACTTGTTGGGGAATGTGATACAAAAAAGTATATATTACTGAATTACTTATCGGTGTGTGACGGTGCTTGTTACCCTTGTTAAGTCATCGCTCCAGTGGCTCTGGGCGATGACCAGAAGACAAGAGACGTTGCTCCTTGGTGGATATTTTGCACTTATTTGCATACATATCCAATGTTCGAATAAATAAATAATTTATCAATTCTGCATTCAGTATTGCCGACTTACACATAGGCCTATAAGTCACTAAAAAACAACGAAAAATCATTAAAAAGTAGCTGAATAGGCCTATAATATATGGTAACTAATGCTACATACTGATTAAAAATAAAATTTGAACTTTTTGGATTTTTTTCCATCGGTTACAAGCTAAAAGGTGCTCAAAGCGTGCCATGATCCGTGATGTTAAACCAGTCTGAATCGTAGTAATTTTTTAGTGTGCGGGTGTAAAGTAGCTATTCAACGAAAGTCGGTAAGTTGAGTAACAAAATTAGTTGTTTTTTTTTCTTTCTTTTTGAATCAATATTTTCCACTTCTTTGCATGTCCATTCCATGAATTACCCTGTAGATTACACAGTTTTCTGCATGCAGTATTTTAACCTATGGCAAATGACAGCCCCTCAATATAACAATAACCCTCATAAGCGATTTAAAAATATAGGCCTATGTGAAAAAAATTTTAAAATAATACTTATTAAAATATGCTCCATGTCATTTTCTTTATTTGAATCCTTCTGATGTATATATATAAAGAAAATGACATGAAGCACATTTTAATAAGTATTATTTTAAAATTTAAATTTTTGTAATATATATATATAATATATATATAAAGAAAATTTCTTTATTTGAATCCTTGAATATATATATATATATATCAAAACGTTTTCCACGTCTATGGATGGAAAAGACTTCTCCACCCATCTCTCCAGTCCTGATTTGAGCCCACCAAACTTTGATTTGTTTCCCAAATTGAAGGAACCACTCCGTGGGAAACGTTTCTTACAATTGATTAAGCTTCCGGGTGAGGTGACCTGAGTAATCAGACAGCTCAACAATGAAGGTGCCCTATCCAGAACACAAAATTTGCCAAAACGTTGGGAAGCTGCCATATGTAAGAATTAAGATTATATTGAAGGCCTGTAATGGTATTTTGCAAAATAAATTATTTTCTTCCATTCTATCTTACAGTTTGCAGAACTTTTGAAATGACCCTCGTATGAGTAGTGAATACAAGGATTTCCTGTGAGTGGCAAGGCCAGAATCTCACGCTGCCCTCAGGGCACCACGAACCCGATACTATAAACCATCCGAGCTGTGAATTTGCACTGATTCTTACAAAAGAATCACCTGCCCAGATTGATCAGATATTGAGTATAATGTCCCAGAACCCCGAGGAAGATTTTTAGGATATTTAAATGTCCCGCTTTTTAAATGAATTTAATATTTCCTAGAATATTATAGGCCTTTATAAAATATTTAAAATAAATGTTTAAATATGTTAAGTACAGTCCCAGTTACAGGCAGTATCTCATTGGCACGTGTAAAATTGTTAATGTTGAATGCAAAATAAAATGAAAATTCTTGCTTACTTACTCAATGGCAATAGACAATTCCTAAGCAAGCTAAAGGAATATTATCTATTTTACGGAACCTGAAGGTTTATTGCGCACCGTGCTTACCTGATCCCGCCATTCAACCCTATCCTATCCTAACTCCATCCAACCAACCCTCTCCAATCCTACTTCTCTTAAATTCATCCTAATATTGTCCTCCCATCTACGTCTAGGTCTTTCAAGTGGTCTTTTCCCTTCTGGTCTCCCGGTCAATATTTGAGATATTCTTTCCTCCCCCATGCGCGCAACATGTCCAGCCCATTTCATCCTCCGTGATTTAATTACCCTTACTATATCCGGTAGGATAATTTTCTTATAAATTTTTATTTTTAGATTTCTGGACGAAAATATATTATGCGCATTTTTTAATGTTATTTTTTTACCAGATAGCGGCACTATGTGTAACAAGAGCGTCAATTGTCTACCAGAGATAATCGATTGCAAATACAGGGTGTTAATGAATAACACCGAAATATTTTACCTGTGTACAGAGGGGACATTATTTTATTATTTATTATTTATTTGACCATAGTTGACCCAGAGTCCCACAGCCGGAGGCTACACTACTGGGGAGAATACAGATAATACATAGACTAATATTTACATATAGTTTGCTCTCTTGGTTTCAAGACTTCGGTATAAATGTAGATAGACAAGCGACTTTTACTAGGAGATTTTTACTCTATGGATTCAATTTTTCCTGTTACAGCATAAAATCTCCCAGGGCATGGCCGCCACTGACTTCTAACATTAGAAAAAATGCAAAACAAAGCAACTTCGCTGTTAACACTGTAGTCAGTAGTTATGAATAAAAAAAAAGACTAATGTAGTGGTGACCAGTCATGTGAATAGTCTGAAAATTTTGCAGATTATGGAAACACAATTATGATATATAGCTGTTGACGAATAATTAAGAGTCAGGTTTTTATCGATCACTAGGAAGGCATGAAGTCAATTTAATGAACGTGTTAACCCTATTTCGCGTAATTATTTATTTATGAGCACCAAATTATAATGACTTTAATGCTCTGTAGCATACACATTTTACTTCATAGAGCAAAAATCTCCAAATTAAATTTGCTTGTCTAAGTCCCCTCTATATACTGGTAAAATATTCCGGTGTTATTTATTAACACCGTGTGTATATTCTTCTGATAAATTATTACTGCCTAACAGTTGGTTCATGCTATTACTGCCTAATGCTGACCATTTTTACTTTGTAACTGTTACAACCTAGCACGGACGTCGCCAGGAATTTTATTAAGGGGCAAACTCAACATAATTCCAAACACAACGATTCTTACTTATTATGCT
The DNA here is from genome assembly GCA_964059195.1 of Ectobius pallidus. Lineage (NCBI taxonomy): Eukaryota > Metazoa > Arthropoda > Insecta > Blattodea > Ectobiidae > Ectobius > Ectobius pallidus. The sequence continues at coordinate 42,118,817 of CAXKWD010000002.1, read as the reverse complement.
AAACTATACAGTGGTCTACAATATTAAGAATTAATTTACTATTGGGAACAATAATGGTGATATTACTGCAGTAATTAAACAACAATTAATTAAGCTGTGAGTTAAATTCTCAATGAGGTTAATCCAAATTCATCTGATAATTTATGAGGCAGGTATCAGTATATTATTATTATCAATTGAAAATCAATTTCAAATAGCTAAGTACATTGATATTCACATAGTTTCCTGATCCCTAGTTCTGAACGCCAGCTGAATATATATATATATATATATATATATATATATATATAGTTTCAGTTAAATATAGGACACATGACTTTCCATAGTGAAAGCTCGGATGATACGATTTTTTTCACTTCATATTTATGGTGTTAAGTCACCGGAGTACTAAGAGTGTCCATTACCTCTCCTCTTGCAAAGTAGCGTCTGGGTACTGTGGACGAAACACCTAGCTTATAACTACCCTTCAGATATTTTTTTATTTAGAAGTATTTTTGAAGGAAGTTCACAATGCAAGCAAATAATTACATAATTTAAACACTGCTGGAGCCATCTAGGCCTACTTTAATATCAGCATTTTGTCATCTTTAATCTTCTGGTTATTGGATTGGGTAAAAAAAAAAAAAATTAGGACAAATAAACAGGGTATTTCTGACCTGGTTCGCTCACTGCCATAGTCATTTTAGCAAGAAATTATAAGCGGGAGAAATTTAACATATTATACATATTTTTCACAGACAGGGACATCTGGTCAACAACTACAACTGGCCATGATGGTCCAGAATACAAAACCAACTATTATAATTAAAACCCAAACAGAAATATAACATAATATACAAAATAGAGAAAATTAATTAATTCATTTCTGAATTTTTAAAACATATTTTTTTTTAAAGCTTAAACTGGACAATTCATTATACCTGGCTCAAGACACAACAGGTACATTGGAAACTAAACAGCAGACCATTAGCAAAACAGGCAAGAGGAAACAGAAATCTACAATCATAAACCAATAAGATGATTATTAATTAAACTGCATGCAATCAGTGTTATTAAATGGGGAGACAAATGGAACAAAAGGTACAGTGACAAGATCATTCCTACTAGTGTGAAAAAAAAGGCACTAAACCTACCACAAAACGTAAAAATAACCACTTTCTTAAGAGGCCAAGGAAAAATAACATTTTTTTTTTCAGATTTAAAAAAAAGACAGTCCTTATGTAGGGCTACATGTGGTAACGATGAGAAAATGTTAGATAATTTATTGTATAAATGCTTCAGGGTGGAAAAAGATAAATAAAATTATTTAATAAGGGAAACATGACAAAAATATATGGCAAATAGATAATCAATAAAACTGAATGAATGCATGACATGAACTAGTGTCATATTTCAATTTGTTAGATTTAGACAGACCTAGATGAATAGAATATTAAAATCAGCCACAGGATGGGAAGGTAAATAGAAGAAAATATATAGCTATTATAACTGTAAATAGTTAATCATGCATGTACAACATTTATTGTAATGGGGCATGCAGTTAACGAAACTATTATTAAAAAGTCTGTTTTCAAAATTCAGAAGCCAACTTATGTTAAGTTTCTCTCATTTATTATAATGGCTTACCTATGTTGGCTTTGAAAATCAGCGAACCAGGTCAGAAAAAGTGTCCTCAATCAATTTTACCCAATCCAATAATCACAAGATTGAACATTACAAATATTGATATTTTAAGTAGAGATAAGATCCTATTTAGTTTTTCCATGGTTTCCCCAGTCGTAAAGGCAAATGCCAAATACATACCATGAATCATTCTCACCATTGCATCCTGTATCAAATCCATTTACATTAATATCAGTTGAAATTTACTCCATAAAAAACACTAACCATAGAAAATAATTGACAATCTATAGTTCCATGGCCTACCCTACTGTACAGACACAGATCCCGAACTCTTGATATGGCCTCGTAGCTAAAAGGAGTATAAATACAGCTGAAAAATTAAAGATCCTACTGAATATCATTTCTTTTATTTTCAGGTGTTGCTAAGTACTGTGTTCTGTGATTCTGTCACTCCACAACAGCGATACCACATGGCTGTGCCTATTCCTGCCAACGCTGAAGCTCACTTCAAGATTCTCAACGCTTTACAGGGGACTTACCACTTCGGATATGATACTGGTAATATCAACAATGCAAAGTGTAGAGAAGTTTTTGATTTACCATCTGACAAAATAAATCTACAATCAATTTTGTTGAAAGCAGGCAAAAATTTAAATTTTATTATGTTTCAAGATCCTTTTATTATAATTTGCTTTCCATTTATGTCTATGGAAATTTAAAAAATTACTGAGAATAATAGATGGGAAATTTCATTTCTTAGATATAATTGGGTGGTCACAAGGGAAGGCAACAGTTGACTTGGCTCCTGAATTTACTGTTGTTCAAATATATATATTTTATATACAGTGAACACTGCTTAATGTAATCGCAGATAATGTTATCAGCCGGGTATTGTTATCACTTTTATGAAGTCCCATACGGATTAAAACTGCTGTTTATTGTGATCAAAGTTTCAAAGTTTCAGTTAATGTTATCACATTTTTTGTTTTGCAGCTTTATTTTCCAGTATTGTAAGTCATTCAAAATTTTGTTTTTAATGATTTCGTTTGTAACTCAACTCTAAGTAGAAGTAAGGGTAATGTTCCCAGATCACAGGATGACCTGTTCAAGGGAGTGGCATTCCATATCTTTCTCTTTTAAGCAGTAAAACATGTTTCACCCCTCAGTTTAGGTGTTGCTTTTGATTTGTGAAGGTCACAGTGAAGACAGTGATGGTTAGTGAAAAATGAAAACACTTACAGACAGGCGTCAGATGTGTTGGTAAGCAACGTTCACCAAAGATCAGTGAACTTCCAAAAACCACTATGAATATGAAATATTGGTTAATGGACTCCAAAGGGAAAACAGAAAGAATAAAAACTATTTATTGATTACCTACTAAAATAGTTCTTTGCAGGCTACTATGAGTGGTTGAATGATTCACAGTTACGTATTATCTCGTATAAATGAATAAATAGGTTTTAATTATGTATTGTAGTATATTATCTGACGTATGAATAAATATCCTTCAGTTAATTCTTTCGGCTACTATTATCAATTGGTTAATATTATCATATCAGTTGCATCCCGAAGTGATCACAATAAGCAGCGTACACTGTATGTGTGTGTGTGTATATATATATGTAAATGATCCCTATACAGGCCATGGAGGCCCAGAGGGTTCCAGGAAGTTGAGGCTCCCAGATTTTGGACATTTGGCACATGAAGGTGGTAAGGTTGTCAGCCTTATGCACCGGCCGCCTTTACCGCCAGGATTGCTCCTGGTACTCATTTCTGTTAAAGGCTGAGTCGACCCCAGGGCCATAGTGCCACCAGAAGGATTAGGCCAATTGAAAAATCTCAACGACCTCATCGGGAATCGAACCCGCGACCTTTCAGTTTGTAATGCAGTGCCTCAACCACTACGCTATCATATATATATATATATATATATATATACACTCACACTGTATACATATGTAATCAATCTCTGAGTTAAGCTCCAGATCAATTCATTAAGCAGGGCTTGCATAAGAACAAAGGCCTAAAGTTCGATGCTTAACCTTAATTCATACTCCTATACACTAATATAAGAAATTCTTAAAATACGTGAACATTTCACAAAATACACTGGCAGAGAACTCTGCTTAATATACGTAGACCTAATTATTTCACAGTAATATACCTTCTATATATAACAGTATACATGTAGTACTCACTTCAACTTGAACAACATCTGACTGCACTGGAGTCAAGGCTCTCAGTGATTAGCAATCCAGCTTTGTAGTATAGTGATGACTTCCCATTTAAAAAGCATGTGACCTTTAATTAGTCGTTACTTGGTACCAGTCAATTGATTTGGTCCTAAATAAATAGGCTTCTTGCCATGGATGATATAAATGCGTATACCAAGTTTCAGGAAAATCTGATTTAAAGCGTATTTAAGTTATCATGCATACAGACACACTGACAGACAGACATTTTCCCGTCCCCCACACAATCTCATAAAATACCATTCTGGCACTTAAAAACGAATAGAGGTTTTCTTTACAATTATTAGTGTACGGTTTAAATTGAGAACACGATCATTAGTTACATAAATGCAGAGTAAAGACCATAGATGTATCTTGAAGAGTTGAAGCTGTGAAGTTATTTGGGAGAGGCTGAAGATGAGAGCCTGCTCTCTGAAAGTGCCTTATAAATGGCTGCCATGTTTACAAGCCCATCTACAATCATCACTTGAAGCAGACACAGCTGACTTCTGGTTTCTGTTGGCCAGTTGAATATGTGATGTTTTTACAACCTTTGCAAAAGGTGATCTTTAGTTCTTCCTCTCTAGCAAGATGATATTTCACCCAGTCACCATAACACATCACTATTGCCAACTTCCACTTTGAATAATATACTCTTCTTATAGGATGAATACGTAGGCTTCCGCGGCCGGAGTCACAATTTAAAACACTATGGCTGTCCGGGTTTAGCCGCGTCACTTTGTTAAGAACTGACGTTTCGGACATTTCTGTGATGTCCTTCCTCTGAGAGACGACGAAACTGAACTACTAGTCTGGTGTGCTGTGTATATTACTATCACTCCTACCAACTGACGTCTGCGGTGTCACGTGTCTGTTTATCCCATGTTTCTGAAGTGTGTCTCGCCAGATGTTATTCATTTTCCAGCCGTCTTCTCTATTAATGTTAGACTTAACAGAAAATCACTCAAGCCTAATAGGCCTACCCGATAAAGTTACGAAACCTAAGGTCAAGGCCTTTTTACCATATGTAGCTGGTGTGACGGACAGTATCAAAAACATTCTAAGAAAGCATAACATAGATACAATCTTTTCCAATAAAAACAAATTGGAAAACACGTTAAGGAAAGAAAAAGACAAAATCCCGGACGTAGAAAAACCAGGTGTCTACGCCATTCCATGCTCATGTGGAAAGCTATATATAGGCCAAACAGGACGCCCTCTCGATATCAGGAGAAAGGAACACATAAGATACCACAAACAAAAGAATACCGACCAATCTGCCATAGCCCAGCATTCAGAAGAAACCGGCCACAACATCCAGTTCAATGACACAAAACTAATATACCACGAAGACAGAAAATTCCCTCGCCTAATAAAAGAGGCAATAGAAATTATGAAGAATCCGCACAACATTAATAGAGAAGACGGCTGGAAAATGAATAACATCTGGCGAGACACACTTCAGAAACATGGGATAAACAGACACGTGACACCGCAGACGTCAGTTGGTAGGAGTGATAGTAATATACACAGCACACCAGACTAGTAGTTCAGTTTCGTCGTCTCTCAGAGGAAGGACATCACAGAAATGTCCGAAACGTCAGTTCTTAACAAAGTGACGCGGCTAAACCCGGACAGCCATAGTGTTTTAAATACTCTTCTTATGTTCATTACCATAAAGCCAGTCATTTAAAATAGTAACACTTAACTTTTTCTTAACAAAATCTCGTAGTGTTCCTCATAATGGTTATTACACAACAAGTGAAAATTTATATTGACTTTTTCCTCATCCTATTAGTCACTATGATGTAGCCAGTTTAGCTTAACATCATGAATCTACGCAGTTATCATATCGCTGCAAAACTCCCTTCCCTAGTTGGTCTCGATAAATTCCACTCTCCTGCAGACCTGTAGGTAGGGTTGCCACTCTTGAAAGTGGAAATAAGGGATAAATAAGGGATGTGTCTCACAATATTGATCATTAAGGGTAAGAGAAAGATTCCATCTGGTACCATGAATTGAACTCTAGCCAGCTCAGTTGTCCAAGCATTGGCACAGAAAGCCAAAGGTCATGGGTTTGAATCCCTGTGTTGGAGGAATTTTTTTCCTAAAATATTCTCATGAAATGTTCAACAGAAACTCTGCGCTTTCAGGAATACATATTACATTTGAGACTGTAAAATATCAGTGGAAACCCGAAAACAAAATCACTAAATTAGTGTGCCTCACAATACTGTATGTAAATTGATTAAAGCTGTAATTAAAACTTTAGTACAGTGGATAAAATTTTACCTTTGAACAGTCACTACGTTTCAGCCTGACCTCCAGGCCTTCCTCAGGTGAACTAAAGTCTACTCGCATGTTGGTACGTTGTCCATGCTGGGAGGGGTCTCTACCGTGCTCCCGTGCCCGTTCAGAAAACCACCCTGTGCATGGGAACGGGAGCACGGCAGAGACCCCTTCCGGCATGGACAACGTACCAACACGCGAGTAGACTTTAGTTCACCTGAGGAAGACCTGGAGGTCAGGCTGAAACGTAGTGACTGTTCAAAGGTAAATTTTATCCACTGTACTAAAGTTTTAATAACAGTTTTTAATCAATTTATATTCCTAACCGGTGGAAAGAGTTGGACCTGGGTTTTGAATTACCTGGTATGTTGAAATACTGTATGTGATGCATATACAGTGCCTTTTTTTTCACTCGTGGCCGGGCGGTCGGCTGGAGATAGCTGCGAGCGCACAGTGCTTCTCACCGTTCCTGGCTCCCGCTTTTCTCCCTGTCAGTGCACACACACAGCACACCAAACACCAATTTTCTGGTCATGCAATGGCATTTCGTGTACAATATTGGGTTTTTCTGCACTCCAGTATCTGTTGTTTTGTGTCGATACATGACCATGTAAATGAAATCATGCTTCGTCTGTGAAAAAAATTATCTTTGGTCCATAGAGCCATCATTAACTTTACCCAACACCCAATTGCAGAAATTTACTCTACTCACAGTATCACGTGGTTACAGTTCCTGAACTACGGTTATCTTATATGGTTTTAATTTCATAAGTTTAGTGGCTTTCCAAGCCGAGAATTGTTTCCTGTGATAACCTACTCAGAGATTTTCTTGGGCTACGTTCTAACTTTTGTCCTATCTCATCGAGTTTTTTCTCTGTAAGCACACGGCGAATTTTTTATATTTTTTTTATTTCTTATCAAGAACAGAACCCGTTTCTCTGAATCTGTTTACAAGTTTACGAACTGTCTCTCTGTGAGGCACAGGGATACCAGAGAATCTGTCTACAAATAGCCGTGTCACTTCTCTACAGAACTCTGTTTGCACATAGGAATCATACATGAATATGCGGTGTGCTAAAGTATACACATTTCTTGGCATTATAACAGAACTATCACAATTTAACCACAAAGAAGAAAACAAGAACCTCCGCTAGCAACGACCCCACATACACTGACGGGGAGAAAGGCGAGAGCCAGGAACGGTGAGAAGCACTGTGCGTGCACTTGCAGCTATCTCCAGCCGACCGCCCGGCCACGAGTGAAAAAAAAGGCACTGTATCTCTCAGTGAGGTAAACCATAAGGTACACCAAGAAACCCAAAATATTCTGAAAAATTGAATTTAAAAAAAACTGCATATTTAGATAGACAGTTCTTTTCTCTTTCATTTCATATATTCCTTTTTAAATTCTGGCTGCTAGTTCATTGGATAGAGCCCTTTTTTATAAAAAGCTTCATTTTCCCAGGATGCCCCTTGCTCAGCTACCAAATTTCAGTATTTCTCTGCTAAAATTTCTAATAATAACTATTAATCGTCACTAATACACTAGTAACTAAGTGGAGTCATATGCTGAGTAAGTATGAACTGTTTGAACTTCCTCTTTTCTCGTTTATCCCTACATGTGTTTTCCATGCATTTCGATAGAAGGTTTGCTTTCCTCTCAGTTTCCCATAAGTAGTAAATCACCTGGTATTCAATTATTTCAAACATCATTTTTCTATAAATTAACAAATCTAAATGGTTTTGGTGTCAAATTGAAGCTTGAAATGTATGTAACAATTTAAAATCTTAAGTATCCAAAAAAACCTCAATGTCAGGCACTAGAAATATATATATAAAAAAATTGAGAGTCCTAATGTTTAAAAATAAAATTTTCATACCTAAAGGTGAACATATACCTTAAGGGTAATCATAGGAGAAAGGTTCCATCTGGCTAGCTCAGTTAGTAGAGCATCGGCATGGAAAGCTGAAGGTTGTGGATTCGAATCCCGGTGTCAGAGGAACTTTCTTCCTATAATATTCTCATGAGTGAGTCATTGCAAATTTCTACCCAACCCCACAATGTATTTTTTACGCTTTCCATGTCTTGCAAAGAATTTAGTCATGTATATCTCATCAGGAAAAAAATACTTATTTCAGGTCTGCAGTACCAGTCATTTCGGGAAGAGATCCGTGATCACAAAGGACGAGTCACAGGGAAGTTTGGGTTTATCGATCCTCAAGGAGTACTTAGGATTACTGAATATGTTGCAGATCATCGTGGATATAGGTAATCAACTTTACTGTTTAATTACAGTTACACAAATCTTACTTATACAACAAATGATCAGTTTTCATAAATGATAAAGTACCAATGAATTTTATACAATATATGAAATGTGTAATTTGGTTACATACTGGTGAATGTTTTGATTTAATTGATTTAATTTGTATGTTAGAAAACCTGCCTTATAACCAGAGTGACCAGATTCCAAAACAAGAAGACTTACCAAAAATACAACATTAAAACTTCTTCAGCATATTATTCCCTATGGATAAAGCATTCAATTTTTTTTTAAATGAGAACAATGATAAACCACTTGGAGATCAAATCATCACCATTCCAGCAGAAAAGTCACTAATTCCAAAATCTTAGTTTTGAGATTTATATAATTTAATGTCTGAATAAACCATTGCATACATGGACCTGGTGAAAATAGAAGTATTAGTTATCTTGAAAATGGGTTGAGATATTAATTACTGAGTTCTACCTGCCTATAAAGCATCCTTTCATCAAGTTAGTAGTAGTTAGTGACTTCTGCCAGAATGTCAAAATATGGATATTAATTACTCCAAGTAAGTTCATTATTACTACTCACTTTTATAAATGCTTCATAGATTAAATTACAAAATTTGGCTCTTTTCAGTCCTATGATGTATTATAAAATAAAAAACTACAAGTAGAATTGTAAGATAGTTATATAGCATGATCAGTAAGTCGCTCCACAACTTGGGTTATGTTTAGGCGAAGGTTAGTATTTATACCTACCTCCCTTTCAGACTCGTAGCACGTAACAGAGTAGGCCATGTTAACTATTGATGTTCCACTGTTTTCCATTGTTGATTATTTTATTGCATCTGTTAAATTTAACTCATATTCAATTTTAATGGATGTGAGGAAACAATGATCATGAATCACGGTAAGTAAATATCCAATTGGTTTTACGAATCCACCATCTTGGCCAACTCGCTCAGCAGATTGTTGCTCTGAGTGTATCTGTGCAAATTTTTGCCTTGTAGGTGGGATTAAAGAAATCAAAATGTATTTGATAGAGGAGCCTGAGTGTTTAGTGGAAAATGTTTTTGCAGAATGTGAAAATTACACAGTAAGTTAAAGGTGAACAAAAATTTGCCAAAAGTTTTTGAATTCAATAGTACCACATAGAGATACCGTGTGTGATTTAATAGAGAAATTTCAAGAAACAGGTCAAGTGCATGATGCTGGGACAAGTAGTAAACTGATTGCATTAACGGAAAAAAATTGGCTGATATTTTGGATATGATACTAAAAAACCCCTCGAAATCGATAAGCAAACTGCCCCAACAAACTGGCATTTCTTTTGCGTCTGCACTTAGAAAAGAACTCAAATTATAACATTATAACCATATACCACTGCTGCCAACTGAATTCAGTTTCTTAGCATTTTCTCGCCTGTACAAGAGCTGAGGAGCAACTTATTGATGGCATTGTACTTATTTATAACCTGGTATAATAATAAACCTATAACGAGAAGAAATGTATTACTAATCTTTTTCTAACACAAAAAGTAACTTGAGCAATAAAGGAAATTACATTTATTAATTGCACAATTTGTTACAGAGCCAGGCAAACAACCCATTACTTGGTGAAAGAGAAACCACTACCCATCATTGGTCCTATACCACCTTCATTACTCCACAGGCAAACTAGTAAAAAATAATACAAGAGTTGAAGAATGGCACATCAAAATATGTAGAAGCATTCCCTACAATAATGGACAAGAAATCGCTGGTTTTTTGCACATCACAAGTTCCAGCTCCTAGCAAGTCAGTTTTAGAAATGCACACTGAGGACAAAATGCGGTTGTGTAAAAGGATACTTGTGTATCCATCTCCACGGGCATGAGGTTAGCAAAGACCGAAAAGCATTTTAAGTTTTAAAGAAGTGCTTACTCTTATTTTTTGAGCTAACAACACCCCAGTGAACAAGTGACACAATGACCTTTGAGCGCTGCTGAATCACAATGAAACAAAGACTCAGCTACCTGTAATAATTTTGTGTTGGGATCCCAGCATAAGGAGATTTGTTTTAACGATTTCTGAAGTGGGTCTAATTTTATTAGTAGTATACATATCGAAGTAAAAAATGGAACTACAGAGTACATGCAAATGTACAATGCCATAGAAGTGACATGGAAGAAAAATTGCATGCCTTTATAATGACTAAAATATGATGTGTTGTAAAATGAAAAGTATGTCCTTGTTGTGAGTATATGAAGGGTACAAGGGAAGAAAAGGTAAGGTCAACCAAAATCAAAAACTGAGTTATCAAGCCCATTTGGTAGTTGACTGTACAATCTTTTAGTGTTGCTTATGAAATTGGTGAAGAAAGTGCAAGGTAAGGAAAAAATAACACTTTAAATTTCACTGAACAGGTTATGAAGGTGGAATGTCCATGCATTAGAATGAATGAAGGGGAAAGTCAGTAGAAGCAATGATATTCAAGGTACATGTGACAGCTTGGCATGCTAGTTTCTTAGGTGGAGTGACATAGAATGCTGTGTTTATCTAGATTCCATTATTACTAAATGTTGGAAGAATTTTACTGTACAAAAAATAAAAAAGTATGGAAATTTTAAGGAAAATTGTTTACTGCTTTAATTTATAAAGAATTAATTATTAAGTACATTAGGTTTATTTTGTTTTAGATTTTATCCCACTTTCAAAGGAGAAGTACTAAGATTTAAACCATTTAAAGTGATTTTGTTCCAGGAAAGCTCAGATGTATTTTCAGTCTCTTCCACATAAGGAATAACAATTAATGTTCCATACTGTAATTAATATTTCAATACAAATTTTAATAATTCAAGTTCTGTAAAAATGTAGATGATGACATAAAGAATAATTATACTTCTCACCTACTACCTCAAAATATTTGGGCATTTTATTGTATTTGATGATTTTTTTTTTTACTGGCTGAGTTAAATTCAGAACTTCATATCCACACGTGTTTAAAACACATTATTATTACTATGGAATGAAAATGTATTCATTACTGATTTCATACATCTGAGTTTTGAGTACTCAAACTTTAAAAATCGTTTCCTGCAAAACTTTGATTTTTTTTTACATTCCTTCTCCTTCCCCCATACCCTTCATACGTATTCTATTTCACATACCTAGGTTTTCAATCATTTACTGAGAATCTATTATTTCAATGGAAATTATGTCCAGATGTTTATTCTCAAAGCTATATACTTTATAGACAGACTCGTCCATAAAAAGGTGACCGATTCAAGGTAAGTTAAGCTTAAACCTTTCAACTGCTGCAGCCTCATTAAGACTCCGGAAGATAACCATTTTGATAGTTCTGATTACTGAAGCTACTGTTGTGTAATTCTTACAATTAACATGTACATAACTGTTTCCTGCTGCTGATGACAGGGTTGCTAACTCAGAAAATTATAACCTAGGCAACAGGAAGCGAAAGAATTGGCATAAGAAATAGCAATAGATTTTAGCCACTAATTTATTAGAAAAGTCCAAAAAGCTCATTTTTTTTAAATTTTACCACCCTCTCCCAAAAAACTTTAAAACTGGAGCAGACTTTTTTGGGGCTAAACAGTAAGTCTATGACAGTCTAATCTACCTCTGATACAGGCTCAGATCTTACAAAAAAATATTTTCCCAAAAACCACACAGAGGGTTTGGGGGCTCAGCCCCCGAGTAAAGCTAGTTGTTGCTAGCTGTTGTATAAATCACAAAAACTGTACTCGACAGGCTTACACATGGCATTAAAGGCATTGGAGAACCTCACAAATTAAAAAAAATTGCCGTCAGCTCAACTTTGCAAACTATTCATCAGTTTCCCAATGACTTAATCACCACTCTCATAATGTCAATAAACTATAACCACCCTCATTCAACATCTAGGCCTAGACATGTCTGGAAAAACAGGCCCAACATATTTTTTGCTATTTTTACTGCCATTTGATTGTTTTGGGCTCTAATAAAGAAAAAATTTATTCAAGATATATGCATGCTTGAAGCTTACGTCATGGAAATTAACAAAAATAACTTCAACAATTTGATCCAGCCTCATTCATTCATGAAACATTGTTCCCCCTTTTACAAAAATGAGGGTTAGCCTGTTTTTCCAGGCATGTCTCCATGTATTTAAGAATATTTTTGAATTTACATTCTAAGTGCATCTTAGATAACAGGTGGTTTACCTATGGATTGAAATTTGGGCCCAAAGATAGGGTGTCCAATTAAATGTTTATATAAAAACGGGACAGTTAAAAACTGTTTAGGAAAAACCTGGGAAAACTAAGAAATAAAGGGTACAAAAATTTCATTCACAAAATAAATTTACCTTTGTCTCGTCCATACAAATTATGCAAAATCCCTAAAATTTCTTCTGCAGATTAGTCTAGAAAATGTATTTCACAGAAGAAGATGCCCCACTATCACTGTACTTTTAACTATTATGTATTTTATAAAGTGCATTTTCTTCTGACATTTTGTCATAAAAGTCAGCATGTGGTAGCCTATTAAGATTTTTGACAATGAGCAAGGCTTTCACCATTACAACTTTCTTTACTGTAGCATAAAATAAACTGGCCAATCGGAATCACAAAAAAGCAGGACTGTCCCAGGAAAAGCAGGATGAATGAACACCCTACCCTAAGACTATTTCTAGTTGAAACATAAAGCTACAATACAACCCATCTCTCCATGCATAAGTCATATGTATCTACAACAAATAATATAATGTACAACAAAAATAAAAAGAGATAATTAGGAAGATCCAGTACTACAGATATCCAAATTAAAGCCATAACTACTATACTATAACAAACAAAATATTAGCCAGGGCTAGATATTGAGATACCAAGAAACCAAATACACTGTTAAACACACATTTTGTGACACGGAAATTTTTTGGTGTTTCCGATGTATTGAGCCACCCTAATAACAAATCTAAAAACAGAAATTGCCTATCACCCAAGGATTTTTAGTAACAAGCGTTTTTGTTTAAATATAACAAAAAAACAGCAATCATTTCAACAGTTTAGTGAGTCACTTTATGCATATTGTACCACTTCGTGTAATGTATGTATCAACAGTGTGACAAGTTCATTCCAGTATATTAAATGCAAGAAGTACGCACCCAAATGAGATTGTGCATTAGTAGACATTTACCCGCATATGAAGTTACTGCATTCCCTATGTTGTCTTTACTAACGTGTTTGTGTTCTACATACTTGGTTAATTTTTATTATTGTACTGTGATTGACTGTGAATTAACAAGTCAATAAAATGCCTAGGCAGTGTGTAAATAATGTCAACAGTTTTTGTTATGAGTGTGAAGAAATAATTTTTAAATCGCAAAAACGTAATTTCACCCAGCTTGTGCGAAGAGCTTGCAAACTTTATTTCGGAGTTAAAGTAGGAGATCAAGATAAGTCATGGGCCCCTCACATATGTTGCAAGACTTGTGTAAAAATGTTAACAGGTTGATTGAAAGGTCAAAAACGTAATATTGGATTTGCAGTACCAATGGTGTGGAGAGAACCAAAAGACCGTCCATCAGATTGTTACTTTTGCCTCACTAAAATACAGGGCATTGGACTGAAGTCCAAGGATGCTGTGCAATATCCCAATTTACCATCAGCCTGGCCCGTCAAACATAGTGAAGAACTTCCTATTCCAAACCCACCAGAACCGTGGAGTTTGGACGAAGGTGATCCATCTGATGTTGTGCAATTCGCACAGGAAATCGACAATGATCCAGACTTTCAAGCACCAAAATGTTGAACAAAACCACATCTGATTTCAAACGCTGAACTCAATGATTTAGTTCGAGATTTAAAACTAGCAAAATCACAGTCAGAACTCCTAGCATCCAGATTAAAAGGATGAATCTCCTCGAAGGTGACGTACATATAACTGACTTTCGAAATCATCAAAAAGGACTTACACATTATTTCGCTCAAGAAGGGATTTTGGTATAGGATACTGCACGGATGTTGACAACTTATTTGATGCATTGGGGCAGGATCATGAACCAAGCAATTTGCGCCTATTTATTGATTCTTCTAAACTTAGCTTAAAAACATTAGATCGGAACGGAAGGGGGTTCTTGTATCTGAAACAGAAATTTCCGAGAGTTAGTGAGGCAAAAATTAAAGAGGGCATATTTGTGGGACTGCAAGTACGAGAAGTTTTCAAAGATGGCAAATATGACAACATGCTGAATGAAGCTGAACTAAGAGCATGGAAAGCTTTTAAAACAGTTGTGACCAATTTTCTTGGATATTTCAAAGCTGAAAACTACAAAGACCTTGTGACTGAATTACTTAGTGCCTAGAGCGAAATAGGATGTAACATGTCATTAAAACTTCACTTTCTGGATGCTCACCTCGATTTCATTCCTGAAAATTTGGGCGCCGTAAGCGACGAACATGGGGAACAATTCCACCAGGACGTTGCAACTATGGAAAAGCGATACCAAGGCAAATGGAGTCCTAGTTTGCTTGCTGATTACTGCTGGACATCAATCCGAGATGCCGCAGTGACAAAATATCGCTAAAAAAATGTTATAATAAAATTTTGAATTAAATATAATATTAAGAACATACCGAAAATAATATATTTCAGTATAACACAAAACACTTTGTAGCAAACAAATAGTGGGTGATAGAGAAAATCCAAGGTCATTTTCTGCTTTCTGGTGAAATTTTACATACGGTACGCCTTGTTTTATCCATGTCACAAAAAAAAAGTTGATTTTTGTTTACCAGTGATATCTACATCTAGGGATACCAAACTTTTGAGACAGATTCACAAATTGTGGTTATCATTGATAAAGTGACTTTTTGTTTGTTTCAAACACTTCTAGGCCGAAATATTGTTTTATATTTGCAAAAAATAGAAACTATTTTGTATTTGTTAAATTTTGATATGTGGTGTGACTTTTTAAAGCAAAATTCAATTTTTCAAGGGAAAATTTAGGTTTTAGAAAGGTGTTTTTAAGAGGATTTAAACAATATGTGACCTTACCATGGAAATCCAACCATAAGTCAATAAACAAGTTTTCATGCAACAGTAGAATACAACTGTCAGGTTGTAAGATGTCGATTGTTAGATTTTGATGCCATCTATTGATTTTAATCTTGAACAACATTATCTGATCACAACACATATAAAGACAGCATTACTAACCATAGAGTTTTCAGCTTGAAAAGAGGTCTACATTTTAGAAACTACAATAATTCGCAATGGAAATTCAACAATTCTCCCTAAAGTTTTCTCTGTTACTCTTCATGACAGAAATATTAAATACAGACAACAGACATTGGACATTCTGTTAGTATGTGATGAATGTTGAACATGGTATAACAATACAGTAAAACTGAAATTAGGAGCATGGACAGGTTCCTTATTTTTAGAGATCAATTGTCATAAATTACAAATTTTGAAAAATAAACTTTCAAATGTCATAAAAACATCAATTTTTTAGCTAGAGGCATTTTAATTTTTTGGAACGATCAGAATTTTGTGAAGTTGAATTCATTCAAATCAGAACATTTATTTTTCTGACTTATGGTAGAATTTCCCTGGCAGGGTTACATACATTTATTGAAATGGATGTATGCATTCGTGAACCACAGAAACTCTCTCAATCTTATTTATTGGAAGTCGCAAAAATATAATATGTGCACATTAATACATTAAATATTCAATAAATTATGTAAATGTTAAATTGACAGGTGTATCAGTGATACAAATGTAAAGAACTAAAAAAATAGACTAATTTTAAAATTTAAATGCCCTTTGCTTCTGATGTGTTTTAGGTGTTGCATTTTCTTTAAAATTATAATGATGGACTAAAATTTCTCATCAAGAAATGTAACAATTTGTAACAATAGACAAATAGGTTTTAATTTTATTGTTAAAATAGGATGTGTTCAGGGGCAAAGGAATCAACAAAGTAAGTGAGAAGATAATACAAAGGAGTTCCACAATATTAAAAAAACATGTACTACACTACAGGGACAGAAATTTATTCTAGTCACAGCCATTCATACAGTTCACTAATAGTGGGAACAAAATGTACAAAAGATAACACACACAGACACAGATAGTTTCATCTTTTCTCCAGACTCTTGAATTTAGCTTCCAGGCGCTTTGAGTAAGCATCGAGTTTGTAAGCAGCCTGTTCCAGTTTGGTAACACTGTCTTCAATCTGATCTATCTGGTCCAGATAGGGCTGCAGACTTCGGTCTACAAAGCAAATTTCAGTTTCAGTTCTGATAAGAAAGCACAATTAGTTAAAACAAAAGGAGTTTGAAGGCTATGTTCAAATAGGGTTGCCACCTTTTGGTAAGGCTAAGGAGGGACACTTATCGAATATATGCAGATCGCCGATCTTCATACCTAAATTTGTACACGGAACAATTTATTAATAACTGAAAGACGGAGTATATTACAAAGCCAAAACTGAATAGGCTATGTAACAGTAACACTAACATTAGAAAAGAAAAGATTAGCAAAATAATTTAAAAAAAGCCTGGGCAAATTCATGACTTGAAGCTGTATTTCTTGTTTGATTTGGCAGCTTCTAATAGTTGTTTGTTCTGTTTCACCCTCACTAAATAATCTTTGCAGGTATCTGTAACATTTGTAGAAATGATTTCACTCTTTATGAGGTCAGCTGAGCACCTGTTTCTGGATTCTGTCCATTTTAGATTCAAGAGAGAGAAAACTCTTTCCACAAAGGCATTGCTACCAGGAATGCTCAGAACAAAGCATTTGAGACTGGGAATGTGTTCTTTACTTTAGTAGCATTTATTATATCTGAACTAAAGCAGAATTCCTCATATAGGCCTAACTCATCCAAATTAACATCAGATTCTACATTATGTGCCTTCACAGAGTCTTTGAGATGTTTGAAAGAATCAAGTTCTTCAGTGTGCCATAAAGATTGTTTTCTGTGAAGTCAAATACTTTCTCTAAGGAACTTAAAGCTTTGCTCAAAAATTAAAAAAAAAAATGTACACTCATAGACATGTTTCGAAAAAATTATGAACATTGGCAATCCAGACTCTGACTAGATAATGGCTTACCACTAAGTTTAGGAATAACAGGAGAAATATTTAATTAGTTCTTACTCAACGAACGACACATAAAACACACAGAGAACGTGGATTCAAATTACAACTGATAACACTACACACGTCTTGCTGTGCTATATTTCCAGAAGGAACTGTACTTGGCAAATCAGTGCAGAGTGTCTTATGATCTGTTTTCGGTACTTCCCCGTCGGATCACCAGTTAATGGCTCGCTTGCTGGTTGTACAGATCACTTACATACCCCATGAATGCCCGCGCGACTTATACAGATAAATTACAAAGAATAACATCATGGGCGGTGATTTCAATGCTGCCAACACGATACATTTTAGCGATGGAACGACATCGATATCTTGACCATGAGACGAAATTCACAAAAGACGCCACCAAGAATTGCTGTCTCATATTTTGTTTTGGAATAATTTGGCGTCCCGCAATATAATGCGTCCCTCTTAGGCATAATTCGGGACGGTGAAAATGTCTTTAAAATGCGGGATGTCCCGCCTAATTCGGGACAGGTGGCAACCCTATGTTCAAATCAGGAGTAGGCCATGAAAGAACTTAGGAATCTGGCTAATGTAGTTGCAATGGACAGAATAGGGCAAGGTAGATATTTTTATGGGCCTGCAATTGGAAAGGACCATAAGTAGAAGGTAGCACAGGCATGAGATGTTAAAACCAAATGTTAGTTCTATTATGGTAAGGGAACAGTGAAAATCATGAAAACTAGGAGGGGGCAACTTTATTTTATACTTATATGACTTTTTTTGTGATGACAAGTAAGACCCCTGCCTTCACAGAAACTTGATAGTTCCATACATGAGTGACCAAGTCAACTTTAACCTTTTAACTGCTAATGAGTTAATGACGTACAAATGCATCACATCGAACAATTTCTTAAAGCAGATGTTAAAGACTAATAGAGAAGTGCTTTATGTAATATGTGAGGATTTTTATGCACAAATAATATTTAATATTTATGAAAGGAGCTACCCGATTGAATTTGTTTCCATTTACTTCAAACTTAGAGCTCACTGATGGTTTCACTTGATAATTGCTTATATAACCATATAAACTCAGCTTGAAAGGGTTAATAAGTTCCAATGCTAAGGTTTTCAGAAACTTTCTTTTTTGGCACTTGCTCAGAGTAGCCAGAAGAAATAGTCCGTCCATTTATTTGTGCAATAGTACATAGCTATAGTAGTCACAGAAGTGCTCAAATTGAAAAATGACATATATACTGTTAGTCGCATAATGAGAGAAAAGCTCATCTCATCCACAACTGGTTGATGAAAGGAATCCTAATCAATTGTAGATGTGATGACATTGAAATCATATGTCCACTGAATTTCACATGAAATCTTCAGCGAGTAGTTACTTAGGGGTCCTACGGTCGACTCCAGTTAAAAAAAAAATAGCATGACTTTTAAAATATAGGTGAGAATTTTGTTAACATGTGTGTGCTATAGTAGCTATGGAAGGTTAAGAGAAAATGAGTACAGGAAATAGATAATAGGAAATAATGAAAATAGTACAGTATATGGCTGAAATGGTCAGTGTTGGAATAAGAGGACCACAGACATTTTAGACACAATTTTTAAAATATTTTTTGTGCATTCTGAAACTTTGAATTATGAGAAATTCAACACATAACAAATAACCTATTGGACTACAGAATATACTCAGGAAGACAAGAGTCAACTTTTTTAACAAGACCAATCACCTCTACATTCCATTACTTAACCACTACGCTATACAGTATCCGAACCCCGCTATTCCGAAAATCTGCCTATTCCGAACAGAGTTCAGAAAAAATACAGATTTTTTAAACTTAAAAACAGGAGAAATTAAAAAGACATTGTTGAAAAAACGTACACTTATTGTTGTAAGTTACAAAGAAGTTACGCCTGAAACCAAATTGGAATGAAAGCTGGTGCTTAATTTATGCCTTAACAAATCAATACATTGATATTATTCATGAAATCCGGCTATTCCGTCTGGTGTTCAGTCCCAATTAGTTCGGAATAGCAGGACTCTACTTTATAAGATTATGTTATACTTTATGTAGGAGTTTAATTTCTGGTGTTTAGAACAAACAAAGGCATTTCTAAGGTATACATATTTACACAATGAACATTAGGCATTAGTTTTACAGAGATCTGATTAAAAAAAATTTATTATGCTTTATTCAAAATTTCCTCTTATTTGAGTGTCATAAATTTTACAATTTATTAAAACGTTATGAGAATATAAATTAATGAAGAAAATTCTGCCAGGTTTCTGGTCTAGGCTGACCAGATTTATTCTGGTTCAACAGGGGACACTGAGGTGGGAACACGTCAAAATGACTATGCATTCATTATCAACTTTTCATAATATCTGTGCGTGCGAGAATGTTTCTGCACCACCCCTTCGTGTAACTGCCGTTTCTTGTCTCTTAAATATCGTCACCTATATGCCAGAACCACGAATGTGCAAAAATTCAGATTTTGACTTAAGTGCATTGCTGGCATCTATTGAATTAATCTTTGTTCTGCAAGATCCGCGTATGTTGCATCTTCTTTCCTTGGTGAGTAGACTAATAGTTAGTTCCATTTCCATGAAAGTACAAGTTCTGCTTTCTTTGTTATGCTACAAGTCACATTCGTGGTTGTGGCATACAGTGATGGTATTCTTCCCCAGGCATTTCAGTAAAAGATATTTCTTATCTGTGAACGAGAGAAAAAACACTGGACTCCGTTCATTTGTTCCATGCATGACTCCATGTATTGTCGAAGAATCTGAAACTTTTGTTTTCTTTTCATGAAGTGTGGAAAAGTGAAAATGTGGTAGAAAAATGCATTAGGGATAGGAAAACCATATTCCTCTGATATACATTTCATAATGCAGTTATGTGAGTTAGGCCTATAATATATTTTATTAATAAATAGTTTGGAACTTAACACAGTGTAGTGAATCAATATTTTATTAATATGAGTTGATTAACACACTTGGACTTCACTTACCAATCATTTGGTAGGACGTCTTTCACAGGCCATTCGCCTGTATCTTCAACTACATGTCAACTGCAGGATCTTAGGAACAGGGAAAACTTCCAAACACCGAAGATCCCGCAGTTAACATGTAGTTGAAGATAAAGGCGAATGGCCTGTGAAAGCATCCTACCAAATGATTGGTAAGTGAAGTCCAAGTGTGTTAATCAACTCATATTAATAAAATATATTTTTTATTATATTGCTAATGGAAAATTAATCTTTTCACTACTACCTAAATTCAACACTGTAAAAAAAAAAAAAATCTGCAATAAAGCAGAGATATGTTTATGTTAAAATGTGAGAATTTGTAGTCCATGTTACAACTGTCATTCATGGTAATATTAATGGTTTAAGGTTTATTAACCCTACATTTATATTAGAAACTCACACTGGAGATTTCCACTTTGGAAATAAGCCCTTTGATTTAGTCATTCTTTTGAACTGTGTGAAGTGCAGTTGTGAGAATGAAAAACGTCAAAGCAGAAATCCCTTTAAAGCAGCAAGTCTGCATCAAAAATATGTTGGAGTTGCTCCTAGCAGTGTAACAAGTGACATTATTTGTTATTAGAATCGTATTAAAATTACGAAAATTCATAATTAAGCTTACAGTGCAAATGACTTTTTTATAATAGGAAGTAAGCTCAAACTGTATTTTCATAGGTAATCCCACGAGAGTTGACGAGTTTATTGATAGATTCGCGACTGCACAGCAACTCATCAACTTGAGTTGGATTTATTAAGACTATTCCATGAATAAAATGTAACGGATTATATAAACCAGTGGTTCCCAAACTACTGGTGGGTCGTGGGAGCAATTTCGATGGGTCGCGAAAAGGCGGGAAAAATTAAACTTGTTTTCAATATAAGGACTATAAGGCATTTCAACACAGTAAAACTATTGAAAGGCATATGAAAAACATGTGCTGTATTTTATATAGCCTATATTGGTTATCGTTATGTAGTAGTGGGCCGCGAAAATTTTTTATACAGTCTATATTGGTTATCGTTACTGTATGTAGTATTGGGTCGCGAAAAAAATTTCTAGGTGAAAGTGGGTCCCAGGACAAAAAAGTTTGGGAACCGCTGATATAAACAATAATTACTTTCGTGCTTTGTTGTAACAAAGCAAACTAACAGTTGTGAGATCATGGCGTACTGTGAATCAACCATCCATGTACTGATTTGAGCTACCCTGGTATAATCAGTGCTACCAATGGTGCATAGTTAACTTCATTCAGGTAAGCTAACAGCAGAACAGAATAAAAGCACACAAAATGGCTTGCACCGAATCAAAATTGTGTTCTTAATCAATGTACATTTCTATTATTTAAATTATGTTGTATAGAATAATCTGACTTAGTGGCAGCAGTGACTATTAATCACTGCACACTGATACTAGTGTCTCCAGTAACAAGCAGCACATTTTACCACGATAAAATGATATCCTCACGATTCCTACAAGAATATTGTAAGATAAACGGACGTGATTGGTCTATATCCGAGGAACTGCTAAACATTATTGGTCAATATCAAACACGCGGAGTATGAGTGGGATAGTCACATTAAAATAACATGTTTCATACAAAGTAGTACCATCACCAGCTAACTACCGGTACATTACAAAATCAACACTTCATTCTCATTAGGAAATCACTACAACAGTAAATTAATTATTAGCTACTGCACCCAAAACCACTGCAAATATTTTCACTACCCCAAGCCAATAAAAAAATATAGAATAAATTGTCTTTCAGTAGTAATAGAATAAATTTAAGGGAAATGTGAAGATACAAATAAACCTACAGTCAGAATAGCTGAAGATGATGGCGGTATCCATTGAAACAATCGTTCTAGGTAAATAGGCTATATCTATTAGTGAAGTTGGTGTAAATATTTCCGTACTCAATCTTGCTAAAGATTTCAACACTTCACTGCACTATTCCCCTAGTAATATTAATAATGACTATACAGTATGTTTATTAAATGCCAGAATGGTAGCCTACTTTATGAGATTGTACAGTGGATGGGAAAATGTCTGTCCGTCTGTGTGTGTCTGTATGCATGATAAATCGGATATGCTTTATCAGATTTTCACTACAGTTGATGTACGCACTCATAACATCTATGGAACGAAGCCTATTGATTTTGGACCAAATTGGTTGACAGGTACCAGAGTAACGACTAATTAATGGTCACATGCTTTTTAAATGGCAAATCATCACTATGTTTCATATAACTATTTCATATAACTATTGTTCTCATATAATATAACATGCTAATTTTGCGATAGAAAAGAAAAATATGAGATGGTTATAGACCGAAAAAATGAACATCTAAACCTGTAAATGTGCTACTGAAAAAATAATACTAAAAAAAAGACTTCCAAGGGATTATTATGTAAATTTGTTCTGGGTTTCTCAATACGAGCTGACATATTCCTGCAATTACTGGGATTTAGTAAATCCATATCTACTAAGACATGAAATATTACTTACATTTTTCATTGAGTTCTGTCATGCTGCGAGCCACGTTGCCAGCAATCTGCTTCATGTCCGAATATTTAGTGATGGTTGCTCTGTTCATATTTTCCAGTAGCCGATAATCTTCCTGCAAAATCAGATTAAGAGTTGTAATGTGATTCATTTAGGACATTAAATATTAGCTCAATGGCCAATAAAAGCTTTGATTAATATTTCTTTCATATGGATGTGGACTAAATTGAAATCTCGTACAGCTTAATATCACTACTGATTAGAAACACGAGGGTCACTTGCTAAGTCATGGCAACATTTTTTCAGACAAAAGCTTTGCTGTAAAAAAATTTCAAAACATACTTAAGAGTAAAAACTGCTAATAAGAATGGTTTTAGGAAATGCTTGTGAAGAATGTATAAGCAATGAGAGCAAAATCAAAGAACATGAACTAATTTTGATTAATCTTCTACCATATAATGTTGAATGAGTGAATTTGTAGCCTTCTTTATCATTGGCAAGAAATGATTGATTGCCTCAGAGATTACTTCCAAGGTCCCTAAGGTCTATTTATAACTCATATTTAGGTTTCTATGCGAGGTGTTGCAAATGGTTATGCCGATCCTAGCTTCGACACAAACATCCTCCTTGGCTACCAATGAGCTTTTGTCTCATTGGTCCATTACACACAGGTTGGGCAACAGCTATATTCATGCGCATTATCGGGCAGCATAAACACATGCATGCAATCAGAATGACTGCTTAAACTTGTGGTTTTATACAACTTTTAGGTGACACATTCATAGCCTATGTCAGTAAGAGAAAAAGTTAAAATTTGCTTTGAGATAATGTCATTTACCAAATAAGTTAATCATAATATCTTCCACATAACACAGCTGAACTTACTTGTGTTGCTGTGAGTTCTCCGAACAGGTAATCAGCAGTTTTCTGAAACATTGTAGTAGCCAGGCGGCTAAGGTTTGGATCATGTGGATCTAAGGCTTCAAAGCTGCTTGTACTTGTTGATAAGGTTGGCCCTAAAAAAATAAAGCAGATAAAATTAGTAACATCAGTTTATGTACAGTGTGTTTCATGTAAGAGTTGGCCAATTATGCAGGTTTCTGCATCGCGGCAGCCACAGCTCTAACTCCCGAGCGATTGGGTGAAATATCTATGCAAATAAAGCCGCTAACGGAGTAATCATTCAGGTTCTCACAACTACAGTTAAAATTATAACATACTTCATCACAAGAGATGTTGGAAATATCCTCCTCTTGCATCCACACAACATCAGCACTTTTTTAAAGAAATTTTCTTACACGCTCGTAAGTTCAGCTTCTTTGATAGAGTTAATTTCTTTTGTGATATTGTCTTAAGTTCTTCAAACAGTATGTGACTATTATTTATGGAAAACTTGTAAAATAAAGTAGGCCTACATAGGTCAAACCCCCATACATTAAAAGAACTTAAAGACAATATCACAAGAGAAATTAAATCTTTCTCAGAAGCTGAACTTATAGGCATGAAAGAAAATTTCCTTAAAAAGGTGCCAGTGTTGTGTAGATGGAAGAGGATATTTCCAACATCTCTTGTGATTAGGTTATTTTCATTGTAATTTTAACTGTAATTGTGAGAACATGAATCATTACACTGTTACTGGCTTTACCGGCATAGATATTTCACCGATCGCTCGGGAGTTAGAGCTATGGCTGCCGCATGATTGGCCAAATTTTACTAACTTACTTTTCGCTAGATCGTGTTATAAAAGAAAGTGTATCATTTAGGGACCAAATTATTTGCCAATGCAACATCTCTCCACGGAACAATTTATAGCAAGTTCCATGTAATATTAGGTGTTTTGTGAAGAGAATCTCTGTTTTAAAATTGAGGTGCCCTGCATTTCAATGGATACCTGCCCACTGTCAAATTATGGGAAATGAAGCTGCTGACTTCCTTGCAAAGAAAGGAACAAACATTAAACAGACTCCATATTGTAGCATACCTTTTAACAATGCTAAGATCTGGACCCAATATAAGATTAATCAAATATGTAAAGAGAAAAATGAAAAAGACAGTCACAAGAAGTCATGGAATTCCTTACTGAGGAATAAATCAGCCATTCCTGATCTACCCAGAAGACAAACAGTTGCTCTTTTCCGCATAACTACAGGTCATGACTGCTTAGCTTCACATCTTCATAGAATCAACATCTATCCTTCACCACAATGTACCCTGTGCAACGATCCAGCTTCAATAATGAATGGAGAACACCTACTGACTTGCCCGGCAATCAAGAAGATTGATGCTGATCTACCAACCCAGCTCACACATTACTATTGGAACGCCCGAAGGAGAATGGAAGAAATCCAAGTTCCTGAGCATTAGTAAACAACACTTTGAAACTTTACCGAGAAAGTCTATGAGAGTTTCAAAAGCTGGAATCAAAGGCGAGAAAATAGCTAAATTTCTCCCAGGATACCAGTACAGAGTTGTGTGTTCCAAGAGATGGAATCAGAGGCGAGAAAATAGTATGGTAAATTTAATGAGATAGAGAAAGATGTGCATTTCAATACCTAAAGCGACAAAATGGCAAAATGTTCTTAGGGTAGATAAAATGCAGAAAACATGCTTGGGGTTGAAAAATCCTTGTTGGATCTACTATAGCAGGTACTGTAGTTTTGTCGATATCGTGTTACCGTACTCGAAGCTTCTGATGAAGGAGGTCTGGTGGGGTCCAGGGCCGCAGATTCTATGTTCTAGACAATAATACATCATCAAATCTGACCGCTTTTCCGCGTTTCTAAAAGAAAAATATCACAGGGAGCAGAGTGACTGACCATCCCCCTATATTAAAAGATTATGGACATAATCCGCCGCCGTGGGTGAAATGGTAGCATGACTGCCAGCCACCTGGGCGGCCCGGGTTCGTTTCCCGGCCAGGTCGGTGAATTTACAGAAATGCAAAGTTTCCTTCCTAGATCAGGACTGCGTATTGTGTCATTCCCACCCCGCACAAGGACCTGGCCACCCTATGCGATATCATCCGGCCTAGTGTCTCTCGGTCGGGCCATGGGCCTCCCCTCCCCCCAAGGCTCTGTCCCAGGACAGGAAAGGCCTCCGGGCCGAACACTTCATCACCATCGTTAAAAAAATATATTTTTTTTCACCTTTCTTTGGGGAATCAGTAACGCCCTCAGCTCCATCGCTGTCACCGTCGTCAGCCATTAGACTAGATAGAGTGGATAAACGAGTTACCCGCACTTTACTGAATATAAAAAAACGGTGCTAATTAAAACTACTCAAGAATAAACGTAGAAGCTTATCAATATCACGACACTGCTAGTTAATCACACGATTACCCGATCACATCTTCCCCCACCTTCTAACTTTTAGTAAAGTGGTGAATGCAATGATGCCAACTCAAAAAATGTTCAGCTAAAACCAAATATTGAAACAGTGTTCAAAACCCGCTAAATTAAATAAAAAAATTCATTAAAGTTCAACTAGCTGAAACCCCATCTCTTTATCCGAATATATTATTATAAATTTCATCAGATTCAAACACTCAAATTTAATAAAGAAAATTTTAAACATGCCATTATATTGGATTTTTTAAATATATAGTATTTGTTAACTGGTACGATGTATTAAGCACCACTACCAACATTAACTTTCAAATGTAGCTGAATTCTAATAAACCAATTCCTAGAAAGTACGTTCAGAGAGTCATACAATTTGGAGAGTTAAAAAATACAAACACCAGTCAAGATATGAATTGTCATAGATTGTATAAAAAGCCAAAAATATCCGTAAAATGATAGACACATATAGCTAAAAAATGGCCACGTTGTAAACAGAATGAATAGGAGAGCAGCCATTATGCTATCGTCGACCAATGAGAAAGAAGGCGGGAAAACGTTGCAGTAATGCTACGCTTGAATGTAGTGTACGGTGAATAATATTGTCATTCTCGAAACTGTGATTTTCGTAATAGACTACTGTTATAACTAGACTTCCAGCTTTTAGGATGCTAAAATACAATTTTAGGTCCCTAAAATAGGCTCTAATTTGTAGGACATAGGCTATAAAATCGGAACGTAGCCCTTACTATGAGATCGGTAATTCCCGTTTTTTTAAATGTCTCACTTATAATACAGAATTATATTTATTAGAATTTCCCATTTATCAATGATCATGAACAAATAACACGGACATACAAAACATATCACATATTACTTTCACTGATATGTAGTTCACTTTATTTTACATAAGATTTTTAGTGTATACATTTTAGAAGACAAAATTCATTATCTACAGGTCTATAAACAACATCAATTAATTTCTTCCAATTCCTGTCCATAATTGACTCCATTATAAATTACCCTTTATTTTCGAAATTTCGCATTATACACCTAAGTCAACATAGCCACAGAAAAAAATGGGAGCTGAGCTCCCACCCTATCGTTTTTTGTTTTACCGATATGTAGAAGCTAGGCCCGCTAGCTTGTTCATCCCTCTCATACTCATTCAAAGAACTGAACTTTCTTTTGTTACTGGATAATGAAGTTTGAACCAAAATAATTAATTTCCTGCAAAGTCCAAGGAATTATTTTCATAAGGACAAGACTTGCTCTTTAGGCATACCATTAAGTATAGAATTTATTGCAAAGTAAGAGTTAAAAATGCATTATGAAATGAAAAGAAGTTCCATTTATTTATAACAAAAGTGTAGAAAAAAATAACTTATATGGAACTTGAAAAGGAAAAACATGCTCTAACATCACAATAGGGTGTTTAAGGTCCTAAAAAAGAATCAGTTTCAGGCATAGTCACTTACAAAACACATAAATACAAGTTTTTGTATATTTTTCTTTTAAGGATTAAAATGGGATTTTACCTAAAATCAGAAGTCTAATCATAACATACAATTTTACATACCAGTAAATATTGTGGTTTCAAAGTGATGTGCCATCAAAACTGTGCTGCTGATCCTGTACATGTGACAGAAGACATACAAGGTACTGGTACTGACATTTAGAATTAATTTAAAGTTCTCTACAAAACAGTATTGTTAATCAGTCAGAGGTGTACAAAACTTACTTTTAGCTTGCCCATACCTGCTTGGATGCCAGGCAAGCAAGTTGTGAGAATCGCAGCCAGCAAGCAGGCAGGTTTCTTTGCTAAGCATGGGTAATACTTTCTTGCTTTTCTACATGCTGGTAGAAGAGATTCATCAGGTAGATAAATAAAAGGTGGATAAAGTATTAAAAATGGCTTTAGCGTCTTAATACTTTTATTATTTTTATTATTGTTATTATTGATTTTTTATGTTTTCTCACAAAAGTTTAAAAAATTTTCCCATACCGGACTAGTACCTTTGTTCATTGATAATTCAAACTCTCCACATTTTAGCTTCTCCTTGGCTTCTTTCAGGGTAAACTTCTCCATTCTCTTTTTGCTTGCACTCTGAACACATCTAAAGTTCCTCTTCAACTACATAACTGCATGACTTACCAGTGCACTGATGTACCCAGTTTCATATTCTTTACTCCAGGCCTTGCAGTTTCTTTAGACCACGTGAAACCCACCAGGTTATGAAGAGCTTGTGACTCATAGGGACAGTATTTCATTCCATCATTGCAAAGAAGCTTGCTCTCTTGTCAAGCAAGTTAAAAGCTGTGGCTGGTTGCAGAGCTACAAAGGGGCAAGCAAGCTAAAATCAGAATATGTTCACCTCTATAATCAATATGTAAGGAACTTTTCACTTGAATGTTTATTATCCTAATTAGTCAGTTACTACAAACATCACATAAAGTTTCAGCTCAATAAATAAAATAAAATAATATTACTTTTAAAATATTTGAGCATTAATCCCACGATTTTATTCAACTTTTTCCTTACATTTTGATAAAAAAATATTTTGTTAAAAAATGTTACAAATGCTTTGTACCAAAATTTTCAGAATTTTTGCGTTTAGATGGATTTGTGGCAAATATCCTAAGCCTTGTTCTTCTTGTCATAAGTTAGTGTGATGGAGTTTTTAGTTTTTATTCACATTCATAATAAAGCATCTGCATTAAAGTAAATCAGTACTTTAATTAAATCACCACTAGTGGAATGAAATTCATTCATAAAGCATCTGCAAGTTGGCATATCTTTGTCAAGTACAGCTTCATCAGAATTAGGCCTATTTTCAACAGTTACATAGGTAACGTAGTATGCCAAATTTTGAAATTACCTAGTAAGAAACAACTGTCCTAGCTGTTGTGATAGTCTTATCTATGGATTCTCAGAAACAAATATGCTGTTATCTATATATTTTTTGGAAACACTAGAAAAAACAGATTATAATGAAGTTTAAAGGTATAATTTTTTTCAAAAACTTCATTTATTTTAATAAAAAATAGGCTATTTTCCCAGAAAATTTAAAACATTAAGTTAAACTGAATAATTTTCAGGTAGTTTACTTTTAAACAATTATGTCAGACCAGAATTCCTGCCACTTTTCGAGGCTCTCTCTCTCTCTCTAGTCAACAGCCACAAGGCTAATTGGCAGCAACTCACCATTCTTCTCGCCTCTCCGCCTTTTGCTTTAGCTCGTAGTATGTAGTACAGCTCATGTCCTGCAATATTTGTCTCATGTTCTCCCATCTGGGTCTTACTCGAAAATATACCTTTTACGACTCCTTAAATTATTTTTCACAGTAGACCGTCATACTGGATTATATGGCCTATCAGCTGTGCCCTTCTTCTTTTTATTAGGTAGTGTACTTCACACAATGCCACAAGATTAGAGAATGTATAAAGTCTTGAGCCATTGCAAAGAACTACCTCCTCTCAGCCCCATATCATGAACTAGACCATAGCTGAGCAACTGAGGGGAAACGTTTTAGTACCCCACCCAAGCTGTGACGTACAAAACCTGCTCTTCATGTTCAGTGTCACATCGAAATTGCTTTATTCTGACATCAAGGGCGACTGTAGTGGGAGGCATTACCCCGCCGCACAGTGACACAATGTGCACCAGTTGCGCACCCATGAACTAGACAGAACAAGCAGCATTCAAAGAAGATAATCAGTATTAAAGACATTCAACTTCTGGTAGCAATATCTCTGTTGTCTTTTAAAAAAAAACATATTTATATCCAGTTTTAATGATGATTTATTTATCTCCAGGTAGATAACTAAAATAATAAGAAGAATTGTTTGTTTGTTTGTCTGTCTGTCTGTCTGTCTGTGAACGATGCCTGGTGAAATCTACTGCATGCACAGATCTGAAATTAAACATGATGGACTGAGGGGTGGCCGAATGCATTTCGAAGCCGGATTTTTAATTTTCACTTTCATTTGCGAGTAATGAGTGAAAAACTGGCAGAAAACATTAATTTTTTGCCACTCATGTCTTTTGCATCAGTTTTCAGCAATGCAATTCAATTGCAGGTGACTGCCTTTTGTTGTCATAGCTTGGAAATAAAAGCATCACAATTTTGTCAATATATCGCATGGAATTATCGATCACTTTGATTCTTTGAGCTCACCCTGGGCTATTCATTTGTTTATAAAGTCAAGTCTTGCAGACATCTGAAATTTTTGACATAGATGGAAGAGGGATCATGAATGTAGGCATAAATGGGTCAATATTGATCAATTTGGATAGAACTCACTAAGTAGAGGTTTTCTGGGCCAGGAAACTCGAGTTTGAGGTAGTTTTTCCCAAGCAGCACTTTCTAATCGTGGTATGCACTCCAAGGACGGATTTTTAGCTGTTTCATTATAATTATTAATTGTTTGTGTATTTAAGTGTAAATAAATATAAAGGGTCTAAAGATTTTCTTTAAATTTTGTTCATGAGGTGCTTATTAAAATTAGAATTAGCCCTCAAGCATCCCATAGCGGGCAAGGGCCCCCTGGCATACCAGGGTGGCTGACTCGTGAAGGAACGTTTCAGGCTAGCCTCACCTGGGAACACTAAAATTTAAGTATATAATTAACCCTAGCTTTAGTACTAATTTTCAAGAGTTTTCCACTTCTTTCTGTCTCTGGCACTTCTAGACCACAACTTCCCCAGAACACTCATAAACTCGTCCTCCCATCATGATTTCTGCCTTCCAACACTTCTTTTCCCAGTTCTGGGCTCCCACACTGTCATCGCATATGTCCATCTCTCCGGGTTCATTCTCATGACATGCCCTGCCCACATCCATTTTAATCTGGAAGCAGTAACCATCACATCTATGTTTTTAAAAACAAATTGGTTGACTTTACACACTTTTTGTGTGTAAAGTCAACCAATTTGTTTTTAAAAACATAGTATAGTGCTTCACTGTTAAAAAGTTCCACCAAGATACTGTTTATTAACCATCACATCCTTCATAGATGTCGCCTTCCTAAACTTATACTAAGACCTAAAACTTTTATTTATTAGGCCTATTATTTTTTTTCTTGGTATTTTCTTTTCTTTTTTTTAATTCTCCAAAGGTAATTAAGGTAAATAAATAAGCCAGCCATCTTTCATACAAACTCAGACTCTACATAGATGATTTGCCCTGCAATAGCGATTGTGATTTATTTGATAGCAGCAGTGATAAAGATATCATGATCATACCCACTTATGACAATAGATATAAGTTAACAGAAACATTACATATTGTTGCCATATCTAAATTATCCATAAGTAGAAAATTGTCCTCGGGGGACATACCTCAGGCATTTGTGAATAATTTCAACAAATGTGCATTTTGTGTAAGAAGCTGCATGGCACTCTAGGCAGGTATCGGTAGAACCAGTACAAAGGTTAGCATTGAGTGGTCAGTAGAGAAACTGAACATATTGATGCTTGGCAGTAAGAGGGTTAGTAGATAGAAATGGGTTCAAGGGATACAAATATCAATGAGGGTATAAAAAACAGAAGGTTTCAATGAATGATAGTTTTTATTGTAATTCATGTTAATCATTTGCCAGTTAATACCAGTGGCAGATGCTTAACAGATCTTGGTGTTTTAGCTTATAATTATGTACAGATTTTGTGCAACAATATGTTCAAGTGAATTGTCTCTTTTAATCATAATGTTTAAAGAAAATAATGAATCCTTCATGGAACCAAAAGATATGTCGCTTGGAATACTGGTGTTAAAAACTTTACATTAATTACAATATAGAGTTAAAAAACTGTGATTGACATAAGTACTATAAAGTAGCCTACTCATTTAATTCGTCCAAAAGGTGGAAATTTCTCAATAGGTTATTCGCACTCATGGTCTAGTAGTTAAAAATTCTGATAGCTAATCATGACATATCATATTCAATTCCTGGTCCAGTCAAGGACAAATAAATTTTTCACAGGTAAGTTACCCAATGAACCAGGGGGGATCCCCCCTATCCCCCCCCCCGAAATTTGAAAAAAGGCTTTATATGCCCTCTAAGTGGCCAGTTTTATAAACTAATTATATATGTAGGTTAATTAATTATTTTTAGTATTATTTCTGCCTATTCAAACCCCCCCCCCCCGAAAAAAATTCTGCATCCGGCACTGATCTGGTTAATATTAAGCTAAGACTTCAGGTTTAAGGATCATTGTGATAATGTAACCTTATCTGTTAGGATTCCTAGCTCGAAAATTTCCAACCAAATTAAATGTAATTCACCTTCATTTCCATAAGCTATAAACAAACAAATCAATCTGAGTGGTACAACGAAACTGAAGAGCTCACCAACTTCATGCATTCTGTTTTTATCTTCATTCTCCTCTGGACCTTAGATAATGATCTCTAAATTAGCTTGGGTTAAGGATAGGGTTGCCACCTTTTGGTAAGGCTAAGGAGGGACACTTATTGAATATATGCAGATCGCCGATCTTCATACCTAAATTTGTACATGGAACAATTTATTAATAAGAGAAAGCTGGTAGGCCTATATATTCGTTACAAAGCCAAAACTGAATAGACTATGTAACAGTAATGCTAACATTAGAAAAGAAAAGGCTAGCAAAAAAAAAATATATATATATATATAATGGGTCCCTCTTAGGCATAATTCGGTACGCTGAAAATGTTCTTAAAATGCGGGATGTCCCACCAAATTCGGGACAGGTGGCAACGCTAGTTAAGGATGTTGGTCAGCTGAACAGAAATGACGCACCATGGACTATTATGGGCATAGTAATTTACCATGTTGCCAGGCTCCTTGGTTATTGTCCTTTTTTAAAATTAAAAATGGTGCACATGAACATACAAATTTAAATCATTATAACATTTTCAAACATTCTATTACTGGATCCATAGATTAAATTCAATATTGGTCTTTAATTCAAGATGAAATTTTATTCTAATCCAATGCATTAAAATATAGGAACTTTGTCTAAAACTATAGCATTATGTAAAGGATTACTTGAGCCTATATTTGGTGTATAAAGAAACAATTCACATGATTTCAAATTAATTGTTATAGTAGTTATATACAAGCTACATAATGACTAATTTCACACAATTTTAAAAATAATTTTTATATAATGATGTGTAAAATAATATAGTATTTTGTATATCACAATCTGCAGTGAGATATGTTGTACATGGATAGGGTTTGACAATAACCTTAGCTGAAGGAAAATAGTACAGTTCAAACACAGGTACCCCTATGACACGTTGGTCATCATTCTTGGTAAGAAATGTGAAGTCTCTGCAGAATATATTTGAAGACGATGCTTAAATTTATGTATGGTATTATCTTATGCATGTTCATAGTAATTACAATTTATCAAGTTGAGCTACCGATCGGAATAAAATTAGTTCAGAGTTGAAGATTACATTTTTTTAAATTATGCAACCTTTCTTCACTGGTGTTCATATAGTTAAAAAAAATGTTGGGGTATCTAGCCATGGTTTATCAGCTTGTTCTGGATGTTTCATCTAGATCTACGGTAGATATCTAAACTCCGTGATGCTACATCCCTAGAGGAACTTGGCTTACCACCCGACCTCTGCGTCATCTACTATAGGCAAATGGCAGGATTGGGGGGCATATGGTCAGCATGCTGACACCCACAGCCGTTAATAGTGGTTTTCTTATGACCGGAGCTGCTACTTCTCTATCAAGTAGCTCCTCAATTGGAATCACAAGGCTGAGTGCACCCCCACCAGACCTCCCTACCCCAGAAAAATCTGAGGAGGAACCGGGGATCGAACCTGGGCTAATGGATCTGTAATCAGCAACGCTAACCACAAGACCACACTGGCGGTCTACGGTAGATATCAGTGATATGTTTTACAAAGTTTTCAAGGCGAAGTATCATTGTTGACTAATGTGGCAGTTGCAGTTTAGGGAAAATTTATAGTTGTCTGGTTTCGCATAGGCAACTCATACTGATGACTTCAGCTCATTGATTGGTCAATGAATCAGTTGCTTCTGATTGGCTCTCACCCAAGATCTCACTAATGTTGATGCCTTCTATAGGCATATGTTAACAGTCTCTGAATGTTACTGGAACAAAGCTACTATGTAAAAGAAATATCCATTTTGTTAATATACTGACATGAAATTAGTATAAAAAATGACTGAAATATAAAAAAATTGAGAATGAATACAGTATTACCGGTAATGCATGTAAATTACGTTTTCACACCTTGGAAATATGTAGTCTATAATAAACGTTTCAGGCTTGGCAACTATGATTTTATCAGTTTCATCAAGTACAATTGCCAAGGCAGAATGAAGTATGGTACCAGTACGTGACAAATGGTGGAGTTTCCCCTCATGTCTTATTCTTCACAAAACAGTCTTCTACTATTTTTTATTAGGGATGTCCACTGTCTTGTTTGTGCTTCAACATCTAACATTTTAGTTCGTTTTTGTTTGGCAATGCCAAACTTAAGCCTAGTTGTTTTACCACAATGATCACATAGAACAACTATATTCATAAACAAACCTAACAATTGACTACCAGTTCACTTATTAAAAGCATTGATAAGGTCAGTACCATAACTGTTAATAGTTGAACAGTTAAAAGGTATAGATGATAACTAATACTGAGAAAAACACAATGAAGTCAACAAATATTATTGCTAAAAGCACACACAAAACTTCACCTTTGTGGTTATCCTCAGCTACATATGACTTGTGATGATTATTCAGAGGAGAGAGATTCAAAGAATCTGAATCACAGATGAAGAGTAGTTTGTTTAGTTCATCCAGTTCGCTTGAGTTAGAGAGAAAAAATGATGCAAAGATACAAAAGGCGAAAAATATTTCGTGTTTCTCGCACCCCATAGGCGATAGGCATGGATCGAGGTCAACTGTTGGTTTCACTGTTTCACCGTCTGATTTGCAAGATAACAATTTTACTTGAAAATGATGTGTTCCAGTACAGTATTTCAATTATTTTTACCATTGTTTATAAGTGACTCATTTAGTTCACAAACTACTGTATCACCATCACTCTGTGGCTTACGCTATACAAAGGAAAATAGTGTGCACCAATCCCTGTTGACTGTTTGTGCAATGATGCCACACTTGCCAGAAGAAAGAAAGAGAGCTTAGATTTTCTGCAGCTACTCCTGGGAGGTGCGTGATTGATCATCAATCTTACTTATCAATCAAAGCCTCCTAATTAACAAACACTTGTTGTAAAAGCATGGCTTTTGTACATATGGTTTTAGAAACATCTCTTCTTTCTCATGGAACATTTTGGTTTGTATATAGTTTTCTGCCGTGCAATTGAAATTTGCACAACATAACGCTTCTGTTCGGCACGGAGTTATCTGAACTGGGCAACGTTGCCTTGCTATCATTTGCTACTTGCACAGGCAGGTCCTGTTTAAGCTCCACCCAATTTTCCTTCGTACATTGTTAGTTGTATAGTAGTCATATGTAGCTGAGGATGACCACAATGGTGGTTGAAAGTAGTTCAAAGGCATTTATCCTAAAGTGAAGTCTAGTGTGTACATGTAACATTAATAATAGTAAAAAGGTAGTTGAACTCATACTGACTCCTGTCATGAAATCTAGAACTCGTCTGTGTCCAATGAGGAACCTGTGTTTGTACACAATTTATTTATATAGTACTGTATATCTATTTATTATAGAAAAAGTACATTCATTTGATTAAGTTATGAGAGAGGCTTTCTATTATAACTTATCACACAATTACAGCACAGTATCTACAAGATTGAAAATTCTTGATAGAAGTCATATAGGCTACTGAGATTTCATCTTTTCCAGTTTCAGAATTACAGTAAAGAAATCAATGCCATCAATATCTTTGTCAATCTGCTAGATCTGATTACGGTCACAGTAATAAAAACTGAACGCATCACCTGTTATTGTGCTGACCTGGAAAACAGTTGCAAAAGCTCTCCATGAATGCGAAATCATACAATGTCATTAGCCCTTAAGAGGTCGTGCAACATGCTTTAAGAAAAAGAGGTCACGCATGGTTCTTTCAGCTGCTTCATTTGAACTATCATTCTTACTTACTATTTTGTATAAATCCAATTTAAAAATATAATAATCATTGTTTCTATAATTGAAACATTTTTTAAGAGGAAAATCTACATTAAAGGGTTAGAAATAACTTGATTATGGTGTAAAAAATTAAATTTACATTATTTGTATGTAAAAGAAACCCATCTATGCTCAAAGTAATTGAGGAGCATTTTTCAAAACTCAATAAAGCACAAAATTATAATTTTACAAAATACACGTTGTTTATTTCTTGCACTTAACCTTTCTTGCATATTGGAGTGGCTGATGTGTTTGCTGTGCCAATGGGAGCGTCTCTCAATGTAGAT
This sequence comes from Ectobius pallidus, assembly GCA_964059195.1. Taxonomy (NCBI): domain Eukaryota; kingdom Metazoa; phylum Arthropoda; class Insecta; order Blattodea; family Ectobiidae; genus Ectobius; species Ectobius pallidus. Next base: position 42,082,012 of record CAXKWD010000002.1, on the reverse strand, counting down.
TGTCCTGTCTGAGCTAGTAATGGTGGAAACTACGTTACAAAAAGAAACAAGACAAAAAACTTCCTACATTCCATTTATGTTTAGCTTGTGAAAGACATCTAACACCTGCTTCATAGATGTATTCAGATAAAATAATAAATAAACCTAACTTATTTTCCTCCCGCAATATCTGATGTAATATGTCGACAATAATGAATCGTTTTCTTAGCACTGCACACCAGAAAATGTAATTTAATACATGAGTAATGAGATCATGCTGTCTGCGTGTACAAAGGAAACCAAAAGCTGGAAATCACAGTATTATATTAATTAAGATGACTGGACTGAGTGTATGCTTTATCAAGTTCTGAAAAACCGCTCATGTTTCCCTATTCTGTAGGAATGTGAAATATCGGATTATGTGAAATCTGGCTTCACAGATGTATTGATAGCAGAAACTAGTATAACTCATTTTCTCCACATGAGAAAATTTCAAATAGAGATGCTGAATGTAAGCTTCTTTCTTTCTCTCTCTCTCTCTCCCTCTCTCCCTCTCTCTCTCTCTTTCTCTTTCTCTCTCATACATACACACAGAGTGGCTATTAGACTAAGAGTCTATTCATATTGCCAATGGTCGTGCTATAATCAAATTGATCGACTCTTGACAGAACATGAAACAAACATTCATACAAGAAAATTAAAGATAGCTAGAGGCCAAATTTAAATTCATGTTTCTTCTTGAAATTCTAGAATTCAGGTAGCAAGATGGGTAGATTCGTAAGGTCACTGGATAGGTTGAATTTGGATTTGAATTTGAATTTAGCCTATGAAACCCCATAACGGGCAAAGGCCTCCTGCTGATCATAGGGAACCTCAGGTGCACTCATTAGGGGAGCTACTCCTAAAGAGTGTTGTGCTACGTCCGTTTAGTTACTAGTTTTATCACTGTCACATCACTATTTTCATTATGTTTGGTCTCATTCCTCTACTTGCAATATTCCTTTTTCTAGATCTTTCCACTGATCCCTGTTTCTGGCCTGCCGTGTCCATTGTTTTCCCGCTCGTTGTGTGAAGAGGTCTGCCCATCTTGTCCTCTGTCTCCCTACGTGTCTTCTTCCTATTCGTAGGTCCCACATAGTGGTCCTGTAGGTCCATCTTGTTCCTTCCATTCTTGCTACATGGCCTCCCCACTTCCATTTGAGACGTTCTGCTGTTGAGACCACATCCCTCATGCCTGTTCGTCTTCTTAACACCTCATTACGTATTCTGTCTTTTATTGTGACATGGAGTATCTTGCGTTCCATTCTCCTCTGGCAGGTTTGTAGCATCCGTTTCGTATTTCCATTGAGCGACCAGGTTTGACTGCCATACAATAGCACTGGTAGGACACAGGTCTCCAACACTTCTGCCTTTAGGCTTGTTCTTAGATTGGTATCAGTCAGGATGTGCTTTAAGCTCCAGAATTTCTTCCAGGCTTGGCCAATCCTTCTTTTTACTTCCACTCACATTTAATTACAAAATGAAACTTTACAGTCATTTTCACCGCAGCATGACTCCTTAAGGGTTAAAATTAAAAAAAGGAGAACTATGGATGAAAGTGGTATGACCTTCACATTCCTTTCGAAATGTCCTCGAAAGTATGAGCAAAACGGGTAATGTGGTAGGCCTATGTTCTTAAAAAGAGAAAGAAATTAATTTCTTTACCATGAAGAAAAACAAAATATCCCGACAGAAAAATAAGTATATCTATTAAACATAAAGTAACACATTAATAGGTTAACCAATATAAATGTGTTCAGATAATTTAGATTGATTTCAATAAAATATGCAAGTTTACAAATAAACGTACACATGCATTGTACCTTGTGCAGCTTTTTGAGTATTTCTAATTTTACTCTACTGTCATATAATAAGAATTTTTTGTTAACCTCTTTACGGCTACAGATTCGTCACCTTAAAAAGCATTTAAAAACAGATATATAAGATCAATAGAGTAGTAGGCTACGTCATTCAAAATGTCAGGAGTTTTTTATCCACAAGTTAGAATTGTCATTTATGCAAACCAGCTTTTCCACTGAAATTTTCCTCATTGATTTCTAAATCAGAGTCGAGTGATGATTTTACTTGATGATTACTTATATTAGTACACAATTCAGCTCTGAAAGGGTTAATTACATTCTTTCTTCATGGAGCTTCTAGAAGATCTTCAGGTTGAATTTTATCTTACATTGTCTAATAATTAATTAATTAATTAATTAATGGGTGACCTAAAGTAATTGGTTAAATGGTTAATTTCAGGGGGTAACTTTGTGCACACTTTTACATTGAAATAATGCTGCACATTAACCCCTTAAAGAGTACATACTCAAACTGATCTGAATCCACATGTAGAAGTACAGGGTGCGGCATTTAAAGTTTCCCATTTTCAATACCATGTAACGCATTTATTTAACAAAGAAATAAGCTAAATTGAACATTTTAAATGTCTTACAGTCTTGGATTTACAATTCTGGTCTTACTTTTCTAATATGATTTCCTTGAGATTCCCTCTTAACTTTTACACATTGCTGCAATCTCCCTCGTACACTGGCCATTACGCGGTGTGTGGTGTCTTGCATAATATTTGTCCTTTCCTGCTGAATTTCATTGTTAAGACTGTTAATGTAAGGGAGGGCATGAGCAAAAACTTTAGATTTCAGATAGTCCCACAGAAAAAAATATGGTGCAGTAAGGTCGGGAGATTTGGAGGGAAAGAATTTGGAAAGAATTCGGCTGGGGAAAGCAGCATGAAGATGTGCAGTATGTGCTACCCAATATCCAACAATCTCTCAATATCCAAGTTACGATGTGTCAATTCTGGTAAGAAGAAAGTTTGCAGCATGTGATTGTAACGTTCAGAGTTGACAGAAACCGAAGCACCATTATCGCTCTCAAAGAAATAAGGGCCAATAATACCCTTTGCTGCAATGGCACACCACACCACGACCTTAGGACTGTGAAGTGGTCGCTTGTGGATTGTGCGTGGATTTGCAGGAAATTGCAAATGTTACACAAGACACCACACAATGCGTAATGGCCAGTGTACGAGGGAGATTGCAGCAATGTGTTGAAGTTAATGGAGGGCATCTCAAGGACATCACATTCAAAAAGTAAGACCAGAATTGCAAATCCAAGACTGTAAGGCATTCAAAAATGTTCAATATAGCTTATTTATTTGTTAAATAAATGTGTTACACGGTTTTGAAAATGGGAAACGATAAATGCCCCACCCTGTACTAATGGAAATTACTAGCAGAAAAACAAAGATTCTCATAGAATGACTGAGCATTACGACTTAAGTTATTAGGAAATGAATCTCATCATCTTTAGTTATACCTTACCATAGTGCAAAAGACAGGAAGAGATTGGATAGCATATTAACACATCTCAAGTGTTTAAATGAAATTCTAGAATTTATTAATAAATGGTAGCATATGTATTATAAATTTCTAGTAATGTAAATAATTAATTAGATTTAATGAGTGCTGTTTAAGAAAATTGACGCTTCCCATATCATTGTAATATGATCTACTGGATTAATAAAGAACTGATGTAATGAAACTAAACTAAGTAAGTAGCCTACTGTAATATATTCTGGTAATAGAGTGTCATAAAAAAGTCACTCCGCAGCTCTTGTGCAGGCAAGAATGCGCTAAGAAACAGAATTTATTGGCAGTGCTAACCTATGATTATAATTATTAGTGAGAGAAGTGAAGTGGTGTGCACCAGTACAGAATACCAGCACTGGTTTCAAAGGTCCAAAAGCATACAACACTGGTTTCAAATCAAATAGCATACCAGCACTGGAAATAAAATAAAAAGTTCCTTTGTAGAAAAGAATAGGCCCTATTATCTGTTTGAGTCCTAATATAATCACTTCTCATGGTCATTCATACACTGGTAGCCTATGCTTTCACCGGTAGCCACAGGGGTTAAAGTAACATTGAAAGAATAGCAACAGCTCATAAGTTCACTGCCCGACCGGTTGGTGCACTGTGATCGCTCTTGCCATGGCGGCAGGTTGGTTTCAAAACATATGACAGCAATATAGGAAAAGGTATAATATCTAGGTTTTTTTTTCTGCAGCGATCTGTATGCATTAGTGTTTGGAAAAGGGGAAGATATATTAACATAAGATACTACATACTTAAACACTTGAAATGTGTTTATCTTATGCCAGAAACAAGTTAGCACAGCTCATGAACAGTAACCAGAAATATATTATTAATTATTCAAAATTCATAAGCTATACCTTATCTATCTATAAAAACAAGTACCGAACTACTACTGTATTGCATGTATTTATGGTTGAGTATATTAATGATCAGCAAACCAAACCATCATGAATGCACCATCTTGAATGCAATAATGTCTCATACCAGTACTAATGACATTTCAGCAGGAAGTTTAGTTGAAAATGTTTCAGTGGTGTACATGTTATTATAGGATCTATAGGCTACCCAAGTTTTACATTGGTCATGCACCAGATTCTTACTCCCTATTCTTTTCTCAAGTGCCAAGTGGTTGTAGATATGCCTGAAGTAAAAACTGATTCAAAGGGTTTTAATTTTTGTACTGCTTGGAGGATCAAATTTCACCGATAAAGAAATAAGTTACTGTACAAGGAAGATAGTCATGCATAGGCCTACATAATTTTTGAAGTCTTCCTTGTAGACATACTGATATTGCCAGCCTAACTTGGATTAAGTTATAACACTGTGAGTTAGTTAATATTGCCTTAAATTGGGATATGATACATTTTGTCCAGACTAGGTAGAAAGCAAACAATCATGAAAGCACAGGCAACAGGACGATATTCAATTGTGAAATTAATTGCCGTAGCAACTGGAAAAAAAAAAAATGAGCAATGAATGAGTTGGACGAAACTCACTATGCAGGGGTTTTTCGGGCTAGGGAACTCGAATCTGAGGTTGTATTTTTCCCCGGACACTACACTTTAGTAGTGAATTTTACATCAAAACTGGGATTTTATTTTTAAACTAATATCAATTGTTTTAATTGTTTATGCATGATTTGGGTAAGGTTCATGAGTCTGTGGTATGTTTTAATTGTTTCATTTTCTATTTTTTTAATTAATTGTATTTGTTACGTAAAACAATTATAATTAAGAATAAAATTATGTATCATGCAATTTATGTACAAACGATGGAAGTGTTAATAAATATAATATTATAATGATTTTTCTGTTAAATATTTGAAGAGTAAATTATCACGGGTGAAACTATGGGCACATGCTTGTAATACATAATAAGTTACATAATGCATTAATTAATTTTGATCTGAAGCAAGCTGTCGATATTAATTAATTTCTTATATACCGGTACCAAAATTGTAAATTGCCTGCTTCTTTTATATCAGAATGTTTACCAGTTACACATGCACAAGGAAAATTCTGCACAGATGTTTTTAAAAAAAAGTCCATAGCCATCCCAGTTTACACATATCGAGAAGGTAAAGAAAAAAGGTAATGTGATCCTTGTATACACCATGGAGACCGTAAGAAGGTGGTAAGATAGTCAGCCATAAGCACTGGCCATTTTTTACCCCCAGGAATACTCCTGGTACTCATTTCTGTTAGAGGCTGAAATGGCCCCAGGGCCATAGTGCCACCAGAAGAATTAGGCCAATGGAAAAATCCCACCAATCCCATTGGGAATCGAACCCACGACCTTCCAGTTTCTAGCACATTGCCTCAATCACTATGCCATGTTTTACCCCACATACCAAGAAAACTATGGGAAAATATGCTATTACTCAATGGTCAATTTTCTGTATTTGATTATGTCATTGTGCAGTGTATTTTGTACTCAGCCTGTGATGATTTCTGGTCCAAACTATATTAAATCTGATACCTCATTAGAATACTTTTTGCAAGTCGCATATTTGGCTTTTGAATGGTGAATCTTCTCAGCCTGTAGATTGAGAAGTTATGCAGTACAGGATTTTACTTAGACTTTGTCATAAATAATGTTTACTGTGTGCCATCGTGATTTGAACCCCAAGCCTTCAGCATGAAATTCTAGGATGTTAACCGCTGTCGACGAACATATTAACAGAGTAGTGTATAAAATAATTCCACCTATTCCCTCGTATAAAATGTTTTTGATAAAATATCAGCTCATAGCTTTGTCATATCTAAAATTTATACTTGTCATTATTATAAAATATAATTAAAACTTATATCTGTCAGTTTTGTAAGTCAATTTTCGTATTTTGTAATGGATTAACAAACAGAATAAGATCGTCTGGGGAAAGAAAAAGGACCTGAAGATGTCTGAATAGCCGAAATATATTGTCCACAAAATACGAAAATTGTCTTATAAAATTGACAGCTATAATTTTTAATTATGTTTTATAATATTGACAAGTATACATTTTAGATATTACAAAGCTATGAGCTATTTTATCAAAAACATTTTATACGAGGGAATAGGTGGAATTATTTTGTACACTACATACAAATCCCTCATGCGAGAAAAAACAACATGTAATTTATCAACACGTATTAACAGAGAATAACATGGTAGCCTTAATTTTATGGGTTGGTGAATGCAGTGTGAGCTTGAGCTTCTCTAGAGTTTTCTCTGAGTTTAACACCTTAGCACTGTAAAACTCCTGTCTAGAATGACAGTGAGTACTGGTATCATGAGGCACTATTAATAACCATATAATACTGTCTGAATCCAGCAGGTGCTGGTAAAAGCCTTAGGCTTCCAACTACTTAGACTGATATGTGCTGATACTCTTATGTGAATGAAAAGCAATTCAAATATTGGCTAGACAGATTGTCAAGTTTCTTTAAGGAAACAATCCAATTAAATTAGTCAAGAAAACATTATGTTCTGAATTCATAATAGTTTATCATCAAACCTTGGTCATGTCACTCTTAGAGGATATCTAGTGAATTAATTGCTTACTTTTTTAAATTTGATATGAATCAAATGGAGTCCGGGAAATTTAGTGTTTCATATTGGCTGCAATTTTCAAGCTTCAGTAAACTCAAAGAACATTTCATAAAGAATACTGATAGGATCCGTATGAGTTGCAATAGGACCCTCTTCCTTAATTTATCTTAACCTCATAAAATTGTTTTCTAGGTTACCCAGGTTAAGCTTGTTCAGAGGTAATTCAATACACTGGAAATTAATGTGGTATTTTATGCACATAACCAGGATATGCCTAAAACAATTTTACTTCTGTTACAAGCCACTACTGCCTCTCTCATTTGGTCTTACCCTTGTTGATATTTTTTTCTATTTACACTATTTACATCATATATCACAGTTATAGAACAAATGGAAGCTGTGACGGCTTTTACCAGCACCTCTTTCTGGACCGTCTCGTTGCTTGCATTAGCCCCGCTGCCAGCAGACGGTGCAACAGAAACTATGTACAGGTATTTGAGGTAACATCGCTTATTATTGCCGCCAGCAGCCACACTTTGATTTTATGGCCCCAATATCTGTACACCTTTATTTAAATAACTGAGAAAACATGATGGCTCTGACAAGTTCTTCAAGCGAGAAGATATCTTGACAGAGCCTACACGCAGCTCCTTATGAACCAACATGGAAAGCTTAATTTATCATTATACAAGCTTACATCTATAGATTGGCTATTTAAATATCCCATCATTTCTTCAAATCTTCTCCCATTCTAATGAGAAAGGGGGAATTTTCTGAAATGGAAAGCCACAGAGTTGTTATGTGGCATAGGAGCTGGTTCTCATGAATACCCATTTTGTGGTCCCTGTGGAAAATGGAGAGGTTGCCTCTTCAAGCTCCTAGGATCTTCTTCACGGTGTATCCCGGCACTGAGTAGAAGAAGAGAAGCAGCACAATAGCTAGAGCGAGAATCACCAGGATTTTGATAATCGCCCACTTGTAGTTGTGCCAGACGATATAGCGAATTGACTTCAGAGGATTGAGGAACCACATAAAGGATGCATCTGGCCGACTGTAAATTATACCATATTATTTCAAAATCTTTAAGATGTACAATTGACATGATTATAATTTTTTAGATATCATATCACTCTTTACCAAAACTTATGCAGAATATGTTTCTTGAACACCTGTCTACATCCTCAACCAGTAGTCAACTATCAGATCTTTAATAATAATGAATCTAAGTGATTACTCACAGTGGATCCCTACACTTCCAAAACGGCATGACGTTTTGGCCTTTCCTTTCGGCCTTCCTCAGTTAAAACGTGTCTCGACCTCGACTGGTGGCGTCATCTTGTTTATGGTTACGCAATTGGATGGCAACATGGAAACCTGCTGATCTCATCAGATAGCCCTGACAGTCGAGGTCGAGACACGTTACACCTGAGGAAGGCTGAAAGGAAAGGCCAAAATGTTGTGTCGTTTTGGAAGTGTAGGGATTCACTGTGAGTAGGCCTAATCACTTACATTATTATTATTATGCTATAAAAGAAACAAAAAGGACCTATGATAATTTGTCAGATCTTTGTTTGGAGTATCCTGATATGCCCTCTAGTGTAGATTTAATGAACTTCATGATCAAGTTTTCATCTTGACATTTTCAAATTTCTTCTTATCTTTGTGTTTATTATTGGAATAAACAAAATGAATTTGGTAGGGAAGCCGAATTTGTTAAAGTTAGTAAACAAACACAAAAATGTTGAAGTGTGGGAAAAGATTTAGATAGCTGATGAATTTTGAAGTATGCTACTTTAAGAGTAGAATTTGAACGTGTAGTTGATTAAAACCTACACCAGAGGGCACATGAGGATGATTATCAGCTGAGGTTGTGGACAAATGTTCATGAAACATATTTTGCATAAATATTGGTATTGGTAAATGATAAATTCTGAAGTGTTCTAGTAGGATAAAATGGCTATTCATTTCATTTCATTCTTCAACCTCATTGTTTAGAAAGTGCAGTATAATATTGCTTTACTGTACGCAAGTTTCATTATAGGCCTATAGGCCTATACTGCTTTACAGGTACCTTTGTTTTTTGTTTCTTGCTTACACATCATAATATACAGATCTCTAATACAAGTGAAAAGTCATATCGACCTCATTGGGGATCGAACCCACAATATTCCAGTTTGCAGCACAGTGCCTCAACCACTATGCCATGGCATACCCTTATGATATTGATAATACACTAAAATACGAATAAACAAATTTTATACTACTTACTTGGGTTTATCAAGAGGATCAGGTTCGTTTCGACCCAGTCCTGCTGGGTTCTTCTCAGATTCTTCCTTAGTCAGAAGATGCAGTTCAGCTTCTACTTTACCCTATTGTAGAGAGGAAATAAATGAAATCTCTTTTCACTTATCTTTAACAATGAAATAGTAAGTTTGTTAAGCTATTGTTTATAACCACTGAATGTCTTGTTATTTTGTTTGCTTAACAGAACAGTGACAAGCTATAGATATCTTACTATCTGGAGTAGCCAGCGCTATGGGACCGGCCACTAAAATTTCCATGTTCATGTAGGCCTAAGTGATTACTTTCTCTTGTGCTTGCCTTTAAAGTTTAGATTTTAAAACATGGTCATTTATCACTGGATAAAAAGTTGTTATTTGTCCTTGGATTCTTTACTCTCCTAAAGTTATTTTATTATTATATTTTTGATGTATAATAATGATAACAACAGTGCTATACGTAGACTGTTCATCTCCAAACAGCTTTGCTTCAATTTCGAATAAGCAGATGAAAAAACGTGTTTGTCATCAGTCCATCTACGATGACAAATTTATAGTGTTACTATATGAAGATTATTTTGCAGATGTTCTTAGTAATTTGTATTTTTCGTATTCCCTCGATTGAGGGCTTAGAGCCTCCAAAGTGGAGGTTTCCGTACCTAGACTAATTTAGTTACACTCATTTTCTGAGAGAGAGAGAGAGAGAGAGAGAGAGAGAGAGAGTGAGAGCAGAGAGATAGATGGTAACTCCATCGCTTCACAACCCTCACAGGAAACTAAGGTATTACTTGGACGTGAAAGGACCAAGAAATTTTTACCAAAGGTTCTAATTTAGAGTTGGAGTTCTTTAACATGCCATAAATCTATGACATGGGCCCCCACTTTAAAGTCCCTCCTGGAGGACTCTACGTCCAGAATTTTTACATCCTGAGATGTCCATCGACACCGGCTGGGTTTGAACTCTCATATCTATAGGCAGGCATGCTACCTCTACATCACCATGTGTGAAGTGAGAAAATATTTTCCATGTCGAGGGTAGAGAAAGTTTGTGATTGCATCATATTATGCTTTATTTTCGTGGATTTCATTCTTTATTAATTATTTTCACAAAATGTATTACATTGATAGTATTAATTTGGCATGCCTTTCATACAAGGGGATAAAAAGATCTTGAAAGTACCCACTTCCAGAGCAACATACAAAAACCCACTAGGGTGTTTTCAGAGGACACAAAGAAACATAGCAAACAACAGTGACAGGAAGGAAAAGAAAATTATTCTTCAAAACCTCACCGAGCTTTTAATTCACACAAGGAGAGAAAGGAAATCCACTACATATGCTCTATTTGAGCATTTCACAATGAGAATGTTTTGTGCAGTACCATATATTGAAGCATAAATTATCAGATTTGTTTAGCACATTACAGCATTTATATTCCAATTTTCCAACATGTTAACAGCAACAGTTTGCTCTGAAAAACGTAATACCATTGATCAGACCAGAAAGTTGTCACTTTAAAAGAGCAGGTGTAGGCTAGTAGGATGACTGTCTGGTCTGCAGGAGATGACCAGCAGGCAACAATCGATCACTATTGTGTTAAACAGAACTTCATCAAACATAACTCAACTTATCTAATATTCATAATGAACAATATTCTCATCAAACTAAATTACATTCATATACATACTGTTAGTTCCATTTCTTCATTCTCCTTCTTGACATAAAATGGCCACCAACCCTTCACTCTCTTCTGTTTGAAAATGTTTACCATGGGGACTGAACCATCAGTTTTGAGCATGTCCAGCGTACATAGTTTAGAGGATTTAGCTCCTCGAGGGAAGCGATTCAGGTCTAGAGTTATAGCTCCTGCAAGAACATATTGTTCGATCATAGGGTACTCAATCAAAGCCAATTTATTACCATACATGTTTAGAACAATTCATTTCCTACAAGAAAGCTACAAGAAACATTTTCTCACCGTTGAAGTTCACAAGCTGCAACTGGAGTGACAAACACATATGAAATATAAAACACATTATCACCAATAACACTCACTAATTCATTAAAATAACTAACTTACTAGTTTTCCGGCTTTCAAGAGGACCTTTCCTCCGCGGTAGCTTCGCATGAATGGAATTTTCATAATCATATGGCCAATAAACCGGAGTTATTGAAAAACCTGCATCATCCAACTGAATTAACTGTATGGGAGAAGATTTTCATACAGAAATATAGGAATAACCTCCAAAACTTCGACATCCCAGGAGAGCATGAGTTGGGTCTGATTGGAAAATTTGTTAAACTGCAGCAGCATCATCACGTGGTACAGGATGGAAGTTCGGCAGTGGGCGGAGTCTGATGATGGAAGGAAAGGTCCTCTTGAAAGCTGGCTAACTAGTAAGTTAGTTATTTTAATGAAGTAGTGAATGTTATTGGTGATAAAGTGTTTTATATTATTGCACTTCATTGTGTTTTCCAATTCCAAGTGAATTAGACATATGAAATATATAAGAAAAATTCTTACATCTTACTTGAATTTTAAACTGAATGCTGTTTACATTGCATTTTATATTTAATTAATTCTTTTTAGTCTTTTATTGTTAATAAAATGTATTGATTCAATGAAAGCCAGAGCTTAAGAAGTGGCCTTCATGGTTCGGTATTTATGAGACCCTTTTATTAGTATTTCATGATGCTAGATATAATTCTTACCAAGGAAGTCGTCAGCTGAGAAGTGGTCTGCATCCCATACTTGTAGCTCCAGTCTAGCTGGAATCTTGCATTCTGTTTCATCCCATGAGAACAGGGACTCTTTTCTTGAGATCACAATTTTCTCCTCAGCCACAAGGTAGTCAAATGGATAGATGAACCGCCAGTTGAAGTTTCCTTCTCCAGTGAGAGAGCGATAGTGGATATCAGTGCATTGACAATCCTCTGGACCTTTCAACCATCTGCACATATAAACATGTATGGTACCTTATAAAAGAATTTAAGAATTTAAAAAATATCAATGGCCAATTTCAACATAGCAACAATTCAAACGAATAAGCTTTCAGATAAGTTATTTAGCCCTTTCGCTGCTACAGCCGTATATATCTATCAGCAAAATTTTGCATGCCAATAGATGAAATATATTTTCAGTGAGAGGGATTCCAAGTATGTCAGTATATAGAGTCATCTGTTGTCTACTTTCTGATACCATCAGAATTTTGTTTGAAAATTTTTAAAAACATTTCTATAAATTTTTTTAATAATTTTTCACAAGCTTCTTAAAAGTTTGGACTATATTTTTCTGGCTTTTTAAAACAATTCAGTGTTTACCATATAGAAACTGGTGGCTTTGTTACTGAATGTCGATGGTTTGAATTTCCCACATTTTTAAAGTTTAAAGTTTTATTTTTAAAACTTTAAGTTTAACAAAATGGCAAAAGTGTAGTTTTAATAACGATCTTCATAAAGATTACAAATTTATTACTGTGGACAAGCAGTGAAATGATGGAAGAAAATGGTATGCGAACAGAACAATGTCCATTTTTCTGTTGCCCCATTTTTGCCATTTCAATGTTACATACCCTTTTACATAGATATCAGACATCTTTTCTCCAGTGAAGAATGCATCATCTTCAAGAACAACTTCATCTGTGTTCCATATAATGATGCGCAGTTCATAAGACTTAGGCTTTCTTGGAGAGATGTCAAGAGGTGGTCCAGGAAGGGGCATGTCCATTGGAAACATATCAACCCACATTTCCAACTTACCCTGAAACCAAGAGTGATCAAATTCAAGCGAAAACATGGAAAAAATTTAGGCTATGTCATCAGCAGGAACTTTTAGAATTTGGAGCTCACTGGAACTCATGCACCTAGGCCTATTTGAGTTTTAAAAACAGCACACTCATAGTGGAGGCAGGGTTGTGAGGTCACAGGATACTCGTAGCCCTGCTTCCTCACATCTGAAGTTAGCTCAGATGTAAAATATAAATATATATAACATAATTTAAAACATTATATAGCTTGTAGTATATTACTATACAGTGGGGCCAACTTATATGGGCCCGTGAGGCTCAAGCCCACCCAATAATTTGTGAATTATTATTATAATTATTTATTGCTATTATTAAAAATTAGCAGGTGCCTGAAACTTTGCCCAAGATAATTAGTTCAAGAATTAAAAGTTAAGAGCATAATAATTAAAGCATTATATTTATACAAGTAAGAATCAGTTTGAAAAATTTTATGTCATAACCGGGATTTGAACACGGATCTTCGGCTTAACGCGCCGATGCTCTACCATTGAGCTACCATGACAACATGCCAGTACGACATCAAATTCCTCCGTGTTCAAATCCCGGTTATGACATAAAATTTTTCAAACTGATTCTTACTTGTATTAATATCCCAGACATGGATTTAATGTCTATTTCCTTTCCCTCCACTTAATTAACATTATATTTATTAACACTTAGGCTACATGCAAAACATTCATAAACTAAATGATTAATAATTATAATGAAACAGCTAAAAATCTGGCTTTGGAGTCCATTCCACGATTAGGAAGCGCTGCCTGGGAAAAAACGATCTGAGATTAGAGTTCTCTGCCCCAGAAAACCCCTGCATAATGAGTCCCATCCAAATCGATCAATGTTTGCCCATTTAGCCTTATATTCATTATCCCTCTTCCATCCAAGTAGAAAATTGCAGATGTTTCATGCCTTGACATTGTAAACAAATAAATGAGACCAGGGTGGGCTAACAAAATCGAAGCGATCAATAATTCCATGTGATATGTTGAAAAAATTGTGATGCTTTCATCTCCAAGTTATGACAAAAACAGGTAAAGCCATACCACAAAAAAATTCACGTTTTCTGCCAGTTTCTCACTCATAACTCATGAACGAAAGCCAAAATTAAAAATCTGACTTTGAGGTGCATTAGGCCACCCTACAGTCCATCTATGTTTAAAATTTCAAATCTCTGCTTGCAGTAAATTTTGCTTGGCATCATGCACAGATAGACAATTTGTAACCATAAATTTGAAATCACACTGACTTCCTCTGTAGAAATTGAAAATATAATAAAATTGCTTAAAAGTAAAAGCTCATCTGGATGGGATGACATAAGTAATAAGCTATTAAAAAGTTGCTGTTCGGAACTTAGTAAACCCCTTAGCCATATATTTAACTGTTCACTAGAAACTGGAATATTTCCTGAAAGAATGAAACATGCAATTGTCAAGCCCCTGTTTAAAAAAGGAGACAAAAATTTACCATCAAATTACAGGCCTATATCGCTCTTAACTTCATTTTCAAAAGTACTCGAAAAAGTTGTATATAACCGCATAGTTTACTATCTTAATTTGAATAATATTCTTACACCATCACAATTTGGTTTTAGAAGTGGCATGTCTACTGAAAATGCTACATTTAAACTCACCACAGAAATACTGGAAGCGCTAGATAAAAAGAAATATACGTTGGGAATTTTCTGTGACTTAGCTAAAGCATTCGACTGTATAAATCATGAACTATTAATTGAAAAATTGGAACATTATGGAATAGATAATTTAACACTGAACTGGTTCAAATCATACCTGTCTGAAAGAACTCAAAATGTGGTAATAAATGGAAACAAATCTAATCTAGGAGTAGTTAGAAGTGGAGTACCACAGGGATCAATACTAGGCCCTTTGCTATTTTTAATTTTCATCAATGACTTGCCACATAACTTAAGTGACGAAACAAAGGTATTGCTTTTCGCGGATGACACTAGTGTTTTTGTAACAGGAAAATCCCAGGAACAACTGGCAAGAGTAGCTACAAAGGCTTTTCACGAATTAAATATATGGTTCCAAGCCAATAAAATGACGCTTAATATCGAAAAAACCCACTTTATTCAATTCAGAACAAAACAAAGATGTACCCAAAACCTTGTAATTAATTACCAAACACAAAGCATAGAAGAAATTAGTAATATCAAATTTTTAGGATTACAAATTGATCAACATCTCGACTGGAAGTCACATATTGAAATGATAATTCCAAAACTAAGTTCAGCATGCTTTACCTTAAGAGTCCTGAATCAGGTTTTAAAACAGGATGCCTTACGCATGGTGTATTTTGCAAATTTCCACTCGATAATGAAGTATGGAATCATATTCTGGGGTAACTCGACCCATAGGGATAAAATATTTAAGCTACAAAAGCAAGCAATTAGAATAATGTGTGGAAAGAAAAGGAGAGAATCATGCAAACCGCTCTTTGAAAAATTAAAAGTCCTCACTCTCACAGGGGAGTATATATACTCTGTTATGTGTTATATGGTAGATAATATTGAGAGATTCCAAACTAATAGCAGTGTTCATGAACATATTACTAGAAACAGGAATGATTTACATAGACCGGTTAATGCATTAAAACTTTTTCAGAATGGCGCTTATTACTCCGCAATACAGATATACAATAAGCTTCCAAACAACATTAAATTATTATGTATTCAAAGAAAAAGCAAATCCTTCAAAGGATCTCTCAAGAAATTTTTAATGACTCACACCTTCTACAATATGGATGAGTATTTCCAGTTTGAATAAGTTTATAGTGTAGTATATTATATATCATTATTTATTACTTGCTTGTATATTGTAATCTGACATGTTCTATATCCTTGAGTCCCACTCAACACAGGATCTACAGAACGAGATAACTACATCTTCATACATCTACATACAAACAGTTGATCACTTCCTGTCATTATGTGTCTGCAGCTTTGCCCGCATTAATTAATTAATTCAGAAATTAAAAATTAAGAGCAACATAATTAAAATATTATATTTATTAACACTTACACATGAATCGTTCATAAACTAAATGATTAATATTATAATGAAACAGCTAAAAATCTGTCTTAGGAGTTTATTTCATGATTAGAAAGCACCGCTTAGTAAAAACAATCTCAGATTTGAGTTCCCTGGCCCAGAAAACCCCTGCAAAGTGAGTTCCGTCCAAATCAAACAATGTTTGCCCATTTAAGCCTATATCATTATCCCTCCTCCATATAGGTTGAAAAGATATCTGCACGCCTTATAAAAGTCGTGACATTATAAAAGATATCAAACTTTAAAATTATACTTTTATTTGTAAATGTTTGATGTGCTCCATAACATTACTTTCCAGATGGGCTAAATATAATCTACTGCACTCTAATTTAAAAAATGTATTTACTTATGTGAAAATGAAAGTTTACTAAGACAAATTTTATTGAGGTGATTAAAATTAAGCACAATCTGAAAACGACTTTAAATTAGAGTTTCCCCTATGCTCCACATTATGGTTTAAATCTTATAATCTAATTGCTCTGGCTTCAGATGATGAACCTTGATGCTAATGTTATTGCAGGAGAAACAATAGATTTACATTCAGAAGAAAATTAAAATTCTACATAAACACCCTACTCTAGATCATTATATGCAGTTTTGTATTGATTATAAATCCATTAGATTTAATCCTTCCTGAGTGAAATTAGGAATATAAGTGAAAAACTAATTTGAATATCCCATATTATTCATGACGGAAGTGTTCATTACGCATAGCAGAGTGCAGGAGTGGTTACAAAATTAATACTATGCCCAGGATATTCAAATAAGTTTTTGTGCTTCTAATTCGTCATTTGCTCAGGAAGGATTAAGATGTTTTACTTTTAAAGAGTTTATCTAACTTAATATGAAACAAGTATTTTTACAGAGTTAAAATTACAGTATAATTCGAAGATAGAAATCATCAGCAGACCAACCTGTTCAATTCCAGGTTTCTCAGGATTGTACAAAGGCCTTGTTTCGATGTGTTCAGGCACCAATTGACAGCCAATTCTGGGAAACTCATGCCATCGATGTAATACTGCTAATGCCATGTGCTCTTCTAGGCCTGCCAAACAAAAGAAATGAAAAATAATTACGAAGAAACAATATAAATGCATGAGACTAACATTTCAAAGCTGATGGTCCGTGGTCTATAGGATTTGCATCCTAACATTTCACCTCAAACTTTGCTGAGCATCTTCAGAGTGATGATGAACTTTGGATGGTCAGCTAGCAACCGAACCCATCAATTCTGTTACGGTTATGAACACCAGTTCGAGCTGATCATTCAAACTACAACATCACTGTGAAGATGCCCAGGTTAGTTCGAAGTAAAATGTCAAGACATGCATAGACCATGACCCATCAACACAGAAATGTGTCTCATCAAATGCTGGGCTTGAAAACCTAAATGCATATAACATAAATAGATAAATGGATAAACAGATGACAATTCATTATTTTCTGCAAATGTTTTTATTTTATTTTCAACTGCATTCATAGAGTATTTTGTTTCCATACAAATTGTTGCCAACCAGAAGAGCCTGAATTCTGCTAAAATACAAAATTACCAAATAGTTTTTCCATTATTATTGTAAGCGTAAGCAAAATGAAAGTATTTCATCTTTATAGTTTATGATTCAAAATAACATAGCACTCTTTTTGTTAATTGTGAGCTCGCCTGTTACACGATGGTCTTACATCGTAAATAATTAAAATATGTTCAGACTATAAGACATAATCATAATCTAATCTAATAATAAACAGTAGAATGTACCTTTAGTGTTCATATTACAATCACTATCTTCTGCTTGAAGGATGAAAGTCTGCCGCCCAACTTTTACTTTGCCATTACTATAGGTTGGTCCATCTATCTTCCCATCTTTGCAGAGCTTTGCAAGGATCTGAGTTGGTTTCATTGGATCTCTCCATTGGTTGTAACCAAAGCTGAAACCATTTATAGTTTTAAATAAAAATAAAATTCGTAAGCTAATTTGACCACCAGTATCATCCACATTGCTGTGTCTATGTGCCCGAAACCTGTTTGGTAATTTCATTCAAAATATTTTTACAGTGAGCCACATCAGCTTAAGAGGTACTCAGTTTTAGCAAGTATGCATAATGCAGCCAAAGCTTATAACAACAATCCAGAAATAAGAAAATTTAAAATTTACAAGACAGTATGAAAAATATGTGAAAAATAAGCAAAAGTCCATTTACTCTCTTCATCTATTTTATTATTATTGTTATTGTAATTTTCATTATTATTATTATTATTATTATTATTATTATTATTATTATTATTATTATTATTATTATTATTATTATTATTAAAATGCTTAATTTTTTAATACCATTATTATTAGATTTTGCTATTGTTTTACCAGTTGCTATTCTATAAAGGGCAGTATATGCATCGATCTTTTAGCTTGTTGGGTCATTGTCAAGAGAAATGAGTAAAACATAAAATAATTGCAATTAAAAATATAAAAGTTTGTAGTAGAGTTTTAAAAAGTATTTACTAAATTTGATTTAATGTTTATTATATTAAATACAGTTGTAATTAAATAAGTGTACAGTTCCAAATTTTTATTGGAGGGAGTTCTGAATCCGTTCCTGTTTAAGTTACAATACAGCTATCCACTTACTATATTCTTCCTCAAGGCAATTACTCTCTGAAAAATACAGTAGAAAGGGTTATCGTCTGAAAAATATAATAGAAAGAGATGAATATTAAGTACCAATAATAAAAAAAGGAAGAAACAAAACAAATGCATTACTTACTCTTCATACTTTCGAGCAATGCCACAAGTCGCTCTATGTCTGCTATAGAAACGATTCTCCAAGTCAATGCGTGTCTCTCCTATCATATCATCGGAGCCAACCAGATCCCAATCCAAGATTTGTACTGTCAACATTGAATCCTGCGGAAATGTCGCCTCAATCTCAAAGCATCTGAAAATAATAATTTTGGGATGATATCATTTGGCTCTCTGAATAATAATCCATTTTTCTGGCAAGAAAACAAGGCATCAAGCTTAAGTCTCCATTCACACACATATTTTTGTTCTGCACACAAATAACGATAATTGCATGGCGCCAAGTCTGGACTGTATGGAGGATGTAGGCAATACCTCCTGCTTGAATCACTGCAGCAGTTCAGATGTTTGGTGGGGCATATTTGCATTATTGTGCAACAAAATCACACCAGCGCCAATTTAAAAAATTTATCATGTGTTTGGTAAACTGAAAAAGGATCTCAGTGGACGACGATTCTGAAACAATGAGGAGGTGAAAGCAGCTGTCTCCAGGTGGTTACATAGCACTGGAGGTTATTTCTATGCATCCGGAATCGAAAAGTTGGTTGACCGTTCCAAGAAATGTTTACAGTCTCTTGGGGACTATGTGCGCAGACTGTTCATGATTTATGTCAATAAAAAAAGTGTTAATTAAAGAACGTTGCATGACTGCTTTTTGTTTGTAGACAATCGGCATAATACTACAGACATTTCATGTGCAGTAATTTTTAATAACCTGAAATATTTCTTCCATT
Source organism: Ectobius pallidus (assembly GCA_964059195.1). NCBI lineage: Eukaryota > Metazoa > Arthropoda > Insecta > Blattodea > Ectobiidae > Ectobius > Ectobius pallidus. The sequence continues at coordinate 42,062,386 of CAXKWD010000002.1, read as the reverse complement.
AACGTGGAATTTTTATTGCTTGATAAATTGCATCAGTCTAAACAAAAAGGCGGAACTTTTCATGCTTAATTTTGCACCCTCTCTGTACCTGCGCCCTTGGCGGGGGCCCATCTCGCCACCGCCTAGCTACGGCCCTGCGTATATGGTACCAGTAGTTGAGAAAAAAATCAAAGTCTATATCTTAAGCACAATGATGAAGCCTGATCACAGGGCTACTTTTTACTCTAGTAACCACTTACAATTAAAAGATTACTTACTTTCCAAACACAGGATTCAATTGTTTTGATATGTAGTGGTCCTTGTCACTGATCCTTTTGGAACCAAGTTGCAGTACAACATATGGATCAGCTTTTCCATTCAAATCCATGGGATGTAAGTCATTTGCTTTTACTATGTATACTCTGACAAGCACATGGATTGGATCATTGTTTGGAAGACCTTGAAAGAATCCATACTGAGGATCAAATCCCATTATAGTATGGTCTTCAATATCCTTTGGAAGTGGCCACTTATAAACCTTGATTGCACCCTGCAAAAGAGGAAATTTTGTCAAGTTGTAAAAAAGAAAACTCAATTTTGCTGGAAAAGAAAATGAATCATGCAGGCCAACAATAGGACAAGCACCACTGAGCAAACTGTGCAGAAGAGGCACCCACCTAGGACTGATTCTGCATATGTACCATTATTCTACTCAATTTTGCACAACCAGAAGGTTTTAGTAATAACCAGGGCCCGAATTTTGATGACATAAAAATACTTTAAAAATGAGCTGTAAAATGACTGCAAAAATATAAAAAATAACAGGAAAACTAAAAAAAAGACCCAAAAATATATATGAAAATATTAGTTTATTCGTCAGATTTGTGTCTTTTCTACATTTATGTTGTTGACACAATTATAGGCTACATACGGTCAAATGCAAACAACAAACACCTTCTTTCTGTACCATATCCAAATTAAAATTATAACAAGATCTATTTATTTATGCTTACTTAGAGTTTTCATAATATTCAATGTAACTTAAGTTAATGCACAAAAACTTTATATAATGCGAGAAACAACACAAAATAAGAAAATAATGACTTTCTATTTAAAAAATTACCTAAAAATATGAAATTTGGGAAAAAAGACTATAAAATGACAAAAAAATGACCAAATAGTGATGAGCATACTGAATTCTAAAAATGACCTAAAAATAAAAAATGAGGACAAACGACCAAAAAACACCCTACAAATCACCATTTTTATAATCTAGGAATCATAATCAGAATATCTGCACTCGTGGACAACGTCCATGGTGTACCAGTTGAAACATGATATGTTCTCAAAATCCAAGCCCTGATTATTAGAGCATTTAGAACAGCGGGAATTCAACACATAAGATTTACCCTTTGGTAGTGATTTATTTGATAGCAGCAGTGACAAAGACATTATAATCATACCAAATATGGTGATAAATATAACAGAAACATAGCAGATATTACAATACCTAAATTATGCCTAACTCTGTTACTATGCAGAAAAATTGTCCCTCAAGAGGTGTAACTCTGTCCTTTGTGAATATTTTCAACAACTGTGCTTTTTGTTAAAAATCTCTCACACTCTAGGCAGGTAGAACCAGTACAAAGACTGGCAGTGAGCACTCAGTAGGGGGAAACTTATCGTATCGGTCCCTGGCAGCAAGAGGGTTAAGACAAACTTAGCCATGAGCAAGGGAACAGGAATGGCTTTAATTTAAAAAATAAGTGACAAGGTACACCTTGCACTAAGTGGTGAAGTGCAAAGTTAGTCAACATTGGTGCAGTCATATTGTTAACAAGTGCCATTGTTTCACTGGAAAGAAGACACAGCTCATTTAATTAAATGGAACTTCCAAAGCTATCTAGCAGTTTTTTGATAAATCAGAACCTTAAGCATGGTACAGGTAGGGAAAAAAAAGCAGATCGACTAAAATATCTAATCTGAGGCTTTCACGGCCGGAATCATGGTGTTGAAACATCTTCCGGGCTGTGGGCCGTGGCAAAATAACAAGTCTCGCCAGACGTTTCGCTCCTGCTGTGGGGAACTTCTTCAGTGGCTGCTACCTTGACGCTGACTGAACTGCTTGGAGAAACGGAGCTGCTTATATACTCGCGGTGGGCATGGCTTAGCTGGTTGCGGTTACTATCGTCGCCATTGGTGCCATTACTATTGTCAGTTATTTTGCCTTTGGACCACGGCCCACAGCCCGGAAGATGTTTCAACACTAAAATATCTAAGTTGCCAATATGAGCCACTGCACATGCCTAGCGGCATTCACAGGATAACAGGGAATGTATTGAAATTTGTTCTAGTGTCGACTGTTGACTTAGCCCATTTCAAAACCCATTAGAGGTAATGTAAGAGGGTCGTAACTTGAGCTATTACGTCACAATTATCTGTAAATATCCTCATATTTGGGGAAATCCTTCCCCCATCAGCTACAAGAATCAGTCCAATTTTTTTTCCCCTACCTGTACTTGAGGACTAAATCTCAGTTTTGCTTATTTTTGTTGCTTGTCCTGTTGTTCAGTTGCATGATACATTAATTCAATAATTTTTAAGAAAAACGATCAAGGAGCAGACAAGCCAGTCCTTATCATTTTATAAATCCATTCTTAGAATTCTTACCTTGAACGTGCCCACAACTCTGCTCTCATCTTCCAGATCATCACCTGTCTTCTTGCCTCGATAAAGCTCAAATGTCTGTAACCATTCCTTGAAACCATTGTAGTCTGTCTGTATCTCCAGCTCATTGGGATAGATCTGAAAGAAATTAAGAAGTTACTTTCATATTCTCAATGAGCACTCTTCCAATAACCTTATTTCAAATTTTTAACTTTTTTCTGATTTTGTGAGTCTCAAACTTTTGTGTCCGTTAATTACCGTACATTTTAAGTTCATTAATACCCTAACCTTCATTAGAGCTGTATGCGCTTCTGTCTTCCGCCTCATGCTCTTTGGACTGAGTCGTGCCACGAACTTGGCTGCCTGCGAAGTTCCCTTCATGGTATGCTTCTTCTTCTCTACACTCTTCTCACTGCCAGTCCAGGAGAGTTCTCTCTTTGATTCCTGCAGGGTAGCAGTACCAGCAGCTGCCTGAACCTCCTCCAGGTAGATGGGAAGTGACCCATTCTGTTGGCACTGCATTTGTGCCATTTCTTTGCGAGCTTCCTTGCTTTCCTGAAACAATAATATTTATTTTAAAAGAACCCTTCCTGACCAGCCCCTGGAATTCAAGCTAAGCAGTGGTGAATCCTGGGCAATATTTTAGGTGAATGGCTCTTCCAAAGATTTTTCAGTAGGCTACTGTATTAGTTGCAAGTCTATTAATTGATTATTGCCAAAATTAACTTAAGCCTTGAAAGATAAAAAAATGCACTCTGTCAACAGTCACTGGTGGATGGCTCAGAATGGGAAGAAGAGCTTCTTCACTACTTGTACCAAACACATAAATATGTAGAACTTTGAGAAATGAATTATGAATATAGCAAGGGTGTTTGTAAATAAATTATTCTTTGTGTATGCAATGTATCTGAGAGATCCGCTTCACATTTTTAAAGCCAAAGAATCATAATTGAAACTGTATTTCCAAAGTGACATAGGGTATCATGCGGGGTAGGCCTACGGTACCTATTTTCAGGCAAGATTTTTTCCACATTTTGTTAATCTTTTGTAGGCATTCTGTAGGCACATTTTTCATAATTTTTATTTATTTTCATCAATAATTTCACTATTTTTTTCAGATTTTTAAGGAGAAAGTTTTAGCAAACATTACTTGTAACTGATGCAACTTAGCTACGTTTCTAAAAATGAAATTGAACTCTTGTTTTCAGTATATATCGATAGGTAGTGAAATCGACTGAAACATCAACTTTCACTCTTCATTGACACATTTTCCCTTCAACGATCAAATCACAGTTGCCATCATAAGCTTCATGCCTTCAAATTTTTCCAATGTAATTCACATAGTTTAGTCAGTTATTTTGCGATTTTGCTGATACGTTGATCATTTCCATTTAGTCAAATATGTGATTCTATTACCTATTTGAATTGTGTTACACTTATTTTCTGAGAGAGAGACAGGTGGTAAGCCCATCACCTCTCAACCGCCATCTGGAAACTAAGGTATTACTTGGACATGAAAGGGCAGAGAAATTTTGTCCAGAGGCTCTAATTTAGGCTTGGAGTTCTTTTACATGCTGTAAATCTACTACTCGGGTACTAATACTACTCTACTAATCTGTGCCCAGGATTTTTACATCCTGAAAAACCCATTGATCATGGCCGGGTTTGATCCTGCGACCTGCGGATTTAGAGGTCAGCATGCTACCTCTAGACCACCGCGGTCGAAATGTAGTTAAAACTATGATGATTAATTATTACTGGTACCTCTATCATAGCTTCTATTGAGGCAAAATACTTGGTCCACCAATCTCTGCTTGATTCATCGTTATCTGTTTCTTCTGAAATACTTTGTTTCCTCTTCTTATTTGCCTCCGTTTTGAGCTCTTTCTTATTTGTAGGTTGTCCTGTGCCCTAAAAAATTAATACACACAGGATTAAAATTTCTTAGCTTATGACAACACAAGGAAACACAAACATCTTAAACGAATAACTACAATTTAAATCACATGCACTATACAACAAAATTGTACACAAAAATCTTCTAGATTGCAACATTGGTAGTATGGAAATCAGTTGCTAAAGATGGCTGCCTATGCAGTTGAAAGTACGAGGTACGAGGGCTGTCCAGAAACTAACAGACATTTTGAAATAAAAAATAAACAAAGTGAAAAAAACAAATTTTATTACATACATTTTGAAGGTAGACTCTTAGGCTATTTTTCTACATAATCGCCATTCAAATTAAGGCTTTTATCATACCATGGCACAAGCTTTTCGATACTCTCTCTAGAAATCTGCCACCTGCGATTTCAACCACTTCAGAGAATTTATTGGGAAAAGTGTTTCAAAAAAAGCTTTAGACTTTTGTAATATGGAATTCGTGCAGAAAATTCAAACGTAGCAACGACTTTCTCTTCATTTTGGCAATCACTCTGCTTGAAGGTAATTTCATTTTTATGATTTTCTCGAAAACAGCTTTAAAGTAATAAAGTAAATAATAAAGTAAAAAATATAAGATATAACAAATTAACTTAAAATAAAAACAACTCATTAACACTTTGAAGTTCAGCCAAGTCTGTGAGAGACACCCTGCTGTTTTTTGAACTATTTCAGAATGCCATTCTGACAAATGTAGGCCTACTTGGTATATTAACCCCTTAAGCCAAGGAGCCTCTTGTGGGTTTACCCTGTGCAGGGCCGTCGCGTGGGCGGGGCGAGCGGGGCGATTGCCCCGGGCGCCGCGACCAGGGGTGCACCGTGGCAACGGCAAAAATAAAACAACAAACTTTGAAAAAATTCGTCGGCTGTACATAACATATTTTTTAAAGTTAGGTATAACTGAATTTTGAATATTACGTTGTATGTTTTTATTGAACAAATAAATATTTGACACCAATAACTTTAGGCCTATATTTGTATTACGTTATCCCAAAATAAATATTTCCTTATAAAGACATATTTACGATCAACTACGTCACAGGAGAGACTGAATTCTCTGGCCTTCTTGTCCATTGAAAACGACGAAGCACAAAAAATAGACTTGATGGAAATTCTAATGACATTTGCTCGTGCAAAAACCAGGCGAATGCCATTTAATGTTTAGTACCTTATCTTAATTTGATAAACGCGGTTCTCTTTTCTATATTCTATTCAATGTATGTATCGAGGTTTCCCACACTATTAATTTGTAGTCCATTAATAACGCCTATAGTATTTTATATGATTGTTAAGATTTTCTAACATTACTAAACTTGTATTAATTTGATTTTCAATAAAATCTTATAAAAAAATTTAAATAATTTTATTTCTGGTATTTTTGTAAGGTAATCCGAATAGGTGTCTCTTTTGGGCACAAAAACACAGACAGCGACACAACCCGACGCACAACTTTGCTAATGAGCGGCTGGACGCGATGCGGCTTGGAACTTGTCCAGTCCTCGTCGCCCCAAGTCGCATCGCTCATTGTGTGTTTAATCCCAGATGTTTATATGTAGGCCTATTTGATAGTGTCACGTCATGTCGCTCGCTGTGTGTTTGTGTTTGAATCCTTACAGATAGGTGGAATGTCGGGTGGGTGCACGTGGGATTGAGTTTGGGGGGGCCTGACGAAATCTTGCCCTGGGCGCCAACAAACCACGCGACGGCCCTGACCCTGTGGCAGTATTTAAATGCCATGTGCAGTGTCATACTTCAGCATTGTGATTTATTGTATTTTTTAAATAAACCAGCCCTTCTTTGCTAGCTAGCTCCTTCACTCCTGCTCTTGAAGACAGTTGTTTAAGAGAGTTGGATCAGATCAGCTCTTGGATGAGCATGAGGAAAGCAATTTCCAACAACAGCTCGAGAACTCTTTGTAGAGTTGAATTGCCAGGTGCGATTGGATGGACATGAGGAAAGCAGTTTCCAACAACTGCTTGAGAATAAAATGACTATATTATAACTCTCAGTGGATTTTATGTCCACCAACAGATGGTACAGCAATATTCTATTAGCTCAAAGGTGAAGACAAAAGATACGATGAGGTGAAGTTCTGAAAAGAATGCTATTTGAGATAGGAATTCAGTGTGTACCAGCTTATCACTCTAGAACCTCGAGCAGGCCATGCCAAGTGGATTTTGGTAAATAACGTCATGTGATGCTGCTGTTGACAAGTGACTAAATCCATCTCTCTTATTGGTCTTTCAAAAGTGGGAGTCATGTGAGAGCATTTTTGCTTCCACTCATTTAATCCTGTCACTATTAATCACTGTGCAAACTGGTGGTGCTGAATAAATTTGAAAATTTCTATTGCAATCATAAATGGACAATCACAAAGAATTTGTTAGTTTCCTCTGAAACAAGAGCACAGCAAGTGTTTTTTGAAATTTACACTGATTTATGCAACCCTGGGATAGCCTATGAGTTGTTGCAACACATAATGTATTTCAATGTATGGTGCAATGCATCACCTGAAATATTTAGCTGCATATGGCAGCACAAGTAACAGAAAAGGGAACTGATGGTGTCAGGAATTAGACAACAGATGACACTATTCACTGACACTTTTTGAAATGCTCTCACGGCAAATTTGTTTCATCTATAGGCATCTAAAGGGATACGTCATATATATGCATCAGTAGCATGTGCACTGACGGATATATATATATGAGGGGCGTTCCATATTGATTTACACTTTATTTTTTTACATTTACTAAGAACCTCTATGCCTTGCCAGATATAACCACTTTCTCAGCGAAGTCTTCATTAAGCTGTACATACTTGTGCCACTCAAAAATAATAATAAAAAATAAAAAAAATCAAGTGTATAAAGTGTAAATCAATATGGAACGCCCCTCGTATATGGCTGCAGCACAGGTTAAACAGAGTAAAGTAGAGCTATTTTAAAGCAACATCTTATACTTAGGCATGGGTCTCTCACAGCTTACAGTACTCCAGGTTTACTCCAGGCAATGGCTTCAAAGTGTAGTAAGCTTAAGCTATGTAATATTAAAATAAAATAAAAATCATACCCAGAAAGCACCTAGCCCTTTTACCTGAAAACAAAAGAATAACAAATGAAAAAATAAATTATATTGGTACCAACATATTCTCTTTTATTGAAATTAACTTAAAACTTATTGTTTAACTTAATTGCTTGATGAATCAATATAAATTAATTAACACCCAATTATCCATGTCAATTGGGACCGTGACGTGAATGAATAATAAAAAAAAACATGGATAATCTGAATGTTAGAATTATTAGGCCTACTATTCTAGCCTCAGACAATGCTGTTATGGCCTGCATACTGCATAATTATAATCTAATATGATTTTAATATGCTATTAAATTTGTCATAATGCTCGTTATACTTGGAGTTGTCATTAACAATAATAATTAATAATAGTAGGGCTATAGCCTGACCGCCAGCATGGTCTTGTGGTTATCGTCGCTGACTGCGGATCCGTTGGCCCGGGTTCGATCCCCGGTACCTCCTCGGATTTTTCTGAGGTAGGGAGGTCTGTTAGGGGTGCACTCAGCCCCGTGATCCAAAATTGAGGAGCTACTTGATAGAGAAGTAGCGGCTCCGGTCATGGAAACCACCATTAACGGTCGTGGGTGTCGGCATGCTGACCACATGCCCCCCAATCCTGCCATGACGCAGCAGTCGGATGGTAGGCCTTGTCCCTTCGGGGATGTCGCGTCACGAAGTTTTTTAGGGCTATAGCCTACAATATAAAGATTTTAGCCCTTTGCAAGCGGAATACGGATATAACCAGATGTGAGAGTTTGAATTTCCTGTACTTTATGTCTCCATAGACATTTTGCATAGAGAATGTTACTGGAAGCCACTTAACATTCTCTAAGCACAATATGATGAAATGAAGTGTGAGAAATTCAAAATTAAGTACAGGAAATTCAAAATCTTGCACACATATTCCTCTTGCAAAGGGTTAAAAAGGGAGGAAGAACCTTGCATGGATAGTCTGTTAACAGAATAATCTATCCATGAATAATCGAGAGTTTGCTATAGGCTCTACTTAATAAACAGAATTACTCACATAGTCCAATGTGATTGGAGTATTCTTTGGCAGAAGAGGACTTAGTTCTTTATTGTCGCTATCCACTACATAATAATATCCAGGAGCCATTTGGTTGGCATTGTTGGGGTCCAAATCTGACGACAGACACATTCCTCATATTAAAATCAAAAATAAAATTAAGAATACCTTCTTATACTCAATGAATATTTTTTTTAATGAGAATAAAGACAATATATTTAAATTTATCTCATACAGAGATCAACTGTTAGAAGTTTTTCATTTTAAAAGATTAACAGAAAAAGTTAATGAGTAAAATATTAAGACTCACTCTGTAGTTGTTGCAAAGATTTCTTCCTCTCTTCAGCTTCCCTCTCACGCTTTGTCATTGGCACATACATGTATTTGTGTATTGAGTTGATCATGTGAGTCCCCACAAGAGTGTAGCGACCAAAACTCCGGCAGTCTACAGCTCTGATAGTCAGTGGTGGTCTATACAACTCCTGTTCTGGCAGTTCCTGCAGTAAACAAATTAAAATTCATATAAATTTATTCAGTGAGTCATTTGAAATTAGTCTGACAGTATTAGTATACAGTGTGTTTCATGTAAGAGTTGACCAATCATGCGGGTTTCTGCATTGTGGCAGCCACAGCTCTAACTCAGGAGCGATTGAACGAAATATCTATGCAAATAAAGCTGCTATCGGTGTAATGATTCAGGTTCTCACAATTAGGGTTAAAATTAAAATTAAAATAACCATGTACCTCATCACAAGAGAAGTTTTAAATGTCCTCCTCTTGCATCCACACAACACTGGCACCTTTTTAGCTTTCACGCGTTAAGTTCAACTTCCGTGATAGAGATCATTTCTCTTGTGATATTTTTAAGTTCTTCTAACAGTATGTGACTATTATTTATGGGATAACTTGAAAAATAAACTATATAGGTCAAACCCCCATACATTAGAAGAACTTAAAGACAATATCACAAGAAAAATTAACTCTATCTCAGAAGCTGAACTTACGTACATAAAAATTAATTTTCCTAAAAAGGTGCCAGTGTTGTGCGGATGCAAGAGGAGGACATTTCCAATATCTCTTGTGATGAGGTATGTGGTTATTTTCATTGTAATTTTAACCATAATTGTGAAAATCTGAATCATTACACCGTTAGAGGCTTTATTTGCATAGATATTTCACCCGATTGTTCGGGAATTAGAGCTGTGGCTGCCGCAATGCAGGAACCTGCATGATAGCCCAACTTGTACGTGAAACACACTGTAGAAGTAAGTGTAAAGACTGTTGGGTCTATATATACTTAAACACCCACCAACCTGAGGCATGATCAAATCCATGAAATAGGGAATAGAAAGCCAGTGTTATAACAGCTATCAACCCATCTGTTATAATGAAAACAATAATGCTAAATGAAATACTCATACCAGTTCTAGAAACTTGACAGGAGTGCCAAAGTTTGGATTCTTCTTGGCATTCTGAATGACAGATGAGTAGAGAATGTGTCCTGCGCATTCAATATCCACTCGAGGCTTGTCGACTGTCATCAGATGGATCCTTTTTAAGTCCCGAAGCCCCCAGAAAAGTATTTCTATCCTGAAAATAAGCATTAAATCATAGTGTGATTGACTTGCAGGACCAGTAGCATGCACACTGAATTGGCATGAAACTATCATTTTTCAGTACAAAATCAAATGTGCTGGACCATGAAAGTTCATTTGAAATGCTCACAGAAGATATAACGGAGCATTATATGAATGTATCTAGAAATCATTTGTTCATTTTACAGTTAGTGTCTTTTATATTGATGAACTTTGGACCTAATTATCATCATTTAAGAGAATAATTAAAAAAAAGAGCTGATATTCATTTTACAGTTCAATGTGTCTCTTTACATTACAGATTGAGTTCGATAGCACGGTACCATAAAACATGTATTTTAACATCTTGGAGGAAAAGAAAGCATTTTTTGCATTTGAAATTCTAAAAATAAATTACACAAAATGCTGGCAAATATCTGGTTTCATATACAAAGTTTAAGAAATTAAAAAAATTTAAAAAAACCATAAACACCCAAGGTAAATGCAAAATAAACAGAACTATTATAAATTCAAACACTTGTACGTTACAGATGCACTGAAGATAATGTGTGCATAACAAAAGGCAATGACATTAATAGAATAATAAAAACGTTGTTGAGCTGATGGAATCACTTAATAAGTTTAGAAACGGTTTTATTAAATTTAAATTTAAATGATGTGTAAATTGCTGAGTAAATTACCGTGAGTATCAGGCAGGTCCATTATGATATTAACCCTTCCACTTATTATTTACTGTGCAAATTGGTGGTGCTGAATTAATTTGAAAATTCCATTTGTTATAAAAAATGGACAAACAATCACAAACATTTCGTCAGTTTCATTCAAAACAAGAGCACAACATGTTTTCCTTGAAATTTATATTGATTCATGCAACCCTGGGGATTCATGTCATCACAACACAGCAGTGTTAGTTATTTCAATGGATAGTGCAATACATTGCCTGAAATATTTAGCTAAAGATGGAAGCTCAAGACAGAGAACAGGGAGCTGATGGTGTCAGGATGTAGACAACAGAAGACACTATACACTGATACACTTGAAATCCCTCTCACTGAGTATCTCTTTTGTCTATTGGCATGCAAAGTGGTGCATTGTATATGTGCGTCAGTAACACAGCCAGTAGTGATGTGCGCTGATGCATATATATGGCTGTAGCCATGAAAAGGTTAATACAATTATATAGGCTATAATTTTTTTATTCTTAGAATTCAATAGTACAGTTTAATAATACTTAAAACTACATTAATTGCACAATTTAAAAAATATTACTCTTCAAAAGTAGATTTATCATTTTTACGTAGATTTTTTATAAATTGTTAACCTATTTAATTATTTTGAAAAGAGTTCAAGTTTTAATTATTCTGCCTGTCTCCACTCTTGCAGGAACGTCAACCACTTTATGATTGTTATATCTAAATAAAAACAATATCTCCCCTTACCTATATTTGGCAAGAGTTGGTCGAATCCCTCGAGGTACAGGTAACATTGGACCAATATCTGTTTCGGAGGCAGATTCCACAAATTGCTTGGGTTCCGGAAGAGATGGTAACCCTCCAGTATCTGATAGAGCTTGTAGCTGTGAAGAATAATTGATATTTAAGATGCTGAGAGGGATACATATAATTTTAAGAGAAACTACTAATATTTATTCTATACATGACAAATTTACAGTTTAAATACTAAGAATTAAATAAACGTGCCTTTGATAATTCCTGCTCATAAAGTAAAGCTTAAAAGTTATGATATTGTGAAAATTAGGTCTTCCTAGTGTGGTACCCAAGCTTTTTAAATTTTCTGCAGAGGAAAAGTATACCGATAATTATAGGTCTCCTATATATATATTTATATATGTATATATATATATATATATATATATATATCTGTACATGGAGGTAAAGAGCAATATGTTACAAATATGGAACTTTAAAGGAGAGTGAAAAGCTGATTTTTCTCTGTGTTTGTTTTGAAAGAACATTTTTGTAAACTTCTTTTACATGACAAGACAAACACAAATACTTTGTCTGCCATAAACAGTTTTGAATCTGAATTTGAATTTAGCCTATGACATCCCTTAGTGGGCAAAGGCCTCCTGCTGACTCTTTTACTTAAGAATATATTTTATATAATGGTTATTAAGTAGACACAGTTTGATAAAAATCGGAAATTTTAAAATTCATTACATTTTTATAAATGTTAAATTGTACATGGTGGTCGCAAAAATCGTCATGCTTGATGGTTCAAAGCGCTGTCGACTCTATTCCTTATGTTAGCAGCTGTGCATCTGAAAATCAGTCACCTTTGTCTGCACATAAATGGCAGGGTAGTTCAACACTCCAACTTGGCTACCTGGTACTTTATTCACTACTAGAATGAATCCAACATTTATTATTATTTCACAAATATTAATGGCTATTAAAAAAAAAAGTGTATGATACACATACAAAAATTATCTTAATTTGCTCTTAGATTTGCTACACTCGTCCCTAGGGGCTAGTTTGGCAAACAAAGCTAAAATAAAATAATAAAATCTCTTTTTTTTTTTTTTGTACTTGTATAATAAATAACTATTATGCCATTTTAATATTCAGTTCCAAAATTTGGATATTTATTTGTTTTGTAAATATTATTTCTGTGTTCATTTTGCACTTTTCAAAGGGAATATTGAGTGAATACATATGAGAGATTCATCATTCGAAAGATTTTTTCATTTCGGTTGAGCATATTTATATAATATTATCTTTGTGCTTTAATAAATAGCCTACTTTTGCTAGAAAGTTTACTTAAAATAATTGTGTCAACATCCTATTTTGATACATCAAGGAGCTTGGGATAATAAGTCTGATTCATTTCTCAGACACACAGAGAGATTCTCTCATACATTTAAAAGCTAAGTCATTTATGCAGATTATTTTGTGTGTTTTTGAAATTAAATTTAAATTTGTCTTTCAGATGCTTGTCAATAATTTTGACACCGTGTTAACCTGCATGACAAGCCAAACAGTTTATCCCCTCCATCAAACATAGGCTTTCCATATCCCTATGGCCCAATTTCATCCTCACTCAATTCCTGACCAACCAGAGATGTTTCAGATCATATCTCAACAGGATTAAAAAATCACCCTCTCCGTTATGCAGCTGTCCCGAAAAAGTGCCACAGACAGCAATTCACTTACTAATGGAATGCACAATATTCTCAGGAGACCGGCCTGCAGTGTTATCAAAACAAGAACTGCACTATAATCTGAAGACTCACATAAACACATTCAGTGTCTCAAACTTCATCAACAGCATCTTCCGCTCGCCACAAGAATAGCTTCTGTAATCTCTCAAGGAAATAAACATACAATATAAAGATCTCGTGATATGCCAATGGCAAAACACGGGTTGTAAATTTTACTGTAAATAAAAAAAAAGAAGCTGTTTTTGTGTTTCTTGTATTTGTGATTCCATACCATTACCATTTCTGCTTTGTAAGATGAAATGCTATTCAACTTTTCCATTTTGAACCAACATTCTCATACTTAAATTCCATTAAATCAACAGCTTGCTAAGAGTCAGAGTCTACTTGTGGATTTTATTGCTCTTGACCACAATAACATGAAGGAACTTTGTGCTCTTCCTTGCTGTCTAACTTGCTTATTATTGTGCACAGAATATTCGCTCTTCAGAAAAGAGCATGAAAAATATAATGAACATATGTTAAAACTTTAATTTAAAAAAAAATGGACATACAGCCTCTTTGAATTCTTTTCTTACCTCAAGAAGTTCAAATGTGGCAAGCAATTCTCCTGCATGATCTGGCCCTCTTGTGAGTTCATACCACTCCAATGAGGGAGGAAAATTTGGTTTTGCATACGGTTCTTCTGCAAGTTTAACGTGAGGCTTTGCTATTGTGCGACCAATGAACTCGGACTTGCCCTGAAAAAGGATTAACTAGTTCATAAACATACCTTTAATAAAGAATACTGGTGAGTGCTGGTAGATTCAAGAATGTCTTCTGGTAATGGTTAGAAGTTAAAGTTAATCATGTTTCTTGAATTATCATACTAGTAATAATTCAATTTAATTATTTATTCACTGTAGGGATACATGATCCATGGCTTCATCATAATATTACAACATTTACATTTAAAGATTAATTAAATATAGGCTACTTTAGAATATATCTAACATGAAGAATGTAAAGAGTTAAAAGAATTATGTACTTAAGGGTCAACGCAAGTTATCTTCAGTAGCATTTTCTCCATAACATAAGCCTACTGAAGTATAAACAATGTTATTAATTTTTATTTAAAAAATGCAATAAAAGAAATATTTTGATTAATTCCCAAACATTTAGAATATGATTTGTTGTTATTGGTAAAAACTAGGGATGGGTCCTCGATACTTTCAATACCTCGATACTCTTGATACTTGCATGGTATCGGCATCGAACGATACTTCAGAAACTCCCTCGATACTTTTTCAATACTTTTGTAATTTTGCAATTAAGTGAGAATGCTCGTATTTTTTAACAAAAACTTGTAAGTGAACTGTTTAAAACACTAATTTTAGTTTTAATGTAAAGTTTAAAAATAATTATAGGCTACTGATGATATAAAATTTTGTCTCATTAAATATGCAGACTTAATTAATTTAGTTGGTATTACACAGTTCTCTCAAATTTTAATTTTTGATGTACCTATTTATTGAAACTGGAAATGTTGAAGGTATCGAGTATCGAAGTATTGAGTATCGAGGAAAAAATCATATATCGGTATCGAGTATCGAGAAAATCTGGTATCGACCCATCCCTAGTAAAAACATGCCAGTCAATAATTTAACCTTCATGATAGCCTAAGTAGTGTGAGGTTAATAAGATGGAGGAAAGAAAACTGAAAAGAAAATCAGAAGTGAATCAGAATAGTAAAGAATGATAATGATTTTTTAAACTTCAGAAGAAGAGTACCAGTATACTTAAATAAAAAATATTAACACCCATGCTGCTGCATTCAGATAAAATCTGTAACTTATTCTTATCCAATACATGCATCGGTTTAATTACTTAGGATTACCAGTATCAAAATTTTAAGAAATGCAAAGTTAAAAAGGACAGAATGATGTCTTTTCAGCATTGCATACCCATTATATTATTTTTGATGAAAGATTATCTTGCATATGGACAGAACTTCTGATTACATTAGTTGAATAAATGTTACGCATACAAATAAATTCAAAACACAATTATATGATCAAGAATTTTGTTTGGTTATCATGGTCTTGAAGTTGATCAGAATTATAATCAAACAAAAGTTTATCTAATTTTGAAATGTCTTTTCCACTTGTCATCAGTTAAGAAAACAGAACTCTGGAAACCGAGTTTTAATGTTAGTTAAGCTGGAGGACAAAGCCAGGATATTTGGAGCTTTTCTAATCTGATCCTAGATAATGGAACCCACCTTTTTTGGGGGGCAGGCATCTACTGCTTAAAGCCAGGATATTTGGAACTTTTCTAATCTGACCCTAGATTCTAGAACCCATCCCTACTGCTTCAAACAAATGAACTGGTTGATAATATCCTGCATCCAGTGATAAGCCATGTCAAGGCATTCTGCAGTTGACAGCAATCAGTAAACAGAGAACTCTACCCTGAAATCCTTTGAACCAACAGTGCACCAAAAACTACAGAGACAATAGTTTAGGAAATGGAAAAATTTGAATGGAAAAATCAATATGTTAATCAATAAATTATAAATTTATTTATTAATCAGTGTTTATAGGTCATTTGGGCCACTTTCCATTCATTATTAAAAAGTAATTCCAAAATTAGGAGCAGGCCTACTGGTACATAGACTCTGAACCTACATTTTATTCTGCGATTAGGAAAATTCCCAAAACCCTATTCAGAATGGCGGTTGTAAGAACTGATATTGCCTTGAAGGTCGGTGTTAAAAATTAGATCAAATCTCCACCCAAGTAGTTCATCCCAAGGATGGTGCACATTATTATAAAAATAAATATAAGAGTTACGATTGTGTTTTAGAAAACGAAATTGTATACAAGACAGAGCAAGATGCATGCACATAGATTTCTAAGGAAAGAAGTCAGAAGAAAGATAAGATAAGATTTATTACATTTCTTCAAGACCTCTTGAAGATTCACAAATTACAGTGATGATTCTAACCAAGCCAAGTACCAGTAAGTTTATAAATGCACTTAAATAAGGAAAGGCATGCATAAGATATGAAATAATACTGAACATATCTGCTTAAAGTAAGAATAACTGCTGTATATTAAAATTAATTAAATATCATTAAAATATGGCATACAATACATTAGTCAGGCTATGTTGAAATAGGCATAAGCCTACATCAGATTGATTATAATGGAATGATCAGTTAAAAATGATTTAACCATTCATGATACCAAAAGTAACCAGAAATATTAGATACTGATACCATTTGTGCATTAAATAAGATAATAAAATAACCTAGGGACTACAGTATTTTCAGATTACACAGAATGGAAGGGATACAGTTAAAGGGATAGTAGATCACATTAAAAGAAATATAAAAACCTATTTGTAGACCTAAACCTTTGATTAGGCCTACGTTTATGGCTTTTGAGATAATTAAGTTGTAAGGTTCTGTGGAATTGCAACACTGTACTGCCACATAGCTTCTTCGAGGGCGGCATAAACCTCTGCCATGAATATAAACAAAGCATAATGCTCCAATACTACCTTATATTATCGTAGATTTTATGGTAGGCAAATCTAATGCACCATCAAATCTAATGTGCGCCTCAATTTTGAAACTTTAAACGACAAATAAAAAAAAGTTTGCTGATGAATGCAATGTGCATTAATGGTAGGACATTTTATTTGGTATTTTAACTTAGTATTTTATATAATAGGCTACTACAATGGATTTGTGAATGCCAATGAATGAAGGTCAGTATAACAATTTAGGGGGGTAGTAGAGGAGGTGCAGGACAATAGATATCTCTGCACTGAACCATACTACCTTTGAACAAGCTTGGTGTCAAGCTTGAGTGTCAAAATAATACACTAACTTTAATCCGCTTTTGTGTGTACCAGTAAAAGGCCAATGATAAATATAATGAAGTCGAGAATTACAGCAATGCATTATTATGTAAGTGATCAAAGTTACCACCAAACTATGGAATAAATTTGCACTCAAATCTAATGCACCATCAAATCTAATACACATCCCAATTTTGAATGCTACAAATGGATTCAAGTAAATATGGTAATATTAATTAAGTGGAAGGAAAGGAAATAGACATTAAGTCCATGTCTGGGATATTAATACTAGTAAGAATCAGCTTGAAAATTTTATGTCATAACCGGGATTTGAACACGGATCTTCGGCTTAACGCGCCGATGCTCTACCATTGAGCTACCATGACAACATGCCAGTCTGACATCAAATTCCTCAACTGATTCAGAAGACAAGGCAAACCACGGGAGGTTTCTCTCCGTCGAGAACACACATCCAAATGGCGTCCTACCCTTGTAGGTACTTTGAAGCCTAGTTATTATTTATATACTATTAATTAAGTGGAAGGAAAGGAAATAGACATTAAATCCATGTCTGGGATATTAATACAAGTAAGAATCAGCTTGAAAATTTTATGTCATAACCGGGATTTGAACACGGATCTTCGGCTTAACGCGCCGATGCTCTACCATTGAGCTACCATGACAACATGCCAGTCTGACATCAAATTCCTCAACTGATTCAGAAGACAAGGCAAACCACGGGAGGTTTCTCTCCGTCGAGAACACACATCCAAATGGCGTCCTACCCTTGTAGGTACTTTGAAGCCTAGTTATTATTTATATACTATTAATTAAGTGGAAGGAAAGGAAATAGACATTAAATCCATGTCTGGGATATTAATACAAGTAAGAATCAGCTTGAAAATTTTATGTCATAACCGGGATTTGAACACGGATGTTCGGCTTAATGCGCCGATGCTCTACCATTGAGCTACCATGACAACATGCCAGTCTGACATCAAATCTTTGTATTTAACTGGCACAAAAACTGCCAACCTTATTGAAAAACCACAAAGGGAAAATTTATTTCTTAATTGTCCTCTGCTAGTGTGAAGAAAATTAGAACAGTAAGGACAATACTTACAGAGTAAAGCATGGTTAAAGTTCAGGGACAACATTGTTTTGTGTGAGAAAAGTAGGCTACTCGCTTGGGACAAAAATGTATTGGAATCTTTTGTTTGTTTCTATCAAAGGAATGAGGTGTTCAAATTTGTGTAGCCTAGTTATCCCTTCCACTTTGTATAAAATAAAATATTGTTTCTGAATTGTTAAACTTTGCATAGTTATCCCTTCCACTCTGTATAAAATAAAATAATCTCATAAATTATCAGTCACATTACTGGCCACTATCGATGACTAAGTTATTATTATATGGTGCATGATTTTAGAAGGCATATGAGCTGAGCCAATGCTTGCCTGCGACAGCCTGCTTTAGAATTTCTTGCTGCTTATAGCTAGACACATTAAAATAAAATTTTTGGATGCATGAAAAATGCGAAACACTGTTGCTCACTATTGTGCCGTGGATGTCTGAACTAGGCAACAGCGCATGATTATGATAGAGTAGTCACACTAGGCAAGCCTATCCTAGTTCCATCTCATATGCCTTCTAAATGCAGCATTGACACTTTCTATATAATGTATGATTGGAAAATAAATCTATGGCATAAGAGAATGATAGATGGAAGTTACATGTGATTTTCTTGTATTTGTATTGTGAAATTGTAAATTACGTTTTCTGAAAAAAAGTGTTTATTATTTTTAATGTTTACAATATTAAACAAAGGGTGTTAATTTAATTATTACTTACCTCATTATGCACTAAAGTTTTATGAGATAAACATGATATGAAAAGACAGGTATCTCATAAAACTTTAGTGTATAATGAGATATGTAATGATTTTAATAACCTCAAGCGTACACCACAATGAAACCAGTATAAAGAGAGATATCTCAATTGTGAATGAACTTATACCTTTTCACACACCATGAATTGAGATAAATGATAGGTATCCCATAATACACTATGATATTACCACATAATTACTGATGATGAGATACCACTCTATACACACTGATAGAGAATAAATGTATCATCATTCTTGACTGGACATCTAATTTTCCACAATTTTGAAGTTACCGGTACCTTTCTTCACATGCACACCCGAGAACTGTTCTGGTGTCAAAGCAGTCTAAAGGATGTCGTTTATGTGTGTGTCATTTCATCTTTGCCATAGTGTAACTAAAGTTATCCTATGGATTCCATTGTTCCATTCAATATGCAATGAATAGAACAGAAGCTCAGTCAAAAGTAACTTATTTGCCTGCAGGTGCTAGATATGATAACGGGTGCATGGTGCTAGCCATGCTTCCTATGGAAATTACGATACACGTCACAACTCACCGGTACCAACAGTATATCATCAACCACCTGAAATGCCTGGATACACGTACCACAAAATTACATTCTAATCTCTGTTTAATCAATAAATACTTACTGATACATACAAAATAGAGTTCTAAGCTACATTACAAACAGAAAAAACCATTACTGTTATTTTAATTTTAGAATGGGCCCTATATTTAAAGCTCAGCAGCCATTAAATTATTATTGTTTCATAAGTGAGCTTAGTCATAAGTAAAGGTTTAGACAGATATATTAAAGAACTAGTCACACATTCTTAGGGTATTGTCCATGATAAAGCAACACATTCATTAACATACTTCATTGGCATCTTCAGGAACTGTGCAGATATACCTGAGAAAGCTAGAAATGTTTTTTTTTTTTATTTTTATTTTTTTTTATTTATTTATTTTTTTTAATTCAGCTCTGTTTATACTCCTTTTAGCTACAAGGCCATATCAGGAGTCTGGGATGTGTGTCTATACAGTAGGGTAGGTCATGGAACTATTGATTGTCAATTATTTCTATTGTTAGTGTATTTTATGGAGTAAATTTAATTCATATTAATTTAAATGTATATGATACAGGATGAAATGGTGAGAATGATTTCGGCATTTGCCTTTGTGAGCGAGGAAACCATGAAAAAACCCATGTCAAATTGACTGGCCATGGGATTTGAACTGGGACCTCTCGAATGCAAGTTCAAACATTACCATCTTGGCCACCTCGCAGTTTTAACTGAAGTGCTAGACTAGGCATATATAATTAGTGACATCTTTTATTTAATAGTATTTGCAAAGGTAAAGGTATCCCCATATCATTGTCAACTGATCAGGAATTTTTGTAGGTAATGTTCCTGACAATCTAGCCATTCAACATATGATAGAAGTGGTAATTAAAACTGACAATGTGGTCGACACTGTGCTTCTGCTTTTTTAAAAAAAAAAATTCCATTGAAAGTAAATTTCCTTAAGTGCAGTACTCATTTTGACAAAGAGTTGAATTGAACCACTCTGGTTCTATATAGGCCTACAGTAGAAGAAAAATTCCATTCACATGCCCTAGGATCAATTTCAGGCAATCATGTTACCATAGTTTTATTATTCTTTTCTAGAATGAATAGATCTTTAATAATTCTTGTATAGGGTCATATTATGGTGAATGGAACAACAGTAGAATGATTTATGGCAGGGGAAACAGGAGAACCCTGCAAAAACCTAACCCGACTCCATTTTGTACACCACAAATTCCACATGGATCCACCAAGATTTGATCCTGGGTCTCAGTCATGGGAGTGGCCAGTGAATAGACCTTACCATTTAAATATGAGAAGAAAACAAAACCTTGATTATTTCTGTTCGAAGTAAGAAGAAATTCTTATATGAAGAGAATCGAAAATGCCACTGTAAAGAATGCAATTTTTTCAAGTACTATTAGGGTTCTGTTGAGCAGTTACAAGAAAAACTTCCCTATACAATGGGGAAACAATGTGATTATTTAACTATAACAGTAAAAACAGTAGGCCACTCTATGGTTGTCCACTAAATGTTAGAAATGACTACCACAATTAGTAAGCTATACATTAAAGATCATTTTCATTAAGAATAAGATTCTTAATTTTATTTTTATTTATATTTATAAATATATTTTCATTTTATTATTCATTTTATATTTATTATCTTTATTTTAATATAAAGCATTAAGTTACTCTGTTAATTTTATATCTCTACTTTTATATAATTTTTTTGGTTGTGCATATATAAGTCAGTAGCAGTGAAAAGGTTAATGCTCACCACTTTGTCCTGGTCAAATATTTCAATGATGATGTTGGGAGGGTCATTCTTAATATCCTCCTTGGTACCATAAATGAGAATTTCATCAAATATTAGTAGCTCATCCCAAGTAGGACTCAGAGTTTCATCGATCACCTGTGTCACCTTGCAGTATTCCCCAATCACAACACGAGCAAATGGATCTGATAAGCCTGATGCATCTGAACCAATGAGTGATCGAGCTTGGTACATGTGGGCTCTCAGTTGGAATGACTGTAACAAAAACAAAATATGCTACGTAAGGTATATTATAGTTATTAATGACAGAAGAATGATATGGGTATCGTAATGAATCTTAGTTGGATTCTTTATAATTGTTACAATTGAAGAGCATTTTTTCAAAAGCCGATATCTACAGGGATGGCTCAGTGCCAGAGGTGACTAAGTGCCATCAAGAAAAGTGCTAATATTTGTGTGTATTGACCAGCAAAGATCGTATTCTATCTAAGCCAAACATGACAAACAGCCTTGCTGTATCAGTTACAGACACAGTAATGGCTGCTAGTCATGTTTGGCGTAGATAAAATACGATCTTTGCTGGTCAATACACACAAATATTAGCACTTTTCTTGATGGCACTTAGTCACCTCTGGCACTGAGCCATCCTTGTAGATATCGGCTTTTGAAAAAACGCTCTTCAATTTGTTTATATTTTTCACAAATCTACAAATGGAAAAAGGTTAGGTTCCCCCTTGCTGTGTTCCAGTATGTGTTCCTTGCTGTTTATAATACAGTAGCAGGTCCCCCCGCCTTCGCCCATGATAATTAATTTGAAGATTAAAAATTAAGAGCAAAATTACATTTATTAACACTTGCATACGAAACATTCGTAGGCCTAAACTAAACACGATTATAATTAATGAAATACTGGTAGCTAAAAATCTGGCTTTGAAGTGCATTTCAAATTAGAAAATGCAGTTTGGGAAAAACGACCTCAGATTCGAGTTCCCTAGCCAAGAAAACCCCTGCATAGTGAGTTCTGTCAAAATCGATCAATGTTTGACCGTTTAGGTCTATATTCATTATCCCTCTTCCTTCTATATTGAAAATTTCAGATGTCTGCAGGCCTTGACATTATAAACAAATGAATCAACCAGGGTGGGCTTACAAAATTGAAGCAATCAACAATTCCATATGTTAAAAAATTGTGATGCTTTCATATCCGAGCTATGCCAAAAAGGACAAAGCCACCTACAATTGACTGGACAATTTACAATTACAATTTATTACAATTTATTTTTTCAAATTACACAAAAAATATACATAAAAAGTTGATACACCACCCGAAGAAGCAGAGCTTGTGTTCGGGGGTGGTTCAGTTCTATATATGAGAAAAACTTATACTAAATAATTACTTAAAACAATACAAAATTTAGAGAAGTATGACAGAATATTATGTATAAAAGGTTAGAACATGTTCTTTTTACAATACAAAGGTACGAAGTAATACAATATTAATACATAACAATTTATTTGTTCAAATTTTAGTAAAAAACAAAACAAATTAAGTTCTATCCAAATTTTAAATTTTAATATGAAAAATGTTATAACAGCAATAGTAGAAAACAGAAGTAATAATTATATAAATTTTCTAATTTTAGACCTAAATTGTTTGTTGTTTAAGCTATTTAGATCAGGATGGTTGGTAATAAATGAATTGAATAGTCTTGGGCCAAAACTTGAACAGTGCTTAGCTCCAGCAGTTGTAACATTTTTCGGTTCAAGTAATAAATTAAATTGATTCCTTCGCGTGTTATATACGTGAGATTCTGACTTGTAATTGTCACGATGTTTATGAAAATAATTCAGTATGACGTAATTGAAAGATATTTCCGAAAACTGATGCTTCGATAGCGCAAAAACTCACTTTTTCTGCCAGTTTTTTAGTCATAGGTATGAACAAAAGTAAAAATTAAAAATCCAGTTTCAAGGTGTATTCAGACACCCTTCAGTCCATCTATGTTTAAAATTTCAGATTTCTTCATGCAGTAGATTTCGTTGGGCATCACATATAGGCAGACAGACAGACAGACAGACAGACAGACAGACAAACACTTCCTCTTATTATTATAGATTTTTCCTACCTTTTTGCACATTTCTAAAAGGGAAAAAGTGTCAAGATTCCTCCCTGCTTCATTATCACATGATTCTCTCCCTTTCTACCCCTACAGTGATTCTTATGAGTAACCACCCAGTACTATGGTACATAGTGTAAAGACCTATAGACCTATAGGTCTAACATAAATTACGTAGATTCTAAAGAAAATTAGATATAATTTGATTTATTTGTGTCTCTAAAACAAAATATTACATCTAATAGTTAGCTGTAAATCCTCCAAACAATAAAATACTTTTTAAAGTAAAGACTTTTAGGTCTTAGCCATGTTTTTCCAATAAATTTACCATAAAAATGGATTATTCGTGTATTTCAATAACCTGTTCAACCTTCCCTTCCATAAAATGAATTATTTGGAGATCTCTGTATAATGAACTGTGTATCGATCTTCACACAGTAAGGTACATACATGTTTTTCCGTGTAGTGTATCACAGATGGAGGCAGAGCTCGTGGTCGTTCAGCATTCCTAATCTCATGAGAGACTTCATAACCTTTAGGTAGCCCATTTACAAAGTTCTTCTTGTGTTTCAACAGTCCTAGCCACATGTAGATCTGCAGTTTAGCCTGAATTGTCCAACCACTAGGCCCTATACCTTTCTTCCCAGGGAGCTGTAACAGATTTTTAGAACATTATGAGTTCAGAATTTAACACTCATGGAATTATATGCAAGAGCATAGGCGTAACCAGGCCGACCATATGGGGGGGGGGGTTATAACATCCGCGGGGTACCCCCCAGGGAGAGGGGGTTCCGGGGGTCCTCCCCCGGAAAATTAAAAAAATTAAGATGCAAAATAACGAGTTTTAAGCTTTCGGGGGTCCTCCCCCGGAAAATTTTAAAAATTAAGATGCAAAATAACGAGTTTTAAGCTTCCCACGCTTTATACTTGTATTAAGTAATTTATGGGCAGACTTAAATTATATAATTTTCCTTTTTTTAATCAATGGGGGGTTCAAATCCCCAAAACCCCCCCCTCGGTACGCCTATGTGCAAGAGTGAATAAATATTGGATTATTGCTGTATACGTAATATTTAAAAATGACTGTGACCATAATACAGAACATTGTGAGTTATTAGCCTAAACCTTGGAGTTCTGCACTCACTCACCATCATTGGATAAGTTGATGCAGCTGGTAGTGGAAGGAATGAGTTATTTAATCTTGTAAAATGCCAGTATTACCTATGAAAATTGTGTATTATTGAGCATACAGTACCTTGATAATAAGAGGTGCTAGAAGTTTGTCCTATACATTTGTGACATCAAAAGTCTTGTGTCTTCCTGCCAAAACACACTTTTCCACAATCACTTTTTAAAATATGTACTATAAAGATTCTTTGCTCTAACTTATATTTAGGTAGTGCCACTTGCTATCGCAACTTTGAAACATCTACACACAGTAACATGGCAAACCAGATTGAGGGGGCCTAATGCTTTGACCGAGAGTATGTGCACAATTTGGTGGGTGGTGACATGTCACTGACAGTTTCATCAGCTTAGAGCTAATAGCATAGAATGCTCTGTATATAGAAAAGGAATTTTTGTCAATGTATTTGGTTTAAAAAAAATTCTTTATAATTGATAAAATGTTTATCAGCTCTCGAATTTAAAAACCTATACGAATTTATTACTTTACAAACCATTTAATTGAATGTCAAGTTTAACAGTTTTACAAACAGAAGTATCAGAAGTATCAAACAGAAGTATCATGTGAATTTCCAGTATGTGTTCCAAATTCATATCTTACAAAAGTTTATCTCATGTTAGTCGATGTGTGAGTGCTGAGCTCACTTTTGATTTCAAAGTATGTTGTATTGATTACTGCTGCAGCCATACATAGCAATACACACTGATGATTATACAGGGTGTCTCAAAAAAATGTACTAACACTTTGAATGAGTATAAAAAAATTATTTATGAACATAGAGACAAGTTTAACGGTTTGAATTACAAATGTACAGATTACAGATTACACTACCATCGAGATGTAAGAGCTCACCTCCATGCAGCTTATCCAAACACATGGATTGGAAGAAGGGGTAGCATTGAATACCCTACGCATTCCCCAGACCTCACGCCAATGGACTTCTTTCTATGGGGATACCTCAAGGACAGAGTTTATCGCACAAAACCAAGAACAATTGAAGAGCGTTTTTTCAAAAGCCGATATCTACATGGATTTCTCAGTGCCAGAGGTGACTAAGTGCCATCAAGAAAAGTGCTAATATTTGTGTGTATTGACCAGCAAAGATCGTATTCTATCTAAGCCAAACATGACAAACAGCCTTGCTGTATCAGTTACAGACACAGTAATGGCTGCTAGCCATGTTGGGCATAGATAAAATATGATCTTTGCTGGTCAATACACACAAATATTAGCACTTTTCTTGATGGCACATAGTCACCTCATGCACTGAGCCATCCATGTAGATATTGGCTTTTGAAGAAACACTCCTCAATTGATGCATTGAAATTGAAAATTGAAAGACAATGTCGTGAAATTCCAAATGAACTGTGTTGTGACATTTGCTTTATCAGCTTCGTCTGGGCAATGACTGTCATCAATTTGAACATTTCCAAACATGATTCTTTAATTACATGTTTCTCTGTAATTCAAGCCTTTAAACTTGTCTCTATGTTCATAAATAATGTTTTTATACTCATTCAAAGTGTTAGTACATTTTTTTGAGACACCCTGTAATTACTTTCTCAATGCAGGAAAAAGAAATGAGATAGAGATCAGAAAGCTTTATTTGTATACCTTGAGGAAAAGGGATTGAACTCTGCCACTATCTTTACCAGATTCCTCGTCCACAATGGAATAGATGAGATCTCGTGCTGGAATACGTTCATATGCTGTTCTTTTACCACTGCTTATTGCCCATACAAACACATCCGGCATTGATTGTTGAGGCTGAAAGCAAATAAGATTCATAAACCAATTTTCAAAACCCCCTATATACTTATTTGAAGTCGTTTGGATATTACTTACATCCTCCACAAGAAAGCGCAGTTTCTGTAAGTATGATTGTGCCGTCTTGTACCTCTCCTTGAACGAATGTTTGGTGACCAGAGCCTTCAGATTTCTTGCCATATTACCAATTTGCTCCTATTAAAACAATATTAAAAAAAATTAATTTATGTTTTAAAATCAGAGTTCATGGAAACAAGAATAATGGTGTTTAAAGTTTCAATTATCTTTTTTTTTTTCCAGATCCCGGCTTTGTAGTATTAGTGAGGAATGTTTAACTCTTCCGTGGCTGTGCTGCTGAATATGACATAACATCAGGTAATGCATTTTCATTTATATCCATCCCTTCATAATTATTTTTACTATCCTGTTAAATAACAAGGTATTTTCAAATGCTGAAGGTCCAGTTGTACACAATAATATTATATAGGCCTATTCATTTTCTATGAATAACTCAAATTTACAAATTTTAATATAATATTATGCAACTCAGTGCATTAATATATTGAATAAAGTCCTATCTAAGTATAAGATCTTCATGAAAGTACATGGCTCTACACACAAGCATCAATATTGAACATTGAACTATCAGCTAAATTAAAAAATGTAAATTGAAGGCATGCTGGTAATAGGATTTGCACCATACTTCACTCAAATAATACATTCTAACTTTTAAAGAAATAATGTCATTGGTAAGGAGACTGTTATTTTGTATATATGTTACCGGTATTTAACATCTCGAGAAAGATTACTTGAATCTAATAAATGAAAGAGATATTATTCACTAAAATGTATGGTTGGGGTATCTACTACACCCACTCAGTCATGGAAGATTAACTGGTGCTCATTAGAGACGTCTTATTACAAGCTTTGTAACTCGGTATGTCTTTATTTATTGGTATGCTAATTGTTAGCTGTGTTGCTGTATCAAACTATTTCATTAAATACAGCCTACAATAATTTTCATTTAAGTAGAGGGCCATGAGTAAATTATCACAGTCATATTTCAGCTTAAATAAATAATAGGGATACTATAGATATTGAATAGACTATTCTACTATCTGTTGGCCATGCTGATTTATTACCCAATATAGGGTTTGGACATAATATTAAATTAGAATTACTTACAATTTCTCTCTGGCATAGCTTGACTCGTTCCTTGTCAAGTTTTGTTTTGCCCATGCCTGCCGCTGATCCATTTCCCTTAGTAATTGAGACAAAACGTGCACAACCTAGGGATAGCTCTTCCAAGACAGATCGCAAAGTTCTCTCTGTGTTTGGATCCTCCACTTCACTCATAGAGTGAACCTCTGACAGGCCTTCTTCCTGGGAAAAATGCAAGGTGTTACCAAAACATCTTACTGATGAAAATATAAGATGTTACAAAAATATTTTATAAAAATAAGAATAGATTTCAAGATTTTATTGAAATTCTGTTGAAAAACAGGAAATAATTGAATCTTGTTTAATAAGTGAAAACAATCATAGCTTCATTATTAATGTTTGCCTAGAACATATTAAAAAAAAAAAATCCTCATCGTTATCTAAATTAAGGTTACCAGATTTTGAAAATTTTATGAAAATTGACTAATTTTTGACAAGACTGGATGGCTTAAATTACACTATCTTACAAATGTAACAGTTTAAGTCTTTAATATAAAATCAAATAACTAATTTATTGAGAGAGGTAGCCAAGATGGTAATGGCTTGGACTCGCATTCAAGAGGACCCTGGCTCAAAACCTGTGGCTGGCCAATTTGACATTGATTTTTTCATGATTTCTCAGCCGTAAAGGCAAAAGACGAGTTGGATATTTACTTACAATAACTTACTCATCCTTGTTGTTTCATCCTGTATCATATTCATTGGAATTAAAATCAGTTGAAATTTACTGATGCCATAAAACACACCAACAATGGAAAATATTGAACATCAATAGTTGTAATGCCTACTGGTACACACACACACACAGAATCTAAACTCCTGATATGGCCTCGATGCTCAAAGGAGTATAAATAAAAAATAAACATAAAGATCAATGGTAATTATAATTAACAGACCTACTGACAAAAACATCTGACAGTATCTTTATATTTCTCTTTAGATATCGGAATATCAAATTATGAGTAAAATCACTGTTTATTGAGTGCTGTGAAATTCCTAACGACACACTTCCTTTTTTTCCCCCGTGACTACAGAATGATCAACATTACACCTTAGTATATGGGAGCATCTATGAAGTGATGTCATAGGTCACTCATAATGAATAACACCAAAAATTTTACCTGTGTATAGAGGGACATAGAAAAGCAGGATTAGGAGATTTTTGCTCTATGGATTCAGTTTTTCCTGTTACAGCATAAAATCTTCCAGGACATGGCCACCACTGACTTCTAACATTTGAAGAAATTCAAAACAAAGGAATTTCGTTGTTAACACTGGAGTTATGAATAAAATAACTAATCCAGTGGGGTCCAGTCATGTGGTTAGTCTGTAAATTTGGCAGATTATCGAAACACTAAATTATGATATAGCTGTTGATGAATGATTAAGAATCAGGTTTTTATCGATCACTAAGAAGGCATGAAGTCAATTTAATGAAAATTGTAACCCTATTTCGCTTCATTATTGACTTATGAGTATCAAATTGTAATGACTTTAAAGACATGTAGCATACACATTTTACATCATAGAACAGAATTGTAGGAATTGAGTAAAGTTGGGGTGACTCCTGTTGAATGGCGTGGAGTGGCCCAGCTGCTAAATAAAAACGGGGATGTACTCACCAATTTGTCTACTATCCTGGCAATGATGTTGGAGGTGTACATTCGTCTCCTATAGTCAGGCCAGACCGACCTCACATGCATACATGGTTTGTCATCCCAATAAGGCAAGAAGTGGTAGATATGATCATTTGTCATTGGTTTTGCAGGTGATGTGGTACTCTGCCAACTTGGCTGTCCAGTAGTCACAGTTTCTGTTGAAAGAAAGTAGTACTAGTCAATAAAATTATGACTTCAATCTTACAATTTCTTTAAAAAATTATTCAATAAGAGCTTCAGCATTACTGGTAGAAGATAATAATTGTGTCTATTTAAACACACGTACATCAACTTGACCTTCTTTATCAGCCATCAAATCTATTGCATCAAACAAGGCCGAATTATCTTTTGCATTGTCAGTTTCACAACATATGACAGAGTCCAAGCCCTTAAGTTTTATTGTATATATCAATTTAGCACAGCTTAAATGGAAATTTCCATCACAGTTGATACATTTTACTCCACTCACTACTTTTGCTTTACATTTTTTGCATAGGAGTAAGGTAGATACATTAGACAGATAATCGTGTTTTTACAGAATATTGAATCTGATGACATCTAATGAGAATACTTCAGATAACATTCTTCTGACACTGAACCTGGGACTTTCAGCTTTGTGCAAGCTCTACCAACAGAGCTAGCCAGAGTTCATCTACTATCCTATCAATCGGTGGCTCATGCTGTAGCGCGTGAGCCTGGCATGCTAGCGGTCCTGAGTTCAAATCTCGGGGCCGGCGGGTGTGTCATTCGTGGTGGACGAAGCCGTGCCTTGGGGGGTTTTTCCCGGGGTTCTCCCGTTTCCCCCTCTCATTCCACCAACACTCTCCACTTCATCTCACCTTTCCTCCTTTTCATCATCATCCCGTTTCCACTTCTGGTATCTGGTCTGCTTTGGCAGTCAGCGCCCTCTGGGGGCCTCTCCCGTTCTCCCCGCTGCTTGTGGTGAAAAGGTGGTTGGTGGTGTGCGTCGCGGACCTGTCGAGGCTCCGGTTGGAGGGACTGAAGGGGGTGGTGTGTGTCGCGGACCTGTCGGGGCTCCGGTTGGAGGGACCGAAGGGGGTGGCGCATACGTGGCATGGTAATAAGGCTTGCTGGATGTAGGGGAGCTCCGTGGGGGCCTTTGGGGGGATCTGCAGTCCTGGGCGGCCTATGGGCACGCAACTCATTCCATCCCGGAGGTAGGTACGATAAGCCTTCGGCTTCAGTGCTTAGGGGCGTTCCCACCCCGCCTCCCGCCTTAAGGGCACCTATTCAATTCAATTCAATTCAATCCTATCAATGGGGTATGCCATGATGTAGTGGTTAAGGCACTGCACTAGAAACCGGATGGTTGCGGGTTGGATTCCCGATGAGGTCGTTAAGATTTTTCCATTGGCCCAATCCTTCTGGTGGAACTATGGCCCTAGGGTCAACTCAGCCTCTAACAGAAATGAGTACCAGAAGTATTCCTTGGGGGTAAAATAGTGGCTGGTGCATAGGGCTGACAACCTTGCCACCTTTATGGGAGTCTTAACCCCCTGGAAACCCTACGGGTCTCTATGACCCATACAGGGATCATTTTAACTTTTTTTTACCAGCTTTCAATAAAATACCAATTACTTAAATGACTTCTAAATTGTAAACTTCTTTAAAATTCGTGTGTAAAATATTGTCAAAATTAGACTAACCTAGATTTTCATCACTGTCAGATTCACTAACATCTTTAGAAGTTTCGTTATGTCCATCAAGTGAATTGCCTGCATTCCCAATGCTGATTTCAAAGTACAATGGCTTGTCTCCAAGCTTCTTGTCTATCATGGTAGCATCGATTATGGTGGCAAACAGAAAGAACTCTTCATTCTTGCCATAAGAGGTCTGTAATTAAACATAGAAACAAATCCCAATTAATTTGCACAAATACTATAATTATGATAAACCACTCTTAAAAATTTTTAGCAAGGATTGTTGATGTAGAGAATTACACTATTTCATATGTTTTATATTTAAGAGTTTACGATAATTTTATTTAAACTTTAGCAAAACAGGCTACTCTAGTATACAAGATAACAGGTATATTATAAATTGTAATTGACATAAAACTATAGCCCTAATGTACCTTATGGTGAAATAGGGCTAAAAGAAATTGTATATTAAATAAATAAATAAATACTATAATTACTAGAAGAGGAATTAAGAGCACCACAATGTTTGTCTAACATTGTGTAACACTTTGACTGCTGATCCTGTCAATTGATGGGATTCGGAAACTTGAAAAAAACTCCGGATCCCATCAGGGATCATACTTTTCATGCATTTTGTTCTCGAATTTCATTGACAGATTTTATTATTGTGCATATTCCTTTTGTTCTTTTCATTTCATTACTTACGACTAGAAAGTGTTTTCTTTAATTTTTTATGATACACTAATATGTTATATCAATGTGATTTGTTTCGCAAGCATGTTCATCATGTATTTTTACACCTTCATTGTCGTCGTTATGCTATATTTGCTAAAAAGTAATATTAAATTTAATTATTTGCAATAATATTGTAATGTCATGTCAGTATTGCAGTATGAAAAATTGCATCTCTTTGTAAATACCGGTATAGCTTCAAAATACACTTGTAATCTAGAACTCAGTTTTACAGTTTATTCGTTCAAATGTTTTTTATCGCTAATTTATCCTTTTTCTATATTATCGGAGGTAAAGTTTCCATTCATGCATCAAATAACGTTACAGACCATTTAAAATAGAAAATTTCAGATTTTCAAATTATATCAGTGTTATTTTTGTATAATTACAATGTTTTCAAAATTTAAATGTTGAAATATTGAGACATTTGCCAGCACATTATGCAAAGCTACTACAGAATGACTCAGCACACAAAATGTTAAGCTGCTCATTCATCCGTGTATTCACTGAAACTTTAAGCAATACATTATATTATAATAATTAAAACGAAGTAATATACACAGTGGAGCACATGAATAACTGAACTAGTTAAATATTATATTAACACTTAATGCTTCACTTACGTCGCTGTTTATGAGCAGGACATGTTTCGGGATTCTTATCCCATCTTCGGCTGCTGGTCAACTGGCAATTGGCGATCATGGTAAGTGGTCTTTATGGTTTGTCCAGTGCTGCCCTCTCTTCTCTTGGCTGTAAGCTTGATGACGTCATCCACCGGCGGTATTTCAAAATTCATAACATTGCTGCTGTTCTTAGTGATGAAAATCTTCTCCCAGGTGTTCAGTTCTGCCCGTGTCTTGACGTGTTTTAATAGTTTAACATCCTTCTTGATGTGGTGGTTTTGTGTCCAGGAGTGATGTGCTACAGCTGATTTGTCCGTTTGCATGAATTTCACATTCCTAAGGTGTTCTTTCATTCTAGTTGTTATATTTCTTTTGGTTTGTCCAATGTAGGTCAGCTGGCAGTTTTCACATTCCATCTGATAGATTCCTGATAGTTCTGTTTTGGGTGTGATGTCTTTTAGTGGGTGATTGAGCAGATTTCTAATGGTATATTTGTTCTGGGGTGCTAGCTTGATGTTGTAGTTTTTGAATACTTTCTCAAATTTGTAGAATGTTTTTGGATGGTAGGTGAATTTTTTGTAATTTTGTGGTTTTTTCTCTGAATTTTCTAATGTACTAATTCCTTTTATCATTTTTTGTTTCTTGTGTTTTGAAATCATCTTGTCTATGAAATTGGTTTTGAAACCGTTGGTAAGTGCTACTTCCTGTATGTGCTGATATTCCTTGTATTCTATTTCAGTCAGTGGAATGTGAGTTAGCCTATGGATTAAACTATGAAAGATGGCAAACTGGTGAGGTTTCGGATTGAACTTGTTGTGTTTAATATAGTTGTCAACATGTGTGGGTTTCCTGTATACCCCAAACTCTAGTTTCTGCTGATTTCTAATAATTTTTAGGTCAAGAAATGGTAAGTATCCGTTTTGTTCAGTTTCGATGGTGAATTTTATTGAACTGTCTTGTAGGTTCAGTAATTTAACCGAGTCTTCTATGAATCTTTTTGGTACAATAGCGAAAATGTCATCGACATATCTCCACCAGACTTTGAATATATGAGGAAAACCTCTGTTTAATCCATAGGCTAACTCACATTCCACTGACTGAAATCGATAGAATACAACAAGGAATATCAGCACATACAGGAAGTAGCACTTACCAACGGTTTCAAAACCAATTTCATAGACAAGATGATTTCAAAACACAAGAAACAAAAAATGATAAAAGGAATTAGTACATTAGAAAATTCAGAGAAAAAACCACAAAATTACAAAAAATTCACCTACCATCCAAAAACATTCTACAAATTTGAGAAAGTATTCAAAAACTACAACATCAAGCTAGCACCCCAGAACAAATATACCATTAGAAATCTGCTCAATCACCCACTAAAAGACATCACACCCAAAACAGAACTATCAGGAATCTATCAGATGGAATGTGAAAACTGCCAGCTGACCTACATTGGACAAACCAAAAGAAATATAACAACTAGAATGAAAGAACACCTTAGGAATGTGAAATTCATGCAAACGGACAAATCAGCTGTAGCACATCACTCCTGGACACAAAACCACCACATCAAGAAGGATGTTAAACTATTAAAACACGTCAAGACACGGGCAGAACTGAACACCTGGGAGAAGATTTTCATCACTAAGAACAGCAGCAATGTTGATGAAAATCTTCTCCCAGGTGTTCAGTTTTCATCATTTTCATCACTAAGAACAGCAGCAATGTTATGAATACTAGACTACAAGACTTCATTAAAGACATCTACAGCTTTCTCCAAGAGTAACAACATTCTGCAATTCCGAAGAACTATCACCGGAGCATCTTCCCATGTTCAACACCCCGCTAAGCTTATTGTGTATTTTGATTCATGCCAAACTCTGTAAATACCTCGTGGTATACCTGTTGGTGAAACACGAGTTGTATAGACTATCTTCTTGTAAATAAAAAAAAATGTTATGAATTTTGAAATACCGCCGGTGGATGACGTCATCAAGCTTACAGCCAAGAGAAGAGAGGGCAGCACTGGACAAACCATAAAGACCACTAACCATGATCGCCAATTGCCAGTTGACCAGCAGCCGAAGATGGGATAAGAATCCCGAAACATGTCCTGCTCATAAACAGCGACGTAAGTGAAGCATTAAGTGTTAATATAATATTTAACTAGTTCAGTTGACATTATATTATGTTTAGTGATTTATTTCATTACAATTACTTTACATTTAAGAAGCATGAAAATGGAAAGGGGCAGGCAATGGAATAGCTGCATATAGAGGAATTTAGGCTACTTTATTTCCCATCATCCTTTGCTGTGAGGTAGATGAAAATCCTGATGCATGCACATAGGCCTATTACCTATTTAGTGATGTAATGAATGATCAATAAATTTCATTTTTGATAGTCAATTTATCAGACATGATTCAATATGGATTTCATTCCAGCAGTACAATCATTGTTACTGGTATTAGTTCTATCTATAGTATTTATTGTAATTCGGTTTAGTTAACTTTGAGAAAACCAATATCTTTGTAAAACATCTGAAAATCAGAAAAATAATTTCACTATTTCATTAAAGAAACTTGAAAGAAATGTTTCGCTCACCTCATTAATAGGGAAAGTTGGTTCTACCTCCACTTCAGAAGGGGCAAAGTCTATGTTGTCAGTGATTTCTGTTCTTATTGCAATAAGCAGCCTTGCTCGGTATGACACACCTTCTCCAAGCCCTGTGTTCAGGTTGGAGTGCTCATCAATCAAACTATAGTCTCGTGTTGAACCATACAAGTGGATGAATGTGGGCCCAAATGTTGGAAGAAAACCTAAAAGAAGAATATATCTAATTTAGACATTATGTTGACTACAACTATAGGCCAAAGAATTATACAGAAGAAAATAATTCTATTTTAATCAAATTGGTTACAGAGTGCTTCAGTCATAGAAAATTTATTTCCCATTCTACAAAGTTAAATTTCTGAGAGAAAGTAATGTCATATTTCTTCAACAGATGGCTGCATAATAGTTTCAGCAATCATCCAACAATGAAAAGTACCTACAATGCTTTCTGATTCCATATTTCCTGCCATTTGTGCATTATACAGTTTTATTACCAACAAGATAGTGCCCCGCCACACAATCATAGGGACGTACAAGCATATTTGGATTGAAATTTGCCAAGGCAGTAGATAGGACGCAGGGGGCCAATCGAATTTCCTGCACGCTCTCCAGACCTTATGCTGCTGGATTTCTTATTATGGGGTACAGTAAAAGATATGTACAAACGTAAACCATGCAACCTAGACACACTTTGGAATGAGATTCAAGAGGTGTGCACAGAAATCTCATTGGACACTTTGGTACGATATATGGAATCAGTGGTGACTCATACTCAGATATGTATTGATGCTGAAGGCCACCATTTTGAACATTTGAACATTTGAAGATTAATCACATTTTCATCAGAAAGTCATTTATTTTACAAACTGGACTTTAAGCTTTCCATTTCCAGAAATTTAACCTTGTAGAATGGAAAATAGAATTTCTATGACACTTCAAAGTGTGTAGGCCTATACATTTTTTAAGCACTCTGTATATGCAGTCATCATGTAAAATCGTCTGTTGGTTCAAAGTTTAAAATCAATGCAAAAAACTTCAGTAAATAGCAGGTTTCTGAAAATGATTATTTATCGTTTGTGTAACATGTGGATAAAAATCCTCATATTTTACATAATCTGTATAATCTATTATTCTTACAGTCTTATATCCATGCTTTTATATAATTTTTTAGGTGATGCATTTATGTGTCAGAACCAGTGAAAAGTTAAAAAGTTAATAATCCACATAATAAGGAATACTAACAAATAATAATTTGGTTTTAAAAAGATAACTTGTGCTTCCTATTCAGGATATACAGAGTGGTCACCAGAATTCTGAGCGAACTTCGGCACACCACTCCCTAGTACAGTCACACTGCAACTATAGCCAATTTGGATCTCATGCACCCTATATGGGGAAGGAATAGATTTGTTTAAGCTCACAAAATAACGGTATTACCTATGAAAAATGTACATTATAATGCTGACTTTGATTATAAGAGCTACTAGAAGTGCTGTCCCTTTATTACTATACCACAACTTTTTGAAAGATTTGCTTTTGCTTTTAATACACAATAATTTAATGTTTCTTGAAAGCTTATTGTAAATCTGTATTGTAGAATAATAAGCACCCTTTTGAAAGAGTTTTAATGAATCAGCTGGTAACTTATATGTAAATCATTCATGTTCCTAGTTGTATGTCCATGTACACTGTAATTAGTTCGAAATTTATCAATATTATCTACCATATAACACATTATCGAGTATATAGGCCTACGTATATTCCCTTGTGAGAGTGAGGACCTTTAGTTTTTCAAATAGTGGTTTACAAGATTCTCTTTTTTTCTTTCCACATATTATTCTTATTACAAGTTTTTGTAATCTAAATATTTTCTCCCTATGGGAAGAGTTGACCCAGAATATGATTCCATATCTCATTACAGAGTGAAAATATGCAAAATATACCATGAGTAATGCATCCTGTTGTAATATATCATTCAAAATTCTTAATTAAAGTGAAACACACTGAACTCAGTTTTGGACTTATTATTTCAACGTGTGTCTTCCAGTAAAGATTTTGGTCAATTTGTAGGCCTAAGAATTTTATGTTGCTAATTTCTTCTATGATTTGTGTTTGGTAATTAATTATAATCTATGTTTTGTTCTAAATTGAATAAAGTGGGTCTTTTCTATATTCTGACAACACTCTGTACAAGTAGCCTACTCTATAAAGGGCTTTCTTAATATCTACTGCTAAATTCACCTTTCTCCCCATCATTAGAAATGGTCTTGAGGTCAATGAAGTGTGTCCCTATCACTGTGTTGTTGACAGGATCATTGTCTCGCAGCTGGATCTTAATGCGCTGACATAGTGGAGGGAACATCTCCGTGAAAACCAGTTGTTCATTAAATACAGGAGCATAACTATTCTTCTTCACACTGGTCTTTCCCTGTAATATAAAAGTCATATTATTACATATTTTTTTATTCTCCATCATTTGGAACTTAGTAGGCTTAACTTACGTCATATTATGAAGTGATGAGAAACACAGTGAACCAAGTGACATTTTTAAAAAGGGGATACCAAAAATTAAAGTTATAGCATGACAAGTTAAGAAACAAGTTGCGCAGTAGCACAATCAGAAGGGAGGTTGGCGCAGAACCCTCTTTTCCCCGCTTAGCTATCCCATCACTAGGCCATGGCACCAACGAAGTCTCACAGTCGGGCATATTCACTCGTCGATCAGGTGTTCGGTCTGTTTCTTGGAGTAGAGGGGAGGAGTGGAAGTAGAGCCAAAGGCGTGGTCAATGCGCAGCCCGAATATTCGCATGCTTGTTATTTATATTATCACATTATAAATGAACAGTTTCATTGTTCTACTTTCTGATTGTTTGTAATGGGTATCCCCACCCCACCTAGCATTTCCTGTATCTCCTATTTTCCCAACTTAAACTCACTTCTTTCAGAAGATGGCAGAGGAATTAGCTGCCGAAAGCTCGGAATAAATTTTCCTACTCATTTGATTGAAAGTCAGAGGAACCATGATATATCACTTCATTTGAATTAAGGTTTTATTACATTTTATACAGTAATGATTTCTTGACATGGGATTTGGCCCATTCTGGTTCAAAGTTATCACAAAAATCTAACTGGGCCATCTCCTTTAGCCCACATTGGGTAAAAAATGTGAGGTAATTGGAGATAGCCCAGTTAGGTAACAACAGTCTAGAAACTGAAATTAAACTTCAAGGCCCACAACTATTATAATTTGGCCTCAAAGGAATAGGCCTAGTAACTTGTGTTGCAACACATGAGTCTAACTTACAGTGGAGCTGTTTGGTTTGGGTCACGAGTCAGACTTATTAAGTCTTCAAGGGTCGAAACAATTTTTCCTTAAAGTAAGTTCAATGTTCTGTCAGGCTACAGTTTAATGCATAACATAGTTTATTTTGAGATTGTAATACTGAAACCACAATATCGCAGATGAATAAATACTTACCATGAGACCAGCAAAGGACACTTGAACATATGGATCCACCAGGTCCTTTACTTCCCCAGTAAAGGCTTTCTTCACATTTGCAACTATTGATGAATTCATTTTTGGCAGGCCATCAGCTCGATATATTCTTACAATGAAACGAGCACGTTGTCTTTCTACAGGTACACCATCAGGTAGCAATAAATTTCTGCAAAACAGAAAATCTGTGTTTGTTAGCTCATGTAGGTTACATCACTACTAATGAAGTTAGAGCACCTTATGCTGATATTAAAATATAGATAAAAACAAGCTTCAATCCCTACTCCGAAACCTTGTCTGGGTCCATAACCAGGGTTGGCACTTGATTCGTAAAAAAAATACATATTTCTGCATATTATGTGCATAAAAGCACATAATATTCATAAATCATGTTAAAAAACCTCTTACAACATTTGGTTTTGTTCCATTTTACATATTTCACATGCAGTTCAAGCACTGGAATTGCAACCCGCTGAAGGAGAATTTAATTATTTAGAGCTTGTTTATGTAGACTCAATCCACACTCTCTCCTACTACTGCATGTGGACAAGAAACAATAGCTATGGTAGAGTTGTCAGTGTTGTTTTGTTTCTGATGTCTGATATGTTCTTTTCTTCTGGCATCCAGAGAACATCCCATTTGTCCTATGCATACTTTTCCACACATACATGGAATTGAGTAGACCCCTGCTTTATCTAAAATGTTGATTTCATGAATGAATTGAGGATCTACATTCATCCTTGTGCAAACAGTTTCAAAATTGGTCATTTCAGACTGAGATATTTGCTTTAAGAGATAAGCTTGCTCAATGCATTTCTGGAATGTCTTACCGCCACAGCAGTAGAACACAACAACTGATACTTAGCATGACAAATGGGCGGGCCCTAATGGTTAGGAGCACCCTTAATGGAACAAATTACATTCATTAACACCTCATGCTATTTTATTATAGGCCTACTATAACTCAAATGTGAGAGCAAATGAAATACTTACGCTTCAATATCATCCTCGTCCTTTTCACTTTTAGGTGGGACCTTCACAGAGTCACCTTTCCCTATAACACTGATATCACATTTCAAATAACCCTTAGGCCCTCCTGCTATATCATCAGGATCTGTCAGAAGAGCCCATTTATGGTAGAACTGATGGTCTGCAAACACAACATCCTTGTTAGTATGCAATGGCACCAAACACAAGGTAGGAAATGAAATACAAAAACAAATATGACTCGCTATCATGCAAAGATTTTTTTTTTAAAATACAGAAATTATTATTGTAGTAAATGCTAGTTTTTCTACATTAATTTCCCCCTCAGTTTTTATCCTTAACTTTGATATAGGCCTACGCTTAGTTCTATTAAGGATGAAAAATATGTCCAGTTTTATATTGATTTTAAAATAGGAAATGGATATTTTTTAATTGTTTTACAACTTACACCTGGTATAAATTATCCTCGTCCAATACTTCCAGTACACTTTAGGAAACTCTTGACCTTAAATTATATGAATCTTGTATTTTAAAAAGTATAAGTTTTGGAGTATGGAGTTTTTCTGATTTATGTAGGCCTACTCGTGAACATATGAACCATTAGAGAAAAAACATTTACTGGAAATCGAACCTAGGACATACACATAATGTGAATATTTGTGAGAAAAATCCCCTGACACTTGGACTCAAACCTAGCTTTCCTTGCCCTACTAACTAGGCTAGCCAAGGCTCGATACACATCATTAGATGGTATTTTTCTCTTGTGATTTCCCTATATGCTTAACCTCACTGAAAGACATTTAACTTATGTCATATATATTCTGTAACTGTATAACTTAAGCGTTAAAATATTCTACGCAATTATAGAGATTGTCTGAGTCCCTTTCTTTTGTTTTCTGGAACTTTTTCAGCATTGTCTTTTATCAATACAATATTGTATACTAATTTAAAATTTTTGGTAACATTCTGGGTAATTACTATTTAATTTGGTTGGTAACAAAAGATTTAGTAGTAAACTATTGTAATTTAAGTACGGTACCATATATGGTTTTATTTTTACATAGTGAAAATCACCTAATAAATTCAATATGATATCGAAAGATAACACAGAGAAGTTATATACTGTAAGATATACATGGTGAGTTGAGTCTAACACATACACTTAACTTTCCGTTTAAATACCTGAAGCAGTTTCGAAAATCATTGTCATTCATATTCATCAGATGTACACAACGGCTGACTGGAAGCACATGTTGCCATCTCGTAGATGTCGCCTTTCCATCTTTGGCAATGAAATTCTCTTCGATCAGAATTGTCAAAACAAGAATAAGGGCTATCTCATGAATTTGGACATTCTGACTGAAGAGTAAGGCCCAGATTCTTAGGTTTTAAATTATTTTGCTCCTTGCTAACTAACTTACCCAGGATATTTTTAAAATATCCGTTTCATTGTCATGGCAGTCACATAGTCCATCCTTATAACACGTAAAAATGGCTAAATAAGATGTTAAGAACTAAAAATGGTTTAAACTGTTTATAATTATAATATGATAAAATACTTAACCTACTAATACATAATTAATAGACCTGTAATTATTATTGTTCTACTAAAAATATATTACTTATTAAATATCTGTCTCAATTTTACCTTCCTCTCTGTTACCAGTAGTCTACATTTGTAAGAGAAATGTAGTATTGCATTTTGTAGTTTTGTAAATTTGTACCCCATTTTCTGGTAAAGGAAATCATTAGTGAATCAAAATTCCCGGTTTCTTTAGAAGCAGTTTAAAGGCATTCTTAAGAAGCTTAGCCTTGCAGTTTATTTGCAATGTTTGCACCAGTAAGACGACAAGCGAAGTATTCTAAAAGTCGGTTGATTAATTGAAAATTGTTCTTGTTGAGTTTATGTGGAGGAGTTTGAAATGATAGGGGTAATTCTAAAATTAATTGTGATCTATAAACTGTTGAAAATAAACTGTTCCTATAGTTTTTTTTTGTTCAAAACCATGAGATCCTAAGCAAATATAAAATTAATCATTATACAGGGACTGGCAGAATAATCTGATGATTTTGAAATGCATATGAAAGTAATAAACAACACTGTAACGCAAAATTTAATGATAACATTTGTTAGAGCAATAATTGCCATTTACAACTCTTCCATTAGTTTTTATTTGAATTGAAAATTGTGTCCGATAAATGACGATCACCATTTTGTAGACATTCATGTAGCCTTCCTTGCCTTGAAGTTTTCCGTCGCTCTCATGAGCATGTCGTTTGGTATTGCCGCTATTCGTTGTGAATAGCTAATTTAAAGTCATTCAGTTTATGAGGTCTTCCAACATACACTTTTGACTTGAGATAGCCCCAGAGGAAATAATCATACATCGTCAGATCCGGGAAGCAAGCAGGTCAGGGGAGGTAACCATTTCTTGACAGAACACGTCCAGGAAACATTTCCTGGACCATCCCATTGAGTGTTTTGCTGTTCGCGCAGTAGCTCCATCTTGTTGGAACCAAATGTTTGGAGCATTAATTCCACATCTAACCAACTTAGAATGAAAAAGCATCAATACTGAACGACATGTTCATGAGTGCGATGGAAAACTTCAAGGCAAGGCTACATGAATGTCTACAAAATGGCGGTCGTCATTTATCGGACACAATTTTCAATTCAAACAAAAACTAATGGAAGAACTGTAAATGGCAATTATTGTGCTAACAAATGTGATAATTAATCTTTGAATTACATTGATGTTTATTATTTATATATGCATTTCAAAATCGTCAGATTATTCTGCCGGTTTCTGTATTTTTCAATGTGTTTATTGTATTTATTAAAGTGAAATTTAAAAAAAAATCTTAAAACTATTAAATAAACTAAAATTAAACAACTACCGGTATTTTGATGTGTTAAAGAAACTAATACAGGGTTTATAAAATCCTACATATGGGCTCTAATGATGATGGATGGCAACATGGTGTACATCTAGTCAATATATCTGATGATGATCTTCGAACTAGTTCAGGTAGGCCTACTTGTACGGAAAGTGAAGTTTATGTGCTAGACCCAACACACCATATATTTTACAAAAAACACCTACCGGTAATAAATAATTATAGCACTCACACCGGTACTAAATTCTTTATTACATACCAGCATATCAAAAGCAGAAGTATATCAAAGTGATACTTCTTTGCATTTTTGAAAGCATACTGTGCTGAAAGG
Source organism: Ectobius pallidus (assembly GCA_964059195.1). NCBI lineage: Eukaryota > Metazoa > Arthropoda > Insecta > Blattodea > Ectobiidae > Ectobius > Ectobius pallidus. Next base: position 42,019,550 of record CAXKWD010000002.1, on the reverse strand, counting down.
AAGCAAATCAAGCAAGCACGATTACTAACAATTACACACTCTAACACAACAAAACAACAAAAATACAGAAGTGTGCAGAGACAAAACAATGAGTTAGATTTGTGAGTTAAATCATTTTTAAGAGTGCTCAGAAATAATTTAAAATAAAAAAAATTTTAAAAAGCACACATAAATACATAAACCTGAATAATCATACATCTAAAAACGTAATGATAAATCTAGACAGCACTCTGTATTTATGATTTAAATATTTGTTAGGTTAGGATTGTCATACAAAACATTGAGTCAGTGGTTCTGTTACACCTTTAAAAGGGAGTGTCTACATATTTACAAAACTATGAGAGTGGGAGTATCAAGGAGATTGTACAGCAAAATCTACTGGTGACTGTCTTTTTCAGTGTGCCTACTCATGCCAAGTCAATTTTTAAATAAACTATTTATAAAATCAACTCCTAGCCTACTTTAAAATGTTACGATTAATAATTCTACACTGCTACAGACCCTTTAGATCCTTAAATCTATACCTTGTTTTCAGGCAATTATGGAAACACTACCTATTTATCTGTGTTCAATACCCTCGCTTGCATGCTTCTGAAATTATGCTCTTGGACCAAAAATAAAATCACATTTTTGCTATGGTGGACTTAGGCCCTACTTTATAAAGGATAAATATGACAATAGATCGGCAAATTCTTTATTCATGAAACATATATAGTGTGATTTAAACATGGAGCCACCAAACTTCTACCGTGCATAGCACATGGCCATCACCGGCCATTGGGCTTCTGATAAACTTGACAGTTTTTAGCTTTCTCCACTAATTCCATCTCGCACCAAAGATTCAAGTAAGAGAATGCCAAAAAGAAAAGAAGAATATCAGTAGGTAACATACCTATTTTAAAGCAGATGTTGAAAATGCTGTCCCCTCTGACTTGAAGTTGCAATTTCTTAAACATAAGTGTTAAACGACTTACAATAGGGTGTCCATTTGCCACGTTTTTCTCGGGACAGTCCTATTATTTTCTTAAATTTCCTGCTGTCCTGAAAGTTTTATTGGGGACATCCGCTTTTTTGTAATTGTGATTGGCCAGTGTGTTTCACGCTACATTAATTAAAGTTACAACAGTGAAGGTCTTGCTCATTGTCAAAACATACGGTACTTTAATGGAGTAATTGTGCTGACTTTTACGATAAATTATAAGAAAAAAAAACACTTCTTGATAGAATACATAAAAGTGAAATGTACAGTGGAATAAATTATCTACACCAGTCTGCAGAAAAAAAATTAAGAAGCCATGGGATAATTTGTGTGCTTGAGACAAAGGTAAAATGTAAATATTCCCTAAAGTTTGTGAATGAAATTTTTGTCCCCTTTTTTCCTTAACTGTCCCATGTTAAAAAAAAAAAAAAAAAAAAAAAAAAAATTGAAATATTTGTTTTTATGTAAACATTACATGGTCACCCTAACTTACAAGTTTGATGTTCCTTCTACATAAAATTTATACATCAACAGATATGTAGCCTATAGATCAGAGGGGCAGAATTTCAACATGCACTTTAAGATAGGTGAGTTAAGTAGGCCTACTGACTTTTTACTTCTATTTGGGTATTCTCTTTCTTCAACCTTCAGCACGAGATGAAATTAATTAGTGGAGGGAGCTAAAATCTGCCATGTCGATCAGATGCCTGGCCGGTGAAGGCTGCATGCTATGAATGAAAGAATTCTTGTGGCATCATGTTTGATTTGTATTGTACAATTTATATATGCTATTATAAGTTTTTATAATATATTGTTTTATGTTAAACAACTTTTATCAACCCCTTTTTGCCTTCCAAGGCTATGCCACTGTTTTTGATGCTATAACTCACAATAACATGTTTTGTAGGCTTTTCAGTTTTTCTTTCATTTTTAGTAAAATGTTAAAAAATTTACTAAACATAGTTGATTTTGAATATAAGAAGAACTTTGAGACAAATTCAACACTTTTCAAAGCTGATTGAAATGGGAACGATTATAATTTGATCATCAGGAAAATGTGAATATTTAAAATGTAATCTGTAACTAGTAATTACGAACATCTGCCTTGTTGGCTATTTGGTAACTTGGATGAGAAATATTATTTAATTATACCCTAGAATAACTATTACTGTATAAAGAAATAAACGATAGGGCCTACCCTGAAAATTTACATTTACCAATAACAAACTGATTCGTAAAAGCAAAGAAAATAATATGCCTATCATACCCCAACATATCGAATACTGGTACCGGAATAAAAATAACTTTTAAAAAACACAGATAAACATAGCTACAGAAAACTGACTGTCAAGTGAATAATTTTCACTGTCACAAAGGACAGAATGTACTTGGTCTTGGCTTAAGAGGACTTTTGCACCTATAATTGACTCAAATAGTGTTAAAATAAAATCCTTTAGTACTAAAAGTTTTCCTGGCGATTACAAGATACTCCGGCATCAGTCATATCATATTTTAAAGTTAAATACTTTTATAATCAACAATGACAGGTTTAGTCTTATGCAGAAAAAATCTGTTTTGTTCATAACTCATAAAATTTTCAGCATTTTAAAATAATTTAAATGTTATTTGCAACAATCATAATAAAACAAAATGTCTGCTATATGTAGTGTTTTCCATTTCTTTTTAAGAGCTGTACATTTTTCAGTTTGTTTTTTTCTTTTAAAAAGATTAAACAATTTGATCAAAATAATAAACGATAATTATTATGCTCATATTTGTTCATTAGTATTAAACATTGTTGCCTTCAAGATTTCATTAATTTACCTAAACAAAACTGTTCAAGTTATGAGAAAAACAGGTTTAAAAAGAACATGAGTTAACTTACAGCAATTGAGCAACAGACTTACCGGAGAGAAAGTAATTGCAGTAAATATTTTAAAGGTCTAATAAAAAAAAATATATATATATTAGAAATATTATATTATTACTTTCACTAAATCAGAAGGAAAGCCCAATTAATAAATAATGAATAATCAAAATTTTTAAATCCTCAATGGTGTACATGACCCCATAAAATAAAATGTACAAATGCACTTGATGTAAAATAGGATTACGTAAAAGTAATTGGTTATTTATTAATTACTGAAACCAATTTCAATTCAATGCTTGAACAAAATAGCAGCTGGATTCAATTTCAATTTTTACCTACCGGTAATCATATAGATTTCATTGATTTTTCTATACAACCTCCTCGAAGTCAACGAGCTAACTAATGTGTTAGGAATGACTACTGCAGGCGCTCTATGACACAGGTACGTGTGTGCGCGCATGAATGAGATGGTGGCACATGAAGCGGATCGGCAGGGCACCTTCAAGACGACAAATATCAATGACAGCAGCATCAATCTCCTGATAAAGAATTCTGAAAGACACTGGTCTGGTATAGATAGCTCTCTCTTTTTTACTTCCTCTGCCCGTACCATAGGTACTATAGGTAGAGGAAGTATTGTTTTCGACCCTAAAATTCGAAGTTGAGTTTTTAGCATATATACACGTTTCAAGGCCCAAAAATACTATTTTTGGAAACATGTCTGTGTGTGTGTCTGTGTGTCTATGTGTCTGTGTGGAAGTTTGTGAACAGGCTAGCTCCGAAACGGAGAATCGTATGAAAACAAAATTTCGTATTTGGGTCAGATACCTTCTGAAGATGTGATTCGAAGATTGGCGACAAATTTCTCTTATTTTTAAGGGGACTTTACATGAAGAAATTTTCGTTTTTCGCGATTTTCTCGAAAACGGCTCTAACGATTTTCTTTAAAATTTTCACATGTGTTCCTTTTACTGACAGCTAAAACTTTTATTTAAATAAAGGTATCACTACATTCAGTATATTCTGTGCTAATAATGGTTTTGCATAAGATAATGAGGGCAGAAAAATATAAAACAAAAACACATTGTTTTAGAATCTTATCTTGTTATTCTCCGTTTATATTATTTATTAGAATTATTATTATTATGTTATTATTACTTTTATTGCTACTATTACTATTATTACTATTATTATAACTTACTCAGTGACAATAGACAATTCCTAAGCAAGCTAAAGGAATAATATCTAACTTACTTTATGGAACCCGGAGGTTCATTGCCGCACTTACATTAGCCTGCCATCCAACCCTATTCTGTGCTTACTCAATCCAACCTTTCCTTGAAAATCCTACTTCCCTTAAATCTATTCTAATATTTCCATCCCACCTATGTCTAGGTCTTCCACGTGGTCTTCCCTTTGGGTGTTCCAGTCAATATTTTTGAGATAGGTCTTTATCTCCTCCTTGCATGCAACATGTCTAACACATTTTATCCTCCGTGATTTAATTATCCTTACTATATCCGGTGACGAGTACAGGTTATGAAGCTTGTCATTATGCAATTTTCTCCAGTCCCCGTTTTCATCTCTCTTAGGCCCAAATATTTTCCTAGTACCATGTTTTCAAACACTCTCAGATTATGTTCTTCCCCAAGAGTAATCGACCAGGTCTCACATCCATATAGTACAACCGGCAGGATAATTGTGTTATAATTTTTTTTTAGATTTCTGGACAGAAGAGGAGGAGATAGAAGTTTCAGAATTAAATAAAAACAATCATTTCCAAATTGATCATTGGCCAAAGATAATGTTTCCCTGTTTTCTCTAATTTATTTATAAATGGTGTGCTTAGCAGTTATTTATTAGATGTGTAAAAATATTAGCAGTTAGCAGTGTGATAAATGTTGTTTCGTAAACAGATATTAACACTTCTGAATTTTCTACACATCTTTTACCTGTTAGAAGTTAGCAGTTACACTTAAAGTATGAATTCCCACTACTTTTTTTCAGATTTATTAGAATTTTCGGCCAAGTGATCCAGGATCCAGTTGCCAGACTTAATCAGACACATTTTCTAGCACAGACATTATTGATCTGGCTTTTGATTAAATATTTCATAATAGTGTAATCTACACACTTAGGTCAAATATTAAAACAATAACTAAAAAATAGACATATAAACTGACTCAAACTTCGAAAGAATATCAGGTACAATATTACACGAAGTATGGTTATCTCCTGACGGCGTTTCTCGGGTAAGGCTAGAAACCATGCAAAGCACTTTTTCACCCATATGAAGGATGGGTAACCAACTAGTTATTAATAATAATTATCTAACTAGGTATATTGTTATTGTACTTAGTTTTATTGTTACTGTTGATACTTCTATTAATATTATGAGGGATGGAGTGTAAGTCATGGCAACTATTTTTTTCTCAAAATAAGGCAATGGCACCATGATATGCTGTATGTCATGGGAGAGTGTGGCATCTCTAGTATATGGACACATCGTTTGTGATATATGGTTATACAAATAAAGGCAATGGTAATTTAGTTGTGAGTCAGCCGCCGTGAATAATGGATATGAAAAGATATGAACAGCATTTTTACGTCAAAGCAGTCACCATCTGAGGAAGAAATGCCAGAGAATACCAAAAGGAGCTGATGGAAATTTTGGGGAATAATGCCCAACCTTACTGAACTTTAAAAAGGATCATGGAGTGGGTATGTGTGCTTTCATGCTTCCAACTACTGCAATGAATTAGAGTGGCAAGATGCAGTCGCACATGGATGTTTATGGGTGTCTATTTTCATCATTATCTTTTATCTAGTACCCATAATGTGCATTATACATACATTTCAAACCCTTCCCTTTCATTTGTATATTTCAAACCTGTCCCACATTTTGAAAAGGAAAAACATTGTCGCTATGACTAATGCCCATTCCTTGTATTATTATTATTATTATTATTGTTATTATTATTATTAGTAATGCTATTGTTTTCACTATTTGTAATGTTATTCTGTTATTTTTATTATTTTTGTTTTCATTTATGTAGTATTCCTTTGTTCAGTGGCATCGTGTGACCTAAAATTCGTCCAGGGCATATTAAGAAATTTAATCATACAAAACAAAAATTTATTTCTATTGACTACAAAATTGTCTTACCCCTACTTGAATAGAAACTCCACTTGCCTGTTCTTTTGTTCAGTAAACTTCTGGATGACCTTAATGGATATCTTTCGGGCTAAGCCTTGAATGTCCCAAAAGATGCGACGTCACTGCCTTTGATATGTTTAGAATTTGTTAGACTAATGAAATCAAGAATTTGAGGAATTTTTTGTTATTCTCTTTTCTTGGTTTAATGAGGTCACTTTGAAAAGCATCTGTATACATGAGAATTATGAGAGTAATAACTGACACCGTTTATAATTAAAGTAAGCAAAATAATATAGATTTTTTTACATAATACTGTTATTTTGCAAGATTAAACTAACCCCTCTTTCCTTCTACTGGGTGATCGGGACCTGAATTGACCAATAATGCAGCGAGACCATGTCAGGGAGCAGAGTTCTGAACCTCGCCCAGAATTCTAGCAACCACTCAACTCTTGAACAAATTCATTAATTTATTTTCCCCTTATGCCATTATTATACAATTTAAAACATCACAGTATTCGGGCAATAAATTATATTGTTCCTGACAATTGTATTAATTTATATATGAAAACAATTCTTTTTTTTTCAAACAAAACTGCAGAAAGAGATAACGAGACTATGAAACCAAGTGTTTGTGTCTATAAGTATATACAATGTTAGGAGATGCTGCCGTCAGTGACGGAACATCAACTAGAGGGCTCCGCCGCAGCACGCAGCACACACTGTTATGAGAGAGAGTTACCTGGCTGAGCCCACACGGTAGCCACGTCTAATTTAAAGCTGCCCAACATTTTGTTTGATCTGAGAAAGTTTCTTGACTGCAGAACCTGCGATGGTTGGAAACACAGATAACATCGAGCAGAGTGCAATAATAAATCAAGAATAAGAAGAACATGAGTAGCATCCAGCGTGGTTTGTAGAGGAAGCTGTTACCAAGTGCTGGCTACACTCTGTACACTTTCAACTGTATCAACTTCAGGAAAACATGAAGTGTGTTTATTTTTCATTTATTATTGGAAAACATCTTCAGGGGGTAGATAAAGCTTAAACCACATTCAATCTTGTTTTCCTCAGTGTACATGGCTCATATGAAACAGAAAATTAATATATTGGAAACCCAAGCTTTTAAAAATATATTAAGACAATTTTCAAGTTTTTTACTTGCAATTAAATGCGCAAATTAATTATTCGAAATGACAACTATTTTCTGTGTCAGTATTTAGCTTTATGTCTCTAAACTCAAACAATTTTCAACATTTTCATGTTGATTTTACTTTGTTTTAAATCTTAAAGATAGATAAACAACAATGATTTTCATCAAGTCTGTGTAAAAATAATAATATTTTAAATTTAAGTTTAAATTCATGTAACTGATTTTCAAAGTATTTTAGCACCTAAATTATTTTCTTTGTAGGCAAACTATTTATATGAGAGGCATGGTTCTGGTCATTTTTTTAGATCATAACAACATATTGACAATGTTCTGAAATGTACCAACACTATGCAGAACTGCAATCAATCTTATTTCTTACTTATTTCTTAATATATGAAGTAACATGGTCAGAAAATTTCATTAAATTCTGTTCAGTAGTTTTTGAATTATCAGGGAAAAATTTCTCAAAAAGTAGTTTGTGGGAAAAGAGAGATAAATTAGGCCTACATAGGTGGCTGAAAGACTTATAGGATTTATAGGTGGCTTATAGGAAAGTGCAGAGTCTTTCATTTAAATTCATAATTTCAAAATAATGCAGATTTTTTTTTTTGCTTTAAAATGAACTTAAAAAGCTGCTGCATATTTTAAAAATTGTTTTTAAAAACCAATTTTCTGAAAGTGGTAAGTTGCACTTACCCCCTTAAGGGGATCAATCTCTGAAATTTCAAACATCTAACTAAATATAATCTATATAAATGTATATAAATGTATAGCTATAATTATAAATGTTCAAATCTCATCTTTCTATATTATTATTAATGGTGACTAATACAAGAAGTGCACAGAGGTACCAACAGTTGTTAAAAATTTCCAAGCAGTGTTAGAAAACATAACAAAATCAAAAGAATTTCCCATTCCAGCACCAAACTACAAGAAAGGAAACCCTTCCCCAAAAAACCACACTAATGCCATGGATAAGTGAGTACCAGGAGCATCATAGACAGTCTTCAGATCTATCTTGAACGACCCGACCACAGTTCCCGAACACATAAACTTTCTAGAATGCAACACCTAAAAGAAACAAAGAGTCTCATGTATATCCATGGCAAGATTAGTAACACATTTATTTATAATTATATATTCATTATCAAACTTGTCAATTTATATATCACTGGTTGATATTTGAAAACGAGGAAATGTATATTATTGTAAGCTGACTGGTAAAGTTAACCCTTAAATCGCGTCACGTAAGGTAATTATGACCCAAGCGTTTTTTATTTTATTTGGTGTAAGACGATTTGAAGATTGGGAGCAATGTGTAATATCTCCTGTTATTAAGCCCCTTCAAACTGTGTGAGTAAAGTCATTGTTGGTGTTAAATTTTATCTCTTCTCTGCTATTATGGCAGTTCTGACCCATCATGAGTGTTAGGGTTTTGCTGAACGTGTAAGGGCTATCAATATAAGATTAGCAAGCAGCTAAGCAAATTTCTTTCCTTATGCCAAGTATTATTTTTAACAGAATGTTTGTTGTGTTTCCAAGAGGGTTTAACTTTTTATCTGACCTCTCTAAGGCATCACATTATATTATTTTTCTTTGTTTCCCATCTCGTTTTAGAGAATTCTAGTAACTGATGAATAAATTCTGGCGGAATTCTTTCGCGATGATGATGAGTCACTGAGGGAGTTATTTGAACTTGAAAGTAACAATGTTGAGGAAAGAAAATATTATACAATTTCAGATTTTGTAGCATCCTATGACAATGACAATTCTCACCCCAGCAGATGGCTCCACTTGCTTATTAGTGTATTAGGGCAACTAATAGCCTATATGGGAACTTCTAGCAGAGAGGGAAGAATAAAAATACTCAAAATTGACAGGTGGTTAAGGGGTGTGGCAAAATCAGCTTCTTAAGAAAAGGGCTCTATCTAAGGAATTAGCACCAGAATTTAAAAATTAATTTATGAAATTAAAGAGAAAAGAACTGTTTATCTAAATATGTTGTTTTAAAAATGCAATTTTTTGGAATTTTTTTCGTTTCTTGGGTGTCCCTTAAGATCTTGATCATTGAAATTTATAACTTTGTTAGTTTCCTGTTCTCAATAGAACTTAAAGCGTGTGTAATGAATGCCAATCCATTGCCTTGATGCATTGGAGTCCACACTGCAGTGAATAGATGGTGGGAGGTGGATCCATTTTTGAGTTATACACCACTTGGGCTGGCCACATTACATGGCAATGTGTAATGAAAGAAAGTTATGGTATAAGAGATATGTGTGTTTAATGGTGTTTCTATAGTGTAGTGTGGGGTAAGAACTGAATGTACTTCAATACAAACACGTTTATACAAGTTTGATAAAGAAAGGTCATTTTATTCTAACAACAAATCATTTCTACTCTAAAAGTCTCATGAAAACTTACCATTAGCACTGTCTAAAAAAAATATATGTTAGTTTTGATATTCTAAGCACTTCTTAATTATTACTTTACATCAACTTTTAAACAACTTGCATTAAGAAAAGTTATTGTTCTTCTGTATTACAATGACAGTACTCTTAGGAAAGTGAGCTTCAATACTTCATATATGAAAGTTACACAGTGAAGTTACAAAATTTTGATATAGACATATGAGTGGGAGTTTAACATAAACAGAACTTCAACAGAAGTATCCTATCTCTGGAATCAAGGCCACAACATTGAGTAAGAACCGATACTGATGAAGTGCACTGATGAATTAACAATCTGGGAGAAATTCACAATCCAGAAAAATGTAGACCATCTAATAAATTTTGACATCCCTGCAGATCATCTGTTTAAGAAAATTAAGAATTCATAATATGTCCACAAGAAAGTGGACTGTGCTGAGCATTATGAAATTCACTCAAAACATGTTCAGGGCAGTTTTAAAATACTTATATGAAGTTTTATAAGTATTCAAGTCCACTCATATATATATATATATATATATATATATATATATATATATATATATATATATCATAATACATCTCACTTACATATCATTGCATATACAGATTCTCACTATGTTAGAAGATGCATCCTTTTCATTACACATTGTAAATCACTTAACATGATTCAGTCAGGGATTTAGTTGGATCAGTGTAGTTCCAAAAATATGAGAAGTGAGAGTTAGAAACTGTAGTCATTGCTAATAAAATCAGGTAAACTGATGTAAAAAAAGTGCCAGTATGTTTTATTTAATCAGTTATGACTGCAATTATGATATGCAGAATATGTTTTTTTAATTGATTTACAAGTTAAGCTCCAGATTTATTCATTAAGCAGGGCTTAGGGAAGAACAAAGGTCTAGTTTTCTTTTTAATCAGATTAAAATCTTCCAGCATCAGCTGAACTGTACAGATTTTTGATATCTTGACAATCGCACACTCACATAAAAATACGAAAAAGAAAGTGAAATTGGCTGGTTTCGGGATTTGAACCATGGAACTCCATAACGTGAGGCCAAAACGTTACCATCTCGGTCACCTGGGTCAGTTTAACAGTCTAGTTGTAAGTTATAAGCGCATGTAAAACAATAGTGTTTTTGGTCATAGCTATCTCTATTTTAATTTCCAAAGCCGTAAAATATCACAGTAAAACAATTGACTATGTTGTCATGATAAATGATTTGCTTTTTTTTTTTTTATATAAATTCTTTCGAATACGTATATTATCATAAAATAGGCACCAAATTGAGCATTACTCCGAAACAGGTGAACCGATTTCATCCAGTATCAGTAGACCTCTTCCCATGAACACTATAAATGTGTATACCAAATTCCATAAAAATCCGGTAAAGCGTATTTGAGTTACCGCGTTTTTAAAATAGACACTAAATTGGGTTTTACTCCGGTACCGGACAACCGATTTGGTCCAATATCGGTAGACGTCTTCCCATGTACATTATAAATGGGTATACAAAGTTTCAGGAAAATCCAATAAAGCATATTTGAGTTATCGCGACTTCTCATATATTAACATAAAAGGCAATAAATTGGGCATTATTCCGGTACTGGCCAACCGATTTGGTTGAACATCAACAGACGTCTTTCCATGGATAGTATAAATGCGTATACGAAGTTTCATAAATATCCGATAAGGCGTATTTGAGCTATTGCGCCTTTAAAATATACACTAAATTGGGTTTTACTCCGGTACCGGTCAACAGATTAGGTTCAAATTTAACAGAGTACTTTTCATGGATGTCATAAATGCGTATACCAAGTTTAATGGAAATCCGATACAGCGTATTTGAATTATGGCGCCTTTCTATAATCTATTAAAATAGGCACTAAATTGGGCATTACTCCGGTACCGGTGAACCGATTTGGTTCAATATCAATAGGGTTCTTCCCATTGACATTATAAATGTGTTTTCCAAGTTTCATGAAAATCCGAAAAAGCGTATTTGAGTTAGAGCGCGTACAGACACACGGACGGACGGACAGACAGACAGACAGACAGACGGACAGACATTTTTCGTCCCCCACACAATCTCATAAAGTACCATACTGGCACTTAATAAGGAGCTGCTCTTTTGCCAGTTTTCATTACACCCCATTATATTTTTGTTGTACAAAATTCCACAACTGTAACCAATCCAAATATTTATTACTTTCTACAATTATTGATAATTTCCTTCCCTTCATCCTATTTACCTAATGCTAAGCTCACTACAATCAGTACTTAATATTCTCCCTTAGTAGGCATATTATTCTTGTATAATTAAAAGTTAATAAAAATAATACAGGATTCTAAAACAAAAATCATTACACGGAAAAACAAAACAAACTACAAGCTCCATGGTGCTACATCTCTTTAAGGGACTAGGCCTGCCATCTGACCGCAGCATCATCTGCAATAAGCAGATGGTAAGATTAGGGGCATGTGGTTAGCATGTTGACTCTCATGATCATTATTGATGTTTTACTGAACTACTTCCTTATCGTGTAGCTCCTCAGTTTGTGTCACGAGGCTGAGAACATCCCATTTCAGACCTCCCTACCTCAGAAAAATCCTAGGAGGTACCAGGGATCAAACCCAGTACTCAATGATTGTACCACACCGTAGAAAATAATCTACCAGTTTAAAGAAATTACCAATAGAAAATTTTCCAGCGGTTTAGTATTCTGACTTTTTTTTTTTTAATGAGAATGTGATTGTGATTAAACATAATTTGAATTTATTTTGGAAAATTTAAAAAGTAAATTTGAAAGGTGAGTACTGGAAGTTCTTTCATTCTGGTCAAAGCCATGGATTCAATTATAATTTTTTGGAACAACAAATTGTATAATAATTATAACAACTATACAATTATGATGTTTTCTAATGCCTTCAGGTACGATCAATAAAGTTTCCTGTTATTTTCCCAAGTGGTATGATGAAGGAACCTAATTTTAATTCAGGAACACATTTAAGGTGGATGCCATTGTTTCCAATGTTATAATGCAGGATTCACATCGATCTGAATCCATTCCCCACATCGAGGTCTTCATGTAAACGCAGACTCAATCCAGAATGAATTTTGAATTTGATCCTCTGCAAATGGAGGAACAGATCAGATTCAGGTTGAATTCAATCCCCATGCATATGCATGCACTTGGACAGCTGTTTTTCATTTGATCTATCAGCTGATTGTCTACTTAATAAAAGAACTGACACACACTGTAAAATTAATATTATCTTACTTTTTATGTCATAATTTGTTTATGATGACTGTAAATGATTAATACAACTCACATTGCTTAATCACTAAATAAGCAGGACAATTGTTTAACAGGTTAGCAACACAAACAGTCTACATAATCGAGTTAGCCAATAGCACAAAAATCTCAATTCATTCCCAGAACTTTCCATGTATTGTAGGGAATGTATTGAGATGGGATCAGATTCAGATAGATTTCAATCCTGCATGTAAATTTGGTAAATGATTATACGGGTTCGTGTCAGAGTGGTGGGTGACAGAGGGACCTACAAATTAACATGGAATCCAAACCACAATGAACCTTTTGTATGTTTCAGTTAACCGGTGGTCACCTTGGAAGTGGTATGCCTACTAGTCTACAAGACAATACACGTCACATCACATGAGGTAAACCAACATGATCCATTTTTTGCAATGGTATTACCCCCTATAATAATGTCAGCTGCCATTTAATCATCACCACTGATTATTTTGATTATATATAATAACAGTATTTATTATAAGTATAGTAGTAAATTTAAAATAAAAACAATAAAAAATATTAGAGAAAATGTTGATAAACAATAAAAAGCATCATAATAATGATAAAAATTATTATGAAAATGAAGACGATGATGGTGGTTTTGAAGATGACATAGCCCCAAGAAAGGAACCTAATGGTGATTACAAAATTAGAAATAATAATAACAATAAATTGCAATATTGAAGTATACTAAATGCTATAGGATTTCAAACTAAATGAACACTATTATTTACATTTATTATATTTATATTAATTTCTGGATCTCTTGGATATTCCCATTTGAGAAATAATTACTTTAAAAATTAAAAATGTATTATCTTAATAATGATTAGGTATTACACAAGGTAACTTACATTAGACAGAAAAACATTAAATAATAATAGCAAATAGAACACTATGTAAGTAAACTAGCTGCCATAGCAAACTATTATATAAGTTTTAAGAACTGAAATAAATAATTGTATGATAAATTGAGACTAAATACACTTTAATATGTAAATACACCAAGTAGTCTGTCTACCTATGACTACGTGAACAGTCCTGAACTTTAAAAAACGCATTAATGTGAGAAATCTTTTGGCTAACAGACAATGTAGAAGAATTTTTCAAAACTTAATATGAAATGAAACTGATTGTTTACTTAACTTCATCTAAGTAGCATATCTGAAGTTTCTACTAAAATAAAATACTCTAAAAGCTAATGAGATATTAAAATAATGCAGTAATACTTACAGACAAGTTGATTATCTTATCAAACAACATGACAGGAGGCATATGGAAGTCAAACACAAAGTACTGAAACATGTATAACAAATGTATATTAGTTATGCAAAAATACTGTATGATACACTCACATAACTTTCTCTATCCTAAAGTTTGGACAATACTACTTGAAATAGTTATAGAATAAGAGGCTGTATAGCAGGGAGTGTATTCAGTTGTTTCTACCTGATGCAAAGATGGACTGTTACCATCCAAGACTTAGAGAAGCAAGTAATTCTGTGAGAAAAACTCATTTACAAAACTTGTACTATACATTTTATACATAAATATTTTAGATTTAACAACATCGATTATACTATGTTCCAATATAGAGAGTTAGACTATGCTAAGTCTATAAAAGTGGAAGGGAATATTTTGTGTATAAATTAAATTTCCTATTTTCCCCTCTTTTTGATTCCCTAAGCTTCTCTTTCGAACTAGCCCTTTACTTTTATAAGAGCACATTTCGAATTTACTTAGCCTAACAGAGTTTATACAGTAGCAAACTAACTTTTTGTAAAATGTAGAATAAGTTGAGTGTGAATAGACACATTTTGATAAAACCGTGCACACTCATTCTACATGAAAGTAGCTTTAGTTTGGTATATAACACATCAAAACTGTGTATATCGTACATTTTTATTTCGATTTGTTTTCTTCAAAAACATACAGTTCATTAAAAATCTTGATATCACCTAATGTGAGAAGCAAATATCGCTATTGCTTCTATTGAGTATGTACATAAAAAAGTATCATGTCTGTTTTGATATTGAATTATAAATTTTAAAATTGCATTACATTTTTATACTAGTTTCTAATATATTTTTATCTTCAAGTTAGTAACTATAAATGAAATTTAACCACTGTAGTCTATTCTTGAAAGAAAATGATCTCATATTTAAAAAATAAAATTGTGATGGCAATTAGGCAAAATTATTTTTATTAGGATATTCAAAATGTAAATTATACAGACCGTCATTAAAACAGACCAAATTAAAGCAATTCTCATGTAAAATAATTGTGCTAAATGGTATTTTATTAAGTAACCGCATAGGAAGAAGTCTGGTATTTTCTCAGATCAGGATATCTCGGTGGCCATATATTCTTGGAAAATTATCCGGTCGTCAAAGACGCTTTCAATTAGCGCAATGGACTTCATGAAAACCCGTGTGTACACTCCAGTGAGCACCAAACCCCGACTTTAACGGACTGCATAAGTCCTTTATGAACGGCAAGAGGATTTTCGGCGACACAATAGCGTGAGTTCTGTGAGTTCATGGTGCATAAATGGAACCATGGTTCATTCTTAAACCACATGATGAGAAAATTGCTTGGATTTTGCATAATAAACGTAACATTTTACTAGTTTATCGTCCTATTGCACAGAATAGTGAAACAACTGCCACCGATTAAAGAAAGAAACATCTAGGTCATGAGGTGACAAGGAATTAAAACTCCTAAAGAATTCCCTCAATTTGACTCTAAA
Source organism: Ectobius pallidus (assembly GCA_964059195.1). Lineage (NCBI taxonomy): Eukaryota > Metazoa > Arthropoda > Insecta > Blattodea > Ectobiidae > Ectobius > Ectobius pallidus. The sequence goes on along the minus strand of CAXKWD010000002.1, from coordinate 42,003,896 downwards.
ACGGGACATTGCGGGAATTTCCAACTGAATAAATAAATCACTCTATATGAACCAAGGAAATAATTGAATGATGAAAATACTCACTTCGTTGTAATAAGGACAGTTAGTGCTCTCTTTGACACTCGTGTATTTCTTCTGGTCCCCCACTTGAATACACACTACAGGATCCATGTTCAGACCTGCCAACTGTCTCGCTTCTATCACAGTCAAACACAGTTGGAAGTCCTGCGCTTTCAGAGCTGATTGTAGTACTGTTGCTGTTATAGGCTTCAACCTTAAAAATAATAAAATTTACGGACTTAAAAATGATGATGTGGTTCGTAGCCTATTTTCCTACAATAGAATATGAAGCCTATGCTTTTTATGAAACCTATGCTTTTTATGAAACCTATGCTTTTTACTTATTTAATTTATTATTATGATTAGCCTTAACCTTAGTCTTAGTATTAGTCATAACTCATAAGTCTCTTATTCACTAATTTGCTATTTATGTAAACCTACACTGTATATATTTTCTGAAACCTGGTTGAGTGGAAGAGAAGGCCTTATGGCCTTAACTCTGCCAGGCAAAATAAATCATTTACTACTACTACTACTACTACTACTACTACTACTACTAGAATATGAACTATGTAAGGATGCTAGAACGTGCATTTTCTCCAACACTTTACATTTTATCCATGACATCATTTTGAGATTCGTAATAATATTCATACTTCCAGTTTCCATAATCTACATCATTCATAGACTCCATTCCCTGCTTTTTTATTTGTACATTTAAAAAATTAAAAATTATCCCATATTTTCGAAAAACAAAAGAGTTTCCATGACTTATGTCCCATCCCTCGTATATTGCTAAAAACTAAACAAAGCATATTATAGCAAGACATGTCTAGCGCAAATATCAAGTCTGCATATCATGAAAACAGTTTCCTAAAATTACTTCACTCTATAATATCTTATGGAATAATACTGTGGGAAAATTGTAGAGAATGGGAAACAATTTTCAAAATACAAAAATATAATCATTTGAATTATGACCCAATCATCCTCTAGGCAGTCTTGGAAATTATATATACTCACTTAATGGCTATAGACAACTCCTAAGCAAGCTAAAGGAATATTATTTATTATATAGAAACCGGAGGTTCATTGCTGCTCTTACCTGAGCCCGCCATTCAACCCTATTCAGTGCTAGCTCCATCCAACCATCCCTCGCAAATCCTTCTTCCTAATATTGCCCTCCCTTCTACATCTAGGTCTTCCAAGTGGTCTTTTTCCTTCGGTCTCACAATAATTATTTTTTAGATATGTCTTCCCTCCTCCATGCGCGCAACATGTCCAGCCCGTTTCATCCTCCGTGATTTTATTACCCTTGCTGTATCCGGTGACAAGTGCAGTGAAATTCTCCTCGTCATATTTTATCAACACATAACACATTTTCACAAGAAACAAAAACATTGAATAACAAACAATTAAGAAAAAGTAAAGTGTTCCCTTATCCCTATATTAACAGGCCATGGATACCCAGAGAGTTCCAAGAGATTAAGGCTCCCAGATTTTAGACATTCGGTATGTGAAGGTTGTAAGGTTGTCAGCTTTACGAACTGGCCGCCTTTATCCGCAGGATTGCTCCTGGTACTCATTTCTGAGTAGAGGCTGAGTCGACCCCAGGACCATAGTGCCACCAGAAGGATTAGGCCAATTAAAAAACTCCAACGACCTCATCGGGAATCGAACCCGAGACCTTCTGTTTTGTATCGCAGTGCCTCAGGCACTATGCTAAGACGTAAACCACAAACAATTCAAAGCAAAAGTAAAAAAAGAAAGTTTTGGTAAGAAAAACATATTACCCGATGCCTGAATTCTTACAGGTTGAAACTTTCAATGATTGGATTCTCTACTTTTATTATATGGCTTTTTTCCTCTTCACTTACATATGACGAGTCCGTAGTTTACCGGCTTCCGACTGATTAAAATAAACTACTCTACCCATGATATTATATTCGTAATATTTCATGAGATTCATAAAACTAGATGTAGCTATCCAAGCTCGAATAACTAATAAACAAAAGATAACAGTTAACTAGTAATCTGAGCTTGGATTTGAGGAAGAAACTGATCAAATTCTATGCCAGAAGGAATGTTTTATACTGATCGGAAACATGGAAATAATAAAAATGGAGACCCAAGAAAAAGTTTTGAAATGTGGTGCTGGAGAAGAATGGAAGAAATAAAATGGACGGTAAAAACTAATAAAATATGAAGAAGTCCTGAGAAGAGTGAATGAGACGAGATCCATTCTAAACAGAGATCATTATAGGAAAGCAAATTGGATAGATCTCCTCTTGAGAAGAATTTATCAGTTGCATGATGTCATCAAAGGGAACTCTAAATTTTGGAAGAAGAAGAAAAAGAAGAAGAAGAATCCAGCTGCTACTCGATTTGAAGGAGGAAAGAAAATACTGGTTACCGAAAGAAAAAGATATGGATAAGAGGAGATGGAGAGCGAATTTGCAGACCAAGTGCAAGGACCTGCCCAGTGCCCAGGGGCAGAACACTTAATTTTAACAATGACAACAATTACACTAATAATAATAATAATAATAATAATAACAATAATAATACGGTACTATATTACATTTAAATATCCACCTTACACCTCCAACTAATGCCAATGCCTTTGTAGATTTGCCTATACCTTACATTTATTTATTTCGATCGAATAATATAACAAGTACTACAGAAGCTATTCTGAATTAAAACTATTTAGTTAATCTGAGGCAAACGTCTGGCGAGACTTGTAATTTTGCCTTTGGACCACGGCCCACAGCCCGGAAGATGCTTCAACTCCTTAAACTATTTACTTTATCTCAGTGTATTTTGTGAAACATCATATTATTTGTAAAACGTTTTATTATCTGTCTATATGATTTTATTATGACTGCTTAATGTGAGTACTTTTCTAAAAAATATCTAACATATTTATGGTCCATCTATTTATTGCTTTTCTGATTGGTAAAAATTAAATTTTGGGGTTGTCAGTGTGAGTTATAAAAAATAATATACACTTTGTCCACAGAAAACTACTCACATTAAGCAGTCATAATAAAAGCATTATAATAAAACCTTTTACAAATAATATGTTTTACAAAATATACTGAGAGACTGTAAATATTTTAAATTCAGAATAGCTTCTTTAGTAATTGTTACCTTATTTGATCAAAATAAATAGATGTAATATAAGGCAAACGTACAAAAGCATTATCATTAATTGGGGGTATAAGGTGGATATTTAAATATAATATAATATAATATCACCCTCAATGGAAAATGAAGTTAATTAATACTGAAAAATAATACTATTATTCTTCTTCCTCTTATTTTTAAGCATAAGTTCTGTTCATTTCAACACATCTAAGTGACTAACTAGAAGCCTTTTCACGAACGATCGCAGGAGTGGTGGTTAGCTGGACCCTTGATGATAGAGAAAAACCCCTCGTTGTGGGTTGACGATTACTGAAGCTTTTATTTAATAGCTGGGATCTACAGCTCAACGTGGACTCTGAACCACCGAGGGCCTCCCGTATGCTTTTCTTAACATAAACTGTGGAAGGTAAAAGCAGCTCACACCCACCAGAGCTACCATTGCTTAACCCAACGATCAGCTTGGAAGTTGTACGACCATTATTCCACAGGATACCCCTAATAAACTATATTTCGTGACTCTAAATCCTAAGGCTGGACACTGGCCACCTCTAGATCCCTATTGGGTTGAGAGAAATAGCCGAAAGGCTGAAGTACATTCATATACTTGTACTTACCTCCTGGCTCTTTGGCTTCGTTCTACAGACGTGGGGCTGAGAGACATCTGACTGCCGTTGTCAGAGGACAAGGAAGATACGCTGCTGGTACGAGACACTGGAGCTGAAGCTCCTTGGTGGTGTCGGGAGGTATCGTCACCTTCACGTCGCAATAGAGCTCTGTTTTCCTCAGCATCCCCATCTCTAGGAGGTCGCTGCTTGCCAATCCTCATCAAAGATTTCACACTTTTCAGCGTCGAGCTGCTGGAACAAAGTTTCATGATGTTACTATCTGTTATGAGCTTTTTCCATTGTGCTAAATTGCAGTATACCTTTGCAGTAAAACCTTTCTATGACTCAACTCCGTGACTCTACATCCCTGGAGGGACTGCGCCTACCATCCGACCGCTGCAGATGGCCAGATTGGGGGCATGTGGTCAGCATTCCAACACCCACGGCTGTTAATGGTGGTTCTGTGCATGATGTGTCTTCGTACCACAATTATTTGGAAATTAGGCTCCAAAAAAATGTTATATTGCCTTACCACGCCACAGGATATCGCTCTATGTTAAGTCATTTATATACGGAGCTCAGCAGAAGGCAAGCAGTAGGAAAACACGTCCCAACGTTAGAAGGGTAACGTTATCCATCCCCAAGGCTTGTCAACAATATTTTGACTAGTCTTGGTCCACCCCTTCTTCAGACCTGAGCTCTGTACTGTATAGTCTCTGTGAACTGCTGCTGGAGTTAATTGAATAATGAAATCAGGGACCATAGAAGACTCAATGGTTTTAAACCAGTGGTAACTAACTAGTTACTGGGCAAAACCATTTTGTAACATAATCATATTTTTAACCCTTAAATACAAAATATGTCCTATAGGATACAATAATTTGACTTTAATTCTTAATAAAATAATAATAATAATTATTATTATTATTGTTATTATTCTGTTTATTTATTCTGGCAGAGCTAAGGCCATTTGGCCTTCTCTTCCGCTCTACCAGTAAAAAAAAACTACTGTGATAATGGATAGTAAAATCGGGTAAACTGGTGTAAAAAGTGCCAGAATACTTTTGTTTAATCAGTGATAATTGCAATTAAGATATGCTGAAAATAACTTATTTTTTAATCGATTTCCGAGTTATGCTCCAGATTGATTCATTAAGCAGGGCTTACAGAAGAGCAAAAGTCTAGTTTTTTTAATATGATTAAAATCGTCCAACATCAGCAGAACTATACATATTTATGATATCTTGACAATCGCACACTCACATAAAAAAAATGTCAAATTTGCCGCCTACGGGATTTGAGCCAAGGACTTCAATAATGCGAGTCCAAGACGTTACCATTTCGGCCACCTCGCTCGGTTTAACGGTCTAGTGTGATACACATATGTGAAGGAATATGTGGGTACTGTTTTTATTTTGTCAAAGTGAAATGTATTGTAACTTCCAGAGCTGTTTAAGTACACTGTAAAACAATATGTTGTCATGAGAACTAATTTGCATTTGATAAATTCTTTCCAATATACTACCATAAAGTAGGCACTAAATTGGGAATTACTCCAGCACCGGTCAACCGATTTGGTCCATATCAATAGGATTCTTCCCATAGATGTTATAAACGTGTATACCAAGTTTCATGAAAATCCGATAAAGCGTATTTGAGCTATCGAGCGTACAGTCACATGGACAGACAGACAACCGAACAGACATATTCCCGTACCATTCTGTACCATTCTGGCACTTAATAACTCGAAAGAAAATCTAAAATTTATTCAAATAAAACTTACAGAGTGGGATACAAAATATATACTGTGAGCTTAATCGTTGGTTTCGTGCAAATGGTTTCTTTGCAGTCCGGCACGGATTTATAATTTGCGTGAGAAATTGAGTTTTGCTGATATGATAATGAGTGTTACACGGCGATTTTTAAAAACTATATATATATTCATCCACCCCCATGGCTGAGTGGTTAGATCGCTGGTACCCGGGATCGGATCTCTGAGGATCCATGTGGATTTTGTGGTGGACAAAATGGGGTCGGGGCAGGTTTTCTCGTTGTGATCCTGATGCCCCTGCTATATATCATTCCATCAGAGGTCCATTAACATTCTATGACCATTGGTTGCAATAAAGGAGTTACTATAATTTGCATAAATGAATATCAATCTTGATGCTACTGATTATGGTTTACTAATTTTGTTGCCATGGAATTTTTATTACTGTCAAAAATCTTATTTGGTGTTCTAAAATGGGCGCTATCATAGGCCTGCATAGTGTCATAGTAAATTTAAAAGGTTGCCTTTTCAGATAAGTTATGAAATCAAGTTCTGCCAATCTCTCTGATCACTGACAAAAACCGGAGTAATTCTTTATGTGAAATATCTCTAACACCCTTTCGAAGAACGAGTAGCTTTGCTACTCATAACATAAAATAATTCTGACCTCACTACATAATTTTTGTTTTAACTACGCTTTCCACACTCACACACTGACTTCCCACAATATTCGGAAATCGGAAAAAATTGAAACAATTATAGCATATCTTCTTACAATAGTAGGAGTTGGTAGTTATTTTTATTGAATCTCTGTTTGTGGAATGGAGGACATAACAATTTCCCGGAAATTATGAGCCCTCTCTGTACAAATAAAAGGCAATAAAAAGCAGAAATTAAATTGTTATAGTCTACTCGTAAAGATTAAAGTTTTACTAGCAGTTCTTGATCTAGCAAAACAGTAAAGCCACCTGGCGTGAAAAGTAGGAACATAAAACGACGAAGCGAACAAGTTTTTGTCGCCTTAATACCAGTCATTTGTCCCAATGGACTTTTACTGCTTTTCCTCTAGGGATATTCTAACTACGAAGAAGCATTTCGATCCTCGAGGGACATCATACTCCATTATGTGTTCACGTAAAACAACTTTGCACACTTCGTTTTCCAACTCCTTATTTAGTTACACTGTGACTCATTGTATGACCTTAATTGTATTTTCTTAGATCAAATGTTCCGTTGTTAATAAAAACCTAAAGCTCTAAAAAGTAAAAGAATGAGTCTAGCATTACGACTACCGTTACATTTAAAGACTAGGTCTATGTCCTCGTTCTCAGATTTATGTTTCCATTATAGTTTTATAGCTCCACTAACTAAAAATCAGATACATTGTCCAGGAGGTTACATTTAGTTCAATGCAATAAAAGAGCGAACATGAAATCAACCCTCGTTCTTCTTACCATTATCTCAGTATTTAAAGGACAAAATGACTGCATTTATTTAGTCTCTGTCTTTAGTAATTTTGTCACATCTAATTGAAACTTGAAAAGGATTTCGAAATAGGATACTATTCCGTTGGTTCTTCTGATAAAACTAAGTAGCCTACAATTGGAAATAGGATACTATTCCGTTGATTTTTCTGATAAAACTAAATAGCCTACAATTGGAAATAGGATACTATTCCGTTGGTTTTTCTGATAAAGCTAAATAGCCTACAATTGGAAACAGGATACTATTCCGTTGGTTTTTCTGATAAAACTAAATAGCAAACAATGGAATGAAGAACTAGACTTAAAAAAAGAGGCTTCTTTAAAAAATTCAACGGACTTCACTGAATTCACCAATATTTTTATAGTTTGAATATAGGCTACTTTGTTCACCGAATTCAGCAATTTTTTTGTAGTTTGAAAATACTTTGTTCATTATTAGACACATACACTCTTATTCACAGAATCGTCGATTTCTTACTTTATTGTATTATATTTAACCCCATGGCGCTGCATCCCAAAAGGGATCCGACCTCTGCGTCATCTACCATAGATAGATGGCAAGTTTGGGACATATGGAGAGCTTGTCGACACCCATGGCCGTTAATGAAGATTTCCGTGACCGGAGCCGCTACTTCTTACGTAGTTCCTCTGTTTGTATCACGAGGCTAAGTGCACCCCGTTCCAGAAATCCCTACCTCAGAAAAATACGAGGTACTGGGGATCGAACCCTGGTCTGCGGATCCGTAGCCAGTGACGCTAACCACGAAACCATGCAGGTGGTCCTATGGTACAACAGGCAGAGGAAATTTGTAGGCCTATTCGATTCTGAAATTCACTGTCGAGTGTTCGGCATTATTACATGATCTGAGATTCCTTGAATCTAAAAACACAATTTTATCTGTCCGTGTGTGTCTGTGAACACACGAAAAATAATATCAAAACGAAGTTTTATTGGAATAGGAATCTTTTAGGGATGTCACAAGAAGCATCATGTAGTCTATATCACATTTTACGTTATCCGAAAATAACTCGAGAGGAAATTTAAAATGAATGAAATTTACAGAATATGGTAAAGAAATAAACTATGAGCTTAATATTTATGTTTACTGTTTTATTTTGCAGCCCGACAAGGACTTAACAATTTTCGTGAGAAATCGAGCCTCGTGAATTTAAGGGCTAAAATTTGTGGGGGATTCTGAAATTTATGAAGTGCTATAACTTTTATTTAAAACATTTTTTCGTATAAAATCTCTCAATTGGCGTTATGAGTTTTTTTGTTTGTGTGTGTGCCCACCCTTACCCCCGGAGGGCCAAGCAATTGAGCTATCCTCGTTATGAGCTATCCATCTCGTTAGCAAGCAATAAAACAAGTCTTGCCTAGCGAGTAATACAGCTTGGAATAACCATAACTTTTATATAAGGTCGCCAGCAACACGCCTTACAAAAGTGGGGAGTTTGTGGGATGCAAACTCCTGCATGCTGCCGGTTGTGGTGTCAGAAGGTGAAAAAGAATAGAAACTTATAAGAGTGCCTAATGTTAGATTAAAACATAATTTTATATTAAATTAGTGCCTAAATCCATACATGAGTAGGAACTGGAAACTTAGTATCCTGCATCACGACTCGGAACGCTAAGAACGCTTAAGAACGATTTCAACATCATGCAAGTGCTTCACACTGAATACAGTGAATGTTAGATGTCGCCTTGCCAGATACTACATACTACTTCTCCGGCAAGCGTGTAATGCGTGCAGTCGGCACCAGCAATTGCAGGCGTTTACAACAAACACCGCCCTGATTTATAAGCAAAATAAGCACGAAAAATGTAAGAAATAAGCACCAAAATATAATAAAATAAATTACTAGTTTCGTAGAACTCTTATCTTATTCACGGCTGTCAGTGAAGAATGATTTTAAATATTAATTCATTGCCACAGGTGTATGAGAAAGCAACATAGTTCTTCCATAAATTCCTCTTTCAGTGTCTGTTTTTTTCACCGGGAAACTTTTTAGAAATCTGACAGTTATATAACCCGGTATTTTGAGTAACTCAATTCTATTATCAGACGAAAGAATGGAAAGGTGATAATGAAGTCTGGGAGTGAAATAAGCACTTTTGAAATATTTTAATTCAAATTCATAAAATAAGCAAGCAAAATAATATATATCTTAGGATAAGCAGTATATGCACTATCAAATAAAGTTAAATTTACTTATAAAGGAGTGTCTTACGAAATATAAGATTTCTGCTTATGTTTAGGCGTCTGAAAATAAATATGAATTTTGTCTAGAGATAAGGGCTCTGATAATAATAATTAACAATACTTAGTTCGACAGCGATAAACGACCGTTTATTCCTGACCGCTTAACAATCCGTATTAAGTAAAGCATGCAAGAGGCCCAACGCTGCTCAGAACTAATGTTAAGCTGTAGGTCCCTTCTGACGGTAATTGGTTTTATAATCATGCATTGGGATCGTAAAATCCGCTTTTATAGCTATTTATGTATCAAGTACGCAAAATAACGCTTTAGCGGATGAATCTAGTATAGCGGCCGAGGCGAAAGCCGAGGCTGAAAAACTGGATGAGTCCGCTAAAGTTTTTGCGTACGTGGTGCATACAATATTTTTTAGTAAAAGTTCTATGAAATAAAACAAAAATACCGTATAATTAATTATAATGAAAGGCAGTCAGCCATTTGTTAAAGTTCTCCCATGGCCGTCTAGATTATAAAACAACAATGACCGTACGTACCAATACCAAATGTGGTATAATAGTATAGATGCATAATATATGAGTCCCTTGTTTGTAAAGAATATTGCATACCAACTAGTATTTATGAAAAGCTTGTGAAAATATAAATGATAATACCGAGGAAATTTCAATCCAAGCCAGAAACATTGAATTGGTGCTACTGCCAGCAACTTCACGGCAGAAGGGATATATTACGGCATTTAAATGCTGTTGCTTCCATGGTAAGGAATGTTTTTCATGTGAACCAAAATGTGAAAAGTTGTTGGCTTATATTTGTTGTCATATGATGAAGTGGGCTACCGTGTTTTGCGAACAATCCTGGTAAAGTTTCTGATTATCATAAAGAAACGTGTTGGCTTAAATTTGTTGTTTTATGACCAATTATATGCGTAAATCCATGTTAAAGTTGGTGTGACTGGTCAATGCCATCTGGGTTTTGTTTATAGATTGCCATGACGACTTTAAAGGACAAGGCCGATAAAAGTGCATTTTGAATGCAGTTTGAATGCACTTTTATGCAATTTTAGCGGCCTTGATTGCTAAAATGCAATCTTTCGGCGTGTTACCAATCCGATAAGCAGCTGTTTTAGAGAGCGTGTACTAAAAAAGAGTTTCCTTATCCTTTATGCTCACTACATGAATGATCTAAAAGTGATCCATCTGCTAAGTATGAAATGGAAGAGTTCTAAATTAATTTTGCGAATACATCCATGGTTTACGAGACTATTCTACTGTACGCCGCGTGTTTGATATTTAGCAATTCCTCGGATATAGACCAATGGCGATCGTTTATCTTATAAAATGTTTGCTATTAATATGAGGATGCTGTTCTATACATAAAATGTCTGCTCGTTACTGGACACGTAAGCATCTTTGTGCAGTGATTAATACATCATATGCTGCCATTTAAGCATCACAAAAACAGATTATCTACTTCTTATACAATTCAACGGCCCTAAATAGCGTGCTCACTCGCTCGCCCCCTTCGTGAAACATCGGGTATACTCGGCGATGTTCGTCTCTCGCAGTCTAAACTTTCACGAAGAGTACAAAATTAGGAAAACCGTTTCTTTATTATAAAAGGCCTAAGTGAAATGAACACAATGAACAAATATTCTAATTTTATTTTTACTTACCTGGGTACAATTTCCATAGCTCTGAACCACAAACATTTTTAATAAACTACCAGTGTAAATTTCTTAAAAATCCATTATTAATGGCGGGTGAAGCCGCGGGCAGTATCGCGGACAATAAAAATCCAAACAAAATAACTCCTTCCCTTGAAAAATTATATAATTTCTGAAAATTACACTGAATTTATCAAATAAAATTCACATCATATTCATCTGTCAACAAACAGTTGAGAAACAATACGTATTATCAGTGTTAACAGGTTGCTTTGGAACTGCATAATCGAATCTGAGATCGTTTTCCCAGGCGGCGCTTTCATATTGTGGAATGTACTCTAAAGTAGGAATTTTAGCTGTTTCAGTAATTATTAAAGGCTTAGTTTATGTATGATTCGCGTGCAAGTGTTAATAAATATAATGCTTTAATGATTATTATACTCTTAATTTTTAATTTTTCAATTAATTATCGTGGGCGAAGCCGCGGGCACCTGCTAGCTTTATACAACATAACTTGTTTAGAAATTGAAATAATAAAAATATACATAGATTAAAAACACAATTTAGATTCGGTGGAAGCCAGTTCGTGTACTTTTATTCTCTTCTGCTGTTAGCTTACCTGAATGAAGTTAACTATGTCATATGCACAATTGGTAGCACTGGTCACAACATGGACATGGTAACTCGAATCGTAGCACTGGTCACAACAAGGACATGGTAACTCGAATCGATTCATGGATGGTTGATTCATAGTATGCTGTGAACTTGCAGCTGTTAGTTTTGTTGTTATATAACAAAGCACAAAAGCAATTATTATTTCATAATCCGTTACATTTTTATTCATAGAATAGTTTTAATAAATCCAACTCTCGCGGGTTTATCTATGAGAAAACGAACAAAACGGGAAAACGTATCCCTTATAATTGCCACTGCTGGTGTTAAAAAATTTAAATATTACGAATAATACTTATCGAGTAAAACACAATTAAAGTTAAATAATATATTTTTAATGAGATTAAGGGGGACATACAGTTTTCGGTGAAATTCATTGGTGAGAAATAGGTGAATTTAATTATTTTTTCCTCAGCAATTAATTCCTCTACAATCTTGCAATCTCACATACACTTTATTGACTACGTCTACAATTGCATACTATTTTCAAAATTAATAAACTGTTACAGTTATGGGTAATATTTTTGCAATATCTTTGGCAAAATGGCAATATTTTTGAGTGATTTTTTCCATCTATTTGCAATCTTTATATGAAGAACCTCTTCTACAATCTTTGGAATATCTACAGTGGGCCTATAAGTATTTAAAAAAAATCAGTTTTTGAACATTTTCTTTTTAATTAAAATATCTATTTAAAAAAATTAATGTTAAATGAATGATTGTAGATAGTGTTGTTCATATTAAATTACAAATACACAATAATAATCACACACAAAAAAATATATTTGTGGAAGTTATCAAGGAAACGGCATTTCAGTCCATAAACGTGGCTGCCATTTTGAAACGATAATTACCCGTAACTGTAATAGTTTGATTAAGTTTCAAAATAGTATACAATTGTAGAAGTAGTCAATAAACAATATGTCAGATTGCAAGATTGTAGAACAATTCATTGCTGAGGGAAAAAAATAATGAAATCCACCTATTTCTCACCTATGAATTTCACCGAAAGCTGTATGTCCCCCAATTAAGGCTCATTTGGGAAAAATGGTACCAGTATTTAAATTTATCTCTACCGAAGGAATAAGCTGTTAAAATCTGCACAGGTATACCGCTTCCAACCTATACGTCAATTTCTTAATTAGAAAATTTAAAATATGTTTTAAAGCTAGGATTCCGCACTTATTTTTAGTATCTCGAATACAATAAACGTTTCAAATTTAAAACAAATACTATCTTTCCCCCCCGGATATCCTCTCTCTTTCCTGTGCCAAACACAGGCACGCACACATTTATATTGCAATATTATAATATATTATATTCAACGTAAACAACAGAATAGGCCTATGTAATATTTATTTCGTGCTGTAGGTCTAGGGGTGTAGAGCAAAATGTATAGTGAAGTAAGTAAGGTTTAGGTGTGAAGAGTGACGGAAAGGTTAAACACGTGCCATGGCCCCCTAGAGACCGCGCTCTGTCGATACAGGCGTGCCAACTGTTTCCTCTTAAAATAATTACAGTGCATTCCCTGAACTCAAATCAACACGTATCTTGTCTGCAAGTTGTCTGTGACGTGCATTTAATAAATCCTCAGTCCTAGGTATCTCCAAACAGAGTCCATTGGGGAAACCTTAAAAGATAAGCTATATATATATATACATAATAGCTATATATGTTCGCATATATAAGAAACTTTGTCCTGACTGATTTAATAAATGACTGGCAGAGAATCAACGTAGAGCCTAAACTATAATAGGTAGAGATTTGGAATTTTGACAGTACCTTCGTTTCATAATGTAAGTGTTCACTAAGAAAAGATTTAGCAAAATTTTGATTTTAAATGCAAAATATCAAATGTTTTTTAGAATACTTAATCCCTTTTTACAAAGAATTATCAAATCCAAATCACAGTACACATGACAACAGTAAATTGTTGGCAGTGGTCTCAGGTAGGTTTGGAAATAAATGATACGGGACTTTGACAAATTAGAGAAGCTATCGATATAATTCATTGCAGTCACATAACTTTCTCTACCCTGGACATACCGTACGAGGTATGGTAATATGTATATTATTATATCCCAACGGTTTTATGGTAACGTGAGAGTGAGAAATATAATATTTCGCAAAGATAATACAATTTTATGATACCGGAATTTCTGTTTCTTCTTATTTAAACCCCTACCAGGCTTGGTGTGTAGAAGCGATGGGATGCAAAATTCTACATTCTCTAGAGCCATAAAAAGCTATATGAAGCGATTTCTGAGGATAGTTTGAGTGTGATAAGTCGTTTTTCTTCATTTCAAATTTTTAATACGTATTTAAGGACCTAGAATTTGAAAATCGAAAGTTCTTCATAAGTTAATTTCTAACTACAAAATATAAAACATGGGCTACGCCGGCCCTTTTAAGCTAGTACTAAAAATGAGAGAAAATAATTTTCCATTTTAGAGATTGATTAATTAATATTTGAATTCCAATTTCACCCGGATAAGTGTGAGGGTGAATTCTCAAGCAAATTATAAATCCCCTTGAATTCTCAAGAAAATAATTATAAATCCGTGCCGGACTGCAAAGAGAACTGTTAACACAATGATTAGGCTCTTGGTTTATTTCTTACATCCGACTCTGAAGGCTCCTCAGCATACTCATGAATCATGTTATACAGGGTGCGGCATTTAAAGTTTCCCATTTTCAATACCATGTAACACATTTATTTAACAAAGAAATAAGATACATTGAACATTTTTAAATGTCTTACAGTCTTGGATTTACAATTCTGGTCTTTATTTTTGAATATGATTTCCTTGAGGTGCCCTCTATTAACTTTAACACATTGCTGCAAATCTCCCTCGTACACTAGCCATTACGCGGTGTGTGGTGTCTTGCATAACATTTGCAATTTCCTGCTGAATTGCATTTTTAAGACTGTTAATGTCAGGGAGGGCATGAGCGAAAACTTTAGACTTCAGACAGTCCCACAGAAAAAAAGTCTGGTGCAGTTAGGTCGGGAGATTTGGAGGGCCATTGGATATCACCAAACTGGAAAGAATTCGGCCGGGGAAAGCAGCATGAAGGGTGTCCATTGAAAGATGTGCAGTATGTGCTACAACACCATCCTGTTGAAACCACAATCTCTCAATATCCCAGTTACGATGAGTCAATTCTGGTAGGAAGAAAGTTTGCATCATGTGATTGTAACGTTCAGAGTTGACAGTCACCGAAGTACCATTATCGCTCTCAAAGAAATAAGGGTCAATAATACCCGGTGCTGCAATGGCAAAACACACCACGAACTTAGGAGTGTGAAGTGGGAGCTTGTGGATTATGCGTGGATTTGCAGGAAATTGGAAATGTTATGCAAGACACCACCCAATGTGTAATGGCCAGTGTACGAGGGAGATTGCAGCAATGTGTTGAAGTTAATGGAGGGCATCTCTAGGACAACCTATTCAAAAACTAAGGCCAGAATTGCAAATCCAAGACTGTAAGACATTTAAAAATGTTCAATTAAGCTTATTTCTTTGTTAAATAAATGTGTTACATGGTTTTTAAAATGGGAAACGATAAATGCCGCACCCTGTATTACGTTTAATGTAAAATGTATGCAGTTTTATTCTTGTATAACTTATTTTGATTACGTTATTTAATTGTGATCCATTTTTTTGTTCCTCGCACTAAATATATCATTTGCTTTGACCTTTATTGCAATCCTCCCTGTGGGGAAAGCTGAAGGGGCTGTTTCAAAATAATAAAATTATATTAATTCTAAATTTCCTTTTGAGCTTTTTTCCTGTTATTTCATTTTAAATTTAAGGAGATCTATTGCATTCTATGTGATACATTATGCATTTAAGGGTATAGTACTGTACTTACGTGGTAACTTAAAAAAATGTTTTGAAACAATTATTTTTTGTAATAATTGGTTTCAGGAAGTATCGGCTATATTTTTATTTTATTTTAGGTTTCCACAAATCTGAATAATTCATACTCCAACTTGGTCTTCAATAATACAAACAAGAATTTTTAAAAATGTATGTTATGTTAAATATCCATAAAAAAGTTCCTAAGTTCTTAAGTTGACTACGAATCCTCAGATCTGGGTACGATTCCCGGTACTTCTTCTAAGGTGGGGATGTCTGGAATGGGGTGCATTCTGCCTCATGACATAAATTGAGGAACTACTTCATAAAGAAGTACCGCTCCGGTTCAGTAAGCAATCAATAACCATGGAAGTCGGCGTTTTTTATTTATTTTATTTTTTAATTTTTTTTTATTGTTTTTTTAACTTGCCCTCCCTTACCCCCGGAGTGCCAAGCAATGAAGCTCATCACCTCCGGTCAAACCAAATTTTGTTAACCATTTGTTTGATGCATCTACCTTATAAGTGCCCTTATGTACAACCTGAAGGGATGTGTGGTGAAATTGACATGTTTGGGCTGTGTACTCGTGTCGTTGTGTATTAGCGCGGGTTTGACTATGCTGACCACATGCTCCAATCCAGCCCAATCTGCCCATGGTAGATGACACAGCGATCAAATGGCAGGCGTGGTCTCTCAAGGGATGTAGCGCCATTGTTTTTTTAGTCCTATTACATTCCCAGAATCGAAGGTGTACTCACCGTTTTCTCTCAGGAGCTGGCGACTTCTCCGGAGCGCTGTAGGAGCCACCTCGTTTGAGCGGCGGCGGTTGTTTGGCGCTTGTAGCTCGGTCGCCTTCTGCCGATTGCCAGCTCCCGCGTCTGCCTTGAGAAAAACTGCGCTCCAGATTAGCTATGTTCTGCTCGATGTCTATTAGCATCTGCTGGTCGTCGTCCAGTGCGTCGTACACGTCGTTACCTGTCCAGGAGCCCGCAGAGCCATCAGGAGCGCTGTACCACACTTCGAACGTCACCTTCGCCTGTAACAGACATTGCTTATGTTAGGCTGCATTTATGATGGACATTGCGACGATAAACAAACCAAGGAGCAACGTTGTTCTACCATAGGGAATGATAGTATTGATTAACCCTTTCTGCACAACTTATGCCCGGTTTCTACAAACTTGTGAATTACCTATGGGTAAATTATCCATGGACAAATTAGTTCCATTTCACCCACAATGATATAATGAGCAAGGCCTTAGAGTTTTACAGTTAATTTAATTCAGAAGGCTTTGATTCTCATTGATTAAATTATTATTGACCTACAAAAGGTTAAATTTTATACAGCCATCCATGAAAAGATAAATTAAACCCGACGATTTAAGCTTGGAAAGATCTAGCCCGAGTTTGTAGGGACATTTTTTCTGTCATTTTCATATTTACCCAGAGAACATTTATCTAGAAACGCGCCACAAGTGTATGTGATTGCTATCTTTAAATTATTCGTGTTTGTGTGGTGTTATTCTTGTGTAAATTCTGTCCATTGGATAATTTACCCATAGGTAATTCGCGAGTTTATAGAAACCGGCCATTAACTAATTAGTGGTACTTACGAATATTGTTGGCGTGGATCGTAAGTTGACATTCCCACACGCAATCTTGTTGCTATGTGCGGTAAGAGTTTCCGTGCTGTTATGAATATTACGCCACACCTCATAATACAAGCCTTTATGGACAAGGCCCCCCCAGCACAAATATTCGGTTCCCATAAACAACAACAAATGCGAATCACTTTCTGAAATAAACATCTATCTTCAAGAATGTATATACATAATATTTTCAGGTAATATCACAATTAATATAATTAAATTAATATAAATAATCATCGTGCAAAAACAGCATGCAATACTCGTGCCGTAAGCGCATAACGGATCTCGGAAAATTGAAAAAACTCGGCGCGAGCGCCTCGTTTTTTGAAACTATTTCCTCGATCCGTATGCATGCCTTACGGCACGTGTATCGCAATATACTATATTTTGTGCTTAGTCTATTCAATAATTCTTTATCATCTTCAGGGTATCTTGCTTTGTGGAGGTAGAAATATTAATAATAAACATTAAAACGACAATGTCTTCTGGACGTGATAAAACAAATAAAAGCTTCAAAATGTTTTATTAAACCACAAACACTAACTGATATATTTCTCACTTTCCTCCTCCTTCTTCTCTTTCTTCTTCTTCTTCTTCTTCTTCTTCTTCATCATCATCTTGTGAGTTCAATATTGTGTATCTGCCAAGTGAACATAGAAGAAGAAGAGGAAGAAGAAGCAGAAATAAACTGTTATTCAGGGTGAATGTTTTAATAAAACTTCGTAAAGCTTATAATTGTTTTATCACAGTGACGGGACTAGAAGAAAATGCCGTTTTAATTCTCATTATTAATACATCTTCGTCTGCATAGCAAGATGCCCTGAAGATAATGTAAAAAAATAATGAAAGGCCTAGGCACAAAATGAAGATTGTTAAGCTGATTGTAACAATTATATATTTGTATTTATTTTATTTATTTATCGAGCTCAACGGTGCAGTAACATATATTTTAACACTTTAACACTTTAAACAAAGTTAAAGACGTCGACAATAGATAAGAGCGACGATGATGAAATAATACAATTTCTTCACTCTTCCCACAGTTCGAAATGCAAGTAATTTATATCGAAATGCAAGCCCCTTCAAGGACGCAGCGACAAAGAGTTAGTTTATATGTATTATATTATATATAATATACTTAAGCAACATATAATATGAATTAAAAATTAAACACATAAAATTTAGTTTTTATACTAATTTTATTTTTTAGTTATGCTGTCCATAGACAGACTGATAGAAACAGAGTAAGGCAGGCAGGTACACAAAAAAGCTGTCACATCCGTTACAAATATTTTAATTTCTCATTAATTTTTTCTTAATAATTTAATTCCATATTTTGTAAGAAGTAACTATAATATGTTGACTACAATATTGATGTTTTTCATTATTTTGTGCAAGTTTTTTCCAAATCACCTGAGTTTTATTGTAACTGTCAACCAGTATAAAGTTATGACCTTGTATTGTCACACCCGTTAGGGCATTTTAGATAATATTATCCAGTCACCTATCAGCGTTCAAAATTGTTTTGTCATGCTATGTGCTTGAAGCCTATTGTGTACTTTGATATATTACTTGGGTTTCTAAACAGCAAGTAATGCGTAAAGGTATTTTTTAACATGTAGACATCACCCCCGTTACAATGGAGAAAGTAATAAATTTAAACAATGAAGTAATAAAGAATTATTTACCGTGAACGCCGCTTAATGTAATCGAGGATAATATTATCAGTGGTAATGGTATCACTTTTATGAAGTCCCGAATGGATTAATAGTAATACATTGAAAAAATTCAGTTTATTGTGATCAAAGATTCGGTTTATGTTATCACATTTTCCTTTTTCCGGCTTTATTTCCAAGTGCGGTACTGTACGTCATTCAAAATTTTGTTTTTAAGGGTTTAGTTTCTAACTCAAGTACATTGTGTTGTATTGGAGGTAGGAATACTGTTCTCAGCTCACAGGATGACCAGTTTGAGGGAGTGGCATTACCTAACTTTCTCTTTTAAGCAATAGAACATACTTCACTCTACAGTTAAGCTGCAGCTTATGATTTATGAAGATAACAGTGTTGACATGCAGTGATGGCTAGTGTAAAATGAAAAGACTTGAATGGACATGCGTCATATGTTTTGATACGCGGTGCTCACCTCAGATCAGTATAAACTGCCAAAATGACACATAACTGAGTATGGAGTATGGAGTAATAGTTAATAGTTAACAGTAAAAACAATTAAAAATTTGTTGGTGGTTGAAAAAATAGTTGCTTGCAGTCTATTTATTACTGTATTAGCCTATGTATTACGTTTTATTTTATGAATATACAGCTTTTCTTTCTGTGTTGTAGTGTATTATCTTATATATGAATAAATACCATTCATTTAATTCCTTCGGCTACTGTTATCAATCGGTTAATATTATCACATTAGAATATTATCACATTAGCTGCATTCCGAAGTGATCACAATAAGCGGCGTGCACTGTAAATAAAACAGTCAAATGTGTAGATGTCACAAATTAATAATAAATGGTTTATCTGGATCACATGCTGGTAAGAAGGTGAAGCGATAAGGAATTTACACAGTGAAGATACTTTTAATTACATGAGTTGACTATGCCACTGTGTTGCTTCCCTTATCATTTATATGTTATGACATGTTTCCCTGATATTCACCTTCATTTTCAAACACGAATTAATGTAGCAGACGCATTATTAATAGTCAATGTCAGTAGTCATAATGTGGATTTGTCACAAACTTGCTTCTTTTTTAAAAAACGACAAAACCTTGTTTCGTGTACGGATTATCCACCGCTATCTATTCATACCATTCTCGCAGTTGTATGTCGATGTCGCAGAGGCTTACAGAACATGTTGTTCTCGCTGTGCAAACCACTAATCTCGTAAATCCAACTAATTGTCTGCAGATTAAGCAAAGCGAATGTGGGATGACAGCTTTACCTTTTGCGTAAAGTGGTGAATTGTTTAGTGGTTTCACTGACACTTGTATTAACAAATTATATAGAAAATAAATTAAATTTCCTTAGCGGTTTCATACGACAACCGTCGTTTCAAGAATCGTAAGAAGATTAAGGCCCCAGATGATATATCGATTCAACATTTCCATCATTATTTCCGTTATACATACTTCCAACATAGGTTGTGAAATAGTTGGCAGGTCTATCTTCAACGAGCGTGCATTCATTATTTCGGATTATTATTATTATTATTATTATTATCATCATCATCATCATTATTAGGGCTAAGAATTTTAGGTACTGAACCTTAATTTTTGTTTGCTGCTAAAACGCCCAGATTAGTTTTTCTTGCACAGAAAACGTTAACTTGAAGGTGTTTTAGTGCATCTTTTTTCAATGGAAGCACTTTTCAACAATTTCTCAATGTCAGCACCTTTTTTTTTTCACTTTGTAGTAAGTTTGGCACCTTTGCCATATTTTATTCCTATTTTTTACATTCAGATATATACTACAATATAGTAGTTTTTTTCAAGTCATAAGTACATATTTCCTTCCTTCACAATCACGTGCATTCTGCTCGTCTATATACCAATCATTCACTTTTTCGTAGGTTTCTTCATCTCTCGTTGCCCTCAGTTTCCCAGTTTAGCATCATCCTGAGGATTCTGTCATCCGTCATCCTTTTTTGCATGTTGAGACCGTTTTAATCTTTTTATAAGAAAACCCTGATGATGAGGATGTTGCACCAGATAACAATTTTTATTATAGAGTGCAAAAAAAGTCTGCATCACTTGTGTGTGTTGAGGCTGAACGTTCCTTTTCTATGTGACATAATATCGAAATGTTATGTTTTCTGGACATTTGATTTAACTAACATTGTGTTCTGGGAATTGTTTAAAGCAGATTTTTTAATACATGATAACATGAGTGAATTTTGTGTCATACATTGTGGGAATTGGTTTTCATAAGGTTTTTACAAATATTTACATTTAAAATTAGCACTCTTTTTGTACTTTTTTCGAGCTCTTTTTTTGCGCCTTTCTTACCAAAATATTTAACTTAAAATTCCTAGCTTTTATTATTAACATTATTACTATTGATTCCATCGTTTTAAATCTCTTACGATAAAAGTATTTGGAAGAGCTGGTAGTATTCATTATGTTCATTCTCGTCATTTGGTCGAAATAGAATTGTGTTTATTGACATGGAAGCATATCCGCCACTGTAATTAGCAAGATTGAATAATTATCTGCTGCCGTTCAAGTCGATATAATAAAATAAAAGCACTTTCTCTATTTTCCGAGTTTCTCGTCCCTGTCTGTAACCTTCACCGGGTGCATATATTTTTCCTGCAGGAGTTCGTATTATACGTGTCTGTAAACTTATATACGAGACTGTAGCATTTAAGGACAGATAATAATAATAATAATAATAATAATAATAATAATAATAATAATAATAATAATAACAATAATAATAATAATAAATAATTCTTTATTTAATCTGGAAGAGTTAAGGCCTTAAGGCCTTCTCTTACACTCAACCAGAGACAGAAAAAAAGGAACAAACAAATACACTAACATAGTTCTATAAGTATAAGATTACACTAGTATAAACATATACAGTAGTTGGAATGATAATTCTTTCACACTGGCCGTATGTAGGCTAAGATGGACACGTGAAGTCAGAATGCAAAATTCAATGCCATAGCCGGGATTTGAACCAGGATCTTCGGCTCTCCGTGCCGATGCTCTAACCAACTGAGCTACCATGGCAACGTGCCGGTACAACATTAGTGGTTTACTATAAAGCCCGGGTCTTTAAGCACTTACAGCTTGTAAGTCGCCACTGGGTTCGTATCTCATATTGAGAACGCCTGGTGGTATTCTGGGATTGTGAGTCAGTTGGAGAATTTAATGTTGTACCGGCACGTTGCCATGGTAGCTCAGTTGGTTAGAGCATCGGCACGGGGAGCCGAAGATCCTGGATCAAATCCCGGCTATGGCATTGAATTTTTCATTCTGACTTCACGTGTCCATATACAGTAGTTAATTGATCTATGTTACATAAAATTAAACTATTTTAGTAAAATGTGTCACACTAGGATAATATGTAATTTAACGTACACCTACAATATACAAGAAACAATAACAAAGCAACATGTTTTATACCTAAAAAAATTAGCGTTTTTTTAATAGATAAATCGTTTAACCTAGTTTTAAATATTGACAGCGTACAACAGACCCTTATGCTGGAGGGAAGATGATGAACCGGATTTGAAATCTGCGGGATACCAGTAATCAGTTCCCAACCAGGCTAAAAAATAAATAAACTCTACCGTGACCGATATTTTGCTGAAAGGATCAGAGAGAAAATTAAATGCTTGGATTGTTTAGATCTTATGTTTTATTTCCAAAGCCTCCAAAATTGCAAAGGAACGTGTGTGAAGATCCATCTCTTTGAAGCTTTTCTCCACCTAATTGGGTGTATTCAGTTGAAGCCGTTCGTTTGGAAAACAAGAGATGTAACAGTATGTCCTGAAGCAATTCTGTTACAGAAAATCAAGGAGAACACACTAGTCTTTTGATCTTTTGTTGCTTCAATATAAAGAAGGAAATCACTTTGGTTTAACAAGAAGGGAGAAATATTTTTCTAAAGTAAGAAACCCAGAGGAAACTCTATTGAATTTAGCTGTATAGAATAAAGGAAATTTATTTAATGTAGAGCAGAATTCGAAGCATGATTTTAATAACAGAGTTCAGTGTATAATACAGGTCATACATAACCTGTCAGGGTCAATATTAATGACGTCGTATTTCATTCATGGCATGATAATGGTTATTGCCTTCAATGTTATGTATATGTTCCTTACTTCTTTATTCAGAGTGCATTGAATGTGGCACTGAATGGGAAACGTGAGCATCGGAATATTACAGATCAGCCGAATACTCTAAGCAGAAATCAAGACCCTGCACACCCGAACTTTATATACGTAGACGTTAAAGACATAATTGGTAAACTCCATGATCGGAGGGGGTATAATATTATACAGAGAGTTAATGAATAACACCGAAGTATTTTACATAGACAAGCAGCTTTTTTTGGGAGATTTTTTATGTATGACGTAAAATGTGTATGATACAGGGCTATAAAGTCATTATATTTTGGTGCTCATAAGTCAATAATGAAGCGAAAAAGGTTATAATTTTCATTAAATTGACTTCATGCCTTCTTAGTGATCAATAAAAGCCTTAATCATTCATCGACAGCTATAACATAATTTAGTGTTTCCATAATCTAAAAAATTTACAGACTAATCACATGACTGGCCGCCACTACATTAGTTTTTTTTATTCATAACTCCAGTGTTAACAGCGAAGTTCCTTTGATTCGCATTTTTTTTTCAAAAGTTACAAGACAGTAGTGGCCATGCTCTGGGAGATTTTATGCTGTGACAGAAAAAATTGAATCCATAGAGCAAAAATCTCCTAATAATAGTTTCATATCTATGTCCTCTCTGTGCACAGGAGAAATATTTCGGTGTTAATCATTAACATCCTGTATTTAAATTTTCTTATACTCTCTCTCTCTCTATTGGTAATTAAAAATGTATTAAAATGTAAAAAAATACAATATTGTTATACATGGAAGGATAATAATATTTTTCAGTATAGTCTGGAGTAGGCCTAAAATCAGAGAATTATATTAAAACGTGAATTAATGTAAAACTATTTATTTATTACCTTCTCTAGTTACCTCTCCTGTTGGAGGGATTTTACGTGCCTCACGCTGCACCGGCCTTACATTAAAGCTGTCGATCGAATTACCCCAAAATACTGTTCCACTTTTCAGTAAAGAATGAAAATACGCAGAGGAAGTTAATTTCATTACGTTAATTCTATAAAGATTTATCACAGACCATATTGTGTGATGCTGAATACTTGCTCTAATTCACCTCACTACAAAATTGTTTTTGCACGACTTAACTAATTAGTGGTACTTACGAATGTTGTTGCCGTGGATCGTAAGTAGACATTCCCACAAGCAATCTTGTTGTTACGTGCGTTAAGAGTTTCCGTGCGGTAAGAATTTACTTACGGCACATCATAATACAAGCCTTTATGGACAAGGCCCCCCAGGACAAATATTCGGTTCCCATAACAACAAACACATGCGAATCACTTTCTGAAATAAACATCTATCTTCAATAATGTATATACATAATATTTTCAGGTAATATCACAATTAATATAATTAAATTGATATAAATAGTCATCGTGCAAAAAATAGCATCCAATACTCGTGCCGTAAGCGCATAACGGATCTCGGAAAATTGAAAAAACTCGGCGCGAGATCCTCATTTTTTCAAACTCTTTCCTCGATCCGTATGCATCGCTTGTAACGGCACCTGTATCGCAATATACTATAATTCCCTATTGTATTTCTATTACCAACTACTATTATGTAGTCTTCGATTTTTGGCAACGGTTAAGGCCCAGGGAAGTGATAACTTCAAGTATGCAGGTCTAACTTTTATCGACTTCGTCGACTTTAACTCCGAACCTTATAAAGCTTCCTCTTCTGATGATAAACGATTTGATCATAGTATTGCCTAAATAATTATATTTGCCTTTAATCAAATCTCCAAATTATTGAAGGAACTCACGCTAAATGATTTTCTCTTGCTTTCATTTTTGTTTGCTTAATGGGACTGGAAATTTGGCGTGGCACATATTCTAAGTTCGTTGGCATGGAAACTAAATCCCGCAGAACACGAAATAGATTTCATTCCCTTTACTCTGCAGCAAATCCGATCTGGCAAGAAATGAATCCATAAAGGCATGGTTTCATATGGGTCACAAGACTGTATTGTGCAGTACAGGTACTGACAAAAGTGTTGAGCCCTGGTATATACCTGAGTATACCTTCGTATACCACGGTTATACCGGAAATCATTGTCATTGTTTCTCCCGGATTATAATAGCAATGTTATAATTTAGGATACGACAATGCATGGGTCAAAGAGATTAACATTTTATTGTTGAAATATAAAGTTAAGACCATTACATACTTTTATGGATATTGCTTTAGAAGTCACATGAATAAAGCAAAGATTGCAGTTTGTAAAAGGAAAGAAGTATTATATTACGTTTATTGTCAGAACATGAAGTATAGCACATTTGCGTAAACATTATTCACAGAGTACTGAGTAAGGATAAAATAGACTAGTTTCTATTGGTTGTTGATGAGGTCATAATTATGTCATTATTTTCCGTTGCTTAACGCAAGATTTAAGCTTTTATTGAATTAAGTCAATTCAGTAATATTCATATTGTGTTCATGCAAATAATAGGCGATTTGCATACAAGAAAGGCATATAGTACTTTCTTATGTAATTTTGTTTGATCACGACTCTTGACCGAGGTTTGGGTGTGGCAAGGATGGTTATATAAACCTGGCCGAAATAGGCCTCACTCTCAGACTCAGACTCAGACTTTTACTCTACATGAAGTTGATAAGTGCATCGACGTCGCAAGACGACGGAAGCCATGAAGTTGAGGATGGTTGTGAAGAACTCCGTAAAATGTAAGTTCAAGGAAACATATTAACTTATTGATTTTTAGAATAAATATGTAAACTAAATTTTGAGTGTTTTCTTACGAGAGTATAAGATCCTGATCCATCCGAATTAATAGTTTTATTTAAGTTAAATAATTAAAAGAGTAAAATCATGATTGTTGGTGTTGGAAATAATATTTATTTCAGAAACGAATGAAAGGTAATTAAAGAAGAAGATAACGAACGTAGAGCCGATCGTTCGAACATTCCTGACATGTGCCACCTCCTGGGCGAGGGCACAACAATGGTGTCATAAGCGGGATGTTTACCGCGAATAAAATTAATGTTTAAAGATGGAAAAATGGTTTCACGATCTCATGCTCTCGGAAAAATGTTAGGGTGTGTGTAGGTGTTAGTAATAAGTTGTTGTTATAAATTGTTTAGAAAATGTGGGCATTATAAGTTAGTGGCAAATTAAGCTTCTTGGGAAATTCTTTATAAATGGTTGGTGCATTGTAAGTCAAGGGTTGATTAACATTACTTGGTTAACGATTAATTGATTGCTGATAGTGTACAATTCACATAGGTCAGAATGTTGCTTGACGAAGGTATTAGACGAGCTTTGTAAAGCTTAACACTAGGGTAACAGAATTAAAGTTTAAAACTAGGGTAACAGAATTAACGGCAGCAAAGCAAATCTTGTAGCAAGATAAATAGTTCAGGTAACTCGACAAAAGATTTTACGGCATATAGTGCGATAAATGAGTGGAGTGGCTCAGCAGATAGCTTACCAGTGAAGGAATGGTAAAGGAATTTTTAATTTTTTAAAAAAATTATAATGGGAGTTTCGAGATTCAAACAGAGAATTCAGACAGTGAATTCAGACAGTAGATTCAGACAGCGAATTCAGACAGAGATTGCAGACAAAAAGCAGATTGTAAAGTTTAAAGTTGTAGGTCCCGCAACAGAATTTTTTATTGTCAGGGAGACATTGATTTAGTTAGTGACGAAACTACGTATGATTAGTTGAGATCCACTTTCGAGAATAGGGTTAACAAAAAAAAAAAAAAAAAACTACCCGATGATTATTATTATATTTAGTTTTAAATAGCAACGCAAAAGGTTTAATCATGTCCAAGATTTATCATTATAATACTAAAGCCAACTAATAACTCACACGAGAAGCATATTCGTGCTGAGAAGGCAGATGCAGACTTTTAGCAGCTGATGTAACAGGATGAGAAGTCGGGAACAGATTCAACTCAGGTTACCATGTTACATGAAAGTAGTACAATTAGCAGTCACAACAGAATTCAGAACAAGAGATTCAGTTTATATATTTTTTTTTAAGTGCGAAGTGCACAAGCCAGAAATGTATTTATTTACGTTACATGTTATGCTTGCGGTATGCACGACAGCAGGATTAGATAAACGACAATTTTAATCAGCAAAGAAAATAATCAGTTTAAAAGGATGGGCTAACATACAGACTGTTTATTGTAAGAAAAAGGGACATAATTAGGGATTGCAAAGAGATATACGAGAGTTTGAGGGAGTAGAACTTCTCGTAGGATTTTTAGAACACCTCGCGCAAAGAGATCATTATTAAGATAGACGTAATTGAAAAAAAAATAAGGAACTCATGGTCATAAGCACTGATCGATTGAAAAACTCTTTAGTTTTAGTTTTAGAGGATACAGATGCGGCTGTATCAATCCAGGTGTTTCACAGGTTATTTCTTAAAGAGTGACGTCACAAGCTAAAGGTATTACCTATTTGATGGATTTCAAGTAGATGGATTTCGCGAATGAAGGGAAATATTCGCATGAGTTTATAGAGTGTCCAAATTGAAATAGAACGAGACGGAATAGGTCTTGATTGTATGAATCAAAACATGGAAACATTGATGTTTTGAACCGCGCACTAGTCATATGAGAAGAGATCATAAATCTGTTGTAGTAACCCCCGTGTATTGACGCTAGGAGAGATGGATTCGGACTGTACACCCGAAATAATCCACTTACTTACCATACGAATGGGAATAGAAGTAACTCCTGCGATATCTTGCATGGTTAGGTGGAAGCATCAGAGAAGAGTTCTAGAAACAATCTCATATCTCAGTATGATAGTCGTGATGTTTGTCTAGTTTATGCTGCACGTAAACAGACGATACCATGAAGGTATGAAGCTATAGCGCATAGGAAGTGCACAACTATGTTTAGCTTGTCCCGAGAATAAGATAAAGTGTTTTAGACCTGAAGAGCAAGGTATTATGGGATTTACCTAGCTAGATCGCTTAGCGATAGGGAGATAAGCGATGGGAAACAGAGATGTAGAACAAAATTCCTGTGAAAATAATTAAACAATTAATTTTTAAATAGAGTTACCGAAAATCAAAGAATAGGATGCATCTCAAAAACCACGTAAGTGCAGGCGTGATGAGTACTTTTGTTGCTGTGGGTACGATACGAGATAGTGACGTCAAATTAAAAAAAAAAATGCAACAGCACGAACAACACATTCAGATTCACATCTGGGAAGAAAAAAAAAAAAAAAAATCAGGTAAATGTGTTGGCTCCGAATGAAGTCGGAATGCGACATTATAGGCTTACTTGAGTCAGAGAACTTAAATCACTTACCTTAAGTGACAGGCAAAATAAAATGTGGAGTGTTAGAAAAGTTTGTAGATGTATTTCATGACCCAAGAGATAGAAAACATAGGCTGCACCAACAAAGTAAAACATGGAATTAATAACTGGGATGTGCCCCAAGTTAAGAAAATACCCCTACTACGTAAATATAATGAGAAGGTATAGAAATGATAGATGATGTTGGATAAGAACATTATCAGGCCTTCTGCGAGCGTTTGGTTAGCTCCGATAAAGTTTTGTTCCGGAAAGAGTTCCGATGAAGAGGATCGAATTAGGTTCTGAACAGATTTTTCAGAAGATAACGCATAGAGATGTTAATTATTATATATAAATGAAATTTTAATGAATTTGGTTTATTTAAAATATTTAGTGAGTTTAAGCTACATTGAGTTTTAGTAAGTGGAAATAGAAGGAAAAGAAAGAAAGAAAAGTTCAGGTTATAGTGAATTATTTTATTGTACGTGTACAATTAAAGAAGTTAGATAATTTTTAGGTTTTGTAGATTATCGCAGATACAAAACGAATTTGCTTATGTAGCGAAGTTTATGATAGATTTTAATTAAAGGACATACAGAATGCGTACGAGAAGAATTTAATAAATTATATTTGAAACATTAAGAGAGATGTTATGTCGTCAGTCAGTATTAAAATACCAGACTGCAAGAAGTTGGTTATCTGGAGATGGAATGCAGAAAACTCCTTCGCTTGCATTCGATGGTATCAAAGAGCGTGCGTGATCATTCAACGCGAGCTGTTACAGATGTTTAGCCAACTACATTATTTTAGTAAACTATATGAATGAAAATGTAATGAGTTTACCGCGATAATAGATTAAAATAATAATAATAATAATAATAATAATAATAATAATGGTAATTTTTACATTGATAATGATGTAAAGGTATTTACGGGTAATCAGATTACCAAGTTGTAATATTTTAAATGGTTAGAAAATTTTGAAAAGAATTTTAGTGATGATAACAGAAGTTATGTTAATAAAGAATGATAAGGAATTCAGGCTAATTGTTCCGAACATTTCAGAATATTGCAGAATAATACAGAATTTTTTTACGAATTGTCAATTAGTGTTTATCGGAAGACAAAAGAAAGACGTTAGAATGTTGAAACGTAGAATTTTTATTGTCCAAATATGGTATTATAGTTGAAATAGAGGAAATATTGCCAATGTTATTATATAACAGTCGTAAGACAAGGAAAACCCCGTCGTTCCATTGTATAATTTTAATCCAGTTTTACAGCTCTTCGAGCAAAGCGTGGATGAAGTCAGTAATTACTACCACTGAGGGGAACATAAATGAGGTTTACTATCGTAATATGTTTAAAATGGAAAAACATTGGTAGTTCAATATTAGTAGGATAAAGTTACGTCCTAATGGGGGAGGACATTGTTTCTGGAAAGGAAACCAGACGACATGAAATGGTGCCAGCAATACACCCACAATAGAAAGATAGAAAAATAGTAAGCGAAGCCTAATGTCATGAAAAGATGCCATGAAGAAAAAATGTCATGAAAAGAGGTCATGAAAGCAAGCCTACCGATTAGCTAGGACACAGTAACCGGTGGATGAATATTGGTCGTCAGAGGACGGAAAGCCTTTAGCCAGTTAGTATACCGTCACATGGATGACGATGGGAAAAATGACGACAGAAGTCATTTCAGTAAGGTGAATGAGAGTCCGTTGAAGCAGACTAAGGGACAGGTTGCAACGGGAGCGCGCACAAGTAGTCATCTCTTTCACTATTAAGAATTATGATCAGTTAGCGAGTGCACATTGATAACTAGATTTTCAATATTTGACCAAGAGACTTTTACATTTAAGAGATTTTCACGTTTGATGAGATTTTAATATTTAACGAGGCACACGTAAATAAAAGGACTCCAACAGTTAATGAAGCTACCAAAGTTTAATGAAGCTTTCGAAAATGAATGAAAGTCCCGAAGATTATCGAGCAACGCGTGATTAATAAAACTCCCAGGAATTAAAGAGAACCGCAAATGAAGAAACTCCAAAGCCAATAATAATGATAGTTCCGCAAATAATGAAACTTTCAAAAGTAGGAGAACTTTTGAGAATGAATATAACTTGGTGTGTGTAAACCCCATGTGAGGTTTAGGTTCAAAAACGGTGTGTACCGGAGTAGTGAGGACAAAACTCACGGGAAGGAACTCCGAAGGAATAGTGGAACCCGCAATAGAAATAAATCCCATGAAGTTAGGTACGAAGAAGACATATATATAATTTAGAACCACTCGAGCAGGGTCACGAATGAAAAGTGAACGCGCAGAATAAATAAGTTTGCACCATAGAATTTCATAGGAACGTAAAGAATATTAAAAATATTAAAACCCTTAGGAACGTAAAGAATATTAAGAATATAAGAAATCCCAAGAATGCACAGAAAATGAAAGTAGTAGTAACAGTAATCCAAGCAACACAAGAAAGTCATTATAGAATTTAATACAATTAAAATACTTTGTTACAGAGTATAGATATAACAATTAAATGGAAATTAGGATTTAGTAATGCAGCAGAACGAAAGACGACGAAATCTAGTAAAGGATACAGTAAAGAAAATTATTTTTTTAGGTGTTAAATAGATTATTGTAATGAAATTTAGTTTTATTATGATATTTTAGGCAACGTACGAAAGATGTCAACAATTAAGAGAAATTATATTGTAAATTGATTTATGAAAGCAGTGTGTAAATAACAGTTTTATTTAATATATGAAATTTTAAATTATGAAATACTATACGATGTATAGAATGAGAAAATTTATTGGTAATACTAGAACCAATTAACCATAATAGTGGAAGAAGAGATTTTATATAAATAAAATAAGCGCAAATGTAGGAATTTATTAAGTATATTAATAAAACATGATACATTTTAAATTAATTAATTGAAGATGTTTTGTTTGAATTGAATGTAGTTACGAAAGCATTAACATAATTGCTAAAACTACAAATTTTCGTTGACACATTAAAAGAATTAAAGCAACATTCGATACAGTGGAAAAGATGTTAATTTCATAGTTATTGGAAAGTTCAGCTTAATTCATTTTAAGTTTTGCCATTTTTGCAATTTTAAATGTTTTGAAATTTCTTGAAGGAATTTCTTACTGTCAGTTGTCGAAGTTAGTAAATTAATTTTTATGGATTTATATATTTTTGAAGTCATTGGACAAGTATTTTGAATTATATAGAGTACGGACATTACCGTAACGAGTTACAACAAATTATGATAGCGCATTAAGTTTTTATTTTATCCAGCTTGATTTCCAATGTTTAATTATGACAATTAATACAATATATTGTGTTTGCTTGATGATAGAAATAATTGCAGATGTAAGGCGATTTATGTACCATAGTCCAGACGACTAGTAACATTTTAGCCAACCAGCTAAACTGTGAACCTGCCGATTCACAGGACAGCCAAAGAAGCCATTGAGACTTGTGACAGGAAGATCGGAGGAGATCAACAATCACCTGTGTGGTATCGCCTACTTTAATTTATATGTATTATTATGAGGGTATAGCCTTCCACTGGAAGTGCGTAAGTTACTTTAAAAATGAATTACGAGTAGATTCATCATTTTGTTTGAATAACAAGCATACTTGAAGACATAATTAATTGTAATATTATTTAATTAATTTTGAGTTTTGCCCCATATTACTGAAGATAATTACATAAATTATGTGATAATAAAATGTTGTTGCCAGAAGTAAATAAAAATATATTCAGCATAGACTTGAAGTTTTTGCGAAATGAAGTAAGTCATTAATGAAAGAATAGTCAGAAAATTAAAGATATTGATGAAAGATTAATTTTAGATGACGTTAAAGTTTAAATAAAAATGTTAAAGAATAACAAATTAAGTTATGGTGTCAGAAAAAAAGCAAATATTACGATGTAATAATTATTATTGTGGTCTGTGTTTAATACAGATACGAGCCAAGCTGATGAAGAGAAGAGTTAAGGAACCTGATCTTAACCAAACAAGACGTCATGGTCCAAGAGTCCAGAAGAAGCAATAACCTTCCGACCATATGATGTGCAGAGATGAGAAGAACGACGTCACCGTTCATTGAAGAGTTATTTAATTAGTCCGACAATTTCACTGGCACAGATTTTCAGTTTGTTTAGTAAAAGACATTAAATCAATTGAATGTAATAATTTTATTCAAGATGAAAAGAAAAGATTATGTAATAATGAAGGAATGTAAACAAACAAACACACACACACACTCACTCTAAATAACTAAATGTTAAATGAGTATATACATATCAGTATATATAGGAGGATTCACAACTATTACAACTATAAAATGATTTTTAAGTAAAATTAAATTTTTGTAGTTAAAAACCAAACAGGATCAAACAGTCGTGTTAATAGATTAAAGTAAAATTAATGATTATGTAATAAGAGGAAAATTATGGACATCAAAGCCAATAAGAAAGAAATGAATAATGAATTTAAAGATTAAATAAATTTGAGCTGTATTTAAATTAAAGTGACCAAAAGAGGAGGCATACATAACCCCTATCAGTTTGTCGACTTGTTAAGACTGTAAGTAAATAATTGAAGGCCGCTGGAACGGAATAACATTCTTGTAAGCCTGATTGATGAATGATTGAAGCCACTGTGGAATTAAAACTCTACAAGCGATAACTGTTGAATGAATGAATCTTGCAGCTCTCAACAAGATCGAGAATTTTGGAATTTTCTTGAAAATCGAGTGTTCCAAACGGAACAGCTCGTTTTAAAAAAAGAAGGGGGTGATGTTGAGCCCTGGTATATACCTGAGTATACCTTCGTATACCACGGTTATACCGGAAATCATTGTCATTGTTTCTCCCGGATTATAATAGCAATGTTATAATTTAGGATACGACAATGCATGGGTCAAAGAGATTAACATTTTATTGTTGAAATATAAAGTTAAGACCATTACATACTTTTATGGATATTGCTTTAGAAGTCACATGAATAAAGCAAAGATTGCAGTTTGTAAAAGGAAAGAAGTATTATATTACGTTTATTGTCAGAACATGAAGTATAGCACATTTGCGTAAACATTATTCACAGAGTACTGAGTAAGGATAAAATAGACTAGTTTCTATTGGTTGTTGATGAGGTCATAATTATGTCATTATTTTCCGTTGCTTAACGCAAGATTTAAGCTTTTATTGAATTAAGTCAATTCAGTAATATTCATATTGTGTTCATGCAAATAATAGGCGATTTGCATACAAGAAAGGCATATAGTACTTTCTTATGTAATTTTGTTTGATCACGACTCTTGACCGAGGTTTGGGTGTGGCAAGGATGGTTATATAAACCTGGCCGAAATAGGCCTCACTCTCAGACTCAGACTCAGACTTTTACTCTACATGAAGTTGATAAGTGCATCGACGTCGCAAGACGACGGAAGCCATGAAGTTGAGGATGGTTGTGAAGAACTCCGTAAAATGTAAGTTCAAGGAAACATATTAACTTATTGATTTTTAGAATAAATATGTAAACTAAATTTTGAGTGTTTTCTTACGAGAGTATAAGATCCTGATCCATCCGAATTAATAGTTTTATTTAAGTTAAATAATTAAAAGAGTAAAATCATGATTGTTGGTGTTGGAAATAATATTTATTTCAGAAACGAATGAAAGGTAATTAAAGAAGAAGATAACGAACGTAGAGCCGATCGTTCGAACATTCCTGACATGTGCCACCTCCTGGGCGAGGGCACAACAAAAGCAACTAACTCCTCGAACCGTATACGTTGAATCTAGTTACGAATTTAACGGAACCACAGCAATGCTTTTTAGTGAGATACAGTAGCCTATTTTAAAAAATATCTTAAAACTCCCAGGTAAATCCTAAATAATTAGAGGCTTTTTTATAACAATAGGCGTAATGCATTTTTATACAGTAAAATTGTCAATATGTGTTTTTTTTTAAGTTAAACATTTTATGTTGTCTAGATGCTGGTATTTGTCTTAATAGGATATTAGGATGCGCAGTAAATTTTTATGATTTCTGATGTATGAATTGCGCTTTGTGGAAATGACGTCAGGTATAAGAAGATCTCGATGGACAGTCGCATTGCTGACCTAACCACGGAACACCTGTAAGGCTTCGTAGGATTATACTTTTGGTGATAAAACATTTAATAATAATATTTCACTAGAAACAACAGAACTATAGTTGATTTAAATAACTTCATATACACTCGGGACAATTCATTGGCACAAATAAATCAGATTCGACGTGACAAGCTCGCAGATGAGGTGTTGGGCGGATTATCAAACTCCCTATTAAATAATTAATCTGTTCAGTGAACGGTCGAAAATTGAATTAATTACTTCCATCTCTCTATGTATATATATATATGAATCGGTTATTTATGAAAGGGCTCATGTCATGTTTTTTTGAAAAACGAGTTTATCATGAAATTGGATTGTGCCAACATCCACGCATCATTTAATTATGAAAGATCTCTTGTCGCACCAATACTTTGCAAGATACAGCCATTGCAAGTCTGTGTTTAGGTATGAAACGGCTCATGTCAATGACAAGAGCCCTTTCTTAAATAAAGCATGGTTAGTAGCAGTGGTCTGGTAACCAGCTGTCTCTGTTCACTTTTCATTGTTATTGGTATTGTTGATTAGGTTCCTACTTTCTCTTACAGACAGTGGACGATTCAAAAAGATTGTGTACAGACTGCCCATAAGGGGCCACTCTTATCTGGCCTGTGACAGAGTCTTTGGCCTTGTCAAAAGAAAATGAAGGAAATGTTACCGATATTACACAATAAAAGACGTATGTGAAATGATATTAATGTCTTCAGTACAGGGAAAGTTTACTGTTGATTTAATAGAAACAGGAAATATTTTGGATTTTCAAAAAATGGTGGCCTCAGTTCTATAAAAAAAAGGTACTGTTTCCGAAGAAACCAAATCTGAAAAGAAGGGAAAAAGATAATATTTTACTATTTCTAACTACCATGAATTCTCGTTCCAGCAATCAAGTAAAGGAAAAGTAACAGTATCAGCTTTTATTAGTGGACTCCTCTACAACACATTCAAACTAACTATCCCGACACAATCGTGCATTTCTCTACCCATACACAAAGCATTCGCAGAAAAAATACCTATTCCTAAAATGAAAATGGATGCTATAAAGAAGCTTGTTCAGTTCGTCCCAGAGGAACATGGTTTCCTTTATGACGAGGTGATTCAGTGTCCTACAGTTGAAAAAGAACTGTGAAATGTAATGATATGAGACTTTACTGTAAATTGTGAGTTTGTTAAAAACCCATTTTCATGTATCTGTTATAGCCAATATCATTTGTGTACACAATGTTTAATGTAAAATAAGTAGCCTTCGTAAAGTCTCATTCATTGCATTGTTTGTTTTTACTTTTGTCTCTATGAATGGGCGCTTGTCAGTCCTTTGTTTATGAAAGGACTCTTGTCAGACAACTTTGATATGCCCTATCAGGCAACATAAACAACATAATTGTTTTTAGTCATCGTTATTATTAGTGGTTAGTAGAATCAAAATAACTAGAATAAAAAAATCTTTCGTATTTATTAATAGTTGGAAAATAAACAGTTTTTTTTAATTCCCCAACATTTTACTTTTCGTGACAAGAGCCCTTTCATAAATAACCGATTCATATATATATAAGAGGCTTTGTCCTGACTGAATGACTGACAGAGAATCAACGTACAGCCTAAACTATAACAGGTAGAGACTTGAAATTTTGACAGTACCTTCGTTTCATAATGTAGGTGCTCACTAAGAAAGGATTTTGAAAAATTTCGATTTTAAATGCCAAAAATCAAATGTTTTGAGAATACTTAATCCCTTTTTACATAGAATTGTCCAATCCAAATCACATTTGACATTAAAACATATTGTTGCCAGTGGGTCTCAGATGGGTTTGGGAAAAAAAAAAATGAAACTCGAATTTGACAAATTAGAGAACTATCAATATCCACGAAAATAATGCAGTCACATAACTTTCTTTACCCTGGACATAACGAGGTATGGTAATATATATATCAGTAGCCTATATCGCAGGTTTTTGGAGAGAGAAGTATGAAAGGGATATTACATTTCTGTTTAATTTCATCCCCAAAACGGTTTTATGGTAACATGAGAGTGAGAAATAAAATATTCCGCAAAGACAATACAATTTTATGTTACCGGAATTTATGTTTCTTCTTATTTGAACCCCTACCCGGCTTGCTGTGTACAAGCGATAGGATACAAAATTCGGTATAGGATAATTTCCACGCTTGAGAAAATTTTGTTGTGATCACAGGTATCATATAATTCATTGAAATACGTTATATTCATGTACTGTGGACCATGCGATATCATTATTATTATAAGAGGGATAATCAATATAGGCCTAAATATGGTCAAACCTTGTTCGATTTGGACGAAACTCACTATACAGGGGTTTTCTGGGCCAAGGACCTCGAATCTGAGGTCGCTTTTACCAGGCGACGCTATCTAATTGTGGTATGTAATTCACGTGATTTAAGTGTTAATAAATATAATAGTTTAACTATTTTGTTCTTAACTTTTAATTTTTGAAATAATTATCGCGGGCGAAGCCGCGGGCACATGCTAGTCTAATATATTTGAACTCGTATTTCTGTGAACATCCAAAGTCACCTATTAACATTACAGTATTTAATTGTGAAATTACTCGGTTTGCATAGCAACCGGGAAAAAGTGCATTGAACGATTTGGACGAAACTCACTATGCGATTTTTTTTTAATTAGGGAACTCGAATCTTAGGTTTTTCTCCCAGGCGTTGCACTTCAATCGTGAAATTCACATCGAAACCGGGATTTTAGTTTTGTAATTATTAATAGTTTTAATTGTATATGCTTGATTAGGGAAAGGTTCATGAGACTGGGGTACGTTTTAATCGTTTCATTTCGAACCTGTGTGCCCATACGGAAGCACAGGATTCGTTCTATTAATTTAATTATTTATATTTATTACATAAACAATTTATGTAAAAACGATGTAAGTGTTAATAAATATAATTTTTTAATTATTTCTCTAATAAATGAATGGTTTAAATAAGAGTTCTAGCAATTGAGTGAATAATCGTGGCATCTGCTGGTATGCCATATTCGAAACGAAAATTAAATTGTCGTGCAATATATTTTATTTAGATTACCTCAGGTATACGAAATATAAACATTCTTTAAAAATTCAACAACAGGGTAAATATTTTTATTCAAAACTAATTTTAAAACTACCAAAGCACATTAAATGAATTTCAAAAGGTAACTATTTTTACAAGAGTACAATAATAATTGAAATTGTATTTCTTCGTACATTAGGATTAAATACGGTTTTGCACAGTAAGAATATAGTATTTTAATACTGTTAGACAAATTATCTTTAGGAGGAAAGGTGATAGTTCTTGCTCCTTAAAAAAGACTCGACCAACTTTAGAATTGTTGCCCTAGTGCCAATCAGTAGTCCGTGGCAGATGTTACTCCTTAAAAAAAGACTCGACCAACTTTGGAATTGCTGCCCTAGCACCATCAGTGTCCGTGACAGATCTTGCTCCTTAACAAAAGACTCGACCAACTTTGGAACTACTGTTCTTGCACCAATCCGTAGTCCAACGACCTTCCAGTGACCAATGTTGTCTCTTTGAATGGTCAGGAATACACGCAAGTACGCTTTTCTTTTCTTGGTCGACATTAGCAGCCTGTTCTAGCGGGGTTATTTTGTCCTTGCTCCAACATGATCACTGTCCGATTCTATCATGCACTTTAAGCTTCCCTAGTATCGTCGGTATTATCTTTTAACATTATACAATTCAACGGCCCTAAATAGCGTGCTTGCTCGCTCGCCCGCTTCGTGAGACATCGGGTATACTCGGCGATGTTCGTCTCTCGCAGTGTAAACTTTCACGACGACTACAAAATTAGGAAAACCGTTTCTTTATTATATAAGGCCTAAGTGAAATGAACACAATGAACAAATATTCTAATTTTATTTTTACTTACAAACCAAACATTTAACATTTTTAATAATCTACCAGTGTAAATTTCTTTAAAATCCTGGAGTCAATGAATAATGGCGGGCGAAGCCGGGGGCACCAGCAGTAAAATATTGATGGTTTAACCATTATGGTTTAACTCTTGAAATATCGCTGATAATAATAATCCAAACAAACCATTCTTTCCCTTGAAACATTATATATTTTCTGAAAATTACACTGAATTGATCAAATAAAATTCACATCATATTCATGTTGAGAAACAATACGTATTTTGTATTCACAGGTTGCATAATCGATTCTGATATAGTTTTCCCAGGGGGCGCTTTCTAATCGTAGAATGTACTCTGAAGCCGGAATTTTAGCTGTTTCATTAATATTATTAATGGCTTAGTTTATGAATGATTCGCGTGCAAGTGTTCATAAATATAATGCTTTAATAATTATTATACTCTTAATTTTTAATTTTTAAATTAATTATCGTGGGCGAAGCCACGGGCACCTCCTAGTCTTTTAACATTGCACCAACATGTAAGTGGCCTTATAAAAATGTTACCTTACATACGCAGGATTAATTTAGCAAACCTACGGGACTGTTAATTAATTTATTTTGGGATTCTGTTGCGTAGGTATGATATATTTATAAACCACAATGCAGCGTTTACAAAGTTAGCGGTTACAGTCGACGCCTTCATTTTATCAACATGAGGTTAATGTTTGACGTAAACAGATGAAAGCTGCGGAAATTAACCACGATGTCTGAAACTAGCTTTATTTCAAATGAACAGCATCAAATGTACATATTACTTATTCATGCGAGAGATCTGTTTGTTGGATAAAAGAAAACGTTTCAATTGAAATCAACTTATTATCAAAGAGATATGAGGAATACCTGAAATGCATGTAATACCACGGTCAATTAAATGTACAATTCTGTTATGTTAATTTATTGGAATCTTGATTATTCTTGATTATTCTTGATTAATCATGATTATTCTGTACAAAGGTCAACAGTATTCTGATTACAAATGTTGTTTCGGTGAACAGAAACATTGAAATAAATACAGGTTGAAAGTGAAGCAACTATGCATATTTTCAGAGCAAATGGGTCATTTCATTTGTAATTAAAAGTAATAGTTCTGTATACAGTAGACCTCGAGTCCAAAAAATAAAAGATCTGATCTTAATAAGTTCAAACTGTCACCTCCTTGAAACCGAATTAATAATAAATATCCTTACACATACGTAGTTTTTAATACTTCAAGGAACATCATGCCACGTTGGAAGAAAATCGGACAAAGAGTTTGGTCGTGACAGAGTAAAAACAGGTTTACAGGCCAACCGATGAAATTACGAATGGTCGAGTAAAAACAAGACCATTCTTCGCTCGGTCAAAACGCTTAATACCATATCGGAGGGAAATCCATATTTTTCCTAAAAATACATTATATTATTATTATAATACAATCTTTCTGTCGACTGCGGTGGTCTAGAGGTAGCGTGCCCGCCTCTAGGTCCGAAGGTCGCGGGATCAAACCCGGCCGCAGTCGATGGGTTCTTCAGGACGTAAAAATCCCGGGCACGGAGTCCTCCGGGAGGGACTATAAGCAGTGCCGTATTTAAGCCTGGGCAGACTAGGCAGCTGCCTAGGGCGGCTTTTAAGCTTTTACTGTTTTGTTAATATATTAATATTTTATTCATAACTCTTCAAAATGGTAAACTAATGTAACGCACAATGAAATAGAAATTAATAACATTGACAACAAAAGCTCAAATTTAATCAACGATCTATTTCCATTGTTGTCAATGAAATTGGAACTCTCCTTCCATTTAACCGCCTTTGATTAAACTCTGACAATCTGATATTATTATTATTATTATTAGCCTACTATTTCAGTTACAATAATGCTTATGGAAGGTTACTTTGTGGTACGTTCATGTGGAAATAAGGGAGCCAAAATATTTTTCTCTGCCTAGGGGCGCTTAAGTAGCTAAATACGCCCCTGACTATAAGCTGGGGGGCCCGTGTCTTAGATTTACGGCATGTAAAAGAACTCCAAGCCTAAATTAGAGCCTCTGGACAAAATTTATCGGTCCTTTCCCGTCCAAGTAATATCTTAGTTTCCGGAATGGGGTTAAGGGCTTACCACCTGTCCCTCTGCCCTCTCTAGGAAAATAAGCGTAACAAAATTCACATCGGTTAACAGAGACCTCCACTTGGAGGCCCTTCGACTCGGAACGAACAATTTTTTTATTGTCATTTAGTATTCTAAACTAAAACTAAACTCCGTGGCGCTACATCCCTGGAGGGACTTGGCCTACCACCCGACCGCTGCGTCATCTCCCGTAGGCAGATGGCAGGATTTAGTATTTAGTATTCAGTGATGTCAAATTCATAAGGAAATTAGTAACAATGCATAATTATTAGCTTTTTTGTGTTAAATAAATGTATTATTGCCTTGATCAAATTTAAATATAAATGTGTTTCCATCAATTTAATGTATTATGTTTTAATTTAAAATATGTTCGTGATATGTAAAAAACGGAAGGCGTATTTATAATCTACATGAAAAATTGGTCTAGAAAAGTATCATTTTATCTCTGGCGATTAAAATTAGTTTTATTTTGTAGACCAGTGTAAAGTAAAAAAGTAAAGTGTTCCCTATTACAGGCCATGGAGGCCCAGAGGGTTCCAGGAGGTTGAGGCTCCCAGATTTTTAGACATCGGCACATGAAGGTGGTAAGGTTGTCAGCCTTACGCACCGGCCGCCTTTACCCCCAGGATTGCTCCTGGTACTCATTTCTGTTAAAGGCTGAGTCGACCCCAGGGCCATAGTGCCACCAGAAGGATTAGGCCAATTGAAAAACTCCAACGACCTCATCGGGGATCGAACCCGCGGTTTGTAGCGCAGCGCCTCAACCACTACGCTACGGCGTACCCCGTAGACCAGTGTAACAAGGTAAATTGCTAAAAAGGACACATTATTCATTTAGGGGTGAACCAGAAGTTCCATTAGATACAAATTATACATTCCTAGGCCAGTATATCTTTTTTAATATGCAATAGATTAATCTCGTAATATATTTTGCGATGATACTAAATTAGATTTTATGCAGTTGGTATTTGTAATACTGCGAACATAGTTATAAACTATAAGTTCTGAATGTGTATGTTTCAGAGTATCAAATTGGTTTGGCTTTGTAGTACAAAGTAAAGCGCAGGATTACCTGGATTAGCCTGCGGGTTAAGGATTAAGGAAACAAATGACTACATATTTATCATGGGATGTAGCCAACGTGACGGCTCGGTTTTTCATAATTTGAACACAACAAGGCTAGTCACGTAAGGCAGCGGATCCATGTTCATTTGTGAAACGGAGCCTTCTGTAAATTGTAAAGCTATTCGTACGTGAGAATCGGGATTCGCACTAACGTTGTCATCTATAAAGGAGGATTAATAATCAGTTCTGCATGAGAAAACATGATGTACATACAGATCCAAACCATACAAATGTAAGTTAATTATTACAGCAATGTAATATTTTTTCTACCCATACTCTAGGTCACAACAGCTTCAATGCGGCCCGCGATAGAAAAAAATATATACGAGGGTCGTCCAGAAAGTAAGTTCCGATCGCCGATAAAGAAAGTAAGAAATCCTTACTATAATATTTTCAGAGATTCATTGGCTACTTCTCTACACAGTGGGTAGCATTATCGAGGTATTTATCTTAGCGGTGTACTAATAATTGTATGCCCCTGTCGTAGGACTCTGCCGCCAGCGGTACGCAGAGAAAGGTGATGAGTTTCTCGACAATGTTGTCATTGGGGAAAAATCTGAGGAGGGCGATTCAAAACAAGAGACGTGGAATGCTCACAAGAAGCATTGTGCTTTTGCACGACAATGCACGGCCCCATACACACGGAATCACAATTGCTTCAGTTTGGATGGGAGATCTTCTACCATCTACCATACAGCCCCGACCTCGTGCCAAGTGACTTCCATCTCTTCTGTCTCATGAAGCGATTTCTGGCAGAAAAACGTTTCCACAACGACGCTGAGGTACAGACAGCAGTGATTTCATGACTCCACACGTTGGCGGCAGAGTCCTATGACAATTGTTGGTACACCGCTAAGATAAATGCCTCGGTAACGGTGGCGACTATGTAGAGAAGTAGCCAATGTATCTCTGTAAATATTGTAATCAATATTTTTTGCTTTTGAAGTTTTTGTTTTCTTTATCAGCGATCGGAACTTACTTTCTGAATGACCCTCGTGTCTCTTAGTCGATTGTTTTTCCTTCTATTGCATAACTCTATGGTGAATCCTAACAGAACTTAGGGACTTCTAGCTCTGAACAAGCCTTGGATATTTTCATTATTAAATTTACTGTTAACTGCAAACAATAAAACCGGGCATTCGGCACAAATTAGTTGAGTTGCAAAGTAACACTAAATTGTTGTTTCTTAACATCTCAGAACTTGAATTCCCAACCGAATCAAGTTTCCAAATATTGATTTCTCTTGCCCAGAAGGCTTGCATCATACTTACATCTTCATATGTGTGAGCAAGTGTTTCACTATTTAAGTTTCGAAACAGTTGTGTCAGAAACAGACTGTCTGACAGATTTGTGACTTTACTCGTGAGGCTTATCTCATTCCGGATTATAAAACCTATCGGAAGTGCAGTTGCAGTTCTACTAATCTTATACTTCTTCATAAAATAAATAACAGATAAAATAGTTCTGAATATTGCACAATTTCAGCATTTCAATAAAATATCTCTGCCTCCTTGTGAAATTTTTCTGTCATTTGTCCTGTTCACATAGAAGATTACCCGTAATTGCTCTAAGTGCTTTAGGCAGAGGAAGTTTCGTGTTCGAACTTCAATTCAATGTCGAGTTTTCAGGACAAAAACAGGTTTCGGAGTGAATCCGAATATTTTATTTTCGAAAAATGTCTTTGTGTATCTTAATAGTTTAACTAGAAAACGAAAAATTATATAAAAACAACATTTTATATCTGGATTAACAGTCATATGCATACAACCTTTGCATGAGGCTGAGTCGTGAGTGCGTATATTATTCAGAGAATTATGCCTCCCCCCCATTAGTTGGATAGACTCACCATCAAACGCTGCAGATATGTCAGGAACAATGCCATTTTATGCTATAGCCCCTTCTGTTGAACATTTAATTCCACAACTACATCTTTAACAAAGTCATCTTACAGAGCGAGGTGGTCGAGATAGTTACATCTTCGACTGGTATTTGGGAGGTCCCGGGTCCGAATCCCATGGCCGGCCAATTGACAAAGTAAATATCGAATTGGATATTTATTCATCATGACTCA
This sequence comes from Ectobius pallidus, assembly GCA_964059195.1. Classification (NCBI taxonomy): domain Eukaryota; kingdom Metazoa; phylum Arthropoda; class Insecta; order Blattodea; family Ectobiidae; genus Ectobius; species Ectobius pallidus. The sequence goes on along the minus strand of CAXKWD010000002.1, from coordinate 41,960,163 downwards.
TCACCGCTATTTCATCCTATATCATATTCATTAAAAATGAACATAAGTTGAAATTAAGAGACGTCACACATTAACAATAGAAAACTTCCGTAGAATACAATTTTATCCAATCAACCAAAACATATTCTGAAGAACAGTCGCACATCAGTAATTCCGTGTACTACTCTACCTATAAAACCTGAACTCCTGTCATGACCTCGTTGTTCAAAGGCGTAAAAATAAAACTTAAATTTAAGAAAGTAATCTTATCGCAAAAATAGCATACACATACATGTACTGTGATTTTGCCCTCATACCACAATTGAAGGACCCATTGCATGGGTTCCACAATCGAAGGTCAATGAAAAAGATGTCGGGGACCGCATGTGGCCAGCGGTCGTAGGTTGTGCCACATTGTACAAATCGTTCCACCAGAACTGCATGCAATATAGTTTATTATTGTAGATGTGAAAATTAACGTATATTATGGATCGAAATTGATATAGCCCCATAAAATGAGATTGAACAGTTTAATGGAACAGTAAAATCTGTCTTTATAGCATACTAAACGTTTTTTATGATAGAGAACAAATCAATTGTACGGTATAGTGGCGTATAAAGCGGAGCTCAAACAAGAGACAGCTAAACTGCGGTACAAGAGGAAGAATGGGGATGCACTAGCGACTAGCAGGAGTTATAAAGGGAAAAATCTAAGCGACTTACGCAAAGCGGAAGATTCTGAAGAAACGTTTGAAGAAGGCAAAGAGAAGAAATATAAGACATTATATTGAGTTTAAGACAAGCGAGTAGACAAGAAATTTCCATTGTTCGTTCTCTCGTCAAGACAAGAACATTTCCAAAAACTTGTCATTAGAAAGGATACACACAAAGTATAATACAATAGTATCATTAGAGTTAAAATTCGATTATATTTAAACCTGAGTATGAAGCAATAACACTTTGTGAGTTAAATTGGTAATATTATTAGAGTTAAAATTCTATTATGTATACTTGAGTATGAAGCAATAGAACAGTTGGGAATAAATTGATAATGGTTAATACAAAACTATTATTAGAGTTAAAGTTTGTTTATTTTAACATGAGTATGAAACAACAGCAATTTAGAGATTAAATTGATCATGCTTAATAAACAATATTAATTATTAGAGTTAAAATTGGATTAGGTTATTTATAATAATCGTTTAATTGCAACCTAAACTAAATTCCGTGGCGCGACATCCCCGAAAGGGACAAGGCCTACCACCCGACCGCTGCGTCATCTACCTGTAGGCAGACGACAGGATTGGGAGCATGTGGTCAGCATGCCGACACCCACGGCCGTTAATGGTGGTTTCCATGACCGGAGCCGCTACTTCTCTATCAAGTAGCTCCTCAATTTGAATCACGAGGCTGAGTGCACCCCTACCAGACCTCCCTATCTCAGAAAAATCCGAGGAGAAACCGGGGATCGAACCCGGACCGACGGATCCGTATTCAGCGACGCTAACCACAAGACCACGCCGGCGGTCTTTATTGCATCCAAATGGTCATATTATGATGAATGAATCAACGGTCGAATGATATATGGCAAAGAAAACTGCAGTACCCTGAAAAAACCTGCCCGAGCTCATTTTGTCCACCACAAATTCCACATAGATCCACCGAGATTCGATCCCGGTTCCCAGCAGCGGTAAGCGAGGGACCTAACCAATCAGCCATGGGGCGGCCTAAAATTCTATTATTATATTCGAGAATGAAGCAATAGCACTTTTGGGATTAAATTGATATTAATACCAACTATTATTAGATTAAAATAGGATTTTTAAAATGAGGAAATAACCACATTTGGGATTGATTTTTAAAAAATTATCTCGATAATGCTTAGGGGTGCGTTACACGATGCATACATTTTCGAAATTAGAGAATTCTCTCTTTCTCTTTTTTTATATTACTAGGCCTACGTGATGACTCTCTAATCTATTTCCTTTCAGTACAAAGATTTACTTTTTGGTGTCCCTAGCTCAAAAGTTCTTAAGCTTGCTTATATTTTATTAATCCCACGTACATACGATATAAATAATATTTTCCAATTTAAATGCTAGAAGTAATTATGTTAAGAACAGTGTCGGCCTGAGTGGATCAGCCAGAAAAGCATTAGCTTTCTGTTCCGAAGTTCGTGAGTTTGATCCTTGCCCAAGCTGAAGTCAATGATGAGTACGATTATGCGACCATGTCTGTATATTAACAGGTATGTAAAGAACTCCTGCAAGAAAAAAAATCCTGTGCTGCAGTGGCGGTGACAGGCATGAGTAGCAAGCAATACACAAGGATCTTGAACTAATCATAAAAAAATATAAACCAGTGTATGGACCTTTGAATGCTATAGAATTACTATTTTGAATGTGGTTGAAGAGAAAGTCTATGTTCATCCTAATTTGACATATAAATAAATCTGCTGTGATTTTCGCCTGCACAGTTTACAGTTTAATAGTAAGCTTTTATACATATGTAGAATTATTTAATAGTACGGCCTATTGTAAAGTATAACATTGCACTAAAAAAATTAAATAAATTAAACATAGCATATCACCGTGACAAGTTATAGAAATATACGTATGGCTATCTCAACTTGAATATGCCTATTGCAAAATTTTCATTCATAAGCATTAGAGCAAGAAGATAATTTTTATAAGATGAATTTAGAAATTTAGTTTCAGTAATTTCTAGGGATACGCCGGGTTTCAATCTAATAAATTATCATAGCAGTGAACAATTTCAGGAAAGTTGCTGCTTATTTTTAGAGTAAACATTTTAGTGTTGAGAAAATTTTGAATTTTAAAGTAAAAGAGTTATTCACTAAAATGAGCATATACATTTCTTTAACAGTCGTTTTAAGTGAATGGAATATCTTATTTAACAGTTAGTAATTCCTACCGCTTATTGAAGTACAAGCCTATATGGATCATATAACTTATGCTGATGATTTATGGTTCTAATTTTCTCTTAAAACTACGTACCATATGAAATAGAAAACTTGAAATAATAATTTTATTTGGTAAAATACTGGATTGTTCTAGACATATTCACAAAATAGAAATGCCATGAAACCGCTTGCGCTTCTGTAACTCCGCGTTAATAACTAGTAGCCACTGAAGACAGAGTACTTGTGCTTATGACGCACATTGTTAATGAGACGAGTGCTTGAGAGATGCAGAAGTCTCTTAAGTGTTTCCACCAACACAACCTCAGATCTTCAATTAAAGTTCAAAGTCCTACAATAAACAAAAAAGACTCGTTCATAACAAAAGTTTTTCTACACACACAGCAGATGTGACAGCACTGTGATCCAAAAAGATTGAAGGAATGAATCTTTATGCACTTTATTTTTTATTAATTGAAGATTTCAGGCTCGTCAAGGATGGTGCTAGTAGGGAGAAGTATAAAAATCATTAACAATTTGGCAGTTCTCCGATATTTTATGATACACCTTTAAATACTTATGCAAACCCTGGGCTTAATAAATTAAGCTACTTAATAAATTAAGCCCAGGGTTAATTAATAATTAAGGATATATATGTAAGCTGTATTCCTTTCTTTAAAGAGAAATATAGGAGGAATTTTGGTGATCGGAATTTTACTGTCCATGGACTTTTATTTGGAGCAAGAGGTACTGTATACCGATCGGTTGCTGACGTACTTAGGAAGCTGGGACTGGACTTATCATCCTTAAATCAGATGACAGAAAACATCATTGCTGACTCAGTGGGCATATTGCACCACCACATATATAAGAATATATAGTAAAATTGTTTAGATGTTTTATTTAAACTATTGTTTATATGTTACCCATTTTTTACCATCATTTGAACTATTGTCAAAAGTGATTGATTGGTATGCTGTGTCTATGGCAACTTGCTTGAAGCAAGCAGCTCATTTTGTTCAATAAAATGTATTCTTCCTAAATGAGTTTTTGCTGTTCATAGGTTGCTGCTTTTAGAGACAGAGATAGATAATAGCAATTGTAGTTATGTTCCCAAATAGGTTTAGCAGATGTAAAAAACAAAAACTAATTTTCTCTAAAAAAAAGTCTAATTTTCCACAAAAAGCCGGATGACACTGGTTTATAATATATGTATAAGTTAATGAAAACTGTTAAACCTAGTGCATTTCACCAGTGTAAGATTTATGATTTTACTGGAGAACGGAATGACTAATAGGTTCACTACCAGAATTAAAATGTTAAATATGTATATCATGCAATGGTTCAAGTCAATCATTATTCCCTTTTCCTCCCTATAGAACGTACACTGAGTTGTAATACACTACCACTATTACTACTACTGTAACTTATAACAAAATATCAGATAGCCTATCATTATTGTTTCATTGTTAATCAATTGAAAAACAGTTAAGTGCAGAATCATAGCCTGTATAGAGGATTCAAAACCCTTGTAATATAGGTAAAATGGAGACGGTAAATTTATTTATTTATTTATTTATAGAACACTGGATTGGTTCGCAGGTGAGTCGCCTCTGGGCCTCAAGATCGCTGTCAGCATTTTACCTATAGTGCAAGGCTTTTTGAACCCCCCTATACAGGCTACGCTTCTGCACTTAACTGTTTTTCAATTAGTTAGAAATGAAAAAGTAATGCTATCTGATATTTTGTTATATGTTACTGTTGTAAGTTTGCTTATTTTCGATTTTACCTCCCCCGTTGGAGGAACCTTTATGCGGCCCATGCCGTCTAGCTCTTAGAGGACCGCGACCTGTCGGGGAAGGAAGTTCCTCTGGACCATAGACATACTTCTTTGACAAGGCAAGGACATGGAGAGCCTCCCCGGATGAATGAACAGCACAATGCCGGGGCACGTCCAAGACAACACGAACACGATACATACCAGTTGCGCTTATTCCGAACAAAATACGGATGAGGTGAAGGTGATAATAACAGCCATATGATATCCGGAGACCAGAAGAGCTTTAAATTTCCCGACATTCGGCTCACAGGTTAGGGAAAACCGGAAAACCCCCACCTTGAAAAGTTGTCCCGACCGGGAATCGAACCCGTTCACGCTGCGTGAGATGAGCGAGTGAACTACGTTAGGCTGCAACGGACATTCATCCAACATGTAAATCCTCTGATTCAACAAATCCCTGTCAATCATCCTCCTGATCTACCACTTTGAAGACTGAAACGGAAACGTCACACTGATCTGCTGCTATAGATTTCCAATACCAACACAATATCAGGTTTGTCAATGGACAACTACCTGAAAACATGTTCCATGTTACTTTAACCACAATTACTGTTTGTCCAACTGCATTGTACTGTTTTATTGCAATAAAGTTATCATACAGCGCGCGCCAATAAAATGTACCTGTTTTTCTCGTTTAATATTTTGTGAAGTTGGTAATTATCTTTCTGTTCTGTTCTGCACATTGTTATGCAAGCCTGGGAGAAAATTCCACAATGGTTTTCACTACGCCAGAGAGAATTATAATAGTCAAATTTTATTAGGAAACAAAATATATAGTAGAGACACAGAGGAGATTCTGCAATCACTTCCTTGTTCGAGAAGCTCCAACACCAAATACAATTTGCAGATTTCCTCTTGTGGGGCTACACAAAAGATAATGTGTATACATGACAACCGAACAATATCTGCCAGCTCAAGAAAAGAATCGAAGAACTTATTCATGCAATTCCGGTGGAAATGTGTGATAGAGTGATACACAATTTTGGGGTTCGTTTGAATCGTTGTATGGGCCTTGCAGGTGGACATATTGAACATGTTGTTCTTAACAGATGATTCTCCCATCTTTGTTCTCCATGTCTGTATTTTTACAATTGATTTATGTCATTTATTCTCGAACTTATGTGCATTTAAAAACAGGTACATTTTATTGGCGCAACCTGTATTTTTTTTTTAACTGCGCACAATGTGGTGGTGGTAAGGTGCATCTTTATTCTTACATACATCTTAAATACATTATCCATAGAATAAATCCATCGCACGGGCCTAGGCGGCCGTTCGTGCTTTAACTATGCACATTTTTGGACAAAGAAAAAAAAAGTAACACTAATAATACAAAACAATATAATACGAAAACTTATAATATAGTAATGCTATACAAAAAGATTGAGAAAAGAAAGAAAAAAATGTATTAATGACAGAAAAGATATTACAATAATAATACAATAAAATACATAATAATACATGTTAACCTATTTCTTAACCCTAAACACTCAGTCCTGAACCCGGGAAAGGGATTCCTCATCACTGAAAAATCCCCAACCCGGCCGGGAATCGAACCCGGGACGCCGGACCAACAACTACGGTCCCAACAACTTTTCGGCGCATGTGTTCTACTGCTCTCTACTTAGCTCTTGCGTTTTCTATCGTAGCTGAACTGGTTGCTTAATTCAGCAGTAATAGAACTGTGTAACTCTGTCTCATTGTTATCAGTCCGTTTCAGTCTTCATAAAAACTCAATTAAAATCCTTGACGCTACATCCCTGGAGAGACTATGCCTACCATCCGACAGCTGCGCCATCTACCATAATCAGATTGAGAGGCTTGTGGTCAGCATTCCATCACCCACGGCCGTTAATAATGGTTTCCTCAACCGGAGCCGCTACTTCTCAAGCAAATAGCTCCTCAGTTTGTATCACGAGGCTGAGTGCACCGCGTTCCAGATCTCCCTATCTCAGAAAAATCCGAGGAGGTCCCGGGGATCAAACCCGGATCCTTATCCAGCGACATTAACCACGACACCATGCAGGTGGTCGTTCAATTTTCACAGAAAAAAAGCTTTCTTCTGACTTGAAAAAAACACAGCAAAATTTTAATTTTTCTCCACAAAGGTAGGGTCAATCCATATCGAATCAACCAATTTAATTAGAAAAGGTTGCTGACAAAATTTATTAATATTTTAATTTGTTATGTTTTCACTATATTCAGAGAGTTGAAAACAGGTATTCACTAATTTGTTAGATGTTCAGTTTTTTTTGAGTGGTGATTTTGTATTGGTGCGTCAGCCTCTTTTGCATTTTTTACAGAGGTTTGCGTTAAACTCTGTAGCGTCTTTGTTTTTTAAGATATTTGGATCAAACAAAAACCATGTTAAAGAGCATAAAATGTACAGTATTTTCTGTCTATATATAGCCCTACTTAATTGTAAATAAACGAAACAAATACGTAAATGTTAACGTTTTCAAAATAAAAACTTATCTTTTTAAATTAAAAATGTTAAATATAAAACTAACGCTCACTTTCAATTTTTTGAATGGATATAGTGTTTATAATATTCTACTTCCCTAAAACATTTCAGACCTGAGAGTTACACCCCCTTTTTAATGGGTTTTCAAATATTGCGATTTTTCTAAAATCAGGTATTTTCAATATGAAATATCTCAGATCCAAAATTTTCAGCAAACATTCTTTCATTGTGTTGCAACAAGCGTTTAAAATTTCATAATTGAGACTTTATTAGTTTTTAGTTAGAAACTTTTAAATATAGCTAAAATTTCAGGAAGTGGATTGACCCTATACGAGAGTTTGCTAGTCCTCTGAAATTACAATAAGGTAGCCTAAATTACCCTCTGTTGTAGTGCATTCTATTCTATATGTTCAAATCGTAACATGAACGTAATGTATAGTTTCGGGGACTGTACAGGTCCAGAAGTATATTCCTGTGAATTTAATCACCTGAACTGTGTAGCGTCTATTTTGGCACATTTTAAACAATGAAATACATATGTGCTGGGTTCCTGTATGGTATGAATAATTAATGCTCACTCCATCCACAGTCCGGTGTTCAGTGCCTGGCTAGCGGATTACATATTAATTCCTTTCCCCCCTTGTATCTCTGATAGCAGCGTGGTGTACACATTCTCTTTTCCTGTTAACACACGGCTTATATCACTGGCATCTGATGATAAGGCTCAGGGAAATTTATAATGAATATGGGAGAAAGGTTATCTCATATTCTCTACTTTATCCACTTTCAACAAACAAGGCACAAGACTAAAACGCTTGCCCCGCATTTAGATAAGAGATACGTCTTCAGATTACTAGGTAAGAATAGTATCCCCTTTCTGTACAGGTGCTGGCGATGTTATAAACCGCTGGAAGTTGTAATTTAATAATATCAATCTATATATATATATGAGGCTTTGTTCTGACTGACTTACTGACTGACAGAGAATCAACGTAGAGATTTGGAATTTTGACAGTACCTTCGTTTCATAATGTAAGTGTTCACTAAGAAAGAATTAAAAAAAAAAAGATTTTAAATGCCAAAAATCAAAGGTTTTTTGAGAGTACTTAATCCCTTTTTACACAGAATAATCAAATCCAAATCACAGTTCACATGACAACAGTTTATTGTTGTCAGTGGTCTCAGGTAGGTTTGAAAATAAATGATACGGGACTTTGACAAATTAGAGAAGCTATCGATATAATTCATTGCTGTAAATAAATATTGAAGATGAAATCCGGGAAAATAATGCACAATGTGATGCAGTCACATAACTTTCTCTACCCTAGACATAGAGAATACCGTGCGAGGTATGGTAATATGTATATTATCAAATCGCAGGTTTTTTGGGAGAGAAGTATGGAAGTGATATTGAATTACTTTTTAATTTCATCCCCGAAACGGTTGTGTGGTTACATGAGAGGGAGAAATAAAATATTCCGCGAAGACAATACAATTTTATGTTACCGGAATTTCTTTTTCTTCTTATTTGAACCTCTACCAGGTTTGGTGTGTAGAAGCTATGGGATGCAAAATTCTACATCCTGTATGAGCCCTAAAAAGCTTTATCAAGCGTTTTTTGAGGGAATAGTTTGAATGTGATAAGTCGTTCTTCTTAATTTAAAAGTCTAAATACCTATATACGGACCTATCATTTGAAAATCGAAAGTCCTTCACAAGTTAATTTCGAATTACATAATACAAAACCCGGGCGACGCCGAGCCTTTTAAGTAGTAATATAATAAGTATGAACGTATTCAGACGGGGACTGAGGGGTTACAGCTCCCCTCGAAATTTTGAGACATACTAATACGTTGCATATTATGAAAATTTTAATTTCAAATGTAATAGCTTAATTGCAAATGCGAAAGGTGAATCGTGAAATAGAAATGTCGTTACTTACTTTTATCACCAAGTACTTACAAAATTCAACCTAACATTGAATTTTTGCCTATGCCAAGCTGACAAAAACGCATAGCCTAGCTCCCTTAGCTAACAGTGGCCAAACCGTGTGTGAAGTGGATGATAATTATTAAAATTCTAAAATGCGTTATCCTATTTCATTTATTTGAATTAATTCACGGATAAATCTACTCCCTTTGGCGTCTTACGTTCTTCCAAGCATGGTGAGGATTTTTCAGCAAGTATGAGCAATATTCAGTACATGCTCATACTGAATAGACATCATTACATAACAAGCATGTCAAATTAACAAGTTCAGTTCTCTTCGGCTGTTTCCTCATCTCTGTTGCTATGGAGATGTAAATGAAATGAAGATCGCAAGTAACATGAAATCTTCTTAAGTTTAATTCCGTTTGGTTGAATAACTTAATTAAACAGGAAACGGATTGACAGTCATACTTCTCTGAAGGATAGTTATAAGCCCCTCACTCTAAATACGCGCTCTTTGCAATACGTCCTCTTGTAACGGAAAATCGTACAAACACAAAGTTATATATTTGGGATAGATACCTTCTGGGGATGTGACACGAAGATTGGTTGACAACTTTCTCTTATTTTTAAGAGGACTTTACTTTAAGAAAATTTCGTTTGTGTCGATTTTCTCGAAAAAAGTTTAGGATTTTGTTTCAATTTTACACATGGGGTGCTTATACTAAGAGCTAAAACTTTTAAATGAAATATTTTTAAAAAATCTGAAGGGTAGTTATAAGCCACCCACTCTAAATATGTGCTCTTTGCAATATGGCCTCTTGTTCTACATCACAATGTGAAGTGAGAAAAATGTATTGGTCATGCTTAAAGTAAAGAAAGTTACGAGAGTACAGTAATTCGATTTTATTTGGGTTATGTATCCTTCGGGGATGCGATGTGACATGGTAACAACATTCTCTTAATTTTTACAACCAATGTCAAACACAATAATTATATTACACTAAGAGGTTAACTTTTATTTGAGCAGAGGAAGTAATGTGAATTTCACATCAGATTTTTTATTGACGTTCGTAAATCCAGCCAGAAGCCAGGCTTCATTTGGTAAAAATTTAAAGGTTCTTGCGTATACCAAAAGCCGAAGTCTGTGTAGAAGGCAGCCTGCTGAATTGCATTTTTCAGGAAAGAAAGCTTTCTTTGTCAGGTACCTACGATGTTACTATTGTTCTTTTCTGTTGCATAAATGCAATTTACAAGGAATAGTCTGGTTTCTTTACTCTCCATTCTTCTTTCAAGGTATTTGTCTCTCTTTTTCTATCTCATTTACTATCGTTTCTTGTTTCTACTTCCCTCGTTTAGTGTTTGCTCTCTCTGTCTTTCGTACCCCCTTTTTTTACTTCTCTTTGTTTATGTAATGCCACCACCAAAATATTACACCCTGTAATAAATAATAATAATAACAATAATAATAAGTTAAACTGATGTAACAAAGTACCAGAATGCTATTGCTTAATCGGTAACAATTGCAATTATAATATGCAGAAAATAAGTTATTTTTTTAATCGATATCCGAGTTAAGCTCCAGGTCGATTCATTAAGCAGGGCTTCCGGAAGAACAAAGGTCTAGTTTGATAAGCATACGTGAAGGAATATGTGGATATTGTTATTTGTCAAGGTTACCTATATTGCAACTTCCACAGCCGTATATGAACACTGTAAAACAATATGTTGTCATGAGAACTGATTTGCATTTGATAAATTATTTCTAATATATCACCATAAAATAGGCACTAAATTAGAATTTTTTTGTTTTGATATAGAATACAGTTAGAAGCAAACAAATATTTTCTTCATAAAAAAGTCTGTTTTTAAAGAGAATTGAAGGAGACCAGAGATGAATATGTCAACCTCAACAAATTCCACATTCGGACATTTCAAGTAGAAATGGACTGGACATTTAGGTTATGATGAGTTGAAAGAGCAAGAATGCATGATAATAGATAGTGGGAACAGGAAGTGTGAAGAACACGGTAGTGGAGATAGCGAGAGTGCAGTTTCCTTTCGTAGAAATAAGTTAACGCTCTGCATTACATAGGAAAGACAAGACATGCTAGGTAGAATGTACAGTCAATAGGAAAACCGAGGAAATAGAACATATAGACTGAGAGCTCTGATTGGTTGGGAAGGAAAATTAAATCGATACTAGTGATGGAATGTGCAAACGGCTCTTTTTCACGACCAATGCCCTATCTGGGAATGAGAGCATTACTGACTGCCTAAGATTTAGATGGCGCATCCCTATTCATTTTGGTGCTGGATCTGAATTGCCAAGTTCTCTGATTTAATACACTACGCATATTATTTCATGGTCTTTCTTATAAAATATAGATATTTTTCCAGTTAGCTCACTTCTCTCAGAAGATAGCATCAGAGAAAGCTGCCGAAAGCTCGGAATCAAATCTAATCACAAGGCTGGAAGCCGGAGAAACTAGTTGAAAGAATAAAATAGTAACATTATAACTTTCTTCTCAACGTCTTTTATTTTGTTTTCCTACGCCTTTCGGTTACATTCAACCTTCTTCAGAGAATCTTGCTTGTAGATTTACATTCAATGAGAATAAAAATGCTTTATCTCTGGCGTCATATTTAATTAAAACTATTAAAACTTAAAATGTTCTTAAACATGAGTAGAATTAACTTCTTGATGCTTCTTTTCCTACGTTGTGTGAGTTATGGTTTAACAATGTTTTAAGTTTTAATATTTTTAATTAAATGTGACGCCAGTGATAGAGCAGTTTTATTTTTACTGAATTTAAGTCTAGAAGAAAGATTCCCTGAAGATGGTTAAATGTAACCTAAAGCCAAAGGGAAATAAAATAATAGAAGTTGAGAAGAAAGGTATTATGTTATTATTTTATTGATCGAGCTCAACGGTATCACCCAGCATGATTTTAAATAATTTAGTTGAAAGAAACTAATTTTTCCCATTAGTCAAATTTGTACAGTCTTATAAGCTACACATAATTGCCATCAAAATATCCTTACCAACTTTAATAAACTATAAGTACCGCATATCCTACATTGTTCTTATGATTATAATCAGGGCCCGGATTCTGATGACCTAATATTGTTTGAAAAATGACCTATAAAATGACCCTAAATTTTAAAGAAAATGACTTAATAATTACAAAGAATGACCTAAAAACTGATATTTTATTTATAAAAATTATTTTTGTGCACACAAAGATATAGACTAATTTGTACATAATTCTAAAAACTGTAAGTGTAGAAAGGATATTGTAGGTCTAAAACTTTGTTCTTGATTGGAATATATGAGAAGAAAAATAAGAAAGTTGTTTTTAAAGTATATTCTACAAAAATGTTGCATCATAGTAACCTAGTCATTTATTTAAAGTAAATGCATGAAAATGACAAAATAAGGAAGCAAATGACACGAAAATGACAAAATAATGACGTAAAAATGAAATAAATGCCCTTAAAACATAAAATTGCATAAAATGACAAAAAATGACCTAATAAAAATGCATTTCTATAATCTAGAGGCCATGATTAGGATTTATCTACAAGTTGGCAATGTCTAGGCAGCATCAATAAAAAGATGACATGTCATTAGAATCCGGGCCCTGATTATAATCATTCTCTCTGGGGAAACAAAACTATGCTAGAAGAAGGAAGAAACAATAAAGATTATTCCTTACAAAACGGTTTTCTAAGGCAGGCATTTGGCCGTTAAGGTTTTTTTTCTAGTGGTCTGCATCCCAGGAGATTGTCCGGAATGTAAGTGGTGCAACGTTAAATATTAATGAAAATATTACCCTCCCGAGGATCAAGGAGGACTTAAGAAAGATATATTACGGAGTAGACATTACACGGTCACTGTAGTGCAGGTTTTTGAACCTGTATATTTTATTGACCCTGAAGAATTACTGCGTTTCCTAGGAAAAGAGATATATTTGGAAAAAACAACGCACGAAACATTATTTGCCTAAACGATAATAAAAACCAGTTGGACGATAGCGCTACGGATGCGTATTAGGGAGTTTCAGGTTCAAACCCCAAAAGCAACAATTTATATATAGTTTATAACATACTTGTATAAAAGATAAAGTGATCCCAGAGGGTTCCAGACTTTTGGACATTCGGCACATGAAGGTGGTAAGGTTGTCAGCCTTACGCAACCGGCCGCCTTTACCCCCAGGATTGCTCCTGGTACTCGTTTCTGTTAGAGGCTGAGTCGACCCCAGAACCATAGTGTCACCAGAAGGATTAGGCCAATTGAAAAAAATCCTCAACGACCTCATCGGGAATCGAACCCGCGACCTTCCGGTTTATAGCGCAGCGTCTCAACCACTACGCTACGGCGTACCCCAACATACTTGTATAATAATACTATTTTACATCAGCAAGATAATATTGACTGTTGTTTGGTGTTGTTAGATGTTAGTGCTCAAACTGTAAATAGAATGCATTAAACAATAATGAACGGTATAAAAAGATACTGGATTCAGCATGAATCTATAATCAAGAGAAATCATGTTATGGTTAATGTTATATAGAAAAAGTTTAAGTAACGGTGAATATTCAGTTCAAGTTTTAAGCTTACAGTTTTCAAGTGTACACTTTTCCATTTTCCGTTTAATGATCAGTTTCTGATAATATTTATATCCAAGTATTATTATTGTACTTTTCAGCGTCTTCTCTATTTAGACATAGAGGACATAGTCCTTTATCAGAACTCTTTTTTATACTCCTGAGTTTCCATACCCCAATCCGCCACCATGTCAAACCCATTCTCTGCTTCTTGGAGCAACCTGAGACACACTTTTCTAATCCCCACACTTCTTTTACTTTAATACAGAACACTAGGAATCTTTTTCCCCTCATTATAGCTACGTGCTTCTGAATATCGTGTGCAACACAGTTACTAATACGATTTTTTGTATGGATCTTTGTTATTTTAAAAAATAGTCTAATTTTTCAAACTTCTAATTTTCCTTATGTAAAATTATTTTTAAAACAAAAAAGTATAAATAAGAATAAATCCATCACATAATTTTGTAAAACAAGCATTAAATAATTTTACATATAATCTTGGAGGTTATTTTAATACTTGTAGGAGATAGATTTTTATTAAAACATCAATTAAATAAATTAATAACTCATAAATAAATTGAGATATTAAACTTTAATTTTAAACTGCAATTTCTGCTCAGGGTTTTGTTAAGTGTCCCAAAAATTCAAGTTCATTGCATACATAGTTGAGAAAATAATTCTCAACACTTCGATCATTACTTAACAAATGTGCTTAGCTGACAATTTATTAGATGGATTGTCTAAAAATCCTGAAGCTTCAACCTCCAGGAATTCTAAGGATCTCCATACAGTATATAAGGCCTAGAGAATGTAGTCGTCATGCCTTATGTCATGTGACAAATTCTAACAAAAGTTAGTTTTGACAGGATTTGATGCAAATGTGATATGGAGGCCACATATATTCTTGCTGTAAATCAAAGCTTCATGTGCTACCCACGGGCATTATTTTCCAATTCGCAATGACGTCATAACGAATGAAATGCGTTTCCAATTAAAATCTCCATCAAATATTCACACCCGTTCGCGTTGTGGTTAAATAGTACAAACCACTCCGAAAAGTTGTAACCCGGTGCATTGTGCAGCATTGCTACAAGGCAATGAATTTCTGAATTTTCTATAGATAGAAGTAGTAGGGAGGTACTGAAAGATAAGTTCGTGAAGCCTAAAGGCCACAGAGGGATGGTCGGGGGAAAAAGTTTTGAAGTCCTTAAGTCACATGTAAATGCATTAAAATTCCATATAATGCAAGAAACAACACGAAATAAAAACATAATGACTTTAGATCAGTGGTTCTCAAAGTGGGGTCCGCGGACCCCTGAGGGTCCGCGATGGTGTTTCACGGGGTCCGCAGGCGGTTTAAGAATAAATAGGATATCCCGTAATTTTGAAGTGTTTAACTGTGTTCCCCACTACAGCACTCTCCCACCTCACGTACTTGAAATCAAAGTTGAGAAATAAACATGAAGTTGAAAGTGACTTAATATTGAAATTATCAGACATTAAACCTAACATTGCAGAACTAATTAATCAAAAGCAGCTTCACTGTTCAAACTCTGTTTGTTACCATTGATATTGTTATTTTGTTTATTGAATTTAATACATTTGAATCAAAGTATTTATTTAGTTTTTTTATTTCAAAACGCAGAGGAGGTCCGCGAAATTTAAATTTTTTTCAAGGGGTCCGCGGACTGAAAAGTTTGGGAACCACTGCTTTAGATTATTAAAAATTGCTTACAAATATTAAATATGGTGAAAAGGCCGTAAAATGCCAACAAAATTACCAAATAATGACATTAAATTCTAAAAAAAGACCTAAAAATAAAAATGATAAAATGATCCTAAAAATTACCATTTTTATAATCTAGGAGTCATGATCAGAATATGTGCATGGTGGGCAACGTCCATAATGTATCAGTTAAAAGATGATATGTCATCAAAATCCGGGCCCGGTCATTACACAAAGCGATCTTCACATAAACTGGTAAGTCCATTTGATTAATGGTGCTTGGATTACACTACAGCAACCTTCTTGTATTTATCTTATTCATCTCCAAAGACTGTCTGTATATATCAGATTCAGTGACAGCTTAAACTCTCCTTGCCTTCATACAAGATTCACTTCAGTGGCTTAATCCTTCCCTAGCTAGAAGCTCTGCCACTTCGATTGTTTGCAGCTTAAAGGGAGGAAATTTTACTTTCAACCACCTGGGGCGTTGAATGCCTGGTATAAACTTATAACCAAGTTTTGTACATTTTCTCTCAGGATCTCTCGTTACCTTAAGATTTCATTTTCTAGGAAGCGCAATACCTAAGTAAAGTACATGAAGACATAACTCCGTTTTTGTGGTTTTCTTCTAATTTCTGTCCCCTCTTCTTTTCATAGTTTAGGCCATAAAATTTCCTGTTCCGTCTCATCTCTGTCTCGGTCGTCCAGGTTCCTTTCGTCTTCTTGGTTTATATGTCAGTATTATTTTCGGTATCCTTTTGCAGTCCATTCTCTTTAGGTGTTCCTACCAGTTGTACTGCTTTTAATTTATTTTTAGGGATGGGTCGATACCAGATTTTCTCGATACTCGATACTGATACATGATTTTTTCCTCGATACTCGATACCGTCAACATTTCCAGTTTCAATAAATAGGTACATTAAAAATTAAAAGTTGAGAGAACTGTGCACTACCAACTAAATTAATTAAGTGTGCATATTTAATTAGACGAAATCTAATATCATCAGTAGCCTATAATTATTTTAAAACTCTACATTAAAACTAAAATTAGTTTTTTAAACAGTCCACTTACAAGTTTTTGTTAAAAATTACAATGGGGTTTGGACAGTCAGCTTGCTTGTTGGTTGCTATTGACAGGAAACGAAACAATTAAGAATCTCTTCTGTTTGGATTTTAAAAGTAGGAAAGTCTTTATTTATGACTAGACAAAAGTCAAAGATTGGTTTTATCATTTCAAGGAGAAATAGAAGTATTTACTATATTTAGTAGCCTACTAAAAGCAGAAAGAGATACCGCATTTCCTTAAACTGCAGAATTACCAAAGTATAGAAAAAGTACCGAGCGAGTTTTCTGAAGTATCGCTTGATGCCGATACCATGCAGGTATCGAGAGTATCGTGGTATCGAAAGTATGGAGGACCCATCCCTATTTATTTTAAATACGTTTAACTTACTTCTTATAACTTATATTGGTTTCTGACTTAATCTAGATTTTTGTACACCTTAATAATGTTCAAAAACAGGGTGCTAAGGAAAATATTCGGATCTAAGAGAAGTGAAAACGGGGACTGGAGAAAACTGCATAATGACGATCTTCATAACCTTCATATTTTTCACCAAATATAATAAGGTAAATTTAATCACGGAGGATGAAATGGGCTGGACGCATTACGATCGTGGGAGAGAATATACATATCTAAAAAATATTGACTGGGAGTCCCGAAAGGAAGGAACCACTTGGAAGACCAAGGTGGAAGGACAATATTTAAATAGATTTAAGGGAAATAGGTGGTATCAGTGGCTCAGTGGTCATGACGCTTGACAGCTGTGCAGAAGGTTCTTGTTTCGATCCCCGTCTGGGTGGTAATTTTGACCGCCGGCGTGGTCTTGTGGTTAGCGTCGCTGACTACAGATCCATTGGCCCGGGTTCGTTCCCCGGTACCTCCTCAGATTTTTCTGAGATAGGGAGGTCTCGTAGAGGTGCACTCAGCCTCGTGATTCAAATTGAGGAGCTACTTGATAGAGAAGTAGCGGATCCGGTCATGGAAACCACTATTAACGGTCGTGGTTGACGGCATGCTAACCACATGCCCCCAATCCTGCCATCTGCCTATGGTAGATGACGCAGCGGTCGGGTTGTAGGCATTGTTCCTTCAGGGATTAGCACCACGGAGTTTAGTTTAAGGGAAATAGGATTTGCGAGGAATGGTTGGTTGAAGTTAGCATAAAATAGGGTTGAATGGCGGGCTCATGTAAGCGCGGCAATGAACCTCCGGGATCCATAAAGTAGATAATATTCCTTTATTGTGCTGAGGAATTGTCTCTTGTTATTGAGGAAGTAAATACTAATGTTATAAAAATCATATTTCCGTCGTTTAGCTGCCATACGTTAATGGCGTTAACGCCTTTATCTTATAAAACTTCATATTTGTTAATTTATTATTATTATTATTATTATTATTATTATTATTATTATTATTATTATTATTGTGTTATTATTAGGCGTTTCATAACGCGGAGAAACGAGATAGGCTATTGTCTACACTATATGGGAGAAAACAAGACGTGGCTGGTCTGTTCTCACAATTGATAGCATTATTGACACTCCGTGAGCTAAATGCAATTTATCTACCATGTATGTGCACTGTAAGTGAAGCTCCAAACACGATTTTCACGCAACACTGAACATGTAGTAATGAAGTTAATAACTTTGATGCCTCATTATGCTGTACATCATCCGCGTCTTGATTCCAGTATCTCCATAGGAGAGCGCTGTCTCAAAAGAGAGTTGGGAAAATTCGATTTAGGAAAGGACAATATCTATTATTACGTGCCCGAACAACAGTGTACACAGACCTAGTTTACAAATAAGTACTATAAGTTAACAACATCTTAGGGCTCGAAGGTAAATGCTGCAACAGAAGACGAAATGCGTGTGCAGAAATTCTCTGAAATTTGAAAAATACGCTTTGAAACCTATGAAGAAGCCTATATTCTCTATCATTTCGTAATTTTAATACTTTACGTTTCCTTTTTAGCTTAATTATATTATTAATTACAAAAATTGAAGTGTATAAATTACATTACAAAACTATTTTAAAAAACAAGGACAATACAACAAATTTTAGTAAATTGAAATGAAGTGAAATGTCGCTTTGATGTTATGCAATTAGTTCCGAAAACATTAGGGTATGTACTGTGAATTATTTACTATACAGTTAATTCTCAAAACATTTACTTAGTGAAATATGCCGTAAATGTTTGAATTGACAGATGTTAGCACAATATATAAAACCTGTCTGAAATATGTGTTCAAAATGTGGCACCCAGCAAGCAAGATTTAAACTCCATTTCGCCTGTGGGCACTGTTTAGACTACCATGCATAACAAGGTTTTGCAGGTATTCTAAACAGTTCAGATAGGCGAAATGCAACTTTTATAATATTACCAAAATTTTATAATTTGTTGTATTTTATCCATCGTTTTTCCATAGTAGAAAATTGTCAACCCTTTTGTAATTTAAGATGTTGTAATATTTAAATATTAAATAAATATTAAATATAAAAAAGTTTTTAAACACATGGGGCTATCCAAATGCTTTAAGACATGTAATTGCCCTGATGAGAGGAGAGGCATGTATTAAAAACGTAATGGGGTGATAATGCACGCTAGGTAAACAGAAATTATATCCAGAAAAGGGTGGGCAGAATAGGGTTAAATATATTTTAATCTAATGAATATCTAAACATTTAACCTGATATTAACACTTTTTATAGGCTAAATACAAGTATTGTAAATCTAACCTGAAAGAACCATCATAAGTTATACACCATTAAAACATGTACGCTTCGTTATAATATAGACTTCTGTAGTGAAGAAGAGTGTTTCAGGACGGAATGAGATTTGCGCTTGAATAACTTTAATGGTAACCATGTCAACCGTTATACCGCCAAGCGTAAAGTATGAAACTATAAGATATATAATTTTCTGTAACAAGATCCACATTTAATAGGCAAACATTTATTTTGTGTTATTTAGTAATAGTGAAAGTGATGCCATAAAAAGAAAACAAGGACAACGGAGCAACAGAACGCGATTAGAGAATAGGAACTAGTGGAGAAAAAACTTTGTCACGTCAGTATAATGAATTGCTGGAAGCTAGAGATTGTAGTGGTTCATTATAAAATGTGTTTTCATTTCAAAAGTTTCCTTGAACTTTTTGTTTCTCCACTGAGTGAGAAAAAGTTACGTACACTACCAGATTTCAAGAGTTTTTTTACAGAAATTCATTACACAAAATATCAATACACACAATAATGAATACGATTTATTTTTTGCCTGTATTCATTCCTGATTTAAACCCCTCAGGAGTCGTATAATAATAACAATAACAATAATAATAAAATAATAATAATAATAATAATAATAATAGTAGTAATAATAATAATTTTATTATTGTATATATATATATATATCATATTATGATATCAGACACACCAATTCTAAAAATCATATAAATGTTATTTTCACAATTAAGTGTTACCTGTAATCTGATGCAAATATGTGAACAAAAATCATGCGATCGTGGTGACGTGCTTAACGGGTCAATTGAATACGCACTACCTGCAATATATGAGATTGGATGCCGAGTCCCAGCGGTGAAAGGCGAGCGGTCTAACCACTCAGCCATGGTGGGCTACTGAGTTACAGTGTGAAATGAGAAAATGTATTTCCCATTTAGGATAGAAAATGCGAGTGTAACCATATTTTCAGTTATGTGAGATTTCTTCTTCTTCTTCTTCATATTGAAGGGGGGTAGTTACGCCGTAGCGTAGTGGTAGAGGCGCTGCGCTACAAACCGGAGGTCGCGGGTTCGATACCCGATGAGGTCGTTGACATTTTTCAATTGCCCTAATCCTTCTGTTGGCGCAATGGCCCTGGGGTCGACTCAGCCTCTAACAGAAATGAGTACCAGGGGCAATCCTGGGGGTAAAGGCGACCGGTTCATAAGGCTTCAACCTTCATGTGCCGAATGTCCAAAATCTGGGAGCCTCAACCTCCTGGAACCCTCTGTGCTTCCATGGCCTGTATAGGGATCACTTCAATTCATATTGAAGGGGAAATATTAATAGATTTATTTAATCAATTAACACTTCTCTAGTATTTTAGACATTTATCCAACAGACAATGAAATTATTTCGCTAGCCTTGCAGTAATTAAATAGAAATAATACCTGATTTTATAGTAATAAACATCTAATATGAGCTACTAAATAATAGGGGATACTAAGGAAGTAGCCTATAGAGAAACATGTTTGCAGGAACCAATAGTTCAAGGCAATTTTTCATTCTCATGAAAACACCAGATAACAACGCATGGTATATTGATTTTCAATTTTCATATTTCCGCTTGCCAGACCTCTCTATTAGTATCGATTTTACTGCTATTTACGTATGTATCTATGCTTCTACTCCCGAACGAGAGTCCACGACAATAAAGAATGAAGCAAGACAATGCAAATAGCAATGATATTTTTGGCGTTTAATCCTGCCATTAAATATAAAGAATGCACTTTTGATAGAAGTGGTTTGGCTATTTTGCGGACCTGCTAACTTTTACAAGCCACTTGAACCGGGTTAAGTTATACGTTTTATGACGGCCATTCCATTACTCAACTCCATGGCATTAATTGCTGTTTTCGTTGTCCATGTGTGAGCCATCCTAAAACAGTATTTGAATTGCTACAAGTCTTTCATTGCCGATGATTATGGGGATTGTGTGTACTGTAGGGCTAACTGAAATTCACTATTCCGGTATAATTATAACTAGGGATGGGTCGATACCAGATTTTCTCGATACTCGATACTCGATACCGATATGTGATTTTTCCTCGATACTCGATACTTCGATACTCGATACCTTCAACATTTCCAGTTTCAATAAATAGGTACATTAAAAATTAAAATTTGAGACAACTGTGTAATACCAACTAAATTAATTAAGTCTGCATATTTAATGATACAAAATTTAATATCATCAGTAGCCTATAATTATTTTTAAACTCTACATTAAAACTAAAATTAGTCTTTTAAACAGTCCACTTACAAGTTTCTGTTAAAAAAATACTAGCATTCTCACTTAATTGCAGAATTGTAGAATTAGAAAAGTATCGAAAAAGTATCGAGCGAGTTTTCTGAAGTATCGTTCGATGCCGATACCATGCCAGTATTGAGAGTATCGAGGACCCATCCCTAATTATAATATTTTATTGTATTTATTATAAGGTTTGCAATATATTTACTAACGTTACCTGTAATTTTAAGTACTTTAGGTCTTTCTGTAGTGGCATCTAAACGAACTACTGAAAAAATAAATATGTGTGTGCATTTTTTCATAAAGCAACGTACGTAACCATTTATTTCATACCATATCCGTGATGCGTTTCCTTGTTTTCCTTATTTTCTTTTTGCATACACACATAGGCTATATTAATACAAAATAATAAGCCTGTGTGGTATGAAGTTATTTTCATATTGAATGTAATGAATTGATGAGATGCTTCTCTTTCAGGACCTTCTTTAACTTAAATTTTTAACAGCTAGGAAAATAATTAAATCAGGTAAAAATATATATCAAAGTGCCAGACGACCATATTTCATATGCTTATGATATAGGCCTACATGGCACAGAATTTGTATTATTAATATTGTTATACAGGCCTATCTAAAACATACATGTTTATTATTAATAGAGCACCCTATTTAAATATTATAATAATACGTTGTAAGCAATTCATTAGCAGTCAAGTAAATAAATACCCTTCACAAACTATAAATCACAATTACTACCATCGTATGGATTTAACAAAAGACTGAGAAATATGTATTACTAGCTGACCCATCAATGCTTCGCATTGTTAGATTTATGTATATATAGGTTAAGTGAACACAATTTAAAGTCGATTCGATGTACTTCTATAAATCATCAGCCGTCCAGCCAACACGGTGGACGTATTTATATTCCACATAACTTACTCCTTCACCCGTAGTTTACTCTGATTTTGTCTTAAAAATTTAATCTTTCTCTTTCAATTTTGACAAACATACAGTAAATAGCTGGGCGTAGGGGATGCATTCGCTCGTCTCACGCAGCGGGCTCCGATTCGAATACTGGTCGGGACAGGTTACCTAGGTAGAGCTTTTCCCGGGATTTTTCCTCACCTGTGAGACAAATGTCTGGTAACTTTAGGCCCTGGTGGTCTCCGGATATCATCTGGCAGCCATTATCATCCTCAGCCATCCTTGCCTCGTTCAGAGCGAGTGTGTGAATGTTGTATCTCGTCCTATATCTTTGTGTTGTCTCGGAGGTGGCCCCGGCATTTGGCTGATCACTCATCCGGGAGGCCCTCCATGTCCTTGTCTGGTCAAAAAGTATGTATGTGAGCCATAGATAATCCCTCTCCCGACAGGTCGCGGCCCTGTAAGGGCCGGGCAACGTGGGTCGCTTAAATGACCCCAAAAGGGAGGGGTAAAAACTAAGGTACAGATAGATAGATAATTTGGAAAATAGAAATTAATCATGAAATTATATCTATTGATACTGTATGAACTACCTTGGGGTAAAGGCGGTCGGTGCGTAAGCTGACAACCTTACCACCTTCACGTTCCGAGTGTCTAAAAATCCGGGAGCCTACACTTCTTGGAACCCTCTGGGCCCCCATGGCCTGTAATAGGGAACACATTACTTACTATCTTTTGCAATACAGTCCTAGGCTAGCTATAAGAAAAGAGTTCAACTCTTAAGAGTAGAACCCAGGACCTTTTAAATTTACTTCGTGTCAAAAAATAGTTAATAATAATCAATAGGAATTCTATTGATAGCCTTTCTCATAATTTTATATCTATTAGGTCTACATGAAATCATAGTGTCATGCAAAGCCACCTGTGTAGTTTAAAAAAATAATGTTGCCATGGGGATTGTGTACATGCAGTATGAATTCTTTTTGGTGAATATCATAACTTTACAACCCTATTTTGGCCCTTATAGGCCAAATATTTTGAAATCCTTTCTTAGTGCGCATCTAGAGCCTAGTAGCAATATGTGTACCAAGTTTCACGTTCCTAGGCTGTATGGTTTTTGAGAAACTGTGATCAGTCAGTCAGTGGGTTTTGGCTTTTATATATAGAGATTACAACCCTATTTTGGCCCTTATAGGCCCTTAGAGGCCAAATATTTTGAAATCCTTTCTTAGTGCGCATCTAGAGCCTAGTAGCAATATGTGTACCAAGTTTCACGTTCCTAGGCTGCATGGTTTTTGAGAAACTGTGATCAGTCAGTCAGTGGGTTTTGGCTTTTATATATAGAGATTAACTTGTGTTTACTTATCATGAACATATAACAAATAAAATCAGGCAAACTGATGTAACCAAGTGCCAGAATGCATTTGTTTATTCATTGTTGTAATCGATTTCCGAGTTAACCTCCAGATCGGGAAAATGTCTGTCTCTCTGTTTGTTTGTCTGTCTGTCCGTCCGTGTGTCTGCACGCGCAATAACTTAAATACGCTTTATCGGTTTTTCATGAAACTTGGTATACGCTTTTAAAACGTCCATGGGAAGAAGCCTATTGACATGGGACCATAGAGGTTAACCTGTACCGGAGTAGTGCCCAATTTAGTGCCTGTTTTATGGTAATATATTAGAAAGAATTTATCAAATGCAAATCAGTTCTCATGGCAGCATATTGTTTTACAGTGTTCATATACGGCTTTGGAAGTTGCAATACAGGTAAGTTTGACAAATAACACTCTCCATACATTCCTTCACAAATGCTTATCAATCTTCAGACCTTTGTTTCTCCGTAAGCCCTGCTTAATGAATCGGTGTGGAGGTTAATTCGGAAATCGATTACAAAAATAACTTATTTTATGCATATTATAATTGCAATCATCACTGATTAAAGAAAACCATTCTGGCACATGCTTACATCAGTTTACTTGATTTTATTTTTCGCATCTTGGTTGCCGAGTAATCCGAACTGCCGGGATATCGAGTGCCGAGTCTATTAATTTTCAATCCAAAGCATTACATCACCTAACTAGCGTTGTAAATGCATCTTAATTAATAACATTATTCTCGTCACACATGGTAGTGCATGCCCGTTTAACACCACTATTTTATACTTTGTAAGTTTATTTATAACTGCCTCTTACGTAATGTTCCATAGGGCACAGTAGGCCACGAACCGTATACAAATTAGTAGCAATAAAAGGGGTGACTTAATGTCTGAATACTCGGAATGTAGAGAGGGAATATTAAAATGGCGAAGATGCTAAGATGACAGTCAAATAACTATACATTCGAGGTTATACTCAGAGGTTACCTAAAGACTGAGCTAATGAATTTATGTTCTGATAGCACTGTTCTGTACCTTGTTATAATTACTCCAATAAGTTTGCGTATATAGTAATACGAAATTATTCCATGAATATTACTATTCTAGGATATAGATAGAAATCAAAACTGGCAGAATGATTTAATATTGATGCGACATTGCTGTAAACGCTGATCAGCAGTTCTAGGATGTGTAGATGTAGATGTAGTTATCTCGTTCTGCAGATCCTGTGTTGAGCGGGACTCAAGGATATAGAAAACGTCAGATTACAATATACAAGCAAGTAATAAATAATGATATATAATATACTACACTATAAACTTATTCAAACTGGAAATACTCATCCATATTGTAGAAGGTGTGAGTCATTAAAAATTTCTTGAGAGATCCTTTGAAGGATTTGCTTTTTCTTTGAATACATAATAACTTAATGTTGTTTGGAAGCTTATTGTATATCTGTATTGCGGAGTAATAAGCGCCTTTCTGAAAAAGTTTTAATGCATTAACCGGTCTATGTAAATCATTCCTGTTTCTAGTAATATGTTCATGAACACTGCTATTAGTTTGGAATCTCTCAATATTTTCTACCATATAACACATAACAGAGTATATATACTCCCCTGTGAGAGTGAGGACTTTTAAATTTTCAAAGAGCGGTTTGCATGATTCTCTCCTTTTCTTTCCACACATTATTCTAATTGCTTGCTTTTGTAGCTTAAATATTTTATCCCTATGGGTCGAGTTACCCCAGAATATGATTCCATACTTCATTATCGAGTGGAAATTTGCAAAATACACCATGCGTAAGGCATCCTGTTTTACTATGTAAATACATATTTGTTTTTTTAGCCTACAAACATTCCTAGGATTGCTGATCAGCATTATATACTTTTACAGAGTTATTCTATCCTACGTTTTGATCAATGATTCTGTTCTGGAAGTGGATTGAAAAAGCCGGGCATCTTCCAAACGATAAAAAATTAAGCTTATATAGAGTAATATTATGGTTGAAAATTTTGACTCTTGCCGTAATTTAGGTGTCAACTACAAAGCTGTTTAACAACGAAGCTAATTCATTACACTAAAATAAAAGAACTTCCACATTCATCAAATTACTTCTTTATTTTAAGGTGTACAATGTTGATAGAAACTTTACAAAAATTTGCAAACTGTTTGGTTAAAGGCCTAGGTTGTTGGAACCGTACATGAAAACTGAAGATTTTTCTCAATATCATTTTTCTTAAATTCTTATAACCACTCCATCCTGCTCTATCCTGAGCTGGTTTCACCTTCGCTGCTCTATCATGAGCTGCTATCTCCTCCGCTGCCCTATTATGAGCTGCTATCTCCTCAGCTGCTCTATCATGAGCTGCTATCTCCTCCGCTGCTCTATCATGAGCTGCTATCTCCTCAGCTGCCCTATTATGAGCTGCTATCTCCTCCGCTGCTCTATCATGAGCTGCTATCTACTCCGCTGCTCTATCATGAGCTGCTATCTCCTCCGCAGCTGAAACATGAGCTGTTATCACCTCCGCTGCTCTATCATGAGCTGCTATCTCCTCCGCTGCCCTATTATGAGCTGCTATCTCCTCCGCTGCTGTATCATGAGCTGCTATCTCCTCCGCTACTCTATCATGAGCTGCTATCTCCACCGCTTCTGTAAGATGAGCTGTTATCACCTCCGCTGCTCTATCATGAGCTGCTATCTCCTCCGCTGCTCTATCATGAGCTGCTATCTCCTCCGCTTCTGTAAGATGAGCTGTTATCACCTCCGCTGCTCTATCATGAGCTGCTATCTCCTCCGCTGCCCTATTATGAGCTGCTATCTTCTTTGCTGCTCTATTATGAGCTGCTATCTCCTCCGCTGCTGTATCATGAGCTGCTATCTCCTTCGCTGCTCTATCATGAGCTGCTATCTCCTCCGCTGCTGTAAGATGAGCTGTTATCACCTCCGCTGCTCTATCATGAGCTGCTATCTCCTCCGCTGCTCTATCATGAGCTGCTATCTCCTCCGCTGCTGAAAGATGAGCTGTTATCACCTCCGCTGCTCTATCATGAGCTGCTATCTCCTCCGCTGCCCTATTATGAGCTGCTATCTCCTCCGCTGCTGTATCATGAGCTGCTATCTCCTCCGCTGCTCTATCATGAGCTGCTTTCTCCTCCGCTTCTGTAAGATGAGCTGTTATCACCTCCGCTGCTCTATCATGAGCTGCTATCTCCTCCGCTGCTCTATCATGAGCTGCTATCTCCTCCGCTTCTGTAAGATGAGCTGTTATCATCTCCGCTGCTCTATCATGAGCTGCTATCTCCTCCGCTGCCCTATTATGAGCTGCTATCTCCTCCGCTGCTGTATCATGAGCTGCTATCTCCTCCGCTGCTCTATCATGAGCTGCTATCTCCTCCGCTTCTGTAAGATGAGCTGTTATCACCTCCGCTGCTCTATCATGAGCTGCTATCTCCTCCGCTGCTCTATCATGAGCTGCTATCTCCTCCGCTTCTGTAAGATGAGCTGTTATCACCTCCGCTGCTCTATCATGAGCTGCTATCTCCTCCGCTGCCCTATTATGAGCTGCTATCTCCTCCGCTTCTGTAAGATGAGCTGTTATCACCTCCGCTGCTCTATCATGAGCTGCTATCTCCTCCGCTGCCCTATTATGAGCTGCTATCTCCTCCGCTTCTGTAAGATGAGCTTTTATCACCTCCGCTGCTCTATCATGAGCTGCTATGTCCTCCGCTGCTGTATCAAGAGCTGCTATCTCCTCCGCTTCTGTAAGATGAGCTGTTATCACCTCGCTGCTCTATCATGAGCTGCTATCTCCTCCGCTGCTCTATCATGAGCTGCTATCTCCTCCGCTTCTGTAAGATGAGCTGTTATCACCTCCGCTGCTCTATCATGAGCTGCTATCTCCTCCGCTGCCCTATTATGTGCTGCTATCTCCTTTGCTGCTCTATTTGAGCTGCTATCTTTTCCGCTGCTGTATCATGAGCTGCTATCTCCTCCGCTGCTCTATCGTGAGCTGCTATCTCCTCCGCTGCTGTAAGATGAGCTGTTATCACCTCCGCTGCTCTATCATGAGCTGCTATCTCCTCCGCTGCCCTATTATGAGCTGCTATCTCCTCCGCTGCTGTATCATGAGCTGCTATCTCCTCCGCTGCTCTATCATGAGCTGCTATCTCCTCCGCTGCTGTAAGATGAGCTGTTATCACCTCCGCTGCTCTATCATGAGCTGCTATCTCCATCGCTGCTCTATCATGAGCTGCTATCTCCATCGCTGCTCTATCATGAGCTGCTATCTCCTCCGCTTCTGTAAGATGAGCTGTTATCACCTCCGCTGCTCTATCATGAGCTGCTATCTCCTCCGCTGCCCTATTATGAGCTGCTATCTCCTCCGCTGCTGTATCATGAGCTTCTATCTCCTCCGCTGCTCTATCATGAGCTGCTATCTCCTCCGCTGCTGTAAGATGAGCTGTTATCACCTCCGCTGCTCTATCATGAGCTGCTATCTCCTCCGCTGCCCTATTATGAGCTACTATCTCCTCCGCTTCTGTAAGATGAGCTGTTATCACCTCCGCTGCTCTATCATGAGCTGCTATCTCCTCTGCTGCTGTAAGATGAGCTGTTATCACCTCCGCTGCTCTATTATGAGCTGCTATCTCCTCCGTTGCTCTGTTATGAGCTGCTATCTCCTCCGCTGATCTATTATGAGCTTCTATCTCCTCCGCTGCTCGATCATGAGCTGCTATCTCCTCTGCTGCTCTATGATGAGCTGCTATCTCCTCCGCTGCTCTATCATGAGCTGCTATCTCCTCCGCTGCTCTATCATGAGCTGCTATCTCCTCCGCTGCTCTATCATGAGCTGCTATCTCCTCCGCTTCTGTAAGATGAGCTGTTATCACCTCCGCTGCTCTATCATGAGCTGCTATCTCCTCCGCTGCCCTATTATGAGCTGCTATCTCCTCCGCTGCTGTATCATGAGCTGCTATCTCCTCCGCTGCAATATTATGAGCTGCTATCTCCTCCGCTGCTGTATCATGCGCTGCTATCTCCTCCGCTGCTCTATTATGAGCTGCTATCTCCTCCGCTTCTGTAAGATGAGCTGTTATCACCTCCGCTGCTCTATCATGAGCTGCTATCTCCTCCGCTGCTCTATCATGAGCTGCTATCTCCTCCGCTTCTGTAAGATGAGCTGTTATCACCTCCGCTGCTCTATCATGAGCTGCTATCTCCTCCGCTGCCCTATTATGAGCTGGTATCTCCTCCGCTGCTGTATCATGAGCTGCTATCTCCTCCGCTGCAATATTATGAGCTGCTATCTCCTCCGCTGCTGTATCATGCGCTGCTATCTCCTCCGCTGCTCTATTATGAGCTGCTATCTCCTCCGCTTCTGTAAGATGAGCTGTTATCACCTCCGCTGCTCTATCATGAGCTGCTATCTCCTCCGCTGCTCTATCATGAGCTGCTATCTCCTCCGCTTCTGTAAGATGAGCTGTTATCACCTCCGCTGCTCTGTTATGAGCTGCTATCTCCTCCGCTGCTCTATTATGAGCTGCTATCTCCTCCGCTGCTCTATTATGAGCTGCTATCTCCTCCGCTGCTCTATCATGGGCTGCTACCTCCTCCGCTGCTCTATCATGAGCTGCTATCTCCTCCGCTGCTCTATCATGAACTGCTATCTCCTCCGCTGCTCTATCATGAGCTGCTATCTCCTCCGCTGCTGTATCATGAGCTGAAA
Organism: Ectobius pallidus; assembly: GCA_964059195.1. Lineage (NCBI taxonomy): Eukaryota > Metazoa > Arthropoda > Insecta > Blattodea > Ectobiidae > Ectobius > Ectobius pallidus. Next base: position 41,930,566 of record CAXKWD010000002.1, on the reverse strand, counting down.
TTTGGGTTATGTAAAACAATTATATTATGAGTAGTGCTCTGTAGATGCGAAACTGGATTCGTTTTTCGACAATTCAGAACAAAAAACTCGGAATATTCGAGAACAAGGTAGACCTACAGAGAAAATTTTTCAGACAATACCGAGATAAATGAAAAGGGAATGAAGGACACATTTAGTGATGAAATTCAACTTCTATATAACCTAACACTTAATAATCATGTAGACATGGTTGGGCAGAACTCGTAGCTCGAAGAACACAGTTTCGTGCAAGTTATTGAGGACCTAGACACAGAGGGGAGATTTACCTAATATATTCAAAAGACCCGCCCCAGGGAGATCGGAAAGAGACAAGTTGCTTAAGCAGAAGAAACTAGGACGATGAACATTGTTTTGTTGAAAGTTTGTTATTGTTCTACCGAAGGAATAAGCTGTAAAAGTCTACATCCCATGTTTTTGGCTAAAGCTATGCTTTGCCTACTCGATACATAAATAGCAATTAACCTCTTCTTAGAATTCTTGAATGTCTGTGAAAGGGCCTATATAATATTTATAATTGAGTAATATGGTATCATATTTGTCAATATTAGCAAATAATGTGCTAGCAATAAATCTGTGATATGTGACTTAGTTTTAGGTGAGTGAAATTGATGGTGGAATATGTCGTTGAGATTAACCCGAATAAACAGTTCTAAAATGTATTAAAACGAACTCTTCTTAAAGTACTCATGTCAAGTATTGAGAAATCTCTCCAGGGTATTGACTCGCAGAAATATATACTTCCTTAGTTTAAATCAATGATAACTGAAGATATAAAGATATCTTCAATATGAAGAAAGTCAATTTACCTTGGTTATGTTGCGCGCCTAAATAAAATCAATGCATATACACTTACCTTGAACACTCATATATTGCATAGCCAATTGCGTAAATCCAAATTTGTGCCTGCATGTAGAAGTTTCTGTAGTATCTCTTTATATATAAAAGGCTTTGTCCTGACTGACTGAATGAATGACTGACTGACTGATTGACTGAATGACAGGAATCAACGTACAGCCTAAACTATAACAGGTAGAGACTTGGAATTTTGACAGTACCTTCGTTTCATAATGTAGGTGCTCACTAAGAAAGGAGTTTGAAAAATTCTGATTCCAAATGCCAAAAATTAAATGTTTTTGAAAATACGTAATCCCATTTTACATAGAATTATCAATTCCAAATCACAGAATATATTGTTGCCAAATGGTATCAGGTGGGCTTGGAAAAAACAAATGAAATGCAATTTGGACAAATAAGAGAAGTTATCAAAATAATTCATGTTATAAATAAATATTACAGAATGAAATCCACTAAAATAATGGAATCACATAACTTTCTCTACTCTGGACATAGAGAAAACAAAACGAGGTATGGTAATGTGTATATTATTATATTATATCGCAGGTTTTTGGAGAGAAAAGTATGAAAGTGATAATGCTTTATGGTAACATAAGAGTGGGAAATTTCCCGCCTCGATATTACAATTTTACGTTACAGGAATTTCTGTTTCTTCTTATTTAAACCTCTACCAGGCTTGCTGTGCACTGTACAAGCGATGGGATGCAACATTCTAGATCCTCTATGAGCCATAAAAAACTATATCAAGCGTTTTCTGAGGGAATAGTTTGAGTGTAATAAGTCGTTCATCCTATTTCAAATTATAAATGCCTATATAAGGACCTAGAATTTAAAATTGAAAATCCTTCATAAGCTAATTTCCAATTACAAAATACAAAACCCGGGCGACGCCGGGTCTTTTAAGCTAGTCATTAATATAAGTCGTGAACAAAGTTTCAAATGTTTTTTACTTACCTTGTTATGGCATAATGCTTCAAAAATAAGTTCTAAAACGATTAAGTTACTTATGCATAAAAAATAACACAAATAAAAACAATTAACAACATTTAATGTTAAAGAAATTATTCTTCTATCTTATAAGAATTTCTAGTAAAGCAGTTAATTTCATCACTGTCATTCCGTGAACACTAGCCTCGATAAGAAAAAAATATTTTGGTAATCCTTGATCGCTGGAAAGCGTTGTCCGCTCCATCCCATAATATGTTGGGAGCCATGCACCAGAAAATCAAAGCCTTGCTGCACAAGTGCATACTAGGGGGCAGGACGGCTGGAAGTTACCAATATCGCTGCACGGCACGCAATAAAATTTGTATTTCACAAATATTAACGTCTGTCTAAAACATATTGTATGTTACACATGGTAAAATGGTTTTAGTTTGCTCGTAGGATTGCTACACACGCTCTTACGGGCTCGTTTTGCGAACATAGAAAATTTCGTTTTCGCCACTTGTTTCATAAATAATTATTGTTAACTCATTTTTTCATTATCTCTAACCCTAATATACCTTCGGGCGAAATAGGGTTTAATCCAATTTTGGATATTCAATAAAAATACGGTACATGGTCTAATCTAATTTCATTAAAGCTAATTATTTGCTGATCACCATATAGACCGCCATCAAGTTTCTGCCCTTGCCTGCACCACGTGACCCAACGATTCCCTTCCCTCTGAGCAGTCGATTCTGTGAACACACATTATTTCATTGCGCCATTTTAGGTTAATTTTGTGTGAACTTCTTAGCGATTTTATTTATATTTACAATACTCCAAGAAACAGATGTAATAACATGGATTCTCCAAACATTCTCATAGTCTCAAACGCAGATATCTTTGTGCTCAGACTCTGATTTTCAATATATTTGTTTGCAAGGATGTTATAAACCGAACAAGGCTTCCTTTGTTGAAGTTATTCCTTCTGGATTGCATCAGTTTACAAATAAGTGAGTCGGCTTTGGTACAGTCAGTATCGTGCTGGCTTTCTGTGCGCAAGATTGAGAGTTCGATCCCGGACCAGGTCTACTACATTTATGTATGCAGGTTGATGTTATCTTTGTTCGCTCGTATCAACATTTTCTCTACGCTAAGGACCTGATCAAACTCTTCCGCGGCCGGCGGGTTAGGCCTATACGAGGAACTATGTGTACCTCTGCTGTAGACTATCAATAAATGACTTGTACCTACAGTATCTACAGTACAACATGAGACGCGCTGCTAGGCCTATAACTTCATAAAAAACGTTGTTCTAAAATTACATAAGCACTAATTCCATTAGGCAACATCCCAAAATACGGTTTGAAATAACGTTATAGGCTATAAAAGTCAGAAGTTCTTAAACCATTATCTCCTACATGGAGAAAATGGGCTCTTTAATATTAAATGAAGCAATAATATTTATTCAAATTATACGCTTTATCTTCTAATTTGGGTGTTTCACGCAAGAAATACGCTTCCAAGATTACAAATAACCTACTCATGCCGAAGTTATAAAAGAAACCAGGACAAAAACCACAGGCTATAAATACCTGAATTCTAAGCCTAGTGAGTGTGGTTTCGGAAGTTGAAGTCTTCGGAGATTCCATTTTATATGCTTTTGAGAAACAGAAATGTTTCTCAAATCACTACTAATTTTGATCCAAGCCGAAAATGAAGAACGATCTCTTAGCAACAAAATTCTTTGATGGCGTACAAGAATTTAGTAATATCTTGGCAACATGTACATAACTTATTTTTAAAAATGTATTTCTCTATGTGGGAAAAAATTACTAAGTGCTATTGACCGGCTTGAATCTGGAAATAACATCAGGTAAACTGATGTAAAAAAGTGCCAGTATGTTTTTTTTAATCAGTTATGACTGCAATTATGATATGCAGAATATGTTTTTTTAATTGATTTACAAGTTAAGCTCCAGATTTATTCATTAAGCAGGGCTTAGGGAAGAACAAAGGTCTAGTTTTCTTTTTAATCAGATTAAAATCTTCCAGCATCAGCTGAACTGTACAGATTTTTGATATCTTGACAATCGCACACTCACATAACAATACGAAAAAGAAAGTGAAATTGGCTGGTTTCGGGATTTGAACTATGGAACTCCATAACGTGAGGCCAAAACGTTACCATCTCGGTCACCTGGGTCAGTTTAACGGTCTAGTTGTAAGTTATAAGCGCATGTAAAACAATAGTGTTTTTGGTCATAGCTATCTCTATTTTAATTTCCAAAGCCGTAAAATATCACAGTAAAACAATTGACTATGTTGTCATGATAAATGATTTGCTTTTTTTTTAATATAAATTCTTTCGAATACGTATATTATCATAAAATAGGCACCAAATTGAGCATTACTCCGAAACAGGTGAACCGATTTCATCCAGTATCAGTAGACCTCTTCCCATGAACACTATAAATGTGTATACCAAATTCCATAAAAATCCGGTAAAGCGTATTTGAGTTACCGCGTTTTTAAAATAGACACTAAATTGGGTTTTACTCCGGTACCGGACAACCGATTTGGTCCAATATCGGTAGACGTCTTCCCATGTACATTATAAATGGGTATACAAAGTTTCAGGAAAATCCAATAAAGCATATTTGAGTTATCGCGACTTCTCATATATTAACATAAAAGGCAATAAATTGGGCATTATTCCGGTACTGGCCAACCGATTTGGTTGAACATCAACAGACGTCTTTCCATGGATAGTATAAATGCGTATACGAAGTTTCATAAATATCCGATAAGGCGTATTTGAGCTATTGCGCCTTTAAAATATACACTAAATTGGGTTTTACTCCGGTACCGGTCAACAGATTAGGTTCAAATTTAACAGAGTACTTTTCATGGATGTCATAAATGCGTATACCAAGTTTAATGGAAATCCGATACAGCGTATTTGAATTATGGCGCCTTTCTATTAGAAAGGCGCCATAATCTATTAAAATAGGCACTAAATTGGGCATTACTCCGGTACCGGTGAACCGATTTGGTTCAATATCAATAGGGTTCTTCCCATTGACATTATAAATGTGTTTTCCAAGTTTCATGAAAATCCGAAAAAGCGTATTTGAGTTAGAGCGCGTACAGACACACGGACGGACAGACAGACAGACGGACAGAAATTTTTCGTCCCCCACACAATCTCATAAAGTACCATACTGGCACTTAATAACACTACCCACATATTCCTTCACATATGCTAGACCTTTCTGCATATCATAAGTGCAATTATCACTGCTTAAACCAAATCATTCTGGCACTTTGTTATATCAGTTTACCTGATTTTTTATTAGTAAAAGCTACCTGTATTGCAACTTCCAAAGCCATACATGAACACTGTAAAACAATATGTTGTTATGAGAACTGATTTTCATTCTTAAAATCTGTCTTATATATTACGATAAAATATGCTCTAAATTGGGCATTACTCTTTTATCAGTCAACCGATTTCGTTTAACCGATTTAGGCGTCGTACTGCGGACGTTATAAATGAATATACCAAGTTTCATGAAAATCCGATAAAGCATGTTCGAGTTATCGCGTTTACAGACTCACGGACGGATGGACGGACAGACATTTCCCGTCCACCACACAATCTTATAAAGTACCATTCTGGTACTTAATAAGTCTCTAGACCCATAAATAATCCTTCGTGATTACTCTATAAGTATCATAGGCGTAACCAGGCCGACCATATGGAGGGGGGGTTATAGGTTCTCCCCCGGAAAATTTTAAAAATTAAGATGCAAAATAACGAGTTTTAAGCTTCCCGGGGTCCTCCCCCGGAAAATTTTAAAAATTAAGACGCAAAATTACGAGTTTTAAGCTTCCCACGCTTTATACTTGTATTAAGTAATTTATGGGCAGACTTTAAAAAATTATACAATTTTCTTTTTTTTTAATCAATGGGGGGGGGGGTTCAAAGCCCCAACCCCCCCCCCCTCGGTACGCCTATGATAAGTATATATTTTCGAAAATTTTAACGTTTATTCCTCTTAGGACCATGACAAGAAGCTGAATTTTAAAAACAAAATGTCTACCCACTCTTTCAAGCTTAGAGAACGAGTATAAAAGACAAGAGGAGGAAGCTAAGTACACTGATTAGGATGTACTGTGTATTACCTTAGGAGGGTCAGAAGCAGAGGTTAATATTGGTTTGTGCTCGAGGGTCTGTTCTTTGTCTGAAGCTCAACAATCCCTAGCTTTGTCTACAAGAGAAGTAATCAAGTCTGTTGAGCTGCGTTTAGAAGGCACCACTAATTGTTTATGAACATCTACAATATAACGGGGACCAAGCACTGCAAACCTCTCATTACTTCATACATCCGTACGTGCAAATAAAATCAGGTAAACTGATGTAACAAAGTGCCAGAATGCTTTTGTTTAATCAGTTATAATTATAATTATGATATGCAGAAAATAGGTTATTTTATTTTATTTCCGAGTTCAGCTCCAGATTGATTCATTAAGCAGGGCTTACGGAAGAACTAAGGTCTAAAGTTTGATATTTAACCTTAATTCATACTCGTATACACTGACATAAGAAATTCTTAAAATATGTCAACATTTCACAAAATGCATTGGCAAAGATCTCCGCTTAATGTGCGTAGGCCTAATAAATTTCACAGTAATATATTATCTGAATAAAGCAGTATTCATGTAGTACTCATTTCAAATTGATGAACGAAATAAAAAAACATCTGACTGCATTAGAGTCAAGGCCCTCCTTTATTAAGCAACGTGGCATTGTAGTATAGCCATGATTTCCAATTTAAAAAAGCATGTGACATTTAATTAGTCGTTACTCCGGTACTGGTCAACCGATTTGGTCCAAAATAAACAAGCCTCTTGCCATGGACATTATAAATGCGTATACCAAATTGCATGAAAATCCGATAAAGTGTATTTGAGTTATCGAGCGTACAGACACACGGACGGACAGACATACGGACATACATTTTCCCGTCCCGCACACATTCTCATTAAGTGCCATACTGGCACTTAAAAAAAAGCTCTAAATAACATTTTGAGTTCCTTGGTAGAGTCTAGATTGTTATAGGGTACTGATATTTAGGGGTTCTGTAAAAGCAGTTGGAAGCAAATAATTTATCATAAAAATACTAATTAACACTTCTCAATTCGGCGCCAAAGATAATTTCAATGTTGGATGTTAGAGGTGGTAGTAGAGGGGAATAATTTATGATAAGAATTACAATATTGGCTTTCATTAATAAATCATCAATCAATATAATAGAGTAAGTGGCGGAATTATACTAGGCCTATAACAACAGGGAAAGTGAAAGAATAGCGAGTAAACTTGCACCAAACACAATTTATTCATGACAAATTCTAGTGGTGTTCAGTGTTGTTACATAACAACATATGGTGACTCCCCCCCCCCCCCGTTAATGACTCACGGAGAAGCAAAAACCAATCAAAGAGATTCTTCATTCGAACAGTAGAGATACTAGCAATCCACTGAAAACGCATTTTCATTTTACTGCATTATATTAATATCAGTTCTACCAGTTTGTATTTAAGTCTGTATGCGTTTGATATTACTATAATTGATTCTGCGTATTTTCCGATTTCATTCGTATCGTAAAAGCTCTGGCTGGAATAGCTTTAATACAAATAAATGAATATGCTTCAAATGCGAGCAAACGTTAGATTTGTTTATATAATAAATAAAATCGCCTATATTAATTGAAATTTAATTTGATTGTACCTAGGTACATGAATTAAAAGAATGCATGACAATGTAAACAATATTTATCGTAAGTAAATGCAATCGTAGCGTAGTGGTTGAGGCGCTGCGCTACAAACCGGAAAGTCGCGGGTTCAATTCCCGATGAGGTTTTCAATTGGCCTAATCCTTCTGGTGGCACTATGGCCCTGGGGTCGACTCAGCCTCTAACAGAAATGAGTACCAGGAGCAATCCTGGGGGTAAAGGCGGCCGGTGCATAAGGCTGACAATCTTCCACCTTCATGTTTCGAATGTCCTAAATCTGGGAGCCTCAACCTCCTGGAACCCTCTGGGCCTCCACGGCCTGTATAGGGATCACTTTACCTAAATGCAATGGAGGAAACTGAAGTGTACTTCTTCATGGTGGGCCATATTCTACTTCCATCTTCTATAATAATAAGAGGAACTGTTTGTCTGTCTGTGTACGATGCCCAGCGAAATCTACTGCATGCAGAGATCTGAAATTTTATACATCGATGGACTGAAGGGCGGCCGAATGCACCTCGAAGCCGGATACCAAGATACCAAAATGAAGTATGGTAATTGAGCTATAAGGTCGAACAGAGCTAGACAGTAACAAGTAACAAGTTCAAGCTAAATACGATTTTGAATGATGCTTTATTTTTATCATTATTGTAATACAGAATATCGAAGAAGGAAGTAGGTGGGAAGTAGTTTGTACATCCTTGCAACCATGTCGATGTAAATCCATTACATCGCAAGTCACTTAAGCTCCTCGATTCGCTCAGTGCCCGGGGCGCTCTTATTAAAAATAACTAGACGCTTCTCACTTTGTTCCACCCTGCTCCATTGGCTTATTGCTGAGCTTTCTAAGATAATCTAAATTCTAAAACTTCGTGCGCTTAATTCTTGAATTTCTCTAATATTTTAAAAATACTTATACATCCCGAATGAAGTGATCACCATTTCTATGATTTTTCAATTTTGGTGTCTGTCTTTAAAGTTTCACTCACATCAAATCGGCTGAAAATACGAGGGCTATTCAGAAAGTAAGGAACGTTTTGGAATTAAAAAAAAAAAACAAGTACAAGAAAATCATTTTATTATATACATGTGAAAGAGGGACTAAAATACTACTTTTCAACATAATCACCATACAAATTCAGGCACTTAACAAGCGGTGGATAAGCTTTGAAATTCCTGTGTCATAGAATTCTGCCGCCACGAGCGTGGTGCAAGAATAAACTCTGAGCGGTACTGCCAAACATTGCAAAACCTTAGGATAGCTGTCCAAAACAAGCGCCGAGGAAAATTGTCATCCAAAATTTTGCTTTTGCATGACAATGCCCGACCTCACACGGCAAACCGTACGCAAGAACTCTTGAACTCGTTCCACTGGGAAGTTTTTCCTCATCCCCCTACAGTCCTGATCTTGCTCCAAGTGATTTTCACTTGTTCCCGAAAATGAAGACCTGGCTAGCAACACAGCGTTTTGACGACGATGAGGAGCTCCAGGTACGAGTCACTGAGTGGCTGAGATCACAGGCGGCAGAATTCTATGACACAGGAATTTCAAAGTTTGTCCACCGCTTGGTAAGTGCCTGAATTTGTATGGTGATTATGTTGAAAAGTAGTATATTAGTCCCTCTTTCACATGTATATAATAAAATGTTTATCTTGTCCTTGGTTTTTTTTTAAATTCCAAAACGTTCCTTACTTTCTGAATAGCCTCGTATATTAATTTTTATTAAGGGTAGTGAAAATTACAAAATGGAGAATCTCGCTTCATGTATATTTTACTATACATTATAATATTATAAAATAGTATTTCATTTTTATTTTATCTTTTGCAAAATTTCACAATAAATATATTTAAGGATATTTATGTATCTTATACAGTCCCTTGATGTCGTTTTGTTATAGTAGAATATGTGTGGTGAGGTTTGGGTTTTGGTGTAACTTTCGGTCGATATGGGAATTTTGAACTACCTCTTCCACAGTTGCCTGGCATCTAAGAGAGCATTTCGAAATGGTTACAATATAAATTATATTTCTTATGAAGAAACTGCAAGTATAGGCCTAAGTGTTATTGCAAACTGTGACCCCGCGTGCTGGATCAATCTGATTTTCTATAGAACCCTTACACGTAATTGTCTTGTATTATTAACTTAATATCAAATCCAATGCAGAAATCAGTTTTCATTCCAACATAAGTTACTCTAAGTCATCCTGTCACAATTATTTATAAACACATATTTAACGGAATTCATTAGATAATTGATCAATATCTACGAAAAAAATTGGTTTCGATACGTTGAATTAATATAATCAGCACAAAAAATATAATCTACCTGTGTCTCTAAATTGTTTATCATAATCACCGTCCAATGACATTACAGCCAAAATTGGCCCTAGATCCAGCCTCTAGATTTCACTGTTTATCCTTTCTCACTGACCCATTTAACTTTTCTTCGGTTCCTCCCCGAGTTTAATGCTTTTGCCCATGGACTAGTATTTTATTATTAAATGGTTGCAAAAAGTTGTAGCCTTCTATATTTTATTATTAAATGGTTGCAAAAAGTTGTAGCCTTCTATATTATGTAGAATTATAATTCTTCCATACTGGCCGTGCGTAGGCTAAGGTGGAACGGCATGGTCAGAATGTTGGACGAGTAAGGTACGGCACGTTGCCATGGTAGCTGAATTGGTAAAGTAGCAGCACAGAGAGCCGAAGATCCTGGTTCAAATCCAGGCTATGGCATTGATATTTCCAGTCTGACTCTACCTTTCCACGTATATTATGCAGGTTCATATAATTTTTTAACCGTATCTGAGCAAGTATTTCATGACGAATGTGTCCATTTTTATGGCCTATCGCTCTATTAAAGCCAACTTTTTAAAACTACTGTCACACGAATAATTCCTTACACATAATATTATTAGACATGTAATCATGCGTACTAAGATGGTAGGACAAATAGGCCAACTGGAAGTAGGCCATACAAGTAGGCCAAGTACCATACAAGACATTGATGGAAAATAATATAAATACCTAGGTATGTAGGAGAAAAACTGTAGAAAGTTCTGGTCAACTATGGAAGGTCAACATTAGGGCTGACCTTAGTTGGAACGGGATGAGGGGGGCTACTTGGGAAAAAGAAACCAGAGACAGAAAACATGAAGATGTTTGACATTTGGGTACTAAACTTCCGAGTTCTTTATTTATCCTACAATGAGATGGTTAAATATATGGATTAATAAGTACAATTTATTAAGTGACAGGATGGTACTTTATGAGATTGTATGCGGGATGGGAAAATATATGTCCGTCCGTGTGTCTGTACGCGCGAGAACTCAAATACACTTTATTGAATTTTCATGAAACTTGATATACGCATTTATAATGTCCATGGTAAGAAGGTTATTTATTTTGGACCAAATTGGTTGACCGGTCCCGGAGTAACGACTAATTAAATGTCACATGCTTTTTAAATGGGAAAGCATTACTATTCTACAATGCAGCGTTGCTTAATCATTGAGGGCCTTGACTCCAATGCGGTAAGATGTTTGTTTATTTCGTTGATCAAGTTGAAATGAGTACTACAGTACATGAATTACCGTGAAATACGTACATTAAGCGGAGTTCCTAGCCAGTGCATTTTGTGAACTGTTGATATATTTTAAGAATTTCTTACATCAGTGTATACGAGAATGAATTAAGGTTAAGTATCGAACTTTAGACCTTTGTTCTTCCGCAAGCCTTGCTTAATGAATCGACTGGAGTTAACTTGGAGTTAGATTACAAAAATAACTTATTTTCTGCATATCATAATTGCAATTATCACTTCAAACAAAAGCATTCTGACACTTTGTTACATCAGTTTACCTGATTTTATTTATTATGGGGTCACATAAGATATTTAGCAAGTTCATTAATTTTGTAGTGAGACAAGCTGTCACTCTCTCGCTGTGTTTGCGGTCGTGTTACAACCCCACAACAGATACTAAAACTATGTGTGCACAATCGCTATGACGTTAACACGTATCTAGATAAATGTGACTGATTTGAAACAGAAGAACAGAATAAAGCAATATTTTTGTCTTTGCGCTCGAAATAGGCTGACAAGACACTGTTGTGGGACAAAAAAACTGTCTACAACTGACCGTACTTAATAACAATATTTTATCCCTCGTGAAAAATATGTTTCCCAGTTTTTGTAGTACATATTTCAGAAATATTTATTTTACTGTTGTAATTACTAGTTAAAACAATTCTTATCCTAGTTTCAAAATGAAATGGAAATATTTTTTATACTTAACAGCCAGAAATATGTCTGGACGCAATTTACCATTTCTTCATGGAGGAGTTTAATATGGATAGGCAAATTTTTTCTAGGAGGAAAGGTGACTGAATTTGTTCCAAAGTATGTATTTCAGTAATATTTATTTTAATGTTGTAATTACCAGTCTCTCTAAGGGTTAAAACAATTCTTACCCTAGTTTTAAAAATGAAATGGAAATTATTTATATTTTACTGCCACAAATTATGTCTGGACGCAATTTAACATTTCTTCATGGAGGATTTTAATATGGATAGGAAAATTTTTTCTAGGAGGAAAGGTGACTGAATTTGCTCCATAAAGAAAGACACAACCAACTTCGGAACTGCTGCCTAGCACGAAGTAGTCCAACTAACTTCCAGTGATGTACTTATTTCAATTTTAACTCATAATATCATACATAGGTATTGCATTTTTATTCATTTGACACATTTAATCTTTCTGTTAAGACGTAGCCTAGCTAATTCCTGATGGTATTGTAAAATATTTCTAGCGAATGTTCTGTGCCTCCAACCTAACTTTTACAAATAATGTATACGAAGGAGTAAGTGGAACCTTCTATTATATATTATAAATATTAGTTTTCATCAACAATTTTGAGAGCTTCTCAAATTTTTAAACTGAATGGACTTTAGCTACGAAGCAAGCGACGCATTTTAAAGTAGCTAAGTAATTGGGTCACGACAGGACGGGAAATTCAATTCAGTGTTTTAATTTCTTGGTCAGCGTCTGAATTATGTATGAGCTTTAAATTGCATTTCAACGTTCCCGTGAAGAGAGTTGCAAGAAGGAAGTTATAGCCTACTTCTTGTCCCCAAGTATAGTCTACCTGTTACTCAAGTATACGGAACACAGTAAACTTCAAGAGTACCATTTTACAAGCATGTGAAATGCAAACGAATTTCCTTTGCCGTACAATGATATTACCGGTAGTTGCAACTGATTATTCTGAGAGATATGAGAGGTGTTAAATCGATGCTGGCATGTGAAATAAGAATTTATGACTTAGTTATTTCTTCCTCTATGGACTTTCTTGTACATAAACTTTGTATAGGCCTAATGAATTTTTTTTTTTACAATTACAATTTATTGTTCCAAATTACACGAAACATATACATAAAAAAGTTGATACACCACCCGAAGAAGCAGAGCTTGTGTTCGGGGGTGGTTCAGTTCAATATATTAGAAAAAACTTATACTAAATAATTATTTAAAACAATACATAATTTGGAGAAGTATGACAGAATATTATGTATAAAAGGTTAGAACATGTTCTATTTACAATAAAAAGGTACGAGGTAATACAATAATAATAATACATAACAATTTATTTGTTCAAATTTTAGTAAAAAAACAAAGAAATTAAGTTCTATCCAAATTTTAAAGTTTAATATGAAAAATGTTATAACAGCAATAGTAGAAAACAGAAGTAATAATTATATAAATTTTCTAATTTTAGACCTAAATTGTTTGTTGTTTATGCTATTTAGATCAGGATGGTTGGTAATAAAAGAATTGAATAGTCTTGGGCCAAAACTTGAACAGTGCTTAGCTCCAGCAGTTGTAACATTTTTCGGTTCAAGTAATAAATTAAATTGATTCCTTCGTGTGTTATATACGTGAGATTCTGACTTGTAATTGTTTCTTATGTTCTAGCATTGCTGCTGTATGCATCCCTCCGTGCTATCTGTTGTGCTGATATGGTCAAGCGAATCATCATTTGGATCAGCCTTCAGTAAGTTCATCTTTTGGCCATTTATATTTTAGACTTTCTGACGACAACTTTATTATCTTATAATCAGGGCCCGGATTTTAATGACATGTCATCTTTTCATTGATGCTGCATAGACATTGCCAACTTGTAGATAAGTCCTATTCATGGTCTCTTGATTATAGAAATGCATTTTTACTAGGCCATTTTTTGTCATTTTATGCAATTTTATATTTTTAGGGCATTTATTTCAATTTTACATAATTATTTTGTCATTTTCATGTTATTTGCTTCCTTATATAGTCATTTTCATGCATTTACATTGAGTATATTAACTTTTATACCTTCGATAATCTCAGTATGCTGATAGCAATTTACTGTAATCCTGAATAAGGTAGGATTTACAAGATTTTTTTTCATACGGGTAATATTTGAATAAATTACTAGGTTACTATAATGCAACATTTTTGTTGGATCTACTTAAAAACATTTTCCTTACTTTTCTTTTCAAATGCTCGAATCAAGAACAGAGAACATAGTAGAAATTCTGAATGATAAAAACACTTTATTCTCCACTTACATTACTTTTAATAGCACAGGACTAGTTTCAAGAGCCTTATTCGCTCCCATCATCCCAGCCGATGATGGGAGCGAATAATGCTATTGAAACTAGTCCTGTGCTATTAAAAGTAATGCAAGTGGAGAATAAAGTGTTTTTATCATTCAGAATTTCTATCAGTATACTCCACTGTTTATATATCTTCTTTTTATTGGTATTAGAGAACATAGTTTTTAGACCTACAACTTCCTTTTTGCATTTACAGTTTTTTTTTCAATTATGTACAAATTAGTCTATAACTTTGTGTGTACAATAATAACTTTTTATAGATACAATATCAGTTTTTAGGTCATTTTTTATAACTATTAAGTCATTTTCTTTAAACTTTAAGGTCATTTTATAGGTCATTTTTCAAACAATTTTAGGTCATCAGAATCCGGGCCCTGCTACTTGTTTCTTTATACAGTATATAGGCTTATATAACTCAGCCTACCTAAGCTGCAACTTTATTTTTCTCGCTATAATTTTTTTTATTTAATTCTACTGTTTGGGGCACGCCGTGGAACAAGTATTTGAGGTATTTCGTTACTAACCGGAAGATCATGTGTTCGATCTTCGATCTTCTACAAATTGACTTAAATCTTCTCGTAACACTTATGGCACTCTTGTAATATACTATATGAAAACCAGGATCATTTCTGGGGAAAAGTCGTCCAGTTGCGTAGAGTTCACTACCTTACCCCCGTCATGTTCTGAATGTCTGAAAACGGGGGAGTCTCAACATCCTGGAAACCTAAGGGTCTCCGCAGTCTATGAAGGAATTCCATTACTTTACTGTTGTTTTGTTTACCTTCTAATATATAAAGTCGAATTGTGTGTTTGTGGGTATGTATGTATGTATGTTTGTTCCTTATACAAATCTACATTTCTTTACCAATTTACACGGAATTTTGCACACATACCCAGTTAAGCCCGGAAAGTATAGCGGTCAACATTATAATTGAAACAAATCAGTCCTTCCCTTGAAAATTATATAATTTCTGTGAATATTCTACTGAAAAAAAAAATGAAATGTTGTTCAGTTCACATGGCAACAGTGAATTGTTTACTGTGATTACATAGGACCTTGGCAACTATATACCCTAATGCTGGACTTTAACGAATTATGATTCCATGTAATATATTGGCGAAAATAATTACTGAAAAATGAATTACACGAAAATAAAGCACAGTGTGATGCAGTCACATAACTTTCTCTACCCTCGACATAAGAAATATTTTCTCACTTCACATTTTGATGTAGAATAAGAGGTCGTATTGCAGGAACAACTTAAGTGTGTGAGTATGCTATATCAGAAGTCGGTAAATAGTCAGTTATCCATAGCTGTAGGCTTTGTATTAGTTGAGATTTATCATAGGCTCTAAGCATGGGATGGAACATTTTGAGTCCTATACTCGCAGTATATTATGTCCGGGGTTTTAGGGGAGGAAAGTATGAAAGTGATACTGCATTTCTATTTTATTTCAGGCCCGAAACGGTTTAACATGAGAATGATAAATAAAATTTTCCGTCAAGTCAATACAATCTTATGTAATTTATTTTTCTTCTTATTTCAACCCCTCCCAGGCATGATGTGTAGAAGCAACGGAATGCAGCATTCGACATCCTCTATGAGCCATAAAAAGCTATATCTAGCGTTTTCTGAGGGAATAGTCTGAGTGCCATATGTTGTTCTTCCTCATTTCGAATTCTACATACATTATTATATCAGGACCTAGAGTTTCAACATCGAAAGTCCTCCATAAGTTAATTTCAAATTACAAAATACAAAGCCCGGGCGACGCCGGGCCTTTTCAGCTAGTCATTTATAATATTCAGACTATGTTATGTATTAATGAATTTCATCTTGTATACGAGGGCGGCTTAAAATAGCAAGAATTATAAGTTTTAGCCTATACCCTCAGGCTCTTTTACTGAGGGTATAGGATAAAACTTATAATTCTTGCTATGTTATGTATCATTTTTAAATTTACTACACAGTTTCTTTAATTCATTTATGTTAATCTCTTTTAAACGAATTACTTATTTATGAAGCTCCTACTCGTTCAATGTTTTTTACGTATAGGTCTTAAGGCATACTGAATTCAATAGGTATGTAAATTTATATTAGTTTATTTGACAAACGTTGTCCTATTTTTTAATCTACATCGCGTTCTCTTTTTGTGCTCTTTTGAAATCAATGTATAAAAAATATAGACATATATCTTCAATGTAATGGCAGGCTGGGTTATATAACGATGTTCGTTCGTACATTAGATAAATACAAAGGTCTTCTGTCTAATTGTATTTGCTCTGTACATTTGAACTGTTTAATAATGCATAGGCTGAAGAAATAATAGAGAACCTGTGTAATTTAATCGATAATACGAAGCGTTTATATTCCTATTGTTAATTTTGTTATTTTAATGTGACTTGCATTTTTATACTTGCGTTAAATGACGAGTTTCATTGTTCGTTATTTTTTAAAATATCCTATGCTAATCTAAATATATTATCGTTTCATATTCCGGTAGAGAGAAAGCGATCACTTACGCTGGGATTGCGCATTTCGTTATTTTCCTTTATGCAAATAATTACTTACGAACCTGAATGATAACGTAAACCGATTTCAGAAAAATATATGGGAAAATATTTTTTTTTTAATTGCTTGCATGCAAACTTTTAGCTAAATCGTGTGAACTATTTAAACGAAATCATGAAAAACGAAAAATTCCCGGATAAACTGATTTTAAGAGAAAGAAAGTCCTCCTCATGTTACTGTGACATCCACGAAAGAATTTTTTAACGTGAATATAAAAGTTAGGTTTGCTATGTTTTTCTTATTTTCGAAGGAAAAGAGTAAGACATAGACACACAGACTTTCATCTGTACTTTTTAAAATCAAACGATCTCAATAAGTGTATTTTTGAAGAAACGTCTTCTTCTAATTTCAAGTTGAATACATTAAGTAAAAAAAAATAGCAAGTGTAGAGAAAATAAAACAGACGTATAGTCTCTAAAGCTACTAATGACTAGACCTAGGATTTTAGGCTCTAAAAATATTAGTTTTAGGCACCTAAAGAAAGGTTTTTAAAACAAGTCAATAGGCTTTTAAGAGAGAAAATAGGCACTTAAATATGCTTAAAAAATGTTAAAATAGACAGAAAATATACTTTAAAATACTACAATATGCGCTTAAACTGTAACGTGATATTTTTTTACTGAAAGAAACATGGTATACCTATTCTTAACATAAATAATTGCAAAATTAAGACAGAATTAAAAATACATTTATCAAAAACAGTTTTGGATTATATATCCCTTCTTACTATATAGACCTATTTGTTGTTTTGAACGAATCCTCCCCGTCAGTCAGCATTCCTTTTTAGACAATTGCTTGGAAAAATCAAGTTTCTGTGAAAAACACACCCTCAGCTGTTCTGCCCTTCATTCAGGGATGTCCATTAAATGATTGTAAAAGTTACAAAGTTGAATTTTATTTTAAATGTACAAAATAGGCATTTTAGGCACTAAGGCTAGTAAAAAAGGCTCCAAAGGTCCAAATAGGCATTTTAGGGCACTATAAAACTCTGTAAATATAAGTGATAGGATGAAATGTCAATATATTTAAAAATTTTAATGTTATTTCATAAGAAACAAAACAGGCATTTGCCTTAAAATCCTAGGTCTACTTTTGACATGTACTGTAATATAATTCTTGTTGCTCCTCGTGAATTGAGTTATTTCACATTCACTCGCGAGAAGGGACCGAAAGAGAAGAGTGTGTAAGAAATCGAGTAGGCCTTGATTGAATCACAGAAGTGCGTGATCAGTTACGCTCAACATGGAGGTGTATTGGAGCTTTTATCAGCTTACTCTGAGAGTGGCACTGACTGATGAAGTGGATTGACACAGACGAGGTGAATTCTTTCTTGTCAGAATGGACAGTAAAGGATAGGCTCAACAAGTTCGTAGCCACCTCCTTTACAAATAAAATATAACTTGAGAATAAGCAACAATAAATAAATATCTAGAATACAAAATGGAGTCGTGTTCCAGAAAGCAGAAAAGATTCAGTTGATAGTAATACATGTTTAAAATAAGTGAGCCCTGAAAATTGATACATGAAGCATGGATAAAATGATTAACCATGAAGTAAGGAACATACATGGTTTTCTATTATCTAACCATCTTGAGTTTCACTCGATTATCATTTTATCATAGTAACTTATACTGTTGTGGACAAAAAAAGGTAGGTTATAACTAACTTTCAACTAACTTACGCGAGACATATTACAAATTAAAACTGATGTCCTTACTAATATTGTGGAGTATAGACAGATCAAACAGAATGTTCGAAAATATTACCCCTGGTTCAGTCTTGTAATGCAATTTTCTCTAAAATTTCTTTGCTTTATACCTTTCGACTATACAGCCATCATCAGGGTCTTAATATTGAAGATAATATTACATTTATTCGAGATACAATTACTTGTCGGGACTTTAAAACAGACAGATCATTAAACATTAACAGATCAAAATACTATAAGTAATAAATTGCATCTGTCCGACAGAATACATCACGCAACATTAACAGACATTAAGTTCACTTTAAGTTTAAGTTTACTGGTACTTTATGGGATTGTGTGGGGGACGGGAAAATGTCTGTCCGTCGGTCTGTACTCGCGATAACTCAAATACGCTTAATCGGATTTTCGTGAAACTTGGTATACGCATTTATAACGTCCATGGGAAGAAGCTTATTGATATTGGACGAAGTCGGTTGACCGGCACCTGAGTAATACCCAATTTAGCGCCTATTTCATGGTAGTATATTAGAAAGAATTTATCAAATGCAAATCAATTTTCATGACAGCATATTGTTTTACAGTGTTCATGTACGGCTTTGGAAGTTACAATACATTTAGCTTTGAGAAATAACACTACATACATATTCCTTCATATGTGCTTATCAAGCTAGACCGATAAGCCGAGCGAGTTGACCGAGATGGTAACTTCTTTGATTCGCATTATAGAGGTCCCAGTAGCCGGGAAGTTTGACATGGATTTTTTTATGTGAGTGTGCGATTGTCAAGATATCACAAATCTGTATAGTTCTCCTGATGCTGGACGATTTTAATCTGATTAAAAAATATATACCTTTGTTCTTCCGTCAACCCTGCTTAATTAATCAACCTGGAGCATAACTCGGAAATCTAGTTAAAAGAAATAACTTATTTTTTGCATCTCATAATTGCAATTATATCTGATTAAACAAAAGCATTCTGGCACTTTGTTACATCAGTTTGCCTGACTTCCTTTTATTAATATAGATATTTTAACCTTGTCTGATTTAACCTTCTGACATGTGATTTCTTTTAGAGAAATAACTACGCTATGGCAACTATTTCGTTTCTTAAAACTTAAAATGGCTGTGTAACCGAAATTTCAAGGCGAAGAACTTTTTAATATTCACTTCATAAGAAGACTGATGTCTTATGTTAATTACTATTGATGAAAATTATGTGGAATTTGAATTAGGGGACATCAGAATGTATTTACTGTGAAAACTCAATGCCGAATTTCACAGTCAGTAACAGCCATTATGTTATCATGGTTACCCCACGGCCCGGAGTAATGTTAGAGGTACTATCTAGCACAGTTATTTTGTTTGAAGACTGTTTGTTGTAATTTTTAATAACCATAATATGTGCTTCTGAATATCCTATCGGCATTAAAATTAATTTACAAAAAAAAAAGAAGATCAATTCGCGGGTGCGCGGGCAAAGAGAGTTAAGTCCACTTTCTTGTTACTGAGAATTAGAGAGACTTAACACAACCCGCCCAACAATGCTTTAGAGGTGGATAAACCCATGAGGCACACAACCATAACAACCGTACGGTTTTTAATATGACTTACAGGACTTAGCACAAATCTAGAGAACATTTTTATCTATAACTCTAAGGACATATCTCAATTTTTTATTGTGGACTTAACTCTCTTTGCCCGCACACCCGCGAATGGTTGGATAGACCTGTTGGGGGCTAAGTTCAAAGTATATTCATTCTATACAAACAAACTGGGACAAACTATAGTGTAAAAATAAAATTCGAAGAGCTGGGATGAAAAAAACGAAAACCGTTCTTTTTTTATTCAAGTGGATATCAGTTCTTCAGATACAAGACTACACCGAGCTCGAGTTTTACATTTTTCCAGCAGTTCTAATCCAGGAATCTTATTCTAGCTGCAGTTAGTAATACCGTGCAATCAGAGAATCCTCTTTATTTAGAGTCCCGGAGGTCATGGATATAAAACCAAAGCACTCCCTCGCCTGATACAAGGTGTTCAAAAAGTGATATCGAAATCCATTCTCCTAGTAAGTTACCTGTCTGTTGCTGAACTGGTAAATTTCTTACTTCAGAAATTATATTACCCCTGTGAAGACTTACTACCAGAGTTCAACATAAGGGGAATGTCTTATCTACAAACGTATTGTACAGGTAGCATGGCAGCATCCGAAATTCGCGGGCTTAAACCCGACCGCGGTAGGTGGATTTTCCAGGACGTAAAATTCCTGAGAAGGAGTCGTTCAGGAGGGACTTTAAGCCGGGGGCCCGTGTTGTAGATTTAGAGTTCCAAGCCTAAATTAGAGCCTCTGGACAAAATTCTTCGGCCCTATGATGTCCCAGTGATAATTTCCTGCGGAGGCTGTGAGGCGGTGGGCTTCTGTCTATCTGCGCGTTCTCTCGGAAAATAAGCGTAACAAAATTTCTCTATGTACCGAAAACTCCACTTGGAAGCCCTTTACCCCCAACCGCGGGGTTAAGGAAGTATATAACGTGCTTCTCTTAAACATAGTTCTAGATAAAACAGCCCAACAAAAAATATCTTTTTGTTAGGTGTCTCAGATGTTTTACTGGATTTTGTCTGTACTTAGTGTGCTTATGTAAACAGCTTTTCTCTACAGCTCTACTTTTATATAGAGTGCCATTAATTTATAGCCTCTTTCGCGAAACAAAATCTTCCTTGATAATATAGCTAGTGAAGGTTCTCGACCATACTTTGGACATTGTAGGACGAAAACTGTACGAAGTACAGAAAAACTGAAAGCTGGATTAATGTTTGTCCCTCAAATTGACAGCTCATGAATCATAAACGACCGTACAATATGTAATATCAATTTTTTGAAAGACCCAATATTATATTGTTATTGTAATGTTAATGTAATGTTAGTGTGTTGCTTTTTTCTTCACATGATTTAGAATCTAAAAATAGTCACTGTTTTTCATTTATATCAAATGTAAAATGAGATAATATGCATAATGGTAATACCGTATCTCAAAAAACTAAAGCTGACAGGGCAAAACTAATGTCACATTTGGCATCAGCGACCTAAATATACCCAAGAATAAGTTTAAATTCTAAGGCACCAAAATGGCTGTTGTTCCGTATAATAAGTATCATATTGTTATGTAATTTACGTTTTGAGGTATGAGAATTTTCAACAGGGAAAGTCGTTGGTTATTATGTCTATTATAAATGGCGAAAACATCGAGGGATAAATTCTCTTTCCTGATATTTAGACAAGCCAAGGAGTTTCTCCTGAATAATGGATCTATAAAATGCAGGGATTCCTTCCACCACAATATATAGCTTATGTATACAAACAACACACAGGGTGTTTTTTACTTCCTCTGCCCGTACCATAGGTACTATAGGTAGAGGAAGTATTGTTTTCGACCCCAAAATTCGAAGTTGAGTTTTTAGCATATATACACGTTTCAACGCCCCCTGAATCCAAACATATTATTTTTGGAAACATGTCTGTGTGTCTGTCTGTCTGTCTGTGAACACTCTAGCTCCAAAACGGAAAATCGTATGAAAACAAAATTTCGTATTTGGGTCAGGTACCTTCTGAAGATGTGAGGATAAGATTGGCGACTATTTTCTCTTATTTTTAAGGGGACTTTACATGAAGAAATTTTCGTTTATCGCGATTTTATCGAAAACGGCTCTTACGATTTTCTTTAAATTTTGCACATGTGCTCCTTTTACTGAGAGCTAAAACTTTTATTTGAAACTTTTTTTCGAAAAAATTCCTTGAACAGTAGTTACAAGCCACTCACTGTTTGTAGAAAGTTTGTCTTGCGTGGTGAACAACTGAATACGCGCTCTTTCACGGCCTCTTATTCTATATAAGAATGTGAAGTGAGAAAGATGTATTGTTGGCCATGCATAGAGTAAAGAAGTATCTGAGGGAAATATTCGATAAATTTCGGAAATTATTCTTTACGGCGGAAAGTTCAATAAACGTCTGCACTCACTTTTCCTTTTTTTAAGTTTGTTATATAGCCTGCGGTTTTAGTCGCATCATTGAAAGAAGAGGTATTTATAGGATAATTAGCGTAAAATTGTGTCTTGCGATTCTGTTCAAGGATGTGTGAATACTGTTAACTTTTATTTGGGCAGAGGAAGTTATGTGACTTTCACATCAGATTTTTTTTATTCTGGTAGGTCGATGTTGTAATCATACATTTGCGTTGAATAATCGATGGGATTACTTATCGTATTTTATTGCTGTAGGTTTATATGTAGTTTCTACTAATTATAACTACATTCACGTGCCGAATGTGCAAAATCTGGGAGCCTCAACCTCCTGGAACCCTCTGGGCCTTGAAAGCCTGTATAGGGAATACTTTACTTTACTAATTATAACTGTAATTTAGGTAAATAAATTATAGATACTAAGATACATAATAATTGGAGATGGAATGTCTGGATATGCTTTATCTTTGTAATACGTGGTTTAATGTAAAACCAGGTCATTTGTTCTTCTCTTCTAATTAAATTTACAATGTTTACTTTCCTGTATCAGCTCATTTAACTATGTACAACATTAACTATTTATCTTAGCTAAAATCCCTGCATTGTTGCAATTAACGTTTTAATTTTTAAAATGTCTGCAATAATGAATTAAATACTTGATTATCTGAACTCATGAATAACGTATCTTGCATGGTATTGCATAGTGTACTATTGTAATGCGAATTCACAGTTCGTTCCTGTTAACAGCTGTTCAATTACATGGCCGCTCTCTGTGCGACGATAAATTTCCCTCAGTTTCCCACATCAGACATGACCCGGGCATTTATTGAAACTGTCAACAAGTCATGTACGTATTAAATGGGGCTTAGATCATGTTATTGGCGGTACAAGAACGATGTAGAATTATTTTTCTTCTTCTACTTCAAGCTGTAGGCCTCAGCCCTTTATTCGTTGCATCCATCTTTTTGATGGCCGGCCAATACTTCTTTTCCCAGTAGGTACATATTCAACAACTATTTTCGGGATTCTATCTTGTCTCATGATACGTTGTACGTGTTCCCACCATTTCTGTTTATATTGATCTACAATTTCTAACAGGCTACTAACTCTTAGATTATTTCTTATTTCATCATTTCTGATGTGATCCATTCGGGTTACTCCCTCTACGCTTCGGAGTAATCTCATTCAGCTGCATGTATTCGGCTTCTATCTTTCTCTTTAAGGTCCAAGTTTCGCTTACATATAAACATGTTGGTATTGCCATAACTTTATATAATTTAACCTGTGTATCTTTCCTTGTCTTATTATGGAGTGTTCTTCTAATGGTCCCGAAATTTAGCAATTTTATAGTCAATAGAATTCTATTAGTGAAAACCTCAAGACAAAGTAAAAAGGACAAAATATACAAACCCGATTTCGAAGTGACATTTGTTTCAAGCGTGGGATGAAAAAGTATAAGTTAACTTGTGAATAAACTATATACATAATAAATACTCCAGTTTTAAAAGACTTAACCAAAGAAATTTATATTTTGAGGTTTTCTTGACTCTGGTGTTGAAACAAACATTCTCAGGGTTCTAGGCAAATATTGAAAGAATGTTTCGTTTCGTTCCACGGGCCGCCTATTAACATTCCAACTGTCGTCCGTGGAGGGCATATTCTCGCACAAAGGTCAATACTAAAAAAAAAAATACTGTTCAGTAAGTATTAAAAAGTCACTTTCCTTCGCGACAATTTTAGTGGAATGAAGCTTGTGAAGAGGATTCATAAGAATGGAATTTTGTCAAAACCGCCACATCACAGTAAATACTCCGTACAGACCTAAGTTCCTTAGCTCGGAATATGTGACGTAAGCCAGATACAAAGTTTTGTTTTCATACGTTCTTTTGTTTTGGAGCTAGGTTGTTGACAGACACATGCACACACACATACATGTTTCTAAAAATAGTACTTTTGGATACAAATGACCTCAAAACGTGTATTTATGTTAAAAACTCAATTTCGAATTTGTGGTTCGGAAACCTATGGTAAGGGCAGAGGAAGTAAAAAGAAGGACTTTTTTCTCGCCAAATATTAAAGGAACATGGAATCGAGAATTTAACATGATTATTTATGACGTAACAGAACAAAGAAAGCTCATCAAACCATTTCTCAAAGAAAGAAGTAGGCCTAAATGATCAGCTTTATATTAATGTTAATGTTTCACATCAGATTTAGCATGGAGGCTTTGAACACCGAATAATTAATCTAATCCTTCTGAAGGAATGACAAAGATAAATGAATGATGGGATGGGGTGCAGGTGTTTCATTTATCGCAACCTGTCTACACATCTGCTATAAATTATTCGGTTTCCGACATCTCTCTCCGCTTTGAATTATGCTGCAGAAAATATCAGATGAATCCTGTACACGAATCATCAATATTTGAAACCAACTTGAATTTTCAATTTTGCAAGTATTTCCAAGTATAGGTAAACTGCTTTTTAGATTATATTAGCTTGATATGTAAATGCTCAGCTTATAGTAAAAGGAGATTTCAGCGCACTTAAAGCACTTAGGTTCCCCCCTTCTCTTCGCCTCTATGTGCCTGCTTAGGGGTTGAAATCAGAATACAAAATAAAGGCAATAAATCAGCACCATATGTTACGCTGCTCTAGCTAAAACCCAGTGCAAAATATTTTGTGTTTCACAAAGGATTTAGGTATGGTGTATTTTTACGTACTTAACTCTTAAGGGATACTCACACAAACGCTATACTGCATCGGGTGAATTTTAAGCCCGTCAATTATTTATCAATACTTATAATTCTTACAATATTGAACTCGCATTCGGGAGGTCCCAGGTTCAAATCCCGTGGCCAGCCAGTCTGACATGGGTTTCTTCATGGTTTTCCCAGTCGTAAAGGCTTATGGCCGGATTGGATATTTACGTATCATGAATCATCCTCCCTATTTCATTTAAATTAATATCAGTTGACGCCATAAAACACACCAACAATGGAAAATAGTGGAGCATCAATGGCTGCTTGGACTGCTATACACGCAGAACCTGAACTCCTCAAAGGAGTATAAATAAAAGCTAAATTTAAAAAAAAATACTAGCAGGTGTTTTTGCCTATTAGTGAAGGCCTACTTGGTTGACCAAGCATGGTCATTTCTACCTTTTAATACATATTTTTAGCCAAACGGAATGATTGTCATGTACCATCACTAGAGTTTGATCGTTGCAAAGTATTTTTTTTACCTCTTTTGCTTCTGACTTTCTTCAGTAACGACAGTTTCTTCTACACAAACACCAATATCATTATCACATAATTGTTCATTTTCTTTTTCGAAATCAGTCTATAATGTCATCACAAACCTTGTCCTCCTCAGCGAATCTTCCTGCTCTGATCTATAAATATCCGAGACATCTTCAATTTCATACTTATTAACAATATCTGCCAAACCGTCCGATAAACCCATATAGTACTACATAGTCATTTTAAAATACTTGAATGTAATTAATAATCATCATCATCAGGATCTAAAGGCAATGCCTTGTTGTAGTAGCCATGTCTTCCTCTTCATCGCTGTTCTCTTTAGATTTTCGTATGACAGCACGTCCATATCCTTTATCATGTTTTTAATAAATGAATTTCTTGGACGTCCTCTTGATTTCTTTCCCATTATTTTCCCTTCAAAAATGTTAATGAGTAGATCATTGTGCCGAAATGTATGACCCACTAACTTTGCTCTTCTACTCTTAATTGAACTCAGAAGGGATCTCTCTTCCATCACTTCATTAAGCACTTCTTCATTTGTTTTCCTATCCACCCAACTCGTCTTTGTTAGCCTTCTCCATATCCACATAATTTTTTAAAATTAATAATAAAAATGAAAATCAACAAGGCTGGAAAAATACCACTGCAGTTACACTATAAACAAACATAGAACCCATTTCAGCACAATTTGTCTAAACCAGTTCCCAGTAGGCCTACTGATTGAGGAGAGGGAAGCATGCCTGGAAGGAGAAAAGTCTACACAAAATTGCAAACTTATAGCAGGGAAAGCAAAATTCTCTCTCGTTAAATTTCACCCAGAATAGCCTTTAAGGGTTAAACACTGAAGGGTAGAAAAATCAAATCATTTCTTATTGTATGATTGTAAAATCTCACTGCAATCAAATATATTAATTTTCCATTCCTTGTTCTACACCGAGCCATTAAAAATTGAAATAGAGATAAAAATAAATGTAAAAATAAACACGGAAAGGTTAAGCCAAACTGAAAAATTCAATGCCATAATCGGAATTTCAACCAGGATGTTCGGCTACCCGTGCCACTGCTCTAGCATTGAGCTACCACGGTAACATGCCGGTACAATATTAAATTCTGACTTCACCTTTCCTTCTTAGCCTACACACGGCCAATGTGAAAGAATTATCATTCCATTGCCTATATTATTTTCCTGGTTGAAGAGAGTGAGAGAGAGAGTGATGTTTTATATTAAATTAAATTTAAGGAAACAATTTACCACCTACTTTTTGAGTGTCCTATGTATGAAACAGCACGAATGGCTTTTGTCTTCCATCTAGACTTATTGTACTAAAAGCTATGAAAAGCCATTACATTGTATATTTAACAACAAATGTTGCTCTCACGAATTTCAAAAGTACATTCAACATATTTATAAGTTATTGTAAAATAGTTGCAATTCATAAATTACAGCACTAGGTTTTTTTTTTTCTTTCTGGTTTCTAGTAATATATATATATATATATAGATATAGATATATTTATATATGTAGTTTATGGCTCAATGTTGTTGACGCTTAGTGTTCACTCATTGTACTTGTTTATAATAATAAATGTGCTTTTATTTGTATTTAACTATAACACTAACATGCTGTAGTGCAAAATAGGGCTGCAATAAATGGAGATTCAATAATATTAATAATAATAAATAAGGGATGAAAACAAAGGAAGGGGTTTGCTTGTTTGAAATGTAATGTTGTGTTACCTAGATATTTTTCCCCTCCCTCCAGAGGGTCTTAAAATAGTGGCCGGAAAGTCCATCACATGAATGGTTTAAATGTTTAAAATGTTTATTTCAAGCGCTGTCAGCAACAGCAAAATCAATTGGTAGGAATGGGATGAACAGTAATTCTCATACATCTAGTGTATAAAATATTGGAATATAAAGTTTGCGGTCCCCAGTCGATTGAACTGTGGATTTGTAGGTCGCCGTGCTCGCAGATGTTGTCGAATGCACTGGTCTGGAAGCTTCAAATTGAATAACGTTACATATAAAATATTCATTTTCTCGAGAAACTTCGTGAATTATTGCAGTTCAGTGAGCAGCAGGGAGAAGAATGAAATTTTAGAAACGAAATCAGAATTAGCAGCGGAAAAAGAGAAGAAAATATGTTCCACATTATAGGTAGGCACGTCGAAAACTTAGGTACTGAAATGCAGTTTAAATTGTTTTAGAAAGGAAGAAAGAAAAAAGTTACATTATGTCTGTATGGATATACGGGAAAAGGTAATCTGCGCCACTTCTACCTTTTCCCCAACCTATACGATGTAAACTGCGCCACCGACATATGTAAGCTGCGCCACCGACATATGTAAACTGCGCCACCAATATATGTAAACTGCGCCACCGACATATGTAAACTGCGCCACCGACATTTAAATGGCGTCACCGTCATACTAACGCACTAACATTTTCCTTTCCACTTCTCCAGACTTAGGACTGGCTATGAAATTGCATAGATGTGGTTAAAAATGTTAGGCTTAGTAGCCTAACATTGTTTAAAATGTTAAAAACAATACCCTAATTTCTTTTGCATGAACGCTTCGTCACTTATAAAATTGTTAAAAACACTACCCTAATTTTTTTACATGAGCACTTTGTTCTCATATGACGCCTTCTTAATAAAATCAAAACGGGATATTACATTGTTTATATATTGTTCTCTCCACATGAGTAGACGAGAATACTTGTCATTTATTTTAGCTGTTTTCTTACAGGTATCCCTTATTCAATATTTCTCAGTTTTATGTAGGCACTTTTTTGGAACTGGAGAAGTGCATCTAACACAAGGAAGATGTTGGGAGAAGCGTGGTAGAACATCGAATTATATTTTCCGTGAAATGACCTACAAATTTCCGTGGCGCAGTTTAAATATCTGTGTGCCGCAGTTTACATATCTCATTTTTATTCTATTTCAAATTAGGTGTCAACCGTGGCGCAGATTACATACACCCGGATCTACGTACATAACTTTCTTTACTGTAAGCATGGACAATGCATCTTTCTCACTTTACAGTCTGATACAGAATAGGATAAGAGGCCGTGATGGAACGAGTATGTATTCGGTTGTCAGTTTGATGCAAAGTTTTATCGTTTACCAGGCAAGACTGAGTTTCTGTGGAGGGTGCCTGGCTTATAACTACCTTCCAGATAATCTTAAAAAAAAAATTATAAAATAAGATAAAAGTATAACTATTTCATGTACAAATTGAAACAAATTGTTCGAGAAAATCGTGAAAACGAAATTTTCTGTTCGTAAAGTGGCATTAAGAGAAAGTCATTGTAGTCTTCGGGTCACATCCCCAGAAGATAAACTCCGAATAACTCCGTGGTCCCTGAAGGGACTAGGCCTACCACCCGATCGCTGCAGCTTTGGGAGGCATGTGGTCAGCATGCCGACACTCACGGCCGTTAATGGTGGTTTCCATGACCGATGCCGCTACTGCTCTATTAAGTAGCTGCTCAATTTGAATC
The DNA here is from genome assembly GCA_964059195.1 of Ectobius pallidus. NCBI lineage: Eukaryota > Metazoa > Arthropoda > Insecta > Blattodea > Ectobiidae > Ectobius > Ectobius pallidus. The sequence goes on along the minus strand of CAXKWD010000002.1, from coordinate 41,901,226 downwards.
ACGAGTCTGAGTGCACCCCGTTCCAGACCCCCTACCTCAGAGGAGGTACTGGGATCGAACCCGGGCCTACTGATCTGTAGTCAGTGACGCTAACTACAAGACCACGCAGGCGGTACCAGAAGATAACTAATTCAAATAAAAATTTTGGGGATGGTTTCCATGATTACGCAATATGTTTATTCACCAAAAAAATAGTTCAAAATCGGTGATTTTCAGCTCGTTGCTTTCTTCATAAACCATAGAAACCATTTAACAATTTAGTTTTTTTTTTCTGGAAAGTGTCCGAAACACTGGGAAAATGAGAATGAACATGTCATTTTTATGACCTATAAACTTAAATGGCAGTCTCTGAACAGACAATGACTGTTAGAAGGCGAGAATTACAACTGGCATGAGTTGCGCATGGGTCAATTAATCCACAAATAAAGCTGGGATTGTAAGCTTTATGGCTATCAACACTAATATAACTGTTCCTAACCTAACTGCAACAAACCTAACTCTATATGTCTCTGCCCCTACGCGGGGCAGAGGAGGGTTGGGAACGACCCTAAACACATCTGCGTCCTCTTTGTGCGAACCCCTTGGGAATGGGATGACTGGTATGCCCAAAGGCCCCCCGAAGCAGATCCTACCGCGAGCCCTCACGGAACTTCCCAACATCCAGCTAGAACCAGAAACCTTACCACGTGCACCACACTCCCAGGGCCCTCAGATATGCGCCACGCCCCCGGTCCCTCACGAAGAGAGCCCGTAGGGTGGCGGCACACCAGAGAGCCCCCAGATGTGCAGCACACCACAAACAACCACATGACCACAAGTCACGGGGCAGGACGGGAGAGGTTTGCAACGGACGCTGCAGCGGGAGATGACCCCAAAGCTGGGAAAGGAAACGGGATGATAATGAGGGGGAGTTTGAAGGTGAAGTGGACAGTGTTGGTGGAATGAGAGGGGGAAACGGGAGGATCCCGAGAAAACCCCCCAAAGTCACGGCTTCGTCCACCACGAATGACACGGCCACCTGCCTCGGGATTTGAACCCGGGACCACTTGAATGCCAGGCCCATGCGCTAAGCAAACTCAACAAGTCACTATCACTAATATCACTATTCCCAACCTATCTGCCACTTTACTGGAATCGGAAGTTGGTATGTAGTGCGGGGCGTAAAGTGTGCGGAGTGCATAATGAAGGAAATTAAAGCGAAAATGTATTTTGATACGATATTTCATTTTCGACCTATGATTTTCATAGACACAAAGTACTTAGTACCAGTACTTATAGTAGAGGGAGTATAAAGACAGACATGAATGAAAAACAAACGATAGAATCTCAGAGAGAAGGGCGAGGAAGAAAATGTATTTGAGAGCTCGGTACACGAGATAAAGAGAAGGGAAGAAAATTGCAGGACATATGAGAATTTAATTTGAGATAGGATTACGTGGAGACAGCAAAAGCTGCGCTATCTTGTTTTCATCTTCTGATTGCTTTTTGATGCGAGTGAGCATTGTCTTCATGTTCACATCAGTAAAATCTATCAACTGTAAACATGAAACCGATTTATTCCGGATGTAGAAAAATATGAGATAATCCTCATAGCAAAAAGCACGTTGCGGGATTTTCATTCAGTTTTCTCAGCATCACAGGAAACTATGCTGTTCTCGAGACAGGAGATTGTGGAAGAGACAGGATTTCTACGTAGAATTTTTTAAAATAAAAGTTATGGATATTAGTATCAGCAGTTCCTGTACACAATTTAGATGAAATCGCTATGGCTGTTTTCTAAGATCTCGTGAAAAATGAATATTCAATCAAAACAAAAATCTATAAGTTAGAACAGATTAGAATAGAGTTGATTTATTTTACCTGGTGGAAATAAGGCCACTAGGCCTTTTCTTCCATTCAACCAGGATAATCATACCGTAATTAATAAAATTACAATTAAATGAAAGAACAATGCTATTACAAATTAAGACTTAAAAAAATAATAAATAAATGATACGGAAATTGATATAGGTTACCTATAATTCAAAAATTAAATTACATCTATACCCGAGACGAGCTAAGAAGTAAACCTGAAGTAAACAAAAACCAGTATGTTTGTCTCACTCTTAAAGTCATACGAGTAATGGGCTAGAGTGAGACAGAATTACTGGTTTTTGTTTACTTCAGGTTTCCTTCTTAGAACGGGCAGACTTTAGGAATAGCCACATGTAGCTATGAGTCTCAAATCTAAAATTTAAAAGGTCACATATACTCTTAGTTTTCACTTATCACTTACATAAAATAAAATAAAAACATATAATACACTTGGTTGATCAAATACTAACCACCTAAATTTTACGCACTGTTACTAAGACAATGTAGGCCTATACAAGGGAAATGGGAAAAAATAAATAAAAAATTGGGACAAAAAGGTATTTGGATTTTTTAGTTCAGCTTCATTACCCCTTTGTGCATCGAGGACACATCAAGAGTTCAGGTTCTGTGTGTATACCAGCAGGCCATGAACTATTTTCTATTGTTGGTGTGTTTAATGGCATCAGTAAATTTAAACTTATATAAATTTCAATAAATATTATACAGGATGAAACAGAGAGGAAGAGTCATGGTAAGTAAATATCCAGTTCGGCATGATTCGTGGAAATCATGAAATAATTCATGTCAAATTGGCCGACCAAGGGATTTGAACCTGAGATCTCCCGATTGCGACTCCAAGATGCTACCATCTCGACCACCTCGCACGGACTGAATATTTTTGTTTGATAATACCGAAGTAAAACTGATAAAATCTCTATAGACATGTCGTTCGAAAGAAGCACCGCTAAAAATATATTATGACTTGTTGCTGGTACATTTTCCTTGTTTCGCGTAAGATAAGGTGGTTATTGTTATTGCAGTGGTATCAGTGAATTTGCAGGTGGGATCCCAGTGCTCCGTAGAGAGAAATCCAGTAATTTATGTGTTTCCAATGTTAATATAGCAGCGAGAGAAGCGGAGGCGAGGCTTTGCTTTGTGAAACAATACACCTGATGTACTGTACAGTAGTAGAATTGATATTATTACTACTGGTACAACGGGGAATATAAACCTAAGATAAGTTTTAGTATCTAGGTACAGTCGGTCAAATAAAAAACGTCGGGCGTTATTTGATTAAGTACCACGAACGAGCATATGCGCATGTACAGGAAGACTTACACACCTGCCTCTTGTCTGTCCATGTATTTTCTTGATTATTTAGTCAGTTTTGTTCCTAAACAAACATGTATAGAAGGCTGCGGCTATATGGCTCACGTCCGCCATATTCTTGCATGGAAGTTCTTAAAATAATAATGAATAAATTTGCGAGGTATATGTTTATTCAAGGAGCATTTTTTAAAGATTTTATTTTATAATACCGGTACTTGTAGTGCAAAATCAATAACTTACGTTCAACTTCTGCAACCAATCTAGCATCGAAATACGCGGCCGGCCAGATCCACGTTTCCTATGAAAACTTCCGGTCGCATTATAGTGAAGTACCCACATCTGAGCCGCTCTTTAAGAAATATGGAACCTTCTCGCTGCTTCAGAGGCCTAAAAATGCAGGTCAATTGCAGCCCTAACTACACGTTCTCTCAAGCTAGCATTTGTATGTGGCGCGATGACACAAAGAAAAATGAATTATGACAATACATTAAGTTGAATATGGTGTGTTGCGCTTTCCGCGTTGTTCATTTTTTCCCTCGTTGTTCAATTTTTCCCTCCTGTCGCATGGCCTCATGTGTTCGGAGAATAACCTTTATTCTATGTTTTTTATAGGAAACTTGTGAACTAATGCGTTAAAACTTCAATTTTAACTGCATACGAGTCCCGACGTTTTTTTATTTGACCGACTGTACAGTGTACATACAGTGATAAAGAGGGAGACAATGAGGCAAAACAATTTATGCTAGACGGCCAGGTAGGAGAAATCTGTAATGAAACACTAAAATTTCTATACACTGGACATAGATAATGCTATTTTATCGTTTCATTTTTCATAATAAAGTGGTTGCATTGCGGGATTGTGCATTCAGTTGTTTATTCCTCGTGTAAAGTTTCCTGTGGACCTGTGACCATAACTTTTCAAACTTCATTCTTAAATATTTAGATGTTAATTCGGGAAGAATATAATCTGAGAGTGTTCGGAAGACAGGATGCTTAGGAAAATATTCAGACCTGAGAGGGATGAAAACGTGGATTGGAGAAATTTGCATAATGACGAGCTTCATAACCTGTGCTCTTCACCGAATATAGGCCTTATAAGGGCAATTAAATCGCGGAGGATGAAATGGGTTGGACATGTTTAGCGCAGTAAACCTACTGACATGGGTCTGTCACATTAATGCACACATAAATGCCATTAACCTGGACTGGGTTCGAACCAGCAACCTTGGGCACAAAAAGCAAGCGCGATACTGACTGCGCCATTCAGGCTAACACAAAATAGGGTTGAATGGCGGGTTCATGTAGCGCGGCAATGAACTCCGGTTTCCATAAAATATATAATATTTCTTTACGTATTTAGTTAAATATTTTTAGTTGTTGCATAAAACAATAAATTTGTTATTCTTCGCTCAATTCTAAAAAAAACACGGATTAAGAATATTCTATTTATCTAGACAGTCCATTATCATGTATGATAATAATTAAATGGGGAGGAGATTCGAAAACTATGCTTTCTCCAATAATTTTGCTTGGTAAACGTATTGTTAAAACTTGTCATTCTAAATCTCTCCGTCTAAATATTTTCTGAATTTAACGTACATAGTGTCTATCAAATTTATAAAATTATACTTTTATTTCAGTTACACCCATAGAAATTCAAGGTTTAGATCACACCCGCATTCCCCATGCATACGGTACAAGAAGAAACAAACAAATACTTTAATTGACCTAAACAGTTTCACTTCTGCAGATCTAAGACACAGTTATAGTTTTGACCCCAGATTATACAATAATTCCACTGTTAAAAATAACCCTCAAATAATTAATCTGAACAATTATAAATTTAAGAAAATAATTAGGTTTATTATATAAATATTTATAAATATGTTTCTTCTATTTAATTTATTTTGGATTATAGGCTAAAGGTATTAGAAAATCTGACGGGCGATTTCACTTCATAGGCAACAAAATTGTTGTTTGAGTCGATAAATATTTAGAACAGAAATTCATTAAATACCTCAGTGAAAAGTTTTGCGACTCAATACAGAGTGTTAATGAATAACACCGGAATATTTATCCTGTGTATAGAGGGGACATAGACAAGCAACTTTTATTAGGAGATTTTAGCCCAATGGATTCAATTTTTCCTGTTACAGCATAAAATCTCCCAGGGCATGGCCGCCACTGACTTCTAACATTTGAAAAATTACAAAACAAAGGACCTTCGTTGTTGACACTGGAATATTATTATGAATAAAATAACTAACGCAGTGGCGGCCAGTCAAGTGATTAGTCTGTAAATTCTACAGATTATGAAAACTCTAAATTATGAAAGCTTTTGATGAATGATTAAGAATCAGGTTTTTATCCATCACTAAGAAGGCATGAAGTCAGTTTAATTACAAATTTAATCATATTACGCTTCATTTTTGACTTATGAGCACCAAATTGTAATGGCTTTAATGCCCTTAGCATACACATTTTACGTTATAGAACAAAAATCTCCGAATGAAAGTTGCTTGTCTATGTCCCCTCTATACGCAGGTAAATTATTTCGGTGTTATTCATTCTGTATCTATCTGTATCTGGTACCCTATGATCCCCAGGTGGGGCGAAGGGGCCTCCAATGGAGGTTTCATTACCTATACTAATTTTGATATGCTTATTTTCCGAGAGAGGGTAGAGGGACAGGTGGTAAGCCCATCGCCTCGCAACCCCCCTCTGGAAACTAAGTATTTCTTGGACGTGAAAGGGCCGAGAAATTTTGTCCAGAGGCTCTAATTTAGGCTTGGAGTTCTTTTATGTGCCGTAAATCTACGACACGGGACCCCCAGCTTAAAGTCCCTCCCGGAGGACTCCGTGCCCAGGATTTTTACGTCCTGAAAAATCCATCGACCGCGGCCGGGTTTGATCCCGCGCCCTGCGGATCTAGAGGCGGGCACGCTACCTCTAGACCACCGCGGCCGACTGTTATTCATTAACACCCTGTATATCAGTAAATTTGTTTCTTTCATTGGTAACTGAAGAATAAAAAAAAGTTAATGTTCTCAAACAAAAAAACGTTTCTGGAAGTAAAAATGGTACATATAGATCAAGCATAGCATGAATCTTTAAATATTTACACGTGTTCCCGTTATCCTTTGAAGTGTCTGGCTGCTTTGATAATACTGTAAAACGTGTATGAACAGTAAATTATTATGAATATGTTTGCAAAAGATATTATGTACAGATGGTTAAATCTCGTTTGAATAAAATAGAAGAGAAAATGCACAAATTGAACCCATCACATTTAAACGAGAAATAAATTATAATCTACGTGATTGAAGCACAGATTACTGCAGGAGTTAGAGAAATAAGCGCCGATCAGCTATTCAGGAAAAATCCCTCCCGGAGAGCAATTTGAATTTCCGCTCCACGGGATTAACAACGAAACAAATGAAAGCAGGTCAGCTGTTCCATGAATGTAACGGACCTCGCTTCTGAATTATTAAATTGGTTAGAACTCGAACAGACTGTTGTGCTTTACAGAATAGGATAAAGTAGGAAAGAACCCGTTTTAACGTTGGCTAACGTTATTATGAGAACGTGCGCTTAGGATGTAGTTGCAGCATGCGTGTGTCTATATTTATTATGCATATGTCATGGCAACTATTTTTTTTCTAAAAGTACGGCAAAGGTACCATGCGATGTTGTATGCCACGTACGGTTATACGAATAGAGGCGATGGTAATTTAGTTGTGAGTCACCCGCCGTGCAGAATGGATAATACAATGTTAACAAACTAACAAACCAATCATTCTCCTTATTATATAAAAATATTCCTCACCCATAAATGAAAAAGATGTTAAATTAAAATCATTCATACGTCAAATAGTCACTAAATGCCTGAGAATACCAGAAGGAATGGCACAATGCAGTCGCGTATGGATGTTCATGGATGTATGTTTTCTTCACTATCCTATATCTACATCTACATCTACTGCATTATACATGCGTTCCATACTCTGCCCTTTCATGTGTAAATTTTAAAATGGTCCCACGTTATCAAAAGAAAATAGTTGTCATGATTTATACCCCATCCCTCGGACATACATAGGGTTATTTGAAAGTTCCGCATCACCTAAATTACTTCTGAAGCACTGAAGCATGTGGTTCAGTGTCATGAAACTCAGTGTTTTGGGATAGCCGTATATGGAGAGCTCAAAAACGTTATTACAAAATTTTTCAGACCTAAATTCGAGATGCCAAAACAAATTCCGGTAGTGTAAAAGCAAAAAACATAGACCTAATTATTATGCTGGAAAAATGGTCCTTCAAATAATATCAGCCATAGGTTGAACTTCTGTTATAACTCTAATGCTTTTTAGGTTTTTATGTTACTGAAATAAGGAGCCAAGGATAGGATATTTTGTAGACTAGATCCAAGGACCTGCTCATGGGCAGAATACTTAATAATAATAATATCAACATAAGATATATGCCTTACGTCATATGCTATATGAAACGGCTAAATTGCTAAAGTCGTGCTTAGGAAATGCAATTAAATCTCTCAGAGTCTGACTTTTAACATGTTTCACAAAAGGAGCGTCCAATTTGATTCTCTAATTTCTAAACCTGCAATCACACGTATATTCTTTTTTTTAACGAGCCTAATTGCTCCGTATAATATGGTATAGTGACGAGGGCAAACCGTGTTTTGTTTTCAGGTTACCATAGAGACGCGTGCGTGACCAGCCACTTGCACAAAACAATTTATTAGGGACTTCAGGGGACAAGTGATTTGGTTCAGTAATATCACTGGTAACAGTAACATTATGTATAAAATCGTTCGTGTTTTCAAAGCAATAGTTTTAAATGCCATAGCGCACAACATATTCAGTATTTTCACGATAATTACGTAAATCGTAGAAGAGAATGTTGGAAAACATTGGAAAAAGCATACAGACAGAACAGCGGACGATCGGCTGGTGAGAAGAGGTAAAGAAGAAGAAGAAGAAGAAGAAGAAGATAAATAGTTTCATATAGTTTCATAATCCATAATTCGTTACCCATTATTATCTATAAAATAATTTGAGGAACAAATAAGCCTTCTTCATCATTTATTATCATGCCCTTTTCGGGCTTTGAGTATCATGAACTCTGAAAAATAGATCCCAGGACATTCCTACTCTATCTAATGGCCTATATTTAATATAATTTAAAAGTGAATCGTTCAAAAAGCATCTATAAAATAATTTGGAGAACAAATAATCCTTCATAATTTATTATCATGCCCTTTTCAGGCTTTGAGTATCATGAACTCTGAAAAATAGATCCCAGGACATTCCTACTCTATCTAATGGCCTATATTTAATATAATTTAAAAGTGAATCGTTCAAAAAGCATATACTTCATACAGGATAATATGACCAGAACTCCCATAGATTCCATAAAAATAGCCACATCAACTTATACGATAGGCCTAGTTTTTTCCTGTCATTTCCTGTTCATGCTATCTCGTTTCGAGAATTTTCTGAATTCAGGGCGGGTAACGTAACCTATTTGTGACTTTTTGTCGGCTTTTTGCACTTAACTGTCAGTACATCAAAACTTCTAACTTTTGATAAATTTATTACTGCAGACATACATAATACCTAGTTGAATTTTACGATTTCCATCTTAGACTAGCTGTCTACTTCATTTTCCTTCCATTACTGACTTGCAATAATTAATAAGGCATCAAGTATGATGAAAAACCTTCTACATTCCATGAAATGCCAGGAAATATAGAAGGTTTTGGTATGATGCAACTGTGCAGAAATAATCGAAATATCCATCGCCACCAAGATTCATTTTTAAAAGTTGGTACCCTTGTAACTTAGCAACAGCTGTTTTAAGATATTAATTATTTTAACGTAAGTACCATTTTTATTGTCCGCTAAGTCGCAATCCTAGAAAAAACAGCATGCAATACACAGGCGTTAAGTGCATTGGAGAATCTTGGAAATTTAAAATGAACTCGACTTTTCAAACTCCTCGATTCTCCAATGACGCACCTACTACATTTGTTTCACAATGTACCAATGTACCAACTTATAGACTACATCACTTTTCTTTAACCCTTTTTAAGAATCAATATAATATTTAAAGGAAGAAGTTAATTTAGTTATGTTTTCAAATAACGAAACTACTTATTGTTTTATTTTTCGGTTATCTCTTTCAAATTTTCATTTTTCATCTTACGGGCGTCAGTATTTCAAACCTTAATTTTATATATCAAGAGTAATGCTCATTGAGTCATTACACTACTAGCTACGTGCGCGCGTAAATTACTTTATTCCAATGAAGTTGAGCTCATTTAGCAATAAAAAAAGTTAAACATGTAGAAGAACTTCGATGATTCGATTTTTCCCTTTACAGAAATGGTGGAAGGGTATTTTTCAAGTTACTAAGCGAAATAATTTCTCTAATACATCTTTGTCCTGATCGAAGAAAATAAAGATTTGGAAGATAAGAATGGTCGATTGACTGAAATCTCTACTCTTCCATTGCCTCGGGGTGGAACTGGGGATTTCACGATCGGAAAGAAGAAATTGGAAGAACAGGACGTTATCATTAGTGAAAGATTCACTCAAACCCTTTTTCCAGTCGAGAATATCCTACGCCAGCGGCAACTTTACTGAAACTAGTAGCCTGAACAAGTTGTTAAATCTGAAGTTAGTACCCCTATAATGGCATTCTGCAAAATTTACAATGTATATTATGTTATAGATAACTTCTGATAAAACCCACCATAAGCATAAGCAGTGCGCTAAAAGACCTAATGTGCATTATATTCTGATATGTGTACGGTACTTTAATTATCACACCAAATAAGAGTAAAAACGGCTACCTTTTCTGACCAAAAACGCGTTTCAACGTCACTTTAGTTATTTATGCCAAATAACACACCAATGTTTTTTTTTTTTTTTTAAGTCTACTTCCAGCTTGTTCTAGCGGTTAGCATTCCTGATTTCGCGTCCACAGGTCTGAGTTTTATTCGCGGTACCTCTTCGGATATTTCTGAGGTGCATTCAGCCTCATGACACTAAGTGAGGATCTACTTGATTAAGAAGTACCAGCTCCGGTCACAAAGGTAATCAGTAACGGCCGGGCTAGTTTACGAGTAAAATAATGCCTAATGTAAAAGTAGTCTTATACAAGTGATGTAATAAACTAAAATTTAATTCTTTTTCATAACATAAACACTCATTATTTTATTTATTATTTTTATTCAATTTTTCTTTTATATACAAAATATTTAGCTTAACTTATTCCGTTAAAATACTGAATACATTCAGGAAGAGTAAAATGACAAGCCAGCCAGGATATATGTGAGTTCAGTGTTTAACAGAACAAGTTAAGCTCAATATGCTGAATATAAAAAATAGAATAAAAATACTAAAATACTTAGTGTTTATGTTGCCAAAAGCAATTAAATGTTAGTATATTACATCACTTGTACAGGGTGTTAATAAATAACAGCGAAATATTCTACCTGTATATAGAGGGGACTTAGACAAGCAACTTTTATTAGGAGATTTTTGCTCTATGACATAAAATGTGTATGCTACAGGGCATTAAAGTCATTATAATTTGTTGCTCATAAATCAATAATTACGCGAAATAGGGTTAAAATGTCCATTAAATTGACTTCATGCCTTCCTAGTGATTGATAAAAAACTGACTCTTAATCAATCGTCAACAGCTATATCATAATTTAGTGTTTACATAATCTGCAAAATTTACAGACTAATCACATGACTGGTCGCCACTGTATTTTTGTTTTATTCATTACTAATCACTACAGTGTTAACAACGAAGTTCCTCAGTTTTGCATTTTTTTCTAAAGTTAGAAGTCAGTGGCGGCCATGCCCTGGGAGATTTCATGCTGTAACAGGAAAAATTGAATCCATAGAGCAAAAATCTCCTAATAAAAGTTGCTTGTCGATGTCACCACTATACACTGGTAAAATATTTAGGTGTTATTCATTAACACCCTGTATAAGAGTGTTTTTATATTACTATTTTACAATATTATTTTACGCGTAAAATACTGATAAGAAAATTACTCGGACCCTGTTGAGAAGATACTACGAGCAGTTGTGACAATATTGAGGAAGTGTGAAAGCGTGCTCTATCTGTATCGCACACAAAGGCAATAACTCGAGTGGCAAGCCACTTGGGACAGCTGTCAGAAGTCAAGTGAAATATGAAGTTGACTCACCGGCAGGGGTTTGTTGTTGAGATCCAGCAGAGTGTCCGACACCATGAGGTGGCCATCCTGCACCACTTTCTGCAGCACCAGACCATACACTCCTAGCACCTTGTTACTCAAGTATCTGTTATAGCTCTGCAGCTGAATTTGAAGCACCTCGTGGCTTTCGATCGGGCGAGCCACGGGCCACTCGAATCTCTAAAACACAAAAAAGCAATTCTTTGAAGTGCGTACCATATTAGAGTGGAAGGATTAATATTAGTATCTTCAGCTTGGGGAAAAACAGGCTGTTCGAAATTTATCTTGGTTTACAGAAAGGGTGTTTACAATGTTTTCAATTGGTTATGTTTTACACAAATTCTTCCGTTATTTAGACAAAAGAGTGATAAGGTTGACAAGTCGAGACGGGATAGCTCAAATTTTTTTAAGGAATAGAAAGTGTTAATTTTACATGGAAAGGTGAAGTCAGGCTGAAAAATCTGATGTGAATGTCACATAACTTCCTCTGCCCGAATAAAAGTTAGCAGTATTCACATATCCTTGTACAGAATCGCAAGACACAATTTTACGCTAATTATCCTATAAATACCTCTTCTTTCAATGATGCGACTAAAAGCACAGGCTATATAGGCCTAACAAACTTAAAAAAAGAACAAGTGACTGCAGACGTTTATTGAACTTTCCGCCGTAAAGAATAATTTCCGAAATTTATCGAATATTTCCCTCAGATACTTCTTTACTCTATACCTGGCCAACAATACATCTTTCTCACTTCACATTGTTATATAGAATAAGAGGCCGTGAAAGAGCGCGTATTCAGTTGTTCATCACGCAAGACAATTTCTACAAACAGTGGGTGAACAGTGGGGGCTTGTAACTACCCTCAGAGAATTTTTTCGAAAAAAAGTATCAAATAAAAGTTTTAGCTCTCAGTAAAAGGAACACATGTGCAAATTTTAAAGAAAATCGTTAGAGCCGTTTTCGAGAAAATCGCGAAAAACGAAAATTTCTTCATGTAAAGTCCCCTTAAAAATAAGAATCTTCGAATCACATCTTCAGAAGGTACCTGACCCAAATACGAAATTTTATTTTCATACGATTCTCCGTTTCGGAGCTAGCCTGTTCACAAAGTTCCACACAGACAGACACACACACAGACACACACACACAGACATGTTTCCAAAAATAGTATTTTTGGATTCAGGGGGCCTTGAAACGTGTATATATGCTAAAAACTCAACTTCGAATTTTAGGGTCGAAAACAATACTTCCTCTACCTATAGTACCTATGGTACGGGCAGAGGAAGTAAAAATTGAATGACATAGCCGGAATTTGAACCAGGATATTCGGCTCTTCGTGCTGCCGTTCTTGCCAGCTGAGTTACCATGACAACATGCCGGTTCAATATTAAATTCTCCAACTAACTCACATATACCTGTACACCGCCTATGGCATTGAATTTTTCAGTCTGACTTCACCTTTAAATCTTATCCTACCCACACGGCAATTATCATTCCACTGTGACCTACTAGTGGTTTACTATGAAGCCCGGGTATTAAAGCACTTACGAGTTTGTAAGTTGCCACTGTGGTGGAATCTCATATTGAGAAAGCTTGGTGGTATATTGGGATATGTGAGTCAGTGGGAGGATTTAATGTTGGATCGGCAAGTTGACTTGGTAGCTCAGTTGCTTAGAACAACTTATGAAGAGCCGAAGATACTGGTTCAAATTCCGGCTATGGCATTGAATTTTTCAGTCTGACTTCACATTTACATCTTAGTATACACACGATCAGTGTGAAAGAATTATCATTCCATTGTTAATTTACATGTTGTACACACAGTCATAGGCGTAACCAGGCCGACCATATGGGGGGGTTATAACATCCGCGAGGTCTGGAAAAGGGGGGTCCGGGGGCCTCCCCCGGAAAATTTTTAAAAATTAAGATGCAAAATAACGAGTTTTAAGCTTCCGGGGGCCCTCCCCCGGAAAATTGTTAAAATTAAGATGCAAAATAACGAGTTTTAAGCTTCCGGGCCCCCTCCCCGGAAAATTTTAAAAATTAAGAGGCAAAATAACAAGTTTTAAGCTTCCGGGGTCCTCCCCCGGAAAATTTTAAAAATTAAGATGCAAAATAACGAGTTTTAAGCTTCCGGGGGTCCTTCCCCGAAAAATTTTAAAAATTAAGACGCAAAATAACGAGTTTTAAGCTTTCCACGCTTTATACTTGTATTAAGTAATTTATGGGCAGACTTAAAAAAATTATACTATTTTCCTTTTTTTAATCAATGGGAGGGGGGTTCAAACCCCCCAAACCCCCCCCTCGGTACGCCTATGCACACAGTGGTACACAATTTTACATGATAAGATAAAATTTTGTTTAATTATCATTTGTTTGGTTAAGTGGTGCATACGTAGAATACTTATAGATCTATTTAGTGCCAGCAATAGATGGGATTTTAAATTCTTTCGCGAAATTGGTAAAGAATTTCGGAATAGTGCCTCTGGCTCCTCTCATATGCCCAATCACTCTGACTGAAACAATTTGGATTTAAAACAGCTTTCAGTGGGCAGACAAATATCACATTTTCAGAATGCATACTTTGAGGTTGATCGGCATCCAACTCGAAACGAATCATGGGATTTAGGATCAATGCTGTTTCTGTATTGCGATATAAAGGTTTTGGCAAGTTTTAAATTAAGAAACAATTATGTAAATGGCCAAATGTACAGGAAAGATATATATGAAGAAAAGGTTTCAGAGGGAACATTTATTTTTATTTATTTATTTATTCTGCCTATTGTTAATAAAATCAAATACAAATACAAATACAAAAATACACAAATAAACAAACAACATTTACAAATTTCAAAATTAAAGTACAATACTTTTTATTAAAAGAAAAAGAAAGTAAAGAACCAAATATTTATTTAGAAATACACCCGAATGAGCAAACTGCTCGTGCTCGGGTGTAGTTTCAGAACATCACAGTGGAGAAAGAGGAGAAACAAAAAACAAAGTGAGAAAGAATGACACACTTATAAAAAAAGGTGAAAAATGTTAAACAGAGCTAGAAAAAGAAAATACAAATTTATAAAAAGGAAACAAAAAATATAAAACACAAATACATACAATAAATAATAATAAAAATAAATGATATGCATGTTATAAACTTTGGCTGGAAATCTTTTCCTGGATTGGCAGTCAAATATTGACCTCAGTTTGCAAATACTGCAACTATTAGGCTATCCAGAAACTAAACCAGACCCATCAGACACCTTGTAGAATGTGCAGATTTTGTTGGAGAGGTTAATATCCATCAAAATTTTATATTAACCATAACTTAGAACAAAAACAACCATCCTTTTTTTATATCACCTGATGTACTAATTTCAATTTTTTTTAAATATTATAATACTCTCGATTTTAACACTAGCTATTTGTTAATGCAGTAGAACTCCAATTATTCGAATTACAACCATCCGGGTCGCCAATTATCCGGACCGCTTTGAGGCCGTATTCAAGTGGTTTTTGCAGCAGCGAGCATTGAGAAACCCTCTTTCAGGGCCGATTATTTGCTAAAAAGCAAAACTTTTAGCCTACAAAATCGACAGTTTGTTAGAAAAACAACTGACTGACCGATATGTTCAAGATGTGGCACTTTATGTAGGTATAGTACTGCGCAATTTAGTTTTTTAAAGAAATTACTTTTTATCTATTTATCCGGATACGTCATTATACGGACCGGAGCCTGTCCCAATTAATCCAAATAATTGGGGTTTCAATGTAATATGACTTTTAAATAGCCTAGCTTTCTTTGCCTGTAAACGTGGTCTATTTGGAAATTAATTGGTCCGCTGTGTGAATCATGTTTAAGACGATCTCCCACAGAATATGGTTTTTGTTTAAGGTAGGCCTACCTCTCCCCCTCGACAAGTGGTATAGTCTTGGAACGCAATTTTGTGCCTTGCGCAGGTCGTCATGCTTGATAAATAAGGTATAATAAAGAATAAGCTTAAAATTGTGCCTACTTATTTAGTAATTATCGACGTTACTGGGAAAATAAATTGTAGTTGAAACGCTAGATCACGTTTTATATTACGGAATATCAAACTTCTCGTTCATATCTTCTCAAACTCTCTTTGAGTGCTTTAACTGTAACCAAGTTATTAAACCTCTTACAGTGAAAGCATACAAATGCTTCCACGATTTTTTTTATCTTTCTTAGGAAAACTGAAGCAAGAATTTTAGAACACGAAGCCATTGTATAGAGAAACAACCATTTACGGATATTACATTTGAAGAGATAGTAGCCTAAACGCGTCTTTGCAAAGTATTCAAAAGCCTTAAAGGGCTTAAATGTAACAGTTATTAGAAGATAATGTGAAAATAAGGCAGTAGAATTATGATATAAAGGCTAAAATTGAGATAGTATATTATGAAATGAACCTATACGGCATTTATTAAGATGCGAGTATGCTCGTTTCATAATTTTATACAAGTTTCTTAATTATTATAATAGGGAAGTTGCGTACGTTTGTTTTTGTTCAATTATAATTAAATGTTTAAGTTTTGATATTTTAGATTCGCTCAAATAAACGTAGACGGCTGCCCTTCGAAATCGCTGTTCACATAGTTCTTGTCTACTGCGACAGATGGCAGCTGATGGCGTCTGGTCAAGTCGTAGCTTTTTCTTGGTTGATAATATTATAGGAGAAAAATTCCTCCGACACTGGGACTTGAACCCAGGACCTTTGGCTATTCGCGCCAATGCTCTACCAACTGAGCTAAGCCGGAGTTCAATTCACAGCGCCGGATGGAACCTCTCTCCTATGACTGATTGCCCTAATGGTCTACCTCACAGACAGACAAGTTATGTCATATGCAGTACTGTGAGGCACACTAATTAGTGATTTTTGTGACCGGGCTCCCACTGTTATTGTACAGTTGACATTCAAGATAGATATATAAGCTTTCATGAACCACAGATTATTGTCTCTGTTGGACATTACATGATAATATTATAGGAGAAAAATTCCTCCGGCACTGGGACTTGAACCCAGGACCTTTGGCTATTCGCGCCAATGCTCTACCAACTACCAAGGTCCTGGGTTCAAGTCCCAGTGTCGGAGGAATTTTTCTCCTATAATATTATCATGTAATGTCCAACAGAGACAATAATCTGTGGTTCATGAAAGCTTTTATATCTATATTCTTCTTGGTTGTTTTATTGAAACCAACATATTTTTAAAATACGAAATTAATTCAATTTAACATAATATTAAAATTAAATATTGAATTTAACAGATACAATGATCTAAAACCAAATCCCTAAACAAAGCTGGCCGTGAAATTCGAACCCGATTTTTCCTGAATGTAAGTCCACGAGATAAACTTCTAAATCATTCCGTGGTGAAGAGGTCTCAATGAAATGTGAGAAATGGTGTTGGGCCATAAGCTGCATATGTGCTGATGGGTATAACCGTCAGAGGGAAAAGATTGATTTTTGCTGAATGTATAACTGGTACGGAGATATTCTAGAACAGCTGACTATGGTAGTCAGCATTATATTGCGACGCAGCAGTTATCTGGTAATGAAATTTGCTGGAAGGAATCAAAATTAATTACTCTGAATTACATGCGACCATTCAATCTGAAAAATAAGCCTAATTATATCGAATACGGGCACTCAATTACAAAATAATTTAACTGGTTGCCGGCGCATGAAGGATTAATGGCTATCTAATGAAGTATCGTAGAAACAATGCCAACTCAGCCGTCATTTGATTTCTGCTGATGAATTCACGAGTGTAGCAGGCCATGGACGCAGTGCTTCATGCGGTCAATAAATTAATACAGTATGCAACATTCGTGCCATCAATGCACGGTCTGTGAAATACATCAATTTACCCGCAGAAGCCGACTGGAGTCATAAACCGCAAGCGTGAAACATCGAAAAAGGGTCACAAAAATATCCCTATTTGTGATGATGATTCCATAATGCTAGTTTATGTCCAGGGCTAGCATTTTTCATTCAGTTTACAGTAAGTTAAGTGGATACAGTCCGTGGAATATATTCCAATTGTGAGGCATCGGTTTGTAAAAAGCCCTTCCATTTTACGCACTTTTAATACGTATAATGAAGCTAAAACTGAAAGAGGACTCGCACAAGAACAACTAATTTGGAACAATTTTATGTTGTAACAAGTGTATGAACAACATGTTAACTATAGCCTACCATACAGTAACTCTAATCAGTCTTTGTCATGAACAAAAATAAAAATGTAGCTATAGAAAGACTTCGCTTCAATGACTTCATTATAACATATTGATCTACAGATCTCTTCGTCTACAACAATGTGCGATTAGTAGGGAGGATGGGGCTTTTCCCTCACTCGCTCGAGCCATTGCACGGCATACATATTTAAATTTTTAATTCTGGTACTGTAGGAACACATCCATTCTGGTAAAACCACAAATCGCACATTGGCCTTCAATCACTAGCATGTTAAAGTCAAGAAAGAATGAAGGAAAGAAAGAAAGAAATGGAAAAAGAAAGAAAGAGAAAGGAAGAAAAATAAAGAGAGTGGAAAATAAATAAGTAAATAAATAAACTGAATTATTTGTTTGTTTTTAGTATGCTTTGTTATTGGGTAGAGTTATTCGGGGAAAGCATAATATTTATTCTAAATAAATTTATATTTTAATTTCATAATAACGACAGTAAGTTATGATAGAATCATTTTCTATATTCAGCCCAAAATTTAAAAAAAAATAGATTTAATACCAGTAACTAAACAATGCTTTATATTATAATTCGCCTAGTCCTTTCGGCGTATTTCCGCCATCTTCAGGACATCCTCTTTTGGTGGTTTGGATGATCAATAATTAAAACCAAAACTGCGTTGTCTTACATCTTGTCACATAAAATAACAATTTTAAAAACTTTATAAAAACACTATCACTGAATCGTCGGGCTCAACGGCATATAACATGTATTTTAATAACTCCGAAAATTCAATTGTAAAATATTCAAATATATGTTTAAAACATAATATAGCTAAATTAATATTACAAACTGTAATTAAAGTGTAAGTTAGATAAAATGAAAATGTATCATTTGGTAAATACATGTAACATATTCTATTGTGTCATGTGAAACACTGCATATAGTAATGATATAATAAATGTGTTATCTATTTTCACCTATTTTTAAAGTGTAATTTTTAAACCGTGTGAGAATTAAATATTTAAATATTTAAGTAGCCTACTGAATAGATGAAAAACAATCTTATTTAAGGAACTGACCTTCTTTAAAAATAGAATTTTTGAGTTTTGGTTAAGAATACTGGTAACACTAGCCTTCAATATGAATTGAATGTGGTTATTTGGAATGTGCGACCAAGCAAAAGGCACATCTGATATAGCAGACGTTACTCTTGATTGCTTTATATTACAGTTCCCAGGTCGTCCATTCGTACTGTTATTTTTCTATTTCTTCTTCTTCCTTCTTCTGTATACGTGCTCTTTTTCAAGTTTGTTCATCTCTAACTCGGAACCAGCTCGTAATATGTTTTCCTGGGGTCAATATTACAGAAAGAAAGTTTTTAGCAGGGGGCTCCTATGGAAAAAAAACTCAAGTCAGTGTTTGTAGACATCAAGATCCTGCTTAAAGTAAGAGAAAATGTGCAGTCATTTCCCTAAATTTCATAAAAAGACATTACTATTTGCGAACCAAGAATTAAAAGCTGAAAGCTACAACTTATTTTTGGAAAGGATGGGTAGGTTATAAATACCATTCAGAACAATTTCTACCACTATTCCATTCATACGATGCATATTTTATATAGTTTAGCAATTACTCGGAAATCGACCAATCACGGTCGTATATCTTATAATATGCTTGAAGGATCGCTAAGACGAAATTTTATCTGATAAAACGTCAGCACGTTACCGGATAAGTCAAGTGAAGTGATTAATACGTCACATATCTGCATTTCTGCCAGTGAATACGGATAAAACATTATTTTATACAACATAACTTATTTGGAAATTGAATAGATTAAAAAGTGCTTTAATTAAAAAAAATAAATAGATGTTTTATTCTGTTCTGATTTTAGCTTATTTCATTAGATTAAATATTAACCTAATTATTCCCACTTTTGTGAGCATTGGTTAGTACCTAGTAACACATTGGATTGTTCATTCTTTAAGTATGCCGTGATCTGACAGTTGACACAATGGTGGTTTGATTGTAAACAACTTAAGTAAGAAAGTTATTATTATTTATATAATCTGATACAATTTATTCATTGAATAGTCTTAATAAATTCCACCCGAAGTTAGAGTTTCACCAGATAAATTTTCCCGCGAATATAGCGATAAAATAGTACCTACCTAAGAAAATAGTACCTACCTAAGAAAAAAATTCAAATAAATAAGTTAGTAATCTTAAGATCATTTATTTACAGATGATGAGTATAAGAAAACATCAGGACGTAGAGGGAGGGAACAAACAAATGTATCACCGAGCTAGAACATCAATGAGAGGATTAAAAATTCATCAAGTAGGAAGTAGTGTGTACTTTTAATAAATTAGTTCGAGATGTATACATTTTTCCACTTTTCTTAAACTAACTACATTTTTCTTTTCTGACATTCTTTACCTTCTTCGGATTTATAAATAAGTAATCTTAAGCAAGTCAGGAAATTTATACTGCATGTAGAAGCCCATGATAGTTACCAAGGTCAAAGCCCAAGATCAAAGTTTGCAATAAATAATAGCTACAATTTCTGAACTAATACGAATTTATAGTTTAAATTAATTGCTACAAAGAGTAAAAAGGGGGAATCACCTCGACCCATGAGTTATGAAACATCTTTGATGTGACACTGTTAACAGCAGTTTCTTATAAGTCTGCCGAATCACATACTGGAGTCCTCTAGACCGGGATCTTAACAAACCTCCAACAGGAAAAATCATGTGGTATTAGGTCTGGTGATCTGGCAGGTCATGTGATGTATGCTGTTTCTCTTCCGATAGATCTTGCAAGGAGTTGTTCATCTAAGAACGTGCTAACAATATTAGAAAAGTTCGGTAGAGCCCAATCTTGCTGGAAAATTGTTCCATCAGGGAGTTGAGGCGGAGCATACAGATGCAACATATGTGGTTGCATTGACTGACTTCACAGAAAAACAAAACAAAACAAAAAGAGAGCGATGATTGTGTCATGCATGATTCCATACCAAACATTCAATTTGATGTTCAATTACAACTCACGAATTCTCCAACACCCATATGCGACAATTGTGTCTGTTGATTTTTCCACTAACGTGGAACGTTACCTCATCTCAAATTCCCCTATGATCTGCGCATTCGCGCGATTTGTGGCTCTTCTCAAATCGACAACAACGGACCTCTTTAAATGGTACTAACCTTAACCTAATTTGGATGCATAGTTTTGAAATTATGATTGTTTCTCTTATTATACAGTGTGTCCGGCTTAAACGTATAACATTTCATTATTTTATTACTTGAGAAGTATTGTTGATATTTACACCCGGTTTGCTTCTACGGGTAGAGTAACTCAAAATGTTTTTTAATAACCTAATAAACTTCGATATGAGCATCATTAGTGGCGCGGCAGACGTCCAATCTGTATTCCACCTCTCTCCATGTGTTTTGCAGCATTGCATTTGCGACAGCCGCAACAATGCGATAGCACAGATCTGGTAGATCACGAACTGGTGTCTGGTAAACTTGATTCTTGACGAGCCCCCACAGAAAAAATTCGAGTGGCGTAATGTTTGGGCTTCTCCGTCGCTGCTTGTCTTCAGGATTGATTTGGTGACGAAGTTGAAGTTTGTACGCCCGTAGGCGCAACCTTTCATGGACGACATCGTGTACTGTCGAACGAGGTAAAATTACCTCCCTACTTGCTCGTCGGATGGATTTACGAGGGCTCCTCTGAAAAGACGTATGGATTAATTCGTAACAGACACTGGAACAGCGCGCTTGGTGTGGTGACCCGACTTTGAAATCAAACTCTCAGTTTCACGAAGCCATCTGTCACATTTCATGATTGTTACGTACGTTGGAACATCGTCAGTTGGTCCCAGTTGATATTAACGCCAAAATCGACGTTGTAGGCCTACCTAAGTAACAGATTTCAACTCCGCGAGAACAAGCACACAGAATGCCTTTTGCTGTGGAGTCCACATGGCTATTGACGCTAATTGGCTATTTCCACGTTCTGCGCATGCGCGCATTTGATGTACGCTCCTGCCATGCAAACACAAGAAACATTTTGAGTTACCTAACCCGTAGAAGCAAACCGGGTGTAAATATCAACAATACTTCTCAAGTAATAAAATAATGAAATGTTATACGTTTAAGCCGGACACACTGTACTTATAAGCGGATCACGGTGAAAATAAACATTACATCCCTATAATATAAAGCCACATGGCTGACTGACTGACTCACTCACTCACTGACATTAATGTTTGCCCACTTCCAGATGAGCTAGAACCTTGTCCCTATAATATAAAGCCACATGGCTGACTGACTGACTGACTCACTCACTGACATTAATGTTTTGGTACACATATAGCTTTTAGGCTGTAAACCACAGGAAAATTCCAAAAAGTTTATTTTTTTAATTTTTAGCCCTAAAAACCCCCCGTAAAAGGTCTCGGTTCGGCTCACCGACATTAATGTTTATCCACTTCCAGATGAGCTAGGAACTTGAAATTTGGTACACTTATAGCTCTTAGGCTGTGAATCACAGGAAAATTCCAAAAAAGTTTATTATTTTAATTATTAGCCCTAAAAACCCCCCGAAAAAGGGTTCGGCTCGGCTCACCGACAAAAATGTTTGCCCACTTCCAGATAAGCTAGAAACTTGAAATTTGGTACACATATAGCTCTTAGGCTGTAAACTACAAAAAATTCCAAAAAGCAAATTTGTTTAAATTTTTAGCCCTAAAAACCCTCGAAAAAGGGCTTGGTTTCCATGGCAACGGTATTATCAAAGTGTGTTCACGTATGGCTCTGAAAGTTTAGAAATAATTATTTACGTAAACCTAACGGGGTGGTCGAGATATTAACGTCTTGGAATTGCGTTCTGAAGTCTCAGGTTCATAATAATTAAATCCAATTAACGTATTTTTGTCCAGAACTAACAACATTTTCTCCTATCTGTTAAAAAAATTTCATAATTTATATTCTTTAATCATAACTCGGAGATGAAGTCCCGCATTCTTTACAACATAATATAACCAATAACATAGACTAAATACTCTGGAACAACTCGAAATTTATAAACAGAAGGAAAAAATACGAAACGAAGACCAAATCGAATACAACCCACTATTCCAAATCTCTTATGAACACACCCACCCTCCATAAATATCAGCACCTTAGATTAGATTAGATTAGATTACAAGGGGGTAGTATAAGCCTTTTGCCGGCTTCTCAACACTGCGACCTTTATAGATCTATTGTGAATACCCTACTCTACTCTTTTTCTAGCAGTCATCACCACACTTTAATTTAGGCTTTTTTTAATATAGCCTTTAATTTTCCTGGGTGATGTCCAGTCCTGAACCCGGGGGATTTTTCGTTGCTGAAAAATCCACTACCCGGCCGGGAATCGAACCCGGACCGCCAGGGTAGAAGGCAAGTATGCTACCTATACACCCATCGCGGCGGATAATATCAGCACCTTACACCACAATCAGTTACTTCATAGTGAAGTTCCGGCACCACAACATAAGGTTAGTAATAGTCCATACACAATTTAAAAACATTATAATTACTAGTTACCTCTTGCGTTAGTTTTTACTCTGATTTTTTAGGAACTGAGGATGGCGTAACTTTGCGCCGAAATGCATATTCAATTTTAAACAACCTACAACACACTGGGCACACGATTCTACAAGAAAAAATTTACCAAACATTCAAGAAAGAACACTAGAACACTGAAGATTTTAACATCACCGTTTTATACATGGTGTAAAGACTCCCGGCAGTGGGGCAATCCATTTTATGCATTTTTACTACATAGACTTGTGTAATTTGTGAAAAAGTTTTAATCTGTACATATATTTTTAATTATCTTTTTATAAACTAATCAAGAAAAGAACTATCTACAACACTCAAGATTTTGACATCACCGTTTTATACATGGTGTAAAGACTCCCGGCAGTAGGGAAATCCATTTTCTGCACATTTTAGTATTTCACTACATTGACCTGTGTAATTTCTGATAAAAATTTTAATCTGTACATATATTTTTAATGATCTTTTTTAGTGTTTTTTAGTGTTCTGTACATGAATATCACAGTGTGTTGTATGTTTATTTTAATATCAGAGGGAATAAGGAGGTAGATAAATACTACTCAAAATAATATAACCAATTTTACTTGTATTATATTGTGATTTTCCTGATTTATTTGTGTTTTTTATGATTTTCCTGGTCGTAAAGGCAAATGCCAAATTGAATATTTACATACCATGAATCTTAGTCGCTATTTCATCTTGTGTCGTGTCCGTTTGAATTAATATCAGTTGAAATTTACTCTGTAAAATGCACCATAAATATATGTACACTGCCAGTTGATCTAGGAAACTTAGACTTGGCAAACTGATACCTTTTAGCTTGCAACCGACGAGAAAATTCCGAAAAAAAATCCCAAAGTCTTCCCACATTTATTTTTTCAGGTTTACTGTGGCAAAAAAGATAATAGCCAATATAGAAGACTAAATACACGCATTCTATCTCCATTGATCTTTTAAAAAACCTTTCTCGAAACCTCAGCGGGGGTTTGGGGGCGGAGTCCCCAATGAGCGAAGCGAGTCTTAGTATAAGCATTTACGGTACAAAGTATAAATTTTTTG
Organism: Ectobius pallidus; assembly: GCA_964059195.1. Lineage (NCBI taxonomy): Eukaryota > Metazoa > Arthropoda > Insecta > Blattodea > Ectobiidae > Ectobius > Ectobius pallidus. Next base: position 41,876,903 of record CAXKWD010000002.1, on the reverse strand, counting down.
AAGTTATTTTCAATAAAACAGCAGAAATAATCCAATAAATGAATAAATGAAATAAGAGAAAGGTGTCAACATTTACTCACACGCACCAATTTTGAAGAGAAAATGCAATATTCCACAATTCATGTGAATTTTATTGACAAATTCTCGATAGGCAAGATGTCAGGTTTAATAATGCTCTAGTTACTTTAAACAAAGTACACTTTTTTAAAGAAAATATTAGGCTTAGTCATAAAAATGTTATTTTTTTTAGTTTTCTATAAAAGAGAAAGAATTGAAATAACGTGCAGATTTTCAAAGTGAGTAAGTAATATGGTGTATATGTGAAAGAAGTAGGGATGGGTCGATACCAGATTTTCTCGATAGTCGATACTCGATACCGATACATGATTTTTTCCTCGATACTCGATACTTCGATTCTCGATACCTTCAACATTTCCAGTTTCATTAAATAGGTACATTAAAAATTTAAATTTGAGAGAACTGTGTAATACCAACTAAATTAATTAAGTCTGCATATTTAATGAGATAAAATTTAATATCATCAGTAGCCTATTATTATTTTTACACTCTACATTAAAACTAAAATTACTTTTTAAACAGTCCACTTACAAGTTTTTGTTAAAAATACTAGCATTCTCACTTAATTGCAGAATTACAAATGTATCGAAAAAGTATCGAGCGAGTTTTCTGAAGCATCGTTCGATGCCGATACCATGCAAGTATCGAGAGTATCGAGGTATTGAAAGTATCGAGGACCCATCCCTAGAAAGAAGTTTAATACCTATGGGTGAAAACCATTTTCGCAGAATATAGTTTTATTACAAATTAAACTGCAGCGTGCGTAATAAATGCTATTTGCACAACTATATTTTGTATAGAAATCATTAGAGAAACTAATAGTCTAAGGAATAATATATCTCAACCATCTAATAAATTTGAAGGTTTCGTATCAGATAAATGAAAAGGATCGAAAATTTTATGACACTTATGGGGAAAATGTTGTGACTCTTCTAACCTTAAGTTGTATGGGAACCATACTGTTGATTGCATATCTCTAAAGTAATAAATTACTCCTAATAAGCTCTCTAAGTGTAGCTGTAAATCCTAGAATTGTATAGCTAATAATTACTGCGTGAATGAATTTTTAAAATATCATGTATATTTCTGCGAAAACCGTATATTTCCAACAATAAATCATTGAATTTCTTTTATACACAATGCTGACGTATCCTTCAAATCTGCATAATTATTTTACTTGGATTATGCATTGCCTTTTTGTGCAGTAAAATAAAGTATGGAAAATTGTGCGATTAAAATCAAGGAATAAACACTGAAACGTAATTATGAAAACATAAAAAGTAACGAAGATGGGAAGAGTTGAAAGCCCTGTGAAGAGTATGAAATGCACAGGAAAAATATTCACAATGTTATAATTGTAAGCATTAATTCAGAATTCTTTCCTCAAACTTCCATATACAGAGAAGAAAATTAAATAAAACTTTACGACACCAAAAGGACTCGTACTCCCTGAAAGTACAGCTGCTTCTTCTGGAATGGTTCTGGCTCACAATAATATGAAACGAGTGTGAAGAGTTCACGGATTCCTCCTTCCCATTCAAGCACCGATTAAATTAATTCGCATTTTAATCTAAAATGCCCATCATACTGAGAAAGGCAGCACTACGATCTCAAAGGAATGGTTATATCAACAAGGGTAGTTGACATTCTTTGATAAAACAACGTAATATTAAGGATTCAGAGATAGGTTGCAGTTTGACTATAACATCCAAATTAAATTCATGACATTTCTACTAATCTCTTTGTAGAATAATTTTCATCTAGAACAGGGCTACCAACTGTTAAGGCCGAGGACCGCATGCGGCCCTTGGAATTTGTTACTTTTTATTGCGGCCCGCGGTACGAATGAAAGAAGTGTAGTATTTTCTGCAACGAGCCCATAATGACATTTATTAAGTGCCAGTATGGTACTTTATGAGATTGTGTGGTGGACGAAAAAATGTCTGTCTGTCCGTCTGTCCGTCTGTCTGTCTGTCCGTCTGTCCGTGTGTCTGTACGCACCATAACTCAAATACGCTTTTTCGGATTTTCATGAAACTTGGAAAACACATTTATAATGTCCATGGGAAGAACCCTATTGATATGGAACCAAATCGGTTCACCGGTACTGGAGTAATGCCCAATTTAGTGCCTATCACTCAAATACGCTGTATCGGATTTCCATGAAACTTGGTATACCCATTTATGACGTCCATGAGAAGTGCCCTATTGAATTTGAACCTAATCTGTTGGCCGGTACCGGAGTAAAACCCAATTTAGTGTCTACTTTAAATGCGCAATAACTCAAATACGCTTTATCGGATATTTATGAAACTTCGTATACGCATTTATAATGTCCATGGGAAGACGTTTATTGATATTGGACCAAATCGGTTGGCCAGTACCGGAATAATGCCCAATTTAGTGTTTTTATGTTAATATATAAGAAGTCGCGATAACTCAAATATGCTTTATTGGATTTTCCTGAAATTTTGTATACCCATTTATAATGTACGTGGAAAGACGTCTACTGATATTGGACCAAATCGGTAGACCGGTACCGGAGTAAAACCCAATTTAGTGAATATTTTAAAGACGCGGTAACTCAAATACGTTTTACCGGATTTTTATGAAACTTGGTATACACATTTATAATGTCCATGGGAAGACGTCTATTCATAATGGATAAAATCGATTGACCTGTTTCGGAGTAATGCTCAATTTAGTGCCTATTTTATGGTAATATACGTATTCGAAAGAATTTATTAAAAAAATGAAAATCAGTTATCTTGACAACATAGCCTATTGTTTTACTGTGATTTTATAAGGCCTTGGAAATTAAAATACAGGTAGCTATGACAAAAAACATATTAATTGACATGCGCTTATCCAACTAGACCGTTAAAATGACCCAGGTGGCCGAGATGGTAGACCTTTCTTCTTCCGTAAGCCCTGCTTAATGAATAAATCTGGAGCTTAACTTGGAAATCAATTTAAAAAAAAAACATATTCTGCATATCATAATTGCAGTCATAACTGATTAAACAAAAACATACTGGCACTTTGTTACATCAGTTTACCTGATTTTATTAATATACGTGAATGCCTATGAAATGAGCAAAGCTAGTTTAGTCATTTTCATACGATTATCTTTATTGACTTTATAGACAAGTTGCATAAGATTGTTTTTGTTCCACCATAACTAAATATATCAGTTTTCAGATTGCTAGTAAATTCTCGTAGTTATCTGCGACAGATGGCAGCTGATTGCATGCAGTCAAGTTGAAGCTTCTTCTTGGCCGTTTTTTTTTAAACCAATCGATTTTTTCAACACGAAATGAACTAACTTTAGTGTAATGTTGATATTTACATGAACAGAGTTGATTTGATTTCAATTGCAGGTTGTTTATTACGCAGTTTCATTAGCTGTTCTCAAGGTTTCAAGATCGTTCCGTGTTCGATAATAATCGGTGCCACACCAATGTTTTAATGAATATCTGTACTTTAATGGATGTCATTAAGATACTGTTACATCAGTATGGTCGAAAAAGATTGTTTAATGACTTCTGTGAGGGTATCAATGAACTGTCTAATCTTCGAGCTGATCCAATTCTTCAAAACAAAAAAGAATCACGAGACTACTTTTTTCATAATTCTTTCAGATGACAGTTTACTCAGCTGATAGCCTTTTTTCTTCAGATCACCTCTACGTTTGGAGTATAAAATTCATGTTAAAAAATCCCTTTAGGCAGGCCTACAGGCTGAGGTAGATTTCGAAAGCACTATCAAAGTGTGTAATGCATGCACCATATGAAATATAAATAAATCTGGAATATTTTTTATAAAAAGAGTGTTGATTATTATGTTGTAAATTGATATTATATTTTATTATTTATTTTTTATTTTGCCATGCATTATTGTACTAAAGGTGTGTAACTAAATTTTTAATATTTCAAATCTATTACGTTGATAATTTTATCTTTAGTCGGTCCTCACACATTTCTTTCGGCAGGCCTTCAGGCTGAGATATATTTTTAAGTGTTATTGTTTTTCAAAATTCCAATCTCGCCTTATATGAGAGCTATCGAGAAACTAGTTATTGATTTGTACAGTACTCATCAAGAGCTTTCCAACGTTATCCCACAAGACGTGGTTTCAAAAATTTCGAATTTCTATCCCCCACCCCCACTCGAACCCCCAAAACCCCCGAATCGTTGGTGTCACTGTGAACTCCATAGGGAGTACTCTAATTTATTCAAACAAAGTTTCCCTCTATACTTCATAGGAGCCGAGATGTAAATTTTTCAAAATCTCAACCCTCTCTCCCGACCCTGCCCTTGGCCAATTTTGCTCATTAACGAACTTTTTCGAACTATTTGGCCTAGAAGTAACAGATTAAAATTTGGTTCAAATATCTTCAAAATTACGGCCGCTAGCATGTAAAGATATATATATATATATATATATATATATACTTTTGAACGGGCGGTGGTTTCGTACTTAGGGAGGCTTGAAACGTAAAGATATGAAAGAATTTTTCGAAAATCATGACATGGTTCCCATCCCAATAGGTAGATTTTTGTTCGAAATCTACATAAAAAATCTAAGTTACTAATTCCAAACCGTTGTGCTCCCCCTAAGACAGTTAATCGCCCCCAGACTGGGAAGCACTGGCTTAGATCAAAGAAGCTAAACAGATAATTAAGTACGCTCTCACGAATGTAAATAAAAAAAATCAACGTACAAGCGAGTAAAGTAAACGATAGGCCGCGGTGATTCATTTAAATATAACATACCCTTCCACAGGATTGGTTACTGAATCATGAGCTAAATAGCCATCAACTAGAAAACATGCAATACAAGCCCGTTGCAAAAATATTGTCGAAAGGACAAGAAGCCCCTGCAGTTATTGACTAGTCAACACGCAGTACACGTCTGTTGGAGAAATTGTCTAAGGTGCTAGGCGAGCGAGGAGCCCCTGCAGTTAATGACTAGTCAACGCGCAGTACATAATATGGTACTTACACTCAACTTTCTGTTTTTCCTTGTGTGTAAGGCTCAGGAGTTAATTTTCTAACAGGAGACAAAATATGCGTGCAAATATGCTCTAAAAATTGTAAAATATGCTCTGGAATCTGTCTTTTGGAGAAGTTGTCTGACACTCTAGGCGAGCAGTAAATTTAAGTATTTCCTTACTCTTTTTCATTACGTATTCCATCAGAAAAACATGTAGGATGGTTTCTAATGGAAGACATCATGAATATGAGAAAGGAAAATAAGCTAGGCCTACATGAAAATCCGGAAGAATAATTAAACGGGCAGTATACTAGAGTTAAGCTCCAATATCATGTGCACTACTTAAATCGCATACCGATATGAAATTCCTTAAAATGTGCCTGTGTGTAATTAGCTGAAGTAGAGAAGTCCCTCATACCGGCGTGTACTATACTATACCACTCCAGCAATAATCAGTATATAATCTTATACTCTCGATCTAGTAAAAATTAATCATACAATACCTTTACCTAAATTAATAAATTTCATTTTTACCAATGAGGGGATGTTATATAATAAATAGGGCAAGGCATTTGATGATGTTGCATCTTATAAATAAATGTGTTTCATGAAATAAATTATTAAATAAGGGCAATTTGTTTTTGATTTTTTTTTTTGCTTTATTTTGCATTTGTCCTCATTTTAAAGAGATCGGCCATTTTTTGGCAATTTTTAGGTCATTTTCGGCATTTTTTTGTCTTTTTCGGCATTTTAGGTCATGTTTCTATGGAGTTAGGGAGGAGCTTTTCCATGTACAAATAATTACTTTTAGACAACAGACAATCGTTTTTATTTGAGATTGTCCACCAAGTGTTCTTAGTTAATTTTAATTCAGATTTATTGTAAACACCATAGCAGTTCGTCTTGTAGCAGTAAAGATATTTTTTTCTTTCTTTTTAAATGGTACATATTGGCTAGGGGCAATTTGATGGGCTTCCCAGTTCAGAAAGAAGTTATTTTTCTTTAAGGGTGTCCAAGTACTGTAGTATAAATTTACTTCTTTAGTAACAAAATAAGAATGTTTTCTATTGTAAATTCATATATAACGCTATGTCAACCGTTATCATTAAATTATTTTAGCAATTTTCTACTTAAAAAACTAATTACGAGAAATAATAGTAAATTTATTGGTCATTGTTTTATATTTAGGTCATAAATGACTTTTTATTTTGCATGTTTTCGCTATTTTATGGCCATTAAATGCCTTGCCCTAATAATAAGAATTTAATTTCCACCTTATACCCTAACGAATTACGTATGTAGGATATCTCGGAGATTGTGCCAATAACATTCACATTCAGTTTTAGCTAAATAAATTGAGCTGATTATTATGTTTTAAATTGATATTATATTTTATTATTTATTTTTTATTTGCCATGAATTATTGTTCTAAAGGTGTGCAACTATTATTTTTAATATTTCAAACTCTATTACATTGGTAATTTTATCCTTAGTAGGTCCTCACACATTCCTTTCGGCAGGCCTTCAGGCTGAGGTATATTTTTAACAGTTATTGTTGCTCAAATATTCAAATCTCGCCTTATATGAGAGATATCGAGAAACTAGTTATTGATTTGTAGAGTACTCATCAAGAGCTTTTCAACGATACCCCCCAAGACGCGGTTTCAAAAATGTTGAATTTCCTTCCCCCACCTCCACTCGTACCCCCAAAACCCCCGAATCGTTAGTGTCACTGTGAAGTCCATAGGAAGAACTATAATTTATTCAGACAAAGATTCCCTCTATACTTCCTAGGGGCCGAGATATAAATTTTTCAAAGTTTCAACCCCCTCCCCTGACCCCTCTTGGGCCAATTTTGCTCATTAACGAACTTGTCCGAACTATTGGACCTAGAAATAACATAATAAAAGTTGGTTCAAATATCTTCAAAATTACGGCTGCTACCGTGTGAAGATATATATATATATATATATACTGTATATAGGCTATATAAATATCACAACTTTTTTTTTTTTGAACGGGCGGTGGTTTCGTACTTAGGGAGGAATGAAACGTAAGGATATGAAAGAATTTTTCGAAAATCATGACATGGTTCCGATTCCAATAGGCCTAGGTAGATTTTTCTTCGAAATCTACCTAAAATATAAGACTGTTCTTTGTATGGTCATTGAGATTATGAACTACTAATAGGTCTATAGAAGTAGACATAGCCTATCAGTCAGCTGGGTTTTCTCTCCATACTATTATTATTTTTTATTGTTATTATTATTATTATTATTATTATTATTATTATTATTATTATTATTATTTTGTTTTCATTGGAATATTACTTAAGTGACAAAATCTATACTTTGTGAAATACACGTTCGTTATGTGGCATATTCAATTTCATGCGTGATTCCTTATGTTGGTCATTCTGTTTGAAGGAATCATAATTTCACACGATCAGAGCTTTAACGTCCAATCACGTGTTTCTTGTCGGTTCTAGAAACTAAATATGGAGGAAAAATCGCCACATTTCACCAGTGCATCCTATAAAGAGAGTTTTCACCTAGGACGGGCGGATTGGATCACATCTCTCATGTCTCCCGAGAATGAAATTTGTGTGTTTTTAGCTGTTTCATACAGAAATTTTCATTCTGGTGTGCGGCTAACTCCACATGGGCTTTTACCCTCTGTGCACTAGCTCATACAGTATGAAGTAAATTTCGAATTATGCTCCATGCAATTTTTTTTTCCAGAGCGGCTATCATTCTGATTTTCGCCAGAGAAATCCCCATAGATTTGACTGACATGAGCTCTCTATTTCAAACGTGGAATTAATCTGTGCTAGTAATGTGGACTGCCGGAAGTGAAGTAATTGGCAAGGATCTAGTTCCATCATTGCTCTCCAGGGTGCTGTTTACTACAAGTCCGTTCAGGATACATGTCTCGCATTCGATCCCACGGCGAACATCGAGGATATGACGTCAGCACGTCTATAAGCTATTCGAGAATTCATGTCAGAATTAATTTAATGCAAATTTGTCTGGAGAGAAATTAAACAACACTTGTTAAAACAGTTTTAAGGAGCTTTAGGGTACACTAATTTTTTACTGTCAAAATTTAATAATGCGTAGGCTACATGGTATTCCTCCAAACAAAATTAAACTCTTTGGTACTATTAACAATATCCTACTTACTTACTCAATGGTAATAGACAATTCCTCAGCAAGCTAAAGGAATATTATCTATAATATGGAATCCGAAAGTTCATTGCTGCGCTTACCTGAGCCCGCCATTCAACCCTATTCTGTGCTAACTCCATCCAATCATCCTTCGCAGATCCTACTTCCCTTAAATCTATCCTAATATTGTCCTCCCACCTACGTCTAGGTCTTCCTTTCGGGTCTCCCAGTCAATACTTTTGAGATATGTCTTTCCTCCTCCATGCGCGCAAAATGTCCAGCCAATTTCGTCTTCCGTGATTTAATTACCCTTACTATATCTGATGAAGAGTACAGGTAATGAAACTCGTCGTTTTGCAGTTTTTTCCAGTCTCCATTTTCATCTCTCTTAGGCCCATACATTTTCCTAAGCACCCTGTTTTCGAACACTCTTAGATTATGTTCTTTCCGACCAGTAAGGGGCCATGTCTCAAATCCATATAAAACAACCGGCAGTAACAATATCTAGTGTTACTAATATCGTATTTTTTTTATTATACGAGATTTACAATGCTTCACTATACGTCATAAAATTATACATTAGGTTCATCCATCCTCTTGTTCATATGCAGCTTATATAGTAAATCGCTGTGTTTAAATGATTGTTTGTTTTTGGTCAAAGGAGATAAGAAAATGGTTAGTTCTCCAGTTATTACGAATTAACTTAAAAACTAGTGCACATACGAGTAAAAATGAAAGTTATAAAATAAAACGATAAAATTATGACGGTAGACACTTATGATTGGTTGAAATTGTACGTATTCTTATACTGGAATGGTCAATGATTCATGAGGTAAATAATCATGACAAATTATCAAAGTATAGCGAACGTGTTCTAAAATTGTATGTTATTTATATTTTTACTTGTGTGCAGTGATACCGACGCAGGAATTTAAACCACTTTAATCGTAATAAACATTATGTGACCTTTTCGTTTTCAAGGCAATTTAATCCTTATGCTTGCTTATTAATACAGGTTGTGTGTATGGGTAATGGCACATTTGATCCTGATTAATAACCCACAAATGACCTATGGTTAGAACGTTGCGTGCCTGATAATCAGTAGAGTCACGGTTGGACCCCCTTCTTATCGTCTCAATCGTGACCTACCAGATTCACGTCAGAATCCTCGACTCTAGGAACTAAACCTACTGAATCTGTTTCTTAATCGTCTACATGCGACAAGTTTCTTATAGTTCCATTCTGAAAAGTATCCAACATAAATATCTTGGTATAATTTTTCTTAAAAACTAAACTCCGTGGCGCTACATCCCTGGTGAGATTTGGCCTACCACCCGACCGCTGCGTCATCTACCACAGGCAGATGACACAGGTAGTGAAATTTTTTCTTAGAATTTTCACCAGAAATGTCTTGTTCAGAAACCGCGTATTATCAAAAGAATGTGAAGAGATCACATTGCCATCTCCGCCCTAACTGTATATCTTGAAGTTTTCTCCTTTCTCATAATAAATATTAGCGGAAATGCAAATTAGTTTGTCTCATGCAACATCATGGCGTTCTTAAAATATGACTCAAGATCTAGGTTTGTTGAAGATATTGGTAGCTTATGACAGCTTGTAAGCAATTTCTACAAACAAATGTTTCAAATAGAATTGTTTATTTATTCTAGTATAGCAATGAATAACTTAAAGAAATTTTAAACAAAAATGCTATAATATTTTTTGAAAACTTTATTCATGTAAAAGTAAGAAAGCAGTCGAAATGCTTTGTGCACATTGCTTGAATTTCCCTATAATGTAATATAAATTTGTATTTCTACGTTGCTTTTCACTTTTTATCTATATTGCTAACAAAGGTACATACAAACATACACGTTTTTGACACCAGGCGATCTAAAATCGATATAAAATGTTGGAAACTTTAAATAACATTTTAGGCCGAATTTCTATACCTAAAAGTTCTATGGCAAATGTAGATATATTAAAATATGATTATATGTTATTTAAATTGTTCAAGGCCTTCAACATTAACTAAAACCAAGTCAAATGGTCAATCTTCGCAATTTAAAAGGGTTTCCGCAAAAGCGGGCAACTATTTTTTCACAAAATAAAGAAGGTACAACAAGAAAATTTAAAAATTGTACAATTGGAAGGTCATGATATATGCTAAAGTTGATGTGTGAATTGTTTACAAAATAGAGATCTGAATTAGAATGGAAAAATAAAAAAATAAAAATTCTTTACAATTGTGATATTCTTATAATAACAACATATAAATCACAAACACAAACGGTACGCATAAGGTACCTTATGACATGTGTCGAAGTGGTCTCCACTACCTGCTGCCAACATTGTGTAAACTGCCAATTTCCCCGAGCCTCACCATGAGATAATATTTTGATCTCATGTCTTGTTGCTGTGGCAATGACTTCACGTCCGAAAGCATATAGCCTACCATGCTCCTTCATCTTTGTTCAATTCTGTAATGAGGTCGAAATCCCTCGTGCATGTATATGTGATTTACCTGTATAATTAGATTATAAACACATTTTTAGCTTGCAAGGAATAAAAAAGCTAACCATTTAAGGCACATATAAGATGGAGACGATCTGCTAGATACCATGTAGAGAAAAATAAAAGGAACAAGAAAATTTAGTAGACTAGTCAAAGACTGTAGTTTAATTAATGAAATTAGTAGTATTTTATCACCAGAATCGTCGGGTGTAGATAATATAAAATAGTCGTATTTTATCCAATAGATAATAGGTGGGTAAGCTATTATGTACCGTACAAAGAAGAATTGGCAGTATTATTAATGTTCCTTCTTTATACATTTCAAAATTTCTGTTGTTTAGTGGCTCAGTTTCATTGTATGTTTTTCAGATACTCTTGCTACTTTCAGATACCAGCTCGATGCCGACCTTGAACTTAGCTATTATTTAATGATTAACAATATTGATGGCAGCGCACTGCCTCAGGGATACGCTATGCAGCGAGGAGAGACCCAATCAATGTGCAATGTGTGCATGGAGTGATATGTTCGCCAATGACATATTCACAAGTACCTGTCAACCACTACACATTCAACCCGTTACAGTAAAATTATCCAGTGATCGTAATCACTTCCCAATATTGTAGCTTCTGCCTTCGAAAAGCAGGGTGAATCGAAAGTTGATATATGGCTTGAAAATCATGTATAATCCAGAACCTCTACAATAGATTTTCACAGTAATAATCAGGGCCCGGATTCTGATGACCTAAAATTGTTTGAAAAATGATCTATAAAATGACCCTAAATTTTAAAGAAAATGACTTAATAATTACAAAGAATGACCTAAAAACTCATACTTTATTTATAAAAATTATTGTGCACACTAAGATATAGACTAATTTGTACATAAATCTAAAAACTGTAAATGTAGAAAGGATATCGTAAGTTAAAAGCTTTGTTCTTGAGTGTTTTTAAAGTAGATTTTACAACAATGTTGCATTATAGTAACCTAGTCATTTATTTAAAGTAAATGCATAAAAATGACAAAATATGGAAGCAAATGACATGAAAATGACAAAATAATGACCTAAAAGTGAAATAAATGCCCTAAAAATATAAAATTCCATAAAATGACAAAAAAATGACCTAATACAAATGCATTTCTATAATCTAGAGGTCATGATTAGGATTTATCTACAAGTTGGCAATGTCTAGGCAGCATCAATAAAAATATGACATGTCATTAGAATCCGGGCCCTGGTAATAATACATGAAACACTTATTTTCATGGCGAATTTTCTCAATTATATCATCATTTTTGCAAGAAAGTAACTTATAACTCGTAATGCAGATTGTACTATCATTTATGGAAAACTAAAGAAGAATTAAGTAATAACATATGTATCTCAATTAATTTATTATATGTAAATAAGTAATCAATTAAATTAAATTATGTAAATCACAAAGGATGTTGGTCCAATTGGTGAAAGCGGAAACAAATTATGGATTGGAGATAAATGCGAAAAATAAAAAGCAAGGGAAATTTCTAAAATCAAGAAATCTTAGAAAACACACTAGAGAAGGTATCTAAATTCCGATATTTAACCATCTTGATTACAAGAGATTCCCATTGCTGGAAAGAAATTAAGTACAGGATAGCAATATAGATATATAAGCATTCATGAGCCACAGATTATTGTCTCTGTTGGACACTACATGAGAATATTATAGGAGAAAAATTCCTCCGGCACTGGGACTTGAACCCAGGACCTTTGGCTATTCGCGCCAATGCTCTACCAACTGAGCTAAGCCGGAGCTCAATTCACAGCGTCAGACATAACTTGTCTGTCTGTGAGGTAGACCATTAGGGCAATCAGTCATAGGAGAGACGTTCCATCTGGCGCTGTGAATTGAGCTCCGGCTTAGCTCAGTTGGTAGAGCATTGGCGCGAATAGCCAAAGGTCCTGGGTTCAAGTCCCAGTGCCGGAGGAATTTTTCTCCTATAATATTCTCACAGGATAGCAATGTCCAAAACTTCTTTCGATAAGAGAGAACTGTGTTGGCAGGATAACTGTAGAAACTTATGAAACGCTACATAATTATGGAGTGTTGCTTTATATGGTTCTGAAACATGGTCGCTGAGGAAAATTGAAAGGAAATATTTAACGAGTTTTGAGATGTGGTACTGGAGGAAAATGGAGAAGGTTCGGTGCACAGCAGAGTAAGGAAAGAAGAACTTTTAAGAAAGGTGGATGAGAAGCGATGTATTTTGTAAGTTGCAAGGAATAGAAAAGCTAACCGTTTAGGACACATATAAGATGAAGACGAATTCTGCTAGATACCATGGAGAGAAAAATAAAAGGAACAAGAAAACTCTGTAGACGAAGAATTTAGATACAGGATGACATCAAGAAGAAAACAAGCCATGGAGAGTTAATACATGCAGTAGAATATCACCATTAAACAGATTAAACACATTAAACAGATTTTCGTTCACTTCTTCACAGAATGAAATGAAGAATAATTCTATAGTTTATGTTTTTCACGGAAATAAATCTTGATTACAGTTATAATGATGTGAAACCCATAAATATATGAAATATGGAAGTTAAATCTCCCTACAATGAATACCAATATAACGATAACACTCAGTATAACGTAAAAATATTATAGTCCCGGCATTTATTCCACTAAAATAATGTAAAATTCCCCTCAATTTTACGATACTCTTAATAACGATAAACCTCTCCATTACGTAAGTCTTGAGGCTTTCTCGACGTTGATTACTAATGATGGTTTCACGGGCTATAAGCCGAGTAAAAGGATATATTGTATCCAAGCTTTCGGTCGCTGACATCTCTGCGGCCTTCCTCAGGGAAATGAGTGTAGAAAAGTGGGTGGAGAGAGCTTATATATGTTTGGAGTGAAAAATAAATTCTGTGATTGGAGGAATAGGGTTGGCGTGTATCGGCCAATCAGAATGCGGGAATTTTTTTTATAGTAAAAACATTGAAGAAGCAATCGGTCCAATTGGACCCATTGGACCCATTGGACCCATTGGACCGAAAGCTTGGATACAATATATCCTTTTACTCGACTTATAGCCCGTTGTACCATCATTAGTAACTCTCCATTACGGTTATATTCAGAATCCCTGTAACATAAGTTCTCCTTGGTACAACTGTAAAATAGGTTGCTTAATGTAAATCAGAACAAACAGGGAGAAAGAAACTATCGAAATGTACCACAATTTAGAAATAAATTAAATATACATTTGATTAGTCATTAATTTTGTTTTGATTTAGTTTATCATACTTGTAATTAAATCCTTGTATATGTTATTGTCTGTAGCATTTTTAGTTTTAACTTCCAATTTATCAAATCTTGTATTATTTGTAATACGTATAGTTTACTGGTGCGGTGTAAGAAAAGGCCGTAGGTTCTTAACTTCGCCAGAATAAATAAATAATAATAATAATAATAATGGTTCACTATATACCATAATTTTTTTTGTAAATTATCGATTTAACAATAACACTATCTACAACAATATTTTTTCTGGTCCATGCAAAACCGTTCTTTCGAGATTTCACTGTATATTGACTTGTTCGGTTACTACGGTGAAAAAGTTTGTTTGGTGTCAGAATAGCTTACATCTTGGTTCTGACCGCAACACTAATAGTGTCGTAGTTCTGTTTTTTTTTTCTAAAATTTAAAATAACTTTAAGCTCTCTTGTATGGAATTTTTTTAAAAATAAAAGTTAATTACATGTAGAGTGAACGTATTTGTTAACTACATCCAAAATCTTTAAAATAGGAAGTCACTTCGGAAATACATCATTAACTTGAGTGGAGTTAGTAAAAATGGAATAATGGAGGATCCAAATAAAAGTAAAAGGAATACTCCTGATGAAAATTCATAGAAGAACCATGTTGTAGGAAATATATTCTAATGCAAGATAGAAATGAGAAGCGGTATATGGAAAAGCAAACAAAGAGAAAAGAAAACAGAATGAATGAGTCTGTGGTTGCTTTTCAAATATGCCCTTCGGATTAAACAATTACAAAGGGCAAACGAACGTGAATTAGTAAATGCCTCTGTTTTATTTGTTTTAATTGGCATTTAATCTAGAAGCCCGGAAGTCTGTGGTGGGCCCACGAAACTAGTTTCAATACATTTGAGTAATTCAGAGTTATTTTCCTAATTGCGGTCTAAACTGTGCAGTGCTTTAGATGTTTACTTTTTAATAATATATTATAATTTCTGACCGATAGATCAGAATAGAAGCCGCATACCCTTAGCATTTCCAGAAAAATATTCAAAATAAATAAAAAATAAAGCAATAGTCAAGAAACAAAGAACCGAAATAAGAAATCTTAAAAGATGTAATTTAATAAAAAAATCAACAGTCTTAAAATATTGTATTAACAATGGTTTCATGGGCTATACGCCTTGTAAAGGGATATACAAAATTGATTACAAAATTTCATTTTTACTCTAAATCATATATAAGCTCTCTCATCTCCAACCCCACACTCATTTTCCTGAGGAAGGCCGCAGAGATGTCAGTGACCGAAAGCTTGGTAGGTGTATATTCCTTTACTCGGCTTATAGCCGGTGAAATCATTATTAATATTACTTGTTAAAAACCAACTAATATAAAATGTTCTGTACGTAAAAAATTACTTTAAAAATTGTATGAATGTTAAAGGACAAGTCACCAAAATTGGTCGCAAGGCCCCTGCTGTTCATCCATTAAAAATCATATTGCTTTCATTTTATTATGGTAATAGAGTTATAACACAGAGATGAAAAAGGCAAGCACAGCTTTGCTTTCGATGTGTCTTTTGGTAAAGACCGTGCTACTTTTTTAAAAAGGACCAGAACTCCATGAATATTACATGACGCAGCGTCGTCAGTTTGTAGTTCATGTTTTGTGCAAGATCTGCAAAAGAGAAAATAATACGTTCAGTTTAAGGTGGAACGTGACAAAATGAATACACAGTCAATGCAGGCATATTGATAGTGTAAACTGCAAATACCGATACTTCGCCACGAATATTATACTTTTCGTTCGACCATATTGTAATACACTTTTACAAGCGACGTAACAGTAACATAATTATATGCATTATGATACAGGAATTCATTATAACACTGTTGTGATATTAATATCGTACACGCAATATCGCAGTAAGCAACTGTAATTAAAATAAAATCAATTGCGTTCGTGATTTTAGTAACATTGAGTTCATTTCGTGCGTTTTAATGTGCGTTGTTTTGAGGTTAAAACGCCAAGAGAAGCCCTGAGTTACCTGCACTTCGTCACTTGCCATAACCTCATTGCCGAGTCATTTGTTCTATTAATTACGAGGTATTCTAAAAACTCAAAACTTAGACACATAATTATGGTGGAATAAAAACAGTCGTATGCAACTTGCCTATAAGAAAATAAAGAAAAAACAAAATGAAAAATAAATGAAAAATAATGTAAAAATAAAGTCGTCACAAGCACACAAGGAAATCCTATTCTTGATTGGAAATCCATATTATTCCTTTAGCGAGACTCTGGTCAGCGTGTAAATTGCAATTACCCGTGAATTGCCTGCTTATTTTGAAATAACTTTAAAACAAGCTAAATGAAGCATGGACCTATGAAACAAACAATCTTTTACTGAAAAATAAAAAGAGTCAGGGTATATTTTAACAATGTTGGAACCTCGGAATGAAAACAGCAGTTGTATAATATGACTGTAACTTATACTTTATAGCTGATTATAAAGCTAGGAGACTTTTAATTAAACGAAGTCAGCAGATGGTTGTGTAGTTGAACTTGTCAAAATGACAAATATTTCAAAGCATAAAATTCAAATCCGCGAGCTGGTATAGTACTAACTCATGTAATCTCTCTAATTAGTAATGAACTTTCCTTCAGCATGCATGGCAACAAGATAATTGCTCAGTTACGAGTAAAATATTTCTGAGACTTAGTTCACAATAATTCGTCACAACCAATTACGAAATTTAATTAGAAAATTAAATTCCAGCATATTATCTGCTAATGAATAGACAACAGCTGTTATAATGAACTCCAGTAAGGTTCCAGTTAAATCTGATCCTGGAAGGTTCCGTCACAACCGTTGCCGCCACATTGAATGAGATTAAAACGCTACTCATGTCTTGGGATCCTATCCAAAGAATGGATTAATGAGGAATACAATACATTATAAAATCAGAACCTTGATCATATATGCCTTCTGGAGAAAGAATTGGGAGACGTATGAAGAAGTTGGTTGCATTTCTGAAAAACAGTCAGCAATAATAAAAATAGCTCAGCAACGCTAGTTGCAATGTTCTTTTTATCCAGCCATCAGACTGGAAACTTGCTTAGAACAGGCTGCTGATGTAGATCAAAAAAGAAAATAATATATAAACCGTGTATTCCTGACCCTTTCGAATTATTATAATATGTCACTGGAAAGCAGTTCCGAAGTTGGAAGAGCCTTTTTAATGGAGCAAATTCTGCCATCTCCCCTGCTAAAAACACTTTGTTAACCGGTTTTAAAAGGACATAGCTAAATGCGCAGAGCTGTCTGGAAAATGATTATTATGACCAACCAGTGACCCTTGAATTGCGCATACAGTCTATGTGGGGGACTGTTCTAACTGCGCAGACATAACAACATCATAAGATAGAAATCAAATTCCTGGGAATCTTTCCATTCAGATTTTACTGAGATGTTCATTGCTTCATCCACATATATTTTTATTCGTAAATGCACTTAACAATTTTGAAGTTGAGTTTAGTTCTATGAATAAATAAGAAGAAGCAAGAGATCTGTTTACTCTGAAGAAGATCGAGTCATGGATTTTATAAAAATAAATTAGGGTTACACAACCATAGTGAAGCAAATCAATTTAACACCAACTGAAAAAACTAAGCCTCAAAGTTTTCAAACAACTTAGGAATTTCCTCCACATCTCTAGCTCAAATGCTAATTATGAAACTGCAATTCGACAATTCACTTGATTCAATACGATAGTAAATAGAAGATGCTTTCAGGGAACCTACACATACGTTATCTCATAATATATGACAACTTGACTAGGTTCACTGTGGTTGTGAACCCCCCAAATATGAACGAGGTTTATTAAGTAGATTGGATTGTTTCATAAATTTTGCATATTGCCATGATAAAAATGAATGTGCATTTTGACAGGTGTTACCCTGCAATATTAATATTATTTTTTCTATATTTTACTTTCAGCAATATTAATATTACATTTCTTCAGCTATATTAAAAAATGCCCTTTGCGCATTTCAAGAGTTCCCAGAATTGTAACTTGTGCCCATATCGAGTGTTCCCAGATACGTTACCTGAGGGCAATTAAAGTATTTTTAAAGGTACCACTGCCCATGTGCTCATATAATGTGATCCGGTATTAAAAGGCTCCAAACATACTGAGAAAATCCATTTACATTCATGAACATTTAAATATTTTTAACTTGAATTATTATAATCTGCTTGCAAAAATAGTGTATAATTACCTTATAAAGTTTATGTAGGCCTACTATACTTGTGCTGTTTCAAATAATTAAAAATATTTTACGCGAACCACATAATTTTCTCTGCACAAATAAAAGTTTTGCCTCTTAATGTAATGTATTACGTAAGGAATTCTCTTCGTGTAAATTGGTTGTAAAAATGAAGAGAATGTTGTTACCACATCGCATCCCCGAAGTATACACAACCTAAACGAAATCTGATTAATGCTGTCACGTAAATTTCTTTACCCTAAGCATGGGCAATACACATTTATCACTTCATATTCTGATATAGAATAAGAGGCCGTATTGCATAGAGTGAGTATTCAATTATAACAACCTAATGCAAAGCTTTATTGTTCACCAGGCAACACCGAGTTTCTACAAACAGCTTATAACTACTCTTCAGATAATTTTTGCAAAAAAATTTCAAATAAAACTTTAGACTCTCAGTCTAAGCACTTCATGTACAAAATTTAAACGAAATCTTTAGAACCGTTTTTGAAAAAATTGCTAAAAACCAAATTTTCTTAATGGAAAGCGGCGTTAAAAGTAAAAGAAAGTCCCCGCCATTCTTCGTGTTACAACCCCAGAAGATACCTAAACTAGATACAAAATTTTGTTTTCCTACGATTTTTCGTTCTGGAACTGGGCTGTTCAGAGGCACACAGACACATACACACACACACACACAGGCACATATACACACAGATATGTTCCTAAAAATAATATTTTTGAATAAAGGGACCTCAAAACGTGTATTTATATTAAAAATTCAACTTCGAATTTGGGGGACGAAAACAATAGACCTAGTCTATTTCCTCTACCTATAGTACCTATGTCACGGGCAGAGGAAGTGGAAATATTAGCATACTTCTCTTCGATATGTTTGATAAAATGCTGAGCCAGGAATTGAAACCTCCACAGAGTTCAATCATTCCCTAGATTTTTTTTTTTATATCACTCTTCTGCAGTTACTGTGAAGATTGTGAACTGTTCACTCCAACGTAATTTGTGTTATACCGAGATCCGTGGAAATACACCGGATGAAAACTCAGTGTATGTTCGTAATTTGTATTCAGAGTTAGAAAGTCTTAAGGGAAAAGCTTTCCTCGCGAGCATTGTCTTGGGGGAAGTGGCGTAATTTACGAGCAAGGAAAATTAAGACGGGTAATTAGAGTAATTAAGAATATGTCTGCTGAGATATTAGTTACAGAGTACAATATGACCTCGTGGGAAATAAATACTTGATATGGTTCTACTATCTGCACATGAGCTCTCCTCAGCTATACAACACATTATCCTATCTCCACCTGGAGAAAACAGAATTACACACGAAAATATTTAGCTTATGTCAGCTTCATTTGGAAATGTGGAGTTTGGAGCGTCACCTTTTTAGATGTCAGGTTTCTCATTTATTTATTTTATTTATTTATTTATTTATTTATATTTCCCTCTGGTGTAGTTAAGGCCTTAAGGCCTTCTCTTCCACTAACCAGAGGTGGATACACTCAAACCTTACCAAATAATCTAATTAAGAATAAAGAAAATATTAATAATAATAATAATAATAATAATAATAATAATAATAATAATAATAAGAGAAACATGATTATATTATATAGATGTAGATTATGTCGGTGAAAACTATAATTAAGACTATATCAAACTATAGCCTAATAATGGAAATTCAAGATTGTAAGTAGAACAAATTAGTGAGAAAAATAATAATAGGTACAAAAAGAAGAAAAGTAAAATAAAAATAAATGAAACTAATACAAAAGCAGCAAGTTTAACATAAAGTATTATATAATATAAATGTTAATGGTTGGTGGTCAAGTGATCAACTAACTTCATCTTGAACGTTCTGAGTGTTCGGCAGCCTTTTATATTCTCAGGTAAAGAATTCCACAGACGAGCTGTCCCGACAGTGAAGGATGAAGAATAAAATAATGTAAGAAAACTTTTAATGCGAAAGTATGGAAAATATGAAGTAAAGTAAAAGTAAAGTGTTCCCTATATAGGCTATGGAGGCCCATAGGGTTCCAGGAGGTTGAGGCTACCAGATTTTAGACATTCGAAACGTGAAGGTGATAAGGTTGTCATCCTCATATACCGGCCGCCTTTACCCCCAGGATTGTTCCTGGTACTCACTTATGTTAGAGGCTGATTCGACAGCAGGGCAAAAGTGCCACCAGAAGGATTAGGCCAATTGAAAAACTCCAATGATCCCATCGGCGATCGAACCCGCGACATTCTGGTTTGTAGCGCAGCGCCTCAACCACTACGCTACGGCGTATAGAAGATATAACCAATTAAAAGACGAGCTGTGCAAGGTGTAAGTGAAATAATCTTGCAGATTTTCGGAGTGGACTGGTCATGTGTATAATAAATAAAAGGCTATTGCCATATCGGTGATAATTTATAGATTAATCTTTAAAAAAATATTGTGTCCGGAGAGTTTAAAAAGTCTTGCAGGTTATTACTGAACACAGGATCTTGATTTCTTACTATGTTTGGTAGAAAATATATATTTTTCCTTCGGTGTATTTCAATAGGAAGGAGGGTTGTCGTGTAAACTGAATGTAAATATAATGTACCTAAACTTGATGCTTCTATAATAAGGCAAGATGACAACCTGGCTTCCCATTTGGCTGGGGTGAATACTGACTTACTCACATACTAGTCAATGTCTTAGAAGTATTTGTAAATTATCAGCTTGTTCGTATTCAGCGTAGGGTTCATTGAAGTTCCAAGATTTTCGTAAGCAGATCCCATCATTTTCTTTACATATTTATGTACATGTTTTCCAAACGAAACCACATAAAAATCCTAGCTCTAAATCATTATAATAATAAAATTAATATTAGCCAAAAAATATTAATGCTAATAATTCTAATAATAACAAATTGATAGAACTGAAGACAAATGCTTCTTATTAAAGATCTAAGAGACTTAAAGTTTCCTGAAGTTGAGGTTCCGAATTTTAAGAGAATTGCTAGTAAAGAATATGGGATTTAGCCTTAAACACGACTGCCTTGATTAATCTGATTAGTCCTAGGTTGTCACAAGGAATTGACAAACTGAAACAACTCAATTTCTTCACCGGGGGATCGAAACCGAGTTTTGTGGTAAAGTGCCTTAACCAACAGCGAACTCCAATGATGATGATGGTGATGATGATGATAATGTAATGTAATGTAATTTATTCTTGTGTCATAATATTTACACCCTTGGCGTTACAAAGATTTTCACCGTATGGTGTACCTCCTTTCCTACCATTACAAACTAATATTGACGTAATAGCCTTGAAAACTTACAAATTATGGCATCACTGATTTGTTGTCTGTGCCTTACTTATGTATAAAGCAAAATTATCAACACACTTACTCACCTAATTCTAGGGATCTTATTCCTTTTTCATTTTAACAGTTCCCCATTTCCTTCAAAACTTTCATCTTCTTCATCGTTGTTAATTTCTTAAATGCTATTTCTACGTTAATTCCCATGAATTTTTTATTGCAAAAATGTTGTCTGATCGTTTCAGTTTCCGGATGTTTTAAAATTAAGTGTTAAGCGTCTCCTCTGTTTAAACATAGAGGGCATCGTCCTTTCGGAAAATTCCTTCACATGCCCCTGAGTTTCCATACCCCAACCCGCCATCATGCCAAACCTATTCTTTGTTTCTTGGAGAACCTGAGACGTACTTTTCAAATCCCCACACTTCTTTCATTTTAATACAGAACACTAGGGATCTTTTCCCCTCATTATAGCGACGCGGTTTTACCTCTGAATATCGTTGCATCTTCTGCTAACGATCTTGGTGAGCGTTATTATGTTTTTCTCATGGTTCAGAACTGAGTTCCAAATCCATTTTAGTCCATTCTCGTGATGTTGATAAAAAATGATAGTAATAATAATAATGATAAATGAAAAATAGAGCAATAGAACACAAGCGCCGAAAAGTTTTTGGGATGGGAGTAGTCGCTCCGGGGGCGGTGGAGAGCAAAAAAAAAGTAACAATAATTCGTTATAAATAGCACTGGGTATCCAGCCTGCTAAGGAAAGAACATTTATTGAAATAATGCATTTCGGACATATTTTTGTACTTTCATTTTGATTAATTAGATGGAAAATGAAGTGAATGAATGATAATGTGCCATACTGAATTATTATTTATTTAATGAAGCTACAGATTATTTAATTGGAAAGGTTCGTGCAGTGTAGCGGAAATCTAAATACTGCGCACATTTATCTTCTTTTGTTAATCCCATGACGAACGGCAGATATAACAATGACAAATGAAGGCGGCATTGCGGAGGTATGACGTCACTTTGTGTACTAATGCGATTACGAGTTCCTTTGTATAAAAACGATAACGGTGAAAAAACGCTAGGATTAAAGCAGAATATTGTGAGCAATGTCACATCCAAGTCAAAACTTTAGAGGAAAGTTCTATAAAACTTGCAATTATTTTAATAGTTCACTTTAAATTTATTATATTATTAGATTATTCAACTTTAAGTTCGAAACGAAAACAGGGTTTGGATTCGCATTCAGGAGGTCCCAAGTTCAAATCTCGCTGCCGGCCAATATGACATTTTTTTTTTCAGTCGTAAATGCAAATGCCGAATTGGATATTTACATACTATGAATCATCCTCACCTTTTCACCCTGTATTATATCCATATAAATTAATATCAGTTGAAATTTACTCCATAAAATACACCAACAATAGAAGGCAGTTGACAATCAGTAGTTCCATGGCCTACACTATTGTACAGACACAGATCCCGAACTCCTAATATGGCCACATAGCTAAAAGAAGTATAAACACGGGTGAATTATATAAACAAGGTTATCCACGAGAAACAGATTTATTTACAAAGCCTAGCTAAAATCCGTACTCGTACCACTGACTAGTCCAATTCATCTGTCTTGAATTTAGTCCGAAAAGGCTGTCCCAGAAATTGTATTGACATATTCATGGCTCCATGAATAGGTTTACATTTTTATATACATGTGTAGTCTACTAATTGCACATGTACATGCCTAAACTGCTTTTGAAACATTTTCGTAAGAATTCCCTGAAGGGTTGTTATAAGCTAGACTCTTCAGACTGGGATTTAAGTCCTGGCTCGAGAACATAACGATTTCCCACGATGCATAGCCTATATTCCTTTTTCGCCATTTGTGTTTTTATGCATTTTTTCAAATGCGAGTATTGAGTTAACAATATGGAATCATGTCATATTTCGAAATTTGGAAACGGCGTTCACTTTTTTCTAGAATTTAATTTAGTATAATAAGCAACCATAACATTTATTACACCCAAAAATTGGCGTTTTTATTGATTTTTCCAGCTTTGATTGAAAAGGGCCTGAGGGACCCAATTTCAAAATAAAGATGATTCATATGAATCAGCCAAACATTCTACAAGACGTAACAATTTAATAACAAAACAATGTTCTGTTTTCTATGGAAAAATTATAGTTTTGAAATCTTTAAAGGTTTTCTTTTCAGCTGTTGCCGTAACATAAATATATTGATTAATAGGGTTCGGATGTTTATGACATGTCATATTTTTATCCTCACCTCCGTTCTCGCCACAAACACAAATTAAACACGAATTGCATGATTCTTATCCTAATGGGACCGTTTTTATTTTGCATATAATGTCATATTTTGGTCACTTTGGTGGTCTTTGTCATATTTTTGTCATATTTGTAATTTAACGTCATATTTCAGTTATAAATTCGGTAAAAAAAAGCACAATTATACAGTATATTAACTAAATGGTCAAATTAAACTAAATGAACGAATTAAATTTGAAATTTATTTAATTAATTTAATGTTTATCCCAAATTAATAATTAACTTAAACTTTAAAACTAATGAAATTGTTCATATTTTATGGCGACATGCAAGGTCTGCAAAATTTTAGGAGTAGGCTATTTGGAGCTGATGAAGCGAGCAAACAGAGCAAATTCTTTCAAAATAGGAGTGCATTACAAGTCAAACTGTAAAACCTAAATTGTTAAAAAGTGATTGAATTCATGTGATGTATTTAAATGTTTTAAATTGGAAAATTTATTTTTTTAAATACTTAATTTTATTAGGTCATATTTAGAGTTTTTGGGTCATATTTAGTCATTTTAGGGTCATATTTCCAGCCCTATTTTACTTTTATGCCTTTTGAGTCGCCTTAAATTATATTTTCAGAGTCTTAACTTCCATGCCTTGTGATCACTCTTCCATGAGAATGTGAAGTGAAAGAATCATTTTGTCCGTATTTATGGAATACAAAGACATGTGAGTGTATCAGATGGAATTTTTTTTGTCATACAACTATGATTCTTTTTTTATAGTCTGCCTCGAAATGCGAACCACCGAGTGAGGATCTCTTTGAAGTTGATCCGAACAATTTGCAAACAGCTTCAAATGGAACGCAACGTTCAATTCCAACTTCCTCCATGACAGGAAATTTACTTTTCTTCTCAACAATCAAAGTTTTAATGAACTTTGCCCGCCAGGCAGGAAAATAAAACAGTAAACATCTCAACTGTCAGCTTATTGTCCTCGCAAAGAACACTTCACGGTGTTATAACTTCCTTTCGCTACCACAAAGAAGAGTGTGAACCGAATTTCTAGGGTGCTAATCCTACTTCTTTACCTTGAATAAAAATGTTAGTGGAACATTGATTCCTGGAGTAATCTTTAATGTTCGTCCTGAATTATGTATCTTCCCGGATACAACATTTTTCTCATATTTGTTAAAATTTCTAGGGTGCTAATCCTACTTCTTTACCTTGAATAAAAATGTTAGTGGAACATTGATTCCTGGAGTAATCTTTAATGTTCGTCCTGAATTATGTATCTTCCCGGATACAACATTTTTCTCATATTTGTTAAAATTTCTAGGGTGCTAATCCTACTTCTTTACCTTGAATAAAAATGTTAGTGGAACATTGATTCCTGGAGTAATCTTTAATGTTCGTTCTGAATTATATATCTTCCCGGATACAACATTTTTATCTTATTTGTTAAAATTTCTAGGGTGCTAATCCTACTTCTTTACCTTGAATAGAAATGTTAGTTGAATATTGATTCCTGGATTAATGTTCAATGTCGTTTTGAATCATGTATCTTTCTGGATACAACATTTTTCTCATATTTGTTAAAAATTAACGGACATAAAATTGGTAAAAATATCAACGTTTAGTAAAAAACTACACACTCATATATTTTTCTTATGTCGTCCACATCTCTTTCTCTCAAAAAATACTCAGCCTACAGTAATAAATAGAGTATTGCCGGGTAGGATGTTTTACTGAAAGTCATGAAATGGTATCGATTGCAATAGGTAGATTTTTCTATCTATGTAGAAGTCTACCTAACAATCAACTCGTAATCTCTCCTGGGATTACCTGTGATAAAATTGTGAAAAATCTCATTCCCAATATCCCTTAAAGCTCACTGCCGAAAAGTTAACCCACACAATGTGTATATACCTGTCCTCACTCCTTGCCGTTTCAGGTACATTCCAAGTTGCCATGTTAGCTTTAAATTTATATTTTAATATAAAACACCTGGTTGATGCGGCAACTACTTTGGCATAGAAGTACTGCGTGCAGTCTAGTCATTCTACTGCAGGGGCGCTGTTTAAAAGTCAATTCCAAGAATTTGGGTCGTAATGCATTGGCCATAACTAGTAAAGGATTTAGATGATAATGATAATAATAATAATAGATCATGATAATAATAGATAATAATAATTGTTATCTATATCCTCTGCTCGTTACGGGAAGTGTTTACGAGCCCAATTTGTTGTGATTTATATTTATGCAGTGCCCCTGCAGAAGAATGACTAGACTGCATGCAGTACTTCTATGCTAAAGTAGTTGCCGCATCAACCAGGTGTTTTAACTTGTGTTATTTATCAATAGGGCTCGGAAGTTGATGAAATATCTTTCTTTTCGAGAATCACAGACAATGCAGGATGTTGTATAAATTCGTCTCGTCTCAAAACGAACAAAAATAGCTTACTTTTATTTTGAATTTTTCGGAATTTTATCTTCCAATGGTCATTATTTAGGAAATTTTCATTCTTTCGTTGCACGTTTGCCTTTGTCTTTAGAATGGGCTACAGACAAAGCTATCTCATGATTCTTTACCTCCAGATAGTTAAATGCATGTTGATTTGTCATTCTTATCGCCAGACAAAAAATATATAAAAATTATCTTAATAAATATAGTAAACATACAACTTTATTGATATTTTAAATTTTGACTAATAAAAGCCACTTTTGAACTCAAGCATTTTGCTTTTTCGGAAGAGTAACTGTAGGTACTTTTATGCAGCCCACAACGCCTGGGCCTTACAGGACCTCGAACTGCCGGGAGAGGGATTACTTATGGATCACATACCGGTACAAACTTTTTCCATTAGACAAGGACATGGATGGCCGATGCCGGGGCCACCTCCAAGCCAACACGAACATATAGGACGAGACACACACACAAACTCACTCTGAATAAGGCGCGGAAGTTGATGAAATATCTTTTTTTTCTGAGAATCACAGACAATGCAGGATGTTGTATACATTCGTCTCGCCTCAAAACGAACAAAAATAGTTTACTTTTATTTTGAATTTTTTCGGAATTTTATTCTCTAGTGGTCATTCTTCAGGAAATTTTCATTCTTTCGTTGCATGTATGCCTATTTTGTCTTTAGAATGGGCTTTTCCAACATTACAGACAACTATCTCATAATTCCTTACCTCCTGATAGTTAAATACAGATTGATTTGGCATCCTTATCGTCAGACCAAAAAAAGAACAACATTAATTAATAATTATAGTAAACCTAAACTTTATTATTATTTTAACTTTTGACTAAGAAATGCCACTTTGGAACTCAAGCATTTCGATTTTTCCAGAAGAGAAAGCGTAGAAACGCCTATGCAGCCCACAACACCCGGGCCTTATAGGATCTGTAAGGAGAGGGATTACCTATGGATCACATACCGGTACAAACATTTTCGACTATACAAGGACATGGAGTCCGATGCCGGGGTCACCTCCAAGACAACACAGACATATAGGACGAGACACACCGGTCGCTCACACACTCTCTGAATAAGGCGCTGAAGCGATGAAGATGAAAATTATATCCGGGTGCCACAAGGGCCTAACGTTTCCCGACATTCGTCTCACAGGTTAAGAAAACGCCCGAAAAACGCTACCTAGGAAATTTGTCCCGATCAGGAATCGAACCCGGCCCTTTCACGTCCAAGTAATACCTTAGTTTTCGGAGGGGGGTTGAGATGCTTTGGGCTTACCAACTGTCCGTCTGCCCTCTCTCGGAAAATACTTCACATAGGTAACAGTAACCTCCACTTAGAGGCCCTTCGACCCAACAGAGGAGATATAGGAAACCAGAAACAGATATCCTGCTAGTTAAGTCAAGTGTATTACGAGCTCTATTTTTTCAATTGATTTTTATGCAGCGCCCCTGCAAAAAAATGACTAGACTGCACGCAGTACTTTCAAGCTAAAGTAGTTGCCGCATCAACCAGGTGTTTTATGTTTATGTTACTTATCAACAGGGCTCGGAAGTTGATGAAATATCGTTTTTCTGATAATCACAGACAATGCAGGATGTAGTATAAATTTGTCTCGCCTCAAAACGAACAAAAGTAGCTTACTTTTATTTGGCGTTATAGTTGTGGTTAATATTATGGTTATGGGTTCGGGTCGGGTCGGGGGTTCGGATCGTGAATTCGGGTCGTGGGTTTTATTTTGAGTTTTAAGTTTAGCTGAATGAAGAGCGAATGCATCCCCTGAACATAGCGATGGCCCATAAACATAATGAACACTTCATTTGTTCTGACAGCACTTTGTCAGATGTCCCACGTCAGAAATATATGTTGAAGTGGATTAATGCAATGGATTATGTTTAAATGTATGTAAGACACAGACCTTTGTTTTTATCATTTAGAACAAATTATGTACTGAAAGCTCAGCCGAGTTACTAGGATTTTATCTTGACAGTAAACTTACTTGGAAGCAACATGTTGAAGCTGTTTGTACTAATCTTTCTTTTTCGTAGAATTAAACAGCTGCTATCAATTACTGCTTTGTTAAATGTCTGTTATGGATTCGTCCAGTCTCAACCTAAACTATGGAATTTTATTATGGGGTGACAGCGCTCATGCGAAGGATGGTTCCTTTTACAGAAGAAGGCTTTACGAATTGTTAATGGGTGTGATCCAAAAACGCATTGCAAATGTATTTTTACAGAATTCAAAGTGATGACTGTTTCTTCATTGTATATACTGACAAACATAATGTATGTATTTGAGCATTAAAATGAATTTGCTCCTGTCAGCACAGTTCATTCATATGCCACTCGAAATCATCAACACATAATTGTTCCTAAATCTAGGCTAACAAGAACCTGTGACAACCATGTTGTTTTCGGTATCAAACTTTTTAATAAAATCCCCCTTGATATTAGAAATACAAAAATATAAGAATTTTTAAGAATAAAGTAAGGAACTTCCTTCTTACAAAAAACTTTTACACTGTTGAAGAATACTTGGATTGTGATTTTTAATTTATTACCACTTGATTTAACCTATTGTAATCTTCTATTACTTAATGGTGACAAATATATCATTATTATTGTTAAGTGCCAGAATGGTACTTTATGAGAATGAGTGGGGATGGAAAATGTCTGTCCGTCTGTCTGTCTGTCCGCGCCATAACTAAAATATAAGTGTTAATATTTACTGCAATTATATTGAACATTTAACATAATTTTCATAAGTTGATTCCATTAAATAATTAACAACAAAAATTCTGAAAGTTAGTAAGAAATAAATCAAATATACTCTGCATTTTTAGAGAACGCTGTTTATTTTCAAAACGACTTTATACAATATGGGTTGGTATTTGGATGTCTATGAATAACAGAGAGAGACGAGGATTTTTTCCTCTTGAATTTAATTAGATTAGCTAAAGCTGTTTAGGTTTACATTTCTCTGTTTCCATTATAAAAGCATAAAAGTGTCATATTATGAAAGTTAATTAAACCCAATCCAAAAATGAATGCTTTTGGTTACGAATGTACCCCTCAAGCAGACAGCTGCAGAACTTCTTTTGATTTCCAATTCAAACAATTCTGAAATGGTGCGAAATAACTGAAAATTCCACTGTACTAGACACCAATTATATCCGCACTAATTGAAACTACGCTTTCAAGCACTGTATATAGGGCATAACAGAATGCAAATAGTAATACGTTTATGTAAATTTAATTGTAATGGCATTGGAGTAATATTAATTTAATTTTCCGCAGTCACTCAGATGTATTAATAGATAGCGTTGTACTGCAGAATGCTGGAACTCGCATACATTATTTGATGTGTGTATGTTAGGAGAGGTGTTCACACGTTGCAATGACATATGTTATAATTTTATATTTAAACATCCTGAGACACTGAAACTGAGTTTTTAGAGTAAATACGTGACATTTTACATGACAAACCTTGATAAGGAAGACAATTGTCTATTTAAACCCTATAGGCTAATTATATTACTTAAAAAGTTCACGATATTTTAATTTTTTGGGAAAATATTAGGAACTACCGTACTGTATGTTTTCATGCTTTGGCATCATAAAAATGTATTTTATATTTATATTTACATCTATACTTATTTTAATACTGTCTTTCAGCACAAGTAGCATTCAGGCATTCGACAGTTTAAAAGTTAAACACAAACAAGAAAAAAAAAACATATGTACAATCACATTTGCCCTTAAATGCATAATGTAGCCTATAGGATTCAATAGTTTGGCGGAAATTCATAATAAAATAACGGAAAAAACTCGAAAGAAAATTTTAAATGCTTGTAAAATGAAAGAAATAGTTTTTTTTTTCTTGGCCCCGCTTTCCACCCCCAGAGTACGTGAGCCATAGGCTATATCTGATCCAACAACCGATTTCGCATTTGTTCTAAAGTCTGGCCGTTCTAAGAAGGGAATCTCAAGTAAACAAAAACAAGTACATCTGTATCACTCTAGCACATTACTCGTATGACTTAAAAGTGAGACATGCTGGTTTTTGTTTACTTCAGGTTTCCTTCTTAGCTTGTCTCAAGTATAAGTACGTCGCGTCGCCTTCTCTTGATCATAGAACACACGGAAAATGTTTGATGAATTGACTTTGGCATTACTCATTTAATTTTACTCTTGTTCATCTGCCTGTTGTCGCGGGGGGAGTGTCCCCGATCTGGTATTCACCTTATAGAGTGAAGGAATTCCCGCGAAAACCACAACAAATAAACTATGAGCCCAATAATTGTTATATCTGTTTTCTTCACAGTCCGCCACAGATTTATAATTTCCATGGTAAATTGAGCCTCGCGCAATTAAGGGTTGAGTTTAGAATCGAATTAGGGTACTTCGGATTTTGATTTAGAATTTATTTACTTAGACTTCTATCACTATTAATATTTTATTATTATTTTATAAGGACGAATTCTTTAGGTTTATATCTTCTACTTTCAAGCTGAAATCAGTCTATCAGCGAATACATTAATACTGGCACATAAATAATAAAGAGCGCTTAAAATGAAATACAGACTACTCACAATAAACTTTAATGTAGCTTTACATGAGGATTCAATAAATGCAAGTTAATGAGTACATAAGTTAATAATTCAAGTTTATTTTATGTTTTAAACATTAAAACTATTGCGCAATTCATCGTTTTCACATTATATATTCAACACTTTTATTAAACCGACAGTTAATGAATTCTACTTTTTCAGTTTGATGGTTGAGGTATTTTAATATCCATTTCAGCTTCAAAGTTGACCGTAACCACTAGCATTCGTCATTTGTTTCGTTGTTATGAACTGTACAGTATACACTGTACATTGAATGAATCGCCTATGGAGCATAGGAACGAGATACCGAATCTGTTCAACTTTACATTATAACATTTTAATTAAATATTTTAACAAAAATACTCATTAAAACTTAAAATTAGCTAAACCGTGATGGAAAAGGCTTTCTCTCGTACCTATTGACCCTGTATTCGCTTTGAAAAGATATAAAATGACAGCAGAAATAAAACGAGGGCCGTCCACAAAGTAAGCTTCCCTAGGGCCGTTTACACTTGAAAAAAAAAAGCAGCAAATGTTCTGCTATTTTTCAACACATTCGCCACAGGAATTGAGACATTTGTCATACCGTAGGACCAAATTTTGAACACTTGTGTCGTAGAAGTCTGCCGCTTGGGATTTGAACCACTATGTGACAACCATCTCCTCTTCTCTGTCATTCTCAGTCACTCTCTGCCATTTATTGAGTTGTACGAAAAATGGAAACCATTGGGAGCGAGGTCCGGGCAGTAGGGTGGATGTTGAAACATCTCCTAGCCGAACTTTTGCAGGAGACTTGCAGGGAAGTGTTTAAGCCTCCACCTTACAGCTCGGACCGCGCACCCAGAGATTTTCATATTTTCCTACCCCTCAAGAAATGACAGTGAATGACAGAGAATGGTAGAGATTTACAGAGAAACGGAGGTTATCACACAATGGTTCAAATCTCAGGCGGCAGACTTCTATGGCATATGTATTCAAAAGTTGGTCCCACAGTATGACAAATGTCTCAGTTCGGGTGGCGAATATGTTAAAAATAGCTGAACACTTGCTACATCTGTTGCAATAAATATATCCATGAAATTGTGTTTTGTTTCTGTTCATGGCCTGTGGGAAAGTTTCTTCATGAACGCGCCTCGTACATATGATGATGAAGCTGGCTGACATTCTGATGAAAAAAAATACACACTTCTCCCTCTTTGATGTTCTTATTTATATCTCTTCTGTTCGAGAGAATGTTGTATCACGTTACATGATGATGGATGAGGGTTATCATTACCATTAAGGTGTTCGGTATCCCATGGTTCACAAAGTTCCGAAGAGATCTCAAAGTTTCTTGTAAAATAGGTCTTGTAAATTAGGTAAGATAATACTCTTCATGTCTTCCTCCTCCTGCGCAAATAAGTTTTCAAGTTAGTTCATTGGAGATCATATCCTGAATTTTGTTTGAACTCACCGCCAGTCGTTTCGTTTATGGGAGAAAACGAGTGAGACATATTGGATTTCATAGGTTTCATGTTATAACTACTTCTGTCATTGCTACTCTGGATAATTGTTCATTTCAAATTATTTTACAAAGATAGTATAGTAAAAAATGAACATATAACACTATTGTCTCTGAAACTATGTTTCTGGAAAAAAAGAATAGGTTATAGGTCTAGCAGTTTTAAATCTTTTTACATATCCAGGGCCGGCGTCATGGGTCTTGGCACACCCTAAAAAATGATGGCCCACCCTTTTGCCTACCCTAGCTTTACATACAATATTTCTTGATGAAAGATTACATAATAAAATGTAAAAAAAAAAAACTGAAAGAGAACTTTATGGACGTCACTAGCAGGTGCCCGCAGCTTCACCCGCGATAATTAATTCAAGAGCAAAATAATCAAAACATTATATTTATTAACACTTACACGCGAATCATTCATAAACTAAACAATTAATAATTATAATTAAACGGCTAAAAATCCGGCTTTGAAGTTCATTCCACGATTAGAAAGCGCCGCCTGGGAAAAACGACCTCAGATTCGAGTTCTCTGACGCAGAAAACCTTCTCACAGTGAGTTCCGTCCAAATCGATGAATGTTTGCCCATTTAGGTCTTCCGTCTGCGTTGAAAATTTCAGATGTCTGCATGTCTAAACATTATAAACAATTGAATCGACCAGGGTGGGCTTACAAAATCGAAGCAGTGGTTTATGTTTGTAAGGGACTTCACAAACAGCTCCGACATGTCCACTTCCTACTCCTGAGCATTATCCTTTTTTCGCGTTGGCAGATATGCAGCGGAGGTAACCTTCTACTTCGTCTTAATCGCCTCCCTCCTTCGCTCCTGAACCTGAAACCGACCTGTGTTCATAGGTTAATGTTCGAGTGCCAGACTCTTGACTTCAGTCCAATACGAGTCGGACTCATCCAGGGGCTGGTCCGGAAATTCGTTGTGAGGCACAGCTTCCAGCCACTCAAATGAAATGTTTCGCTTTTCACCGCTCACCTAGGGCTGAGCGTTGTTCACAGGCTGATGTGTGTGGTTCGACACAGGGCCGTCGCGTGGTTTGTTGGCGCCCGGGGCAAGATTTCGTCAGCGCCCCCCCCAATTCAATCTCACGTGCACCCACCCGACATTCCACCTATCTGTAAGGATTCAAGGATTTAAGGCCCACAGTAGAGTTCATTATTAGGCTATTATTATTAACAATATACAAGTAAATCCAGCTGCTCAATTTTGAGCAAAAACTTATTTTGGGATAACTTAGGAAATATAAAGTTATTGGTGTCAAATATTTATTTGTTCAATAAATACATACAACGTAATATTTTAAATGCAGTTATACCTAACTTCAAAAAATAAATTATGTACATCTAACTTATTTCTTCAAATTTTGTTTTATTTTTGCTGTTGCCACGGCGTCCCCCTGGTTCGACAAAATACATGTCGATTCACGAGTTTTTTACGTAAATTTTAGCAAATGACTGCCTTCAATTTCATGAATATAATTATTTTATAATAATATTAATTATTTCTAGAAAGGTAATATATTCAAGACAAATAATGGCAGCTTACATGAATGAACATGACATAACCTAAATTCACTTATTGTTTCAAAACAATTTCATTAAGACCTAGAGAGGTGCCGAGGTGGTAACGTCTTGGACTTGCATTCGCGAGCTCCAGGGTTCAAACCCCGTGGCAGGATTTTTTTTATAGCTTCTCTAGTCGTAAAGGGAAATGCAGAATTGGAAACTAACTTATCATTAATCACCCCCGCTATATCATCCTGTATCAAATCAATTAAAATTAATTTCAGTCTAAATATAACACATGCCATTAACACATCAACAATAGAAACAATTGCATATCAATAGTTGTCTGGCCTTCTGTTATACACATACAACCTGAACTCCTGATATAGCTTCGATTCTCACAGGAGTATAAATAAAGCTGAATTTAAATAAATATATATACACACACACACATATTTCATCAGCGTAACTTCTCTGAGGTTCTGCTTCTGGTTGCAGACACTGTCCTTTGGAAGGTAACTTTTAAAATATCTATTTGACAAAGTAGAACACGAAAATTTCTCCATTTGTCGTACCCCATTTATTCTTTCTCTGAGATATTGCTCCTTTGCTTCATTCAGATGCTTTCCCTGTCACTTAAAATTACTCCTGAAATAATTAATCACATCAATGAGATTCGGGATACAAAATATCATAAAATGTTGGGTACATGCCCAGTATAAAATAAACTAGTCTGACTGTTTCATCAATATACTCGTCCTAGTCTTCATCATTTTTATAGACCCTGTCAACAGTTGAGTACATCAATAAACTTCGAGGAAAAGAAGACAATATTCCGAATGTTTTATTCAACAAGGAACGATCCATATCACAATTTCAAAACCTATATCTGTCACTATTATTTCCCAGGGGTTAAGCCCTTTATATGCGTTCAAGTTCGAACAGAAGACCGATCGATCCAAAAGCAACTTAAGCATATTGTAATATTATACGGAGAAGTCTATCTATATTAAATGAACTATCATCACTTTTCCACACAAAGGAATATTAATTTTTCAATATGCTGTGAAAAGAACTGAAGGCTAGAAATGGTTCTGCAATATCAGGGAGAATTGTACTCGGCTAGTTGTATAAATGGTATCAGATGAGTGTCACTACATTAGAGACCTAAATTATTGCTCTACAGTTAAATAATTACTGCATTTTGTTATCTTTAGTATACATGAATCATCACTAAAATCGTTGTTATTGTTCTATTAATTTGGCAAAATAATAACAATAATGACGATAATATTAATAATTTTAAAAATAACAATAATATAATAATTTATAAAAATATGTATTAATAATAATAAATAAAATATGTTTATAAATATTTATGAGGGTAAAGGTAAGAACATTTCAAGCCTTATATTGGACCCTTTTTACTATTTATACGAAAAAAATTCATTATTTTCTGCCCGGCACAAAGAAAAGTTGATATAAAAACTCAATATAGGCCTACCTAGATATAATAAATGTATTTACGCTATGCTATTAGGTTTAGAAACTACATTCAATTTAGTATTTTTTAATATCCTTTAAATATTTTTTTCCTTATCAGAGTCATGTTGCCTGTTTCTCTTTTAATAAATTGTATCTCTGGGTAACCCTTGGTCAGGGCTCCTATAGGAGTAATAATTATGCGTATTTTCTCTCCTCTGACCGAAAATAGAGGAAATACCATTCGACCACGAAACCCGATGTCGAGTTTTTACCACAAATATAACACGCCAAAATATCTCATATTTGTGTCTTTGTGTGTGAATGTGAATATTACTTTAATAACCAGACAACAAAACAAAAGTTCTCACAAAACAACTTTACACATGACGTTACATGCCTTCCTCTGAAGTAAGGCGAGTTTCTCTTTCACGCACAATCACTTAATAGAGGTAATTGGGCAGCTCTCGTGTAAAACACTAAAAAGTAACTTCCGATTCGCGAGCAGTTTGGCCTTGTATGAAGGGCCAAGCTGAGAAAGGAGCTTTCCTGCTATGTGGCCGCTAGACCAAAGCTATAGTGCGACAAGTTAAACAACAAGCGTGCGAATATTTGGGCTGCGCATCGACCACTCCTCTCCTCTACTCCAAGATCAGACCGAACACCCGATCGACGAGCGAATATACCCGACTGCGAGACTTCGTTGGTGCCGTGGCCTAGTGATGGGATAGCTAAGCGCGGAAAAGAGGGTGCTGCGCTAACCTCCCTTCTGCTTGTGCTACTGCGCAACTCGTTTCTTAACTTGTCTCGCTATACTAGTGCCAGTGGAATTGGTAAACAATGCAAACAGGTTTCTGGAAGATCTCGCAGATATCGAAACCCAAGATACTCTTCCTAAAATTGTGTTAATACAAAATTTAACACGTACTTGTGACATGAAGAAACTTTTCATCGACGTGTCATGGAAGCCTGAGAAACCATTCGGAGTATTTGGAAGGGTGCGACAGTCCATGATTAGACGAATGCATACATGTCTAGAACCAAGAGGAGGACATTTCGAACATTTGTTATGAGTTTTGTGTGTTGACGTGATATGAGTGTACCAATGTGTTGAATAGTAGGCCTACCTAACGAGAAAACGAAGGATTATGGGACCTATGTTCATATGAACTTTCTTCCTTCTTTTGGTGTAAGGAACCCATGGCTGAAGTTTGTAAAAGTATTTTTTAAACACCCTGTATATTACCTGCCAGAATTTCACAGTATGGCCTTCTATTTCATTCTGTATAAAACATCCTGTATAAAGGAGTCTCTTTGTACTTATGACTTTATGTGACGATGCTGTGGTATTCTATGCTCTTTATCTCATGTGCTATCATTGCTAGAGAATCGCAATGGCTTAGGGTGGAGAGTATATGGGGTACATAAATAGAGAAGTAGGTAAAGTAGAAAAGAGAACGGGGTCGGGAGATGAGGCAGGCGGGGTCATACCAGATATTGATCATCCATTCCACCTGCTGATGCTGCGGCTCACCCCAACGTGTTGCTCCTTGATACCACCTGTGCGACCCGAAAATGGGTTCCACAACAAATATATCATCCACCTAGGTAGGGACACGTGAGAGAAAAGAAAAATAGTAAGAGATAACAAGGAAATTGGATAATATACTTCTCTAAAATTGGCAATGGGGCTGTGGTACAGAAAAAAAAGAGTTAAATGCTAAATGCATAAGTACACGGACTTTAAGAAAAGTTATTTCCCTAAACCAGTCGGAAGACTGTGGCATGCGTGCCAAACGTGGCATGATATGCTGAGGAAATTCACTTAAGTTCAGTATACCGGTATGAGTTTATAAAAAAGTTTTTCTTTATTAAATCACTCCCTGATTATCACAACATAAAAAACTGAAATTTCGTTTTAAAATATTACGTTACGTATTGCCTCGAAGTTTGCCGCGAAAAATCGTACACTATACTGATATTTTAACGACTCAAAATTCTTCTTCGTATTCCATAATTTATTTGTTAGAAAAAACATATGATAATCGGTTATAATCTATGCAGTATGTAAGTATATTAAGGTATTTATTTTCTTTTGACAAATTATGTATTCAGAAGAAATAAAGATGCTTTAATTTCTGTTTGTAATATAATGTAGGCCTACATAATGACCTAAATACACATAACCCTACATTTAAGAGTGGTTATTGCCATATACTGTAAAAAAGTTATGTCTTATAGTGTTTAAATAATCTGCTATTTCATTTAAACGTTAAAACCTAATTTGGCATTAAGAAATCCTGTGATAAAAACACAATATAAAGAAACGGGTATCTGTGTTAGCATGCATAAGAAGTGATAATATTTTAAAGCATGTTTTACTCAAAACTTTACGTTCACTTGCCTCATTATGGCATAGAGAGAAAAAAATCTTGATCAGTTATCACTTTGCTATTTTGGGGGTATCCAGAGAGATGGTCTGGTATGAATCATACGAGGGAGAATGAAATGAAAACCGCAATTAATTTTTTCCCACTATTTTACTGCAGGAAGAATGCTTGCATGTACATTATTTTTCCACATAGTCCCCTCTCAGTTAAATACATTTACGCTATCGGATAGGAAGTGCTTCCATACCGCATGAGAATTTTTTTTGCGCTATAGCCACTCGTGCACCGCCGATTGGACGTCTTAATTAGACTTGAACTTCTGCCCTCCAAGGAGATCCTTTACCGGACCAAAAATGTGGAAGTCTGATGGTGCCAAAGCGAAGGGGATTGCTGAGTGCAGGTGTTTTGCTTTAACATGAAAACGCCCGTCCTCATGCTGCTCGTGCAAACATGAAAACCTTCGATGACATTTGCTTCAAGTGCTTCCCACATCCTACATACTCGCCAGATTTGTCACCATCAGATTTCCACATCTTTGGTTCATTAAAGGAGCACCTTGGAGGGCAGAAGTTCAAGTCTGACGAAGACGTCCAAATAAGCGGTGCACGAGTGGCTACAGCGTCAACCAAAATAATTTTCTCACGCGGTATCGAAGCACTTCCTATCCGATGGCGTAAATGCATTGAACTTGGTGGGTACTATGTAGAAAAAGTGTGCGTGGAACGCCATGCGACAGAACTGATTCTTGTTTTAATTTTTGTATTTTTTAAATTCTGGATTATTGGATTTTTTCAGTTTTGGATTATTGGACTTTTTTAATATTAGGTTTTTGGACTTTTTAAATTTTGGATCTTTGAATTTTTTATTTTTTGGATTTTTTACTTTTGAATTTTCGATTTTTTAATTTTGGATTTTTAGATCTTTTAAATTTTGGATTTTTAATTTTTTAATATTTTTAATTTTGGATAAGCCTAATCAATGAGTTGACTGTTTTCAGTGCAGTCCGTTCCGTCACACCTCACTAATTTCGTGACGATTTTGAGTGTGACCCTAATTTCGTGACGATTTTTGAGCGTGACACAAGCTCTGGATTTACTCCTACCGCGGCTAAAGAAGTTTCACTTCAATAATGTACAAGCAAGCATTCTTCCTGCAGTAAAATAGTGGAAAAAATTAATTGCTGTTTTTATTTGATTCTCCCTCACATGAAAGAAGGCGAAGATTTTATTCAGTAATATAAAAATCCCTGACCTAACATGGTTTTACAGCCCCCAACAGGTAGGCCAACACTGATACCAGTTACGTCCGGGGCGTGGTATTTTTAATAAAGTTAGTTTAGCTGCGAGGTCACGCACGGGATGCGTGAATTGTACGCGTAGAGTACGTAACATCGATCCACACGCACTCCATGGCAACCAGCCGATGCTCAATTGTTTTGTCTGGCCACAAGCCCAGGATTTTGTACTCTATTATTTATCTTTATGTGTCTTCTAGTTCTTAGCTAGAGGGCAAAGGCCGCTTCATATGTGATGACGTCACACCAGTGTAAGCTCTGGGAATAAAATGGGGGTATATTTCGCCACCCGAAACTTTCAAGTTACAGCCATGTGCATTCTGCTAACCTGAGTTCTCGAGTTTACAAGAGTTGGGTTCTGCATAATTACGAGCATTTAGTTTCCAGCTTGGCCATAGTTCATCAAGTCCAACTACCAGATTCAGTATTTCGTGAACCTCGTCCACTAAATATGGAGTTTAAGATGAAAGTAGAACATTGGTTACTTCAGAAGTATTAGTTATCATCCTATACAACCTTACCTTCGTAGATAAAGAATTGCCTTAATAAAATTTACAATCTACTTTTTTTACAATACACTTACTTGCGATTTGTTCAGAAAATATATTTATAGTTATTGTGATGAACTCAAGTTCATGTAGATTTGTAGAAGATTAGCCGCTGACTGATCTTCACTTTGTTTGTCTTGGGAGTATACACTGGTTCAGTTAATTTTTTTCTCTCTCTCCCTCATAAGTTATTGCTAGAGCATAGTTTTAGCAACAAATAAAAACTAAAAAACTAAACTCCGTGGTGCTATATCCCTGAAGGGACAAAACCCTATCACCCAACTGCTGCGTAATCTACCATCTACCATAGACAGATGGCAGGATTGGGGGGCATGTGGTCAGCAAGCCGACACCCACGGCCGTTAATGGTGGTTTTCTTGACCGGAGCCGCTACTTTTCTATCAAGTATATCCTCAATTTTACTCACGAGGCTGAGTGCACCCCGTTCCAGACCTCCGTACCTCAGAAAAACCCGAGTAGGTACCAGGCCGACGGATCTGTAGTCAGGAACGCTAACCACAAGACCACGCTGGCGGTCGCAACATCCTATAGGCTACATATCACCCCTAATTACAACTAGAAATAAAATAACTTGTTTCCCAGCTGGGTCAAGACAGTGCATTGCAAATCAAGTTTGTAAGTTCGTCATTGGAGAATGGAGACAGAGATTCAGAAGACGAGTTGAAGGAGAGTTTAGCTACTATTTTTCCTACAATACGAATAATTTGTTCATATTTAACCTATTCACTGCTACTTACGTATATACGCGTCATCTAAAGAGTTGCATAAAAGCAGATATATCAAATTAATAGAGCAATGATTTATGTTGCACTATGAGGAATTATATCTAGGTGTTACAATTGCCATGATCGCCGGCGTGGTTTTGTGGTTAACGTCGCTGACTACAAATCCGTCGGCACGGGTTCGATCCCCGGGACCTCCTCGGATTTTTCTAAGGTAGGGAGGTCTGGAACGGGGAGGACTCAGCCTCGTGATTCAAATTGAGGAGCTGATAGAGAAGTAGCCGCTCCGGTCACGGAAACCACCATTAACGGCCGTGGGTGTCGGCATGCTGACCACATGCCCCCAATCTTGCCCTCTGCCTATGGTAGATGACGCAGCGGTCGGGGCCTTGAGCCTTCAGGGATGTAGAGTCTAGTTTTTTAGTATGGTTAAAATTGTTGTTAATGAAAACCAGCTATTCCATGAAAATTTTCTTAATTGATTTTAAATTTATAAATCCGCTAATATAATTTCATGAATACTTATTAATATATAAATTCAGCCCGGAAAGGGGTTAAAACTTAAATGCCAAATAATAATTTCGTACAAACGGCTGTTAGAGATGGTGAGTAAACGTACACCATTTTTAAGCCTACGGTACAATTGTGTAACCTTCTACGCTCAGCCAAAGACTCCAGGGACCCGCTTTCCTCAGCCGGCGTTTATAAAATTCCTTGTTCGTGTGGTGAAGTTTACATAGGCAATGCGCAGCGCAGATCAACGCCAGACTCTCCGAGCATGAAATAAATTGCCGCCTAGGTCAATCTGACAAGTCAGGGGTAGCAGTGCAGAGGGGGAATACATTATACAGTTTCAGGGCACGAGTATTATTTCTTGTATTCCATAACACCATGCTCGGTTGCAGTGAGAAGCCATTGATATTTTCAAACACTCCAACAATTTAAATAAGAAAGAAGAATAGCTAAAATTACACAAAACTTAGCATCCAGTTATGAAAAACTTGAGAAAAATCCACCCAACCAGAACTCTCTCCAGTCCGGTGGGGAACTGGTACAAATAAGCTCCAGGAACCGCATCAGACACTGATACTTTCAAACAGAAAACTTCGACCGCTGAGGATGCCACCGCATCGGTGAACGAAACGTCTCCAAGCAGACCACGGCAAAACACCCCGAAAGAAGCTTCTAATTCTATACTGAATTTTGTTTACTTTGGGTTCGATTCTTAGAACGGATGAACTGTAGAAGCATTTTCTATGGGCTGTGTATTCCTGGTTTTCTAGTCGTTGTTATCAGACGGTGCTGCAAAGATAAGCAATCAAGGGATTCTTAGAAGCATTCTCTATCGTCTGTATATAACGGGTTTTCTAGTCGTGGTTAGCAGGCGGAGCTGCAATCAAGGAATTCTTAGAAGCATTCTCTATCGGCTGTGTATTGCGGGTTTTCTAGTCGTTCTTAGCAGGTGGTGCTGCAAACAAAAGCAACCAAGGAATTCTTAGGCGAATTCCCTTTCGGCTGTGTATTGCGGGTTTTCTAGTCGTGGTTAGCAGGCGGTGCTGCAAAGATGAATTCTGAAACATTCTCTATCGGCTGTGTATTGCGGGTTTTCTAGTCGTTGTTAGCAGGCGGTGCTGCAAAGATAAGCAATCAATGAATTCTTAGAAGCATTCTCTATTGGCTGTGTATTGCGGGTTTTCTAGTCGTGGTTAGCAGGGGGTGCTGCAAAGATAAGCTATGAAGGAATTCTGAAACATTCCCTATCGGCTGTGTATTGCGGATTTTCTAGTCGTTGTTAGCAGGCGGTGCTACAAAGATGAGCGGTCAAGGAATTCTTAGAACATTCGCGGATCCAGGGGGACGGCTGTGGTGGCTGCCACCCCCTTTTGGTTCTGCAGCATCCCAAATCTTAGCTTATTGCATTACTTTCATTTTCAAAATATAAGCTAGTATGGATTAAGGGAGCACGTAATGAATTCTTTTGAACTTCCTATGTAATTTAATTTATTTATATTATTTTAACTTTGCTTGTAAAGAAACCGGGGATTTCGGTTAGGTAACGATTTCCTTCACCGGGGCAATGGTGTTACAAAATGATGAAATTACAAAATGCAGTGCTATTCTCCTACAAATGTACTGGCAACATTGAGAAAGATACAAAATGTTGGCGGATAATTATAAAGTAATGTTAGAAGAAAAATAATAATTACATTGGCGTGGCATTCAATTTTTAATTCTGACTTCATCTTTCCAATAATTAGATTAATTAAACATTATTAGTATTATTAGTATTAGAGCCTCTGGTCAAAATTTCTCGGCCTTTCGCGTCCAAATAATACCTTAGTTTCCGGAGGGGGGTTAAGGGGCGATGGGCTTACCACCTGCCCCTCTGCCATCTCTAGGAAAATAAGCGTAACAAAAAAAATCACATAGGTAAAACAGAAACCTCCACTTGGAGGCCCTTCGCCCCAACATGGGGGCATAGGATGAGAGAGAGAGAGATTATTATTAGTATTACAATATTATTGTATTTTATAGTGTTTTAAATAAAATAACAGTTTAAGCCATATTTAGGTTTTATAAAATTAGACTCTGTGACTGCCATGGAATTGAAAAGGTTAATTATGTTAAAATATCACAGTCAGCTAGTAATTAACAAAATAGTTTAAAACCTAAGAATCCGAGCCCTAGTAATGACACAAAGCACTCAACTCTTGCCCACACCAAACATAAAGCTATCCATCCTACAGAGTGCTTCTAGTGCCACTGGGCAAGTTTAACTTTGCTCCATTCGGAATGATTATATTCAAGTACGCAAATGCGTCCGCCTGTTCACAGATACAAACTATGTTATACACCCTTTGTTAACATTTCTCTCCTCCTAAAACCACAGACCCTGAATGTTCGCACTGAACACTAAATTACCTGGACTTTGTGTACATTGCACACAATAGTTTCAGCATCTAAATTACCTGGACATCACAAAGATATGCAATGGATGACAGTGTA
This sequence comes from Ectobius pallidus, assembly GCA_964059195.1. Lineage (NCBI taxonomy): Eukaryota > Metazoa > Arthropoda > Insecta > Blattodea > Ectobiidae > Ectobius > Ectobius pallidus. The sequence goes on along the minus strand of CAXKWD010000002.1, from coordinate 41,833,469 downwards.
GATGCAAATTTCAGAAACTGCTACTGAAATGAACAATTGTTATGCATATTTCACGCTATTCTAAATAATAGACATTGTACTCGACAGTTCACTTAATTACAATTTCAGAAATTTGTAGATAACAAAATGACAAGGGACTCGTGAATAAATTATAAATATATACATGAGCATTTTTTACCAGCTCGAGTTCCCTGCCTGCTTCTTTTTATTTTATCTACATGTACCATAAGTACTGAAGGCTACGTAGAGGAAAATACTGTGTTCAACGTTTAAAACCAATACAAAATATTCAGTATTATCACTAGAGTCCAGATTAATAAGCAAAATAAAAGAAGCAAGAAAATAAGCAAGAAGAATGAAATAAATAAACACCAAAATAAGTAAAAAATATATGAAAATCAAATATATTATACATTTCTTAGAAATATTATCTTATTCACGGTTGTTACAATATGTAAGAGGTAGGTACGCCATGGTATAGTGCACTACAGACCGGAAGGACGTGCGTTCGATTCCAATGAGGTAGCTGGGTTTTTCAATTGGCCTAATCCTTCTGGTGATGACTCAGCCTCTAACAGAAAAGAGTACCAGGAGCAATCCTGGAATCAAAGGCGGCCATACGTTTGGTGGAACACTTTTTTCGCGAAGTATCATTAATTATGTGGAGTCAATTCTGCAAGAAACTTTAATGAAAGTATTCGACAATATGTGTAAACGAGTTGAAGTCTGCCTGCAAGCAGGAGGACAACACTTCCAGCATCTACTATGGTTGCCTGTGGTGAATACACAATTGACGGTTTGTTTTCATAAAAGCTCATGGTGCCAACATAACTGCTGTTGCTAGCACCATCTCCAGCATGTAGCCCCTGCGGTGAAAGTTCCCTGGCGCACTGTAATACGGTCGAACAAAAAGGTTTATTAAATAACTGAGATCATGCAGAAACTATCTTCTTACTACAGAGTATGTGCAATAGAAGTTATGTTTGCATGGGGGCCCCACTAAATTGATTCCGGGATTAAATAAAAACCTCTCTCGAATAAGGAAGTGATCTCAGTTTTTATGTGAATTTTGGCTTTAGATTTTTTAAAGTTTGTTTTCTTTATTCATTAACTTATGCTTTGCTTAAGGCGTTATTATTTATATGTGCGGGAGTTATTACTTATTCGGTGAGGGATAATGGCACCGGAGTAATGCCCAATTTAGTGCCTATTTTATGGGAATATATTAGAAAGAATTTATCAAATGGAAATCAGTTCTCATGGCAACATATTGTTTTACAGTGTTCGTATACGGCTTTGGAAGCTGGAGCTTAACTCGGAAATCGATTAAAAATATCTTATATTCTGCATATTATAATTGCAAATATCACTGATTAAACAAAAGAATTCTTGCACTTTGTTACCTGATTTTATTTATATATTTTATTTCATGATCAAAACAATAAATACATCAAAGATGCCCCTCTAGTAGGCTACATTTCGGTTTCCAGAGGAACAACCTACCTAAGTTCACATTTTTAAAACAAAGTCAATCTATTACACTAACTGAACACAAACTTGCATTCAATACAAAGTTACGTAATTAATTTTTAAGTATATAGCTTGTAGTTACAATAACATATAGAACTATCATACAGCCTATCTACAGCTTATTTTTCACAGAAGTTTTGACCTTTAAGACTTTTAATCCCCTACCGCTCTATCCATTTTTCCTGACTATAAATAAAAATCTACCTAGCCTTTCCCTACTAATATAAAAAGCGCGCTAAAAGTAATGTTGAACGATTCTACCTACACGTCTCTCTTCTTAAGAAAAATTACTTGTGATCGCTCGATGTAAACACTGGCATTACAGAATGCTAACAACAGTGTTAACCATATCTTAACGTTACGATAATGACATGGTGTCACTAATGATAAGTCACCACAAGTTTAATGTTGACTTTTCTAGCTCCATTAAGTACACCTGAAAATTACCTCCAGACACGAAGTAAATACCACACTTAATAACCAGTAATCACACTTCGACCAAACATGTCATAAGTATTCAACTGTCGCATTCTGATACAAATAATTTCTTATGCTCATGATTTCGCTGTCTAATGGTTATTTCTGCTTGACTCTGGATTGCTGGTCTGAGTTCAATTCCCGAAACCCTTATTATTTTTTTCTGAAATAGAAAATATTATCATGAGGACAATTGAATAAATGAGTAATGGCTTCTGTCTAAAAAACAACCATTAACTATCAAGCTTTCTAACTTTGACATCTGCCAATGACATCGAAAGACGGAAGTAAATGACCAGTCAGACTGTCGGAGTTCAATTCCCGAAATCCTTGTAATTTTTTTCTGAAATAGAAAAGTCTATACTCAAATACTATCATGAGGACAATTCTATAAATGAGTAATGGCTTCTGTCTAAAAACAAAATTCATTAACTATCAAGCTTTCTAACTATGACATCTGCCAATGACATCGAAAGACGGAAGTAAATGACCAGTCAGACGGTCGGAGTTCAATTCCCGAAATTCTTGTTATTTTTTTCTGAAATAGAAAAGTCTATACTAAAATTTTATCATGAGGACAATTGAATAAATGAGTAATACCTTCTGTCTAAAAACAGGCATTAACTGTCAAGCTTTCCAACTTTGACATCTGCCAATAACATCGAAAGACGGAAGTAAATGACCAGTCAGACGTTCGGAGTTCAATTCCCGAAATCCTTGTTATTTTGTTCTGAAATAGAAAAGTCTATACTCAAATACTATCATGAGGACAATTGAATAAATGAGTAATGGCATCTGTCTAAAAAAAAATAGCCATTAACTATCAAGCATTCTAACTTTGACATCTGCCAATTACATCGAAAGACGGAGGAAAATGACCAGTCAGACGGTCGGCTATCTCCCCGCCAGGGACGTAGCGCCTTAGAATAATCGGAGACCAAAACTAGCATGGATATTGTGTATGCAAAAATATGTTATTTTAGACAATTTTTATTTACCGGGTTCGATTCCTGGTCGGGAAAAGTTAATTAGGTGGGGTTTTTCCTCACCTGTGAGACAAATGTCGGGTAACTTTAGGCCCTTGTGGTCCCCAGATATCATCTGGCCGTCATTATCATCTTCATGCCATCCTCGCCTTCTTTGGAGTGAGTATGTGTGAATGGTGTGTCTCGTCCTATGTGTTCGTGTTGACTCGGAGGTGGCCCCGGCATTGGGCTGATCACTCATCCGGGAGGCCCTCCATAGTCCTTTTCTGGTCAAAAAAGTATGTATGTGATCCAAAGCTACTCCCTCTCCCGATAGGTCGCGGCCCTGTAAGGCCCGGGCGGCTTGGGTCTCTTAACTCTAAAAAGGGAGAGGTTAAACTACGATATAAAAAGAAGAAAGAAAGAAAGTTTTATTTAAAACAGTATATATTACACTGACAGATTTTATAAAGAAACTCCTATTTTAATTCAACATCCATCATCTGACCATGGATGTATTTGTCAGTGAAAGTGCAAAACATGCACAGTTCGTGAGTAGAAGTTAGCTTCACCTGGGATGGAACAGAGGACTGTGCATTAATATTTCAAGCTGTGGGTGGGCAGGAACTACTTTGTGAAGTGTTAATAATGCACGAGATTTCTAACCAATCCATGGCCTCCATGTAATAATGGAGTTCACCTCAACCGTTTCCCTATTCTCTTCATTCTGCGTTCTAGTATGCAACGCTTCCAATGGTTTATCCTCACTTGCATGGCGTTAGGTAGCCTATTATTACTATTGACATCAGTTTATTCACAGATTAGAAGCTTACGTCACTAACCTTTCATATCTAGAATGCTGAATATTTTTGGATCTATACGAGACTAGCTTATGCCCGCTGCTTTGCTAGCGTGGATTTTCTATTTTGATACACATAATCCTTCTTCATTACTTCAAACTTTATTTTTTAATAATGTTGTAAAATTACTGATAATGTAAATGCGAAAGTGTAAAAATACAATAATGATTCTGGAACACGTATTTCATTAATTGTGTTGTAGAGTATTTATGGTAAGTTTCAAGAAAATCTAACCAAAAATACGTATTTGTTACCAAAACATAGTTTTACATCCTATTTTCATCCCCTAAGAAACTGATATAAAAAACAGTTAAATAATTATAAACATTGAACCCCCTATTACTTTTTTTCGTTATAAACCCTGTAGGTGTTGACCATGCTTAAATATGTTTCATTATTTGTGTTTTAGAATCTTCGAAAAGTAAAAATTTCAAACGTTCTATGTGCTTTCAATAGTTTTTTTTTTTCACGAAAGCAATAATACTTCATAATTAATTATGTAATGGGATAATATATATATATATATATATAAAATATGGGATATTATATAATGGGATTATATATATAATATGGGATATTATATAATGGGATAATATATATTATGTATACATAATGGTATAGTATATAATATTATAAGGTGTAATGTGGCCAGACCACATTAAACTTGCGTCGCAATTAGAACGAATATGGCACATAGAACACATTGATGCAATAAAATCAATTCCGACCAAAATAGCACTTATTAATGTTGAACATACACTCTTCAATTACGCTAAGATTCAAGAAAATTTGACAAAATAAGTTGAACTTTTTCCAACACAAACTTATATACCGTACCCCTTAGGGATTGATTTTTTAAAAAATATTTTAATTAACCATGTTTTGGAATACTTTAATCAATGTTGAAGTCAGCAATTAAAAAATGTTTTGTCACATAAATGTTTAACCCATTTATGACCTCTTTGGTGGTTGAATTTTGTAAAAATCCCTTCTTGGTGAAACTTTATATTATGAAATAAAACTACTGACCAAATTTCATATATTTAAAGCTTCAACGAGTTTGTCTCGGTGATAATGAATTAGTCAGAAAAAGTCCATTTATATTATATAGGTAGCCTATGCTAGAAGGTTGCGTTCGTAAAATGTTACCCTCATTTTCCGAGTAGACTGAGAGTCACCTTTGATCGTTATAAAACGGATTTGTTTAATAAATCATCTTCATAATTTCTTTAAGTTTAGAAAAAAAGCTGCGATTATTACCTTAGCCTTCAAGACTGTTATCTTCTCGTTTATAGTAAGTGGCAGCACTGAAGGAAAACACATACATTGTATCAGCTTAACGAAAAGTCATGTTCCTTCGCAAAACCACTTAAACCTAGCTTGTGGAAGAGTTAGCTAACTTGTAACTACTCTTTAGGGAATTTATACGAAAAGATGTTTCACGCGAAAGTTTTATTCCTAGTACGAGCAGTTCGTTTACAAAATTCTAACAAAAAGTTATAGCAGTATTTTTAGAAATTTCCGAAGCCGGCTTCTCCCACCATATTCACTTTCGAACAATTAAATTTTCTATATTTACTATGTTCCTAATGACAATTTTGTGTTTCGCGTAGTAGAAAGTTTATGGTTTTAATAAATTTGCCAAAAAAAAATTAATGCTAAAAAATTATTTTTGTATAGACTACATTGTACTCATACATTTATAATTTTTCGTTTGTAGTATACTGTGCATTGATATATAATTAGATTTATATTTAATCTACTATACCCCATAACACGAGCTTTGCTCATATAGGGGCATACCTTACATTTTAAATGCTAAATTAGAAATAGTATTTTTTTGTTGGTATTATTTGTTTTTACTTGTACGAAATGTGAAATATGTAATTCATGTGATGTAATAAATAATAAATAAAAGAAAATTAAAAAAAAATACGGATCACTAAGGACTAGCTCACCTATCGGCTAATTCTTCCAGCTTGCCTTGCTAACGGCGGGAGGCCTTTGCCCTTATGGGATTAATTAGGCTTATTCATTTATTTATTTATTTATTATATGGATTCTAAGAACTGGAGAAAACAGCGAAAACTACTTACTTAATTTTTTTTCCAGCTGGTAAAAAACTTTATAAAATTTACCGGGATATCATTACGGTTAGTATGAAATATTTCGGACTTTCGTTTTACACTCTTCGTACTCATCGTCAGGGAGGGACATAAAGGAAAAACCATATATCTTCAAGTAATAAGAGAACTGTAGCCTCTTATTTGACTAACCATCAAACTACTCGTACAAACAGTAAGGAATACGGAAATAATAAACTGAAAGACAGGTCCACCAATTCGGTTGGCCGACGAAATAAGATCAAGAAATGTCAAGAAGTCAAATCATGTGACCGGTAAATCAGAAAATATCTTCTTTGGGTTTTTTTCTCATTCGGTAAGGTTAATATGAGGCTACACACACACACACACACACACACACACATATATATATATATATATATATTACTGGATGAGCATATATATATATATATATATAGTAGTGTGTGTATTTATTTCTCACAACAAAATTCTCATATATATATATATATATATATATATATATATATATATATATATAGTAGTAGTGTGTGTATTTATTTCTCACAACAAAATTCTCACATATAACCACATTATTTACATTAACCGGCGCACGGGTCGGTGTCGACCATACACTTAAATTATTACCCCATAAAAACCCAATTGAAAAAAAAACTATATTCTATTATTTACATAACCCCAGGCGTAACCCCCCACCCCCAAACAAGTAAAAATTTCATAGACACATAGACATTATTAAGACAAAAAAACAAAAACATAATAATAAAAAAAATAATACTTCGATTTCCTTAATTCTCTAAATCTAGGCTTTCTCTCATACATCTAACTTTCTGCAGAAATTTACATAACCCGTGCCAATTGTGCTCATCCAGTAATAGATTTAGACATGCCTCCCTACTTCTTTGCGAGTTTAAAAATTTGTCGGGTAGCATCATAACTCTCCAGCGCTCTGTAACTCCACATCTCGCCAAGATATGAACCCAGGTTTCATTTTCCCTGCACATTGGGCAGATTCTCTCCCCTATCTCATCCGAAATTCTCATATATATATATATATATATATACTGTGAGTTCCACGTAAGAGTTGGCTAATCATGCGTGCTTCTGAGTCGCGGCGGCCACAGTTTTAACTCCCGAGCGATCGGGTGAATAAAGCCGCTAGGCGTAATGATTCAGGTTCTCACGATTACAGTTGAAATTACAATGAAACTAAACCACGCATCGCAAGAGATAATGGAAATGTTCTCCTCTTGCATCCACGCAACACTGACACCATTTAAAGAAATTTTCTTTCATGCGCATAAGTTCAGCTTCCGAAATAGAGTTATTGTCTTTAAGTTCTTCTAATGTATGGGGATCATAGGCGTACCGAGGGGGGGTTTTGGGGGTTTGAACCCCCCCCCATTGATTAAAAAAAGCAAAATTGTATAATTTTTTTAAGTCTGCCCATAAATTACTTAATACAAGTATAAAGCGTGGGAAGCTTAAAACTCGTTATTTTGCGTCTTAATTTTTAAAATTTTCCGGGGGGAAGACCCCAGAAGCTTAAAACTCGTTATTTTGCATCTTCATTTTAAAAATTTTCCGGGGGAGGACCCCCCTCTCCCTGGGGGGTATTCCAATCCCCCAGACCCGCGGATGTTATAACCCCCCCCCCATTTGGTCGGCCTGGTTACGCCTATGATGGGGATCATATATATACACAGTGCGTTCCACTTAAGAGTGTGTGTTTATATATATATAATTTATATATACACCCAGTCAATAAATGGAAATTTACCTATATGTTTTCTCGCGTTATCAACGTCTTGCAAACAGTTAATAAAAATTGGCAGTAAAGCTCACGACTATGTGGACCTGATGCCAAAAGTGACTCCTAAAGGGGTTTATGGCAGAACTATCTTCTCAAGATAAGCATGTTCTTTTCTATGTGATGAAATATGTTTCACTAAAGATATTGTCTTTTAAAAACCTTCTCGAGCATAAAATGACAAATGGAACGTTAGACCAGAACAAATTGCGAATGTCACCAGATGAAAACTTAAAACAGCAACTGGAAGCAAAACTTATCTCAGCGACAAGATTTCTTTGCGTCGGATAAAACATTTATTACAAGGGTAAGTCATCAAATATCCGCACCCTCTTTTTAAAATTTCTTGCAACATCAATACAAAACTGTTATCTCATTTTTCAACAGAGTCCTCTTCCTTCTCAATGCACTTGTTCATCGTTGCACGAGCTTCCTAATCCCCTCAGAGAAAAAAGTTTTTCGACTGAGTAGCATGCACCGTTTCCTTCGGATTTTGGTCTGTGGTGAATCGACAGCCCCTTAAGGCATCGTATTTATTGTTGAGCCCTTCACCAAGTAGTGTTGCAGTTAAAATGATAGTAATTGGTTTTTAAGAAGAGAGAAAGACGAAATCGACATCTTACATAAAGCGGGAGTCTACTCAATTCCATGTAGTATGTGTGGAAAAGTATACATAGGACAACCTGGACGCTCTCTGGATGCCAGAAGAAAAGAACATAGGCCTATAAGACCCCAGAAACAAAACAACACTGACTTCTCCGCCATAGCATCTCATTCGGACGAAACGGGTCACAAAATACTTTTCGATAACATAGCTCTTCTTAAAAATGAAAACAGAAAATTCCCTAGACTTGTCACAGAAGCAATAGAAACCATTAAACATCCCCATAACATAAACAGGGAAGATGGGTATAAGATTAGTGACATCTGGCGTGGAACAATTAAAACTTTAACACTGACGTCATGACAACTGCGACTGTTTACTAATCACAGGCACTTATTTTCTTGCAATTCTTTCTCAGAAGAAGGACACGATATGTTGTCCGAAAGTCAGAAGACACCATAAACACGATGCGGCCTAACCCGGATATCAATTACTATCATTTTAAGTATAACTCTGGCCGTGGAAGCCTGCGAACTAAGTGTTGCAGTTGTAAATCCCACAAAAACGTGAGCATCACTTTTCCTGCGGAGAGTTGACTCTTGAATTCCTTTATGATTGGAGATGCAGGGTGTTTCCATTTCATGCCTTGGCGTTTGCTTTCAGGCTCAAAGTGATGGATCCACGTTTCGTCCCCAGTGACTATTCGTTTAAAAAAAAATCTTCTCCTTCGGATCACTGCACGCTATTCTTCTTTGGTGCAAACGCTGAGCGGTGCAGCCATGTTTAATGTGCAACAGTTCAACACCCAGTGGAGTCATAACGGTCAAACATTCCACAAGCGGAGGAAAATAAACAACATGTCGACGTGCGGGAGCACAAAGCGGTACAATCAACCTTCAAACGTCTAAACAAAAAGTGCGGATACTTACTGACGTCCCCTAAAAAAGATAGGCTAAGTAGATAAAATTTTGTTTAAAATAAAAGCACGTAAATAATTTTAAGTTTTCACGGCACTCATAAATGCATTTCGGAACATATGTGCTATCTTCAGGCCTATTTGAGGAGTAATCAAGATAATTCTCTTGCCTGCTGTCACCTATATCTACTCTTATACAATTCAACGGCCCTAAATAGCGTGCTTGCTCGCCCGCTTCGTGAGACATCGGGTATACTCGGCGATGTTCGTCTCTCGCAGTCTAAACTTTCATGATGACTACAAAATTAGGAAGGAAACCCGTTTCTTTATTATATAAGGCCTAAGTGAAATGAACACAATGAACAAATATTCTAATTTTATTTTTACTTACAATTTTCATAGCTCTGAACCACAAACATTTTTAATAATCTACCAGTGTAATTTTCTTAAATATCCTGGAGTCAATGAATAATGGCGGGCGAAGCCGGGGGCAACAGCTGTAAAATATTGATGGTTTTATCTCTTGAAATATCGCTGATAATAATAATCCAAACAAACCATTCCTTCCCTTGAAACATTATGTAATTTCTGAAAATTACACTGAATTGATAAAATAAAATTCACATCATATTCATGTCAATAAACAGCTGAGAAACAATACGCATTATGCGTTCACAGGTTCTTTGGAACTGCATAATCGATTCTGATATAGTTTTCCCATGGGGCGCTTTCATGTCGTGGAATGTACTCTAAAGCAGGAATTTTAGCTGTTTCATTAATTATTAATGGCTTAGTTTATGAATGATTCGCGTGCAAGTGTTAATAAATATAATGCTTTAATAATTATTATACACTTAATTTTTAATTTTTAAAAGAATTATCGTGGCGAAGCCACGGGCACCTCCTAGTAATAATACATACCATGTGTATGCGGAATATATGACACGTCTGGGATCCAATGTACAAGAACAAAACCTAACGAGCTTCATAAACTTGTGATTCTTTTAAAGACTGTGACAGCATTGTTTTTAATGTGTTTATAGTACGTGTTATACATTATATATACAATATATTATATGAATATATATGAATGCTGAAATGTGACCTGGACTCAAACTAAGTTGTGTACTTTCACTTCATCAACCCCCAAATTATAAATTGAGTTCGTAGCAAAAATACACGTTCTGAAGTTCCCTGAATCCAAAAATACTATTTTCAGAAACATGTATGTGTGTGTATATGAACAGCCTAGCTCTAGAACGAGAAATCGTATGAAAACAAAATTTTGTATTTGGGCTATGTCCCTTCTGGGGATTTGACGCAAAGATTAGCGATGACTTTCTTTTACTTTTAATGTCACTTTACATTAAGACAATTTATTTTTTCTCAATTTTCTCGAAAACGGCTCTTACGATTTTTTTAAAATTTTGTTCATGAGGCGATTATACTAGAGAAAAAATTTTATTTTGAAATTTTTTCGCAAAAATTCTCTGAAGGGTAGTTATAAGCCACCCACTGTTTGCAGAAACTCAGTTTTTTCTGGTGAACAATAAAACTTTGCATCAGGTTGAAACTAGTGAATACGTGCTCTATCAGAATATGAAGTGAGATAGGTGTACTGCACATGCTTGGAATAAAGGAAGTTACGTGGATGCATTAAACAGACATTATTTGGTTTTTTTATCCTTCGGGGATGCGATCTTGTAACGGCCTCCTCTTCATGTTTACAACCAAGTTACATGAAACGAATGTCATCAATAGGGTTCTGATGTTTATCACATGTCATATTTTTATCCTGACCTCCATTATCTTCGCAAACACAAATTAAATACAAATTGTACGCTTTGTAAGTTATCCTAATCGGACTGTTTTTATTTTGCATATAAAGTTATATTTTGGTCAGTTTTATTGTCTTGGTCATATTTTGATGATATTTGTAATTTAAAGGCATATTTCAGTTATAAATTCAGTAAAGTACATGCACTAAATGGTTGAGTTAAATTTGAAAGACATGTTATTAGTTTAATGTTTAATAGGTGCCTTAATTACTATAAATTATTACAAATGTTCATATTTTATAGGGAAACCCTTGATATACAACATATTTGGAGCTGATAAAACGAGCAAACAGGAGAAACGTTTTTAAAATTAGACATCCATTGCAAGTAAAACTCTAAATCATCTGTAAACTTGTTAAAAAGTTATCTGATTGAATATATGTGATGTAGTAATTTAGTGTAATTAAACATTTTAAATTGGAACATTTATTTTTTTAAATTATGTTATTTTATTAGGTCATATTTAGGTTTTTTGGGGTCATATTTAGTCATTTTTAAGGACATATTTACAGTCGTGTGTTCCACTTTTTAGGCCATAAACATCCGAACCCTAGTCATCAATTATATATTATACTCAGAGGCAAAACTTTTATTTGGGCAGAGGAAGTTATGTCCTTAACACTAGATTTTTATCAGGATTTTAACATCTAATAGAAGTTTACTGAGAAAAAATGAAATTCATTAATACTGCAAAACCTTGTTTTTTGGGCTAATCACCTTCTTGTTTCATATCAGACAGCATGTTATTGTAGCATATTTAGATAGATACATCCGCTGTGAGCACAGCTCTGTTTTTAGGAATTAAAAAAAAACTGGAGCGTTTTCTTTGGCGTTGTTGCTGGAAAGACTGGCGTTCACTGATACCCCCTCTCTATACTTCACTTGACATAGAGCCATGTACTCTAGGGAGAATGAACATTCGTGTTGTTTTTATTCAAACCACACTCGGTTTATGCCTCAGTATTGGGCTTAAGTATATACTCATCTTTATTCATACAAAAATATAACTTAATCCTATTTCCAGACATCCATAAACCCCACCCCAGTCATTTGTAAGAGATGTTCTCCATTACATATACGATGAGTACTGTAATATCTCTTTGTGTAAGATCTGAAACAATTGAAGCTGTTAAGTATATTATTTGAAGTAGTTTATACAGAATTCCCGGCTTACGAATGACTGTATAATAGCAATAAAGGGCTGAGCAAACATATGCAAATTGAGGAACACAGTTAGTAATAACACAGAAGCCTTTTGCTGTCTGTTACTGATCCTGATGTTACAAATTACGAACTTATTATTCCAAATATATCGGGCGTTTCTAAGAACTTAAGCAAGTATATATTCTTTTAATGTAATTATGACCTTTAACTGCTTTGAAAATCATCTTTTACTTTGTCGTTCCTGACACCATAAAAGATCTAAATTGTAGATAATTTAGAAGTAAAATAAAAAATTGGATAAAGAACAATCCATTTTGTAACTTGCAAGAATAATATTTAATCTTTTAGAAACTATTGTAACCAATAGTGATTGAACCTAGACCGCCGGCGTGGTATTGTGGTTAGCATCGCTGACTTAGATCCGTCGGCCCAGGTTCGATCCCCGGTACCTCCTCGGAATTTTCTGACAACATGCCCCCAATCTTGCCGTCTGCTTATGGTAGGTGACACAGCGGTTGGGTGGTAGGCCTTATTGAGGGATGTATCGCCACTGAGTTTAGTTTTAGTTTTTAGTTTAGTAATCGAATCTGTCCCTAATTATTATATAATCTTTGACATGGCCGATTGTGAATTTTATTTAAAGACTTAAATAAATTATTATTATTGTCTATTATTGTAATCTACAGCCTTCAAAATATATTTCTGTTTTTATTATATCTACGCTTGTCGTTTATTGAAAGCTGAAACATTACTTTAAAAATGACTAGAGATAAAACTATTTTTCGCTGGGAATTTCTTCAGAATATGAGTATCGAAAGGCCTAGGGGAAAATAAAAATAATAGTTTAGCAATCCAATTATTGGTTTTATTTAGATTGCTTGACTGAATTCACCGAATCTTGTAAAAAGATTTTCACAGTTTGATTGTTTAACATGGTACTTTTTCTCATTACCATACTTCGTCAGGAGCTTCTTAAGATCGCGCAGCAGACCATACTTAACATCCTGTAGAGCTCTGTCAGTGCTGTATCGACCGTCTCATAGAAGAGGTTTTGCTGAAACCGCTGTACAACTGTTGCAACTCCTCACAACGGATGACGTAACACTCAAACCAAGAACAAAAAGCCATTCTTGTGAACAGGAAAAGCAATCTATCAAATGTTATAAAAATATAATAAAACATTTTCTCGGGTCTTCTGTGGAATACGTGAATTTTCTCCGACATGCATTATATTACTTCCTCACCTTACAGAAAAACTTTTTGCAACCAAGCCGACAAGAAATATCTTAATCAAGAGCCTAAATTTTTTAAGTCTCCATCTCAAAATTTAAATATATATATGTATACCTCATGGTTAACATTCAGGCATTTTTCCGCCGGGTGGATTTTTATTCTATACTAGCTGAAAAGGCCCGGCGTCGCCCGGGCTTTGTATTTTTTAATTTGAAATTAACTTATGAAGGACTTTATGTATGTAGAACTTGAAATGAAGAAAAAGATTTATCACACTCAAACTATTCCATCAGAAAACGCTGGATATAAATTTTTATGGCTCATAGAGGATGTGGAATGCTGCATTCCGTTGCTTCTACACATCATGCTTGGGAGGGGTTGAAATAAGAAGAAACACAAATTACATAAGATTGTACTGACTTGACGGAAAATAATATTTCTCATTCTCATGTTACTATACAATCGTTTCGGAGCTGAAATAAAAGAGAAATGCAGTATCACTTTCATACTTTCCTCCCCTAGAACCCGAGACATAATATACTGCGAGTCAAAATGTTCCATCCCATGCTTAGGGCCTATGATAAACATCCCTATTTCTCAACTAATACAAAGCCTACAGGTATGGATAACTTATCAGCGGAAAGGATTATTTACAGACTTTTGATATAGCATACTCACACACTTAAGTTGTCCCTCTTATTCTACATCAAAATGTGAAGTGAGTAAATATTTCTTATGTCGAGGGTAGAGAAAGTTACGTGACTACATCACACTGTGCTTTATTTTCGTGGATTTCATTTTCAGTAATTATTTTCGCCAATATACTCGTATTACATTAAATTCCAGCATTAGGCTATATACTTGCCAAGGCCCTATGTAATCATAGTAAACAATTCATTGTTGCCATGTGAACTAAACAGCATTTCTTTTTTTTTCAGTATAAAATTCTCAGAAATTATATAATTTTCAAGGGAAGGACTGATTTATTTCAATTTTAATGTTGACCGCGTAACTTCCCGGGCTTAACTGGGTATGTGTGCAAAATTTCGTACAAATTGGTGAAGAAATGTGGATTTGTATAAGGAACAAACATACATACATACCCACAAACACACTCGACTTTATATATTAGATAATAAACTTAGTGTGGGTGGATTTTAAATAATTTTATATAATACTAGCATGTGCCCGCGGCTTCGCCCGCGATAATTATTTCAAAAATTAAAAATTAAGAGCATAATAGTTAAATCATTATATTTATTAACACCTAAATCACGTGGACTACATACCACGATTAGATAGCGTCGCCTGGTAAAAGCGACCTCAGATTCGAGTTCCTTGGCCCAGAAAACCCCTGTACAGTGAGTTTCGTCCAAATCGAACAATGTTTGACCATATTTAGGCCTATATTGATTATCCCTCTTCCGTGTAGGTTGAAAATTTCATATGTCTTCGGGCCTTGATATTCTAAACAAATGAATCGTCCAGGATGGACTTACAAAATCAAGCGATCGCCCGCGATAATTATTTCAAGAATTAAAAATTAAGAGCATAATAGTTAAATCATTATTTTATTAACACCTAAATCACGTGAATTACATACCACGATTAGATATCGTTGCCTGGTAAAAGCTATCTCAGATTCGAGTTCCTTGGCCCAGAAAATCCCTGTATAGTGAGTTTCGTCCAAATCGAACGATGTTTAACCATATTTAGGTCTATGTTGATTATCCCTCTTCCGTGTAGGTTGAAAATTTCATATGTCTACGGGCCTTGACATTCTAAACAAATGAATCGACCAGCGTGGGCTTACAACATTCAAGCGATCGCGATGCTTTTATTTCCACGGTATGACAAAAATAGCCAAAGCCAACTGCAATTGATTTGACATTGAAATGTATTACTGAAATCTGATGCTTCGACAGCGCTAAAATCACGTTTTCTGCCAGTTTTTTACTCATAACTCGCGAACGAAAGCTAAAATTAAAAATTCGGCTTCGAGGTGCATTCGCCCACCTTTCAGTCCATCTATCTTTAAATTTTCAGATCTTTGCGTTCAGTAGATTTCGATGGGCATCGTGGACAGACAGACAAACAGCATGTGCCCGCATGTGCCCGCGGCTTCCCCCGCGATAATTATTTCAAATTATAATTATTAACACCTAAATCACGTGGAGTGCATTCCACGATTAGGTAGCGTCCCCTGGTAAAAGCGACCTCAGATTCGAGTTCCTTGGCCCAGAAAACCCCTGTATAGTGAGTTTCGTTCAAATCGAACAATGTTTGACCATATTTAGGGTTGATTATCCTTCTTCCGTGTAGGTTGAAAATGTCATATGTCTGTGGGCCTTGACACTCTAAACAAATGAATCGTCTAGGATGGACTTACAAAATCAAGCGATCGCGTTGCTTTTATTTTCAAGGTAGGCTATGAGGTATGTTGACAAAAATAGCCAAAGCCATCTGTAAGTTATTTGATATTGAAATTTATTACTGAAACTGATACTTCTAAAACGCAAAAAAATGCACGTTTTCTGCCAGTTTTTCACTCATAACTCACGATCGGAGGCGAAAATTAAAATTCCGGCTTCGAGGTGCACAGTCCGACCCTTTAGTCCGCCTACTTATAAAATTTCAGATCTCTGCGTTGAGTAGATTTCGCTGGGCATCGCGGACAGACAGACAGACGGAAGACAGACAGACGGAGGACAGACACTTCCTTTTATTAATATAGATTTCAGAGCAGTCGTTAGTAGCCTGATGTAAAAAAGTGGAATTGCTGAAATTTTTAGCAATGTGATATTATGAAGGTGGTTTGCCAGAAGAAGGGAGAAAATTTGTAAGTAATTATACTAGGCTTGACTTTACAAAAGTAAAAGTAATTATTTCTTACAAAAGTAATCTTTACAAAATTATATCTCTTCAAGTCGTAAACAAAGGAATCAATGGAACGGGTTAGCAAACTCAAAGCGATCGACTAATTAATGTGTTATATCGCAAAAATCGATTTCAACGATGCTCTTTTTTCCGGTTGCTATGGCAATACGGTCTTGCTAATAGGCTGCGTTGGTTATACACGAATAAAAAAATTAAAAAAATATTATATTAATAGATAGATACACGGAGAATCAAAATTATAGTGTATAGTTGCTGACTCTCAAAATCTGAATGCAAGATGAGCAGAAGTTTTGTCACTTCAGATGAATGAATGTAAATGCTGAGTCAGGGATTTTGAATACTCATTAGTAAAAGAAACTATATCTGGGTTTGAATTCATATAAAACATTTTTGTTTTTACAGCTTCAGTTCAAAAGAAAGCTAAAGAGAAAAGAAATGCGTTAAGATCAAAGAGATTTTATATAGAACTGTCTTTTTGAAGCCAAGCCAAGTTCGAAGGTTCGTTAAGGAGTACACTTACAAGTGCAGACTTGAGTCTTCATTGAGAACTTAATGACGACTGTACAGCCAGACATCTTAGTTTATTTCATTAACTAGGGCAGGGGCTGGAAGAAAAGTCCCGGCAGTGCTACTGGAAATACCACACTAAACCGTTTACAAAGAATCCTTCTGATGGTCTGTTAAAGTGAAACCACCTCAATACATTTGGGTGGAATTTCACTTCCAGTAAGATTCTATTTAATTCCATATAAATTCTGATTAACAAGCTCACAGACGAAAACTAGATCACAGCATGTATTCAGAATGTTTTTTTCTACGATAGCATTTTTTCATCCATTTTCCTTTCATACTTTCATGGTGAAAAGTCGAATATACAGTTTCCAGTGCTGGCAACCTAACTTACCGCACACATTACCGCACTACTTACAACATTGTTGCGTCGTTATACGAACCCCAAGATCACTGTCCAGGAACTAAGCATGATGCGACTAGTTGCGTCTTTTAAATTTTTAGTAAAAAATTAAAATAAAAATATCCAAAATGAGCATTAACAACTTGCGAGAATCGCCAGGAGAAGCTACCAAGTATGAGATTAAGAAGGCAGTGCACAGATAAAAAATAGTGTATTAATTGTTTCTTAATTAGTTTTCATATTTTTCCCTATCATAGAAAAAAATCCTATGCGAAACATATGTGTGAAGTATACAACAGAATGAATCTCGCACTTCGTCTTGTTTTTGGGGTACATTACACAATTCTGTTAAAACACACTTCCCACAAGAGTATCGCAATGTGCCATAACATCTTCGTAAATAGTATTTTACTTTGATTGTATCGATGCTAAGGTATCGAAGGATTTATATTATTTTCCTTAATCAAGCTCAAAGTTTAATATAGTATGGCTTACAAGGGAAAGGCTTACATATTTTTAAAAAATTCTAGTAGAGGTTTACATATATCCAACATAATGGCACGCCGCTTGACTTTTACAAATCCCTGAGCTAAACATTCTGAACTTCATGAGTCATGGCGGGAAGATAAACATTAGCAGCTCTATCCGAATTATTGTGAGAGGAGTTAATTTCGTGGTTTTTATTTCCGTTAACTCTTCCCAATCCCGGACCTAGAAATACTATTCATATGTGAGCCTTCAGATGAATTAATCGAACTTATTTTTAGACAGTCGAAAATAAAAGATGCACTTTTGAGGGTAGCTGAATTAATTAAAAGGAGAAAATTATGCCACTGAGTGGTATAAAATTATAACACTTTAGGCTAACCAACTTGTATTGCTTCACATGGAAAATACTCTTTTAGATAAAATATTTGACAATTATTATTAATATAACAAACTCGGTTTGATAAAAATTGACCATTTTAAAATTCAATTTACCTTTTTAAATGCAAAATTTCTCACGGTGATCGCAAAAATCGTCATACTTGGTGAGTGAAAGGTATTGTCCTCAAGTTGGCAGTCGTGTACCACAAAATCGATGACAGCTGTCTGTGCGCTAAATTATGGCTGACTCCAAGGTGCGTATTTCATTACAATAAATCTAACATTTATTATTATTATTATTATTATTGTTGTTTTAAAAATGTTAACGACTGTCTAAAAATAGTGTATGATGCACGTGATAAAATATGAATGATGTAAATCGATATAAAAAGACTGACGTTTTCTGACTCAAATAAGTCGCTAAAAATATTGTTATCCTGATTCAGATCCTGCCAAGTACTGCCATCTACAGTATAGGCCTAATATTTGAAGCATATATAGTAGGCGCGGCAATGTTTTAGACAATTGTTTGACAATGGTCCCCTCTAGAATTGGCCTAAAGTAAAGAAGTATGTGGCAAGTAGATACGAGTGTTGTGATACAGACTTCCTTGTTTCCTTTGGGGCAAGTCCTAGAGCGGCATATCTACCCATCCCACTGCCTAAAACATTTCCGCGCCAACTATACTTACTGCAACAATCCTCCGGAAATAATTACACTGACGATGACACTATTATACCGTCATTTCAGAAATATTAAATTGTTGGAGTTACACCATTCATGCTCTGAACACCTCAAATGAGAACGCTGCGCGGATATAATTACAACAAGCAATGTTGAAAATGTTTCAAATAGAATGTCAAGCCAATACACCTCCTACACTGCTATAAACTTGTTTTGCATCCATTTATTTCTCGCTGTTCAGTAATGACAGCCACATAATGAAACTTGCAAAGTAAAACCCATTCACATAATACTACGTCCCATCCAAATAATCGCTGCTCTATATCGGCCTCGTAATACGTGTAATAATACATTGTAAGTAACTGTAATCATACACTTCGAAGTGGTTATTTGGTTAATGTGCATCGCAATTATCTTACATGGGATATAATTTACATGTATACCTTGGTGGAAGTGCTTCTCAAGCTGTAATTTTGGCATCTAATTTCTAATCTCTATTTAAATGAAGCATTAATTACTCATATTTCCTATGCTTTAGAGGTAATAAATAATAATGAAAAAGACGATCGCTACAGCTCAGCAGGGAGCCTTGGTAGCGGGCTGAAAATTGATTTATGGAATCCACGCCTCCAGTATTATGCAAGCGCTTCTTCAGGTAAACACTGTTACGTATTCACATCATAATTTTCGTTACGCGTGGAAGGCAATTTGCTTAGATACCGGTATTTATATAGAATTTTGCATTCATAACAATTATTACAATAATAAAGGATATAACCAATCACGTAGTTAAGATCTATATACACAGCATAGATATAGTCAAAGTACGGTAACTTGTAGTAGAATACACAAATATCATACTTGGTGATTTTACTTTGCTATCATTATTTTTTAGGTTGTCTTCTTTTTGCTGGAAACAACAACACTTACTCCAAATGTTCTGCAGTTCATAATCACTTAACTCGTAACAGAACAAATGAATATTAATAAATGCAAGTTTAGTATGACTCAAAAGTTAGGAATGGTGTTCCTTAAATCATTACAATAGTTTGTCCAACAGTGTCAGAAATTCACCATATCCAAGTTTTTAAAAGAACTATTGAGTCTACTTTGAGGGAAGGTATGTCTGCGGTAATAAAGATTTTTTCCTTTCGATTAGGCCAGCTTAGGACCACGTGAAACAGTAGTCTTCTTCTTGTCTTCCCAAAACTTCTTCATTCTTTCGCGATGTTGTTGTTTCCCTTCTTCCGTCCATTTGCTTCCTGTTTTCTTCTTGGGTTTCTCTGGAAATTCGCCATCAAATATTGCTTTCCTAAACTTTTATCTTTTTGCAATATCCTCCTTTTTGATATTGAGTAATTTCAAATCTTCTTCAACTTCCTTGAAAAATGCTGGTTTAGTTTTTTTACTTACATAGTGATCAAAAATTTGTTTGGTAAATCTGTCTCTTTCCATTCTGAAAATGTGACCATAGAATCTTAATAATCTTTTCCTGAAAGTATGGCCTATTTTTTCTGTTTTTATAACTCCTTTTCTGGTCTCGGTTTGTATATGTTATTCTCTCAAATTGGTCCCACTATTTTCCTTAAGATTCTCTTCTCTGTTTTGCTTATTCTTCTTTCTGAGAAGGTGTTTATACATCTTATAAAAAATTTTATAAGATATTATTATTATTATTATTATTATTATTATTATTATTATTATTATATGGAAAGCTCAACTTTGGGAGTTGATAGGCACAAATGCTGCATTTTTACAATATCTCTTATTCAACAATATCGCTTAAATAACGTATTTGTACATTTCGTCTAAAGATGAGAAAACATAAAATGTGTTTATTTAACAGTATCATATGATATTTAGTTACACATAGGCCTACAATATGACGTATAGTCTTTCAATGCAGTTGATCATCAAGCGTAATCATAGGATAAACATTCTATCTGCCACGATGGTCCAAACTCTTGCTAGCTTAGTTGTTAGGGCGTCGGCACGGAAAATCGAAGATCCCAGGCTCGATTCCTGGTGTGAGAAAAGTTTTTATACAAAATATCCTACACTTTATATTGTTCTTGAAATTAAGGAGAAAGGGCAGGACAAGCGTTGCTGGTAGTCTAAGTATACGTGTTTCGCTAGAAAGTGGTTCCTTTGGGAAAAGCTCCAATATAATCCTGTCAACCTTCTTTCAACACTCCATTTACAGAAGACTGGTTCTCCCATGGTATCGTTCCATAGCTTAAATGGCTGCATGTATGTATATAAACATGTATAGTATATTATATTCCTGTTGTAGTATCTACAGTGATATCATCTAGCCTATAAGAATTCCGAAGCCTGTACTGATATTACTTGTTTTGTTTAGTAAGATTAACCTAATGCATTCCGTTGCCAAAAATAATTACATAAATTGTGAAGTAGGTTTTTATTAAATGAAAACTTCGCTAGGAGGTGAAATGCAATGAAAGTGTGAGGAAGGAAGAGAGGAGGCTTTCAAGTTTCCACGATTCCTACATTACGGAAACTCTTCACGACCTGCACACCTTCACAAAGAGAACAAAAGAGCTTAATGTAGCTTTGAGATTGCAGGGTTTCGTGTCATCCAAGATTTTCATTACATTCAATTATATTCACTTTCATTTCTTTCTGTGCCTCTCACACGCCTACAAATTTCCTTTCATTTAACTTAATAATAACAATGATGAAAGAAAACTATAACAATGATGTTATTACAATGCTGCTTGATGACGAATATGATGATGATGATGCTGGCAATAATAATAATAATAATAATAATAATAATCCTTTCAAAATGATTACATTTCGCCTTACGTGGGAGGGAAGGTTGTGGAATGCACACACCTGCTAGACCCCCACGTATTCTCGTGTCATAAGATGAAAGAGTATAGAAAGTTATAGGGGTACTTCCTGTTAGATTTAAAAAAATAATATATATCAGTAGTGTTTAAAACGATACACGAGTCGGTACTGAAATCGTAGTATCCTGCGTCACGACTCTAAGGCGTCAGGCAGCTTAAGAACGGTATCAACATCATGCAAGTACTTCAGAGGCTACTGGATGCAGTGAATGATATCGCCTAGGCAGATCTACCTACTACTTCTCCTGCAAGCGTGTAATGCGTGCAGCCGGCACCAGGAACTGCAGGCGTTTACGTTAAGATATTACATTAAGACACAAGCACGTAATTTATATACAAACACTAAGATAATCAGGCAGTGAATACAATATATGCCAAGAATATTAGTGTAATGAATTATGTAGAGATGTTTTCACCTTCCTCACAATTGGTACCAGAATTATTACCTGAATTAGTAAATTTTCTTGTATTTATACTATTTTTTAATTATAATAAAACATATTTCGTTGGGCGAAAATTGAACAGAACTTAACACAGTTCAATGATTGCTCTGTATTTTATAAAATGTCAAATAATTTTGCCTGTTTGTTTTTATTATGATGCAGAAGTTAAGAATCTTTTGAAAAATTCGAAAACTAAAGTGTCTTATAATTCCTTTGTTCAAAATAATTCAATTTTAGCAACTACTGATGATAAATTAAGAAAACATTAAACGCATTATGCAATAACTTGGATTTAGATATAACTTTACCATTTTATTTAATTTTAATGTCGATGTTTTTCATGCTTCCATAAAATAGGCCTATTATTTCTATTTATCAAAATCTAATTTAATCTCTAGAGTTTTAAAATTTAATGAATATTGCCACTGAACTGCAATGAGCATAAACTTTGCTCATTCGAGGTATGGTACGTATTTATGTGTTTAAATATAATTTAATTTAATTTGCAAAAATACTATAATTATACCCCTTACTGCTAAGGGGTAAATTTAATAATTACCTAAACAAGTAGTACTTGGGACAATAAATTTCCTTTTATCCTATTAATCCCACTGAGTGAAAATGTTTATTCTTTTTTTATTCTTTTTACCAGCATATTAATCACAGATTGATAAAAGACCTGCCAGTGCATCGTCACGAACTATTTTTACGATGTCTCTTTATTCTCTCTCTCTCTCTCTCTCTCTCTCTCTCTCTCTCTCTCTCTCTCTTTCTTTGCTTTTCACACAAACGTGTAAACACACACATTTACGCATAGCCTACGGGAACTTACGAGTACGCAAACACGGGAAAATCACGTGAAAATATTTGTATATTACATTTTTTATAAAGGCTTAACTATTATTATTATTATTATTATTATTATTATTATTATTATTATTCATGTAAGTTTTATACAAGAGATAAGTGAGCAGGAAGTAATGTTACTGATTCAGCAATAGCACATGTTCAAGAGTTTGATGTATCCCTTTTCTCTTGGCTTCAAATTGCTTTTATTTGCACTAATGCTGTTGCACGTGTCATTCTGTCTCTGGCTACTCTGCAGTTTTTGTGTTAAATTATAATTATGTGCCCTTGTGAAAAAGATTCCGCTTATAGTACCCCTTAAATTTTTTATATAACAAAAAGGGTGCGTGGAACGCCACGTGACAGAAGTGAAACTTGTTTTTATTTTTTTATTTTTCAATTTTGAATTAATGGATTTTTTAATTTTGTACTTTTTAATATTGGGGTTTTCGAATTTTTTATTGTTGGATTATTATTAAATTTTGGATTTTGTATATTTAATTTTAGATTTTTCTTTTTTAAATTTTTTATTTTTTGAATTTTTTGAACTTTGAATTTTTTATTTTTAAATTTTGGATATTTAGATTTTTTCATTTTTAATTTTTTTAATTTTGGATTTTTGGACTTTACATGTTATATATATTGGACTTTATATATATATATATCTCTGAAAATGCGTTGTTAATTCTTGCCGAGGCATTAAATTGAAGAAGAAGATAACAGAAGAAGATGACGCTTGATATTTAACGTGAACTGGCTCACCAGACTCCCTGCTTGTTCTTAGCAAAATGCAATGGAGCGACAGGTGTGAGGAGTTCCAGGATAAAGTAATGGTATCGCACCAAATCAAATTAACCGTCCACTTGTCTTTCCAGCTAACAGGCGTTGCTCGTTCTCCTTCATTTAGCAGCCCTCAGCTCAGTGCGTACTGAGAGAATGGTTTTCCTTAAAACGGATAAGTTGTGTAGATAATTTGGAAAAAGAAGATTGTTTCGTTCATACGTCATTGACACGTCACACATTCCATTTTCACCATTGACTTGTAAGAATTAATTTAAATAAATAAAAGTGTTCAATTTATTGCTGAGCAGTTGTCACACCTTCCATTTTGCACAAGAAACGAATTGCTATTGACGAACATAGGATATATGCAACAATATGGCTAACGATAGGTTCAGTGAGACATCAAACGAGAAATGTATGAATACAGTTAACCAAGCAATATGGAAACTAACGCGAATTATGTAAAGAGACAATTAATTTCGTAGCATGAATGATATACTTCCTAACTCCATATTATCTTCATCTTTATTATTATTATTGAATCTCCGAATCTTCTAAACCCTACTTTACCGGGTATGTTAGGGTTATATTTAATTACAAAGTATGTATAATTGTATTATATGATTCACTGTTGGCCTAGCCTAATGTCTTTCATAATTTATGAAATATATGTATGATAAATTTTGTAAATGTGCTATAACAGCAGCTGCTTGTAAATGTATCTGTTTTGACTTGCCTATTAGATGCTGTAAAGCAGATGTGTGGATGAAGTTCCAGTTCTAGTCTTTTCCTGTAAAATACAGGGCACTCAAAAATCAAGTGTTTTACATCCTGTGGATACTCAGAACATATACAGTTATAATTATTACTCGGAGTTTCTATGTGAAATCGTTCAAAATAAGCACCAAATTTTCCGTGTCCCGAAAGGAACTGGGTTAAAATAAAGTTTGGTTTCAACAGTTTGCATTTTTGGCGATCATAGACCGTTGGAAAGAAAACTTCTCTTGTAGTAGAGCCACAAGTGGATGCTTGCCATTCTTGATTCCAGTTGTCAATGGTTTTGTTTCGAAGTTCCTTTTTATCGAACTTAATAAACGCTTGAGTGTACCATGAATAAGTAATTAAATAATTTTAATGATATTTCATTATACCTTATTTAAATGATGTTAATAAAACATACATCGAAGAATTTTATGTTTATTAAAGATAATAACTTTCGACAAACAATTCTCTGTGTTCGTATTTTGTTCAAAAACATAACTAAGATCTTGGATAATCGTTTCTTGGGCTCCCAACCAAGTGAGTAGGAGGATTGATTCCGAGCTTTCGGCAGCTCGATCTGCTATCACGAGGTAGAAGTGAGATAGGCCTAAGTGGGAAGCAATTCACCCGGTTGGGAACCCGAGAAACCATTATCCATTATCAATACCGGAAAAGCGTCAAGCTACATATAGGCCAATAAACACATTTTATATAATTTTAATAGTATTTTAAGTAGCAGTAATCATTTAATCGTTTGCTATATCATATTCGCTTAGAAATATTAAGCATTAGTCTTAAAATCGTATTTATTTGTTTATTTTTACTGAACGTTCTTCTTACAGCGGCTACACCAAACCTTTTTATCTACAGGATATAAAAGGTTCGTTAGTACCCGAAGTATTTATTTAAACATCATAGTAGGGAAAGAAATATAGTAGTTTAAAGTTCTCTGTTGCACAAACAATGTACGAACTGCTCACTTTTTTCGACTACCTGATCCAAAATGTTTGGGAGATTTCGAGAAAAAACAGAGGGGCAGCAATAGAAACACATAGGTCTATTAAATTTTAACTCTAAAATTAGCCTATAGTCAGTAAAGGGCTGCAAAGAGAGCATTATTAACACAATGATTAGGCCCATAGTTCATTTCTTATACATTGTTTTGTAATACTATCCTTAGCGTCAATGTGCTGTATAAAGATGTTAAAAACTGGGAATACCTTAGGCTACGACGTGTGCTTAAAAATTCTAGGTGAAATTGAAAAGATAACACTGTTAGGAATCCAGAAGACATGACAACTGTTAAAAACTTTGAACCATAAGGCTACATGTACCAAGAAATGAGTAATAATGTAACTTTCCATGACATGTAAGCTTTTTCCAATTTCTTTTCCATTAATGTCTTAAAAATATAACTATTAATAAACTTCATTTTTTCGACAAGGGTTATAATATTAAAATCTTGATAAAATTCCACCTTAACCCTTAACATAAAACTTATCTGGGTCCAGTCACAATATCACCTTTCATAAGATAAAACGCATTAAAGTATTGGAGTCCACGCAGAAGAAACCAACTTTCACCCTCATAATTGTGACCTTTAGCCTATATTATGACAAGAATATATAAAATATATAAGTATATAAATATATTATAAATAAATAAATAAAAAAATATATAAATAAATATATAAAACACAATTAAAGTATTGGAGTTCACGCAGAAGAAACCAACTTTCATCTTCATAATTGTGCCCTTTATATTATGACAAAACTTTGATGTGATTTATATATTTGTGTTTTGCCTTATGAAAGGTGATATTGTGACTGGACCCAGATAAGTTTCATGTTAAGGGTTGAAGTGGAATTTTTAACAAGATTTTAATATTAAAAATATAAGTTTTTGCCAATTTATTTTCCGATATTGTAGTAAAAACAGGGCAAACTACTGTATGAAATAGGTTACATTATTAACTTAGAAGTTTTTATTAGGTGTTATAACAGCTATTGATTTATTATGAGGCTGGGAAGAAGCGTGAAGATGGGGGAAGATCTAACAAAGTAGTTTTACAATTTTCTCTGCACTTTCCGACGAGGTAGTTAGATGTTCTTAATGACGTCATTATCACGCTCATTTGAGGAAGTGGGCTGGTGGGAATTACAAGTTAAAAGACCTCCACGAGTTTTTATTAACTGCGAATCAGTACACGACGGCCATGTTATAATCACCCCCTAGCGTAATTATTGCGAAACGACTCTTTTTAGTAAGAAGATAATAAATTCACTCCTACACTTCTCTTCTGGCCAAAAATGTCTTAAGAAAACTTTCTGAAGAATATCGATAAACCAACACCAAGGAAGAAGAAGCAGGCAATAACGGTGCATTAAATATTAAAGAGGGTCAAAGAAATTACAGTTCCAGTAGTGCAGTGAATCATATGCTTACCATTCAAACAAAGATAACTGAGCTGTACGGATTCAAACCTGACAGTTTTTCTACATCAGAGGGGACCTATAAGCTACCAGCCTTTTCATAATTACGGGTGGGACATTCAAGCAAATTATAAAAACTATTTTTATTTATTACATATCATAAATAATAAACTAGAATTGGTTCTTCACATTCTGTAAAATTTACAATGCCTTCTCCTCCACACTACATGCAAAGCGTTGTTTAAAATTTATTTTAAATATTTTACATTTGTTTTTCAAAATCTATTACGGGTGGGACATAATTTGGACACTGATTTTAATGATGCAAAACAAAAGTTCAAATGCTGTTCTGCTATTACTGTTAGGGTCTTACTGCTGTTGTTAATGAAGGTATGAGGGATTAAATACAAATTATAAACAGTTTCTAGGTTTTTCAGAACATTTATTTAACTCATCAATAATTATTTAACAAAACTGTCACCATTACGGGTGGGACAAAAAGTCACGTGTTTGTTATATTACATAGTAATTAATCACACACATTTTTTGAAGTTAATCTTATACCAAATTGAACCTTAAGATGTATATTTTTTTCAAATGAAAATGGCCATAGCTGATTTCTCTTGACTACTTGGTATTAAAGAGTTTTAAAATCATGCTAAAAATGGCAAAAAAAAGTAACTCAACGCAATAAATAAGTAAATCGACAGATTTTACACATGAAACCACTTCAGACACACCTAAGTCCTCAATATGCAGGGAATTTGAGGATTTAAACTTATTTTTGACCACCCAATTAAATAATTTTATAACTTCTCTCTTTTAGGGAAAAGTTCCCATATTTTATGAAATGGCTGCTACTGTAGGGGGGAAAATTATATATTTTATTTCATTAACCAATCACGCTTTCACCTTCTAATACGGCAAGATCAATTTTCACTACTTCTGCTGGCTTAATGTCTTAAGAAAATATTCTGAAGAACATCGATAAACCAATACCAAGGAAAAAGAAGCAGGCACTAACGGTGCATTAAATATTAAAGAAGGACAAAGAAATAACAGTTCCAGTAGTGCAGTGAATCATATGCTTGCCATTCAGACAAAAATAATTGGGCTGTACGGATTCAAACCTGACAGTTTTTC
This sequence comes from Ectobius pallidus, assembly GCA_964059195.1. Lineage (NCBI taxonomy): Eukaryota > Metazoa > Arthropoda > Insecta > Blattodea > Ectobiidae > Ectobius > Ectobius pallidus. Next base: position 41,805,323 of record CAXKWD010000002.1, on the reverse strand, counting down.
TATATCAGAGGGGACTTTAAAGCTACTGTAGGGTGCAAAATTACTCGTATATATTTTATATCATTAACCAATCACGCACTACAATTTCAACGAATTTCTGTTATAGTATGTTTTGTAATTTATTTGACTACGTCTGTCTGTACTATGTATGGCTAAAGACGTTATTAAATATAAATACAATATATAAAAAATGGATCCAATGATTTTGTTTAAATTTGTGTGCTAACTGTATAAAAGAAAACCTAAAGCTTTTATTTGAAAATGTTCACAGAAACTTAATGAAGGCTAGTTATAAGGGCAATTATGAGCTTTGGATTTATGCTCTATTTTAAATGCGGTTGATACAACAAAATGCACATATCCCACAATGTGAATGCCAGCTCTCGTTGGGAATTGAAGTGAGAAAATCGCATTACGTATTCTTAGGCACTCATGTGCATAGGCGTACCGAGGGGGGGGGGTTGGGGGTTTGAACCCCCCCCCCCATTGATTAAAAAAAGGAAAATTGTATATTTTTTTAAAGTCTGCCCATAAATTACTTAATACAAGTATAAAGCGTGGGAAGCTTAAAACTCGTTATTTTGCGTCTTAATTTTTAAAATTTTCCGGGGGAAACCCCCGGAAGCTTAAAACTCGTTATTTTGCGTCTTAATTTTTAAAATTTTCCGGGGGAGGACCCTCGGAAGCTTAAAACTTGTTATTTTTCATCTTAATTTTTAAAATTTTCCGGGGGAGGACCCCCGGTCCCCCCTCTCCCTGGGGGGTATTCCCATACCCCCCAGACCCCGCGGATGTTATAACCCCCCCCATTTGGTCGGCCTGGTTACGCCTATGCTCATGTGAGTATATGCCACCATATTTTTACTGCCGATATAAGAAATTTCCTACTCTTAAAAGTTTTACGTTTTTATTTCCTCAAAGACACAACGCTTTCAACAGTAAGTGCTATCAGAGCGTCAAGCTTTGTGCCTGCTTCCATAATACATCAGAGCAGGTTGAAAGCCAGTTTTGTGACCTCCTTAAGTGCAATCGTCTCAAGTGTCTATACACATCTGCTCAATTCATGCCTCCTACATTAGTCGTTCATGGTCAATACATATTCGAAAAGAAAGAGTTTTCTGGATATCCCAAGCTTTACAATCTGCCGATTTCTCTCAGTAGACATTGTATTATCCATTCAATTTCAGAAGGAAAGTATGTGTAAAAAATCTCGTGACTTCAACTGCAGCACACATAATGCTACAAGAAAATATAGTCCCATAGTAAATTTTATTTTTATTGAAGTAAAAGGTTAAAACATGCGACGGAAATCAATTTATTACAGATTTTCAGTGTATGGCTAGGCCTGGAACTCATAATGTAATCATTCAGTTTGAGTGAAGCTTTGTCACATATTGTATCAAATAATATACCGCAATATACCACAAGTCCTGCTTCTTTATTATCAACAATACTGTAAAGGTTTTCACGTATTACGTATGGTACCATTACCATTAAGGGGAATAATTGACGGTATTAGACAAAAAGGTCACTATTATATACGTTCTTAAAAGACATGAAACTTATACAAATAGTTTATAGATATACCAAGTTATTTTGTACTTATTGTCACTATTATATACGTTCTTAAAAGACATGAAACTTATACAAATAATTTATAGAGATATCAAGTTATTTTGTCCTCATTGAAAAGTCATTCGCAAGAGACATAAATTCAGGGTAGGAACGCTTTCAGAGAGAAAACTTTTCCTCCATTTGGAATGTAGAAGCCCAACTGCAGAACATATCCTATTCCCAGAAAACACTCTCTCTTTAACGACAGGAAGCTCGCATTTCGCGCCTTCTCGTTTTCTATACGATACGTGCCGGAGGACTAAATGACCTGAAGGCAAAAGTCGCACGACTCGCTACACAGGAAAACCAGTCGAGAGGAACTAGCTAATTTTGCCTCCATAATATCAGCTACTCGATAGTGAAAACTGGTAAAATTAACTGCTTGTATTTGCAGGGACTCACACTCCGCTGGCTGCTAGATGGAGGAAGGGTATTACACACGGTCAAGTATCCGTTTATTCTAGGTTGAAATGGAAATAAATAGATAAATAATAATAATAATAATATTATTATTATTATTATTATTATTATTATTATTATGATTAATACTTCTTTTATTCTTCTTCTTAATCAGGCGCTACACCTCTCCATTGAAGTTTTGCCTTCTCAACCACCTTCTTCCATTCTTTCCGGTTTTCAATTATCTTACTCCAGTTGTTCACCTTCATCCTTTTCAAGTCGCTTATTACATCGTCCTCCCATCTAATTTTTGGTCTGCCCAGTCTTCTATTGTCAATTGGTTTCCACTTGTATATTCTTTTGATACTTGTTTTATTATTCCCAAATAATACGAGTGTAAATGGCCTTCAATTACATCTTCGCTTTCCAGAAGGACATTTCCCTTTATGGATGGATGGATGATGGGTAGATGGATAGAGGGATGGATGGATAGATGACCCTGTCTCTCTGCAGAGGAGGTTTCATTACGCTTATTTAGTGGGAAATCTTAAATAGGAGAGGGATCGGTCAACTAATAGAAGTGATCAAAAGTTGGCTTTTTATTTTTGTGTGCCCACCCTTACCCCCGGAGTGCCAAGCAATTAAGCCTAACCCTCCGGTCAAACCAAATTTTGGTAACCATGTGTGATGTGTGTATACCTATTGTGCCCTTATGTTGTTATGTACATCCGTAGGGGATGTTGATGGTGTGACGTGTTTGTGCTGTGTACTTTTGTCTTTGTATTTTGGCGCAGGATAGTGCGGATAGGTCTTATGTGCAATATTTCCCCGAGTGTGTTTTTTCTTTAGTGAATTTTAGTTATGTATTCTAGAGATTTGTAGTGCGTGTATCTGTTTGAGGGGATTATTGACCAGTCCGGCATTCGCCTAAGAACGAGGGAAACCCCTCAAAAACCTCGTTCGGACTGGAGTAGTGGCCAAATGACCGTCTACTTTGGTGCGTTAATTTACTATAGACTTTTCGAGAGTGCTGTTTTTGCAAAGGTTTTAAGTGCTGGGAAGGTGTATTTCATATTGGCTACTGAAAACAACATCAGACTTACATCACAAAATAAAGTGACAAAATAGATCTGACTTAAGGTGTAAGGCAAAACTGTTTAGTGTTGCCAGTACGTTTTAATATTTTCATAGATGACGCAAATAAAATGTGGAAAATAAGCGCTGGCTGTGGTTGTAAAACAAATGGCTTTAATTTATAAACTCTTCTACCGGTATAAGCAGATGAGCAGATCCTCTTATTAAGTTCAGAAGATTATCACAAAAATCGTTTTATATTCTCGTCATGTCAATTAATGCTTGTAGATAAGTATATTCACTGATAAACCAAATGAATTGCGTTTTATGGCAAACAACTGGTAATGAGGAAAATTGCACTGAATAATTATTTAACAGAATAGATTATGGGGGCACCGAAAAGAAGTTTCGTTACAGAAAACTAATTTAGTTACGCTTATTTAATGGGGAATCTTTTTGGAGAAGGATACCTTTACAATTAATAAAATTGAGCAAAAGTTTGTATACTGGAAACAGCAACAGACTTTAAATTAATAATATTTAAATTATCGAGAATGGTATAAGTTACAACTCTTTTAATTCTATTTACAACTTAGAAAGAAAATATCTAGATTTAAAAAGTTCTGCATAGTTATAAAAACTCTTAAAATTTTTCCTTATTTTATAGTAAAGCCATACGTGTTCATTGCTCCCTATTCGATGCCGTAAAATATATTAGTAGATATTTTCCCTCCATTTTTCCAAACTTCTCACAATTCGCCAGGATATGAAACAAAGATTCTTCCCCATTACATATGGTACAATTTTTTGGAGTAAATTTCAACTGATATTAATTTAAATGGATATGATACAGGATGAAATGATGAGGATGATTCATGATATGTAAATATCCAATTCGGCATTTAACCTTTACGACTGGGGAAACCATGAAAAAACCCATGTCAAATTGGCCGGTCAGGGATTTGAACCTGGGACCTCCAGAATGCGAGTCCAAAAGGAACAAATTCTTATCCCTTTCCATCAGTGATCTTAATCATTTGCCACGCACCAAGTCTAAGCCTAGTCTAAATCTCTGTCAAGTGTAATATCTTCACTATACAGCCAATATCTGTTTCTCCCCACTTTCCTCCTTTGCTTTATTGGAGAACCGAGCCATCTCAGAGAGAGGATTTGGTATATGACAGTAGATATGACATCAAATAACCCACATACGATCATATGGCATCAGGGTTGTGCACTTTATAATTAATGGCTACTGACGCCCTCTTGTGTTGTTAGCTAGTGTACACTTTATAATTCGATTACTACTTGCTAAAGAGCATTGCCGAGTCTAACAAATGGATTGTGACGTGCCAGACACAAAGAGTTTTGTAATGAGGAAACTTCAGAAGCCAATTAGAAGAGAAGATAATGTCATTAGAGTTCAAAAAGTCGCAGACCAGAGACATCTGCGTTGTGTCAGGCAAAAGAACATCACAAAGTCCTAAAGAAGAGATCTCGATATCGCAAGCGAATTAGTTTGGTATTATCAGCAAGCCAATTAAGACAATTCTCATAAAACGGTTGCAATTTAATTAAAGAAAATAAAGTGTGGCTTTCAATATAGTACTCATGCCTTGATATCATTGCAGTAGAACATCCATTATCCGAGAGCCCGTTTTTCCGAGGTACCGGTATGTCTACAATACATAGTAACGTCTAGCCTGTAATGCGTGTACAGTGTTTTGCAGATGACAAACAGTTTGTCTTTCTCCTGCTTAGATACGCGGTCCAATCAGAGACGGCCAGACCATAGGCGTACCGAGGGGGGGGGGGGTTTGGGGGTTTGAACCCCCCCCCCCCCCATTGATTAAAAAAAGGAAAATTGTATAATTTTTTTAAGTCTGCCCATAAATTACTTAACACAAGTATAAAGCGTGGGAAGCTTAAAACTCGTTTTTTGCGTGTTAATTTTTAAAATTTTCCGGGGGAGGACCACCGGAAACTTAAAACTCGTTATTTTGCATCTTAATTTTTAAAATTTTCCGGGGGAGGACCCCCGGACCCCCCTTTCCCAGACCCCGCGGATGTTATAACCCCCCCATATGGTCGGCCTGGTTACGCCTATGGGCCAGACGGAAGGAAGACTCTTACTGCTAGCGGCACTACTTTAGCTCGTACACGTGATTGGCGGTGAAGGAAAAAATACTGTAGGTAATAATGAATATATTATTTTTGCCTTCAAATTTCTTAGCTTGTGTATTTACTTAGTTAATTATTCAACGGCAACAGACAATTCCTAAGCAAGCTCAAGGGATATTGTCTACTTACTGGAACCCGGAGGTTCATTGCCGCCATTCAACCCTATTCTGTGCTAACTCCATCCAACCATCCCTCGAAAATCCTACTTATCTTAAATCTATTATAACATTGTTCTCCCATCTACACCGAATATAGTAAGTTAATTAAATCACGAAAAATGAAATGGGCTTCACATGTTACGCGCATGAGGGAGGAAATACACATCTCAAAAGTATTGACTGGGAGACCCTAAATCTGTGTCGTAGAAGTGTGCAGCCTGGAATTTGAACCACCGTGTGACAACCACCTTCGCCTCTCTGTCATTCTTTGTCATTTCGTGAGGTGTAAGAATAGATGGAAATCACTGGGAGCGAGGTCCGGGCTTTAGGTGTGAATGTTTAAACACCTCCCAGCCGAACTTCTGCAGAAGACTTTCTAGGAGGTGTTATAAACATCCAAACTACAGCCTGTCTTCGCTCCCAATGATTTTCATCTTTTCCTACACCTAAAGAAATGTCAGGGAATGACAGAGAATGACAGAGAGGCGGAGATGTTTGTCACACAACGGTTCAAACCCGTGGCGGCAGACTTCTACGACACAGATGTTCAAAAGTTGGTTTCGCAGAATGACAAATGTTTCAGTTCCATGGTGATTTGTTGAAAAATAGCTGAATACTTGCAGTATCCGTTGGAATATGTATGTCCATGAAATTGTGTTTTGTTTCTGTAAACGGCCCCAGCTAAACTTACTTTGTGGACGGGCCTCGTATATCAGATTTTAAAAGTAGTCCTAATGTTTTATAGCTGCATGCTTGAAAAGTCTAATAAATTATATTTGCAGCCCAAACTTGTCTTATAATTTAATAAACTAGTTGACTGATGTACCACAAACGTACAACATGCAGCCTTTAAGAAGATATGCAACGAAAAGGGAATTTTTATAAGCCTACATAACTCTTCTCATTACATTACTGGAATACCGCGAATCTTCTAGCGACGGAATAAGGAGAAGAGAATGCAGGAGTTTTTTTGCCTTTTTTTATGAGCGAACATAGAGGGAATTCATCTTGGTAAAGTTGGCAATAACTCTCCGTTCCGCTGCCGAGTGTCTGTCAGAATAATGTGAAGTACGCGTACATATTTTCATTTTCCTGGCGGCTGAGGATTGCAATCCAGTCCAACCTTTACACTACAATGCTCCAAGGGCAGAGAGAAAAGGTTAGATTTGTTTAGTTCTCTGAAATATTGCCTGCTCTGTGAAATGTAAAGGAATAAATCATATCATTCAATACATCAAGATGTATTGAATTATTTTGTAGAATATATCACGGACTACTTAGCTCATGTATCAGTAACCAATCCTTTATAAGAATATGTGAATTTCAACCAATGGCAAATGTCTATCGTCTTAATATTTTTGTTAACGCTTTCATTTTATGGCAATTACATGCAAATATTTTTACGTAAATTTAGAAGGACTGAACACTGAAACCTCTTCACACCTGTAGCTTCTTTGATAAAAAAAATTACTCATTGAACACAGCCATTGCATATAATTATATACACAGTAGAGCCACGATAATCCGAACCTCGATAATCCGAGATTCCGTGCAATCCGAGATGAAAAAAGAAAAGGAAATTTTAAAAAAATCCTTATATAAAGGCGTAAGTTGTAAATGCTTATAACGAATCTTTCTTCTAACACTGTTAATGTATGGTATGTATGTAACTGTTAACTTTAATATCTACACGTTAAATTTTACTTCGTTTTATGTACATATGTATGTAGTTGAAAATTACGTCATTTTCCTTATTTTTCGTGTAATCCGAGGTACCATCAGCCCCATTTAACTCGGATTATCGCGACTCTACTATGTGTGTGTATATATATATATATTCCTTTTTTCGTGTAATCCGAGTTTTTTGTAATCCGAGGTACCATCAGTCCCATTTAACTCGGATTATCGCGACTCTACTATGTATATATATGTATATGTATTATATATAAGCTGCATATGAGCAAACGTATATCTGGAAATTTTACAATTTTATGTGTATTGAAGTCATTTAAATCTCCTATACAATATTAATAACAGAATATGATATTACTGACACCATTGTCACCAGAGAGTTTTATCTAAAATAATAAAGCAGCTTATTTTAATGGACAGCGCCACCAATGCGATAAATCGATTGGATCGCCATCGGCTATCTCGCTTACGATGACAAATAGGTAGGCCTATGTGTTTTTATTCAAACTCACTAGCGCTCGTTTCGTTAACTTTGTACTGGCCTTTTAAGTTCTATATAACGGTCTTACATCCTAAATAACTAAAATGTAAGTTGTGAACTGTAATTTGTTAGGCCTATGTAATTTATTTAAAATGTAATTTTTTAAGAAAAATTAAAATCAAGGGTAACGGTTTCTTTTTTCTGGCAGCGTATAAGTAGCGTATTAATGAGATTTTACGTTAATGTACTTACTTTAACTCGAGTGCCATCAGAAGCAATTTTAATCGCTGGATTCCGCTTACCTGTTAAAAGAAGAAAATAACATTAACACAGCGTTTCTCAACCTTTGGTCCGCGGACCACTGGTGGTCCGCGAAGATGGTCCGCAGACATAATTTAAAAATGACATAAAGCAAGTGGAAAAAAAAGAAGTAAAATTTTTTCACATATTTCGTTATAATGACCTATAATTAATACCCCAAATATTAAGAATTCTTCTTTTAAAAATGGGATGTATAATTTGCGATCCGTAAAATCAGTTACACTTTTTAAAGGTCCTTGGGTTCAAAAAAGGTTGAGGAACACTGCATTATCAGATAACCTTATATTATAAGTAGGCCTACTATAGTTCTAAAAGTTAGAAAAGAACCTGCGCAGTATCATGCTGTGCTTGCTGCAGCAATCATAGATTGGTTCCGCGCAGCTGCTTCTAGACCTATAGGAGGGTAATTATGTCAGTTTAGACCGAGGATTTATATGCAATAAAAAGCTGAAAATTGTCTGCGTGGTCTAGTGATTGCGTTGATGAATACGGTTCGATCTCGTATACCTCCTGGAATTTTTCTGAAGTAGGGAGGTCTGTAGCACTTACAGTAAAATTTAGGCTATATTATGCTCCTTGCTTTAAATTTGTAGAATTCATTTAGTTATGAATATATCAAAATTTCGTGAAAATAAAAAAGTACGGGAAAATGGTTTTAAAATTTTACATGACACTTAAATGGAAAATGTCTATACATAGCCTCAATAGAAATACCTAGCCTTACAACTGATGGTTTTTTAAAATTAAACCAACTTGAATATTTATTTTTTGTTTCCTTATGGATAATCTTTCGAAAGCAGTTTTCTTTTGTAAAAAAAATATTTATTTTCAAAAACATTTAACAAATGTAGCCTTTTATAAGTAGAACATATCAAGCAAAACTTGCCTTCAGTAAGAAAAACCAATTATTCACATCCAATAATATTAGTTCAGAAATAAGAAAGAATTTGATGAAAACATATGTATGGAGCATAATGTTGTATGGATGTGAAACTTGGTCAATCCTGAAATCAGAAAGAAAGAAGAAGAATAGAAGCATTTGAAACATTGTGCTACAGAAAAATGCTGAAAATTAGCTGGATCGATAAAATGACCAATCAGGAAGTTTATGAGAGAGCAAAAGCAAAGAAAGAAATTTGGAACCAAATAAGAAAAGAAGAATAAAACTCATAGGACATTTACTAAGGCACCAAAGTCTTTAAAAATCATTATCGAAGACACAATTGAAGGCAAAGGAAGAGCAAGACTACAGTCCAGTACATGGAACAAATTAAGGATGATATGAACTGTAATACATACAAAGAATTAAAAAGGAAGGCAGAAAGAAGATCAGAATGGAGAATCGCTGCAAACCAATCCAAGGATTGAAGACTAAAGAAGATGGAGCCTTTTTAATATCGCGTAATTAGGGCGACTTAAAAATGCCTGGGAAGATTAAAACTTATGAAATATATACATTAAGGTACTTGGTATTTTTTAATACAAAAAATGCTGATTTCGACCTAAAAAAAGATTAATATTACACCCCTTATCCCCTGACTGCTAACACGATCTTGTCTCCATACATTTATATTTACTGTAGGTCTTAGGAAGAACCACAGTGTTTGATGGAGGTGCAAGTTAAAATGTCAACCCATAATCCAGCAGACTGGAAAACCATGCAACCATCTAGCATTTCAAACAGATACAATGTGCAGAAAGCCAATGAATAGGATGGTTGAATGAACTACTGCAATTCTGAGGCTATGGCGTGACATAATTGTAATTTATAGGCCATCAGGGGTTCATGGAAATAGTGTAACAGCAGTTAACCAACATTTTATTACATGCCTCAAGTGAGGATCTCTCTCCTCCTGCTGTAGTAGCCTACTCATGAGGCCATTTCGTTAATGCAGCTACCCTCATCATCACTGCGAGTCTTAGCCCGAAACGACTAAAGTACTTAGCTAATGGCTTGGAGGATGGGTATGTTTTAAATGAAAGTGCACTGCTCGGTCTTTATAAGTGGCTATACATCAAAAATAGTCCTGACGAAAATCGACCATAAATCTCTCTTTAATCCGCAGAAAATTTCAGGCATTAGGCCTATTACTGTGGTTTTCTCTAGTTATGAAGTTCCTTGCGACAGTTGACACAGTTGGTACACTGCATATAGTAAAATACAGTATTGTATTCTCATATAATATTTACGAAATTCCAATTTCATCCTCTTAAAACTTATTTATTATGGAAAAGGTTTGCGTCAATTCCGTCAGTAAATTTAAAAATGCTTCGGTTTGTTTCGTCCCTCAACATGTACCTGTGTTAACTGAGATTTAAAAGCAACTATATTATAATTATTTACGTTGTAAGACCGTTATACAGAACTTAAAGGGCAAGCACGAAGTTAACAAAACGAGCACTAGGGGAAAATTTGGCCCTGAGTCTCTAATCTCGGCTAGGAGTTTCTAACGGGCTGTAAATCTAGAACCCGGGACCCACGCCATATCCCCTTTCTTAGTCTTTTCGTCGGACACAACGAGGCTGGTTTCACTCTAAAATATAATTATTTCTTTTTTTATATTATACATCTTCCTTCAGTCGCGGGTTACCAAACGAAAATGTATGCATTAGTAACAATTAATTCAAAAAAATATTTTTCTAAGATATAGAATTATTAACAATAGATGAGTAAAATATATTAAGTACCAAATAAAAGGTTTCTTAAACTGCTACCCATCCTCTAATTGCAGCGACTAAACTAAGCTCCGTGGCGCTATATCCCTGAAGGGACTTGGCCTACCACCCGACCGCTGCGACATCTGCTTTAGGCAGAAGGCAGGATTGGGGCATGTGGTCAGCATACCGACACCCACGGCCGTTAATAGTGGTTTCAGTGACTGGAGCCGCTACATCTATATCAAGTAGCTCCTCGGTTTGTATCACGAAGCTGAGTGCACCCCCGTTCAATTGCAGCGTCTGCTATGATGTAAAGCAACTCTGTCCAGTCCGTAAGAAACCCTACTTAGCCGAAAAGGTAACAATAAATAGAATACAAAAATATATACATATTTCTGAGAGGAAAGCCATATCTCAAAAGTATTGACTGGGAGACCCGAAGGGAAAAGACCACGTGGAAGACCTAGACGTAGGTGGGAGGACAATCTTAGAACGGATTTATAGGAAGTAGGATTTGTGGGGGATGATTGGATGGAGTTAGCACAGAATAGGGTTGAATGGCGGACTCAGGTAAGCGCGGCAATGAACCTTCTGGTTCCATAAAATAGATAATATTCCTTTAAGATAGCTTACTTAGGAATTGTCTATTTCCATTGAGTAAGTAAGTATATTTCTGACCTTTCTGAACATCATTTTACTTAACTGCTTTAAGTTTCAATTTACGTTATGAAGAATACCATGAGTAGATTTTCTAGTGATGGCGGTCGAGAAAAAAAGAAAGAAAAAACATCGTATCGGAAAGCTAAGACCAGGTGACGCTTATTTGCAGTCAATTCTTGAACAAACTTGTGACAAGATAGTCTCCCATCCTGATCCCATGTCAATATAAATCTCATGTTACACCCGTGCGATAAAAACCGTACGTGAGTTCACACAACTTACGCCAACAGCACTAGCAACTTCAGTTTCAAACAAGTTTAGGGAGATGATAGAGAATCTTGTACACTGTAGACATAGAGAGATGCCTTAATGTAATAAATTCTTTTTACATTAAATATTTGTAAATAATTCTTGGAATCTAAGAAAACACACAACTTATATAGAGTTTTGAAGTGAAACTTCTTTAGCCGCGCTAGGAGTAAATCGAGAGCTAACCCAAACTTGCGTTACGAGCAAAATCGTCACGAAATTGTTACTCACAAAATCGTAACGAAATTAGTGGGGCTGTGACGGAACGGATTGCACAGATAACAATCAACTCAATGATTAGGCTAAATATCTAAAATTAAAAAATCTAAACCTCAAAAATCTCTTTTAAAAAATTGAAAATTAAAAAATCCATACATCCTAAATTAATAAATCCAAAAATCCAAAATTAAAAATAAAAAAATTAAAAAATCATGGGAGCGCGCGGGGGAAAGGTATCAGGCATTGAATGGGGGCGATTAGGCTACTGCTTCGAGCTAGTGGCGTGGTGAGCATTTCATCATTATAAAAAATCCAAAATTTAAAAATATATAAATTCAGAATTTAAAAAATCTAAATTTAAAAAGTCTAAAAATTCAAAATTAAAAAATAAAAAATAAATAAAAAAATTCAAACATCTAAAATTTTAAAAATTAAAACATCAAAATTTAAAAAATCTAAAAAATAAAACAAGTTTCACTTCTGTCGCTAGGCGTTCCACGCACACTTTTTTTTAAACATTGTACCAAAACGAGAGGTGCGTAGATGAGTGTGTGTATTTTAATTTTCAATACGTTTAAAGAAATTTTAATACATTATTTTTAAAATAAGTTATATTATTATCATTACAATATGCAATTGTGTAGCCCTATTGCTATATTATAGGAATATATTATGAAATAAAATCTCCATAAATTCCATTAATTGGGACTCTAATGGTTTACCGGCATTTCGTCTGTTTGTAAATATTTTTATACGCAGTTACGATCAAAGTATCATTTTCTTCTAATATGACACGGGTATTCTTTTATTTATTTTTATTAAGTTTCTAGATGGTGCCGTTTTAACTGATCTTAAATTTTTGGACGCGAAGTCCACTGTACACAGAACTACTAAACTGTTCGTAAATGTTAAAGACATTGGTAATAGCCAGGGCCCGAATTCTAATGACATGTCATCTTTTTATTGATGCTGCACAGACATTGCCAACTTGTGGATAAATCCTAATCATGGCCTCTAGGTTATATAAATGCACTTTTATTAAGTCATTTTTGTCATTCTATGCAATTTTATATTTTTAGGGCATTTATTTCAATTTTAGGTCATTATTTTGTCATTTTCTTGTCATTTTCTTCCTTATTTAGTCATTTTCATGTATTTACATTGAGTGTGTTAACTTATTTAAGAGTGCAAACTACTGTTTACCCTCAATAAACAACAATATAATTCTGCAGACCACAAAAGGATGTGCCGAATTTTGACTCACCAGTGCCTCAGTGCCAGTATAAATTTCCGTGAGAAAAGAAAATTCACAACATTACAGTTATTTACAGTTTTTACAAACTAGCCTACAACTTTGTGTGTACAATAATATATATTTTTTCAATAAAATATCAGTTTTTTGGTCATTTTTTATAAATATTAAGTCATTTTCTTTAAAATGTAGGGTAATTTTATAGGTCATTTTTCAAACAATTTTAGGTCATCAGAATCCGGGCCCTGGAATAGCCAATGAGAGCAACTGGCACTGTTCCACCGTTTAGTATTTTGCAGTTTGAGATAGAAAGAACCTTGTCGTTGGATGATATTATATATTACTCCACCCGTATATGTCTTTAAGATTTGCGACCGGTTTAGCATCCCTTGTAGGTTATAGCTAGGGCTCGGACTTTTAGGTAAATACATTTTTTTTTTGCTATTACTTATGATTTCAGGACTTTTTCAAAGTTCCGGTTGGGACCTTTGGATTGAAAATACTGAGTTGCATATCACATAAAAAAAAATATTTTCGATATTTTTTATTTGAATAAATATTTTTGGTAACTTAATTCTTTTTTACATATTTTACCACATATCTTGTTTAGAAATGAATATTTTGACTGTTTTTGTAAAATTGCGACATATTTCCAATGTGTTGCGTTATTATGTTAAGTCAGGGCTGATTAGGCCTTTATTAGTGTAAATTTCTGTTTCCTCTCAAACTGCATTACTAAGTTGGAAAGAACAAAACAATTGTTGACAGAATCAATAAAAGAAATCAAACACATTGAAAACAAAGTTAACAAAATCAGTGGTTCAAAAGCAAACAAAATTAGAGAAAAATTCCTGTCATGCCTAAATAAAAATGAAGGGTTACAAGTGTTGCGCAAGATTTCAGATATTTTAATGGTTAACAGTGTAGAGAACTTGGAGCTGATGGAACATCTGAGTGTCAGTGAATTATTGTAACAGTGTCAGTGTTACAAATATGCAAGATTAACATCCTGCAATGTTGAACGTACATTTTCAAGATACAAGTCTCTGTTCCGTGAAAATCGTCAAAGCTTTAAGATGCACAACTTAAGACCAACTATTGTCGTTTACGGCAACAGTTCTACACTTGCTGACTAGAATGACTAGATGAGTACTTCTGTAGATATTGGTTAAATAAATAAATTAAAATATTTTCATATTTTTTAAACATATTTTCGACTTTTTAACCACATAAAAAATAAATATTTTCGGTTTTATAAGCACCTAAAAGTCCGAGCCCTAGTTATAGCTGTTTGGAATGATAAAGTAACATCTAAGGAGGTAACTAGGCCATATCTGAAACAAAACACTGCTCAGAACTGAATAAACAACCTAATGAAGCTGATGACCTAAAAATGCCTGAAAAAGACCTTAAAGTAGGAAAATATGATATGAAAAATTTAAAAAAGATGACTTAATATTTCTAAATATGTATTTAAAAAACGGAATAAATAGCAGTATAATAATAAATAATAATAATAAAGAAAGTACAAGATTTAAGTATTCTATATTACTATTCTATTATTATTGTCATGTTTACTATATTTATTAACAAATGCCTCATAACTAAGGAATTTTGAGATCACTTTGTCTGTAATGATGAAAAACTCCATTCTGAAGACAAAATACAGAAAAATGCAACGAAAGAATGAAAATTTCCTAAAAAGATAATCACTAGAGAATAAAATGCCGAAAAATGCTAATAAATATGCAAAAGAAAAATAAGGTATTTTTGTTCGTTTTGATGCGACACGAATTTTTACTACATCATGTATTGTCTGTGATGTATCATAAAAAGATGACATTTCATCAACTTCCGACCCCTGCTAATCAGATTTCAAATAACCAATAACATGTTCTCTTTCCGGTCCACACTGATGTAATATGACGGTCATGAGTAGGGCCCGGATTGTTAGGTCCTTACAGTATAGGCCTAGATTCTCTCTACCTATAACTAAATCATACCTTGCTTAGTCGATGGACAAGTAAAGTACTAAGAACTATCCCAGATTGAACCTTGGACACTAGCCAAGACAAAAGAAGAGTATAAACATACAGCTATAGTTTGGTGCATTCTATGATATTAAAACTAAACCCCGTGGCGATACATCCCTGAAGGGACTAGGCCTACCACCCTACCGCTGCGTCATCTAGCAAAGGCACATGGCAGGATTGGGGGGCATCTAGTCAGCATGCCGACACTGACGGAAGTTTCCATGACCGGAGCCGCTACTTCTCTATCAAGTAGTTCCTCAATTTGAATCACGAGGCTGAGTACACCTCGTTCCAGACCTCCTTACCTCAGAAAAATCCGAGGAGGTACCGAGGATCGGGGGGGGGGGGGGGGGGTACGCCCTAGCGTAGTGGTTGAGGCGCTGCGCTACAAACCGGAAGGTCGCGGGTTCGATTCCCGATGAGGTCGTTGAGATTTTTCAATTGGCCTAATCCTTCTGGTGGCACTATGGCCCTGGGGTCGACTCAGCCTCTAACAGGAATGAGTACCAGGAGCAATCCTGGGGGTAAAGGCGGCCGGTGCCTAAGGCTGACAACCTTACCACCTTCATGTGTCGAATGTCCAAAATCTGGGAGCCTCGACCTCCTGGAACCCTCTGGGCCTCCATGGCCCGTATAGGGATCACTTTTTACCGGGGATCGAATCCGGGCCGACGGATCTATAGTCAGCGACGCTAATCACAGGATCAGCACTCTAAGCTTCAGGAACCTGAAAATCCGTTCCCTAGTCATGAGAGTATCGCAATCACTATTCCATAGCCAATGTGCAGCCTGCATCCTCTTTTATAAATTTGTTATGGTGCCTAGAATTTTTTTGTTTTACCCATTAGTGAAGGTGTAAGGAACACGATAATTGATCAATATTTGTTGTATTTGCCATCGATATTTAAAATCAGCATACTTCCAAACCATTTATAGAATAAATATGGGTTATCGTTTTAAAGCAAAGCCCAATTTAATTAAAAATTCAATAGTAGGCTATTTATTTAGGATTGTGGATGTAGCTTTATTGTGTACAAATGTGGGGGATATATCTTCCATGCCGGAGGGAAAATATCCCGTGCTGTTATTTACATTTAGAGATGCTGGAGATATAGGGAGTATCCAGTCAGAAACGGTTTCAATATAACAGCAGTAAGGGTGGATCGCCCACGCAAAATGTAATCGCACGAAAAAATAATTAAAATCCAAAGTATAGTTCTACTTCCGTTGTAATTAAAAAGTTTCATTTTGTAAAATAAACACTCATGAAGTAAATATTTATTATATCCGCGTTAATTTAAATTACGGTATAATAACTGGTATCCTTATGCCTCGGATTTTAAACTCCGTATTGTATACTTTCAGATTTTTTAATATAGGCCTACCTTTATAGAAAAATGTTTAACTCATAACAAAGTATAGGCGAATAAAAATGTGTGTAGCGATCGGAAAAGAATACCAATTACCGTCTTCATAGATTTGAACATATAAAGTCAACTTTCAAGTGATCAGTTTTTTAATTTTATTTTTACACTTTCAACTGCACGGTCATACCACGTGTTTAGGATCAGTGGGTATACAATTCGGCTGTATTAACTATTGATGTTCAACCGTTTCTGTGTTGCTGCGTTATGAATTCTGTTCATTTTAACTAATACTGAATTATGGTTATAATAATAATTCTTTATTGCAACCAAATGGTCATACTATGATGAATGGAGCAACGGTGGAATGATATATGGCAGGGGAAACAGAAGCACCCCGAGAAAACCTTCCCGACCCCATTTTTTACACCACAAATTTGGGTCGGGGCAGGTTTTCTCGGGGTGCTCCTGAATTATAATGCTTATGATACTGTTTAAAATAGTGGCTCATCACACGCAGCGGCCCGCGTTCGATTCCTGCTCGGACAAAATACCTAGGTCATTGACAACCAACTCGAAAGCACTGTGCAAGGTGTTGGTCTAGGCCGGCGAGGTATAGTCTTATGAAGAAACAGTAGCGTATTATGTGTACCGGTAATCTGTAGTTGCGTTTACTATTAAAATATTGATAGGGTATTAGAGAAGGAATAACTCATAAACAGTTATATACATGATAATATTATAGGAGAAAAATCCCTCTGACACTGGGATTTGAACCCAGGACCTTTGGCTAATCGTGTCAATGCTCTACCAATTGAGCTAAGCCAGAGTTCACTTCACAGGGCCAGATGGAACCTCTCTCCTATGACTGCATATGACATAACTTCTCTGTCAGTGAGGTAGACCATTAAGGGGAATCAGTGTGTACGTTTTGGGTATCTCGTCCTATGTATAAGTGTTGTCTCGGAGATGTCCCGGCATTGGACTGACCATCCATCCTAGGAGACCCTCCCTGTTCTTATTTGGTCAAAACAAAATATTATATGATTCAACTATAATCCCTTTCCCACAGATAACAGTCACGTAAGTTACGGGCGGTGTGGATCCCACAGACATACCTACAACGGGAGAGGTAAATCTGGGGGGGGGGGGAGACAGAAAAGTACTCATTTGGGACAAAATTGGTATTTTAATCTTATTTTGTTTCTACAGAAGAATTAACCTTTTAAAATATTGATAGTTCAACTATAGTGCATTCCACATTAAGACGACTTCTTAACCAAACAATATTTTTCTAGAAAAATAAATACAAAGTACTGATCCATAGTCCAGAAATTAATCTATACTGACTGTGGAAAAATTTTGGAATAGCCACTTTCCGACTTCTGAATTGAAGTATTTATAGCGGACAGTACTAAAATCACTACACAGCCGGAAGTCATTCTGCATTGGTGTCGGCTCCACACAACGGCCAGTTTCTTATTACTGTAACTGCAGTAGAGAAAACGTTACTTGGAACTGAGGAAGTTGGGATGCTTACGACTAACTGAGTCTAAGGGAAGTGGATAAAATAGCGTAAGCAGCAGTTCTAGAAAAAGAGGCAGTCATAACAAGAAAAAAGTTTATATTTCCACTCTATTTTGAATTTCATCAATAATAATAAACCGATAGAGTCGAAATGGCAATACATTGCGACCACTTGCTATGACGCAGTCAATTACAGTAATGTGATGCGCGGTTTGTGTTTATGTTTTGTCGATACACACTTCAAGATAATGAAGTGGTAATTTTCACATTGCCCCGGCCCCCAATCCCATTAAAGCCACAGCAGAGATGCCGTCGTGTACTACTTAATTTTCCCAGCAGTCTACCAATGTTTACAAATTAGCTCGCTAGATGACATCACCGAAGTGAGCAATAAAACAGTCTGCACTAATTTACCAACAAAACACTCTCGCTGCGTGTGCTTTTTTTTATAAGAATAATTTAATTTGCTCCCTTGCACAAAGGAAATTAATTTCAATTTTTTATACGAGGCAGTGGATTCAGGTTCACATAATTATTTTATGTTTTGTTTTGAAATTAGTAAAACTAGCCCCAAGTGTACGAAGAATAACATGAAGCAAATTGTATTTATTAGGCGTTTCTGCTTCATTTTATTCTGAAATAAAATTCAAATTTATTGTTATTGTAAATGTACGTTATAAAATATTCAAAGATACGAACCTATGATAACCCATTAGCCACACCCAGAATTGTGAGAATAAATTGTCTTTAGGAGCAATCCTGGGGGCAAAGGCGACCGGTGCGTAAGACTGACAGCCTTACCACCTTCATGTGCCGAATGTCTAAAATCAGGGAGCCTCAACCTCCTGGAACCCTCTGGGCCTCCATGGCCTGTATAGGGAATACTTTATTTTTTAATACTAGATAATGGGGTGATGTGACAGGAAATCCTACTTAACGTCACTTCGCAAGCCCTGTCCAAAACCCCTCCAATCAGATTTAATGGCTGTTTTTAATGCGCAGAAAAAAACTAATATTATTATTATTTATTTATTTATACTGGCGCAGTTAAGACCATAAGGCCTTTTCTTCCACTGCACCAGTAAAACTATACATATCGTAAATAATACATACTACAAACAATACAAGAATTGATAAATTATAAATTAAAACTAAGCATGCTACAGACAGTAAAATTACAAGGATTTATTTACAAGTTTGATAAACTAAACTAAAATAAAATTAATGACTAATAAAATGGATATTTAACTTATTTCTAAATTGTGGTACATTTCGACAGTCTCTGATATGACAAGGCAACGAATTCCAAAAGCGAGGAATTGATACACTAAAAGATGAAGAATAGAATGATGTTGTATGTTGGGGAATAAGCAGTAGATTTTGGTTATGCGTTCGTGAGGTCGAAAGGAGATTAAAACGAGAGTGTAAGTAAGAAGGAGAGGAAGATAATAATATGTTATGAAGGAAGATAAGAGAATGGATCATTCTTCGTTGTTTGAGGCGCATCCATGATAAGGTGTGAAAAGATGGCGTCACGTGGTCAAATCGTCTGATATTACAAATAAATCTAACACAAGCGTTATATTGATGCTCCTGAGGATTTTTCCAAAGACAAAGTACAAACTGTTGTCTACAGTAGAAATAAAAACACTGATACAGAAAGAGAGTGTTGCATGCTGTGTAGGTATATCGTAATTGAATTGGAAACTATACACAACCCTTGATATGAGAGCATCACGACCTGGAAGCGCCTCCTGTTGTCTTGATATCTCAATGTGGCTCTGGAAACTATAAAGTGTCATAATGTCGTCACGCAAACCTATTTGTACGCTGAGGTTTCTCATAGCGTGCTCCATTCAATTACCACGGTTCCGCCATTTTACCACAAGAATGCTCATTTCTCAGGTCCGGGTCACCACAATTGTAATGTCTTTCTCTTCTTGTCTTGTACCGCACTATTCTATTCACTTCAAGAAGAAAACTACAGTTTTCGACGAAGAAATTCTAGACATGTCTTCTATTTTCTAAGATCTGAATTTTGATGTGATTGTGTAATCCGATATTTTATTTAGCACTGTGTTATGAACACTTTTATAAAGTGAAATAAAGTCATTGGCTCCTTGTCTGAAATTTATCCATAAACTAGCTTAAAAGGCCCGGCGTTGCCCGGGTTTTTATTTGTAATATGAAATTAACTTATGAAGGACTTTCGATTTTCAAACTCTAGGGCCTTGTATAATATGTAGACCTACACAGAACTTGCGGAAAAACGACTTATCACACTCAAACTATTCCCTCAGAAAACGCTAGATATAGCTTTTTGTGGCTCGCAGAGGATGTCGAATGTTGCATTCCGTTGCTTCTACACACCATGCTTGGGAGGGTTTGAAATAAGAAGAATCACAAATTCCGATTACATAAGATTGTATTGTCTTTAAGGAAAATTTTATTTCTCACTCTCTTGTTGCCATACAACCGTTTCGGAGCTGAAATTAATATATATTCAATATCACTTTCATACTTTCCTCCCCCCAAAACTGCGGGCATAGGACTGAAAATGTTCCATCCTATTTTGTCTTCTTGTAGAAGTTTAGGGCATATGATAAACATCCCTATACAAAGCCTACAGCTATGAGTGACGAATAAGTGGATAGAATTTTTTACCGACTTCTGATATAGCATACTCACTGGCACACACTTAAGCTGTCCCTGCAATACGACCGCTTATTCTACATCAAAATGTGAAGTGAGAAAATGATATTTTCCATGTTGAGCGCAGAGAAAGTTATGTGAATGCATCACACTGTGCTTTATTTTCGTGGATTTCATTTTTCATTAATTATTTTCATCAATGTATTACATCGGTAGGATCAGAATCTGTTGAAGCCCAGTATTATACAGTTCCCAAAGCTCTATGTGAACACTATAAACAGTAGGCCTACACTGTTGTCATGATAACTGAATTGCATTTCATTTTTCAGTATAATATTTTCAGAAATTACAAATTTTCAAGGGAAGAAGTGGTTTGTTTGAATTTTAGTGTTCACCGCGTTACCTCCCGGCCTTAACTGGGTATGTGTGCAAAAATTCGTGCAAATTGGTCATTAAATATAGATTTGTATACGGAACATACATACCCACATACACACTACCCGCGCGCGATTTCTTGAGCGCTCGGCTCCCTAGTCCTCATTCGGTAGGTTTCGTTCAACTTCGTAGGTTAAGCTGACAACATTGAAACACAAAGCACGCTATACATCCTGACATCTGGTGGCTTCAATACTAAGCTTTCATTCTGTCTCAGGATTCTTATTTATTTATTGACATTATCTTTTCTGACGCATCGAGTTATGGGGAAAAATACAATCTTTCGAACTGCTGATTTCACAAACACTTCATTGTACATCCAACACTTTCCTCACCTCTTTAAGAATTCCGTATGTGCTAATTTCTGACGATCCCGTGAACTCTGATGTCAATTTCATGGACTGAAAGTTGAGCGAACTTTTCACAATTTGTATTAAATACGTTTAAAATTAGGCCTATATCTTTCTCCACTTTTAGATGCCTTACCTCTCTTACGTTTTAAAACACGAAATGGTGAAGCATGTTCTGCTAAGACTCTTCTTTATGCTTAAAATTAGTCATCCAGTGTAAAAATATTGAGCCAATATTATGCATAATATTCTTATTTGATGACTTATTTGATAACCAAAGGCTTATGACGTGTAATTAATTGTTACGCAATACCGTCACTACGTTATATTATTGGACTGCATTAAAATCGTTGTATATTAAAGTCACTACATAAAATACCATACGCGCGATTCTGCTGAAACGTTATTTCTTTAGTTGACAACACTGCAGAAAGACTGGCGGAATAGCTATGTTTTGTTCCCCCCGACCCTCACTTCCCCGTAAATCCAGCGCCCAAGAAGTGGCGCGCGGGTAGTACATTACACTTTCGATTTGGCTTGGTTGCAAGACTCACAATTTTTTTGTTTTTTTTTGTTTGTTTTGTTATGAAAACATGTGACAGCGGATCTTTGAAACTGTGAACTTCAATTTTTAATCATTCTTTTATGTAAACAATTGATAGCAGAACTCTCTAACTGTGCCTCATGTCACATTTCCGACTTTTTCCGTGGATTTTCCAAAAATTTTCTTTCATACAAACCTTGTTCTGACAATTACGGACACAACAAAAAAGAAATCAGCCAAATCGGTCGAGCCGTTCTCAAGTGTTGCGGCAACATACATTTTGGAAATTCATTTTTATTAATATAGATATATATTTGCGTGTGTGTGTGTCGTGTAGATTTAATAGTGCATTTTGCTTGGAGTGAAATGATGGAACTGCATGTTGTTCTTTGTGATAACTTAAAAGACAGATATTGATCAATTGGGAAATGAAAATAATTTAAATTTATACTTAGCTGTTTAGAGAAATTTATTCTGTGAAATAAAAATGTTTAATTTGTGGAACGACTAGAGCATAGATGATATAGAACGATGAATTCCATGAAACGTCTTCCTTTCGTCCTTTCATTTATTTTTCACAATTGAAAATACTCTTTCCACAAAATCATTTCTGAAGAGTTAAAGTGACGAATGCTTCTTTAAATCTACTTGTTGCTAAATATTGATTTAATGCTAACGGCTTTCTTCTAAATGATTCAAAGACAGAATGTTTTGTAATCATTCTTCAGAAATATCAAGATGGTAAAAGTTTTAATAGTCTGTATTATAATTTATCACACGATTTCTTGGGAGGAGTATTTTGCGAAGTTTTAAGCCCTCAAGCATTTTGATTGGCTCTCAAGGACAACCATAAGCGGAATTTTATACGCAGGTAATCGAACAAATTTATCAAAAAGAACAATCATCATATATAGGCTATTATTTATTTTGACATTTTTGCACTTCTCAAAGCGAGTACTGGGTCAATATGTACGAATGGGGACAGTCGAAAGATTTTATCACTCGGGTTTGACTAATTTGCATACGGTTGAGTTTTAGGTACTATTTTGGTTAAAATATTTTAAGTAATATGTTATATTTTGAAGTCGAACAGACCGTTTCATCCCAATATTTCAATCCAAAACCCCATTGACTGAAACTCTAAAACTAAATGAATAAATGTAATACCTCAACCAACAAGTAAACCTGGAATTACAGTTATATACAAACTTTGAATGCAAAATGGGAAAACTTGAATAATACGAAATCGACGTCTTGGCGTTTATTCTAATCTCATGTAAAACCATAATAAAATTTAATCTGCGGACCTACATTTCATTTTATACACTCCTTATTGATTTATGTGCCAGTATTAATGAATTCCCTGACGTATTGTTAACACATTGAAGGTGGTTTCGCTGTACTCCAAACCTGTACGGCTCTGCTAAAGCCATAACCCACATTTTCAGTGAATTATACACAAATATATCATTAATACAAAGCGTTCTGCGAAATCGACATGTATTTTTAAAAATAATTCTTATGTTGTTATATTCGTTGGAGGGCTGAGTTCCCAGTGACAGAGTGATTGGTTCGAATCTCGGTGAGGATAAGATTTTGATTATGATTTTGATTTTCTAGGAAAGTTGTATGACATAGTAAAAGTTCGGATTCTATATCAATACGAGAAAAGTCCTGGGTCGTTGGGGAGATGAGCTTCCAGGGCCAGAATCAATGGTTCGAATCTCAGTTAAGTAAAGATTTTAATTAAAAACTCTAATAAAGTTTTATAACATAGTAAAAGTTCAAATGCAATATCAATAAGAGAAATGACCAAGGTTCTTAGAGGGCTGTGTTTCCAATGCCAGAGTCACTGGTTCAAATCACAGATAGTTAAGATTTTAATAAAAATTCGAATAAAGTTGTATAACATAGTAAAAGTTCGAATGTCATATCAATAAGAGAAATGGCCGAGGGCTGTATTTCCAATGCCAGGGTCACTGGTTCGAATCGCAGTGAAATTAATAATTTAATTAAAAATTCTTATAAAGTTGTATAACATAATTCGATTGTAATATAAATTAGAGAAATGGGCGAGGTCCTTAGAGAGCTGTGTTCCCAATGCCAGAGTCACTGGTTCGTTTCTCAGAGAAGTTCAGATTTTAATTAAAAATTCGACTAAAGTTGTATAACATAGTAAAAGTTCGAATAGAATATCATTAAGAGAAATGGTCGAGGTCCTTAGTGGGCTGTGTTTCCAATGCCAGAGTCATTGGTTCGATTCTCAGTGAAGTTAGGATTTTAATTAAAAATCCTAATAGAGTTGTATTGCATAGTAAAATTTCGAATGTAATATCATTATGAGAAATGGCCGAGTACCTTAGAGGGCTGTGTTCCCAATGCCAGAGTTCGAATCTCAGTGAAGTTAAGATTTTAATTAAAAATTATAATAAAGTTGCATAACATAGTAAAAGTTCGAACGTAATATCAACAAGAGAAATGGCCGAGTTATTTAGAGGGCTGTGTTTTCAATGCCAGAGTCGCTGGTTCGAATCTCAGTGAAGTAAATATTTTAATGTAAAATTCTAATAAAGTTGTATAACATGGTATGGTATGGTAAGGTGCATCTTTATTCTTATATACATGTTAAATACATTATCCATAGCATAAATCCAACGCACGGGCCTAGATGGCCGTTCGTGCTTTTACTATGCACAAAACAAAGACAAACAAAAGAAGAGAAAAGTAACATTAATAATACAAAACAATATAATACGATAACTTATATAATAATGCTATATAAAGATGAAGAAAAGAAAGAAGACAAAAAGTTGTATATGACAATAATAATACAATAGTAATACAATATAACACATAATAATACACAGACAAAGATTACTCCCCCTGCCCCTCCCTCCCATCCTTTTCTACCCTGAGCTGTCGGACTTTAGACATGAATTTAGCCACCCCTTCGGAAAATTTTGTGTCACTCAACAGCTCGAATATGGCCATATGACCTCTTCTAGAGACAACTTCTGGCAGATATCGTTGCCTAAGCATCTCAGTGACTTCACATTCCGAGAGAATATGCTGTGCTGTCTCATCCTTGTCACATAGTGGACATATTCTGGTTCCTTCTGCATTAACGTGTTTCAGCGATTTCCAGGCTCCTAGACGGAACCAGGCTAAACCCGATAGTAAGCTGAACCCTCAGGGTTTTCCTTATAATTGGGGCTGCTATCCCTTGTGGATTTTCTCTCTAAACTAAATTCAGGTCAAATTGCAATAATTGAATAGGCCTACTAACTGAACCATTTTTAACTCCAGAATTTAGCTTCAATAAAATACAAAACGAAATTATATTATTTCACATACAACTTACGTCTCAACAGCATTGAATATGGTAAATAGCGCCTTGCGGATTGTGTTTAGATAACACGCAGTACACGGCTATCGGAGAATAAGCCTCTATCTTCATTGCAGGGGACACAGTAAATGCCTACGTCTCAATAGCACTGAATATGATAAATAGCGCTTTGCGGATTGTGTTTAGATAACACGCAGTACACGGGTGTCGGAGAAGAAGCCTGTACCGCGTTACTTCCCGGGCTTAACTGGGTACGTGTCCAACATTTCGTGAAAATTGGTCAAGAAATGTAGATTTTTGTAGGGAACATACATAGCCACATACATACATACATACACACTTTTGATCTGGCTTGGTTGACTCACACTTTTTTTTTGTTATGAAAACATGTGACAGCGGAACTCTCAAACTGTGAATATGTCACACTTCAATTTTTTTATCTTTTGTTTTATGTAAACAATTGACAGCAGAACTCTCTATCTGTGCCTCCTTTCACATTTCCGTCGTTTCCCGTAGATTTTCCCAAAATTTTCTTTCATACAAACCTTGTCCTGACAATTACGAACACAACAACAACAAAATCAGCCAAATCGGTCGAGCCATTCTCAAGTGATGCTCCGTCATACATTTTGGGAATTAATTTTTATTAATATAGATAATGTAACGACAGGTCAGGATTTTATCCATAAATTCACGAGCTACAAAATTATCTATCGAGTTCTATTTATTGTGACTACTTAGTGAATACTTATATAACTAAGCATATAATGAATAATTAAAACCAAAAAATGAATAGAACATCGCTATTTGTGGCATTGTAAGCAAGATAGCAAATGGCGATAAAATTTATATATTGCTATGGTTGCGTTGTGTGCTGTTTTACCAGCATTTCAAGTTAAGATAAGATGTTTTTATTTTGTTGTATTAAAGAGTTCAAAAATTGTGATTATTGAAATAAAACTTCAAGTGAACCTGTAATCCTACGTCTCCATCATCTAGATTTTTTATATGTTTTTGTTAGGTTATGTACTCGTGCTTTCTGACCGAATATTTTATCCAGTTTATTCATATTAGCACTAGTGGCATGAAATTCATTAATATTAAAAATTGGGGTACGCATTAGATTCTGTGGCGCACTAGCAAATGTGTAAATAAGTTATATAGAGAATTACCCTATAGCCATGCATTTACCTCTGATTCCGTGAATAGTACATACGATTCCGTTGAATCAGCAAGGCAGTATTGTTTGCAATACTGCTCAGGTTTAAAATATTCACAGTTATAAGAGGTAATCGTATGGAAAACCGTTCAAGTGGGAACTGTTCTAACAAGCCATAAAACGACAAGGGAAGAAAGAAAATTGGATATGTAGTATCAAGATGGGAGTTAGCGGTTCGAGTTTAACGACGTCGTAAATGTAAAATAGGCTTTGCTATATGTAGGAGGTTGAAGATCCTGCTGATTAAGAAATTATGAGCACGCAGTTCATTAAGGAATAATCACATAAGTGTCCGTAGTTACATCACGAAACTTGTATTTGAAAGCTTTACAGGAAAATGGAATATTGATCGGCATAAAGTTTCTCTTTACCTGAAATTCCCTCTTCAGCTGCTAAGGGATTTATCTTATTGTCTAAAATAACAACCGAGACAGAACTTTCATTTCATTTTCGAAAACATTTTTTTTCTCAAGTAATGCGTAGCATTGTGATGTAAGATTATACGAATAGAGGGGATGGTAATTTAGTTGTGAGTCATCCGTCCTGCAGAATGGATATTGCAAAATTTTAACAGCATTTGTACGTCAAAATAGTCACTATCCAAGGGAGAAATGCTAGAGAATATCATAAGAAGCTCATGGAAGCTTTGGGGAATAATGTCCATCCTTC
Source organism: Ectobius pallidus (assembly GCA_964059195.1). Classification (NCBI taxonomy): domain Eukaryota; kingdom Metazoa; phylum Arthropoda; class Insecta; order Blattodea; family Ectobiidae; genus Ectobius; species Ectobius pallidus. The sequence goes on along the minus strand of CAXKWD010000002.1, from coordinate 41,778,166 downwards.
CCGGACTTTGAGGGACCATGGAGTGGGTATGTGTGCTTTCATGCTTCCAACTACCGCAATGCATTACAGTAGCACGATACGATGGTCCCACATTTCCAAAAGAAAAAATCTTTGCCATGACTTATGTCACATCGGTCGTAAATACTCCAACTGAGCACGGCCTACATGCTGGCAAAAAGTACATTATTCAATATTCCGACCGTGAAAGCCTACTGTAAGATACACCCTGTATATTTTTTGGTGCAAGTAGCGATATGTTTCATATTGCAGTGCAAGGGACATGAATCGCACGAGTGATTGTGAATACGTATTTGAAATACAGGTACGTCATGTGCACTGCTAGCGTCCATTGACACAGAAAACAAAGTTTCGTTGAGGCGATGCTTACAGCAAACGAATTGCAAACTGCAACTGAATTACTATAAAACAATAACATCTAATTCGCTTATTCAAATATGTCACCGCTCAAGGAAACCGGAAATGTTTATTCATATGTCAAATACAATGCAGGAAAATAAAATACTTACTCCAATCGTATGGAGGTTTAGCACAATATCACATATTCAAATTGACCTTTAAGAGGGAGTGCAGAACATAAAATCACACTGTGATAAAATGTTATGAAAATACGACAGAAAAATTTTAAATTCAATGTAAATACGACTAGAGAATTTTAAATTTCCTTTCAGAATTGAATTTGTATGGGTATATAAGCAATCATCAAGTGAAACCATCAGTGAGTTCTAAGTTAGAAATCAATTTAAAAAATCTAGTACGTGAGTAAAAATTCCCAGATTTTACAAAAATCAGTATTCTATTATTCTGATATATCAAATTGAAACAATTGTTCAAAGTGATGAAATAATACGTCAATAGCAGTGAAAAGGTTAACATGGAATAAACTTGTCTTATCTTGAATATTATATTTTGAGAGCAGTGCTTGGGGAAAAGATCCCTTGTGGCACTGATTACATTTTTCTTAGGGCCTATACTCATGACATATTGTTTTACAGTGTTCACATATGGCTTTGGAATTTGCACTACAGATGACTTTGATAAATAACAATACCGTGCCCGGCCAATTTGATATGGTTTTTTTATGATTTCCCCAGTCGTAAAGACAAATACCGAATTGAATATTTACTTATCATGAATCATCCTCACCATTTCATCTTGTGTCATATCCATTTAAATTAATATCTGTTGATATGTACTCCATAAAAGTACACTAATGATAGAAAAAATTGACAATCAATAGTTCCATGGCCTACCCCACTGTATAGACACAGATCCCGAACTCCTGATATGGCCTCGTAGCTAAAAGGAGAAAAAACACAGCTGAATTAAAAAAGAAAAACACTACCCACACATTCCTTCACATATGTTATCAAACTTTAGACCTTTGTTCTTCCGTAAGCCCTGTCCAATGTATCGATCTGGGGCTTAACTCAGAAAACGATTAAAAAGTATTTAATAGATTAATTGCAACTATCACTGACTAAACAAAAGCATTTGGTACTTTGATACATCAGTTTATCTGATTTTATTGATTCATTGATTAAACGAAAGAAACCTGCGGGCATTTGGATGTAGCCTATTATCTTATACCCGAGACGAGCTAAGAAAGAAACCTGAAGCAAACAAAAACCCGTATGTCTGTCTCACTCTTAAGTTATATGAGTAATATACTAGAGTGAGACAGATGTATTGGTTTTTGTTTACTTCAAGTTTCCTTTTTAGGACGGTCAGTCTTTAGATATTTAACTCCACTTTAGAGTCAGCTATTCAACTGTTAGGCCTAAGCTGACCAATACTATAACGCCGCATGAAACTTCAGTATCAGTAAACCATGTAGTCAACCACTTAAATAGTAATTTAAAATGTTTCATGCCACCATACAGTTTTGTGAGTTGTGTCACTATCTTTCTCCTCAAACTGATTTTATTATACTTCGCTTATAAAATAGTATATTGCTATTTCCGAGATCCGTTATGCGCTAACGGCACGAGTATTGCATGCTATTTTTTTGCACGATGATTATTTATATCAATTTAAATATATTAATTGAGATATTAGCTGAAAATATTATGTATATACACTACTGAAGATGGGTGTTATATTTCAGAAAGTGATTCGCATGTGTTGGTTGTTATGTGAACTGAATATTTGTCCTGTTAAAGTCGCAACAAACTGGGGGGCCCTTGGTTCCGGTCTTCCGTAAAGGCTTGTATTATGATGATTTTACTTACGCCTACGGCACTTGTGCTTTTTGTAATTTCTACCGCAAGGAGATTTCTTTTGTTTTCATAGCAACCAGATTGCGTGTGGGAATGTCAACTTACGATCCACGGCAACAATATTCGTAAGTACCATTAATTAGTTACGTCGTGCGAAAATGTACTAGGCCCATCTTGGATTTTTAAGCATGTTAAATATCTCTACATATCAGGAGGAAAGGTTCAATGCCTCTCTTATTTTTGTTATAATTGCGCTAGTATAAAATTAGCGTACATTGCCTCACAAAACACTTCTTGTACTAAATTATTAAACACAGTATGTTAAGCCTTCATACACAATGGAAAATATGGAGACGATACTGTACAGTACATTTGTTACAGGGAGAAAAGTTGCAACACGAAAACCATATTACGTGCTTTTTGCGAGGGTGGAGCAGCGTTGTGCACTATCTATATGCAGCCAGGTAACAATACAGCACACTCTGCTGGAATATGACAGTATTAATTCAACAAGGCTTTGTCCTGCTTCCTTTGTCTGGAAAGAAATACATTCATTGCAGTAACAGAAAAGGAGACTAGCCTGCTTTGCCTGTATCTTAGGAGTACCGGTAGTAGAAATATTAGCAGTAAACAGAATAATAATAAGAATCATAATAACAATAATATTATAATAATAATAATAATAATGACTTAATAATAATAATAATAATCATCATCATCATCATCATCATCATCATCGGGTAAAGTGATGTAACAAAGTGCCAGAATGCTTTTGTTTAATCAGTGATAATTGCAATTATGATATGCAGAAAATAAGTTATTATTTTAACCGATAGGCTACCCGAGTTAAGCTCCAGATCGATTCATTAAGCAGGGCTTACGGAAGGACAAAGATCTAGTTTCATAAGCAAATGTGAAGGAATATGTGGGTGCAGTTATTTGTTTTTATCTGTATTGCAACTTCCAATGTAAAACAATATGTTGTCATGAGAACTGATTTGCATTTGATTATTACCATAAAGTAGGCACTAAATTGGGTTTTACTCCGGTACCGGTCAACCGATTTTGTTCATTATCAATAGGCTTCTTCCCATGGACGATATAATTGCATATACCAAGTTTCATGAAAATCCGATAAAGCGCATTTTAGTTATCGCGCGTGTACACACGAACAGACAGGAGACAGTTCCCCACACAAAGTACCACCACACTGGCACTTAATAAAAGAAGTACTATCACACCATAATACGTATTATCAAAGCTGTAAAGTACTCAAGTAAAGTACTGGGGTACTGGCGAAAAAAGAAAAATTAATTAATCTGAGGAAATATTAACCTTTACAATGCTGGATTTATACAATAATATAAGCTATCATCAAGAGAAATCATTAGTGGGATCTAAGTTTGAAATCATTAGGGAGAATTGCAGTAGAATAACTAGTTTCAGTGAATTACAGTTGTAACGTAAGGATAAAAATTCTCATAAATTTACATGTAGCTTTAGTCTGTAAATATTAAATAGAAGTATTAAAATTAGCCTTATGCCCTCATTAATAAAGCAACACAAAGAAGTGAGCAAGACAGTATTAGATTGTATGCCAAAACAAATATGAATTACGTTAGAATACCAATACAGAATTAGTACCGGTACATGGAATGATAATGTCTAAAAAATTAAGACAAGTCGAATTAAAACGACGTATATTAATCAAACAATCAAGCTTAGTAGAATAATTTAAGAAAGTTACATATGTGAGAGTAGTGAACTAGGTTAAGTACTTGAACAAACTCCTTACTCTTTAGGACTAGCCCACCTAGGGAGTCAAACTAGAGGGCTTTTCCCTGCAACAGCAGGAGGCCATGACCCTTAAGGGATTCTGAAGGCTAAAATTCATTCATTCATTCATTCATATATTTTAATTAACCACGTCTAATAATATAAAAATAACTCACAGGAGTTATACATTAGTTGTAAATTTAAAGTACAATGGTACAGTTTATCTGAATAACCAATTTATCTGACCAAAAAGTTCAATATTGTGACATTCTTATGTTGACAATGAATGACAAATTGTACACTTTATAAAATGGCTAATTATATCTAATACTGTATATCACATATTATCGAGAAATTCCACACATAAGTTATTGCTCACTTCTTTGTGTTGCTTTATTAATGAGGGCATAAGGCTAATTTTTATACTTCTATTCAAGTTTCCCTCATTTGCAAAATGAAGTTCATTGTAAATATTACGTTTCTGCTATTACACAGTTTTTGAACGAACGAATTTATACGCTAGTAGCAGTGAAAATGTTAAGGGAAGTATGGTAGATTCTGGGGAAAGAATAAAAATGCTACCCAAAAATAACATCAAAAGGTGAAAGGCAGGTTTCACATTTTGATTGCAGAATATTTTATTAGGAAGTGGGGACACGTAATTAGGTCGTATAAATACATCATTGCGACATATGGCAGTCGCGTGTGGCGACGGGGTACAGTCGGTTTTAAAACACAATAAAATGTCTCAAATCTAAAATTGTTTTATACACCATGACACATAAGGCCAACAATAAGGCTAAAATGAGACCTCAACGTTGAAACTAGATAATTACCACAGACTGCAATCGATTTTATTGAGTTTAATCTGTTCATAAATCTTGTATTACGAACAAAACCCTTACATATTTAATTATCTAATGGTGATTATTTTTCATGAGTGCTGAATCTGTGTAATTTTAAAATAGGAATTTTAAAAAATGGAAAACAACTATACGTGTCAGAGAGGAGATTCCAGTTCATATTATTTATACAAATGATTGAAATACAAATACAAATGAATGAAAGGTTTTAGACTCTCTAAAATATTTTAGAAGCCTTTATTAAACAAGATTTTAGAAAGTGACTTTTTAGTGAAATGACTGTGGATGTTAAAAGGCCAATACTGAAAGATCAAGCTCTCATTCCTAAAGTCCTAACTCTTCGAGTATTACTGATATCTCTTTATAGGTACTCTTTTCTATTATTTTCTATTCTTGAAATAGAAAATTATTTTTAATAATTTTTTTTTACCATCGACGTTTAGGTGGAGTGAATTTTTTATTTATATATTATTATTTTACTGTTTCATGGCTCCAGGTGGTCAACCTCATTGACGGACAGATGATTTGTCAACAAATATTTTTATTTATTTAGCGTATTTTCAAAGCAATAATTTCTGAAAAGGACTAAACCTTTTACTGCTACTGACGTATAAATTCGTCATCTCGAAAAATAGTATTAAAGCATAGATATAAGACTGTTCGATTGAGTATTCCTTTATATGAAATGCGATGATTATTATGCAAGTGTTACTACTGTCTTCTGAGATGTCTATCAGCAAACCCGGCAATCTCCATATTGTAAAAGATAGAGATGCTAACTTCTAATGAAAAGTATAATGCATTTCCTGCTACATATTTTAGTGTATGTGATGCAAATCCGACTTTCCACATAAGGGAGGAACTCAGATTTGCAACATATACAATAAATATGTACCCGGAAATGCATTGCACATTCATTAGAAGTTAGCATATCTATATCTTATCAAAATGGATATTGCCAGGCCTATTAATACTGTGGGCTCTTAGTAATTCGAACCCCAAGGGGAATCAGAAAAAAATGGAATTATCCAAATTTCGAATTAACTAAAACTGTGACTTTTTATACGAAAATGCTGTAAAAATGTCAAAAATAAACTCATTGCATTAAATAATAATTATTGTATAGTGAATCTTACCTATGACTGCCATCCTGTTGTTAGGATGTTAAATGAAACCATTTTTCTCCACACTAAAACCGTAACCCTAAATTTAATAAAGGAACTGGTGTATGCTCTACGCTTTGACATTTTCAAACACAGTCACACTTGGAGGATAGAATGAACACTAAAATTTTCACAGAAGTGTTGAATCCCTCCAAGACTGTAGCGGACGGGGTGAACTTCGCATTCCATTGAACATCTATTCAGCAGGAGGAAGATAACGGTGGTTAAAAATAACTTTAGTACGGTACCTACTAGCTGCTACCGACTAGGGTTCTTCAGCGAAATAGTGAATTCTCATGGAATTCCTGGAAGCAATGAACTCTTGGAATCCTTACAACATTAACTTGAGACGAATTTTGGCTTCGATTTATCCAAATTAAGCTTCAAAAATTCGAATCAATTGCAATTTTTTAACATATATTTATATAGGAATATCAAGGAAAATGAGTATTTATTCGAATTATACAATATTTCGAACTATCCAACGTCGAATTAACCAAATTCGACTTTAATAGAAACCAGTTATTCCGTTTTAATTTTTTTCACCGATTTCAAACTTTTCTCACACTTTACCCACACAGCTCGTTTAAATACAGGGTGTTAATGAATAACACCGAAATAATATATTACCTGTGTATAGAGGGGACATAGACAAGCAACTTTTAAGAGATTTTAGCTCGATGGATTCTATTTTTACTTCCTCTGCCCGTACCATAGGTACTATAGGTAGAGGAAGTGGTATTGTTTTCGACCCCAAAATTCGAAGTTGAGTTTTTAGCATATATACATGTTTCAAGGCCCCCTGAATCCAAAAATACTATTTTTGGAAACATGTCTGTGTGTCTGTCTGTCTGTGAACACTCTAGCTCCAAAACGGAAAATCGTATGAAAACAAAATTTCGTATTTGGGTCAGGTACCTTCTGAAGATGTGAGGATAAGATTGGCGACTATTTTCTCTTATTTTTAAGGGGACTTTACATGAAGAAATTTTCGTTTTTCGCGATTTTCTCGAAAACGGCTCTAACGATTTTCTTTACATTTTGCACAAGTGTAGCTTATAGTGAGAGCTAAAACTTTTATTTGAAACTTTTTTTCGAAAAAATTCTCTGAAGGCAGTTACAAGCCACCTACTGTTCGCCCACTGTTTGTAAAAAGTTTGTGTTGTGTGGTAAACAATTGAATACACACTCTTTCACGGCCTCTTATTCTATATAAGAATGAAGTGAGAAAGACATATTGGAGGGAAATATTCGATAAAGTTCGGAAATTATTCTTAACGACGGAAGTTTAAATAAATGTCTGCAGTCACTTGTTTTTGTTTGCTATATAGTCTGCACTTTTATTAGTCGCATCTTTTTCATTAAGAGGTTATCAGGTATTTATTGTATAATTAGCGTTAAATTGTGTCTTGCGTTTCTGTACAAGGATATGTGAATACTCCTAACTTTTATTTGGGCAGAGGAAGTTATGTGACTTTCACATCAGATTTTTTCTGTTACAGCGTGAAATTTCCCTGGGCATGACCGCCACTGACTTCTAACATTTGAAAAAATGCAAAACAAAGGAACTTCGTTGTTAACACTTGGTTTATAAGTAAAATAACTAATGCAGTGGCGGCCATTCATGTGATTAGTCTGTAAATTTTGCAGATGATGAAAATTCTAAATTATGATAGCTGTTGATGAATGATTAAGAATCAGATTTTTATCGATCACTAAGAAGACACGAAGTCAATTTAATAAAAAAATTAACCATATTACGCTTCAATAATGACTTATGAGCACCAAATTGTAATGCCTTTAATACTCTGTAGCATGCACATTTTACCACATAGAGCAAAAATCTCCCAAAAGTTGTTTGTCTATGTCCCCTCTATACATAGGTGAAATATTTCGGTGTTATTCGTTAATAACCAATATAATCAAGAATGAAACAGTGCATTAGGGAAGTGGCTAAATATGAATGAGTAGAGATATCCTATCAATAGTTTCCCTTTAATTGTCAGTGCATCGGGCCCTGTTAAAACGAGGAGGTGTTAGCCAATCGAACATTGTAATTTCCCTACAACCGCAGGCCTACCGACTTAATTTGGAGTGAAATTGTTTGGTTAGTTACTAAGCCTTCCATTTCCAATTTACTGCTTCTGGTCTTTCTCCCTAAAATTAAGCCGCAACCGCTCTCCAAAAGCGAAATTGTAGCCAATAAGGAAGGTAAGGTACGAAGGCAATTTACTTCTCTAACCATCAAGGTTGTAGACTTGGTCATGCTATAATATATAAATAGCCAATAACTGATATTAAAGTACAAGTATTTTTACGAAGACGATTTGTAGTTTTAGTCCAAATTCTTAATTATTTATACAAATACAAATACATATTTATACAAGTAAAGTAAATCAGAACAAATACAAATTTAAAAAATAATTACAACTGCTTTTTAAAAAAGGAGAAGAAATATAGGCTAATCTTACATAATTAATAATTATTCTAGCACAATAAATATTAAAAATTAGAAATACACCCGAATGAGCAAGACTGCTCGTGCTCGGGTGCAGTTCTAAAAATATCAAAGTGAAGAAAGAGGAGAGACAAAGAAACAGAGTGTATAAAAAATGTGATTAACTTATAGAGAAAGTAAAAAAGTGCATTGAACTGGGAGGGGACTATGCGGAAAATTACGTACAAGCAAACATTTTTCCTGCAGTAAAATAGTTGAAAATATTAATTGCGGTTTTCATTTGATTCTCCCTAGTAAAATTTTCATGGCCATGTTGTTCATAGACGTACGCAGAGAGAAACGATAATACAGACGTTTTCCAGAATCTAGAATTTTTGACGAGAGGAACCGAAAAGTCCCCTATTGTAGGAAACTCAAAACGAATTTCTAGATCTGAGCCTTTACACTAAAATGCAGTACGGTATTTATTTATTTCTTAAAGGTCCCAAAGAGCACATATGGCTCGCATAAAGGGACAGTCAAAAGTACATCATAGGCAGACTTTACAAAGTAATAGAATAGAGCCTGAACAGATTATAAGAAAAAAATATATATATACAAAACAAACAAACTATCTGTCAAAAATACATAGAAAGACAGAGGAGAGAATAGAACCAGAGTTCAATACTTATTAATAGACTAAAATTAAAACAAATTAATTTAAGAATACAAGTAATACTCATATATAAGGTATAGAATATAATACACTATAATACAAGGGAGAAGAGCAATTAAGAGAAAGAAATTTAATTAAGTAAAATTAGATTAATTAAAAATTAAATATAATCTACTTGCTACACAGAAGTTTAAACCATTAAACAATTTACTTAATACTAAAAGAGTACAATGAATCACAAACAATTTTTCTTCACAGAAAGTTATATAAAACATTTTTATTTTTTTTTTATTTTTTATTTTTTTTTTATTTTTTATTTTTACTACAATCGCTACTGAAATTATTCTTTTGAGATGTTAAAAAAATGTAGATGAAGTTATCAGAGTTATAGACAGTTATTGAAATATTCATTAAGCAGGTGGGCTTTAACCTGTTTTTTGAAAACAGTTAATTGTTTGCTTTTTTGATATCCTGAGGTAGATTATTATATTGTTTTGTCATCACGCTAATAAAACCCTTTAAACCGTATTTGGATGTTTCAGTAGTATTCACTATGAGGTTATTCTGACCTCTTGTATTATGATCATGTATATTATTTAATTTGGGGATGTAAATCTTACTATGGAATAGATCATTGAGAACTTGGAAAGCAAAGGTAGTGATTGATAGTATGGCAGAGAAAGTGAAATGTACTGTGAATTCCGTATATGACCATCACAATTAACCAAATATGCTATTTGAAAATATTTCGCTCCTTAAAAATTAATAAAACCTATTTGCTGATGCTTATTAATCAAGAACAAATTCATTCTTCGTCATTTGGTACTCTTAAAATAGCTACCGTAACTTTTCCACTAACGATAAGACAACTTCTTCTTGAGGGCAATCCCTATAATATAAAGTCACATGGATTAATTCACTCACTCACTGACATTAATGTTTGCCCACTTCCAGATGAGCTAGGAACTTGAAATTTATAACACTTATAGCTTTTAGCCTGTAACCTACGGAAAAAATCCAAAAAGTTCAGTGTTTTTTTAATTTTCACCCCCTAAAAAAAACCTTCAAAAGGGCCGATGCACTTTAAAATCTCTGCTCAGTACCCATGGCAACGGTATGCTTTGCAGTGTTCACATAGAACTATGGAAGTTGCAATACACTTTGGCAAATCATTAGACATGCTAGCGATAGAAATAATTTCCATAAGACGAGCGAGGTGGCCGAGATGGGAACATCTTGGACTCGCATTCGGGAGGTCCCAGGTTCAATTTGACATTGGTTATTCATGGTTTTCCCAGTCATAAAGCAAATGCCGAATTGCATACTTACATAACATGAATCATCCTCGCTATTTCATCCTTTAATATCAGTTGAAACTTACTCCATAATATACACCATTAATGTTTACCCACTTCAGATGGGCTAGAAAACTGACATTTGATAGACTTATTTATATAAAAGTTATCATATATAAAACTTATTTATATAAAACCTAGACTTATATGGCGGTTTAAAAGTATCTATGATATAAAATTGAAAACTTTAAAACTGTAATTATTAAAATATGCTCCATTTCATTTACTTTATGTAAATCTTTCTTTTACACACACGCACACACACACACACACATATATATATATATATATATATATATATAATTTTTTTCCTCCAAATCTATTATAGGCCTATTATTTATGTTGTTCATTTGTTCCCTTCATTGTGTAATTTTCATACTATATGTTTCTTGTTTCTTTTTCTGTTTTTCTTCTAGTTGTATTAGTTTAAATATTTTTAGCATTACATTAAATATCTAATATCTAATATTAGTGTTGTAATATTAGTCTTAGTATTGTTGTAACGCCATTTTGTAAAACTTATGTAATTAACATAAGATAATATTGTAATTGGGAAATGAGCCTGTTACATTCTCAGCATAATAATAAATAATAAGTTAAATAAATATCTTTTAGCCTGTAACTAACGGAAAAATTCCAAAAAGCTAAAAATTTTATTTTCTACCCTGAAATTTTAGTTAAATTTTAGCTAGTATCACAATAAGGTTTCTCAGACCACTTTAGAACGTATTTATAATATACTATCGGTTACTTATGAGCTGGAATTCCAGACAGAGCCTGCTTTTGAGACTCAATTGAGGGGAAACTGGTATGCAATTAAAGCAGCTGGAGTGTAAACTAATCCTTTACTCACCTGATCCACATCGATGAGCTCTCCAGGATCTTCCAGAACACGAGAGAAGTGCGACACTCCTGGAAAATACAAACAATAAATTATAATGATATTTATTTACATAACGATTTAAGAAGTTTCACCTGAGTTCAGTAGTGTATAAAAATACCTAAGAGTGAATCTGGATGCTGAAACAAAGAGTTTCATAGACTATTCCACTCATACGTCACAGTTTAAAGTCCCTCCCGGAGTATTCCGTGCCCAGGATTTTTACGTCCTGAAAATTCCATCGACCCCGGCCGGGTTTGATCCCGCGACCTTCGGACCTAAACTTGGGCACGATACCTCTAGACCACCGCGGCCGACAATAGCGAATAAGGGAGTAAAAATATATATATAATTTGGACTAAGTCCTCTTTCTTACTATAAGAGTTGTTTTAACAGAACTAAATAAAAATTGCATTCAGATATTGAAAATAGAAATAACAGTGAGGTAAATTAAAGATATTTTAGGACTTGTAGTAAGTTTTTTTTTTTTAAATTAAATTGATTTTTTTTAAAAATGTACCGATAAGTGGAGGAAAGCTTTGAACATTGTGTTATTGTGTTATTTACTGAAGTGGACCAGGCCCTTACTTTTCCTGGACCCCTCATATAATTCTCTGCAACTAATATGCAATAGTTAATAGTAAAACAATGTACTTCAAAAATAGAACTGCCCTCTACTGCCATCATTATTACACGTAAAATAAAATTGCCACTTTTCCGGATGGTATAACTACAGCTGAAACGTCCCTAGGGAATAAACGTTTGAATCTGTATTTTATGGTAACGAAATTAACTCAAGCACAGGTTTTAATTTTACACTGAATTGACGAGCAAGAACGTTTCTATGCAGTTTTTACTAGAAGTTGCTAAACAAAGTGCGTAGCGACGGTAACTCACATGTGAGCAGACAGCCTTCGAGTTTTTGTCATTCAAGTTGGTTCATCTGCTACAATGTTCATTTATATGCAAAAAAAGATATTTTTATACCTTCTAGCGTTTACTTTTAGAGAAAAAAGATAGCAAGAAAAATAACCATAACCATGTGGATATATATGCATTCATGTACCACAGACTATTCTCTCTGTTGGACATTACATGAGAATATTATAGGAGAAAAATTGCTCTGACATTGGGATTTGAATCCAGGACCTCTGGTTATCCGTGCCACTGCTCTACCAACTGAGTTAAGCCAGAGTTTACTTCAGAGCGCCAGATGGAACCTCTGTCCTATGACTGATTGCCTTTAATGGTGTATCTCACTCACTGTGTCATATGCAGTGTTTTTTTTCTCCTAAACTATTATCATGTAATGATCAACAGAGACAATAAACTGTGATTCACGAATGCATATAAATCGATCTTGAATGTTAACTATACAATAGCAGTGGAAGCCCGGTCACAAAAATCACTAATTAGTGTGCCTCACAGTACTGCATATGACATAACTTGTGTGTCAGTGAGGTAGACAATTAAGGGCAATCAATCATAGAAGAGAGGTTCCATCTTGCTCTGTGAAGTGAACTTTGCCTTAGCTCAGTTGGTAGAGCAGTAGCACGGATAGCCATAGGTCCTGTGTTAAAATCCCAGTGTCAGAGGAATTTTTCTCCTTTAATATTCTCATAACCATGTGTCTTAACTTTTTTTAAATCTCAAGTGCGATAGTGTATTATAATTATTATGACAACAGGAAGGATTATACTGAAATTACTCTACTCCATTTTAGCCATTTGTGCGACTTTTATGTCATATTCTCAACTATTGCATTATAATGCTCTTTTATCTATTTACATTAAGAGTGTAAGTGGGGAAAAAAGTCAGCACTATTCTACAGACATGGGCCTGATACATTTATGCACATGTAAATTCCATTTACTTGGATTGGGTTCGAACTCATAACCGTAGGCACAGAATTTCAGCACGGTACTGACTGCGCCACCCTGGCCAACAGTTTCATATCTTAATGCTACTCGATTGAAAGAGGATTATGAAAACTTTATCGATATAAAGTAAAAGTAAAAGTAAAGTGATCCCTATACAGGCCAAGGAGGCCCAGAGGGTAGCAAGAGGTTGAGGCTCCCAGATTTTTGGACATTCGGCACTTGAAGGTGGCAAGGTTGTCAGCCTTACGCACCGGCCGCCTTTACCCCCAGGATTGTTCCTGGTACTCATTTCTGTTGGAGACTGAGTCGACCCCAGGGCCATAGTGCCACCTGAAGGATTAGGCCAATTAAAAAACTCCAACGACCTCATCGGGTATCGAACCCGCGACCTTCCGGTTTGAAGCGCAGCGCCTCAACCACTATGCTATGGCGTACTCCCATCGTTATAAAATTGCTCTTTTAATTTAACGATTTGCTACGGTACATGATTTGGTTACACTGAATAGCTAACTTCATTAGTAAAGCGTATCCTTCAACACTTTGTGCCATAGACATGGATCTTGTGCATTAGCCTGTATGGAATGAAAACATCACAGAGAGGAGTGAAAGGATGGGAAGGTAAGCCGTGGAGAAGTTAGCAATGCGCTCGTCTGCAAAGATCTTATCAAAACTTAGTAAAACCACACCGAGCGACAAGCTGATGAAAATATTACTCAGAAGTAAAGACCCGAGAGAGGGAAGAAGGATTTGACAAGACGGAACATCAACATGAACCAGATGAGGTAAAAAAGTAAGGAAAATATGAAGGCGGAGTTCGAAAATATGCTAAATGGAAGAAGAATAAAAAATTCACGTGATAGAATCAGTCCAGGTGTTTGTGTGTGTTAGTTACTTCATGTCCATTGTTTCACTGGTGAACTTTCACCCTCTGACATTTCAGCTTTTGAGAGCTCGCCTTTCACAGCGCCCTTCTCAACAACATCAAGAGTATTCCACAAATATAGGGTGTTCAGTTACTTGCTATCAGCACGTATATTTCAGAATTGGACGTGCAAAGAAAAGCTATCGCTAAAGCGTATTGCATAATATAATTAGATAGTTCACACCTACTAATTATTACTTACTTACTCAATGCCAACAGACAATTCCTTAGCAAGCTAAAATAATAATATATATTTTATGGAAACCGGAGGTTCATTGCCGCGCTTACCTGAGCCCGTCATTCAGCCCTATTTTGTGCTAACTCTATCTAGTCATCCCTTGCAAATCCTAATTCCCTTAAATCTATCCTAATATTGTCCTCCCACCTACGTCTAGATCTTCCACGTGGTCTTTTCTCTTCGGGTCTCCCAGTCAATACTTTTGAGATATGTCTTTCCTCCTCCATGCGCGTAACATGTCCAGCCCATCTCATCCTCCGTGATATCTGGTGAAGAGTACAGGTCATGAAGCTCATTGTTTTGCAGTTTTCTCCAGTCCCCATTTTGATCTCTCTTAGGCCCAAGTATTTTTATAACCACCCTGTTTTCGAACACTCCCAGATTATGTTCTTCCTGATTAGTAAGCGGCCATGTCTCACATCCATATACAGTAATACAACCGGCAGGATAATAGTCTTACAAATCTTTATTTTTAGATTTCTGGGCAGAAGAAAAGACGATAAGAGTTTCTGAACTGCATAAAAACAAGCATTTTCTGATTTGAGTCTACACTTAACTACTGCCTTAGTATTATTTGTGTCTACCTATTTGAATTTTTCCACTTGTTCGAACGATTTACCGGCTATTCTAATATTCTGTAGAGCATTGTTTTGACGTTCCATGTCTATATACTTAGTATTTCTGTATTATTTTCCAATTCAAAATTTCTGCAGGCATCGAAAAGACTTCCTGCATTCCTCTCGATTGTGTTTATGTCATCTCCTAACAAGCAAACGTCACCTGCATACGCTAAAATCGGGTGCCTGCCTTTTAATTCTAGGCCTACCTTGTTTTCCTTAACTTTCCTAATGGCATATTCCGAAGCGAAATTAAAAAGTAAAGGCGTTAGTGCATCCCCTGGCTTCAAGCCGTTTCTAATGGCAAACCTATCTGATATAAATTCCCTACTGAATATTACACAATTAAATCCATGATGAAAACACATGAATAATGAATATAAGGTTTGAAGCTTTCACAGCACTGATTACTTAAATTATTTAAAATATTAGGTTCGAGCTTTCGGCCATGTTCACTCTGTGGTCTTCCTCAGGAATGTCCTTTCTTCGAGGTATCTGATTGGACGTTGTTCGTTCTTTCTTTAGATGAATGTGACATTGTTGAGAAAGTTTATTATTAATAGTTATTTTTTCTTCCGTGTAAAAATTGTAGGGATATTCATGCAGCCCACGCGAACCTGTCGAGGGTCCAGAGTTTTTATGGATCACATATTTTTTTTACCAGACAAGGTCATGGAGAGCCTCCCAGGATGTGTGATCAGCCCAATGCCGGAGCCACTTCCGAGACAACACATAGGACGACAGACATCAGTAGCACACAATCATTCTGAACAAGGCGCGAAGATGATTATAACGGCCAGATGATTCCATTTTTGAAAACATCTTTAACATAAAATTTCCTTCATGTAAGGTAGTAGTAAAGGTTAGAGAAAGGTGTCACCGTCTTCGTGCCATATGCTCAGAAGTATCTAATCCAAATATAAAATATTGCTTCTATTTGAATTTTCGTTTGCTAGTAGATCACAGACGAACATACACAGGCATGTTTCTGAAAAGTGTATTTTTTTATTCAGGTGATCTCAAAACGTGTAGGCCTATTGATGCTGAAAACTCAATACTTATTTCCTCTACCTATAATATAAATGGTACCTATAGAGAAAATACAATTCATGGATAATGTGGATTCCTCTTTTAAGACGTTACCATCTCACACAAACCTATGATTAATGGTTCCTAGCAGTGTAAAACGTACTGATAGATATTTCTTAGAGGTGCAAGACTCCGAGAGAAGTATAAATCTAAGCCGTGCGGGGTGTTAAGGGCGAAGGGATAATATATCCCGTTTCTGACGTCATCAGAGATGCCACTGGAATCTCCAAACAACAGACGCTCACACTCAGAATTCAAGATTCGCCAATAATTTGCACAACAGAGGTGGCATTGCAAACATCTTAGCAATGCTATGCTAAGCTTGAATTGTTTAGGCTAGACAGATTTTAATTATTCAAATTCCATTGTTTAATTGTTTATTAACTTGAAAGTTAGGTCCAAGATATTTACATTATCTGAAGTTTATACAGCTTTCTATTTTAAAAACTATCCAGCAACGTTTATAATATTCATACCTTTTTAGACAACTTGAATTAGAAGTAGAATGTCTAACACAAGACACGCGAAATAAAAGTTGCACTTACCGCACTAGTGCTATAACATTTTCATGCCACTCCATTGGTACCAACCTTGGTATCTGCCATATGGAAACACACTTTTAGTTTAAAATATTTGCATACGTTTATTAAATATGACCGCCTGCATGCTCTTGTGGTTAGCATCGCTGACTACAGATCCGTCGACCCGGGTTTGATCTCCGGCACCTCCTCGGATTTTTCTGAGGTAGGGAGTTCTGGAACGGGGTGCACTCAGTCTGGTGATTCAAATTGAGGAGCTATTTGATAGAGAAGTAGTGGCATTAACGGACGTGGGTGTCGGCATGCTGACCACATGCCCCCAATTCTGTCATCTGCCTATGGTAGATGACGCAGTGGTCGGGTGGCAGGCTTTGTCCCTTGAGGGATGTACCGCCACGGAGTTTTAGTTTTATTAAAATAACCTTTATTTTGCTAAGTTATTTATTTTTCAGAATAAAAAATTGACAGATTAATACATTAATAAATTATGCTTTTCTTGTATACACAGAGCACCGAAATACATTCTATAATAAATCTGGATGTATCAAGCTTTATAACAACAACTACAAATTTTCCGTCCTCGTTTCTCCCCTATAAACAGTGGCGGAGCAGTAGCACTTTGAAATCGGGTGAATTTTTTTGGAAAATAGTACAGCCTTAACGCGCACAAAAACAGACATACGGAATAATTTCCTCTCCCCAGGAGTCAAGAAATTTTCTTGACACAATCTAACAATATCAAGATCTTGGCTTAAGAATAGCTCTCTAGTACCTATTCAGAGCGATTAGATAGTTCAGATATCGAATAAACATTGCAAAAATGAACAAACGGATTCAAACTCTGAAAGAACCTCAGGCACACTGAAAATCAAAATACGGTTACTTCCTCGTGATGTTTTTCGGGTAAGGACAACAATCAAGCAAAACACTTTTTCACCCTTACGAAGGACGGGTAAGTGGCTAGTGAATTACTTACTTACTCAATGGCAATAGAAAATTCCTAAGCAAGCTAAAGGAATATTATCTATTTTATGGAACCCGAAGGTTCATTGCCGCGCTTACCTGAGTCCGCCATTCAACCCTATTCTGTGCAAACTCCATCCAATCATCCCCCATAAATCCTACTTCCCTTAAATCCGTTCTAACATTGTCCTCCCGCCTACGTCTAGGTCTTCCACGTGGTCTTTTCCCTTCGGGTCTCCCAGTCAATACTTTTGAGATATGTCTTTCCTCCCCCATGCGTGCAACATGTCCAGCCCATTTCATCCTTCGCGATTTAATTACCCTTACTATATCTGGTGATGCGTACAGGTCCTGAAGCTCATCGTTATGCAATTTTCTCCAGTCCCCATTTTCATCCCTCTTGAGCCCAAATATTTTTCGAAGCACCCTATTTTCAAAACCTCTCAGACTATGTTCTTCCTGATCAGTTAGCGTCCATGTCTTACATCCATATAGTTATAAATAAATATTAGAATTTTGGTTCAGTGCAACAACGAGCTAATACAACCCACATTTAAAGAAATACAATTGCAAATTGTGGTAGACTTACTATAAACTTTGTATCCTTAAAATTAACCTTATCGCCATTTATTTAAGGTGACAGATGATGGAATTTAGTTTTTATGGATATGGGAAGACATTATTGTCTTGGTTAACTTATACGTCAATACTTTCCTCGTTTCCCGTCATCGATTACTTTATGAAAGACAGGTCCTTCCCATTTCGATGATAATGAAACGTAGTTTGTAAGGCAGCAGGTTACAAATGGAAACTAAATTTGGCCCTTTCATCATGTGATTGATGCATTTCAATGACATAAAAGAGAAATGTGCATATTGGGTAAATGGACACTTCAATTGTCCACGAGGCAAATGTATGGAAAATTTCCAATACAATAGAATAAGAGGTTCATTTAAGCAATCTTCTCAGTTTTATGAAGCGGTTCCTAAGTTTATTTATTATTATTTATTTATTGTTTATTTATTTATGTTAACGTAACATATCAGAATTCTTACTGTTAATCATTATCGACCGCTTCTCTCCATTTGTATTAATTAAAGCTAAAATCGTTTTATCAATTATTTTTTTTCATTTTTAATAACATTTATTTTTCTTAAAAAGTAGTAGGCCTACACTATCTCAATCTACGTGAATATAGAGTATCTCATAGGCCTAACAATATTTTGTTTAATTAGAATGCATGGAATAAATATATAATAAATATTCTGGATTTAAATTCACCCCTAAGAGAGAGTTGTACTTTAATTCAATACAAAGCAAAGAGTTCCCTATACAGGCCATGGAGGCCCAGAGGGTTCCAGGAGGTCGAGGCTCCCAGATTTTTAGACATTCGGGACGTGAAGGTGGTAAGGTTGTCAGCCTTACGCACCGGCAGCCTTTACCCCCAGAATTGCTCCTGGTACTCATTTCTGTTAGAGGCTGAGTCGACCCCAGGGCCATAGTGCCACCAGAAGAATTAGGCCAATTATTGAAAAACTCCAACGACCTCATCGGGGATCGAACCCGCGACGTTACGTTTTGTAGCGCAGCGTTAATTCAATATAGTCTCATTTAAAGCATGTTTTAAAGTTGATCTTTATGTTTAAATTAGAACTATAATAAAATCTCGATGGCACTCGCCTTCAAATGAGGGGTAAAGCTGTCATGTATAACCACTACAAATTGCAAATCTCCATGATATTGTAGTATTCAGAACATAATGAAGGGAATGTATTGTTAATTATGCAACTGGTCGTATTCTGTTTGTGTCCGGCGTTAATTGCACCGAAGACAGGACACATGAGTCTCTGAATCCCACACAATCCTCATGATCCTTGTCATTTGTACGCAATTATGTATCACAATGCAGTGAATCTCATGAAAGAGATTGAACAGGCACTTCATCCATCATGCTTCCTACGAGAGTATTTAGTATTTTACCATATGGTGATTATCGTTAATAATGGTTTATTCACAAATGTTATCTACGTAATGTTTAATAAGGGAGCACATGGAAATTCAATTCAATTGATTTATTTTAATGAATTTTGCACGATTCTTATCGTTACCCGAAAAACACAGCGCGGAAATGATTGTACTTCGTTTCTCATTTTGTAAAACATATAATATCTTTGCTGCCCTAGATTTGCCTGGGTATCACACTCAGACAGACAGACAGACAGGCAGGTAGTAACTACTGATGTTTATCCGGTATTAACTTATAAGTATTAGTGTAGAGTTATTCAGTCAAAATTAAATAAAAGCTAGTACTTGTAAGTAGCCACTGAAAGTAATTACTAGTAGTAATACATTAAATAGTAGCAACTATTTAATTTTTATTCACTCCACTCAATTATTATTTTTACTACCTTCTTTATTTTGGTTAAATGTTATATATAAACTCCAAAAACTATGACCTATTAACTTTCATATGAAGCCTTTTTTTCTAAATTATCTGAACGACAGTTACAATTGAGGCTTCAATAAGTTAATGTGCATTTCTGGAGAAAATGCAGCCGCTTATTCTATATCATAGTGGCAGGAAATTAAACCACAAGTTCCATGTGACTGTTTGTCATCAGATTTGAATTTGTATAGATTTACCTGGTCATAAGGTGTTATGACAAATTCACTTCTGTCTGAATTCCACAGATCTCCTTGGAACATGCAGACTGCACGCTACACATACGATAACATCACGCATATGTATGGCGCGTGTATTAAATCACACGAGATGCGAGATATCCCACTTGATGGATATGTTGCTTGCTTAGTGCTACACGCCCACTCTTCGTACTGTATCTACATATGCTTTTCTCCCGCTGAATTAATAATAAATAGAACATACTTCCTCAAAGCGATATCACTAGAAGAAGTTATATTTTTAGCGAAAAGTAGACCTACTTTATTTAGAAGTCAAAAGTACAATTAATTATTCTATTAATAATGCTTCAGTAAACTGTATTTTCGGCAGAATATATACCGTGTCCCGCTTATAAGTAAGTTAATTTCAAAACTATGCGTTCAAATGGGTCAAGGTTGGTACCATTTTAAAGAGAAGAGTGGGAATTTTTAATCCTTTGTTGTTGTTAATATTAGAAATGTCACATATTGCACGCATGTCCAAGTTTCATGTAAACTTTAGGTAAGAGAAGTCGTCGCCAATCTGCGCGTCGAATCACCAAAAGATACCTAATCCAAATATAAAATTTAGGTTTTATAAGTTTTTTTGTTCTCCGTACATGGTGATTACACACAGACACTGACACAAACGCACACATAAACACATACATGTTTCTGAAAATAGCACTTTTGTATTCAAAGGAACTCAAAACGTGTATTTATGTAGGAAATGCGACATCGAATTTCACGAGCGAACTTTAATGACTTACTTCCTCGACCAACCTATCGTACGGGTAAAGAAAGTAAGTGACCCAAAGTGAACCAAAGTGACCAATATAAATTTTTAGTTCTCTCCTTGGAAATTTCGTTATACTTATGACCTTAGGCCTTTCGTACTAAGCATGGGTAATGGCTTATTGACTTATAAAATATGCTGCTCGCTCAATCGTTGTGTGTCTAATGGTACAGTTACCATTTCTTGGACACTTTCATGAGGTAGAGTTGATAGTTGATACTATGAGACAATGACTTATAAAAGACAGTGGCGCCAAGTTTTGAAAAAAAAAAACCATTGGGTGGGCTCAAATTTTCACACTCCCACCCCTTATTTGTTTCATGAAATGGACTTATATGACTTTTCGGATAAATATAGAATTGTGTAAGAACCGATGTCTTTGTTTGTAAGAATGAATAACAGTCAACGTAATTTAACCGCCAGAAATAGAATTGTATAGCCTAAAATGCTACGTTATAAACATTTTTTAGGTACCTACTAAAATAAAATAATTATGCTGCACGGCGTTTTCCAAAATGTGTTTCTCCTGACTGGAGTAAATTATCTTCTTCGTCTTTCCTTAGACCAGGAGCCTATTCTCCCCAATCACACTATCTTCTTCGTGATTTATAGTCACTTGATGACCTTTTTAATTCATTCTTTCTACATGTTCCATCCACTCTTTCTTTTTAACCAATCACCAATGTCCACACTTTTATCTCAACTTATATCACAATTTTTTGCCTTGTCCATTAATGGCCTTAATATGATTTTTTCTCACAAGCATCATCTAAATTCTAAATCTAGCTTTTTTGCTCTCTCCTTCTTAAATATACGGTCTTTTGAACAGCGGTGGCTGTGAAAACTGCACTGACAGACGTAAAAAATGTAATAAATTGTGGAACGATTTCAAATTATCGTGAGAGAATTGGAACAAGAGCAGACCGTACTATAATGTCCACAATAGCCTGATTTTAGCTTTACAGCGATTCAACAAATAAACAGAATTTTGAGTAATAGTAATAAATATTTATGATCATGATTAGGGCCCGGATTCTGATGACCTAAAATTGTTTGAAAAATGACCTATAAAATGACCCTAAATTTTAAAGAAAATGACTTAATAATTACACAGAATGACCTAAAAACTCATATTTTATTTATAAAAATTATTATTGGACACACAAAGATATAGACTAATTTGTACATAATTCGTAAAACCGTAAATGTAGAAAGGATATCGTAAGTCTAAAAGCTTTGTTCTTGATTGGAACATTTGAGAAGAAAAATAAGAAAATTGTTTTTAAAGTAGATTCTACAACAATGTTGCATTATAGTAACCTAGTCATCTATTTAAAGTAAATGCATAAAAAAGGACAAAATAAGGAAGCAAACGACACGAAAATTACAAAATAATGACCTAAAAGTGAAATAAATGCCCTAAAAATATAAAATTGCATAAAATGACAAAAAAATGACCTAATAAAAATGCATTTCTATAATCTAGAGGCCATGATTAGGATTTATCTACAAGTTGGCAATGTCTAACCAGCATCAATAAAAAGATGACATGTCATTAGGATCCGGCCTGATAATGATACACGGAAAATTGGCTTGAGCCCCATGGACCCATTTAAGTTGGCGCCACTGATCAAAGATGACGAGCAGTCCATTGAAATCAGATTCCGAGACAGGAGTTTTGCGACGGGATGCAATTTGTGAAGGACTGAAGTCTTGCAATAAATTTTCAGTAACCTGAGCACGTGATGTAGGTGGCTGATTGATTTTCAGGTCAGCACGTACCTCGAATAGCTGAGTGGAGCATATCTCACTTGATAACTGGAAGCCCTTTGATTGAAGCTAGCGAGGTCTTGACGTTATCTCCTTGATACAATGGTTCGGAGCTTATTTTATTGTTCAGCTGACAAGAAAGCAGACTCCTATCCCGAGGCGAGTTTATGAATATTTATGTTTTCACGGCGAGACTCGGTAGGTCTCTTTGAAGTGAACTTCTACTACAAGATAGAGTTGCGAAAATATGCTAATAGGCCAATTTGGTTTTTCTTGAAACCTGCTGTCATTAAGCTTGTCTTATACACCTACAGACCCTTACACAATGGAAATGGCTTGAAAAATTGTTAAAAGGTAAAGTGATCCCTATACAGGCCATGGAGGCCCAGAGGGTTCCAGGAGTTTGAGGCTCCCAGATTTTTTGACATTCGGCACATAAAGGTGGTAAGGTTGTCAGCCTTACGCACCGGCCGCCTTTACCCCCAGGATTGCTCCTGGTACTCATTTCTGTTAGAGGCTGAGTCGACCCCAGGGCCATAGTACCACCAGAAGGATTAGGCCAATTGAAAAATCTCAACGACCTCATTGGGAATCGAACCCGCGACCTTCCGGTTTGTAGCGCAGTGCCTCCACCACTACGCTACGGTGTACCACTTGAAAAATTATTATTATTATTATTATTAATATTATTATTATTATTATTATTATTATTATTAGATTGTATGGGTTTAGCTCATTGTTTATCGCCTATATCAGGTAGTAACCAGGATTTTGGTTCGGGAGACCGGGAAGGGCTCACTCCTCTAATTTTTTGTTGTAACATTAGGACTTTGAATGTCATTCTAACGTATTTTTCAGTTACAAATAAAATAGCTTTTTCAAACACATACCACACGTTTTACTGTTACAAAACAATAAAATTTCTAAAAAAGAACTAAAATGGAATTTGAAGGCTTTATTTTACAACTCTTCATAACTACTGTTGTCTAATACAAAATGCTATAAGGGTAATAAAACTTTAATTAAGACGACTAAATTAGAACTGGCGGCCGCGGTGGTCTAGAGGTAGCGTGCCCGCCTCTAGATCCGAAGGTTGCTGGATCAAACTCCAGAACGTAAAAATCTTGGGCACGGAGTCTTCCGGGAGGGGCTTTAAGCTGGGGGAGCCCGTGTCGTAGTTTTACGACACATGCTTAAATTAGAGCCTCTGGACAAAATTTTTTCGGCCCTTTCACGTCTAAATAATACCTTAGTTCCGGAGGGGGTTGAGAGGTGATGGGCTTACCATCTGTCCCTCTGCCCTCTCTCGGGAAATAAGCGTAACAAAATTAGTATAGGTAACGAAATCTCCACTTGGTGGCCCTATGCCCCATCTTAGGGGTTACAGAAACAAGTCAGTCAGTCAAATTAGAACTAAATTTTAATTCAGTGAATGACCAGCAGTGGAAAGGAGCCAAATTTGACCTGCGCCATCTTTACACAAAAGTAGCGGCCCATGGACTCCATCGCCGAATATGTAATCAAAACCGATTTCACGACGCCACCGACAAGTGCATATGCAAACTGTGTGATTTAACATGCATTGCTTATCACATCATTGACTGTATAGAAAGAGTATTACCACTCTCATACTATGCAAATTACGAAAACGTTTTAGTGTACACAGTGTGTTTGATCGTGATTAATAAAAAATTACCGGTATCACGGATGCCCATCCCCTCTAGCTTCATGACTCAATACCCACCCCCATTTCATGAAAGGTACCCCCAACTTCGTATCACTCCAGCCTCATTAAAAGCGCCCCCTTGCAAATAGTGGAATAACAGTAGTAGAGCTATTCTAAAAGTTCTTCCCCCCCCCCCCCCAAGAAATACATTTCTGAATTTGAAATAAAAACAGTGTCAACTGTCAAAGTATGTTTAACGAGCCTGCTTTTACATGATACAATTATGCATAACTGATAACAAATGATTACAGAATATATTATAAAGAATTAGAAGAGGTTTTAATTACCTGTTGACGTTATAAGACTTGACCGTTTTTATTAACATATAAAACACTAAGTTTGCAACAATTTTAAAACCTCCTCCAAAAATTTCACAATGTAGCCTATTGATATAGACTAAAGACTAAATATAAATATTTCAAAATATGTATTTATCAATAATTGTCTTATAGTGTGTTCCCTATTACAGGTCATGGAGGCCCAGAGGGTTCCAGGAGGTTAAGGCTCCCAGATTTTGAGTCAGTCGGCACATGAAGGTGGTAAGTTACAATAGTCTTATACTAAAAGGTAATATAATTGTTTTAAGCTAAGTTTATACAATTAAAACGACAATTTAATTTGACAATTTTTTAACTTGGGTTATGGGCTTAACAAATGACGCATTTTAAAGAAAACGTTCAAGGTTCCCGTTGTTTACCTACAAATTGACACACAGTACAGTGTTGTAGTATAATGTTGTTGGTTGTCTTTACACTGTATTTTTTTGTCAAATTAACAATCGTAAATGATATAGGTAGACCATTAGGGCAATCAGTCATAGGAGAGAGGTTCCTTCCGGCGCTGTGAATTGAACTCCGGCCTAGCTCAGTTGGTAGAGCATTGGCGCGAATAGTCAAAGGTCCTGGGTTCAGGTCCCAGTGTCGGAGGAATTTTTCTCCTATAATATTCTCAATATTCTCAATCGTAAATGAGTTTTTTTTTCATTTCGGGGGACCGAGGGGCCCGGGCTACATCCCTCCATCCCTGCCATGCATATAAGCATTTCACATCAGAACACCTTTTGCACTAAGGCTAAACGATTTTGCAGTCGACAGGGCTAGAAATCCTACTTCCTACTTAGTCCTTCAAGAGAGATCATGAACTTTTAAGATTATTTTCACAGCTAACCAAGTTCTTGTTTTAACTCGAACGTTCGGCGTTTTGTCTGTTTGTAACTTTGTGCTTTACGCCGCTACTTGCAAACGCGTTGTTCGGATTTCTCCTAATTCTAGAGTGATAAGGAAAAAGCGAATAAGTCAAAATACCGAAGTTTTAGGAGAGACAAAGTACAATTTATTTCCACAGCACTGTTACAATATTTAGTTCAGTCCACTAGATACTTTTACACATTATCTTATGCTATGTAAAAATATCTGGATGGGCTGATCTAAATATTGTAACAATGCTGCGGAAATCAATTGTTTTTTGTCTTTCTTGAAACTCTGGTATTTTGACTTATTCGCTTTTTCCCTATCACTCTAGAATTTTGCATCAATGTTCGTTGAAGGGTGTAAGGAACCATCTCCGATTTCTGAAAACAGATCCTTGGTAAACTTATGTAGCTCAGTTCACAAAAGAAAGTTATATCAACGGGTTCATTATTCATATTATGCTTCCATTTTCATTTGTAATAGTTGAAAGTGCGTGAATTTTGAAATACACATTGTGTTTATTTTATCCCTCACAGAATTCAGTAATTCACGTTGCATCAATACCCATTTATTATTCCACACTCCTGGGAAATACGTTCGTTTGTTTGCTGTTCGTGACGTGAGTATATTCAATCAAGTGACGTCACACAATACTCAGGTGGCCATGCTGGAATTTATTTCTCTGATTCTAGTTTCCTCATTGATGAAGTATTTTTATTATTTAAGGGATGACCTCTAATTGTTGAGAGTGATTTTACAAATTACTTGGCCTAGTAACTTCAAAGTTTCGATACTTAATTAAAATATTAATTTACTTTTGAGATATTAATCAATTTAATAACGTTTAAATAAAAAAATGAAATCTATGAATACATTCTAGGCCTATTTTCTTCTGACAGTAATTGTAATATTTTTTGCTGTTTTCTTTTTCTTTGTTGTAATAGAAATTTTTGTAATAATAATGTTACTGCTGAAATAAGTTATCATACTGTAATAAAAGATCTGACAGATTTCAAAATATAAACATGAAACTTTTATGCGAGATTCTTTTATGCATGCTTCACAAAATTTCTGGTGGAGTTTTATTTTGTTTATACTTTTCGTTAAAAAGAAAATATTTTACCCAGAGAAATGAAAGTTAAAGACAAACTGAATATACTAAATATTTCTTTTTAAAGAAATTACAGAACTTGTGGTTAGTAATTTTATTACACGCATTGTAAACTACTCTGTGAAAAAATAATGAAAATGAAAACTGAAACTGAAAAAACAGGTGATTCAAGTGTGCATGCGCCCACGGTATAAAATTTTGCAGAGTTTTACTTTTGGGCATGCTAGATTATTTTTACACTAGAGTCCTAAACTAGCACTTTCTTTGCAAAAATGGCTAAATCTTGTCATCCCTTAAACAACCAATTTTAAGATATTTTTATTAGTTTATGTTACTGCAAACAATTCTACTAACTTATACAATCTTTCTTTTAATATGTCTGAAATGATACCAAATCAAAACGCCCCAAATGAATGTTATGTATTTTGATTAGTGTAGTGAGAAGTTACAAAACTAAATTTGACTTGTCATCCATATTAGTTTCTCTATCCTTATCAAATCACTCCTTAAATTCCATGCAGATTTTTCAGCATTATAATCGTTGTGATGGACGGTGTTAATAAGAAATGACTTTGTGAGTCTATCTGTCTCTATGTGAATAGCTCAACTACAAAAATAAAGCGTACAAAGATAATGTATATTCACAAAGAGTATTATATATTATACAGATTGTAAAATAGAAGGGCATGATGAAATTAAACGAATGCTAGCTGAACAGAGTACAATGTGATAATTTCATAAATTGCTATGCATTCTATTTTATAAAACCAATCTCAAAGGTAAAATCCAATCAAATCTGTTAGTATTAAACTGGAAATGTCTGACATCCGTCTGATATGTGAAAGCTATTTTATTCTTCAATCTAATAACACAATTCAATGTGAATGAATTCTGCTTTGCAGGTTACGAATCCCATCAGCAGAGATTTATTTCTAATAAACATGGATTTCCAGTAAAATTGAACAAAAGGGGCGGATTAAAATGAACACATGCATTTAGCTGTCAGACTCATGTTCTTTATTTACACAAAAATAAAAATTAGGTCAACTGATGTTACAAAGTGCTAGAATGCTCTTGTATATTCAGTTATAATTGCAATTATGATATGCAGAAAATAAGTTACTTTTTAATCGTTTTCTGAGTTAAGCTCCAGATCGATTCATTAAGCAGGGCTTACGGAAGAACAAAGGTCTACTCTGATAAGCATAGGTGAAGGAATATGTGGGTAGTGTTATTTGTCAAAGCTAACAGTAGGCCTATTGCAACTTCCAAAGCCGTATATGAACACTGTACAACAATATGTCCCCATGAGAACTGATTTGCATTTGATAAATTCTTTCTAATATTACCATAAAATAGGTAATAAATTTGGCATTACTCTGGCACCGGTCAACCGGTTTGGTCCAGTGTCAACGGCTTCTTGCCATTGACTTGACTTGAGTTATCGCGCGTACAGACACACGGACATACATTTTCCCGTCCACCACACAATTTCATGAAGTACCATCCTGGCACTTAATAATATTTGTGAGATAAATATGAACACTTCTTTCTTTTATTTTACTTTCTTTATATCGGCTTCAGTGTATTTCAGACACTTTCGAATTTTCTTATATCTCCTTTAAAAGATTAAACGTTAAGTGAACACCTATCTGAGATAAAATCCCTTTACGGATGTTGTAACTCCCATTAGAATATTAGCTATTATAGCGATGCGTTAGCGTTACATCTGTAATTTTTGTAGATTTTATTAACAACATGTATGAAGATATGTAGACTGTACATTGGAGTGCACGGAAATTCTCTGATGCATCTCGTTTCTTCTATGGGGTTTTCTTCGTTTATATTTGGCATTGAATCTCCTTATAAATTGTGTTGCGCACCTGTCCTGTGTGAGCCAATCTCTTATTTGTTTGAATTCATGTCCGACCATATGCATTAGCCCACGAACAACGCTCAAACCTAGGTGAGCGGTGAAACGCGCTGGAGTATGGAAACATTTCATTTCAGTAGCTAGAAGGTGTGCGGACAACGAATGTCCGGACCAGCCCCTGGATGAGCCAAACTCGTGTTGGTTTGATGTCAAAAGTCTGACACATTAACCTATGAGCACAGCACGGTTTCAAGTTCAGGAGTGAAGGAGTGGAGGAATAAGACAAACATAATGTTGATCTCTGCTGCGTATCCGCCAAAGCGAAAAAAGAATAGATCTAGGGGTGGGGAGCCGGTTATATATACTCTTATTAACATAAATCACTGCGCATTATATCGGAAAGATTCTGTGCACTTTGACTGTACGTGTTTCTCGAGTTATGAATTTCTCGTGCATTAATTTAATTATGTAATTATATATTTGGTTAAAATGCACAAATTAGCTAAAAACACGCTGATAAGGTATTGGCTGTGCCAAGGCACACAGACTCGATTTAAAATTCAACAGTATCATTAATCGTTTAAAAACTAGAAGGCAGTGACAGACGCGAACAATATGACAATAGAATGACAGTTTGTAGAATGAAAAGCACACGACAAATCCGCGTAATGTTGAAAAACAACACAGCTGAAGCAATTAAATGAGAAATGCGACGCGCACGTCATAGCTGAATGAATAATACATTGTCACATGCCGGCAACATTCAACAAATGAGGAGCGCAACTGGGCCACCTGTGTTGTGACCTCTCTGTTCACATGTCGTGTTCGAAACAAAAACCGGCTAACCTGGAACAATACGCCAAATATTTTCTCATTCACAAAAGAAGGAAGCTGAATTTCGAAGTATACTCCTGAAAGCCTGGTATGATTAATTCATTACGAAGTATTCAGGTAAAGAGAATAGCGGAAATTTAAAAACATAAATCTCAGCAGCGTGCATATAAAAATTATTTTTTGCACGACGTAACTAATTAGTGGTACTTACGAATATTGTTGTCGTGGATCATAACTTGACATTCCCACACGCAATCTGGTTGCAATGAAAACAAAAGAAATCTCAGTGCTGTAAAAATTACAAAAAACACTCGTACCGTAAGTAAAACCATTATAATACAAGCCTTTATCGAATGCCGGAACCAAAGCCCCCCTGCTGTAGCGGCTTTAACAGGACAATTAATATTCAGTCCTCATAACAACCAACACATGCGAATCACTTTTTAAAATATAACATATATTTCCAATAATGTATATACATAATATTTTAAGCTAATATCTCAATTAATATAATTAAATTGATATAAATAATCATCATGCAAATAATAGCATGCAATACTCGTTGCGTAAGCGCATGACGGATCTCGGAAATTGAAAAAAAAAAAAAATCGGCGCAAGCGCCTCGTTTTTTCAAACTCTTTCCTCGCTCCGTATGCACCACTTAAGGAACTAGTATCGCAATATACTATTTCGACAGCCAAATATAATAGAAGCACTTTTAACGGTAGATGATATTAATTAAAAGGAGAAAATTATACTACTGAGTGGTATAAAATTATAACACTCCAGGGTGACCAACTTTGTTTTCCTGATTCACAAACTCTCCCCCACACAGTCAGCTGTTGTAAATCAAAACAATATAACAAATCACTGATGCCACGAAGAAATAAATAGCCATGCTGAGCATCACAGATACGAAATACGTAAAAAGAATGTAATTCATAATCCATAATCTGTGTATAGAATATATTGACAGCTATCGAAAAATATGTGTGTGAATGTATACGTTGTAAAATTAAGTTATTTTGCTCGTAGGATTGCTTCATTTGGGCTCGTTTCGCAAGCATACCTACTAAAATCCTTTTTTTAGCCCTTGTTTCTTCACAAGAAACTGCTCAATGCAAGATGCCGTGCATGGATTTGAGAATGAATATAGGAATCATGTAAGAATCAAAGAATTTATTCGCAATTTTGGAGCCAGAACCGGTGTACTTAATAGCTTGCTTTCCTCACTAAAAATAGATCTAAACATAACACTTGACAGCAGTTGTGTTTCGTCCCTCTACAGAACTCTTAATTCCAAAACATCATTATCATCTCAATAACTAAATGAGTGATTGAAACATGGTGAGAATTAAAGAGGAAGGGTATTTTCAGCTCTTCTTCTTCTTCTTTCTCTTAGTATAACCTCTTTCGCCGTACGGACGTTTATCCGACCCATGCCACCCGAGGCTTATAGGACCGCGACCTGTCGGGAAAGTTATTATCTTGGGACATGTTTTTCACACAATGGGCTACCTATTTAAAAAATACATAAATTTTATGTAATAATAATGAAAAACGGGAAGTTTTGATAAAACCAAGCACGTACTTTCTAACGGTTTTTTTTCTCATTGCGGTAAATAGTAAGTGGCCGCATTATATGAATGCCCATTAAACTGTTTTAACCTCAAGCAAAGACGTGTTCTTTTAATAATCATTATTCACTTAATTCGATATTTAGTGATAATATATTCTAATAATGATGCATTTTATATTAGTATTGTATTAGATAAAATTATTTTACTGATACTGGAGGTTTGAGAGATAAAAAGAAGGAAAAGATAAAGGGAAGAGAAATAGAAAGTAGAGAATGAGGTTATATATAATTATATATATATCACCTCATATATATGTGTATATATGTTTACATATATAAAGGAGGGGAATATGACGCAGGCAGAGAAAGGAATACTTAAAATTACCATATGATTTAAAACGTTTTATTATTCATAAGTATTAAGATGTAAGAAATAGACAGCTTCATGAATACTTTAAGAGTTTTAGATTAGGCAGTGAGAGTGTGGCTGGAAAAATAAAAGGTTTTCTAGGTTATGAGAAAGACATAACAAACGGCCGGAAGCGGAGCAATGCAAATCAAGGCGTGAACAGAACGACAACTTTTTTAATTAATCATGTATGCAGAGCACAGCAAATGCTGCAATCAATAATAATAAAACCCATAGTTAAGGGAGCTCCTGACTTCATTTACATATCGTATTCTCCGTCCCAGTTATTTAAAACGACTATAACGGTATGAATTAACAATAGTATATTATTATTATTTACGTTATCTTCTACTATAGTTGGGAACCCATGAAAAACTAAAATAAACATGAGTAGGCCTAAACTATTCTTTAAATAATTATAGCTGTTAATTAAGCAAAGTCGGATATTTCATAGTGTTATTTCTTTATAAAAATCCTTAGAGCTTTTCTTTAAATATAATTTTTTTAATTAAAAAAGATTCCTTAATATTTTATAGAAACAAATTCCAGGGTCGAAATAATTGCACAAGAAATTCTTAATCCAAAAATAAAATTAAACACAATGAACATACTACACAGACAGACAGTTAACTTTCCTAATACACCGTGAAATGTTTTTCCGGCTAACTCGGTTGGTTTTAATAATAAAAGGACTTTATTAGCCCTTAAAAACCCACATACAGTTTAGCTATACCGACAAGAACAAAGTAATTTAATCTAATTAGTTAACATTGCACAAATAAATGCATTTCCAAATCTTTAAAGAGAACAATAAAATGCATTATTCACATTTATATTTGTTCAAGCGATAAATAATATCTTTACATAATTTAAAAGTTGTTTACTGTTGAATTTCGAGAAGCAATTCTTTAAAACTGTTAAATAACTCCTACTATTACGTATCTAGTCAGTCTTCCTCCATCAGTTATAACTGAAGTTGCTTTAGCAACCCTCAGAGGATCTGTTTCAATACTGAGGCATCACATATATAAATCCTAATCGTAACTGTTAATGATTTTCTATTTTGTATTAATTTTTCCTTAATTTTATTCTCTTTTTCTTTTCAATGTTCTATGTTCAATTACCTTTTTGTTTTTCTTTTCTGGTACTCTTTGTCTGTGTAGGCAACCCATAACTATGGGAAGATTAAATAAATAAATAATTTCTGGTTGTGTATATGTTCATGTTTCCTTGTGTAATGACTAAGATAATCATGATTAAATACTACCTCCATATTATTGAAACTCGGATTGCGTAAAAATATAATATCAAAGTAAGTGAATACTTACTAGATTTTTATAGGCATATTTTCCATGTTAATGTACGGTTCTTTAGCCAAAGAAATTATGAATTGTTCTATTTTGAATTAATTGAATAATTTCAAGCTTTTTACAGTATCCCCAAATAGGAGCCATATATTATAAATGGGAATGTATTAATGGAGAATACAGGATCTTTTGTCTTCATCACTTTAATTTCCATACATTACTTTCATGCGAGAAAGTATTAATAAATGTCTCGAAAGCGTAAATGAGAGTAACTGAAGGCATTAAGACAAGTAGAATACACCGTGCCTCATGTGGTAGCTATGGTAATATGATGTAATGAGTTAAAGAAATGAATGTTGGCTATTAGTTACAAGAGATTCCGTAAGTTATTAAAACAAAGCATAAAGTTTATGTCATTCATTTGCTTTAACAGCTGTAGGCCTACACCATGTACAAAAAGCTGCTGCCTTTCTCATGTCATACCTAGGTAATAAGCCAACTATTCATAGTATAAGATTTCCTTTGAAATCTGTAAATTTTATTTGTGTTAAATATGAAATCAGAATTTTTTATTCTGTAAGTGAATGTAATAGGACTAACACTCGCTAATGCAACTGAAGGGCAACAATGATTCTATTTATTTATAATTATCCATCTGCGGTTGATACGGTCGTGTTCACTCTCCTCATGCAGCAGGCCCGGGTTCGATTCCTTGTCTAGACAAGTTTCCTAGGTGGGGGTTTTCCTCACATATGAGACGAATGTTGGGAAACTTTAGGCCCTCGTTGTCCCCGGATATCATCTGGGCGTCATTATCACCTTCATCCCAACACCGCCTTATTTGTCGGCCTGGGTGGCGCAGTTAGTATCGCGCTGACTTTTTGTGCCCAAGGTTGCGGATTCGATCCCGGCCCAGGTCAATGGTATTTATGTGTGCATGTGTGCATAAATGTGACAGGCACATGCCAGTAGATTTATTGACATGTAAAAGAACTCCTGCGAGACAAAATTCCGGCACACCGATGACGGTCATAGGCGTAAGTTGCAGTACATCTCCGTCGTTAAGTAACCATATACCAACCAACCGCCTTGTTTGAAGTAAGTGTGTGTGAGACTGTTGTGTCTCGTACTGTGTTCGTGTTGTTTCAAAGGTGGACCCGGCATTGTGCTGATCACTCATCCAGGAAGACGATCCAGTTCTAGTCTGATAAAAAAGTGTGTATGTGATCCATAGAAATTCCCGCCTCTGACAGGTTCTTCAAGGCTCGGGCAGTATAGGCTGCATAAACATTTCCCTACAACGGCAGAGGTAACCGCGTACTGCTGATGGCTGGTCATGACCACTTGTCTCCAATTTCCATTACAAGATCTAGTCCTTCTCGAAAGTATTTAAGTATTCTGAGAATTTGTCAGTAGAACAGGGAGAATAATCTAAATTAATATTACACTTTTTTAAAGTATTATCTAGCAGTAGTTGGCATGGCACCAATGGTACATATACCATAAAAAGACAACCGTTGTTTCAGACTAAAAATGTCTAATTGCATTTAAAAGCAAATGCAAGTAACAATATGCTGAACATGTGCTAGCGGATAAAGTTACTTTCCAAGTGGGGAACTTTCACAGCAGCTGGAGTATGAGGAAAGACCAGCTTTTCCTGAGAGATTTCCAGATCTCGGTGGAAGCCTTGTAATAGGTCAGAGAACACGAATGTAGGTAACGGGTAGCATTTTGCTCGCGCCTAAGGTTAACTTTATGTAAACACGAGGCACCTTGAACTCCGTCCTTCTCTCTCGTTTCTTTGCATCACAACCAATATACAAGGAATATTTATATGGGTGCAGCAATTCACATTCTCACCTCCTATTTTCCATCATATTCTCTCAGGTGATTCCAGAATCTTTCCTAGGTTAAGTAATATGGTATTCTGTACATCAGCTACGGGCTATCGCCCTAAACCACCTCTCACATCTTCCCTAAAAGTAAACTTAACATCCAACCTTATCTCCATTTATATTGAATCAATTAATGAAACATATCTATGATTTTTACATTCCCAGATACACAACAATATTATAGACCGATCGAGGTGGCTGAGGTGTAAAAATAAAAGAATTAAAAACGATAATGTAAGACTGATTTAAGAAATTATAAGTAGAGAAAAAATAATGAAAATAATGGCAATGTCTAACCGAAAACAGAATATATGACATAATAATAATTCTTTTATTAAAACCAATGGTCATATTATGATGGATGGAGCTCTGGTGGATTGATATATGGCAGGGGAAACAGGAGCACCCCGAGAAAACCTGCCCCGACCCCATTTTGTCCATTTCAAATTCCACATAGAACCACCGAGATCTCCTCCCGGGTCCCAGCGGTAGAAGGCGAGTGGTCTAGCCACTCAGCTATGAGGGCGGCCATATGTGACATAATAGAAACCAATTGAAACTAAAAACTAAAAGAAAAGATAAGGGAAAAAATAAAGGATCAGAATGTAACAAAGAAATAAAGCAACAAATATAAAGAAGGAAAGGAAGAATAAAGAACATAGGAAGAAGGATATGAAGATAGTCAAAATGAAAAGGATGAAATAATACAAAAATATAGAAGGAAGGAAGAAAGAAAGAAAGAAAGAATAATAAAAAGACAAAAAATAATTGTGGAAAGGAAATGAAAAACTGCATGAACAAGCTAAGAAGATAACATTTCCATTTGTAATGAAATTGAAAAGAGTTTACTTGCTCTGAATTTTAGCTAGAATATATACGAATAATTCTTTCTCCGTTTCATAGTGAGACTTTTATATTTGAAAGTGAATTACATTCCTGTGAGACCAACTAAGGCATATTTAATTTCCCCACGTCCAACTTTGTGCTTGTCGTAAAGGATGACTTGCTCCACAATACAGTTGGAGGAAATTAGTACTTTGTAACAACCGTAAAGTATGCCATGACAACAGAGAGAAAAGTAAAACATAAAGCTCTACAAGCTTTGGATACCTTCATATTTACACACATGAATATTTTAAATATGTTAGCGAGTCGTTTTCTCCTCTAACCCGTGGCATTTCCGCTACCTTCGACAGTTTTTTTGTTTATTTCATATTCACTTAAGCTTAACGTTTATCCTTCTATCCTAATTCGACTATGACGTGTGGAAACACATTGAATGTACTTAGTAATACAGAGTGAAAGTAATACAACTGTGCAGATTAAAAGGGGCAGTAGTTAACATTAAAATATAATATTATAGGAGAAAAATTCCTCCGACGCTGGGACTTGAACCCAGGACCTTTGGCTATTCGCGCCAATGCTCTACCAACTGAGCTAAGCCGGAGTTCAATTCACAGCGGCGGATGGAACCTCTCTCCTATGACTGATTGCCCTAATGGTCCACCTCACAGACAGACAAGTTATGTCATATGCAGTACTGTGAGGCACACTACTATAATATTATCATGCAATGTCCAACAGAGACAATAATCTGTGGTTCATGAAAGCTTATATATCTATATTAAAATATAGTTCATGAGATAATTATCTTAATAATCCCTGCAAAATGGCAACAGCGCACGGCCAGATCTCTTTCAGATCGTACAATAGTTGCTGAACAATCATTCCTATATAAACTTGTAAATGGTGTACTATACAATGAAGAATTACTTGAGCAAATATATTTTAATGCCAGTAAAACAAATTTCAGAAAATGTCAATTACTTCAGTTTGGTACACCTAATATATCTTCGCATGAAAATACTCCTGTTCTGAGGTTATGCTCCAAATATAATGAACTCTTGGATACAACAGAACTGGATTATAGCTTCATTTATAAACAATAAAGTTAAAAATAAAGATGTGCTAGACAGGGTGGGAGAAAGAAGAATTTTATTGGAAATCATCAGAAAGAGGAAAATAAATTTAATGGGATATTGCCTAAGAAAAAATTGTCTGCTGAAGGATGCCATAGAAGGGATGATAAATGGGAAGAAGGTTCGAGGCAGAAGAAGATACCAGATGATAGATAGCGTTAAAATAAATGGACTACATGTAGACACAAAAAAGAAGGCTGAGAGAAGGGAAGAGTGGAGAATGCTGAGTTTGCATACAGTGCATGAATGGTATGAATGGATGAATTATAAACAATTTAAGAAAAAGTTAAAAGTAGGAGTTAATTGATTGAGTTAACTTACATTATTTATGATTTTTGGGGCACGCCGTGACGTAGGGTTCGATTCCCGAGAGGTCGGTGGGATTTTTCTATTGGACTAATCCTTCTGGTGGCACTATGACCCTGGGATCGACCCAGACTCTAACAGAAATGAGTACCAGGAGTATTTCTATAAGTAAAAAGTGGCCGGTGCGTATGACTGACAACCTTACCACCGACGTCTTAATCTGGGAGCCTCAACCTCCCGGAAACCCTACGGGTCCTCAATGCCCATGCAGAGATCACTTTACCTTTATAATATTCATGATTTTATTTTGTGTGTTTTCCAAATTCTATTGTCTTGTCATAAATAACTATGTATTTGTTTGTTTTGTTTGTTTGACTGTCTGTTTTTAGTTTTAGTTTAGTCTTTGCTTCGTTATATATGCAGTTGACTTTCTTAAGCTCAATGGGGAACGTGAACGAGGGAATGGTATCGCCTGCTGCAACGCTAGATGCTACCCGTCTTACACGGAAGCTAGAGAAGTTGCCGCTTCAAAGCTTTTTCCAGCTTGGGTGTCACCGTTCTTTGTTCATTGTTTGGGATAACCAACTTGAATTTATTCCTTTTTTCCATGGCTATTGAATCAATGTGTCTCATGACGTGTTGAGCATAGGTTCAAATAACAAAGACGTATAATTTTACGTCTGCTATTAGCTTGACGCTAGAGTTTCCTTACGGTACAAGAGTTCCTGCATTCGATCCTGGCTGGAACGTTGGGACATTCAAATAAAAAGATCATCATGGAATCTGTGGTTTGGGGCTCTGGGCTTTTGCTTCATAATGATTTCCATTCTTTGGAATACGTCAAATTTAACTTCGTAGTCTCTTTAAGCGTGGGCGTTGCTTTGGATTCGTAGTTAAATTCGCTGTAGGTTCTAGCCAAGTCTCGAATATGAGGATAAGATGAGTAAAGACAGGGCTTCCATGGCAATGAATGTTTTCATGTGCCCGTATGACAGATCTCATATTTTCACTTTCTAAATATCAATTTCATGGCTTACTGATTACAAATAAGTATACATTTTCCGTGCATATTTGAATGTTTTGGCCTTTTTATGGACAATTTCATGCTAAATGAGTTTTGTATTTAAGAATACGAATGCACGACTCCGTTTAATTTACATTTAAAATTTTTCGAAATAACTAAGTTGGTCGATTCCCTAGCGATTATTGAATACTTTCAAAAGTATTTAGGATCTGCATGGTAGGATGTGACATAAATGAGTACAAG
Source organism: Ectobius pallidus (assembly GCA_964059195.1). NCBI lineage: Eukaryota > Metazoa > Arthropoda > Insecta > Blattodea > Ectobiidae > Ectobius > Ectobius pallidus. The sequence goes on along the minus strand of CAXKWD010000002.1, from coordinate 41,739,828 downwards.
GAGCAATCCTGGGGGTAAAGGCGGCCGGTGTGTATGGCTGACAACCTTACCACCTTCACGTCCGAATGTCTAAAATCTGGGAGCCTCACCTACTGGAATCCTCTGGGCTTCCATGGCCTGTGTAAGGATCACTTTACTTTTGTAGCAGGATGTGGGTACGACAGCTAAAGGTAAACGGGATAATCATATCAATGGAAATCTTGATTACCGGTATGTATTTTTGTATTGAATACAAAAAAGTATTTTGCGGTGAAAATGTCGATGACAAAGAATCTAGGCGTAGTGCCAATTGTCTAAAAAATTACGAAAGTTCCAAATGGCACTTTCATTACTTTTGTTCACTGAGTAACTTGTTAACACGAGAACCTTTTTTTAATTTAGAGTTTGTTTTTAATGTATTTCCTTTCTTTGCTGGCGCCGTCATTAAGTGTCTGATATTTACAGGTATTAATGATAGTGAAAACAGGGGGAATAAATAAACATCGTGATACATACTTCACAAGTATGCTAATCAATATTACCATAGAGAATATATCAGTCTGCATAAACTACGTCCCCTGCTCATTAAATGTCATGGAATCTTGTCATTAGGATATTTAATATGTTGTTACTAGACAGAACCTGGGCTCACAGCATTAACAGACAAGATAATTCTGGTTCACAGTGATAATAAATATTTAAGTACGATCGATAATTTGTACATTAGAAAACTCTATATAATGACATGAAAAATGTAACTAACATGAAAAATATACAAACTGAATGCAGTTTTAATCACTCTGAGACTATAGTGTTCTTGTTACTATGGGCAACAGAAGAATACCTTTCATATTTTAATCAAAATGTATGTTCTGAAATTCGCATTTAAGTCATGTTATTTCGTTTTTATCTTGATACCTATTAATTTTATAAAGAAATGTATTTAACCAAAAAGTTCTTTTTTATTTTCTCTATAACATGACTGTGCTAAGTTTCCATGTACCGCCCAATGTATTGGAGATAGCCTAGAAAAATTGAAAATGGATACGAGTAAAGTATCCTCTAAGGCATTTTTTGCAGAAAAACTGATATAGTCATTTTATAAGTCATAGATAAGAATTTCCAATTTTAAATTCTTATTAAAATCGTTAGCGCCAATTTTCCAAAAAAATCTATTTTTTTTTTTCAAAAAATGTTCATGCAAAGTTCCCTTAATATTTGAGTTATAAATATCAAATTCTGGGCAGTTCAATAAAATTTTTAAAAACTCCTTAATTAAAAAAAATGAAGTAAATACAATAAACCGTTTACCCGCTGTGTTTCATAACGGACTGTCTAAAAAAATTGTTAGTTTTACACGTTATTCACCCATGAATCAAGGTAACATTGTGTTTGTGTGTTTTTTTTTCACATTCCCGTAGACTTTAGAACTGGTATTCATTCTAGGTGTGGTTATGCATTATTTAAAGCCTTTCATATCCTATTTCTACTGTCGACTGAACATATAAATCCTGAAAACCACTTTCTGTGTGTTCGGGAATATACTGTTTCCAAACTCGGGAAAGAAGTGGTAATAGAGATAAATCGGATCATGGAAATTTATTCATTGACTGGCCAGGGAGTAGAAGCGGCCTACGGATCATCCATCATGTGATGTCAGAAGCACAAACATAATCTCCGTAGGGAGCAAACCATTGTGATTCCAGTTCGTTCCTGTCAGTGTATCATAGTTAATGGAAACCACTCACAAATTTTGTTTGTCTCATTTATTTTGTAAAAATGACATTTGCATGTTAATCCTATAATTATAATCTGCCTACAAATACATATACCACATGAAATTCAACCCCATTGCATCGTTCCCAACAAAGCGAACAGAATGTAAATATTATGTCGAGCACTTGTATAACGCATATGAATGAAGAGAGGTCCATTCTAATTATTTTCGGATTTAGGTTATGTGAAAGCAATCACTGTTGTTAATTTACAAGTGTAGCAAATACAGGTAGAACAGAGATAGAATATTTCTACATATAAAAAAATATATCTGTAATAAGTGCATGTTTTGTCATGGAGATCAATGCTTTCTTTTTTTCCTTCTTTCTTTGTCGTAGTTTAACCTGTCCCTTTTATGATTTAAGCGACCCAAGCCGCCCGGGCCTTACAGCGCCGCGACCTGCCGGGAGAGAGATTATCTTTGGATCACATACATACTTTTTGACCAGACAAGGACATGGAGGGCCTCCCCGGATGAGTGATCAGCCCAATGCCGGGGCCACCTCCGAGACAACACGAACACATAGGACGAGACACACCATTCACACACACACACACACACACACACGAGGATGGGGATGAAGATGATAATGACGACCAGATGATATCTGGGGACCACAAGGGCCTAAAGTTACCTGACTCTCATAGGTGAGGGAAAACCCCGGAAAAAACCTCACCTAGGTAACTTGTCCCGACCAGGAATCGAACCCGGGCCCGCTGCGTGAGAGGATTGAACGCATTCCCTGAGCCACAGCGGTGGACGAGATCAATGTTAATAACAATAATAGTCAATTTTGCACGATTTTCAGCTTATTCCATGCAATAAAACATACGAGATGAAACGGAACGCGGTCGATTAGCCAAAGATGCAATGCTTGAATTCGTTCAAGATCCTGATTCAACTCCCGGCTGTGGCAATGAAATGTTCGGTCTGACTCCATCTTATCCTACGGCCAGTGTGAAAGAATTTTCATTCCTTGAATTCTTAGGTTTATCGATCGGATCTTGTCTCTACACTTCTGTTTTACAAGTTGAGTGTCTTGAGTATAGGCTATAATACGCCTATAATATACAATTTAAAGTTACATTTAAGTTCTTCTACTAAGACTTTAAAAAATATACACTTTATTATTAGGTTTGAATTATATTAGTTCAGTTGAACTGAAAATCTTCGAGATATTTAACGGGCATTGGTTAACATTATTTGCTTTGTTTTAACAAGTATTTTGATTGGAAGACAAATATACTTATATAATTATTATTGAATTATTGTTATAATTAACGTCCTTTTTATTTTGTTAAAATAATATTGATCGTATTAGTTCTATCTAACTTTGAAACACAAACTGTCTTCATTATCTTCTTCAGATAATTCGGAATTTTATATAATCATAGCAACACCCGTTGTATACGAGTTGTTAGTGAAGCTGTCGTTAACGCAAGAAATACAGAGTTCAAATCCACTTTCAATCAAACACTGTACATTTTTAAAAGCAAAATACTGTTCATACGTACTCTAAAAGATTTCTTTTTATGATTTTATATTATTGTATGTTGCTTTACTATAATTTAATGTTGGCATTATTATTATTATTATTATTATTATTATTATTATTATTATTATTATTATTATTATTGTCATTTGGTATCTTTAATGCTAGTACATTTTATTTTTTCTTACTGTATTTTCTTGTATTTTTTGTATTTATATTGTAATTGTAGTTATGGATTCCTGGTAGACGGGAAGAGACGACCTAATGGTCTTATCTCTACCAATTTAAATAAATAAATAAAACCTGCGACAGAGTTTGAATGGAAAACAATAGCCATTCCCTGCAGCTTTCATTAACATCGGAATGTACACAAACATAAAATAAAATGAACCTTAATTGAATACAATTTTTCACGACCCTTGAAACACCTATCAAATGCGTTCCACCATACACGTGCGTGTATACTGTGGCATAGCTTAAAGGCATGGGTGGCGTTTCGGGGACACGGTATATATATAAGCCTATAAAGTAAGCAGGTAAGTTAACAAGAAACAACATAATTCATTTTTACAGCGTATAATAAGGAAGTCTGTACAGAGGTACTTGTGGAATATGGTTTTTCAAACTTATATTCTAACGACTAATCGTGACCCACTATAATCCCAAGCACTGTCGCGTGTTTTACCTATAAACAAGGCTATGCAACAGGCTTCAGAACCAATACCAACTGCGTGATACCATGCAAACTAAATCCCTAAAATGTTATCTCTTTGTAATACCAGACTGGCAATCGTACAATCTAAATAAATGTTAAAGGGCATGGAAGAGAAAGAAACATTCTTCTCATTCACGCTATACTATTTCTAGGTATGTAATTCAACGCACAGTGTTTAATCAATATGAAAGTTTCTCAAGGAAATTAAATAAATACACTAATGTTTTAATATTTATAATAATAGAGTAGGGAAGAGATAAATATGTGGATTGTTGTGATAAACATGGAAGAGAGGGATACGCATGGATGAAAACAGGGGTGATATATCTGAAAGGTTTAGGGAAGAACAGAGAGGAAGGTTGTGGGACAGTAACTCGTTGAAAATTCTATCTCCCCACGTTATTCCTGGTATTTTGCGTTCCATCTTCCGTTGGCATACCTGGAGTGCGTTCTTTTTGTTGTCGACCATGTTTGTCACCCGTGTTGGTAAAACGCAGGTTTCTAATGTCTCGAATTTTAGTCCTCTGCTTAGTGACTAATCTAGGAGTATGAACTGAAGGGACCAAAAGGCTTTCCAAGCTAAAGATCTTCTTCTTAATTCGTTTTCTGACCTGTTTTTGAAGGAAATTAGCTGTATTTGGAGGTTTATCCATCGTTAAGGAGATATTACATTAAGAATCTCCACAGAATGGCAACAGCACACAGTCCAATCGACTTTTCGTCAGCAATGACTTGTCTGTCACTAGTAAGATAACAAGCCTACCATGTGACAAATACACTTGACTTGAGGTTACCATGTTTCGTGGGAACTGGATTTTCAAAAACTTCAAAGGGAATTTTTTATCTACGTAAAAAATTAGAACAGTGCCGATAATAGTTATCGAGTAAATCATTGTTAAAGTTCAGGTACAACTTTTTTCTTTTGAGAAAAGTATTCACATGGGACAAATACGGTACTTAATTTTTTTCTTTGTTTCTGCAGAAGGAACAAGCCCTTTAAACCGGACCAGTTATCACATCACATAATTCACACTTAAGAAATATATTGCAACCATCTGGGTACAATTTTCCCAGCGAGAAGTCAATTGTCAGTTATACGAGTATTAACAGCTGGTCACTCTTTTAAGGTATTTTCTCCTTGAGTGAATCGTTGAAATATGAATTACGCGGAAGATACGATAATGAAAGAGCCTGCCTTAAAGCTCTGAACAGGGAAAATCTTAAACTACCATTGTATAATATAATTTTTAACATGTTACACAGGTATTTTATTTTCTCGCTTGTTGTAATGAAATAAATTAGTTCAAAAATAACCTATCAATGACAACAGGCCCTTAGAAGACAACAAACAAATAAATAAACAAATTAATGTTAGGCCTACGGAATCGTAAATCTACGAAAAAAGAGGCAATGTTTTATTTGCTTCTAGAGGAAAGGACGCTAAAGACTTTTATGATAAAAGAAACTTAAATCGTGGTACGTATTGACCCATGCGCTTAGGACCTAATTACACTTCTAATTCTAGTTAGCCCTGAGGACACCTCTCAGTATATTCGACCAACTTCACCTAATCAGAAGGTCTCTACTTTTTCTTTTCCTTAGTTATACCTCTCCCTTTTAGGTACTTTCCCGCCGGCGTGGTCTTGTGGTTAGCGTCGCTGACTACAGAACCGTCGGCCCGGGTTCGATCCCGGCACCTCCGCGGATTTTCCTGAGGGAGGTCTGGAACGGGGTGCACTCAGCCTCGTGATTCAAATTGAGGAGCTACTTGATAGAGAAGTAGCGGCTCCGGTAATAGAAACCACCATTAACGGCCGTGGATGTCGGTATGCTGACCATATTCCCCAATCCTGCCATCTGTCTATGGTAAATGACGCAGCGGTCGGGTGGTAGGCCTCGTCCCTTCAGTGATATTGCGCCACGGAGTTTTAGGGCCTTACAGGTCGCGACCTGTCGGGAAAGGGATTATCGATTGGATCACATACATACTTTTGACCAGACAAGCTGATGAAAGGCCGCCTCCCTTGATGAGTAATCAGCCCAATGCTGGGGCCACCTCCGAGACAACATGAACACACAAGACGAGACACAACTATCACACACACAATCACTCTGAATAAGGCGAAGGTGGAATTTAAAATAATAATGACGGACAGATGATATCCGGGGATCACAAGGATTTAAAATTTTCCGACATTTGCTCACAGGTGAGGAAAAACCCCGGAAAAATCCCACCTAGACTACTTTTCCCGGCCAGAATTCTAACCCGGGTCCGCTGTGAGAGAGGAGCGAACACATCCCCTGCGCCACATTGGACCTAAACAGAACGTCTTTGCACATAAGTAATGGTTTACAGCCTTATTCTCTTTGAGTTTGGGTATATTATTCATAGAAATATTCCTTCTCTACTGTGTACATGATTTACTATATTAGAGACTCTGATTTCTAATATAATGCGTACAATACAGAACAAGGTACAATAACAGGACGTACCGCGGATAATGCAGCTAGACATTTTTCATTCACAAACTCACCTCCTTTGTCCAACCCACGCAGACATGTCCATTGTTATGAAGGGAAATTTGTTACACGTCATGTCACTCACAGAATATGTCGCCACCGTTTTCAAGGAGCCATGACCTGTTCTCATCCACGTAATCTCACAAAGCGTATGTCACACATTGCTCGTTCAGGTAAATTGACGCTTCACTCTCAACATGTTGAGAGCGCTTTCTAAACAGATAATTGAAGGGAAAAGTTGAAATATTGTATGTATATTTAATGTGTCTACATTTGGAATTGTAATACGTCAGACAGGCAAGTTCTGTCTAAAACTTAATGCAGTCTGAGAGTGTTTTATTATAATGAAGAAAATTTTGATGAAAAACACACATATGATATCTCTAATAATTATCTTATGCTCCAAGATACAGAAAGCGGTCAAATTGTAGAAGTGCATAATATTCAACTGCCTAAACCCCATTCAATCCAGTATGATTCCCGAACAAGACTTCAAATCTGAGTTTGTGGTTTATAACTAACTACCCTTGAGATAAATAGGCTACTTTGAAAATGGTGTCCCAAGCATAACAATTTTGGTTCATATTATATGCACAAAATCAAAAGTGTATTTAGTGTACAAAATACTGTAACCAATTTTAAGAAATTCGTTACAGCCGTATAGAAGAAAATTTAAAAATTCGAGCTTTTCTTCATGTAAAAATATAAAAATCATACATGTTTCTGATAATTGTAATGGTTATGGACTCCTAAAGGAAAGTAAAAAAAAAAAATTTAAAACTTTGTTAATGGTTGAAAAAATAGTTGCGTGCAATCTATTACTGTATTAGCCTATGAGTGGTTCAATGATTCACAGTTACGTATTAATTTATAAATAAATATTTTAAATTATGTTAATAACCTTCATTTAATTCCTTCGGCTACTGTTATCAATCGGTTATTATCAGATTAGCTGCGTCCCGAAGTGATCACAATAAGCGGCGTGCACTGTACTTGCAGCCGACGGTGTAACAAAATGCATTGTGGTTGACGGACAGTTGGATAAATAGTGATGATAGAACTTTAACAGTAAAAATTATTCCCATTTTAAATCATAAAATACTCCAGGAGCTAATGTAGTGACACAATTATGAATTAATTGGGACAAACTGCGCACTTGAACTTGCTGATATGGCAACCACAGGAAGTGGCCCACAGATTAGGATTCATGAGCCTTTCCGCTTTAAAAATGTTTTGTATAATCCACGTTTATATATATATATATATATATATATATATCCAACTGAAATTAATTTAAAAAAAAAAAAAAAAAAGATTCGTGGAAAGGAAGCTCCATATATTTCTCTTACAGACATGCATAAAACAAAATTAATCTAAACTAAACTAAACTCCATGACCCTACTTCCCTTTGAAGGGTGCCATCCATGTTTGAATACTTAATTTAATTAGAGAAATCCAGAGATCATACATGTCAACTCAATTGTAATGATTATTGGTAATAAGAGGGATTGGGCGATTTTTTATTTTTTTGAAAAAATGGGATCATTTTGAAAATTTGAAATATACAAATGAAAGGACAGGGCATTGAATGTACGTATGATTCAGATTATGAGTATAAGATGTAGGATAGTGTAGGAAGCAGACACCCATAAACATGCATACACGAGGGCATCGTGCCACTCTACTGTATTACAGTAGTTGGAATTATGAAAGCACGCGTAGCCCAACCTATACAGAATTTCATTATAACACTGCTGTGGTATCGATTAATATCGAAAAAAATCTTCGAGCCTCCAAATCAGAATTCAAACTGCAAAGTAAACATACTGTATTTAAAATAAATATAATTAATTTTAAACTTCATTTTGAACTAAAAGGGTGAATATATAATATTTATTTGAAAAGTATATGACAAGTTGTATTGTAATTAAATCTATACCCCTTATACTATGTTTTTATGTTTCTACTGACAATTTTATTCTTAATAGAGCTCAATATCATTGACATTTACCAGTATATTCTACATTTTAATTCTATGTATACTGAGGTTCAAGGCCTAAGATCACATGACTGTTTTTTTTAATATTATTTAGGCCTATAGCATTTAAACAGCATCTTAATTCCAATTCCCACACTGTCATTTGATTCTTATATGCTTATAAATAATTGTTTTTGCCTATTATTAATGCTGATCTTGTTAATAAACTTTGCTTACACTTAATTTTTGTACTGTTTCCACAAGTCTCCCGGTTTGTTGCATAAGGTTACTTTTCTTTCCTTATGTTATATAGGGGCATAAGGAGTAACCTTTCAAATAAATTCTAAGATAAATTATGTTCATGATAATTTTACCATTATAATCGCCGAAATCAGCTGACTCGTTTGTTTGAATCTAAAAACTCTAAACTTAGATAGGCTATTTAATTATGGTCAAACAAATACAATCATATGCAATTTGCCCATAGTGGAAAATCACTGCTCTCGTTTTATGAACAAGAAGCTCTTGTCTTAATAAATTGCATTAAACAGGATGTTAATGAATAACACCGAAATATTTTACCTGTGTATAGAGGGGACATAGACAAAACTATTATTAGGATATTTTTGCTCTAGAACGTACAATGTGTTTGCTACATGGCATTAAAGAAATTAAAATTTGGTGGTTATAAGTCAATAATTAAGCAAAATAGGGTTAAAAGCTTCATTAAATTGACTTCATGCCTTCTTAGTGGTCGGTAAAAACCTGATTCTTAATCATTCATCAACAGCTGTATCATAATTTAGAGTTTTCAAAATCTGCAAAATTTACACACTAATCACATGACTGGCCATCTCTGCATTAGTTCTTTTTTTACATAACTACAGTATTAACAACGAATTTCCTTTGTTTTGCATTTTTTTAAATGTTAGAAGTCAGTTGCGGCCATACCCTGGGAGATTTTATGCTGTAACAGGAAAAATTTAATCCTCAGAGCAAAAATCTCCCAATAAAAGTTGCTTCTTTATGTCCCCTCTATACACAGGCAAAATATTTCGGTGATATTCATTAACACCCTGTATACTACTTTCAAGGATATGTCTATAAGGTTTATATGTTGATAAGAAGGTTTTTGTTTGGGGACAAGCCTTTCATGTTAAGTTGTAATTACTGGAGATATTAAGTCACATGCAGTATACACTGTTACAGTAAAGGCTACTGGTATTTGCATTCTCCGCATAGTCTTTGCATAAAATTATCAACGTCAATTATGTATTTACAGTTTTACACATAGCAGAGTGGAAAAGAATAGTCTACCTTAACAAAACTGTCTTGTCGCGGTTAAATAAATGAACTTAATATGTGTTTTTACGCTTATACACAATTTACTTGTGAAAACGACATTTGACACGCGAAAACAAAAGAAAGATCAGGGTCTCAAACTCCTGCTTTTCCAGCACGGAAGCCAGGCAAAGGCAATCAACATGCAAAGTGTTCGTGTTTGTTACGTTCATTAAAACTCCATGCCATTTCATATTACGATTTTGGTTCATGTACTGATTGTTATTTATTTGCCTTACTTATGCCCGGTTTCTACAAACTTGTGAATTACCTATGGGTAAATTACCCATGGATAAATTAGTCCCATTTCAACCACAATGATATAATGAGCAAGGCCTTGGAGTTGTACAGCTAATTTAATTCAGAAGGCTTTGATTCTCATTGTTACTGATCCTTCAAGAGGTTAAATTTTATCCAGCCATCCATGAAAGGATAAATTAACCCGACGATTTACCCTTGGAAAGATCTAGCCTGAGTTTGTATGAACATTTCTTCTGTCATTTTCATATTTACCCAGAGGACATTTATCTAGAAACTCGTCACAAGTGTAAGTGAATGCTATCTTTAAATTGGGTTTATACCTGGGCCGCTGTAACATTGCACTTTCCAGTTTCAACTATATGCATATTTACGTTGGCTGCACTGCACTGCAATTCTATTCACTGACAGACAGAAGCCATTCGGCTTCGAACATTGCATCCTTGAATTAGGGGATTCTATCTCATTTTTCCGTAATTAATGTATTGCGTCTCAGTATTAATAGTGTTTATACAAATACAAACACAAATACACTATTAATAAAAAATCGTATTGTTCATATACAAAGGCTAATGGTATCGGGAAAGCATAATGCTTTACATCCCTATTATTCTCGTTCCTTGACAAAGTTATAAGTGGTGTAATGGTTAAGATGCTAGATCGTGGAGCTAGGGGTCCTAGGTTCAAATCCCACCCTATGCTGTAATTTTTTTTTTATTTATTCACTATATTTTTAAGATTTAAATGCAGTGTTTAATTTTTAATTTTTAAAATTACCTGCCTTATACTTTTTGTCAAATCTATAAATGCAGATCCAGATTTCACGTACTTTGCACCTTGGGCAAAACTTTTTTAATAGCCCGTTTAATTTTTTACTTTTACCACCTACCCCAAGTTACTGTTTTAGTGTTAAGTTTGAGTTTTACCGAAGTATAAACCAATAGTATCCCGATAGCGTTTTATTATTGCAAGTAATCCCAGGCTTCACAACATTTATTAAAAAATAAAAGTAATTTTGTTTTGGAGAAAAATGCATGATTGCTATTGCAGTTTCATTTGCAAAACAATTACCTAAAACCTCTGACAATATTATGTAATATAATCGATCTTTGAAACTTTCAAAATTATTTAATATAGACTAGGTTATTTGGTAATTATAAAACATATGCTAATTTAAATTAAGATATGTTTATAAAACATATGTATTACAGGTACCATATATTAAAACAAATATTTTAGAACAAAATAATTAATGATCCAAATGTTAAAACGAGATTTTTAATTGCGAGTTTGCTATGTTTGCGAAACGAGCCCTTAAGAGCGAATGCAGCAATCCTACGAGCAAAATAAAATAATTTTTTCACGTGTATCGTACACTATTTTTTAGACAATCGTTAAAATTTGTCAAATAATAATAATGGATGCTAGATTTATGATAAAGAATTACTCCCTGTGGAGCCAGACATATTGAAAAGCAAAGACAACCTGTTACAGATTTTCTACAATTTCTGAGAACTTTCACATTTAAAAAGGCTTAGTGAATTTTAACATTTTTATCAAACTGAGTCTATTTAATAATCATATGTAAATATTTTTAACAAAAAGAGTTTTTTCATGTGAAGCAATCAAAGTTGGCTGGAATGTTATAATTTCATACCACCCACTAGCTTAATTTTCTCCTTTTAATTAATATCATTCAAGATTAAAAGGGCTTCTTTTACCGGTTTTCTAAAAAAATGATTACCTTATTTCTACTTTCCTAAGAAAAGTACCTGAGCCCAAAAAAATGTTGTTTTCATACAATTTTCCTTCTCGAGCTAGGATATTCACAGACATACACACAAACACACTGACACTCTCACACACTGAGATACGCACACAGACATGTTTCCAAAATAATATTTTTGGATCCGGGAGCCTCAAAACGTGCATTTATGTTAAAAACTAAAGTCGGAATTTCGGGATCGAAAACGACACTTCCTCTACCTATAGTACCTATGGCACGGACAGAGGAAGTAAAGGAGTATCGTGCGAAAAATGGGACATCTTGTCCCTCTACCTGAAAAGAGTTTTAATAGGTTTCGCCGCTAAAGGCGATCTTCAAATTGGCCGAGGTTAAGGTTTCACTACTGATAATGTTTTATACAATACAAATTATATTATACAATAAAATATAAGACAGCTAATTTTAAAAATGAAAAATCATAAACTGTATTTGCATCTTGAAAATAGTATTATTATTATTATTAAAAAAAAAAAATAGTACCCTTCCTAGGATCGAACCCCAACTTTCTGGATAACTACCCAGCATCATAACCACTGAGCTACGACACCACGAACCAATAATGTGAATATTTATCATGTGAAGGTGGACGATGTCCCACACATAGCAGGATGAATCTTTGTGTAAATGAACGATAAGGTTTTTTTTTTTGGAAACTATGGGTTCGGAATAATATTACATTACATAAATATCGAAAATTACTGAATGGATGAACAGAAAAATGATTAATTGAGGGATTAGAAATAGTTTCGAATGTTCAAGGCCGAATACAGCCGAATAATGCCGATCGGCACCACCTTGTCAGTACAGAACGAAGTCGAGTAGTTCATTTGTCAATCTTTGATACTGGCAACCTAACTTGTAGAATGGCAAGTGCAAACTTACGACGGCCCAGGTATAGTTTCCCACTCTACTGGATTTCCACACGCGATGTTCGGCGTTGGTATGCGGGCTCTGGCTTGCAGACCAACACTCCCATTGGCTGCCAATGACCTTGCATGCCATTGGTCTGTTCCATACGGTCCTGCAACCTCTACATAAAGCTAAATAATGCAAAACACTAACCACATTAGTTAAGTGCGCGAGCGGAGGCGGCAGCCGAAGCGAAGCGCCCTTGCATTTTCGAATAATGTACGATACACTGTTTGTCGGTTTCGAAAATGTGGCATATAATATCTTCCGGAGATTTGTCTGACCCTTATCATGTTGGCAGTTGATTCCAGCACCACGTGACCCATCGGATTCTTCCCAGCATGCACTGCGCTGTCTCTAGCAGCTGATTCTGTATTCTTGTGATTCCTTTCTGAACGCCATTTTAGGTTAGTTTTTTGTGAACTTCTTACCGATTTTACCCATATTTAAAATATTCTTAGAAACAAAATGTGCCTATATATGGATTCTAAAACTTCTGGAGAATAATAAAACATGATATTTCGCCGTTTTTCGTGTGTAAAGAAAAAATTAACGAATCCAGTAGAATGGGAAACTAACCCCTTTAAATTATTTGTTTTTGTGTGGTGTTATTCTTGTGTAAATTCTGTCCATTGGGTAATTTACCCATAGGTAATTCGCGAGTTTACAGAAACCGGCCATTACTTACTTACTTACTTACTCAATGGCAAAAGACAATTCCTCAGGAAGCTAAAGGAATAGGCTATTACCTATTTTATGGAGCCCGAAGGTTGATTGCCACGCTTATCTGAGCCCGCCATTCAACCCTATTCTGTGTTAACTACATCCAATCATCCCTCGCAAATCCTACTTCCCTTAAATCCATTCTAATATTGTCCTCCCACCTACGTCTAAGTCTTCCACGGGGTCTTTTCCCTTCGGGTCTCTCAGTCAATACTTTTGAGATATGTCTTTCCTCCCCATACGTGCAACATATCCAGCCCATTTTATCCTCTGCGATGTAATTACCCTTACTATATTCAGTGAAGAGTACAGGTCCTGAAACTCGTCGTTATGCAATTTTCTCCAGTCCCCATTTTCATCTCTCTTGGGCCCAAATATTTTCCTAAGCACCCTGTTTTCGAACACTGTCAGACTATGTGCTTCCCAATCAGTAAGCGGCCATGTCTCACATTCATATAATACAACCGGCAGGATAATATTTATTTGCCTTACACAATATATTTATATTTATATCTACTATACTGGCTTTAGGCACAAATACAGAGGCATTATTTGGTAGTCTACAAACAAACCACAAAAAAAGCAAAATTACAACAGATTTTAAGTTTAAGAGTTCATCAAGAGTATACAAAGAGTTTCTTATTAGAGTATGTACGAGAACCTCAGATTTTTGTAGTATTTTTTTTTTCAATTCAGCCGTGTTTATGCCCCTTTTAGCTACGAGGCTATATAAGGAATTCGGAATGTGTGCCCATACAGTAGGGTAGGCCATGGAACTATTGATTGCCAATTATTTCTATTGTTAGTGTATTTTATAGAGTAAATTTAGCTGATATTAATTTAAATAGTTATGATACAGGATGAAATGGTTTGAATGATTCATAGTTTGTAAATATCCAATTCGGCATTGCCTTTACGACCATGAAAAAACCCATGTCAAATTGACCGGCCACGGGATTTGAACCTGGGACCTCCCGAATGTGAGTCCAAGACGTTACCACCTCGGCCACCTCGCTCGGTTGTAGCATTTTATTTAATCATGAAACATGTTATAAACATATGGGGCCTCGATAGAAATATGAATATAATGTTTTGCTAACTATAAGTTTTTTAATGTTAATGCAAGAATTTCTTCTACAGATATATTTATGTATGTCTTCTCGAAGATTATGATAATTAATGTTGGTATGGATGTGTGCTAAGAGATCTAATGAATAAAAGTTTCATACTCAACGAAGAAAGGTTTTACAATGAGACCTACAGTACTGCGACATTTTTTAATCATTTTGTTCTACGGTTGCAAACTGTTAACAAAAGCACCAAGCATAGTTTCTGTCAATTTATAATCATGTTCTTGGGTTATTTGTAACATCAACAAAATTAATTCAGTTTATCCCTATAAATAATAAAATCAGGTAATTTTAAATTGATTTCCGAGTTCAGCTCTAGATCGATTCATTAAGCAGGGCTTACGGAAAAACAAAGATCTAGATTGATAAGCATATGTGAAGGAATATGTGGATAGTGTTATTTGTCAAAGCTAACTGTATTGCAACTCTCAAAGCCGTATATGAACACTGTAAAACAATATGTTGTCATGAGAACTGATATGCATTTGATAAATTCTTTCTAATATAGTACCATAACATAGGCACTAAATTGGGCATTACTCCGATACCGGTCTACCGATTTCGTCCAATATCAATGGGCTTCTTCCCATGGACGTTTTGATTATATATCAATAGTATTTATGTAATTTGTTTTATTTGTTTTTGCAAATGATTTATATTATTTGGTCCTTCCGTACTAAAATAATTTATCCAATTATCGTATACCAAGTTTCATGAAAATCCGATAAATCTCATAAGTTTCATTCTGGCACTTAATAAAAATAACTTAAAAATGAACTAAAAACGAAGTAAATTACATTACTGCTGGTGAGGTGGTTCCTT
Organism: Ectobius pallidus; assembly: GCA_964059195.1. NCBI lineage: Eukaryota > Metazoa > Arthropoda > Insecta > Blattodea > Ectobiidae > Ectobius > Ectobius pallidus. The sequence continues at coordinate 41,724,398 of CAXKWD010000002.1, read as the reverse complement.
AGAGTAAGAGATGGATCCTTTTAATGCAGCCAGAAAACCTTCCGACTAGCAGAAGATTGCATTCCTAACTTCTTGGAAGTAGTTTTTGGAATGTTGTTGTTGTGCCTCTCACTCCAATATAAAACCAGTCACTTGAGGCTATTTGTACTTTATATGTAACTTACAAAAAATAAAGATTTGTAGATACCTTCTTTTCCTGGTATACTTCAATTTGCAGTTTTCACTGTTCTCGAATCGTACAGGGGGATTTAGAATTATCCCGGGCTTCAAAGGCTTGGGCTATTGGTCCCCGATATGCCATATGCTTCTTCGAAAAAAGTCTAGCCAGTTTGTTCGAGAGTCGGAGGGTCATTCTATTTGTCACGGAGACACTGTTGCATAGAATAACACCTATTTTAAATACGGAATTTATTTTAACAGAGACAAACATTTTGCTTATATGTCAAAGAGTACTCTTTACTTATCCGATCACATAAATTATATAAATAAACGAGTAAAAAAAAAAGGGGGGTTGTTCTGATGTTACAGACACATCACAAAATGTGCAAGCATATGACACAGCTAATAGAAATGCAAATTGCTCCGAAGTTGGCAACTATACTCAAGTGAATTTCTACACAAGACATTTACATATAACCGTAAAGTTTGCATTACTTTACATTTCAAATCATGGAGCTTATCATTCGATACAATTTTGTCACAGACACACATTCACTATAACGGACACAAACTGTTCTCTTAAATCTTGGAATACAAACAGGTAACTCAATATAAGCACATACTGTTTTAAGAAGAAACAGAAAATATAAAATTATGTGAGTGTTGCATATTACATTTTTATTTTTATTTAGATCACTTTTATACGTGGCACTACTCCCAGAGAGTCCTAACGATCTGAAACTTATTACAGTAATCAAAATTAGGCCAATTTAAAACAGGGGCCTAAACATATCTAACACTTGAACTATCCCCGAGCTCCTCCTCTTTGGGTGTTTCAGGACCAACCTATGTATTATTTATGTAGTATGTAATTATGAAATCACAAAAAAAATATGCTCTTAAGTCCGAGAAAAACTATTCCCTTTAGCGCTCTTAATTATTTGTGATTCTTTTAGTTTCTTAATGATCCTAAGTTATTTCAAGGAATATCTACGTCTATGTCATGATTGTGAGGCCAAAAGTACACTTTGCTTTCGTTGGGAAGAAATGCTTTTGGTTCATTCGCTTGCACTTGTATTAAATGACCGTCAACTTCACAGAAGTGGCACCATATAGATAGTGAACTGAGTAGTCTTTCCAAAATGGAAATTTAAACAGGGGTTTATGAACGCTTTGTTTTTAATTTCAGTCTAACATAAATTGTAGAAATATATTAACTTTTTAAAGAATTCTATCTACGTTTTTTTACGTTGTTTTAAGAAGAAGCAGAAAATATAAAATTAAGTGAGTGTTGCATATTATATTTTTATTTAGATACTGTTGGAATGATCACTTTTATACGTGGAACTACTTCCAGAGAGTCCTAACGATCTGAATTAGTGCTGTCATGAGCCGAATAGATGCGGAGGGTTAATTGAATCCTGGTTATTGATGCCTCTTGAACTGAGGGGTTTTATTCAATCTGAAAGAGAGAAATTAATTGGCACGCTTTCGAGTGGACTGAAGACTTTTACTGAACACTCTAATACCAATTCCTGGTTTGTCTGTACTCTGATTGTTCCCTTCACCGTGGAGTTAGGAAACGGAATTACAGATACCTTCTATCAATGACTAGGGTCTGATGGCAAGAAAGATATCCGCAACCCAACATACATCCTTATAACAAACTTCTTTGCCACTTGTTTTATAGCCGAAACAAATAAATATCAATCCGTCGAACTGAACTTCCGAGAGTTCCGCATTTCCTTAGAAACTGAATAAACACTCTTCTTATTTTAAAAATGTTAATAAATAAATATTATTAAGGATACATACTAGAAATTAAATCAGCCTTACTAAACTGTTTATGATATCAAGTAAGAAATAATTTTAATGTCCGTTTCAAAAGTAAACCTAAATGAAAGGGTTATATAAAAATACATTTGATAATTATTTTTCTAATAATCTGTTCGATGACTGTTTACCTAGTCTAAGGATTAGTGCTGCTGAATACGGATTCACAGGTCAACAAGGTTCGATCCCTGGTATCTCCTCGGATTGTTCTGAGGTAGGGGTCTGGAAATGAGGTGCACTCAGCCTCATGACACCAATTGAGGAGTTACTTGATAAAGATGTAGCGAGTCCGGTCAAGAAGACATCAATAACGGCCACGAAAGTCGGTATGCTGGTCACATGCCCTCAATCCTGCTGTCTACCTAGGGTAGATGTCGCAGCGATCAGATAGTAGACCTAGTCCCATATGGGATACAGAGTTTACTTTTTAGTCCTCAATCTGTTCGATATATCAACGACAACTTGCTTATTTATTGGTGTTAAAGGTTGATACTTTTTTTAGCAGGGTACGCCGGGCTTAGTAATTGAGGCACTGCGCTACAAACCGGAGCTCGTGGGTTCAATCCCCGATGAGGTCGTTGAGATTTTTCAATTGGCGTAATCCTTCTGGTGGCACTATATCCCGGGACTTAATTAGCCTCTAACATAAATGAGTATCAGGAGCAATCCTATGGGTAAAGGCGGCCGGTGCGTAAAGCTGCGTCTCCATTGATATACATTTAGCACCAACATGTTGCAGTTAACATATGTTAAATGTTTATCATCAACTTGTTGACGTATACAAGTCAAGTGGTTTGCCAATTAACAACTGTCTCCACTACAATGTTATAGGTTAACATGTGTTGGCGCGGTCATTCAAAAAGAAAACGCCTCTGAAGAGGGCAGCCAACATTACAAAATGAGAGTAATTTTATATAGTCGTTATTATCTTCTTGTTAACTGTCTATGACTTTCTTAAATACTAATTTTGTATAGATGTCTTGATCTTTTTAAAATAACTAACACATTTTTCAACAATGGAGTATGCCACAAAAAATAATTTTAAAAGTAGATGCAATACTATTGAGAACACTGATATACCAAATACTCACATAATACAAAATGGATGCCGGCAATATTGAGGAACCTGTCGACTGCTTTTTGTGTACACGGAAATTCACGAACCAAAGCCGATTAAGCTGGCGATCGCTTTTTGTTTCCCGAAAATTCCCGAAACAAAGCCGATATCGACCGACTAGTCAATTGACTTGACATGTTGTCCATTTTCTCCAGAAAACAAATTAACATCTGAAAATGTTAAGTGCAACACGCTTGGTTTGCATGTCAAGTCAATTGGAACTCGAAATTGCAAATATACATGTCAATATTAACTTGTTAATATTGACATGTTGGTGTTAAATGTATATCAATGGAGACGCAGCTTAAGGCTGACAAACATACCACCTTCACGTGCCGAGTGTCTGAATCTGGGAGCCTCATAAATTTCCTGGAACCGTACGGCCTCTGCGGTCTGTAAAGTGAACACTTTAGTTTTACTTTTACATTTTTTAGTAAGGGTATTTTTGAAATTCATCCCTTACTTCACTTCCGCTCCCGCATAACGGTATTAGATTTCACTCCTGATTCTGGGAAATAAGCGAAGACTGTATGATGAAGTATTAGTTAACCTTAATGAAGGTAAAGCACAAAATAATTAATTTATTGGTATTACCACTTAACCAGAGTCAGAAGCTCAATTAAATGACTTAGCTAATTGAATATCTGTTTCTTTTGACAAGTGCGGCGTATATTAATAATGGTAATACGGTTAGTACAGTCGCGTTAAAATGCAGGGCGTGTCGTCCAGTTGCACAAATTCTGGAATTAATATAGAATATCTTCGCTCACCATATTCCTATATAAGACTACATTATACCTGTATCTGGCAATATTATACAAGGTGTTTATAAAGTCACTTACCATTTTCCACTTAAACACGTTTTTATAGACTTTAAACAACATGAACATAATTTAGACATTTAGAACACAAATTCAATATAATTTTCAACGTGATGACTCTGCAAATCTAAGCATCGTTCCTTTATAGCCCGAAACACCCTTGCCAACATGTCTGGCGTTATCTGTTCCGCCGCGGCAAAAATGCGGTTTTTCAATTGTTCAAAACCAGTGATTTTCACCTGATACACCTTCGACTTGATAAAGCCCCAGGCGAAAAAGTCCATTGGGGTCAAATCGGGCGAACGGGGAGCCCAATCACAAAATCAACAGTGTATGGACCCTACATGTTTGCTGAGCGAACAGTAACTGGTATCACCTACCTTGATTTACTGCAACAGTTTTTGGAGCCAGAGTTGATACAAGATGACATTTTGGATTCTGTAGTCTACCAAGCACCTCCCCATTTTGCCAGAATTGTCCGGGACTACCTGAATGACACTTTTCCTCAGAGATGGATTGGCAGTGCAATGCCAAGACTTTGGGCTCCCCGTTCGCCCGATTTGACCCCAATGGACTTTTTCACCTGGGGCTTTATCATGTCCAAGGTGTATCAGATGAAAATCACTGGTCTTGAACAATTTAAAAATCGCATTTATGCCGCTGCTTCACACATAGGCCTAACAATAATATGTTGGCAAGGGTGTTTCAGGCTACAGAGGAACGATGGGACTTGTACTTAGATTTGCAGGGCCATCAAGCTGAAATATATTGAATTTGTGTTCAAAATGTCTAATGTATGTTCATGTTATTTATAGTCTATAAAAACGTGTTTAAGTGGAAAATGGTAAGTGATTTTATAAACACTCTGTATATGGGCTTTCCATTACGTCATGCTTCGGGCTACCTATACGTTAGCTCCCAAGTCTCGGTTCAATTTCCATAAGGTAAAATATAGTACCAATAATCCATAGCTTAAATGGAAGCCCAAGCTGCGAGAGGAAAACCAATTTCAGTATCCAAAAATAGACTTCCAAGAAAACGGACTCTCATTATAGGATAATATTCTGTCTTTCAAACTCACGTGCAATCAATAATGAAGATATACTAATTAAAATTCTGGCGGAATTTCTCATTTAATTTTCCAGCATTTATATTAAGACTTGTTGCTTTCAGTCCCCATGCGGAGTTCATTTGGTGACGTATTTTATTGAAAACATAACGTTAAGTTTATCAACATTCTACCTTATATTTTTGCTTTCAATAACACGTGCAGGTACAAGAATGAATTCAAACGCGTAACTATTAGTCAAACCAAATTTTATTGTTCGGATATCTAATTTTATTGCTTTTAATTTGCACGATTTTCTAACATTGTATACTTGCATATACGGCACGTAGTATAGAGAAAGTTTAACGTCGTGAAAATATGTTCCACAATGCTAAGTTATAAACCGGAAAAAAAAGTATTTGGAATTATGTCTGTCCATTTCAGGCCTGTTGTAGGTAAACGGAACATTGAATTTAGCCTAACTCTGAACTTTCTTGTACACTTATTGCACCCTCTAGAATTAGGTTTCTTTATCTAAATTATTAAGGGTTGTTTTCATGAAAACTTTTCTATTTTTTCTAAAAATGGCTATAACGATTTTGATAAAAATGTACGTATTAAAACAGTAATCTTCTGCAGCAGTCACTGTGTTACTTTCATTTGTAATTCCAGTATTTGATCTGTGGGTTTGATGTGAGGTAGTGCGAGCAGCTATTAATTCCATCTCTTCATAGAATTATAAACGAGATATTTCTGAAGTAAAAGTTTCTTGAACGCTTCTTGTGAATTTTCACACATACAGTACCATTCAAGATTCCTGAATCATTTTCAATGCTTTATGTAGCCTGAGTGAGATCACAATTGACTTTCTTTAGGGCCTTGCTTGGTACAGTTAATGAGCATTTTTCGTTACATACAATCAATTAAACAATGAATTCACTCCTTTCAATGGTACATAAGTGACTAGCCTTTGATGACGTTTCTAGAACATGGCTTCCTCTTAAAAATTCCAAAAATATGCAGAATTCGAGATTTCTGCTCAGAATTGAGCAAACATTGTTTTAAATAAAACAAAGGACTTCTATTCAGAATGGAAAATGAACCGGGAAAGTAAATAGTGAAAAACTACATTCATTCTTTCTCTGACTTATTTAGGGGGGATTGACCCCTTGAAGATCAAGATATATTCTGGACTATCATCTGAAGTTTTGTGACAGTGAAGTGGCAAAACGTCTGTTTTCCATACAAAAAAAAAAGTTCTAACTTTCACCTACCGCAACTAGTAAGGTTGAACATTATAATGTTCAAATCTATGACACCTGATAAATCGTATGTAATTGTTCAACTATAATCCTAGTATTCTATGCATGATAGGGTTTCTTTTTGTTCCTGAAAATCCAATAATAATAATAAGAAGAAGAAGAAGAAGAAGAAGAAGAAGAAATAAGAGGGGAAAAAAAGGATCGGCACTCATATTCTCTCTCTCTTTCTTTCTTTCTTTCTTTCTTTCCTACTTTCTCTCTCTCTCTCTCTCTCTCTATATATATATATATATATATATATATATATATGTGTGTGTGTGTGTGTGTGTGTATACGAGTATATACACACACAAGCAGATGCACACTAAAAATCAATCATATCTTAGTCTATTTCGGACTTCTTCCATTCATAAGAGACTGTCTGTTTAATATTTTTCGTTCGACAGGTGTTGACATTCGAAGCCGTGTACAATTCCGGCCACTAAATAATGAGGTGTGACTCTTATTATGTATATAATGAAGCGGAACGCTTGCCCGTTATGTAAGAGTTAAGAGTTACATAAACATGGCGTTCCCGAGAAACCGACTGCAATATTCACAACTTCGTGCGTGGACTCCCAAGTTCACTTAACATCAATTATACAAGGTCCTTTCCAGCGTTCCTTTTCATTCTTGCCGCTCCTGTTCCTGGTATATACCCTCCTACACGGAGATCAATGTTTCACAAAGTGCAGTCGTGAGAATAAAAAGTTTACTTTACGGAATATTGCATACTATATGCAAGGTACTAAACTTTCTGAAAACGGTCGAAAATTTAGTTTTTGCAGACGATTTGCATGATAATTCAAAAAGTAGTTAAGATATTTTGTTGAAACTCCGCATGCTTGTATAGTTCTCTTATGTCAACAAACTAACTATCTCCGTAGCGCTAACATCCCAGAAGGGACAAGGCCTACCACCCGACCGCTGCGTCATCTACCGTAGGCAGACGGCAGGATTGGGGGGCATGTGGTCAGCATGCCGACACCCACGGCCGTTAATGGTGGTTTCCATGACCGGAGCCACTACTTCTCTATCTAGTAGCTCCTCAATTTGAATCACGAGGCTGAGTGCACCCCTACTAGACCTCCCTATCTCAGAAAAACCCGAGGAGGTACCGGGGATCGAACCCGGGCCGACGGATCTGTCTCCCTTCTGCCAACAACTTACAATACAATCTTTGATGTAGTATGTATAATAATAATAATTTAGGCCTACTGTAACGGATGTAATAGTTTTGCATCACGAATTTTGTGAAAATTTTAATGGAAAGTTTTTAAAAATAAATTAATAGTTTTTAAAGTCTTTTCTTAAATATTTTTGTGTTTGTGTAAATATGTTTATTAAAAAAATCTCAAAACCACAATTTTATAAAAATTTAAATATTTTAATTATTCATCATGTTATCACTGCACGACTAAACCGGCCATTTTATTCCCATTGGACTTACAGATCCAGAGCAATTTATTTTTTCTAAAATTAGTAAATTTTTCAATAAGTTGAGCTGTTAGATTCCCATACATCTTCAGTCTATTTTGAGGAAGGCTGTCTGGAAAAGGGTGCATGTTAAGAAATTGAGAAATTACTGAGAACAAAAATAAATCAGAGGTTTTGGTCAAGAAAACAAACGTTAACTGTCATGGGCCTCTGTATGCTCATATCTTTCTTCGACATCCAGAGACTAAAGTAGAAGACGCATCGATCGGTTAGTACCTCCATGGGAGGTAGGTTCACAAAAACGTTGATGAACGAAGAAAAGAAAATAGAAGAGAAAATAATAGCAAAGAAAAGAGAAGAAAAAATTCTGCCTACTGTCATTTACAAAAGACCGCATCTCGATCCGAGTTTGAGGAAGAAGTCTTGGGGCTATGGATAATTTTGCTACCAATCTTCCATTGAGAGAGACATAAGGATACTGCTTAAAAAGTAAGATTGTTTATACCCTTATAGGCTAAAACTAAATGGTAGGCTGTCACGATGACGTTCACATAAATGCAATTTTGATTTCATAGGATAGTTCCTCTTTAATATACATTTTATGTGTGGAAGCCAGTATAAGCTATTGGCTGATGCATTATCCGCGTCAGGTATTTTTATAAGCTAATGGCTATTATAGCAGGTGGTTCAGACTGCGGTAGTTTATAATTATATTGAAAATTAATTAAGCATAATCGATTTTTAATGTCCTCACCATCTGCCCCCCCTTCATTTCCCATCAATGTGCAGCTCATAATATGCATACAACTTTGTACAACTTCTTTCACTAGTCGCTTTATAAATAAATAAATAAATTGAAATTTGGGTTTAAAAATAGGATTAATCTTTAGCCCAGTTAATACAAATGCCATCGCTTAGAAAAGAAAACCAAATTGGTTTAAATAGTAACAAGCCGATTTTTAGGCGGTTACGCAGGTTCCTTCCATTCAATTCCCGGCCGGGCTGGAGATTTTTCAGAAGGGGAAGTTTCCTTTCTGGATTCTAAGCTTTTTCACGTTGTGTTGTCCCTCATCTCCACCCCGTGGAAGGTAATGGAAAACTATCGCGGTATCACCATGTCCATTAAGTTATGGCAGGGCGGTTCCAACCCCGAATAATAATAGGAACGGAGACGTCATATATTCCACTCACGCTACGCGTTGACAAGAAGCCAAAAAAAAAATAGTTGCCATATTCTTAAGGTCATTATTTTACGGCTAACAATTATCAACACCGAGAAGCATTGATTTCAATGTTACAGTTCTCTTTTCAGGTTATGTTGATTATACTGTGTAGGGTAAATCCGGGTGAGATGGCCATGCTTTTTTAAATGCTCAATAACTCGAAGGATTTTCATGATAATTCGTGTGCAAAATGTTCAATTAGGTCCTTGGATGTCCACATTCTCATAACATATGGTTTTATGGAGAAAAAAAGTAATTTAGGGTGGGAAATCCCAACATTTAAAAAAATGGTACGTTGGCCATCTCACCCGAGGTGTCAGGGGGAGATTGCCATAGGACATAGGGACAGTTGGCTGCACCATTTTCGAAGCTAGAAAGTACAGGTAACAAGTAGAAAGACTATACAGCTTACTTCTATAAATATATACAAACAAAATAAACTTAAGTGCCAAAATAAGTTATCTTAACGTAAAAATAAACATATTTTCGAAAACAGAATCAATTCTGAGTAATTGAAAAGTTCTGATACATTTCTGAAAAGATAACTAAACTCTACTGCATGCCACTAAATCCGTTGGAGGGGAAAGGCATACCACCTAACCTCTACATCATTTATCTCCATCTTTCAACTTCGGTAGTTGATGACAGCATCGAGAGCACCTATTCTGGAGCCTCCTTTGGCATAAATACATGAGTCCAATCCACTTTTTAAGCATATAAATAATTTTGAAAATGAATTTAATAATTTATTTAATTAGGGGTACACTGTCAAAGTCGTTTTTATTTGCATACATCTTTCTGGATTTTCGAAATTGTTTCATTAAGGTTAATATGTTCGTTTATATCATTTCCATAGCAATAAAAATAAATAAGTAATTGAGAATCGATGGAAATGGTCTTAAGTGAAATTTTTTTCATTTCGTGTTAGAAAAAATCAGAAGATCTTGAAAATATGGCTCTAAAGTTGGTGGCCAACTCTCCCGGAAAAAAGTGGGCCATCTATCCTATTTGTAAAGGTGAAATGGCCATAGTCAGTAGTTAAAAATGGAAAAGTTTAGAACAGAACACGTAATACAGGTGAAATATATAAGGTTCGCTCACCTCACACATTATGTATCGTTTAACTGTTAGTAATAATGTCGGACTTCTGCTTATTTCATTCAATATACAAAAAATAAATGGACAGTTAGAAAACAATAATGTTAAATCAATCGCGAATTTCTAAATATAAACAGCGCAGGTGTTCAACAATCGACTCTTAGTATCAAAAGCTTGCCGCCTACCAAGTTACGTTCAAATATGTTTATCGGCCTTGAAATCAGAGCGATTGGTCGTCTCCCCCGCGTGGCCGTCTCTCCCGGAATTACCCTATATATATAGGCTATATATATATATATATTTCATGTGTTTTATGGCGACTGTTAAATTTCAACTGATATTAATTTTTATGAATATGACTGAGGTAACCATTAAAAGTCCCATGTCAAACTGGTCAGCTATGGGATTTGAACCCCGGAAATCCCGAATGCAGATAAAATAATTATTCAATTATAGGGATAGTGGTAAAAATTGAAAGAAATAATACTTGATAATAATAATAATAATAATACAATAATATAAATTTTATTGTCATTAGACTACAATTACATAGTAATAGACAACGTCAATCTTAAAATTAGGGATATAAATACATTATTAAACAGTAAAACATTAAAATGCCATCATTATGTATCCAGAACTCCAATCAACTTACAATAAACAGTTGAGACATACAGATAGGACTTACATAAATATGTTGCAGTTATAAAATTCGTCTAACGAATAATATGGGTTCATAACAAGCCACTCAAATACTCTTTTTCTAAAATTATTGAGTGTTAATTCCTGATAGCTTGCTGGTAATTTATTGAGTAATTTCATCCCCACAATTTTGTGGCTATTTGTCGATTTTACTAATCTATGGTTTGGCAAATTTATTTGAGAATTAAATCTTGTATTGTATGCATGTATGTTGTTTCTTAATTGCAAACTAGGCAACTTCATCTTTGTATATATTAATCTATATATATGAAAATGAATGTATGTGTGTGTGTGTGTGTGTCCTTTATGCATTACTACACCATTCATCTGATCGCCATGAAACTTTGGGAAGTTGTTGGGTACATTCCCGGGAAGGTTTCTGTCATACTACATTTTTAATTTTAGCTTCCTAACTATTATGCTCTTAATTCTTAATTTTTGAAATAATTATCGCGTGCGAAGCCGCGGGCACACGCTAGTACTGTATAAATATAAAGATTGACCACTGTCATAATTTTTTCTTGGACAAATAGTGGTTTGCAATGTGCTCTAAAATTAGATCCCGTAATAATCCTAATAGCCCTTTTTTGCAGGTTTAATATGGTGGTGATGTTCTTTTAATGAGGGTTAATTTCTAAAATGGAGGACATAAGTATGGATATAGAGTACTTTTGGGTGTGTATTTTTTTGAAGCATGATTTATTTAAGCTTTTCACTGGTACAGATGTATAAAATCGTTACCAGAAAAATGGTATAAAAGCGGAGTAATAAGGATAATAACATAATGCATATTGTAAAATGTGAGGATTTTCATCCACGTGTTAGGATTATCATTTATGAAAAACAGGTATTCAGTGAAATTTTCCTGATTTATTTGAAACTTAGTGCCCACTGATGAATTTACGTGATTAATCACGGCCTCCTTTATTAAGGAGGCCGTGGATTAATTCCTTATTACTAGCACAGTATAAGTATTAATACAGTAAGGAAACTGTGTGTTAAAAGTCCTATGACAACTTGTTAGCTGGGCGACACTAGCGCTCCATGCGGCGGTTGAGTAAAACTGCATTCTCACCATATAAAATAACTTGGGAAAATGCATAAACACATAACAAAATATGTTATAATAAGAGAAAAAAATCTTCTTTCAAAACTGAATTTTAAATTTAAGAAACAATGAAGCATGTATTATATTTTAGTTAACATCAGGCACAATTTTTAAATGCCACTTACCTGTAACTTGCACTGCAGTTCCTAGGGCTATTCTTATTACAAGTTTTAATAACTTCAAGATGATTCTTGGAAAACCAATTATAACTCATTTTTATTTTTAAAAGTAGCCTAATATTACATTAGAATTGAAATGTCATCATTTTACAAAAATAATACAATATTACATAAGATACAATACAAAATTCAAATAAAAATATAGGTTTCTATCAATATTTCTCAATTTCTAATACTCCAAAACTGCTTTTAGTATACAGTCGGTACAGCAATTTACATTTAAATATTTTACAGTTTTTGTTAGTAGGTCTTCTCGCCGACTATTGATGACCCATTTTTTACACCTGAAATCATTACAACAATTGAAGGTAGATCGAAGCCGTAAGATACAGAAACAAAATACAATCTCAACAATGAAGTTGAGGACGAGCAGTGTGACAAACCTATATTCAAAGGTCACTCTTTAATATAATTTATAACTTAAACGTTGATTTTAATGGTGGGACAAACCTTGGACTAGATACGCTTCTTAACAGTAGCCTATTTTAGGTAAGCCTATTGCTTGCCTAGGTTTGGATAATGATGTCATGTTAGTTTACTGTCGCAAACACCTTAATGGCACATGTATCCGAGAATTTATGATGTAAGATTATGTTTTCGTCATCTTTACGCCTACATCGTGTTCGAGAAAATAAATATCGTACCGCCTGTAAAATCGGCTATGTGCACTTTTTTACGAAATTTAGTTATGTGCACTGATATTCCTTAGCATTGATCCTTACAACCGGGCATGTGGATCTTTGATTGTCAGGTTTGTGCAAGCAAAGAAAAAAAATCGGCTACATGCTGCAAAATGGCCATGTGCATTAGAGCTCACATAGCCATTCTTGACTGCCAACACGGCACACATGTTTGTATACATAACCGGCCCTGACATATACATTACAATGCACATAGGAAATAAGCTGCACCGCAGCAAATATTGTGTTATCTTAAGCGATCACAATACAACATCCTAAATATTGTTATCTTTAACCGTGATATAGACTGCTGACATTTTCATTTCATTAGTATCTATTGTTAGAAATTACAACATAATTAAAGATAAAAATATTACATTAAAGTAAATGTAAACATAACCACACCAGAACATGTGTCAAGAGTAAGCCAGCAGGCATACAATAAATATTACGTATTTTTCTTCTTACCTTTCTGGATCTTTTGGGAAAGTGAAGAAATGCAATTCAGGATTTCTTCCTTTATTGTTACTGCAATTTATAGCAGAACAATAACATCCTTTCCAAACACGCATTGCTATAAAAATTCAAGACTCCTATTTATTTCCATTCTTCCCGCAGTAGTGATTGTAGTATTACTCATTGGCCGGTAGGATCGCATGGAATCTGCGCGCGCATGTCCGTATGGCAGAAAAACGGACTGAGTTTCTTTACTGTATTAATACGTATACTGTGTTACTAGTGTGTAATAAGGCCGAGTTAAAACTGCAATTACAGTACATAAGTGCAAATACTACTGCACATTCAAGATATAATCTAATAAAATTATTTTACCTAGAACTACGTATTATGAAGATTATCTTTGCCCAGAAGGCATCACAAGTAAGATCCAATATAGCACATCTTGTATTCGCATAACTGTTTACAACTTTATCGTGCTTAAGTACATAGTAATAGTTTAGGATTTCAAATAATATTTTGTTAAATTAGTTTCGAAATTGGATACTTTCAACCGTGGCACTCTTTAGTGCTAGGTTGCTTTTGCCAAAAACTAAGAATACTAGATATGTTGAAAAAAATTAAACGGCCAGTTTCACCCGAGAAATTACTGATCGATTATTTGAACCTCCAATTTGCATAAACAGCAAGAAATTGTGTTTCAGGTTTAAATGGTGTTTCAAAGTTATAATAAGAAGTAGACTCAGAAAAGAAAAGTCGATGAAATAGGGGAAGAAAAGAAATTTGCGTTCTATAATTAAATTGGGAAAGAAGAAAAAAGTGAAAAAGAGATGGAATACATAAAACGAAAGAAAACGAGAACGACCATAAAACTATAAAAGGCTATTCATGCTAAGGATTGAATTTTGAAACCTGCGGGAAAATCATGCTCCTTGTTAACGAATACGACAAGATCAGAGTGCGTGTTGTCAGAACACTGTAGGGCTGTAGGTTATGTCAACAAAATAATGTGCCATCTCTTAGCAACCAACTGTATTTACCCCTTATCCACTAGTGGGATCCAGGAAATATCAGCCTTTAAGCCTGTATTACGCGTGCCCTGTTTCACTGTTTTTATGTATATATTAATTTATGAATAAGTTAGTCAAAATCATCCACTTAGTAAAAATTCTGATATTGATAACCAATTCACATTTTAACACTCCCAAGAATTAGCGAAATTTGGTGGTGATGTCTATACAAGAAACATCTTAATCTACTAACAACAAGTCGAATGAAAAACAAATTTTAACACCTACGCCAGCTAAAGGCATGAATAAAAGAACTTTTTAGACAGTCGAAGGTAAAAAAGTGTTTTTAACAAATTAAAAGGAGAAGATTATGCCATGGCTAAGGCTCTTATAGTTAAAACATTTGCATTAGACTTAAGTTTGATATTAATTGAAATTTTTAAAATTCCCAAGCGTATTTAAATGTGAAATTTATCAAGGTTTGTGGGTGGAAAGCGTTGTTTTATGTTGGCAGCCATGACCAGGAAATCAATGAAAGCTGTCTCGTACTCCAATATGGCTGGCTCCACGGTGCTTAATTCTTTACAATAAATCTAATATTTGTTATTACTTCACAAATTTTAACGACTCTCAAAATAAAATAGAATGGAAGACCCAAAGGGAAAAGACCGCTTGGAAGACCTAGACGTAGACGGGAGGACAATATTAGGATATATTTAAGGGAATTAGGATTTGAGAGGGATGGTTAGATGCCGTTAGCGCAGAATAGAGTTCAACGGCGGGCTCAGGTAAGCGCGACAATGAATCTTCCGGTTCCATAAAATAGATAATATTCCCTTAGTTTGCTGATAAATATTGTCTATTGTATTGAGTAAATAAGTAAATCAAAAAAATAGTGCATGACACATATGGTAAAATGATTTTATTTTACTCTTAGATTGCTTCACTTTCCCTTATGAGCTCATACCGCACACATGCCTACTCGCAAAATAAAATCCTTCTTTTAACCCTTATATCATAAATAACCATTTTAAATTCGTACGTATGGCAAATTTTCTTTGCTGCTGTACGATAAAGCTTCTAATTTATATTGCAACGTTATGTAAGATTCTAAAGGCGCAAATTATGAAAGGAAGTTCATAAATAATTAGCTTTTATTGAAATCGGCTTCCGTAATCGGAGAAAAGCTCTTGAAAATTATAGAAAACATGTTTTTTAACATAACTAACAATAACTATTTAATTCCAGTTTTCAATTATTGAACCCCCCTTACCAATGCTTTATATGTGCCCGCGAGCTTGATGACACCACATGAAGCACAATGCCAGTGTTTACCTAAGTAACAAGTATTGTATGTGAGAGCTAAATGACGTATCGATCTTATCTAACAATTAACATGCTGGGAATTAGCATTACTCAGCTTATCGATCTGCTATACAATGCTACCAACTGGAAGCACTGAAAGAAGGTCAGTGGTGTGAGAAGGGATGAAGGCAATTAATTGTGTTTCGCACCCCCCCCCCCTCCAGTCAAGTGGCCGCTCTTCCGAACCGTTTAACAGTGTCTCCCACTACTCTCCAGCTGACAGAGAAATTACTGCTTAGCTACACTATATATCGAGTAAAGGAAACTCTACGTCCAATGGATCCCACAGAAGCGAAGCCACATGTGTTTACAATTACCTGACAGCTATGAATGGAATCCTTTAAACTACGCTGCACACGTTTCAAACAGTTTGACGTACTTCCCAGGCATGTTTGAGGTTCTGGGCAACGCACACTGATGTTCAAACTATTTTCCACTCGGTTCGCTTAGAAATTAATTACAAATAATTACATTATCACATGTCATCCTATGAAAAGGGTATAATCACGTATCAGTATACCTGTGGCGATTGTTGAAACAACACTGTACATGTTTCAAACTGTTGACGTAGCTCCCAAGCTTGTTAGAGGTTCTGTGAATCGTACCCAACAAACATTGCTGATGTTTAAACTATTTTCCACTCCACTTAGAAATTAATTACAAATAATTGTATTTACGGACATTTCCTCCTCTGTAAAAGCACAATCACATATAAATATACCTATGGCGAATAGGGCAAGACCGGGTGACGCGCCGCACCGGGATAGTTGCCGCACCCCCTCTAACTCGAATATTTGACGCTAGATACCGCTAGTTGTCGTGAAACCATCTCCAGTTCCCTCGTTAGAGTAATTGGATCGCGTGTGTTCATTGTTTGTGGTGTTTATGTCATTGTTATACCGGTATTTATCAGGTAAGTGCACTAGTTTCACTGCGAAACGTTTTTGGACGCATTACTTTATTCTTTCCTGATCTGTATTTGCTCAATTTTTTCTGCATTTACTACTTTTAATAGACTATTTAGAGGTTGTAAAGATATTGTGAGTGAAGTTCGCCATAACAACAATAACAATAAGCTCTACAGATGAGTGCGGCGCGTGACCCGGAGTTTTGGGTCACATGCCGCATAGCTTTCAAGGGTGACACGCCGCACAATGTCTTGCAGTATAATTACCCCCAAAATTATTTTTTCTGCTCTTTTCAACAATAAACATGTCAACTCGGTATAGGGGAAGGGAAGGAGCTAAACATCGTGGCCTATGGAGTGACAATGACCTACAAGAAGCTGTTCGGCGAATTAAGGCGTGGGAAATTTCCATTCGGGAAGCCGAACGTTGCTATCTTATGCCAGAGAGGACTATTCGTAGGCGCATGGACACAGGAAATTGGGAAAACCCTCACTTGGGCCTGAAGGATTATTTGGTACAGAAAATGAAAAAAAAGGCTAGTCACCCATGTCCAGATATTGTGCAGATAGGTTCTCTTTTGTTTTATGCGTGCCTTTGATGTAAATTTAGACTGTTATTATGAATCCGGCATGTCTCCCATACGTGCGGCATAGCACCCTGTAACGCGGCATCTCTCCCGCTTTGTCTTTCAATTTAATAATTGTATTTACACATTTAATTATTATTTTATAAATATTTTGGTTGCTGAAATAAAAGGAGGGAAGATCATAGCTTGGAATCTCAAAAAGAGTTTTCAGAATATTCAATCCTGTTTTGAGGTAGACGAATTTCCACAAAAGTGCGGCGCGTCACCCTATCTTGCCCTACTTAGAGCAGAGGTTTGCTATTGGCGGCCCGCGAGAACGTTTCTTGCAGTCTTCGATCATCTTAATTCCTATACTTTTATTAAATTTTGTTGTAATCAGTATTTCTGTTTAATGCAATGCATTTCAAGAGTCTTCATTTAAATTTGTAATTTCGTTACTTTGTCTACTTTAGAAATACAGGTCAAGTTAAAACACGCAACTCAAAATTTTTATGTGAAATGCTGATATGCTATACAAGCAAAATAGATCATTTCAAGAAGTTTCTAAAAAGGTCTTATAAGAAGTAAAAATCTACATAAAATTTAATATAACATCATTTAAGCTCATTATTTACAATTTATTTATCCCCCAAAAATTGTGCCCCCTGGATATAATTGAAATTATGGGCCCTTGAAGCTAGAGTAAGCAAGGCAAGCACCGCTTGCACACAGAGTTACTACCGTTCGATTTATTTTGAAAATTCTCTTAATGCCTCTGGCAGATGCCGCAGATATTTTCCTTCGCCAAAATGTTTTGGCCTGTAGTTCCAATGGGTATAATACGCATACAGTTATTAATGGAAAGATAGGGACTAAGGTTGGCTAAAAATACCCACAATATATCTATAAATTATAATAGATGAATAAATACATTTCTTTGGTCAAATACTCTAGAAAAGATGTTTAAAACTGGATTAAACTATGAATTCAAAATTTTAGCAATAAAAGGTTGATGTTCGTATAAAACAGATTATAGGCTATATTGAGCTCTATTACAAATTGTTTATTTTTGGGTTCAAGCCATCCAATTTATGATGTAATATTAACAGTAAACTGCTATTATTCAGCCTCTGCATTCTGTTCCTAACCGCACTAGCTCGAAATGTAACTGAACATTACGAAAGCTCTCTTCACGAACTTTTATATTAAAAAATAGCTATCCACCATAAAACCACGAGATGTATTATACACAGTCTTGTGAACTTAGCTGTCTCTTCCCCATGTTTTATAATTGCATGTTTTGCAGCTCTTGCCAATTTCATTTTGACCAATTGTACATTGTATAGTCGCCAATTCTTCGTGCTATGTACTTACATTGGCAGGGTACATCATAACGAGTTAATGATCATGAAAACTCTATACCAGCCAAATAAACTTACCTGAAACAAAAAAGAAATAGTGTATTAGAATATTGTATTCTAAATAAATCCTCTGGGGTAGTATTAATGAAACTGATTAATTCGTAATACTGTAAAAAGCCTACTTTTTAAGCGAACACATTTTCAAAGATATTATTATTATTAGGGATGGGTCGAAACAGATTTTCTCGATACTCGATACTCGATACCTTCAACATTTCCAGTTTCAATAAATAGGTACACTAAAAATTAAAATTTGAGAGAACTGTGTAATACCAACTAAATTAATTAAATCTGCATATTTAATGAGACTAAATTTAATATCATCAGTAGCCTATAGTTATTTTTAAATTTTACGTTAAAACTAAAATTAGTTTTTTTAAACAGTCCACTTACAAGTTTTTGTTAAAAAATATTAGCATTCTCACTTAATTGCAGAATTGCAGGGTTACAAAAGTATCGAAAAAGTATCGAGCTAGTTTTCTGAAGTATCGTTCGATGCCGATACCATGCACGTATCGAGAGTATCGAGGTATCGAAAGTATCGAGGACCCATCCCTAATTATTATCATCATCATTATTACATTATCATCGGGAGTTTCTATTTCTATAAGAGTGTAGAACCTTATTTTTTTCTGTCATAGAGATAACACCAGCTAGTCCTAACTAATTGGGACCGCAGCCTGTTCGGATTGACAAACATTCGGATTAACCGGGTTATTTTATAATTACATAATTAGGGGTATATATGTGGAGTCTACAAGTTAAGGCTACTCTATTGCTGTAACGTGCAGTGTTATTTTTGAGATCGAACGTTGTTGTTGACTTCGCTGTCGGGAAAGTAACGATAAGTGATTGGAAGAAAAATCGACTCAAGATAGAACAATTTTGCGGAACTGTAACCAGGAATGTAATCGAGGAGCAGAGGCGTAACGAGAGGGGGGGTTGGGGGTTTGAACCCCCCCCCATTGATTATAAAAAGGAAGCTTAAAACTCGTTATTGTGCATCTTAATTTTTAAAATTTTCCGGGAGATATCCCATACCCCCTAGACCCCCCGGATGTTATAACCCCCACATATGGTTGGCCTGGTTACGCCTATGTCGAGGAGTGTCGTACATTAAAAATGCCAGACTTTGACAAAATTTGATGATTCAGTTTTTGCATGGTTTTCCACTGAGTGGTCCTATAATCCAAGAAAAGCACTCCGGCTCAATAAGATGGTGAATAGTGATTCCAAATTTGATTCGGATTACCCGGGTTTTCGGACTGGCGGGGGTGCTGCTGCATGTCGAATGTACAGTAGTAACTACTTCCCCCTAAGTAATGCTACAATAGGTAGCTTCAATTCGTCAACCCACATTCTTACAACTGTCAATCAGTGAACGGAAAGTTAATTAGTAGAACTCAGAGTGATCTTAATGTGCTTACTTTCAGGGAATACTTTTGCTCTTTTAGTGCTTACTGTATATAAAATAGAGCCTTGTTACAAGTTGTGTTCACTTAGTGAAAAAATATAAATATTAATAATAATTTCAAACTAATCTATTTTTTGTAATATACAAATACTCATAACAAATTCGAGAAAACCCCTCATTGTGTATTAAAATATTTTTTGTCCGTATATACTGACTGTACAAGGTGGACAAATTTAATTATTTGGAGTCATCGACAACAATTGAAGCGCTTGGTTTTATAAGCGTCTAAGTGCCAAACAAGAAAACAAGACACAAACCCACAGAAAGACGTGCCGGGGATAGACCCAGCGCTATATCTAGAAATGTATTGCTACTAACGTGGTTTTCCCTGGATCTGGGTACATAGATCCATTTAAAATTATCAGCTGAAAAATTATAATTTTGCTCTTAGACCCTTATAAAACTAAACGCTTAAATTTTTAATTACTTCGGAAATGGAATTTTATATGGCAGGGGAAACAAAACCGTCCATAGAAAACCTGCTCCATGCTTATTTTTGTCTACCAAAAAATCCACATAGATCCGGCGAGATTCGGTCCCGAGTCCCAGCGGTGATAGGCGAGCGGTCTAACACTCAGCCATAAGAGCGGCCAGTATTGTCAACATTAGGAGAAGGTAAAGTGACTACTCGAACAACTTTACATGATCGATTGGTTCAAATTTTCGGGATAAGTTAAAATTGCATTATGTTATTATTATTATTATTATTATTATTATTATTATTATTATTATTATTATTATTATTATTATTATGTTGGGAAAGTACTCTATGGAGCCAGGTCGTCTTAACGGACCACTTGTGTTTCTGTACACCCTGAAGGGACTAAGACAATTGTTAGGTAGATTTTGAAGAAAAATCTACCTATTGCAATCGATACCATGTCATGACTTTCGAAAAATTCTTTCATATCTTTACGTTTCATGCCTCCCTAAGTACGAAACCACCGCCTGTTCAAAAAAATTTACATCTTTACACGATAGCGCCCGTAATTTTGAAGATATTTGAACCAAATTTTATTATGTTATTTCTAGGCCCAATAGTTCGGACAAATTCGTTAATGAGCAAAATTGGCTCAAGGGGGTGGTCAGGGGAGGGGGATACAATTTTTAAACATTTATATCTCGGCCCCTATGAAGTATAGAGGGAAACTTTGTTTTAATAAATTAGAGTACTCCCTATGGAGTTCACAGTGATACCAACGATTCGGGGCTTTTGGGGGTACGAGTGGGGGTGGGGGCGGGGGGATGGAAATTCGATTTTTTTAAACTACGTCTTGTGGGGTATCGTTGAAAAGCTCTTGATGAGTACTGTACAAATCAATAACTAGTTTCTTGATAGTTTTTATATAAGGCGAGATTTGAATGTTTGAAAAACTGCTCTTTCCTCTTTTTTGAAGTTGTTATTGCGGGTTTGTCATGCCAAGGATAAAGAAGAAGAGTGCTACGCAGCGACAATAAATTAAACCAAAAGCACTTAGAAATCTACCTCAGCCTGTAGGCTTGCCTAAAGGGATTTTTCATATTGAACAGATTATAATGTACAGCGTAACAGTGGCAGATATTTATACGACAGTGAGTGATTAGGATTGATTACCGAAAACTCAATGAGATTCTCAGCGGCCATGTCTGCCATTCGCAAGATACATTATCCAAGGCTTCCTAGCTAAGTAAACATCATCAGGGATGAAAAGATACGAGCCTCCGCGTTTCTCTTCGGAGGTCACACAACTTAAAGTAGATATGCCAAAAGAACTAGACATAAACTGGATTCCGTGCACAAAGCGAAATAGTGCATTAAGCAACGAGCCAATAATGACATTTATTAAGGTTCGAGTAGGTTTATGAAACAAGCAAAGCGAGTTTCATAACTTTCATACGAGTATCATAATTACCAATATAGGCAAATTGCATACGACTATTTTTGTTAGACCGTAATTAAATATTTCAGTTTTTGAGATTTTAGATTCATAAAAACAACTATATAAGTCGACTGCGGCAATCAGCTGTAAGCAAGTTCATGTAGTTGTTATCTTCTGAGAGAGGCAGCAGCAGATGACGTACGGTCAAGTCAAAGCTTATTCTTGGCCGTTTTCTTGGAAAGAATTTTTTATAAGACGAAATGAACTCAATTTAGTACTTTTAATATTTAAATGAGCATGAACAGAATCGATTTTATTTGAAATACAAACTGTTTATTACGCAGTTTCAGCTATCAAACATAGTTTCATCGTCTAAACTAGCCTTTATTCTGTGATTTTACATGAAATTTCAATTTTTCTT
Organism: Ectobius pallidus; assembly: GCA_964059195.1. Lineage (NCBI taxonomy): Eukaryota > Metazoa > Arthropoda > Insecta > Blattodea > Ectobiidae > Ectobius > Ectobius pallidus. Next base: position 41,702,213 of record CAXKWD010000002.1, on the reverse strand, counting down.
ACAACTTATTTTCCATCATTTTGTTACAAAATTTCACAAGCTGCTGTATCCTATAAGATACAGTATAATTATTAGGGTTAATTACTAATCAACTCTTCTATCATAGACCAACGTTGTTTTAAATTCCTTTAAGTGGGTTGTCGACCAAGAGCTAAGCTAAGTTAGCTTAGCTTAGCACACATACAGTGCGGGATTTCATATGTAATTGTGCCGGATTTCATATGTAGTTGTGTCGGTACAACTACATATGAAATCCCACACTGTATGTGAGCTAAGCTAGGCTAACTTATCTTAGCTCTTGGTCGACAACCGGCTTTAGAATTAACCAGTCGGAGACGAACTATCCTCATAAAATTATCTCTGTTGTTTTACTGTTTTATTTTTATGACCAGATGTGTTCTAGTTTTTAAGGAAAATGTAACAAAGGTGATCATTAGTTTAAACTTCAAAGTAACTACCCTATCTTCTGCACCGCAGTTTTTATTAATAAACTAAATCGATGCAATGGAATGTTATTCGCAATGCTTGTTATTATACAATCTACGTAGTTGTATCACAGAATATGATACCAGCTTTCCAGTCACTCAATTGGCTAAATATCGCTCCTTGAATAGACCTATGTAGAAACCGATATTGAAGCAAGATAATATTTCTGCTTCTACGCGTTAAGAATAGATAATGCTATAAATCCTAGTATTTTTAATGATAAATTTCATCTTTTTTCTTTGAGGGAATTCACATTGATCAACCAAAAATCGTTTTACGCCTTTTACCCTCAAATAGCAATAAAAGGCCAGGAAGTATATATATATATATAAATTTATATAAAATATATTATTTATGAGATAATTTTTTTTGCTTTTTATGTAGTTTTATTTTATTAGTTGAAAACAGGTCTATATAATATATGATATTGGTCGTAATTCTAGTACTAATTAAAATTGGTAAATATTTTCATAAAATCTATGCAATTCAGTGACCTGCCTTGCCTGTGGCAACATAAGTGAGTAATAAATGTAGGCCTACAATTTACAAGTCATTTGTTTCTAAAATCTCTTCTAATAAAATAAAACTACATAAAAAGAAAGAAAGAAGAAAAAAACCCTCATTGTAAAGGTGGTCCTCAAATTTATATATATATATATGACCTTTTATTACTATTAGAGGGTATAAGGCGTAAAAAGATTTTTAATTGATCTAGTATTTTTAGCTTACTGGTTTAAACTCTGGCAGAATAACAGGCACCCTAAAAACGAAGTAAGTTTACTTCCTTGTGATGTTTCTTCTCTAAGGCTAAAATCATGCAAAATACTTTTTCACCAGTACGTAGGACGGGTAACCGACTAGTTGACAAAAAATATATTATACTTTTAGGTTTATAGTAATAAATAATTAATCTCTGCTTTCCAAAACAAAATCTATACATATTAATAAACATTACTGTACGTGGTATAAGTTAGATCTTATTTAATTTATAATTTTAGTAATAGCATAGGAACAATTTATTATCTGTTTCTATTGCGTCTCTGTGTCTATAGCGTATTGGTATGATTTATTGCTAACTTTTTTTTTTTTTTTTAGGAAAGTTCAAGTAAATTGAAATCAGTAAAACTCTCATGAGTCAATTAATATGGAACGTGTTGGCTGTCACAGCATTTTATAAACTGACATTGCTCTCGAATAAATGTGTCCATCGTTTAAAATGAATGCGATGAAAACCCCTCAAATACTATGTGCACAAGCATGCGATAGAAATTCCATTTCATAGCGGGATGAGCGATTGGAGGAATCCAATAAATTTATGAGCGTACGAATTAATATTTAGATAGTCTATTTTACCCGATTTCCTCATTATTGGATAGTAGGATACACGCCATATTTTTCCCTTTTAAATGAAATTTTAATTAGTTTTATTTCCAATGAGGAAAGTACACAGGACTTTTTTTAAACATTCATTTATGAAAATATATTTTATATTAACCTTTATACTATACATTATGTACAATTATATAACACAACACATACAATCCATCGTAAAACAAACATATTAGTAATTTGAAAAATATAAGCTGAATCAATATTAATCAATAAAAAAAAGTAATCATAAACGGAATGTTTAATGCGAATATTATAGCAGAAAAATTCCTCCGACACTGGGACTTGAACTCAGGGCCTTTGGATATTCGTGCCAAATCTCTACCAACTGAGCTAAGCTGGAGTTCAATTCACAACGCCAGATGGAACCTCTCTCCTATGACTGATTGCCCTAATATTCTCATGTAATGTCCAACAGAGACAATACTCTGAGCTTCATGAAAGCTTATATATCTATCTTGAATGTTAACTGTACAATAATAGTGGGAGCCCGGTCACAAAAATCACTAATTAGTGTGCCTCACAGTACTGACATTACTTGTCTGTGTGTGAGGTGGACCATTAGGGCAATCAGTCATAGGAGAGAGGTTCCATCTGGCGCTGTGAATTGAACTCCGGCTTAGCTCAGTTGGTAGAGCATTGGCGCGAATAGCCAAAGATCCTGGGTTCAAATCGCAGTGTCGGAGGAAATTTTCTCCTATTATATTCTCATGTAATGTCCAACAGCGACAATAATCTGTGGTTCATAAAAGCTTATATATCTATCTCGAATGTTTAAATTTCAAAGAACTAACAAAGAAGCAAAAATACCCACCGCTCAGGCGTAGGGGGTGCGTTCGCTCTACTCGCTCAGTGGGTCCAGGTTCGATTCGTGGTCGGGGAAAATTTCGGGTGGGATATTTTGTCCGCGGTTTATCCGCTCCTGTGAATCGAATGTTGGGAAACTTTAAATTTTCCTTCTCCCCGGATATCTGGCTGCCGTAACACCTTCATCCATCCTCGCCTTGTTCTGAATGAGTGCCTGTGTGACTGGTTTGTATCGATCAATCTGTAACTTAAATTTGTAGGAGGTGAGAAAAAAAGCCCTACAAATAATTGTTTAACTTGAAGGTTCATTATAGTTATTGTTTTCTTGCTAGTACATTCCACAAAACAATTATCTGTTTTGTAGGCCTATGAATCTTGAATGTCACAGCTTGGAGGCACGAAATGGTCCCTCATGACCTTTGCACTTTCTCAGTGTCACCGTACTGTAGGGTCACTAGATTTACAAAAAGGAAAACAGGGCTTTCATTGAAAATAAATACAGTTCATGTTGTCTCGTAGGTGGCCCCGGTAATGGGCTGATCACTCAACCAGGGAAGCCCTCCGTGTCCTTACCTTGTCAAAAAAAGTTTGCACACGATCCATAGAAACTACCTCCTCCGACGGGTCGCGGTTCTGTGCGGCTCGGGCGACGTGGGCTGCGTAAATTTATCTCTAAAGGGAGGTAAAACTCAGAGAAAGAAGAAGGAGCAAAAATTACTTTGATGTTAATAATTAATTTGGGTAAACAACAGGTGATATGTGAACATATGGAAGAAAAATAAGTCTCACAATCATTATGAGCAAAAGTAGAGCATGTGTACTGTAACCACTGTAATTGGACTTCATCATACACATCTCAAATGAACGAAGCACAACAGTACATTAACAACTAGCCTATATAATGACACTCATTAAGATACGATTTTCATTATTTTCAAAGGAGTATATTTAATGCCATTATAGACAAGTTTATTTATAGCATAGGACTATTTTTGATCGGCTGTTATTAAATGTTAAAATTTTGAGATTTTAGATTCATAAAACAAACTAAATCAACTGACGGTGGCAAGCAGCTGATAGAAAGTTCTCGTAGTTCTTGTCTTCTGTCATAGGTGGCAGCTGTGGCGTACGGTTTCTTGAAACGCACGGAATTTTACAAGACGAAATGAACGAAGTTTAATATAATATTAGATTCTGCCCTCCAAGGTGCTCCCTTAATAGACCAAAGATTTGGAAATCTCATGATGCCAACGCGAAGGGGATTGCTGAGTGCAGGTGTTTTTCTTCTACATGATAACGCCCCTCCTCATTCTGCTCGTGCAACCACGAAAACCATCGATCACATTCTCTTCTAGTGCCTCCCACATCCGCCATACTCGCCAGATTTGTCACCATTAGATTTTCACATCTTTGGTCCATTAAAGGAGCACCTTGGAGGACAGAAGTTCAAGTCTGATGAAGACGTCCAATAGGCGGTGCACGAGTGGCTACAGCAGCAACCAAAATACTTTTTCTCACGCGATATTAAAGCACTTCCTATCCAATGGCGCAAGTTCATTAAACTGGGAGGTGACTATGTAGAAAAATAATGTACACGCAAGCATTCTTCCTGACGTGAAATAGTGGAAAAAATTAATTGTGGTTTTCATTTTATTTTCCCTCGTAATAAGCATGTTGTAGCATGATCGAACCCAGTGTATGATATAGGCCTATACGACTTTTTCTGAAGGCACGAATTATTTTAACAGCAGTTCTATCGTCTTAAAACCATGATCTCAAGTACTTGTAACTCTAAGTAATGAAGCTCTCGGGATTAAAAGCTTTTGGTTGCGATGTGCAGTCGATAACCCGGATATATGCACTTTAATCTGAGGAGACGTGCGTTGCCTCCACACCAGAGCATTAATACAACGCGTTCTGAATAATGAAAACCGTCTGTCCTCAGCTATAGTGAACCTCTTAGATTCCTCCCAAAAGATCTCACAGAAGTGATTTCAACATTAAAATATTACCTCCAAAAACTTGAAAGCATGGAAATGCACTTCAAAAACTTATTTTTTTGTACCAGAGTGGTTTGGCCCAGTCAGTAATAGCTAAGGAAAATAACTGAATTTACTTGTATTTTAATATTGTAGAATTTATTAGACATTCTTGTAATATTATTCAGAACTCCATTGTAATCTGTCCCTTTGATTAAACATTTTAAAAATTAGTAATTAATTAAAAAAGGAACTTGGATAAATTATTAGACATTCTTCTAATATTATTGAGGTCTTTGTTGAGTTCTTCACTGAGAAGAAGTAAATTTAAAGCTCCAACTGAATTGACGCATTTAGATTTTTCGTCACAACTCCAAAAGTATTCGATATATTGTCTAATCTTTTCACCAAATTGAAAAGGCAATCCCAGTTAATAAAATAAAAAAACAACCTTAACTCACATTTTTAAACATTCAGTAGTGCGCATGGCCCTTAACGCACATCTAATCAGTTTTAGGGAACACGAAGGTTAAACATTTTCTACTGGCTGATGGGATTTTACTGTGGCTGAAGTTCATGACCTCGATTTTTTTTTACGGCCTTCTAATGTATATTTGTTTTAATCTATACTCGATAAACATTCTCTCAAACAGAGTCTAAGGCTTAATTCAGTGTAAGCTTTTTAATACTGTGTATATTACGAGGGATAATCAAATGAAAACCACAATTAATTTGTTCCACTATTTTTCTGCAGGAAGAATGTTTATTTGTACATTATCATTCTACATAGTCCCCTCACTGTTCAATGCATTTATGCCATCAGGTAGGAAGTGCTTCGATACCGCATGAGAAAAGTTATTCTGGTTGACGCTGTAGCCACTTGTGCACTGCCGATTGGACGGCCTTCATCAGCCAAAGCGAAGGGGATTGCTGAGTGCAGGTGTTTTTCTCGTACATGATATAATGCCCGTCCTCATTCTGTTCGTGCAGCCATGAAAACCATCGATGACATTCGCTTCAAGTGCCGATTGGACGGCCTTCATCAGCCAAAGCGAAGGGGATTGCTGAGTGCAGGTGTTTTTCTCCTACATGATAATGCCCGTCCTCATTCTGTTCGTGCAGCCATGAAAACCATCGATGACATTCGCTTCAAGTGCCTTCCACATCCGCCATACTCGCCAGATTTGTCACCATCAGTTTTCCACATCTTTGGTCCGTTAAAGGAGCACCTTGGAGGGCAGAAGTTCAGGTCTGATTAAGATGCCCAATTGGAAATGCAAGAGTGACTACAGCGTCAACCAAAATAATTTTTCTCACGTGGTATCGAAGCTCTTTCTATCCAATGACGTAAGTGCATTGAATTGGGAGGGGACTATGTAGAAAATAATGTACAAGCAAACATTCTTCCTTCAGTAAAATAGTGGGAAAAAATAATTGCTGTTTTCATTTGTTTCTCCCTCGTATATTAACGTAAAATCCTGAATTCGTGGATTTCGCATAGTAAATTATTTCTACCCCAAAAAACCGATAAGCATTTTAAATTAAATCCGCTTTGTTTCCTAGGATTTCTCTTCAGAAATAAAAAAAAAAAGCAATAGGGATACACAATTTGTTCAAAACGAAACACGCACATAGCGCGTCGACCTGTCACTCCGATCTGATTGCGGCTTCTGGAATGACGTCACATGGAATAAAACAAAACGAACAGATCTCGAGTCTCGGTTTTAATCTTAATGTCACGAAATATCATGAAAACACTTTAAAATTGTGGGACGCAGATTAGACGCAAAATGTCCTATCTTTATAGCAACTTCAGAGTGACAGGAAAGTGTACTGTTCTATCACGTAGAATTTAAAACGCGAGAAATAGATTGAAAAAAGGAATAAAGGGAAAGTGGTAGCTGTTTTTACTTTCAATTTACTTCAGAGCTCTCTCTGTCTATGTCCAGTAAGTAAAAGTTTAGGTGCTAGCACTTATAGCGATTATACAGAAATCAACAGATGAGACTCTAGTTCACTTCCCTTTCGTATAAACTAATAATTATACATTTCCTTCATTTTAACCACTAAAAATACTAATATTCCTACTACTGTTAGTACTATTACCGTGTACCTATTAATCATTTACAATTTTTAAAATAAAATAAGTAACTATTTCGGCCAAAACGTAGATAGCCTACTAGCGGTTATGTATAGCCTATCGAAAGCACAATCGTAAGCCAACACAATATTTAGTATCGCTCAAAATATTACTTACGAAATTCATTTCTCTCCATTCATTCAAAGTGTGCAGCTCCTTATCATAGCGAAGGATTTTTAAATGTTAGTTTATAATAATTATTATTATTATTATTATTATTATTTTGTATTTCGTATTTTTAACTTACATAGAGATATATTTCAAGAACGGCTGTGTTTACAGTAAACTAGAGACTTGGACATATAATGGAAGGACGCTTGACAATGTGAAAAGTTTTGTGTACTTGGGTGTGACAATGACGATGAACGGGAAGTGGAATAAGCATATCGATGTGACGAAACACAGGGGTAGGGTAAAAGCTATGGAGACGCTGAAGATACGCAACAAAATTCCGAAAATCTCTCTCAATTTGTTAGATACGGTGTAAAATGCCGTAGTCAAATCAACAATTACATACGGGGCAGAGATTTGGGGGTGGGAACGAACAGAAAAACTTGACCAAGTGCAAAGTGGTTTCTTGAAACAGATAGTGGGGGTGGGGAAAGGAACGGCTAATAGTGGCATTTTAAGGGAATTTGCGAGCCATAGGGTCTCAATAGATTGCAAGATAAAGGCACTAAAATACTATCTGAAGATTGTGCATGGCGATCAATCCCTTATCAGGACAATATGTTATAGGGAGCAACTTAAATTGAGGGACCAAATAACGTGGGCGGGAAGAATACGCAGGGGCTTGGAAGAAATAGGCATGGGATTTATAAACGAAAGAGGCAGGAGTAACAAACGGAATGTTTGGCGGAAAGTCAGGAATCGTCTAAGAGATATTGACAGGCAAATAACGGAAGGGGAATGTAGGGACAAGGTTGCTCTGGAGGTCCAATCAATGATTAAAACCAACTGGGGAACAGAAAGATATCTCTATGAGGGGAGCGCTGAAAGCAGGACGGGTTTAGCCTGGTTTCGTCTAGGAGCCTGGAAATCACTGAAACGCGTCAATGCAGAAGGAGCCAGAATATGCCCACTATGCGACAAGGATGAGACAGCACAACATATTCTCTCTGAATGTGAAGTCACTGAGATGCTTAGGCAACGATATCTGCCAGACTCTTTTGTCGTCTCTAGAAGAGGTCACATGGCGATATTCGAGCTGTTGAGTGATACAAAATTCTCCGAAGGGGTGGGGAAATTCATGTCTAAAGTCCGACAGCTCGGGGTAGAAAAGGATGGGAGGGAGGGGCAGGGGGAGTAATCTTTGTCAGTGTATTATTATGTTTATATTGTATTATTATGTATTATATTGTATTATTACTGTCATATCTTTTCTGTCATTAGTACATTTTTTTTCTTTCTTTTCTCAATCTTTTTGTATAGCATTACTATATTATAAGTTTTCGTAGTATATGGTTTTGTATTATTAGTGTTACTTTTTTTTTTCTTTGTCCAAAAATGTGCATAGTTAAAGCACGAACGGCCGTCTAGGCCCGTGCGTTGGATTTATTATATGGATAATGTATTTAATATGTATGTAAGAATAAAGATGCACCTTACCATACCATACCATATAAAATATATATCTTATAAATAGACCACAATTCAACACACGGATATGATTCTGGTTTTTATTATTAAATTGAAGAATATTACATTTTTAAACAGGAAAAAAATTCATTTTTCCTTACTCTCCACTTAACTGAGAGTACTTTTGCCGGATAAAATAAAATTTTCTCTACTTGTCACTTGTACCAACTTTTTCCTAAGTCCTTATTAAACTCCTTTTTTAGATAAATATTTTTAAAAATAAGTTTTGATCACTGGTTTTTTAAACCATTCGTTATTTATACTAAATAATATATAGGCTACCTATCCATATCATAGGCGTAGCGAGGGGGGGGTTTTGGGGGTTTGAACCCCCCCCCATTGAATAAAAAATGGAAAATTGTATAATTTTTTTAAGTCTGCCCATAAATTGCTTAATACAAGTATAAAGCGTGGGAAGCTTAAAACTCGTTATTTTGCGTCTTAATTTTTAAAATTTTCCGGGGAAGGACCCCCGGAAGCTTAAAACTTGTTATTTTGCATCTTAATTTTTAAAATTTTCCGTAGGAGAACCCCCGGAAGCTTAAAACTCGTTATTTTGCATCTTAATTTTTAAAATTTTCCGGGGGAGGGCCCCCGGACCCCCCTCTCCTTCCATACTCGCCAGACCCCGCGGATGTTATAACCCCCCCCCCATATGGTCGGCCTGGCTACGCCTATGATCCATATTGTCCTTTTATCCACTTTATGTATAGGCGTAGAGGTTAATTATTAAGGGAATCAGTATTTGCTTTGGGGATGAAAAAAGATTATGTAAATGTAAAATCTATAGTTATGGATTATGGGTCTTTGTTCGGTGATATTTGTGCTGCAATGGCAAAGTGATATGGCTAAGTGATCCTCTATATTCAAAGAAGCCCTTGATAATGTTGAAGAAGGAATCCTCTTGAATGGAGAGAAGCTGAACAACATCCGTTACGCTGATGATACTGTAATATATGCTGACAGTTTAAATATAAATAGTCTTCGACATCTTGTATCCCGAATAAACGAAAATAGTTAGCGTTATGGCTTATAAATCAACATAACTAAAACAAAGTTAATGGCCATCAGCAAGAAAGACAAACCAAACTGTAATCTTAACATTAATGGTAAACCTATTGAACAAGTAAGCAAATACATATATCTGGGAACTAACAATAATGGGATAACTCGCATGAAATTAAAATCCGTATTGAGAAAGCTAGAGCCGCGTTTTGTAAAATGGCAAATGTGTTCAAGAAACTTCTCAATCGAAACAAAAATAAGATTTCTACGTTGCTAAAGATCCCGCAAGAAATCTGTGCCGATTGCCTAAATCATTGCATTATGTTTTCATGGGGACTGTAGCGTCGATTGGCCTGCTACCTATCTCTCTCGCACAACAATACCTTCCTTTTTATTTGTAAAGGCCAAGCTACCTCTCTCTCTCTCTCGCACAATAGCATGTCTCTCTCTAGCGAGTAACTGTCTCATCGGCACAGATATCGTGCGAGAACTTTACATATTTTCCATCCCTTTCTATGGAGCTGAGACCTGGACTTTGACCGAAACGACGGACAAGCGACTTGAGGCGTTTGAAATGTGGCTGTACAGAAGAATACTAAGAGTGCAATGGACGGATACAATTACTAACAACGACATACTCCGCAAAATTAAGAAAGAAAAAGAAGTCCCAAAAACAGTAAAATTCAGAAAACTACAATATCTCGGCCTTATAATGAGGAATGGAAACAGGTATAAACTGCTGCAGAACATTCTTCAAGGAAAGATCCCTGGTAAAACAGGACGAGGACGAGGAAGAAGAAGATCTTGGCTTAGAAACTTAAGGATATGGACTTCACACACGAGTGAAGAACTTTTACGAACAAGGAAAAGTGATTTAGCTATGATGGTCACCAACACAAATAGGTACTAGTAGTAGGAGAATGTTATCGTCCTGGATGGTGATCGAACTAGCGAAACTGGGAACAAAAATCCTACACAGTTGTGTGGTGTCCAACAGAATCTCGCAAATTCCTTGATTCTTTTAAAACTCATTCCCCCCAAGATTATCACTATATAGGCCTACTACAGTGTAATCAAGTGTGATCCGCGCCCGAGCACTAGGTTTCTTTTTCGGGTGCATTAGGATTTATATTTATAACAATTTTGTATTGCAATTTGCACGGCAAGGCATTTGATGGTTTTGCATCTTTTTATACGACTATTGAAAGGTACCTCGATTATATACAAATGTGTATCATTAAATAAAATGATTAAATAAGGGCAATTTTTATGGCATTATTTTGAATTTTTGGTCATTTTCAAGAGATAGGTAATTTCTTTGGTATTCTCAGGTAATTTTCGGCACTTTTTAAATAGTTTACTATAGAGCGTTTAGCCCTATATTAATGACTGAGCTAAATACAGGAGATATTGCTTGTTTTCAATGCGCGCCAATTGTTTCAGTGGAAATAGAGAGAAGTATTTCCATATGCAACACAAATCATAACTTCCAGACAATAGAAAATCGTTTTCATTTGAGAATCTCCGCCAAGTCTTCATCGTATTCATTTTAAGTGGCACATATCCACGTATGCAAGTAGCATTTACTTGCTTCGTTAATAACAAAATGAGTGTTTTATATTGCAAATTGAATATAATGCTCTGTCATCCATAAGTAGCTCTCTAAAATCAATACATTTCTTATAAAAACTAAATAATAAGTAATAAGGGACAATTTATTGGTCATCTTTAAAAAAATTATATCTTTTTTTATAAATGCATTTTTCATTTTGAATCTTTTCGCAATATTTTGTCACTAAATCTAGTAATTTTTAATATATCTAATTTAATTTGTTCTTAATTGGAAAAACTTTATATTAATTTAGGAAAGATATTTGACATTATTTGAAACTACAAAAATAAATAGCAGATAATCAAAATGTTATTGCCAGAGCATATGTTAATGCATTGTTATATCATGACTAGTTAAAATGGTCTTTTAATATGCGATTTACTATGTTATCTCAGAGCTTGGGAAATAATGTAATTTAAACACATCCCTCACTTCCACATGATCTTTGTGGAAAACCCAAGGCATACTTGATTACAAAGCAAGAGCGCTACTCCCATGGCCTCTTATGTGATTTTCATGGCCTTCCCAGATCGAGTGGCAAGAAAATGAGAGACGCTAAGCTCTTAATAAAGCACAAGGATGGTGTTATTTGTAACAGGAGCAGCTAATTTCATGGTGAATGCCTTCAGGACATAACACACAGTTCAGTGGCGGCACGTACAGATATTTCTAGAAAACATAAATGTTAAATTGAGGTATACAACGATCACAAGTCAACATTACGTAGTTATGTTAGAACTGAATTTTGGAATTTATATATTTTTTTTATTTTAGAAATAATTTATGAGTTATGGAAAAAAATCACATCTCCCAAACAGATGCGTTTATAACCACCAAACGTTATTTAAGTAAGAGTTCTTCATAAGTCGCCTGCCTGGTTTCGTGGTTAGCGTCGCTGGCTTCGGATCCACAGATCCGAGTTCGATCCCCGGTAGCTCCTCGAATTTGTCTGAGGGTTTGGGGACCAGTGGTGTTCTAGACAGTAATAGCGACTGACCACCACAGACCCTTATCATGTTGGCAGCTGATTCCAGCACCACGTGAATCATCGGCTTCTTCCCAGCATGCACCTGCGCTGTCTCGACCAGCCGATTCTGGTGTGTGCACTTTCTTTCCGAGCGCCATTTTAGGTTAGTTTTTTGTGAACTTCTTACCGATTTTACCTATATTTAAAATGTTCTTAGAAACAAAATGTGCGTATATATGGATTCTAAAACTTTTGGAGAATAATATTACATGAAATTTGGCTTTTTTCGTGTGTAAAAATAAATATTAACCAATCCAGCAAAATGGAAAATCGTCCCTATCTAGACTCCAAACCCTTTCAGAAATAAATTTGTATGTTTATATAAGCATTCATTAAGGGAAACCATCAGTGTACTTTAAGTTTAAATTCTACCAGGAAAATTTCATTGGAATAGATGAGTTCCATGAATGATAATAGTAACACGAGGATAAAAATGTACACATTCTACATAAATCATTACTGTACTATTCTTATATCTTTGTTTCAAACGATGTTTTTATGTGACATATTTATACGAAAGCGGCAGTGAAAAGGTTAAACCCTCATATCATCATTGCGAGCATAATTTTGGTTATAGTCAAGACTGGATACTATGATGTAGTTAAATTATGTAGAATCGATACGAGATGACTCTGTTCAGGCAATTAGTATAATAATACAGACGAGGGTGAATATACACTTAGCTAATGGAAGGATGTCACTTTCTAATCATAAGTACATATGTGTAATCAATTTACTGGTTTCCATCCAAACTGCGCTAATTGGCAACGTAAATCCATAATGTAGGCCTTTTGAACGTTCTTTCACATCTGATACAACATAAACTATTTAGTCCAGTCAATGAATGCTCAAAAAGGGGCGTAGAGGGAAATGGAAGGAACACAATTTTTGACTTTGGGACTTTGTTTGGACTAGTTAGGAGGTAAACATACTAAAAGTCCCCACTCCTCGGAGGTGAGCGGGGGGCAGGGGGGCCCTTAGAAGATTCCATTTTTCGGTTTTTCGCTTATATCTCGGAAACTGTGGGTCCTAGCGATAAAACTTTTCTATACAAAATTAAATCTGACAAAATGCTTCACAAGATTGATTATAAACATTTTTTCGCTATCTCACCTAGTTTTCGCGATATCCGCGCTCAAATTTAGCTAATTTTGAAAAAATATATAATTGCCTCGCGTTTTTTTTCCTTATTTCGTCAGCTACCTCTTCAGCCCTTCGTCCTACGAAAAAGTCATAAGGAAGGAAGTTGTAGAGCATTAAATTGCCTTCAAGAATTTATGATAGGTTACTTTTTATCTTTAATCTTTCAAAAGTTAGAGCAATTTTAACTTTATGTGTAAATTCCGGGATTTTGCAGAAAAACTTAACTTTCGTATTTTCCATTATTTCACTGCTCTAACTCTATATAAAAGCCAATATATACGTATTTATATGTATATATAGTATGTACTATATATAAGTTGTACCTAAATGAATCAATATGTATATATGTATTTTGTAATATATTTTCAAGTGACATAATTATATGCTTATGTGTTGTCCAGTTATGATTGAATGAATAGAGGGAAATAAAAGGAACACTGTTTTTGACCTTGGGACTTTGTTTGGACTAGTTAGAACTTAAACATACTAAAATTCCCCACTCCTAGGAGGTGAGCGGGCGACAGGGTGGCCCATAGAAGGTCACTTTTTTCGGTTTTTCGCTTCTTTCTCGGAAACTATGGGTCCTAACGATAATACCACTCTATACAAAATTAAACCTGATAAAATGTTCCATGAAGGCTGATTCCATTCATTTTTTCGATTTCTCACATAGTTTATTTTAAACTTTTATGTGATCGAAAATTAATTTTCTGGATTTCAAGAATAACAACTTTTTTTTTCTAGAGTTTGAAAATAAGTATCAAACTGTCTCGGAAAGAACGAGCCTTCTCCTTTTTGACTGTTAGCTCGTCAATCAAGATCAACGACGAAAGGGTGTCTGTGGGCCCTTTTTTTGCTATTCCAGCGCAAATCCATAAGTAAGAAAACCAACGAAGATTTGAAAACTTATTTGCAATATGAATTAGCCCCATTCCCTTTGGCCTTCTTCAATGAGGGTGGGAAGAGGAAATTGACGAAGTCAGTTCTCTAGAAAGAGCTCAATCCAACTATCAAAGATGTACGTGTGACACACTTTGACATTGTTATGGACGGAGGACTTCTCCTGCACAATGTTATTTGGCAAAGAGGTTCCAAGATACCTGCCATTTGTAATGGATATGTCAATTTTGTGAACAGTCACTATCATGGAAGGAGTTGCACTGTAGTGTTTGATGGGTACATCAGCTCATCCTCAAGTACAAAGGTCGCTGAGCAGCAAAGGCGGTACCGTCTCAGCAAGTCAGCCGACATACATTTCAATCAGGAGATTGTCATAATTGTGAAGCAGGGAGACTTCCTGTCAAATGTCTACAACAAAAGTCTGCTGAAAGTCACACTACAGGCACATGGAGTCAGAACCCTTCAAGCACGAAATGATGCGGTTGTCCTCATTGTAGACATGGCTGTGGAGTTGTCACATACCACCACTGTTGCAGTTATTGGTGAGGATGTCGACCTAATAGTCCTGTTGATGGCCAAAACACCTAGTGACCAGAACATAATTTTTGTCAAGCCTGGACGTGGAAACATAAAACGTACACTGTTTTTTACCCAGGGGCTGCGAGACATACTATTTCTACATGCTTTCACTGGATGCGATACCATCTCAGCAGCCTTCCGAAAGAGTAAGCTGGGATTTATCAAATTGTATTTGAAGTCTCCAGACGTCCAGGGAGCTGCTGCAGTTTTCTCAGACCCTTCCTCAACCAAGGATGATATAGAGGAAGCTGGGGAAAAGAGTATTTTGAGGTGGTACGGGGCCCCACCTAAAGAGAAATCTAAACGCTTACAGTCACCAATCCTTTGTAAAATCGGTAGCCAATATCAAACCGGACATCTCGTGCCTCCCACCAACTGAGGGAACAGCGAAACAACATTCTCTGAGGATATATCACCAAGTTGAGATGTGGTTGGGATATGAGTTGCCTCCTCAGATGTATGGGTGGGAGTTAACCAACAAATTAACCCCTGTGTACAGTGAGCAGCAGGCTGCATCGGATGAAATATTAAAAATTGTTTTTGTCGGTGCACAAAGGATTGTGCTGATACGGAAAGCCATCTCTTAAGTGTTCCCCTGCGTTCCAAAACTGCCAGGGGAACTGTCTTAATGGGGGCCCCTCTTGGACAATGAGGATGAAGAACTCGACATTGATCCTCTGCCAGTTATCCTAGAAGATGTATCCCCTTTCTCAATGGATGAAGAAGAAAACTAAGCAGAACAATACCCAGGACCAAGTTACCATGACGAGGAAGGACCTCCGGCTCCAAGAGAGTCAGGAATTTTTAATAATTATTGCTGTTTAATGGTACTATAAGGTGTAAATATATTATTAAATTAAATGTAACACAGTTTCAAAAAACATTTACGAGTTAATGTGTTAATAAAAATGTTATGTACAAAGTGTTGTTGACTCTCGAATCACCCTACCCCAATACCTTCGCGGAGCGAATGTATAGTTTATATATTTTATATTAACTGTACATTATGTATTACATACAATGAATACAAGTATAATTGCCTATGTAGAAGGCTATTATGGCTCCTAAATAACAATAAAGATTCAGCGATCCTCAATAAATTGTCAATTTTGAGTATTATCAAAAATTTCCATAATATATTATAGTAATTGTATTTATGTAGGGGTAAAAGATGGAGCTCTCAAAGTGGTTCCGCTAGGTTCGGGGTTCGAAAATAGTATTACACGACACCAAACAATATTACTTTTGAAGAACTACATATATAGCCTACTTGAAAATATATTATAAATACATATATTCATATACAATTTCTTTATGTGCCATTTATATATAATACATACTATTTATACATATAATACGTATATATTGGATTGTATATAAAGTTTGAGCAGTGGAAGAACGGAAAATACGAAAGTTAAGTTTTTCTGCAAAATCCCGGAATTTACACATAAAGTTAAAATTTCTCTAACTTTTGAACGATTGAAGATAAAAAGTAAACTATCATAAATTCTTGAAGACAATTTAATGCTCTACAACTTCCTTCCTTATGACTTTTTCGTAGGACGAAGGGCTGAAGAGGTAGCTGACAAAATAAGGAAAAAAACGCGAGGCAATTATATTTTTTTTCAAAATTAGCTAAATTTGAGCGCGGATATCTCGAAAACTAGGTGAGATAACGAAAAAATGTATATAATCAATCTTGTGGAGCATTTTGTCAGATTTAATTTTGTATAGAAAAGTCTTATCGCTAGGACCCATAGTTTTCGAGATATAAGCGAAAAACTGAAAAAAGGGACCTTTTAAGGGCCCCCCTGCCCCCCGCTCACCTCCGAGGAGTGGGGACTTTTAGTATGTTTACCTCCTAACTAGTCCAAACAAAGTCCCAAAGTCAAAAATTGTGTTCCTTCCATTTCCCTCTACAACTTTTCATTGACTGGACTAATTGCATTGAGCAACACTTACAATGGCATTATTTTATAAAAATATTCAAAATGTATCTTTATGCAGAAGGTTATAGAGCCGGAAATGGATTTTTATTAACTTGGGCCTAAAACTACAGGATAATTCAGCAGCAGAAAACGTAAAGACAATCCAAGGGTCTGTTTCATTTGATTTCAATTTAAAATCCAATTTTACCGGTACAAATTACAATATCAAATATAATATACAAATGTGATTTCGAACGCCATCCGTAGAAGCAAGGCTTGTGCTCGGGGGCGGTTCATTTCAATACAATACAGTAACCTAAACTAAAATAATTATTTACAGTAATTCAAAAAATTGATTTACAAAACATTTAAAAGTATGCTATTTACTGTTAGTTAATGATATTTACTGTAAGAACAGAACATGTTATATTTACAACAATGGAAAAATACGAATAAACGCAATAATAATATATAATATTTTTCTTAAGCTTTATATATTAGGCTATATAAGAGGCTTTGTCCAGACTGACTGACGCAAATAATGACTGAAGGAGAATCAACGTAGAACCTAAACTATAATGGGTAGAGGCTTGGAATTATGACAGTACCTTCCTTTCATAATGTAAGTGCTCACTAAAAAGGATTTTTATTTTTTTTAATTTTAAATGTCAAAAATCAAATGTTTTTGAGAATACTTAATACCTTTTTATACAGAATTATCAAATCCAAATCACAGTTCACATGACAACAGTGTATTGTTTGCATTGGTCTCAGGTAGGTTTGGAAATAAATGATACGGGACTTTGACAAATTAGAGAAGGTATCGATATAATTCATTGCTGTAAATAAATATTGAAGATCAAATCCACGAAAATAATGCACAATGTGATGCAGTCATATAACTTTCTCTACCCTGGACATAGATAATACCGTACGAGGTATAGCAGTATGTATATTATTATGTCCAAAGTTTTTGGGGAGGGAAGTATGAAAGTGATATTGAATTACTTAATTTCATCCCCGAAACGGTTGTATGGTAACATAAGAGTGAGAAATAAAATATTCCGCAAAGACAATACAATTTTACGTTGCCGGAATTTCTGTTTCTTCTTACTTCAACTCCTACCATGCTTGGTGTGTAGAAGCGATAGGATGCAAAATTCTACATCCTCTATGAGCCACAAAAAAGCCATATCTAGCGTTTTCTGAGGGAATAGTTTGAGTGTGATAAGTCGTTCTTCTTCATTTCAAATTTTTAATACGTATATAAGGACCTAGAATTTGAAAATCGAAAGTCCTTCATAAGTAAATTTCGAATTACAAAATACAAAACCCGGGCGACGCCGGGCCTTTTAAGCTAGTCAGGTTGTAAGATAAGACAAAACATTTGTATCCATATTTTAAAGTTTAATACTGAAAATTTTGTAGTAATGACAGAAGCTTAAAGAACTACTTTTTGCAGTTCCTCATTCTGAGTGTAAAAATTCATAGCTTATAGTGAGTGAGATAAATTTGGTTACAAAAGCTGATTCAACAGTCCTGAATTTCTTGCACTACGTTTAACATTTAGCAGTGTAATATCAAACAAAGATCATGAGGCATAATAGCCTACAAAACAAAAATTTCTCTGTGTTATATGTGTCATGGCCTTCTCTATTCCCTGAATCCACATTGTGTGAAAATATTTCTAAGAAAGAACAGAAGATTCTAAACAACAAAACTTTCTGATAGAATTTGAAAACAAACATGTATTATATGGAGCTTTTTTCAGCTTCTGATAATAACTCAAGAAGAAAACATGTGGAGAAATCCCAGACTATTCTCTGTTAGAGCCTCATTTCTGGATGTATTGCGCTCTAGAAAGGTTCAATGTCAATAAGTGGTTGCACTTATTTGGGGTTATACGGAACCTTTTATTATATTGGTAAGATACTTCCATCAAATTATAACTGAACCTGGCCATAAATATGCTTGTAGGCTACGTCTAACAATAATATGTTAAACTTCTTTTAAAGAAATACATTAGTTGATGTATTAGTTACAGCAATGTAACGCTTAGGTATGAGCTTTCTCTGCTTTTATCAGAAATAACAGATAAATGGACTCCAAAAATAAGGAGTGTAACTTAGCAATTCTCTTATTTTGTGAAAAGGTATTTAAATTCACTATTAAATGAATGAATGAAATGAATGAATGAATGAAAATTAATGAAAATGAAAATAGCTATAATGTCCCGTGAAGGGCAAAGGCCTCCTATAGAATAGGGAAAGCTCATTTACACTAACGTGGTGAGCTACTCCACGTTAGGTGTTGTTCATACATAATGACACCTTTTTACTGATTGTGTTGTGGTACACTATTTAGTTACTCTTGGATAGGAACACTGTTACACATTTACACTAGGTAATCACTGTCTAGTCATACTATTAAACAGAATTCCTAAATATAACTCCTATACCATTAGGTATTTGATTATACAACTATTTTTTCCGAAATAAGTTTTTATTTTTTCTCTCAAAATGTTAAGTCTACACTACTAACACGTGGACTGATAGTTTTATGAAATAGATTCTGCACTCCCGAGCATGTCCCGATGACATAAATCGAAATAAAAAATTTACAGATAAACATTAAGAGCCTGCACGGGACATCAATTTTTTTCTTACACATATATAATCTATGTAAACGTGTATGTCGTGGAGCAATTGATTTCTGTAGAAAAATTGCCATTAGGCTAATAGCAAACACTCACGCTTCACCAATAATAATACCAGCATAATTGTAAGAAAGTACTGACAATACTGAAACTAGTGATGGGAAAAATCGAATGATTTTAACAATCGAATGATCATTCGAATGCAGAACTAAACATTTCGAATGAATATTTCGAATGAAATCATTCGAAGTGTTTTGTTCATAGAGGGATAGTTACATGCAACCTACGAGATGTTCATTCGCTAGCGTCAATATTTTTCGAATGAATCTTCCGTTCTCACTCACTTCACTTCATTGGCATTCGAAAGCGGGTAGATTTCAATTTAGTGCGCACATTTCCGGCAGAGAACAATGCGGCCAGCTTACAACAAACACGGCCTCCAGAGATGTTTATTATTTTAGTCATGTATTCTCGAACAGGTGCTGTAGTAAATACAGTAAATTAGGCCTAACATGAAATTTCTTGAAGTCCTACAAATATAAATTGCTTAATGCAGCAATAACCAGACAACTTCGTAGTTATTATTTGAATTTGCATACCTGTGGTGTTTAATAATAACAAGCATAATACGATCAAGTACAAAATAATCTAACTTTTCAATTTACGAAAAAGTAAAAATTATGTAATTTCAAGACACGTTCTTAAAGCTTTAAATCAATCATAAATTACAAAAAATCTGTTCATATTAGTTTTCTCTTTGGACTTACAATTTTAAATAAAATATCATTCAATCCTTTTGTCTTGCAATAAAACTCATATGACTATCCTAATAGCCTAACAAAAATAAGTTTGCATCATTATCTTTGACTATAAAAAAATAATTTGTCGTAGGTTAATTTTAGTATCCCATTCACAAAGGATTGAACATTTACTTATCATGACTTATCGTTACTATTCACCTAATAATACCATATTATCATAATCATTATAACTGTATAGGCCTATCAATCCCAATGAATAGAGAACATAACGACAACAGAAACAGATTATTATTATATTATTATTATTATTATTATTATTATTATTATTATTACACGGCTTATTGGTATACCCTAAGCTCCTAATTAAGCGATGTAATATGTAATATGCAGTTAAAGCATGGAAGGATAAATATAATACACGAAAAGACAATACTAGGCCTAAAATAGACAAATATATTTTCACGACAAAATTTGAATACAACGAAATGAAATGTATCTAATTTTAGTATTAGGTCCATTCAAATTTTCAAGTTTAATAAATAGTAATTAAGGTAAATAAGTTATTAAATTGATTATGTGCAGTGTATTCTTCAGTTTATTTTATTACGTTCGGAAATCCGAATAACTATATTGTCAGTTATATGCGATGCTGTAAAGTAATTATATCTATAATTCGGTAAGATCTCCAAATCTATTTAAATCTGAAGATTTCAATTTATTATTTAATAGGGTAGACATCGTTCGTTTAACTAAGAAATTCAATAACACATATGCGAGACCATATGTGAAACACATTTAGTACTATTTATTTTATTACTGTGTTATAATAGCATACTGAAGGTAGTGTTATGTCATATTACAGTATTTTTGCATAAATGCAGACATAACTGTTCAAAGACAAAGAATCAAAACAAGACAAGAACGAACATTTCAGTTAATAAACAGTAGAATAACGTTTAGTACAATGCTATTTTCATGCACTATAGGTCGTGGCTCTTTAATCTGTATCTCAATAATTATTAATTTTATAAAGATGTATGTTTGTTGTTTTATATATAATTTTCTTGTATAATTAGGAACCAACAAAAGCAATTCAAGGTCTCTGCAAAGCCTGAGTAAATTGAGCCGTGATTGAGCACATGTAGGTTGGCGATGGGGTGAGAGCAGTCTGGTTTTTTTCCTTCCTTTCTTCCTAATTTTTTTCCCCTTTATTAGGATGTGGAAATTGAAAAGACTGCAAGTCCATTCACCTTCTGAACACAACCCTTCAGGGGCGGATGATTTTTTTGAAGATTTTAAAAGGGAAAAAATGCAAGCATTCCCACTTTGGTGGCAATACCATTAAAATAAATTAGATGTTGCCAGTTCTCTGACATGTTGGAACACTGCAGATCTTTAGACAAAAACAGTAGAAACAACAGAAGTGAAAAGGTTAAATTAGTATACTCATATTACAGTTTGTCGCGGAAAATATGCTCTTACTTAGATAATTTCTAAAATATGGAGGTAATTGGAACATGTCTCAGTTAACTAATTCAACAGTTCAATGTGGTATAGAATTATTAATTATGATTGATATCTAAATTGACTCTAAACAACATGTTGCCTCCTGCTTAAGTAATCTGATCTCGAGTCAATAATTAAAGAACCACTGAATCCTCCAAACGTGTACGTTATATAAACGGTTTATGGATTTCGTGTCAAAATATTCCTTCCAATTCTACATTCCGCCAAGAACTTGAAAGTATATAGAGTTAAAGCTTTAAATATTGCTATCAAAAGTATATCAATATGGTTGTAAGTATTACATGTGTGATATGTAAGTATATTTTATTCATTTAGTGTCACTTAGGCTATGGCATTAGTACGTATAACTTAGAATATTAATTTTGACTGGTATAATTAACTTTGTAAGATTGTAAATACTCATAGCTTAGGTTGTTGAAGATATGTATTTATGTAAATAGCTAATGTGACCGATTGCAGTTGGTACTGCTTAAAAATCTTATAAATGTATCAAATATAAAAATTTGAATGGCTGTATTTAATACCATAATTCATAACATACGGTAATTAATCAAATAAATAATCCATTTGAGAATGCATATGCTTCATGTAGAAGCTAATGATGGATGTAAAATAGGAACAATCTGCGAAAAATTGTGCTTTTTAATATTCGTGAGAACGGCTATTTTATTATCAAAATATATTTTGTAGCCTGGGGTTGAAACTCATGAAAATAAACCTTCTAGCTCTGCGTCATGCCATCCGTGCTTGGAATGGGAGAGACGGAAGTTACTAACTGGGACACGATGGAACACGAAAACAATCGAATGAACGAGAGAACGAGCCGAGAAGCCAGTTTCCGAAAGGTTGAAGAAGCATTCGAATGAATTCATTCGCTTTCACATTTCAGTTCAGTAAGCGAAGCGCTCTAACCCTAGTCTGGAGAGAGCAAAATCATTCGAATGATTTTTTTAACATCTCGAACATTTCGAATGATTTTAACAATCGAATATTTCGAATGAATTCATTCGAATGGTCCCCATCACTAACTGAAACCCCCGGCAAATGAGAAGGTTGCCATATTGAGGAAGTAAATATTCAAAATGTAGGTACAGCGGTGCAAACAGGAAGATCGCGGGTTCGATCCCAGATGAGGACGTTGGGATTTTTCCTTTGGCCTAATCCTTCTGGTGGCACTGTGGCCCTGGGATCGACTCAGCCTCTAACAGATATGAGTGACAGGAACAATCCTGGGGGTAAGGCTGACAACGTAACCACCTTTACATGCCGAATGTTTGAAAACCTGGGGCCTTATTGAATTTAAATGTATAACTCAGTGATTATTTCATTTTTTAATATTTATATTACGCCTAATACATAAATGTAACTCTGAAAGGGTTAACCCTTTATTTGGCGAGACGGAATCGGAATTTTTCATTTTCTCGCAGTACATGTCTTAGGCCTACTGTGGCACCAGCTCCAAATCAACATGGATTGAAATTTCCTCGGGATTATCATTCATATTTTCACAAGCTTTTTATAAATACTATTTCGTATGCATTATTGTTTACAAAAAGCGACTCAAATATAATGCATCGAATTTCGTATTAATATGTACGATTCATTGTTGTCCGCGATTCACATGGCTGTGTGAATAAGACGTTAACAAATGGCTATCTACCGTTCATTGTAATTAATTATTTTGTAATCATTTTTGTTTCACTTCATGTAATTTAGAGAGCTTTTAATAAAAAAATATTGTATGTACCACGTACGCAAAAACTTTATCGGACTCATTCAGTATTTCAGCCTCGGCTTACACCTCGGCCGCTATAGGCCTACTAGATTCGTCCGCTAATGCGTTATTTTCCTTACTTGGTACATAAATAGCTATTAATTCACTGTTAAATAGAATTCCTAAATATAACTACCATACTGCTGCTATATTTTTACACAAATATTTTTTTTTTCCCCAAATTAGTTTTTTTTTGTTGCTTTTAGCCTACAACACAAAAAAGTAATAAAATCAGGTAAACTGATATAACAAAGTGCCAGAATGCTTTTATTTTATCAGTGATAAGTTAATTGCAATTATGATATGAACAAAATAAGTTATTTTTGTAATCTATCTCCGAGTTTAGCTCCAGATCGATTCATTAAACAGGGCTTGTGGAAGAACATCCTTAACCTTAATTCAAACTCGTATACACTGATACAAGAAATTCTTAAAATATGTCAACACTTCACAAAATACCGTACACTTAATTTACGCAGGCCTAATTATTTCACAGTATTATACCTTCTGTATATAAACAGTATTCAACTTGATCAACGAAATAAACATCTGACTAGTTTGATAATCAAATGCAAAGGAATATGTCATGGCTAACTGTATTGCAAATTCCAAAATCGTATATGATCAGCGTAAAACAATATGTTGTCAGGATAACCGATTAGCATTTGTTTAATTCTTTCTAATATCTTACCATAAAATGGGCACTAAATTGGGAATTACTTCGGTCAACCGATTTGGTCAAATATCAATAGGTTTCTTCCCATGGAAATAAAAACGCGTATACCAAGCTTCATTAAAATCCGATAAAGCGTATATGTTTTATCGCACCTTTTGTTACATATTACCATAAAAAGGCACTAAATTGGGTATTATTCCGGTACCGGCCAACCGATTTGGTTTAATATCAATAGACGTCTTCCAATGGACATTATAAATGCGTATACCGAGTTTCATGAAAATCTGATTGCTCGTATTTGGGTTATCGCGCCTTTCGAATTGACACTAAATTGAGTTTTACTCCGGTACCGGACGACCGATTTGGTCCAATATCAATAGGCATCAATGGACATTATAAATGTGTATACCAAGTTTCATTAAAATCCGATGAAGCGTATGTGAGTTATCGCGCGTACAGGCACACGGACGGACGGACGGACAGACATTTTCCCGTCCCCCACACAATCTCATAAAGTACCATACTGGCACTTAATAACAGAAACTACTAATAAGCGAACTGATAGTTTTATGAAACAGATTTTCCACTGATATAAGTTAGATGACACATCTATATGAGGGAGAGGTAAAACTACGAAAAAGAAAGAAAAAGAAAGACACGTCTATAAACACTGCAAAGCTTTGGAGTGTCTAATTGATCTGGGAGCAGTAATTACAGCCATTGTCGAACCGCAATGAAAACAGTTACGGTAACACAATGATTCTCGTAATTTATTTCTTGCTTCCTTATTCTGTAATTTATATGAAATTTAATTTTTTCTTGCAATTTCTTTTCAAGTCCTTTTATTACAAATGCAAAAGAAACATTACGATACATTATCAATAATGGGTTTTGTTATTTATTCCACACCTTTTCGTATCCTTTTTCTGAATGGGCAACCAAATCATGTTGGCCCACTTTAAGAACTGCCCCGTAAAAACCAGTGCTCTTGCTTTGCAGTATCATAAACTGTGCATTCGGTTCTTGTTAAAGTTACGCCAGCTGTTGATAATTTTACAGAACAGTATGTCTCCAAATGAACAAACAGAAATCGATGCAAGACCAGAGGGCTGTCGCGTGTTTGTGATACATTTTACGTGCATGTGGGAATATACGGAATTTTTCGCATTTTGAAAGGACTTCTTCACAAGTTTGCTGTTTTGTCACATCTAAGCTTTTACAATGTTTAACATATATTTTTTTTATTTTGTTCCTTCCTCATCGATGTGCATTTTCAGGTTAATTTTAGGAAGCAGTTACTTTTCAGATTAATCAATAATATTGTATATTTCAGAAAACATCAATCGCCATTTTCAATCTCTAATAAGCCTATACATCAGTATTAAATACACTCATTTTATTTCAGATTAGTAGTAAATTATGGGAAACTAATAAAAGACATGGAAAGTAAAGAATAAAAATATTTAATTAATTTCAGGTTACTAATACAGGCTAATTTTTTTTAATCGAAAGAACGGATAATCAAGTATACATGTAGTCTATATATTATTCGATCTTCAGATGTTTAATCTCGCTTTCATAGTATGAGCTCCTGTATTTGTATTCAGTTGTCGTGGAAATTATTAACGAATTTTTTTGTGTGTGCGCAAATGGATTCCAAAATTCAGGGAAACATTTTGAAGACTTTAATTATTTTACTTTACTATGACATTTTTACTACAATGCGCTAAAACCAGCTCGAGATTGGAATGCCACGAACAGTCAGCGACTAACACAGATCCCAACGGATCCAGGCAGTTGTTTTTATTTGAATGCCTACCGGAACTTCATCACTATTTGCATTTGACTTTTGATAGGTCAATAGCTATGCTATAACCATCACAATATAATGAACATAAATCTGAAGATGACTTCAAATCTATATTAATAAAAGGAAGTGTCTGTCTTCCTTCTGTCTGTCTGTCTGTCTGTCCGCGATGCCCAGCGAAATCTACTCAAAGCAGAGATCTGAAAGTTTAAACATAGGTGGACTGAAGGGTCGGAAAATGCACCTCGAAGCCGGAATTTTAATTTTAGCTTTCATTCGTGAGTTATGAGTGAGAAACGGGCGAAAAACGTGCATTTTTTGCGTTTTCGAAGCATCAGTTTTCAGTTATATATTTCAATGTAAATCAATTACAGTTGGCTTTGGCTATTTTTATCATACCTTGGAAATAAAATTTTCGCGATTGCTTGAATGTTGTAAGCCCTAAATATGGTCAAACATTGTTTTATTTGGACGAAACTCACTATACAGAGGTTTTCAGGGCCAAGGAACTCGAATCTGAGGTCGCTTTTACCAGGCGACGCTATCTAATCGTGGTATGTAGTCCACGTAATGTAGGTGTTAATAAATATAGGCTAATGATTTAACTATTATGCTCTTAATTTTTAATTTTTGAAATAATTATCGCGGGTCATCGCTTGATTTTGTCAGTCCATCCTGGACGATTCATCTGTTTAGAATATTAGGCACCTAAGGCTCGCAGACATATGACATTTTCAACCTACACGGAAGAGGGATAATCAATATAGGCCTAAATATGGTCAAACATTGTTCGATTTGGACGAAACTCACTATACAGGGGTATTCTGGGCCAAGGAACTCGAATCTGAGGTCGCTTTTACCAGGCGACGCTATCTAATCGTGGTATGTAGTCCACGTGATTTAGGTGTTAATAAATATAATGATTTAACTATTATGCTCTTAATTTTTAATTTTTAAATAATTATCGCGGGCGAAGCCGCGGGTACTAGTTAATTATAAAGAAAAGTAACGAATCTGTGTTATGTATCAAGTACAGAGTAAAGTACTCCCTAAACAGGCCGTGGAGACTCCAGGGGTTCAAAAAGGTTGATGCTTGCATATTTTAGGCATTCGCCTGGAGGTGGTAAGATGTCAGTCATACGCACCGGCCGCCTTTTGCCCCAGGATTGCTCCTGGTACTCATTCCTGTTGGAGGCTGAGCCAATCCCAGGGCTACAGTGCTAAATTAGGACAATTGAAAAATCCCATTAACCTTATCGGGGATCGAACCCACGACCTTCCGGTTTGTAGCGTAGTGCTTCAACCACTAACCCACGGCGTAACCCCTGTATTACGTTTATCAAAATAAAATAAAATAAACGTTTGTAAAAAAAAATCATTACTGTGAAATATGAAGGAAGATTTCATGAAAGATAAAGATTTTAAAAATACGTGTAATAGTGAGTTTAATAATATTACATTTTTCCTCTAGTCAGTATCTGAAGCCGAATAGGCCTATTGTTTTACTTTTACGTTTAGCCTATAACATAAAAAAGTATACAATCAGCTCATTTATTTTTTAATTCTGTGAATGTCTAGCTGATGTCTTTCAATGCGTTTGCGCCATCTTCAGGATATCTCACTTTGGACATTTACATGTATTGATAATTAAAAATCTGATGTGAAAGTCACATAACTTCCTCTGCCCAAATAAAAGTTAGCAGTATTCACATATCCTTGTACAGAATCGCAAGACACAATTTTACGCTAATTATCCTATAAATACCTCTTCTTTCAATGATGCGACTAAAAGCGCAGTATATATAACAAACTTTAAAAAAAAGAACAAATGACTGCAGACGTTTATTGAACTTTCCGCCGTAAAATATAATTTCCGAAATTTATCGAATATTTCCCTCAGATACTTCTTTACTCTATGCATGGCCAACAATACATCTTTCTCACTTCACATTCTTATATAGAATAAGAGGCCGTGAAAGAGCGCATATTCAGTTGTTCATCACGCAAGACAGACTTTCTACAAACAGTGGGTGAACAGTGGGTGGCTTGTAACTACCCTCAGAGAATTTTCTCGAAAAAATGTTTCAAATAAACGTTTTAGCACTTAGTATAAGCAACCCATGTGCAAAATTGAAAGAAAATCGTTAGAGCCGTTTTCGAGAAAATCGCGAAAAACGAAAATTTCTTCATGTAAAGTCCCCTTAAAAATAAGAGAAAATAGTCGCCAATCTTATCCTCACATCTTCAGAAGGTACCTGACCCAAATACGAAATTTTGTTTTCATACGATTTTCCGTTTTGGAGCTAGAATGTTCACAGACAGACAGACAGACAGAGAGACACACAGACATGTTTCCAAAAATAGTATTTTTGGATTCAGGGGGCCTTGAAACGTGTATATATGCTAAAAACTCAACTTCGAATTTTGGGGTCGAAAACAATACTTCCTCTACCTATAGTACCTATGGTACGGGCAGAGGAAGTAAAAATTAAAAACGAGAAGTGTCTTTCAGGCATATTATTATGATAAAATAATTAAAAACTGTTAATGAAGCACCTTTCCTTGCTTTCCTATCTTTTGATGCACTTGTTCACCGTTGGATGTTCCTACTACCCACTTAATTGAAGACCATGTAAATTTGTATCATAGGTAATCCCAGAGAGATTATGAGTTTATAGATATATTTGCAAGAACGAAGTCCGAGCAAATTTATCGGATGAAACTCGTAATCTCCAGTAGGATTTATTCAGATTATTCCATGAATAAAATGTAATGGATTTTATAAATAATTATTATTTTCTTATTTATTATACAAAATAAGATTAATAACCAATAAATAAGATGAATGAATAGTCCACGAATCGATTCGATGAATCGATCCGAGTTCCCAGTGCTACCAATAGTGCGCAACACAAGAAGGAGGGCGTCGTGGTAGTTGCTTACATCAAAACGCTATAAAAAGCACACGAACTGGCTTGCACCGAATCGAAATTGTTTTTTTAATCAATGGACATTTACATTATTTCAATTTCCAAACAAGTTATGTTGTATAAAATAATGCGTTTTAATTGTGCATGTGACGTATTAATCACCGCACGTTCATGCTTTACGTGTCCAGTAACGAGCTGACGTTTTATCAGATAAAATTGCATCTGGCGATCCGAAGGAGGATATTAGGCCTATAAGATAAACGATCATGAATGGTTTACATCCGAGGAATTGCTAAACGTTATTGTTGAATATCAAACATGCGGCTTATGAGTGGAATAGTCACCATGAAGAACATAGATGAATAAACCCTATATTAAATATTTCGCAAGCCTCATATAGTCTATACCACTAGAGTTCAAGTATTTTTATCTGTCAAAACAATAAAAAATAGCATATACGCGTAATAGCTTTTTAATGTTATGACATTTAAAGCCACTTTATATTTTTAACGTGACAAGTTGCATCGATTTCTTTGTAGTACTGGAACATGAAAAATGTCAACTTTCCCAGCTTAGGCCTATAAACACGCAACCGATTTGTTGGTCAATAGCTGTGACAAATGACGTTCACAGGGAAATATGATTACGAGACGAGTCATACTCTTTTTATAAGAATAAATACCTTAAATTAAATATATTACGCTTTTACGATTTTCACTTGGCAAAAATGTAGTTGGGTCGGTGACTATAAATAAAGTAGTGTAGCAGGGCAGAGTATTTTATGAGATTCTGCGAAATGAGGTGCGATTTACATCAAAGTTAGCGTAACAGGAAGAAAATAACATTTTTCGCAATTTTCTGGAAAACGGCTCTAAACATTTTGTTTAAATTCTGCCCACGTAGTTCTCTTACTAAAGGCAAAAAAAAATATTTTTATTTTTTAGAATGTATAAGCCAGCCATCACAACTGACTATAGGCCTACACTCCCTGTAACACCGTCTCTTATTACAGATCAAGGAATTTCAAGTTTGAAGGCGGTGCCCAAGCCAAGGATTTTAATCCACTTTATTGTCAGCATTAAACAGTTTTGGGAATAATGTACGACTAACCACTTCCCTATTTGATCTTTACATATAAAATATCTTAAATTAAATAAATAAGTAAATAAATAAACAAATAAAGAACTGACTTTAAACGAAATAGCTTCCTATTTAGAAAAAAGATTAAATACTAGTCTGTACTTTTTGCATGGCACCAACTAATTTCTAACAAACTGTTAAAAAACTAAATATTTTGGAATTATTTCACAGATTGTAAGTTTTAATTAACAGAATACGAATATTGAGTCAACTTGTTCATATAACAAAGTCACTGCATGTGGCTTTATCTACTATTTAATTGAATTTTTGTGGATGAAATTATAATAAAAAAGTAGGTGAATAAAATAGCGGTTTTTCAAAATTGCCACCTCAGGATTCTAATCGTCAATGGCGATCTGGCGACCAGAAATTTCATGCCTGTCTTATTCTAATTTTAAAAAGTTATAATTAATTATGCTCCATGTCATTTTCTTTATTTAAATCTTTCTTTTATATATATAAACTAAAAACCCCGTGGCGCTACATCCCTGGAGGGATTTGGCCTACCACCCGACCGCTGCGTCATCTACCACAGGCAGATGGCAGGATTGGGGGCATGTGGTCAGCATGCCGACACCCACGGCCGTTAATGGTGGTTTTCACGAGCGGAGCCGCTACTTCTCTATCAAGTAGCTCCTCAATTTGATTCACGAGCCTGAGTGCACCCCTGCCAGACCTCCCTACTTCAGAAAAATCCGAAGAGGTACCGGGGATCGAACCCGGGCCGACGGATCTGTAGTCAGCGACGCTAACCACAAGACCACGCTGGCGGTCATATATATATATTAGATATTTAATTTAATACAATTAATACATTTTAATAGTATATTAGTGTTGTAAAACTGGTGTAATTAGTACAATATAATATTGTAGTTGGGCAACCAGCCTTTTATATTCGAAATATAATAAGTAATCAATAAATTTTTAGAGTTATGCTGTTATCTTTCTGTCGTTTCTCCATCGGTTAAACCTTAAATCGAGGTAAATATTTAAAGTAAATTTTGTATATTTTGCTCACATTACGTAATTTTTGACACACACAGGACAGACAGAATATTGGTAGGCTATATACAACAGCCATAAGCGTCCAAACTTTGGTGTATCTAGCTGCCCCATGAGTATAGAGAAACTGACTGGATAGCAGTGACATAATTGATGCACTTATTAAAATTGATGTTTACTCACTTCCAGATGAGCTACGAACTTAAAATTTGGCAAACTTATAGCTTTTATTGTTAATAAATTTTAGTTCAATGAGGGTCTTTACCACCTTATGCCTAGGAGTATACTACAGACACACGACACTAGTAAGCCTATATTGTTGTATATTGTACTTGTATATCATTTATCATTTATTTTATTTTAGTTTAGTTTATCAAGCTTGTAATTAAATCCTTGTAATTTTATTGTCTGTAGCATGTTTAGTTTTAATTTATAAATGATCAATTTTGTATTGTTTGTAGTATGTCTTATTTACGATATGTATAGTTTTACTGGTGCAGTGGAAGAAAAGCCCTTATGGCCTTAACTTCGCCAGAATAAATAATAAATTATATCACTACAATAGTCCAGCATTTGTATAAAAGTTGCACATATGTTTCAAACAGAACTTAGTTCATTCAGCTCATCTTTGCTAGTGTCAGTGTATAAAAAAATACTATTACACTTGTGATTTAAAAAATTAAAAAATTATTAAAGGTTCATCGTCACACATAAACAGCATACAAAATAGAAGTAAATCTGGTTTAATTACAATATATTCTTCCTGGTTTCTTGTACTATAAAATATCTCCTACTAAACCATCAGGGAATGGATTTCGGCTTACTTAAACCATCTTCAGTCCTTGTTGACTGTGTGGCAATAAGTACAAGACACCAGCAAAATAATAGAACCGGAAATATGATAATGAGTAATTGGATTTCTACTGTGTAGGGCTTCTGTTGCCATGACTATATTTATATATTTAATATTGAATAATAAAATCTTAATCGAGAGATTGCTGGTTCAAATCCTGTAGCTGATCTAAAGTTTTAGCTCTTGCAGAGGAAAGTTTTGAATTCCTTTTTTTATTTTTTATTTATCAATATTATTATTATTATTATTTATTTATTTATTTTCAGGAGTATACTATAGACACACGACACTAGTAGGCATATATTATTCTAGATTGTACTTGTATATCATTTTATCACTAGAATAGTCCAGCATTTTTTATAAAAGTTGCACATAAGTTTCAAATAGAACTTAGTCTATTCAGCTTATCTTTGTATTATTTATTTATTATTGCGTACTGAAAAATCTTTTAAAATCTAATATAAACCTGCTTTTAAAGCAAAACTCGTGTTTATGAGTAGTAGAGATCAACATATTATTTGTTAATAAGAGATTAAAAGATATAAATGTACAATTTATCCTTACTCCGAATTAATAATTACGTATAATAAACAAAAATAGGCCTAAGTGGCCTATAGCTAGTAAAAGGCCTCTAAATAATGACAATAATATGTTTAATAAAATATAACTAACATTAAAGTATGAACTAATAAAGCAAGAAGATGGGCTTCTCATAATTAATATTTTACCTGACCAAAATTATAATAAAATTCAATAAGGGAGACAAAGGAAAAGTAAACAAACTGTTTACAAGTGTAATCTCGGTCGAATTAAGGATCGTAAAAAGTGC
This sequence comes from Ectobius pallidus, assembly GCA_964059195.1. Classification (NCBI taxonomy): domain Eukaryota; kingdom Metazoa; phylum Arthropoda; class Insecta; order Blattodea; family Ectobiidae; genus Ectobius; species Ectobius pallidus. Next base: position 41,669,625 of record CAXKWD010000002.1, on the reverse strand, counting down.
TTAGGAATACTGGGGTCTTGTACTCACCTCTGAAGTCGACCTTGGCGATTTTCTCGCCCTTGCACTTGACAGAGAGGTGGAAATGTTTGACGCGAAGAGTAAGCGACATGGTTGCTTGTTAACGCGACTAGATCATGGTTCCGGTACCGCGTCTGCCGATTCACTGCCTCCTTTGACCGATATCAAGCTCCTCAGCGTCCCGGCCCACGCATGCGTACACCACCATTCATTATCATTTTCACAAATATCATTGTATCATTTAAGTAATGATTTTCTTATTTACCTGTGCACGCCATTTCAGGAGAGTAATAACTAGGGGGCAGATTTCTATGACCAAAAAATAGGATATATGCATGCATTTATGACCTAAAAAAACATTAAAATATGACCAGTAAAATTTAAAATATGACTTTACCACTTACACATTGTGTATATATTCTTTAAGTTTCATTACAATTTATTTTATTAAAATATAATGTTAATCATGTAAAATACCTGTAAATTCTAAAAAATTATCATTATAATGCAAAATTTACAAAATATGATATGAAACTTCAAAATGTCTTTAATATGCACACAAATATGCCAAAAATATGACCTAAATATGCATATTCAAGCTAAATATGCTACAATAGTTGAAAATTTCCTAAATATGCAGTTATATGCACAATAAAAACCTTTCCATTTTCACCAGGATGCTTGGAATCGGGTTTAAATTAGTCGGAAACCTGAAATAATGCAAAGGGGAAAAATACGACATGTCATAGAAAGCCGCCCCCTAGTAATAACTTAAGAATACTTAACAATAATAATTCCTTTATTGAAACCAAAATGTCATATTATGATGAATGGAGCATCGGCATATGGCAGGGGAAACAGGAGCACCCCGAAATATCCTGCTCGACCCCATTTTGTCCAACACAAATTCCACATGGATCCATCGAGATTCGATGCCGGGTTAAGAGAACCCAAGAAACGTCAAGTAGCTCCGAAATTATTGTGTTCAATCCCGAGAGAGTTGGCTAGTCATATAGCACGAGGGAGAATCAAATGAAAACCTCAATTAATTTGTTTGCACTATTTTACTACAGGAAGAATGTTTGCTTGTACATTATTTTCTATATAGTACCCTCCCAGTTCAATGCACTTACGCCATTGGATAGGAAGAGCTTCGATACCGCATGAGAAAACTTATTTTTGTTGACGCTGTAGCCACTCCTGCACCATCGATTGGACGTCTTCATCAGATTTGAACTTCTGCCCTCAAAGGAGACCCTTAAACTGACCAAAGATTTGGAAATCTGATGGTGAAAAAGCGAAGGGGTTGCTGAGAGCAGGTGTTTTGCTTCAACATAATAACGCCCGTCCTCATGCTACTCGTGAAACTATGAAAACCATCGACGACACATGCTTCAAGTGCCTCCCACATCTGTCATACCATCAGATTATTATTATTATTATTATTATTATTATTATTATTATTATTATTATTATTATTGTTGTTGCATTTATTTTTAATGTTATATGAACAAATTAACTAAAATCTTTTAAATGTCTTTAATGTATATATTTTTAATTAAATGGGAACAAGGCGCGTATGCGAAGAAGTGATAATGACGACCAGATGATATCTGGTAACTTTAGGCCCGGCATTCGTCTTACAGGTGAGGAAAACCCCGGAGAAACTCCAACTAGGTAACTTATCCCGACCAGGAATTTGATCAGAGTCCTCTGTGTGAAAGGAGCGAACGTACCCCTGCGCCAAAGCGTGGAAAAAAATTCAAAAATCTGAAAAGTATTTTTTTAAACAGAAATGATAGTGAGTTCATGATAAAAATGTTATGTAAATGGAGTTTTCGTTTACTAATCAACAGACGTTCGAATTAACGCAATATTTGAAAGTGCTTAAAACTAGATATAATCCTTCAAAATAGAAATAGATTGACTTTATCCCCTATAATAAGTCACCAGGTACTGGATGATTTTCCGCATCTTTTCATGAATGCCTTGAATAGACCTGTTCGCTAAATTTGTGTACATTGTTTCTAGTTTGAAAGGAAACAAAAGAATCTTTCAAGCTTAATTTTGAAGACAAAACGTTCTGACGTCACATCGCTGGCAGGTGCTGTAAACTAAACAGCTACGTTCTGTACAGCAAACAGCCTATTATCCCACCTCATAGTGTTTGCATGACTATTTACCATGGTATTAACAGGGTAAAACATTATTTAAACCTCCCCCATTGCGATCCATATTCAAATTAATTATTTTATTTATTAACGGTAAATAGGCTAATGCTAGTTTGATTATATTGTGGGTAGCCATGGTAACGTATTGAATAACATAGAAGGCCTTGGATTCCTGTGCCCAAAGAAACGGGTTCGATCCCGGCCACAGTCGATGGCATTTAAATGTGCTTAAATGTGTCAGATACAGATCTGTACATTTATATGCGTATAAAAGATATATCGTCCATCGCCGTGGGCGAGTCGATAGCTCTTCTGCTTCCATCTCGGCGGTACGGGTTCGATTCTCAGCCTTTCTCGGTTTCTGTACTGGACGTTTGTGTATTCTCAAGGTTTAAGTATTAGTTAGCTGACTGATGCACCCTGGAAACAAATACGCTGTGGATATTCTGTTACAGTAACGCCAAGGATCGCGCTTGCAACCCAGTGGTCTAAAAATTACTGCTGCAGAACCCCTGTTGTTAACAAGAAATCTTAACCAAGCTGTAAACGAACCGAAAGAAACAGTATCAAGAAGAGTTAATTTTGTCGCAATATTGTGTAAATACCTGAAACGCTAGTAGCACTAGAATTAAACTATTTTCTTTTAATTTTATTTGCGGTTCAGGATTGAGATTTAGGTAACGAACTGGCCCACCCCGGAAAGCCATGCTGCGTACATCCCCTTGCGGGATCATCATACACCATGCTGGCAGAAGGAGGTGAACCTTTGCCTAGTCAAGGATACGGAATTCGGGATTAGTTAACATAATACTTCCTCTACTCATACAGATCCTATGAACTATAATTGAGGTAGAGTTAAAGAAAATGGCATAAACAAATGGGTAAGGATCTGAAGGGACTATCTGTGATGGAGTAACATTGATCGAGAGTTTAAGACATCGTAAGCATTCAAAATAAGACAGAAATAGTTGTGGAAGGGTGAATATCCTATTAAAATCTGTCCTCACATTTCTTGTCCAGCAGATGTGCAAGGATGCTTTCCAAATACGTTACCACCTCCATTAACCCACTCCATTCAGCCTGAAAATCTATATTAAAAAAATGAATTTACAAAAGGGTTGTTGCCGCATCACTTGAGAACGGCTAGACCGATTTGGTTGATTCTTTTTCTGTTGTGTTCGTAATTGTCACGACAAGGTTCGTGTGAAATAAAATGTTTGGAAAATCCACGAGAAAAGACGGAAATGTGAAATGAGGCAAAGTTAGAGAGTTCTGATGTCAATTGTTTACATAACGAAAGTATTGTTTACGATGTTTACATAAGGCTTTGGATACTATACTATAATACTGGGCTTTAACAAATGCTGATACTATCGAAGTATTTAATAATATTCTTGACGAATAAAATCCACGAAAATAAATCAGTCACATAACTTTCTCTACCCTCGACATGGAAAATACATTTCACATTTTGATGTAGAATAAGCGGTCGTATTGCAGGGACAACTTACGTGTTTTCCAGTGAGTATGTTATATCCGAAGTCGGTAACAAATCCTATCCACTGATACGTCACTCATAGCTGTAGGCTTTGTATTAGTTGAGAAATAGGCCTAGGGATGTTTATCAGAGGCCCTAAGCATATAAAAGAAGACAAAATGGGATGGAACATTTTCAGTCCTACTCGTGCAGTATATTATGTCCCAGGTTTTTGGAAAGGAAAGTATGAAAGTGATATTGAATTTATTTTTTACTTCAGCCTCGAAACGGTTGTATGGTAATATGAGAGTGAGAAATACAATTTTCTGTCAAGACAATACAATCTTATGTAACCGGAATTTCTTCTTATTTGCACTCCTCCCAGGCATGGTGTGTAGAAGCAATGGAATGCAAAATTCTACATCCTCTATGAGCCATAAAAAGCTATATCTAGCGTTTTCTGTGGGAATAGTCTGAGTGCCATATGTCGTTCTTCCTCATTTCGAACTCTACATACATATTATATAAGGACCTAGAGTATGAAAATCTTAAGTCCTTCATAAGTTAATTTCATATTACAAAATACAAAACCCGGGTGACGCCGGGCCATTTAAGCTAGTAACAGATAATAGGTGAATCGTTTTTAGGCTTTTCTGTATAATTATTGAGTCATTTTCTTTAAAATTTAGGATCATTTTATAAGTCATTTTTCAAACGATTTTAGGTCATATATATGTATATATATAAAAAAAATTAACGGGGGTAGTTTCGTACTTAGGGAGGAATGAAACGTAAAGATATGAAAGAATTTTTCGAAAGTCATAACTTGATATCGATTGCAATAGGTAGATTTTTCTTCGAAATCCACCTAAAAAGAGTTGTAGAATTCACTACAGCTGCTCACAGCAATGATTTCAAATTTGTTAAATTTCACTCATAGGCTCACTCGCTCATGGAGTGCATGAATAGAAGATCACATCCACAAATGTAACCGAGATATGACTTAAATCGCAAAAACATGCACAGTATGACCAAAACTGCAAAATATACCTATATATGCAAATATATGACGTGAAAAATGTATGTTAAAGTAATCAGGAACGTTCACTTCTTCTTTGAATCGATGTTACGACTACATAAAAGTCTAGAAGAAAATATGACATGTCTTAAACATTCGGTTCTATGATTATTATTATTATCATAAACATTGAAACACCCATATTGACCAGGTCTGAACTGTAACGCCTGATGAGTGCGACTAGACTTCCCGCGTTACTCCTGTGCCCAAGTAGTTGCCGCGTTATCGTCTGCAGGCGGACTGCTTGAAACTAACAGTAGGGGAGGATCTCTAAGAGCAAAGTAATGTGACTGACACTAGAGCTATTTGTCAATTTAAAATATTGCATAAAAATTAAAATCATTAATCAAATAGCAAACCTTTTATCTTTAATTTTAAGTAATTAATCTATTAATCTATATTAATAAAAGGAAGTGTTTTTCCTTCTGTCTGTGCGCGATACCCAGCAGAATCTACAGAACGCAGAGATCTGAATTTTTTAGACATAGATGGACTAAAGGGTGGGCGAATGCACCTCGAAGTCGGATTTTTAATTTTCGCTTTAGTTCGCGAGTTATGACTGAACAACTGGCAGAAAACTTGATATTTTCGCTATCCAAGCATCAGTTTTCAGTAATACATTTCATTTGTCAAATCAATTGAAGAGGTGGCTTTGCCTACTTTTGTCAGAATTTGAAATAAAATAATCGCGATCGCTTGAATTGTGTGACCCTCACCCTGGTCTATTCGTTTCTTTATAATGTCAAGGCACGCAGACATCTGAAATTTTCAACACAGACGGGAGAGGGATAATGAAAGTATGCCTGAATGGGGAAACATAGATCGATTTGAACGGAACTCACTATACAGGGGTTTTCTGGGATAGGAACTCGAATCTGAGGTTATTTTTCCCATGAGCTTTCTAATCGTGGAATGCGCTCCAAAGCCGGACTTTTAGCTGTTTCAATATAATTGTTATTAATCGGTTAGTTTATGAATTATTCGCGAGTACGTGTTAATGAATATAATGCTTTAATTATTATGCTCTTTTTTATTTTTTAATTAATTATCGTGGGCGAAGCCGCAGGCACCTGCTAGTAAAATATAAAAATGATAAGTAGGCCTATATTAATTTATCAAGGCTACACGTTTGTGTTAAAAGAGTTATGAAGAAACGTCAGCTGAGGTCTATAATAGTACATCACGCAACAAGCCTGTAATATAATTTATTAAGACACCAATATTTTATGAAATACTAGTATATTAAGAAACGAAACCTCAAAACAACGCACATTGAAACACACGAAATTTACTCGCTTTAGAAAAATACTAAAATTAACATGGACAGAATTTATTTTATTTTAAATACTGGTTGTTTATTGTGCAGTTTGAACTGCTTCTTTGAATGCTTGAAGATTGTTCCGTGATCGATACTAATCGATACCATAATGGTATTTTAATGAAATTCTATATCATAATGATAATTATTCGCTTTTGGAAATATTCTCGAAAATATCTCTAATCATTTTTTTTATTATCCACTCTACTTGTTTGTAATAAAAGCTAAAATTATTCCTTGATATCTGCAATTGTATAAATTGCCTGAAAGCTATTTTTCCCGCAATTCTGCCACTTAATAGAGTAAGCTAAAATATATCAAGATCCCTGGTTAGGATACACGAATATACACGAATACACAAACTGACTTAGTACGTCTAGGACAGGGGAAGTCAACTACGTCTTGTGATGACGTTTGTGGAGCAAGTGCATGCGGATCCCTTGTGTGTGACGTCAGCAAGAGCGCACGGTAGTAGTGGTGTTTAGAGTACGCTAGAGCTAGCTCTAGCTCTGTGGGTAGAACAACTTCTGGTTGGAAATACGGAGCATTTTTCAAAGTTAATGCAAGTACGCGATCCTGATAGTGTTCTCTCTCCAGAACATGTGTTAGTTCTGCAAAACATTCTTCTTCAGTTCGAATCGAGGTTTCAGGATGTGGAAAACCTTTCTCCAATCTTTAAACTTTTTGCTACCCCATATTCAGTTAATGTCAAAGACGTTCCTTGCCGGTATCAGTTGGAACTGCTAAACTTACAATCCGACGATCTGTTAAAGGACAAATACGAACGTAAAGTGGTCTTGGGTAACTTTTACAGAAATTTCTCTGAAACCAGATTCCCGAGACTTATGCACTTGCCGCACGAATATTATGTAATTTTGGTTCGACATATGTGGCCGAACAATTTTTTTCACTAATGAAATGTGCAAAGCTCAAATCAAAGAAGTGCATTGTCAAATCACAACCTAAATGTAGACTTCGATTAAATATTGCTCAAACATTACGTCCCAACATGGATAAACTTGTTAAAGAAAAAAGAGACAGGCAAGTCAGAAAATTGTTACTGTAATCTTGTATCATCTAAGGTGCAGACGAGCTTGTATGGTAATTAATTAAGTTCATTTTTTATTATTTTCACTGTAGTGAATTATGTTAATTCAAATGATAGTATTGTCTATTTTTGTCAAAGAACATAGATTTTGTGGAAAGGCAATTGTTCTCACAGAATAGTAAAATAGAATTATTTATAATATGTTAAACTACTGTGCTGTAATTAACCGATAAACTATCAAGAAAATCGATTGATGTTTCATTAATTCGGAAACACGTATTACGTAAGTTCTAACCCCCTAAATTCCCGCTGCCCGCAATACTAATGCCCCTCTCTTCCCCCCTGTTCACTGATGCCACCATTTCACATACTCCTCGCAGAGATATAACGCGAGCAGTGAGAGCAGAAAGCAGTGACGTCACAGAGCAACCTTCTGTCTTCCCCTGGTCTAGGATGTAAATAGGTATTCATGAAACACAGTACATTGCTGCTGCTGAACACTAGAGGATAACATTTATAGGATAATTTTTTTTCTGACACTGGGATTTGAACCCATGATCTTCGACTTTCCTTTTTTTTAATATTCATCCTTTATTGATATAGTAACCAACTGAGAGTTCGATTCACACCGACAGATGGAATCTTTCTCTTAAGATTACCCTTAATGGTCTACCTCACTGAAAGACATTTACGTCCTATTCACTGTTATGAAGAACCCTAGTTAAGAGATTTTGCGATTGGGCTTCCGCTCTTATTGCACAGTAACATTTTTTTCTATAATTAATTAATTCATTAATATATATACATACAGAAACGAAAATCAAAATAAGAGGACAAAGCTAAGTATACAAATTACCAACTAAATATTTAATATTATTTTTACGAGCTCTAAGAAATAACGTACTAATTATCATACAATGTTCTTCTCCATAAAATATAGTTACAAGCAAAATTGCACTTCAGTATCTTGGAAACTTTGGTGTTCTACTAAAAAGATCTTGAAAATATTAAATTAGGGAAAACTAAAATCATACTTGTTAATTTAAAAGGTTCTCTGAGGCAGCCTCGAATATTTTAGGTCATACCATCAACGGTATTACAGGTGTCATAGAAAATGCTTGGCCTGTTTGAACAGAAAATATCAAACTGTCTTATAAAATAACATTAGAAAGATACATTTTTGTACCCGAACGTTTAGAAGTATCTAAGAACGTGGGTTATTATCCCATGCTTCAAAACCAATTAGGGAGGGCTCTTACTACGTCATCAGCAAATTACGTATTTATCTAAAGAGAAATGACATCATCTACCCTGTTTGCGCTCCATATTAATTATGTGTGGATAGTACTCAACCCCATAGGAAACAATTCAATCACATGCAATAATATGAAGTCATTTTCTGATCAGGTACAACAATATTGATTCTACAATTTGCTGGTCTTGATTTGTTGAACTCTGGCAATTCTCAAAGTGGAATGGTCAGTCACATATGAGCGAATTATTGTCACACACATGGACCTCATTGACAATAAAGCAAGTACATTGAAGCTCTCTCATCAGAGAAATCTCTTGAGCTCTTTATCCAGCAACGACAAAACACAGGTGGTGAAGAGCAGTGATGCCAACCTAATCAATCACGACACGCACATCGGACCTCCCTTTGTTTTCATTAGCAGAGAGCTCTGACACAAAGTGATTGCTGCTCTTTGGTGTTGGAAGCGCTAGTGAGGAAGATGTGCTACCAAACGAAGTCATTGTGTGTCCTTCACACAGACAGCTTGACTGTGTTTCTCTGTAAACAGGTGGAACATTCTCAATCACAATTCCACAGATAGAAATTTTGGCCATGTTCCCATGAACAACTGTAATACGAAGAAATTTGTAGAGTGTCATGAATGTATATAATTTACACTGCTATAAGCTCTTCATGACTTTTTCACGGATACAAACCAATTTTGGTAGAATTTAAGTAGAATTGGAGAAATACTTATATTGCAAAGAGAATTCATAGAATAATTTTAAATGTCTCAGGATGTCTCACTGTAAAATCTCTCTTCGCTGAGTATGAAATATTAAGAGTAATTATAAATGTTTTTGTATTAGATCTCTTAATATATGCCCATACCAACATTAATTATTGTAGTCTTCGAGATGATGTACAAGGATATATCTTTTCTTTCTTTCTTTATCTGAGTCTTACCTCTTCCTTTTTAGGATTTAAGCGACCCAAACCGCCCGGGCCTCACAGGGCCGCGACCTGTCGGGAGAGGGATTATACATACTTTTTTGACCAGACAAGGACAGGGAGGGCCGTTATATTACTTTCATCTTTGAATGCACGACACTCGGTTTATCAAATAACATACACACCCATTCCGGACTGCAAAGAAAACAGTTAACACATTAGATAGGCTCTTAGTTTATTTCCTGTACACTATTTTATAAATTTCCCGGTCATGGAAACCACCATTAACGGCCGTTGCTGTCGGCATGCTGACCACATGCCCCCAATCCTGCCGTTTGCCTATGGTAGATGACGCAGCGGTCGGGTTATAGGCCTTGTCCCTTCTGGGATGTTAGCGCCACGGAGTCAGTTAGTAATTCTATAAATTTCATTAATTTTAAATTTTCTTTCGAGTTTTTTCCCGTTATATTATTAAAAATGTAAAGCAAACTATTGTATTCTACAGGATACATTATGTATTTGAGGGTTAACATTTACTTCATCAGTTTAATCTCTCCCTAAAAAAATGTTTAATATTTTCTCTTAGAACCTGTCGTTAAAGTATAAAAATGTCACTCGTATAACACTTTATCCTCAACTTCCTTCAATAAAGACTTCTCTTTTTAATTAATATTGGAACATTGGTTAAGAGATGACCGAAGTATTGAAAGTGATTTTCTAAACTGTCCAAGAAAAAATTAAATTTTGTACACTTAATTAAAACATAAACAGAATTTCAAGTTTAAAATTTCGTTTTAATATCTCAATTTTCTTTTGAGACATTAATTAATATTTTGTTTCTTTAATGAGAAAGCAATGTATTTCCTACGGCAGATACTAAAATATGAAACTGATTTTTTATGTGCGATTCTTTGAAGCTTGCTTTACAAATTTACTGATGGATTTTTCGATATTGTTTAGACTTTTACTTACTTACTTATTCAATGCCAATAGACAATTCCTCAGCAAGCTAAAGGAATATTATCTATTTTATGGAACCCGAAAGTTCATTGCCGCACTTAACTGAGCCCGCCATTCAACCCTATTCTGTGCTAACTCCATCCAATCATCCCTCGCAAATCCTACTTCCCTTAAATCCATTCTAAGATTGTCCTCCCACCTACGTCTAGGTCTCCAAGTGTTCTTTTCCCTTCGAGTCTCCCAGTCAATATTGTGGAGATATGTCTTTCCTCCCCCATGCGTCAACATGTCCACCCCGTTTCAACCTTCGCGAATTATTTACTGGTGAAGCGTACAGGTCCTGAATCTCATTTTCTTTTGTATTTGCATACGTCCTTTTGACGTGTCGGTTGAGTAAGTAATTTTTTGTATATTTTAAAAGTTATGTCATTTGTGATTGGAGGAAATGGGTTGGAGTGTATCGGCCAATCAGAATGAAGGAATTTTGTTGATTGTAAAAACATTGAAGATGCAATCGGTCCATGTCAGGACCAGTAAGAGGAAAATAAAGGTTAATAATACGGATCAAAGGAGAGTGGTTTGGGGGGATAACCGAAGTAAAAATGTAAATAGAAATAATCGGTCCAAGTCAGAGAGAGAGAGAGAGTTTCTTTCTTTCTTTCTTTCAGAGAAAGAGAGAGAGAGAGAGAGAGAGAGAGAGAGTGAAAGGGCCAATGCTTAAAAAGAAGACATAGGGTAAGGTCTTATAGCCCATAAAACCATCATTAGTAATCAACGCCGAAAAAGCTCAAGTCTTACGTAAAAATTACGATATAACCCTTGGCATTTCAAACTCTCGTCAAAACTGATGGAAAAGTTTTAGTGGATTTGGAGTGTACTGCTTCTAATGTTAAAGGACTTCAGGAGTACAATTCGATAGCTCAATACCCATAGGAGAGGGAATGGAACCGGTTATTTCCGTGGACACGTCTGTGGACAAAGCACACAGACTCTGAACTAGGCTGCATCGAAGTCAATAAAGTGAAGGAAACCAAGTTGTATGCTGGGATGGGGAACTTTAATCCCTGTGCAATTCCAAATGACTGGATATTGTGGGTATTGCCCAGGAAGCAAAGCAACGGTTGATTGTAGGTAGGCTGGGATGTAACTTCGAGCTACAGGCAATCGCTTTGTGCTTAATCATATGCCACAAACATAGACGCACTGCTGTGTTCACGTGAAATGAGCCAAGAGCACTAGACCTTACATGAAAGTGACTTAGGGCTATTAATACAAAAGCACAGTCTTTTGAGAGTGTTAAAGATTTGTTTTTTAATTTTCGTTAAATTTGTTTTGAATTAAATGTGAAACAATTTTAAAATAGGCATATCTGTAATATAGATGCAATATAAATAATTCATATTTTAGGGCTGTGACCAAAATATAAAAAATCTCCATGCATATCGCTCATTTCTGCAAAAATGTATACTGTCTCTCTCAAACCAAGGAGACGGTGCCGCGAGATGTTGTAGGTCACTGGATAATGTGACATCTGTAATACTGTGCAACATCATTTCATAGCAGTGTGCCACACGGTTTAACACAGAGGCAATGGCAATTCAGTTGTGAGTCACCCGCCGTGTAGAATACATGTGACAAGATGTGAACAGCGTTCTAAAGTCAAAACGGTCGTTCTTCGAGGAAGAGATGTCAGAGAATGTCATAAGGAGCTGGTAAAAGCTTTAGGGTATAATGCCCTTCCGTACGAAATTTTGAGGAGTTTAATGAAAATCAGTTTCGAAATGGATATCATTATTATACTGTTGCGTCACATGTAGTAAGCATAACAGTATGAGTCTATTATTTATGGGGAATCTTGAAAAATAAAGTGTATAGGTAAATTTCCCATACATTAGGAGAACTTAAAGACAATATCACCAGAAAAATTAACTCTATCTCGGAAGCTGAACTTATGTGCGCGAAAGAAAATTTCCTGCAGTGTTGTGTGGATGCAAGAGGAGGACATTTCCAGCATATCTTGTGATGAGGTACTTGGTTATTTTCATTGTAATTCCAACTGTAAATGTGAGAACCTGAACCATAACACCGTTCGCGCCTTTATTTGCGTAGATATTTCACCCGATTGCTCGGGAGTTGGAGCTGTGCCCGCCGCGACACAGAAACCCGCGTCATTGGCCAACTCTTGCGTGGGACTCGCTGTAGTATGGTCGAACAAAAGCATTTTTCATGAAAATTATATCAGTTATTTCTTGGAGTTGTGTACGAAACGGTGAATCATAGTTTACCATATTTACCAGTTATGTTTCAATTCAGTTTTAAAAAATTCCTGTACTTTTGTTTCAACTTATAGAAAGTTTCAGATGTCCTTAAAGGCACACCCGGTAGAGCAGTCGGAAATAATACGCAGGCAGATGCAGTAAGGAAACAGCTGCTGGGGTAGTGTTCCCTATTAAATCAGAGCAGTGCAGCATTCAGAGTGCTCTGAGAGACACAATACTGTTGCCAGTGGACCGTGTGGCACTGCTTGCATCGGCGTTAGACCGTGAGGTAATCATTGTTCTCTACTGTACATGCTGGTCTGTGGTACTCATCAACGATTCAGACAATACATGGATTGCTGTTTCAATCCCTTATTATCTAGTGGACAATATTATTATTAAGGTAGGCCTACTTCGGAAGATATCTGTACAGAATAATTTAATTAAACCGCCTATTGACGTCAATCAGAAATGAAGGAAAAAGGGAAGTTTGTTTCTTTAAGTGGTTATGTCAGGGATGAATCAAGTATGTTAGGGGCTCCGAATAAAGTGACTACTGGGCTCATATAATAATAACAATAACAACTCACCTAAAGTTATAGATTAAATTCACTCAATGCCATACAAACAAATGTTGTTAACTCTCTTCCATTGAAAAAAGTCAGTCTGTAATAATATTATTGTTTATTTATTTCTTTTATTTATACTGGCATGATTTAGGTAATTAAAATACAATAAAATACGAGTTAATTACAAAATTTGATGAAAAACTGAAAATAAAAACTAATTTTCGGTAATGCTGTACCGGTACCACTTCAAAGTGAAGACTTCAACTCGTTTATTTAGTATTTTAAATTAGTAGCATGCAGCATGCATCCAGGTAATACGTCGCACGTCGCATGTCGCACTGTGAATGCTCCCTTATGACACGCTACTCATGCATGCACACTGATGCTATTCAGCTCTAGATCTATTCGCTTGGTACAGTTGTAGATTATGCAAAAAATGACATGACAACTGTCGAAAAGTGAGAAATTTTACATACAATATGTTCAAACTATGGAAAAGTATGCATGCATGTATGATATGACTAGGGCCCGGATTCTTAGGTTTTAAACTATTTTTTCCTTCCTAGGCAACTGTGATATTTTATCATAATTACACATTTCATAGTCATGGCAGTGACATAGTCAAACCTTATAAAACCTAAAAAAAAAATGCCTAAATAAGACGTTAGAAACTAAAAATGGCTAAAACATTTTTCAAGTAATATACTATAAAATAATAATTATATTAATCAATCTAGCTTTTAATGTACTATTAAAAATTACTTATTATGTCGGCCTATATTTTGCAATTTGCTCATGCTTGCCATTATATGATTTTGTAAGATAAAATATAAAACTAAAATAAAACTATTTTAATGTGTTTAAAAAACTAAAACAGGGTTTATATAAACCTAAAAATCCGGGCTCTATATATAACATTGAAAGAGCACAGCAACCGAAACGGACACGAAAAGGCCTGGAATAGAATTGCTGAAACTTTATCCTATACAGGTAAACTACAATATTTTCAACTCTTAAGATAAGTTTACTCAGTTCGTCAAATGATAACATAGACTTTAAACTGCAGATCACATAGGCCTATGCTACTATGAATGGCTTATGCTACTTCGATGTGAATGCTCACTAAACATTAACAATCTTCCGTGCAGATTTCATAATTCTGTTGTCTTTTGTATCAGGATGGATTAGGTCTACTCAGATTTATCACGTTGTTATAGTATATTGCGATACAAGTGCCGTAAGCGATGCATACGGATCGAGGAAAGAGTTTGAAAAAACGAGGCGCTCGCGCCGAGATTTTTCAATTTTCCGAGATCCGTTATGCGCTTACGGCACAAGTATTGCATGCTATTTCTTGCACGATGATTATTTATATCAATTTAATTATATTAATTGAGATATTACCTGAAAATATTATGCATATACATTATTGAAGATAGATGTTTATTTCAGAAAGTGATTCGCATGTGTTTGTTGTTATGGGAACCGATTATTTGTCCTGGGGGGCCTTGTCCATAAAGGCTTGTATTATGATGTGTGGCGTAAGTAAATTCTTACCGCACGGAAATTTGTTTTGTTTCCATAGCAACAAGATTGCGTGCGGGAATGTCAACTTACGATCCACGGCAACAATATTCGTAAGTACCACTAATTAGTTAAGTCGTGCAAAAATAAACTTTACGGTATCGTAATATATAAAAATACATAGGCCTGTACACGTACGTTGATAAATCCATGAGTATCTACTTATTTGTCTTGAGAATATACGAAGTAGGCACATTTTCTAATTACAATATCATGTAACCCGACATACAATACAAACGCTGAACTACGAGTACTAATGGTCAGACGTTGTAATTTCGTAACTGAGTCTTGAAATTAATTCTAATAAGGGAAAAACACTTAGTAATAAGTTCAGATAAAACTATGGTATGTTAATGAAAGAATAGTTGGAGTTTATTTCTATCATAAATATTCAGTAGTAACCCCCTAAATCAACACAGCAGGGTAGATTAAAACGAGATAGCTGTTGATAAAAATTCTAAACCGTGTATAATCTGCATAATACAACATAAGTTTGTAGATATGATGAAAGCATCCCTCCCTGCTATATTTCATCTAGACGGTCACAGAGAATATATAGCAACGTCAGAGACTTCATGTAATATTATAAATTTTTCCACTATTAACATCCAAAGTACGTCATTTTTTGTATACCTTAAAGTGACAACACTGCATCGATCTTGCACAGGGTGAAAAAAAAATTGGACACTTTTGTTGCTAATAAATGAAAATGAACTAAAACTATAGCTTGTTTTAGATTTATAGGCTGTATTTTAAATAAAAAAAACACTGCAAACATTGGAAAGGTGAAGTCAGAACGAAAAATTCAATGCCATAGCCAGGATTTGAACCAGGATCTTCGGCTCTCCGTGCCGATGCTCTAACCAACTGAGCTACCATGGCAACGTGCCGGTACAACATTAAATTCTCCAACTGACTCACACTCCCAATTTTTCATTCTGACTTCACCTTTCCATCTTAGCCTACACACGGCCAGTGTGAAAGAATTATCATTCCACTGCAAACATTATTTAATACTAGCAAAAGCCCGCGGCTTCGCCAGCGTTTATTCATTGAATTGCTAGATGCTGTAGGCATTATCCCTTCAGGGAAGTAGCGCCACGGAGTTTAGTTTAGTTTTATTAAATAATTTATTTAATAGCAAACTAATTAAACCATTGTATTTACTACCTCTTACACATAAATTATTGATAAACATTTAAAACGATTAACAATGAAAAAATTTAAAATCCTGTTTCCAGACGCATTTCATCATTAGAAGATGAACTACTTCAGATTCGTGTTTCCTGCCCCCTCCCAAAAAACAGCATAAAGAGTTTCGACCAAATTGATCAATGTTTTGTCGATTAGACCTACATTCATGATCCCCCTTCCATCCACCCATGTAAAAAATATCAGATCTCCACCGTGACGAAATGCTACAAACAAACGCATTACCAAGAGCGGGCTAGCAAAATCTAAGCGATCGTTTCTTTCCCCGTTGCCATGGTAAAAGAAGCAAGACTATCTGCAGCTGGTTTCACAATTGAAATGTAATAGCGAGAACCGAGCTTCGACAGCGCAAAAAATCACTTTTCTGCCGGGTTTTCGCTCGCAAATCACGAACGAGTGCAAAAATTATGCTTGCTCCAAGGAGACCTAAGTAGAAAAATTCAATTAAATTGTCTTTATTACTTAAAAATTTTAAACAGTTTTAAAATAATCTGAGTACTTCGATATAGTATTCTTTTAAACAAGAATGAACTAAATCAGTTCTTTCCTAAATTACTATAGGCTTAGGTAAGTTACTAAAGATCTGGTTTAAGTATTCAAGCAGCCTGAAAGTAATTACAGTATTTTAAAATAGCAATACGTTTTCAGTAAATAATAAATAACGCTTTCGAATGCTTGTTGACGTTGGCAATACAAGGCAGAGCTGACAAAAGTTTTCAAGATTGTGATGTAGTGATGTAGTACTATTTCTGGACGCTAAAAGATCTGAAAGTGAATATCTTAGTGAATAAGAGCAACACTCAGACTTCTTAGCGAATTAGAAAAAAATAGCGAATAAGTGAAATACTTATACCAATATCTTAGCGAAGTAGATGCCTTACCTCTATAGGAAAGTTGGATACGACTGTTTTCGTTCGACCATAAATAAATGTTTAAGTTTTGGAGCTTTAGAGGAGGGTAAGGTAAAGGATTTTTGCAGTTTAGGCAATTTTGCAGTATTTTGTTACAAGCTTGCTCCTAACTAGCCTGCACCTCTGGGAAGATCGAATCTTCTTCCATAGATAGCGTGACTTCCGACAGAAGCAGCCTAGTTAGCAGCAAGCTTGTAACAAAATACTGCAACTTTACCTATCCTTCAAAAATACCTTACCTTACCCTACCTCGTAATTGATGAAGCAAACCATTCTCGGCCATTAGCTATTAGCAGTTCTTGACTGTCACACAACGCACATTAAAACACACAAAATGAACTCAATTTAGTATAACATTAAAATTAACATGAACAAAATTGACTTTATTTTAAATACAGGTTGTTTACTGTACAGTTTTATTTGCTGCTCTCAAGGCATCTAGATTGTTCTAAGTTCGATAATAATAATAATAATAATAGTTTATTTAACCTGGAGAAAGTTAAGACCGTAAGGTCTTTTCTTCCACTTCACCAGGGACTAATAGTAACTTACATTAGTTGTTACAATATAACATAATAAGTAACACAAAATACATTAAAAGAACACAACATAACACATGAAATGATTTAAGATACGTTAAATGACACACTAAATAATTTGAAAGAATTTTAAGATACAATAAATGATAAAAAAGAAATTAATTGTTACAAATACAATTTAGTTATACAAAAGCATTAAGTGATAGAAATTGAAATTAACATACAGGGTGGCGCACGAAATGTCATACACTGAAAATATGTAATAAAACGTTTAATTTTGGGTTTATAATTTTTAAATTTTATGACGATTAGCCTTAGTCCATGCATGGTTCGTTAGAAGGCAGCACTTGTCAATGCCGCGCATGCATGGTGTCACCCGATTCGATTTGTGAAACATTGCACATTTTGCGCATTTAACATTGTTATTATTTGTGAAACATGGCGGACAAGGGCGAGCGGACGAGCCCACCTCGTACGAAAATAAACACGAAAACGTCCCTGATTCGCGGCTACACGCTTTGTTTCCGCGTAAAACAACACCGTCTTCACTTTCTGTTCGAGCGTCCCCTTGTCCGCCATGTTTCACAAACAATAACAATGTTAAATGCGCAAAATGTGCAATGTTTCACAAATCGAATCGGGTGACACCACGCATGCGCGGCATTGACAAGTGCTGCCTTCTAACGAACCATGCATTGACTAAGGCTAATCGTCATAAAATTTGAAAGTTCTAAACCCAAAATTAAACGTTTTATTACATATTTTCAGTGTATGACATTTCATGCGCCACTCTGTAGGACATGAAAAAGGTACACTATTAAGTACTACGTATATGTGCTGTTAACTGCGATCTGAAGGTTGACAGTGACCGGCAGTCCTTGATGTGAGATGGTAAAGAATTCCACATTCGGATGACTGAAGTAGTAAACGATGATGAGTAAAGAGATGTAAGATATTTAGGTATTGCGAGAATAATAGATACCATGTCAATGTTATAATGAAAATCTGTACTTAAATGGATGCCATTAAGGTACTGTTATATCACACAAAATAAAATAAGCGTATTATGTTATAGTCGAACAAAAAATAATTATTAGGTCCAATAACTAAATAAAACAGTAGTTAGCTATTTCTCCCCTGTTAAATGAATAAATGAACTCGTAAACAGCAGAAATTAGAGTAGGCTTAGTGAGAGAGCAGCTTATCGAACAGCAAAATCTAGGCAACGAGCGCATTAGAGAATGCCATACATTTATATTACAGAGGGCAGAGGTACAAATGAGATCACATTACTTCATATTACAGCACGTTACAGTTACAACAGGATACATACAACCGTTGCTTTATCTTCTGCTATGCTTTTTCTTCTTTAGCAAATACATATTTTCACTCTAGTCTACCAGAGAGCAAAATATAAATACTAAAACATATACTCATTCTTTGACCTAATAAATCATAAGGAGGATCCAGATTCTTACATTTTAAACTACTTTGATCCTTTCTAACAAACTGTGATATTTAACATACGTCAAAAAGGCTAAATAAGACGTTAAAAAGTTTGTTAAAAAAATGATTTTTTTTCAATTAAAATACGATAAAATACTTATAAAACTAAAATATGTAATTAATTACTTATTGTTCTACTAAAAATCACTTTTTAAAATATCTGCGCACATCTACGCCGTTGCTTGTGTGGCTGAATGTTGTCCAGCGGGAATTCTTCAGCGTGCCAGTAGGCCTATCTATCTCCAGAATGGTCCTGTCACATTTATGCACAGGTAAATTTCATCGACCTGGACGGAATCAAAACCGCAATCTTGAGCACTGAAAGCTACTGACTGCGCCACTTAGGCCGACTGAAAGAGGGGAACGTTATTAATGGGCATAATGGAGCATTACACTGGTGAAAGTGTTACTTACTATTAGCACAAATACGCAAGATCACTCTGAGAGAGAGAGAGAGAGAGAGAGAGAGAGAGAGAGAGAGAGAAACAGCACAGAAGGGAAATAATTGCTAGTAATTACCAGGAGAACCAACACTCTGAGAATATCTCTCCTCAACCTGCATTAGGGGCTCATGTCACAATGGACATAACTCTGTACAAATGTATAGCCTACGCTGTACAGGATCTAATATTTTTAAAAAAATCCTTAGAACGAAATGAACCTTTTTTTTTAGTTCATGGTATGTTGTGAAAGTGAAAATATGAATCAGTTTCGAAAACACAAAGGAGTCATTTTAATGTATATAGTCTAATTCTGAGCAATGTTCGAAATGAACTATAGCTCTCCAAAGGTGTAAATGCCCTGCACACTTTTTTTCCCCCACGCGTACATTTGTGATCTGATTGCGCTGTTTATGCTATCAATATCGGGACCTTATCAGCTGAGGAGCTACCATCCGCCCTTACCAGTGACGTGTGCTTTAACTAAGGCTCTTAATTTGGAGCACTATAGCGAAGGCTAAAGTGTTCATCAGAGCACAAAGATGAAATCTCTGTCTCCATTCCTGCTCCGTCAAGTTTTCCCCTGCATAGTACGAGGCGCGTCCAGAAAGTAAGTTTCCCTGGGACCGTTTACAGAAACAAAACACAATTTCATGAAAATATTTATTGCAACTGATACAGAGTTCAGCTATTTATCAACATATTCGGCTCCGGAATCAAGACATTTGTCATACCGTGTGACCAACTTTTTAATGCTTGTGTAGTAGAAGTCTGCCGCTTGGGAATTGAACCACTATGTGACAACCATCTCTGCCTCTTTCATTCTTTGTCATTTCTGGAGGTGTAGGAAAAGATGAAAATCACTGGTAGCGAGGTCCGGGCTGTAGGGTAGATGTTGAAACATCACCTAGCCGAAATTTTGGAGACTTGCAGGGAGGTATTTAAACATCCACCCTACAGCCCGGAACGCGCACCCTGAGATTTTACCATTGAAGAAATGACAGTGAATGACAGAGAATGGTAGAGATTGACAGAGAAATGGTTCAAATCCCAGGCGGCAGATTTCTATGGCACATGTATTCAAAAGTTGGTCCCACGGTAAGACAAATGTCTCAGTTTCGGTGGCGATATCTTGAAATATAGCTGAACACTTGCTGTATCTGTTACAATAGATGTTTCCATTAAATTGTGTTTTGTTTCCGTTAAAGTCCTGTGGAAAAATTACTTTATGGACGCGCCTCGCGTATTTTCATATCACAGTGAACCACTGAACTCAAGAAGATTTCCTGGACAGATCAAGGACACAGCAAACATAAAGAAATTTTGAGATCAGAGTAGACCATCAAGCTAATAGAAGAATTCAAGTTAGCAGCAAAACATCAGCAATTAAAGAATATAATGTTAAAAAAATTCCGAAATAGCTAAGGATAGAGAATACACAGCAAATATGATCTGTCAGATCAGGGATGCCCAACTTTTTCACTTTGTCAGCCCATGTTTTTTTCTTTCTTTTTTCTTTCTTTCTTTCTTTCTTTTTTTTTTTTTTTTTTTTTTTCCTCCACCCTCCTCAAGCATCACATTTCAAAACTATCCAGGTATTTCTTCTCCAATTTTTCATAATGTCCAAGTGTTCGATCCGTATATAGCAATGCTCCAGACGTAGCTCAAATTTTTCCTGAAATTGAAGCTCAGATTTTTATTCAACAGTGATTCAAGGAAAAACATTCAGAACGAAAGATTATATGAATTCATGCATGAGGAATGTTGTGTCCAGAATATTTTATTCGAGCACATGATTCGCTCTTGTTCCTAGCCGCAGACTGAGAGTTTGCATAGCTAAGCCAAGAACATATAGAGGACAGTAACAACAACAACAACAAAAACCATGGAATGAAGCTGCAATCCCTGTACGTGTCATCCCTGTGGTTTGTAAGAGACCCAACATTCAAGGTTGCTGGCTCTTTTGCCGTTATTACTGCGTTCTCGGAACAAAGTTAGGATTTTTCACAAATATCTTAGAGTACGATTACCTCCACAACGTCTCTGGGTTTTTACGTATATACCTTAGGAGCGAGTCTCACCGCTCGTAGAGTTCCTGGCTAGGGGAGGTAGCTGCACCCTGATTGGATCAGCTCTCCTATCCCACTCCACGTGTTGTCTGTCTCTCTCGCAGCGGCATCACCCCTCCACTCAACTATTATTGTATTTTCTACGACTGACGACGACATGCTGCATGATGTTCACTCTCTGCCCAGCGGTAGCTTACTGATCTTACGCGCACCGAATTCGCGCATCTTGGTAACGAGACGTGACGAGAAGCTCGCTGGCTGGGTTTGTCTTCAAGGCCAGAGACTTTGTGGGAATAATCCAACTCTACGAGTAGCTGAGTGGAGGGATAATGCTGGAGCGAGACAGAGAAAGACAACACGTGGAGTGGGATAGAAGATATGAGCCAATCAGGGTGCAGCTACCTCCCCTAGACAAGAACTCTAGGAACGGTGACACTCGCTCCTGAGGTATATACGTAAAAACCCAGAGACTTTGTGGAAGTAATCGTACTCTAATATTCCTTAAGTTCAAGAATGACAGTACAATTATATCACGTAAGGCCGGCCAGATCGCTGGTGGTTAAACCACTCGCCTCCCTCCGCTGGGACCCGGGATCGAACCTCGTTGGATCAATGTGGAATTTGTGGTAGACAAAAAAGTGGACGGGGCAGATTTTCTCGGGGTTTTCCCGCTTCTCTTGCCTCATATCATTCCACAATTGCTCCATTCATCACAATTCGGTTACAATATAGCTATTTATGTATCAAGTACCCAAAATAATGCTTTTTTGCACTCCTTAGCTAGTAAGTGTTACATACGAAAGTTGTTTACATGGATCGTAAGTTGACATTCCCACACAATCGTGTTGCTAAGGGCGTTGCGATGAGGTTAAATTACTTACGGTTCAAGCGCCACGTCATAATTCATTACGATACACTTCATAATACAAGCCTTTATGGACACGGCCCCCAGGACAAATATTCGGTTCCCATAACAACAAACACATGCGAATCACTTTCTGAAATAAACATCTATTTTCAAGAATCTATTTACATAATATTTTCAGGTAATATCACAATTAATATAATTAAATTGATATAAGCAACAGTCGTGCAAAAAATAGCATGCAACACACGGGCCGTAAAGGCATTTACGGGTCTCGAAAACTTAAAACCCTCGGCTGCGCCTCGGGTTTTCAATCTGTTTCCTCGACCCGTAAACGTGCCTTACGGCACTTGTATCGCAATATACTATAGCGGACGAATCTAATATGCGGCCGAGGCGTAAGCCGAGGCTGAAATACTGAATGAGACCGATAAAGTTTTTGCGTACGTGGTGCATACAATATTTGTTATTTAAAGCTCTCTAAATTACATGAAGTGAATAAAAAATACCATGTAATTAATTATAATGAAAGGTAGTCATCCATTTGTTAACGTCGTATTCTCACAGCCACCTGAATCGCAGAACAACAATGAACCGTACATACCAATACGAAATTCGGTATAGATGCATTATATTTATATGAGTCGCTTTTTGTAAACAATAATGCATGCGAACTAGTATTTATGAAAAGCTTGTGAAAATATGAATCATAATCCCAAGAAAATTTCAATCCAAGCCCGAAAAATTGAATTGGAGCTGGTGCCAGCATCATCACGGCAGCAGTAGGAGAAGGTGTTATATATTTCAATGATATGCTGGTGCAGCCATGGTAAGCAATGTTACTCTTGTGAACGAAGATGTGAAACGTTGTTAGCTTACCTTTGTTGCTATATGATGAAGTAGGCTACCATGTTTTCCGAAAAAAAAACTGGTAAAGTTTCTGATTATCATAAAGAAACATGTTGGCTTAAATTTATCGTTTTATGACCAAATATAATATGCTAGAAATTGGATGGGACATTGGCTAAGAAGAAATTGTCTGCTGAAAGATGCCATAGAAGGGATGATAAATGGGAAGAAAGTTCGAGGCAGAAGAAGATACCAGATGATAGACAACATTAAAATAAATGGACTATATGCAGATACAAAAAGGAAGGCTGAGGGAAGAGAAGGGTGGAGAATGCTGAGTTTTCAGTGAAAAACCTGCCCCTGGGCAGAACACTATGAATGAATGAATCCATGTTAAAGTTGGTGTGACTGGTCAATGCCATCTTGATTTTGTTTATTGTTTGTCATGACGACTTTAGCTAAAGCAGCTGTTTTAGAGAGCGTGTACTAAAAAAGCAATTTGTATTGTCATAAACAATGATTTAATGTAAATATATTTTTTTAGTAATGTTAACAGTTAAATTACCATTTAATTTGAATTAAATATACACTTTTTAACTAACGTACCGGTAATATACAAATGCACACACACACACAGAAGGAACTTTTTAATGGTATTTTTGGCTCAGCAACCTTCAAAACACGCATTTTTCGAGAAAATTATTCAGAGAATTTCAAGAAGAAACACAAAATATCCTTCACCAATCCCTGCTTCCTCAAAACTATCATCTATCAATTCCTCCTTCCTAAGATATTGGTGAAAAAGTAAACAATATATTTACTGATATCTAAAAAAAATTATGTTATAGCCTTTGCACATTTTACGGCTGTCTAATACTCTCATACTTTTCCGAGTTCCACAAATGTATAAAATTAAATCACAACTAACTTACCAATTGTCATCCTGGGGGCTCTGCTTTAAGAGAGTCTGATTTCTGCAAGACTGAGCAGAGTGGAAATGAGACGAATTGGTTTCCGTGCGATATCGAACAATGATGCAAGTTAAATCGGGCAGAATCCCCAATCCCGTCTTCAGGGAATGAAAAATCTAACGCTGCAATTATTGTTCTTCCCACAGGATCTCTTGGCATTTAACCAAGGACCACAGTCATTTGCTGTTCACGTGACATTTGCCATTCAAGCAGGGAATGATTCAAAATTTAACGAGTATACGGAATATTCTCATTTGAGTTCAGTTACTCTACCATTACAGTATACAAGTATAATCGAGGAAAATCACATTCAGGTTTAATATAATTTGTGTTAAAAGTCTTTCTCCATTACAACAAACCAGATTATTGATTGAGAAACGTAAACACCCTGGTAAATCAATAATTATTGCATTATTAACAACACTACCACATTTCTTGATGTTTAACATGTTATACCACAAAAAGGATGGCATTTTTGCGAATTATGTTTCCATTGCAAGTGTCTCCCAGCGAATTTCATTTATAGTGATGAACTCATTTGCTATTTCATCAAAATCTGAATGCATAGCTTCTTCTCTGAAGGACTGAATGATTCCTACATCATATAGCAATATTTTTATTTGGTCCTGGTAAATTTCCTATATTTAGCCTATAAGTTTCCTACTGGATCTATTATATGGATGTGAGACATGGGTGCTTACTCTTCGGAAGAACATCATCTGAGAGTATTCGAAAACAGGGAGCTTAGGAAAATATTTGGGCCTAAGAGAGATGAAAATGGGGACTGGAGAAAACTGCATAAAGACGGGCTTCATAACCTGTACTCAACACCGGATATATTAAGGGTAATTAAATCACGGAAGACGAAATGGGATGGATATGTTTCCTCCCGGGAGAGGAAAGACATATCTCAAAAGTATTGACTGGGAGATCCGAAAGGAAGAGACCACGTGGAAGACCTAGACGTAGGTGGGAGGACAATATTAGGATAGATTTAAGGGAAGTAGGGTTTTATAGAAAGGGTTGGATGGAGTTAGCACAGAATAGGGTTGAATGGCGAGCTCAGGTAAGCGCGGCAATGAACCTCCGGGTTCCATAAAATAGATGAAATTCCTTTAGCTTCCTTAGGAATAATATATTGCCATTGAGTAAGTAAGCATGCAAACGTCACTCACTACACTACAACAGTGAACCTATTTGCAAAAATATTTTGATGTTAAATTGTTATTGCAAACCTTTAGCTTAGTCCTGCGGATGGTATGTTAATAGCAGATTCGTGTGTTCTGAACTACCAATTGCAGGCCTGATAACTGCTACGTTTTTTATAGGAATTTCACAAGGAAAATGTTCACTAAAAAGTGTCAACTGCATATGGTATACAATCAGTAAAAGATACTCCACTTAGGTTTCACCAGGAAATAATACTTATCTCTCATGCCAGAAACGTTTGGGCCCCACCCGGTACTTCACTGTGATAATTGATAAATAAAACATCCGGGATCCAAACTCCGTGTCCATATATGAACGACAAACTGAATCATTGCGAATATGAGGTTTGCTGTTGTATTATATGTGCTGTGGTATGCAAGCATGTGCTGGGGTGCAGAATGTCCTGCCAAGCCCACCTCTGTTCTTAAGTTCTACGTTACTAGTCACCGGAATCAGACCGGACATTGGACTGCACAGGTACGTGCCGGTTATTTTTACATGCGTAATGATAACACTTAACCTAAGTCTGTTACTTTGTCAACCACGTAACAAAGAGTTCCTAACAAAATAAAAGTCAGGTAAACTGGTGTAACAAAGTGCCAGAATGCTTTTCTTTAAACAGTGATAATTGCAATTACGATATGCAGAAAATAAGTTATTTTTTAATCGATTTCCGAGTTAAGCTCCAGATCGATTCATTAAAGAAGTGCTTACGGAAGAACAAAGGTCTAGTTTAATAAGCATATGGGAAGGAATATGTGGATAGTGTTATTTGTCAAAGGTAACTGTATTGTGACTTCCAAAGCCGTATATGAACACTGTAAAACAATATGCTGTCATGAGAACTGATTTACATTGATAAGTTCTTTCTATTATATTACCAAAAAATAGGCTCTAAATTGGGAATTACTCCGCTACCGGTCAACAGATTAGGTCCAATATCAATAGGCTTCTTCCCATGGACATTATAAATGTGTATACCAAGTTTCATGAAGATCCGATAAACCGTTTTTGAGTTATCGCACGTACAGGCACACAGACAGACGGATGGACAAACATTTTCCCGTACCCCACACAATCTCATAAAGTACAATTCTGGCTCTTAATAAAACGAATTATTCACACACTTTGCTTCTGTGAAATACGTCTTAATTAAAAGAGTAACAGAAGGTAGTCCTAAACCTGTCTCGAAGGAAAACTTGTGCCTCTGTAAAATAGTTAACATATAATATTAATATATTATTTTTACAGGTTTCTCTAAACCATGACGGTGGTGAAGTTGGCCAAGATAGGCCTTGGAATGTTGATGTCGAGCACAGCGTCACCAAATGTGAGAACACAGAAATAATCGATGTGGTCGCTACAGCTACAGGTACTTTGTGTTTAGTACAATGATGTTTATTGTCCTAATACTCTTTACGTCTGTGTCTTAAATGAAATTTAAAGAGGCATACCATATACATATGCAAAATATAAGAACTATTAAATAATTTATAAAATTTAATATTATTCAAAAATCACCTCTACTACTACCGTTGTCCCTCCTAAACGGAATCAGTAAAAAAATTATGTTGGTTATTTTTCCCTTATTTATAATAAGCTGTAATTGTTAAGGGAGATATCCAACAGCAATACTTCAAGGCAAGTGATTCGATAGCTACTCGTCACACAACTCGCTTGTGACTGTTACTGCACTTCATTAAAATACAGAGTGTCCATAAATTGTTTGACGATTTCCAATGGTTATATTTTCACTAATACTTAACATAAATACAATATCACCATTTGAAAGAGGGAAGTTTGAAGTTTTGGAGTGAACATCTGATTTTCATTTGTCATGTAGCAGGAAACATTGTTGTTGTTCGGAGGAAAATGGCTGAGTTATCAACGTTTACCTGGACGTATTGGACAATTGGTTAATGCCTCAACTCACGGATGAAGAGGAACAGCGATACATTTTCCAACAAGACGGAGCCCCTCTACGTTGGCATTCAGACATGCGAGGGTACCTGCCAGCTCGTGCAATTGCCACAGACACCTTCTAAACATGGCCACCGCGTTCACCGGATCTTACAGTATGTGATTTTTTCATGTAGGGTTACATTGAGGACTGTGTTTACATCTGTTCTATTCCAGTGACGTTACCGGATGATGTTTCCCGCCCGCGGCAGTATGGGAAGCATGTGGCTGCACTCCGTTAGTGTCACCATCTATCCTAGCAGTGAACAAATAGTGGTATGTCGTCTGCCATGGGAAAATCAACTTTTAGTATTTCACCAAATTGATTTCAGAAAACTGTAATAATGGGTAACGTTAGTAAAATACGACCACTAAACATGAAACAATGTAAATTTTTCCGCAAAAGCAGTTAAGAATGTTTCGTAACGAATTACCCTAAGAATGGGCGCATAACATCAAACTTCAATCTCATACATCTACGAAACAACTGGCTGTTACAGATATCGGCCATCTTTGTTATTTACGTCAAGTTTATACAGGGGTGTTAGGATGTGTAAAGTGTTGCACATATTGAGTCTTTTACGCAGAGATTATAATTTTTTCCCCCTTCTCTGTGTATGTTCCTGGTATAAATGTTACACATGAATTATTAGTTAAGACTTTAAATAATAAGTAAATATGTAATATTGCCATTATCTCAGAGATTTACATTTCGTTTTATGTTATCTGTTTACAGCTCCTCCACTTTGTCTACAAAAGATTTCCCACACGGGGTACAGTTATGTCGCTGGTCTTGGCTACTATAAATTCCAGGAAATCCCAGTGACATGGCCAGTGGCGAGGGAGACCTGCGCAAAAGAAGGTTCACATCTACTGATTCTGAACTCCGAAGAAGAATGGACTGCTATTAAGGAAATGTGGAGTAAATACACCAACATATCAACTGACTGGAGGAACAACTTCATACCTTTGGGGCTGACTGCCCACATAGAGGAGGGGCAGTTTTATACTTTATTCGGTAAGAATCAGTTACCTTCCACGGCTCTTATTTCAAGCTCGTCAAGTAATTCTGTTTTAAAGACCATCGGTTACATTTCTGCTTATCCACGGAGATTTTTACAATTATAAAATCCTTTTGACTAGCAAAATACGTACAACCAAATCATCAATCAAACCTGTCATGAACATACCACACTATAATAATTATCATCATGTTAAGCGTATTTAAGTATGAGGTAGAATCAAATGAAAACCACAATTAATTCTTTTCCACTATTTTTCTGCAGGAAGAATGTTTGCTTGTACATTATTTTTCTACATAGTCCCCTCCCAGTTTAATGTACTTCTGCCATCAGATAGGAAGTGCTTCGATACCGCATGAGAAAAATTATTCTGGTTGACACTGTAGGCACTCATGCACCGCCGATTGGATGTCTTCATCAAACTTGAACTTGGACTTAACATTTCTCTCTTTTGCAGGGGAACACATCAACAGCACAGGATACGCCAAATGGGCCCCCAATGAACCCAACAGTGGTCCCACAGCGAGTTGCTTGGGAGTCACTCGTGAAGGTCTGCTAATGGATTCTAATTGCCAGAACGTGTTAGCATATGTGTGCGAACAACTTTCATGCTAAAATATTATTAATAGTATAAACAAACTGTAGAATTTCATACAATAGAACGGTAGGATACTCCAGGATTTCATATTTCATATTGACTTTGTAAAACGATCTACATTTTAAGTATGATAATATTTATGCTATGTATTTATGCTATAATATTTATGCTTTCCATCCGTCTAGTTCTGCACTTTTTCACTCCATAATAAAACATGTCCACCGCTGTCTGAAGCCTCAGAATGAAACTCAGAATTGCCAACATTCGTAAGACCGGTACAACATTTTCCCCATACATATCTTAAGGTAATCTTTTCTTAAAGTTTAATAAAAATGAATTCTTCAAGACGAGGGCAGGAAAATTGAAGGGGTCGGTGGAAGATATTGCTAACCCTATTTTTTAAGAAGATGATATTGTTGCGCTATTTATATTTTTTCTTAGTCACTATTTATTCCAATGTTTCTAAGCATAGAGTAATTCTGTCAATAAGTTTCCTTAGTCCCGAGAGGGATGACAATGGGGACTGGAAAAAATTGCATAACGATGAGCTTCAGGACCTGTACGCATCACCAGATATAGTAAGGGTAATTAAATCGTCATGTATGAAATGGGCTGGACATGTTGCACGCATGGGGGAGGAAAGACATATCTCAAAAGTATTGACTGGGAGACCCGAAGGGAAAAGACAACGTGGAAGACCTAGACGTAGGTGGGAGGACAATCTTAGAACGCATTTATGGGAAGTAGGATCTGTGGGGGATGATTGGATGGAGTTAGCACAGAATAGGGTTGAATGGCGGACTCAGGTAAGCGCGGGTTCCATAAAATAGATAATATTCCTTTAGCTTGCTTAGGAATTTTCTATTGCCATTGAGTAAGTAAGTAAGTAAGTAAGTAAGTAAGTAAGTAAAAAGTAAGTTTCCTTAGTAACGTAATACGTATCAAAATAAAGATAAAAATAGATTTTCAGATTTTAGCTAACTTTAGAAATGTAATATCTAAAGTGAGTTTTGTATGGGTTAGCCCTATCTTCTGCCAACCCTTTCAATTATGCTAAGGATTGACCTTTATAATGGATAATCAAACTGTAATAGCAGTACTTTAATTTTGTATTGATTACGATCAAATCGTATGATTATTTCTATTTCGTTTGTGTTCAATGCGAATGACACCTGAAACGGCGCAGACAGTTGGTTAGTTAGATGTATAGTTATTTATCGACGAGAGTGTACTGCATCTTAGGCCTGTAACGTACCTGTAAATTCACAGAGATGATCTTGTCACATATATGCATTCATAAATCAACCTGAGCAAAGTTCGAACTCGCGATCTTGGGCAAAGAAACCCACGACAATGTTCCATATGCAGGAATAAAGAGAAGGACAAGCATAAAATATTACTCTTCTGTCCAGGCAGTATTTCATATTTTAAATTAACTTTTAAATTCTACTGCATTTGTATATTTTTTAAAATGATGATTAAGCTGAATATTATGCTGTCCATCCACCTAGTTTTGCACTTTTTTCACTTAAACTCACTTAAATATGGGCTAAATAAATAATTAGCTGGTCGGAAAATGGATTTCAAATTAAAATATTCAGGGGTGCCGACAGCGGGGGTTAAGACGCAGACTGCGTCATTGAAATTTCTGGGGGGGGGGCAAAATATTAGCGTTTTATGAATTTTCTGGGGGGATTGAAAATTGTTGCAAAATTAGAGTTTTATATGCTAAAAATTAAAAACTCCCGAGCTAACTAGTTTTTGAGTGCTAAATAGCGTAAAATGTGATTTTCATTAGTTCCATATTTAAAAATTTCCCGGGGATGGACACCCGACTTAAGTAACAATTTCTTGTTTACATTGGTATGTCTTAGAGTATGGTAAACAAATTTCCTAATTAGTTTTTGAGTGCTAAAATAGCGTAAAATGTGATTTTCATTAGTTCAGTATTTAAAAATTTTCCGGGGGTGAACTCCCCACTTAGACAGGCCTAATGATTTCTTATTTACATTGACATGTCTTAGAGTATGGTAAACAAATTTCCTAACTAGTTTTTCTGTGCTAAAATAGCATAAAATGTGATTTTCATTAGTTCAATATTTAAACATTTTCTGGAGATGGACCCCCAACCCCCCGGTACTTTTGACCCTCAATTATTTTCTGGTTACGTCATTGTTGCACTTATTATATTACTAGCTGACCCATCAATGCTTCGCATTGTTAGATTTATGTATATATAGGTTAAGTGAACACAATTTAAAGTCGATTCGATGTACTTCTATAAATCATCAGCCGTCGAGCCAACACGGTGGACGTATTTATATTCCACATAACTTACTCCTTCACCCGTAGTTTACTCTGATTATGTCTTAAAAAATTTAATCTTTCTGTTTCAATTTTGGCAAACATACAGTAAATAGTTGGGCGTAGGGGATGCGTTCGCTCGTCTCACGCAGCGGGCTCCGATTCGAATACTGGTCGGGACAA
Source organism: Ectobius pallidus (assembly GCA_964059195.1). Taxonomy (NCBI): domain Eukaryota; kingdom Metazoa; phylum Arthropoda; class Insecta; order Blattodea; family Ectobiidae; genus Ectobius; species Ectobius pallidus. Next base: position 41,638,322 of record CAXKWD010000002.1, on the reverse strand, counting down.
GTTACCTAGGTAGAGCTTTTCCCGGGATTTTTCCTCACCTGTGAGACAAATGTCTGGGAACTTTAGGCCCTAGTGGTCTCCGGATATCATCTGGCAGCCATTATCATCCTCATCCCATCCTCGCCTTGTTCAGAGTGAGTGTGTGAATGATGTATCTCGTCCTATATGTTTGTGTTGTCTCAGAGGTGGCCCCGGCATTTGGCTGATCACTCATCCGGGAGGCCCTCCATGTCCTTGTCTGGTCAAGAAAGTATGTATGTGAGCCATAGAAAATCCCTCTCCCGACAGGTCGCGGCCCTGTAAGGCCCGGGCAACATGGGTCGCTTAAATGACCCCAAAAGTTTGGGTAAAAACTAAGGTAAAAGATAGATAGATAATATGGTAAATAGAAATTAATCAGGAAATTATATCTATTGATATTGTATGAACTACCTCGGGGTAAAGGTGGCCGGTGCGTAAGGCTGACAACCTTACCACCTTCACGTGCCGATTGTCTAAAAATCCGGGAGCCTCAACTTCTTGGAACCCTCTGGGCCCCCATGGCTTGTAATAGGGAACACTTTACTTACTATCTTTTGCATTGCAGTCCTAGGCTAACTATAAGAAAATAGTTGAACTCTTAAGAATAGAACCCAGGACCTTCTAAATTTACTTCACGTCAAAAAAATAGTTGATAATCATTTATAGGAATTCTATTGATAGCCTTTCTCATAATTTTATATCCATTAGGTCTACATGAAATCCCAGTGTCATGCAAAGCCACCTGTGTAGTTTAAAAAAATAATGTTGTCATGGGGATTGTATGCATGCAGTATGAATTCCTTTTGGTGAATTTCATACCTTTACAACCCTATTTTGGCCTTTATAGGCCCTTAGAGGCCAAAGATTTTGAAATCCTTTCTTAGTGCGCATCTAGAGCCTAGTAGCAATATGTGTACCAAGTTTCACGTTCCTAGGCTTTATGGTTTTTGAGAAACTGTGATCAGTCAGTGAGTGAGTGAGTGAGTGGGTTTTGGCTTTTATATATAGAGATTAATATAATGTTACAAAGTGGCCCAAGAAGTTAAAGAGAAAAAAATTAATTGATTAAAAAAATTGCCCCACTAGAAAATATCATATGGGCGCCCTTGTCGACAGCCAATCAGGTTGGGGTGTGAGTCGTGAAGTTTTGGGGGGTGGGCACCCCTGAAATATTGGGAAAATATCTAGACCTATATAATGTAAAGAGAAATGGGCGTGATTACTGATGCAATAAAAGAAAATCCAAAAGTTTGAATCCTGATGTTGAGAAAAATTTTCCTCTTAACATGCTGAATTACCGTATTCATTTTACCTATTTATTCAATTCCATTTATAGACACCAGAAAATGCATTCAATTTTGCTAACTCTCGGATTGTCATATTCATGTGATATAATTCAACATTACTTTATAGAGAAAATGATAGTATACATTTACGTTTAATATAATACATTAAAGAAGAGCTCAAAGTTTTGTTGGTATTTAACGGCAAAAAATAAGAGGTTTCGCGAGCGTGTAAAGAAATTCCCTGGTCTTTGACATACAAGATCCTATTTCAAGACATAATTTCCTTGCTTCGGAGAAAGTTAAAACCATGAATAAGCTTCTGTAGTTTAATTATAAAGATGGTCTTACTAGAGCCGAGTATTTAATACTTAAAGCTCTACACCGCTATCTCGAGCTGCCAGACGTAACCCCAAATACGACAGGCATGTTACAGGTCAGATCTACCTTAGTATTTTAAGAATCTTGAGGGCGACATACACCATCAGTCCATTCGTACAGTGAAGTGGTAAGCGCGAGAATTTCCTAAAGGTGATGTTGCACAAGATGTTATTTTAATGTTTTATGATCCACTAGGGTGTGCTCGCGGCTTCACCCGCGATAATTATTTCAAAAATTAAAAATTAAGAGCATAATAGTTAAATCATTATATTTATTAACACGTGAATTACATACCACGATTAGATAGCGTCGCTTGGTAAAAGCGACCTCAGATTCGAGTTCCTTGGTCCAGAAAACCCCTGTATAGTGAGTTTCGTCCAAATCGAACAATGTTTGACCATATTTAGGCCAATATTGATTATCCCTCTTATAATAATAATAATAATAATAATAATAATCCTCTTCGGTGTAGGTTGAAAATTTCATATTTCTGCGTGCCTTGACATTATAAACAAATGAATCGACCAGCATCAGCTACAACATTCAAGCGATCGCGATGGTTTTATGTCCAAGGTATGACAAAAATAGCCGAAGCCTACTGTAATTGAGTTGACATTGAAATGTATTACTCAAAACCGATGCTTCGAAAACGCAAAAAATGCACGTTTTCCGCCCGTTTTTCACTCATAACTCACGAACGAAAGGGAAATTTAAAATTCCGGCTTCGAGGTGCATTTTCTGACCCTTCAGTCCACCTATGTTTAAAATTTAAGATCACTGCGTTGAGTAGATTTCGCTGGGCATCGTGGACAGACGGACAGACAGACAGACAGAAAGAAAGACAGACACTTCCTTTTATTAATGTAGATTACCGGTACTTTAATTTTGACAAAGTACACGGAAAAAAGATAGAAAAATGATTTGCAACTTAAAGATAAAGAACTTATTAAATATTGTGATGAATACAACTATAGGTGTTAAAATTACTTGTGATGGAAGAAATGATGCCGAACTTAAACAGCGGATTCGTAAGAGAAAACCTCTTATTTGAATGGTATACTATGGGACAAATAGACTACAAGAGAAACAGAAAGAAAAATTTACAACTCTATTCTTAAAAGGAAATCATTAGGAAGAGGAAAATAAATTGGATGGGACATCGGCTAAGAATAAATTGTCTGCTGAAGGATGTCATAGAAGGGATGATAAATGGGAAGAAGATTCGAGGCAGAAGAAGATACCAGATGATAGACAACATTAAAATGAATGGACTTTATGCAGACACAAAAAAGGAAGGATGAGAGAAAGGAAGAGTGGAAAATGCTGAGTTTGCAGTGAAAGACCTGCCCCTGGACAGAACACTATGAATGAATGAATGAACTGATAAATGTACAACTCAACATGGTTCAGAAAAATGTCAACTGAAAAAATGTACGAACAAAATGTTTTGGCAATGGAAATGGATTATTGGCGGCGGTCAGATAAAAAATTCTAGGAAATATAAGATTTGTTACGAACACATAAGACAGGAAATGGACGAAAAAAACATCTTTTGCATTTAAAAAAAAGTTAATAATTATGGTATGGAACCTCATGCGAAAGGATCAAGAACGGCTACTGAGGAATGCTAAGAAAAAAAAAACGACCTCCAAGAACATGGAAGAATGGAGTTATGGAAATGAAGGACAGACAGTTAAGAGAAAGAAAATGAATAGACAGGACAGAATTGTTTTTGTTGTTTTGAGTATATTTCTAGTTTACTGAGTACTTGGTAGTCAGAAAATGTTCTAAAACATTGTAAAACTGACAATAATATTAATAATAATAATAATAATAATAAACAATAAATCTTATAATAATAATAACGTTTCATTGCTTGAAATCTTAAAAAATAGGTTTATTGGAAAATATCATACTTCTTTTTATTTTACTTTCTCTGCCCTTACTTTATTAAGGAAGTAAACTTTTATTATATTAGGCCTAATTACTTTCTATATAACCAATTGCGAATTTTCGTACTCACTACTATAAGTACAATGCGCAGACGACGTATTTTGTTTGACCCTGAAATTCGATCTGTATGTTCGACCGTAATTTGTTTCTATTGTATGTTACTAACAGTTTCTACCTAAATGCAATCCAACCGCGAGTCAAAACTCCAACTAAAATTAGTACCGGTATACTATTGAAAACTGTTTTATTTATTGAAAATAGCGTATTATCGTTCAAAAACGTATGCAATACTCGTTTTTTTTCTAACCTTTCCTCGATTCTGTTAGAACACGCTTCCCACCCTTGTACACAATAATGCCAACTAAAATTTATAAATTGACAGACTTGTTATATCATGAGGATTTAACTGGTTAGTTCAAGGGTAGCTGCATGGTCTCAGTATCTGCAGACTTAAGCAGAAATTCCATGTTTGATTCCCGCTCAGTACAAATTTTCTGTAAAGTCTTGATTTCATATTTTGTTCAAGTTTGTCTAGTCCACAGGCGACCAATAAATCTGATATAGTAGGCTTTAATCAGATTACTGCGGTGATCTCACTCATAGCTCACAGCTCATAGCTCATAGTGACTGAGTTGATACACGTTCTTAAAATGGAAAGAATTTTTTTTTTCGGACGCGTTCACAATCAACATTTCATATCCCTCCCTCGATTTAATGTTGTATAAAAAATATCAAGAATCAATTTATATAACAAACCAATTTATAAGACAATTATCCTGCCGGTTGTATTATATGGATGTGAGACATAGTCGCTTACTCTTCGAGAAGAACATAATCTGAGAGTGTCCGAAAACAGGGTCCTTAGGAAAATATTTGGTCCTAAGAGAGATGAAAATGGGACTGGAGAAAACTTCATAACTACGAGCTTCATGACCTGTACTCGTCACCGAATATAGTAAGGGTAAATAAATCACGGAGGATGAAGTGGATTGGACATGTAGCGCGCATGGGGGAGGAAAGACATATCTCAGAAGTATTGACGGGGAGACCCGAAGGGAAAAGACCGCTTGGAAGACCTAGACGCAGGTGGGAGGACAATATTAGAACATATTTAAGGGAAGTCGGATTTGCAAGGGATGGTTGGATGGAGTTAACACAAAATAGGGTTGAATGGTGGGTTTAGGTAAGCGCGGCAATGAACCTTCGGATTACATAAAATAGATAGTATTCCTTTAGCTTACTAAGGAATTGTTTATTGCCATTTCGTAAGTAAGTAAGTAAGTAAGCAACGCATTTTTGGGGACAAGCTTCAGCTTTATCAAAAGTTGTGATTATGCCGGAGTGATTTGAAAACTAGGAACATCACTGCGTACAGAATCCAACTTGACAAGCACGGAGTGGACTGACTGAGTGTCCGAGAATAATACCCAAATTTTAGGTCGTTCCAAGTGGAATGGGGCGACCCCACGCTAATCCATTTGGAACGACTGTGAGTGGCCGTCTTCAACGTCTTTTATATACTGGCTCTTACAATTTCAAAATATTTCATGACGTTCCGAGTTCTCTCGTCAAATAATTTTAATGTTAACTTATGGAATATCCCGTAATTAAAACTGCAATGCTTTTCCGTGTGTATTTCTGAAAAAAAAAAAGGCTTTATCACCAGTGGCGGACGCAGAATTTCTTTCGGAGGGATTTGAATAGGTAGAAAGAATACTAAACAAATTAATTAACTTACAAATATAATTAGTTTAAAAAACTGGCCACTTAGAGTGAATATATAGACTTTTTCCAAATTTCGGGGGGGAGGATATATCCCCCAATCCCCCCCCTGCTTCCGCCACTGTTTATCACGTCAAAATTTGAAAGACTCGTCCTTCCTATTACACCAGGAGAGGTACAGCAGAAAACTCTCAGAGTGTAAATGACATCGAGAGCCATCTAGATATGAATAATTGAAACAGCACTCAAAACGAATACTTCAAGTTGCCGCACCGAGGCGTGATCTTTATGTTTACACGATACCACTTCAGCCTGCGTCTCCCTGGCAACGAGAAAACAAAATAATTTATATGTGATTAATATAATTGTACCTATCGTCCTGGATCGCGCAGTCAGTTTAAGGTTGTGGGTTCGATCAAGGCCCAGGTCGATGACATATATGTCTGTATAAATGTAATAGGCCCATTTCAGTAGTTTTACTGGCATATAAAAGAACTCCTGCGGGATAAAATTCCGGCACACCGGCGACTGTCAGAGACCTAAGTTGCAGTACTTCCCCGTCGTTAAATAAACATATACTAAAGAATCAAATTCGGACATTACTGGTTAAAATTGCGCGACAGACCAAACCGTGTAGGCCTATTTATTTTTTGGTGTAAGCGATGCATACGGATCGAGGAAATAGTTTGAAAAAACGAGGCGCTCGCGCTCGCTCGAGTATTGCATGCTATTTTTTGCACGATGATTATTTATATCAATTTAATTATATTAATTGTGATATTACCTGTTGTGATATGTATGAGTATATGTATGAGTGATATGTATGAGTATATACATTCTTGAAGATAGATGTTTATTTCAGAAAGTGATTCGCATGTGTTTGTTGTTATGGGAACCGAATATTTTTCCTGGAGGTCCTTGTCCATAAAGGTTTGTATTATGATGTGCCGTAAGTAAATTCTTACCGCACATAGCAACAAGATTGCGTGTGGGAATGTCAACTTACGATCCACGGCAACAACATTGGTAAGTACCACTATTTAGTTAAGTCGTGCAAAAATGTATTTTATTTTACAGTTATGTCACTAACAATGGAAATGGTGTTCACGGATATTAACATTTTTAAACATTTACAATTCATTTTCAGTTAATGCTGTTCATTTTCTAGAAATTATTTGTTACTTACTAAAGTCGCATTTCCTTTAAGAAAAAGTGCATTTTTGAAGGGAAAAAACCTAGAAAACTGTTTTTGGTGTTACGATTTAATTCTAGATTCAATTTAATTCTACGTTCACTCTAGGAACCGAACGCTGAAAAAGGTTGTCTACTTAAAATTATTATAGATTTCTGGCCTTCTAGATGGCTCTTGAAAGTAGACCTAATGCAGTCAATGACAAAAGACACAGCAGAGAGAAATAAACTAAGTTTGACAGAGCACTCCACATACAAATGCAATTTGTCTCAAAGGTTGAGAGCTGTATCAACATACAGTCGAGTAGAAAACTCAATGAAACTAACTTAATGTTCTAGGAACCATTATTAAATATTTCGATGCATATATTGTATTAAGCTTGGTTCTTTCAGCGATCCAATAATCTGACGTAATGAACAGGGTGACCAAATTGGAAGAGAAACAAAAATCGGGACACCGAAAAATACATTACTCAATCTCTTCAGTGTGTTCTTTATTAAGTGCCAGTACGGTACTTCATGAGATTGTGTGGGGGACGGGAAAATGTCTGTCGGTCTGTCCGTCCGTCCCTCCTTGTGTCTGTACGCGCGATAACTCAAATACGCTTTATCGGATTTTCATGAATCTTGGTATACGCATTTATAACGTCTATGGGAACAGGCCTATGGATATTGGACCAAATCTGGTGATCGATACCGGAGTAATGCCCAATTTAATGCCTATTCTATGTAATATATTAGAAAGAATTTATCAAATGGAAATCAGTTATTATGAGACCGTGTTGTTTTTAACCCTGGTCATAGACGGCTTTGGAAATTGCAATAGTTAGCTACGACAAATAACACTATTCCTTCACATAATATGTTTAATAAACTAGACCGTTATGCCGAACGAGGTGGACGTGGAATCGCATTCTGGAGATCCCTGGTTCAAATCCCTTGGCCGGCCAATTTCACACTTTTTGTAGTTTTATTTCTATAGGAGTGTGCGATTGTCAAGATATCACAAATATGTATAGTTCTGCTGATGCAGGACGATTTTAATCTGATTTTTTAAGAAAAAACTAGACCTTTGTTCTTCCATAAGCCCTGCTTAATGAATCAATCTGGAAGTTAACTCGGAAATCAATTTAAAAAAATTATTTAGTTTAAATAAATCCAGATAGCCTATGCAGACTTCTTTTCTGCATATCATAATTGCAACTATAACTGATTAAACAAAAGCATTCTGGCACTGTGTTACATCAGTTTACCTGATTTTATTTCAACATACAGTTATTAGCAAATGAAATATTCAAACTGTTCCAATTAGAATAATAATAATAATACGAATAATAATAATAATAATAATAATAATAATAATAAATCACTAAGATATTAATTACTCAATGTAAAGTCATTACTCCTTTTGTACTTTTTTAATATGCCAGGTACTTTTGATTATTATTCATTACTTATTTTCTCTTAAACAAGGAAAATCTGTCTTCAGTGCATCATGCAGTGCAATTTTCTGAATTGAATCTGAATTTTTAAATTGAAAAGAATCAGATTACACTCAGTGCAAAACTTAAACTAATAAGCAGTATAGGTACGTAGTAAAATTGGCCACCACTGCACAAGTCAGGGTTAGGCAACAATAGCATGAACTCACAGAAACGATACTACTTTCGACCAGATTACAACTTAATCCTGGGAAGTAACAAATTATCGTAAGAATTTGTAAGCCCCTAATCGAATTTGTCTGGTATAAAATTTGACCCTCTTGTAGGAAGTGGCGTTGCTATCTGGTGGAAAAAGTCAAAACAAAACAATATGTGAAACTATATAGGCTATACGAAGGAGAATCAAATGAAAACCGCAATTAATTATTTCCCACTATTTAACTGCAGGAAGTAGGCTTGTTTGCACATTATTTTTTCCACATAGTCCCCTCCCAGTTCAATGCATTTACGCCATCGTTTAGGAAGTGCTTTGTTACCGCGTGAGAAAAATTCTTTTGGTTGACGCTGTAGCCACTCGTGCACCGCCTATTGGACGTCTTCATCAGACCTGAATTTCTGCCCACCAAGGTGCTCCTTTAATGACATTATAAGACACAGTAAATTAATCACAAAAGCTTTTGAATGAAACTGTTTTCATGGGAAGACAAAAGGAAGACATAGAAAACACATCATAGAAGAAACAATGAGGACAAAGGAACTAAAACAAACTATCAAGAACTCAAGAGAAAGAAATACGTGGTTGCATTAAAAAGGCACAGCCAATGATCACGATGGCGTTACCTACAGCATGGGTTGAGAAAATAAAGGCGTCACACTATTATAAAGAAACAGTTCTTGTCATCTGCACCACATGGTTTTTGTATTAGTTGTGACGCATTCATTTTGTAGAATGTTAGTACATGAAGTCTTTACATGCTCAATAATTACATATAAAAAGCATAGAATTAGTATCATAAAACTGTGTACAAAAAAATTATGCGAAATCAGTAAAACATAATTTTGTCAACTACTTAATGTGTAAAACTAAATTATGTAACATATAAATGTTATGACAGCAATTAAGTTGCAACGCGAATGTGGGTGTATTAATAGCCATTGCATCCGAGTTGCATACACTATTATTTTTTCCTGCTGCCACTTTTTTACGTAAGTTCAATTCTGTAATAACTTATGTAAATGCCATTCATTAATTTTGATAGGCTGGATAGCATAATTATTGAAGAGCTCAAAGTATTGACACCTGGGTCATTCTTCCGATTGTGGGGAATTTCGTGTCCCAGCCTTGCCTGTCTCGTAAATTAGAAATTCCCTCCCTTTTTTACTATTTACTCGTATGTAATCATCATTTATCTAGTTAAAATATAAAGAAGCATATTTTTATTCTGATATATTGTGGTATTTAATAGCTTGAAATGTTGACAGGAACTACAAATTACCCATGAAATCAATGTCCCAACTCGAAGTATTGCATGTACCAAAGCTAAGAAATTGACCGATAAGTCTTCTAAAAAAATTGTAAATACAGGAACTACAGAAGGTATGCTCACTCTCATTGATGATATTACGATAATTATTTTATTCGTATTTGTACTGTGTTATTTATTTTTATTTAAGTGCTTAACTGAGTGTCCCTGCATTACGCCAGTCAACACCGTAACGCACGTAGAAATTAAATTTTCGCCAACTATGCTATTGCGGCATTAACTACGGCCATAAGTTAATTGGGAAGAACGATGGCAACAATGTGGCAACCACAAAAGTATTCCTTGTGTGATTGTAGGAAGCGTAAGAGCAAAAAACCAGATTTTTCAGGAAAGTACCTTAATTGCATGTCAACACCGTAACGTAGAAAAAAGTGTGATTTTGTGATTTTTATAAATATTTTTAGTGTAGCAAAGAATTTTTGGCTGTATTTGAAGATAAAGCATGCGATGAATCGTCGTTTTTTTCAGTATTAACTTCGAAAACTTATGCACAAAAAAAAATGTCAACTCCGTAACGAATTTCTTCGTGACGGAGTTGAACACTGTTACAGTGGTGACTTTATTGGCTTGCATATGTTTAATTTAATTTAAATTTAGCTTATTAATTGTATTTACCTCATTATATGAATATATTATCGAAAACATGTCCACATCTTGAAATGAATGTCCACACCATAACGCAAGTGTCCACACCGTAACGTAGTCTCCACCCCATTTTTCTAAGTAAAATGGCAGTAAAATGGCAATAGTTAGCACTAATTTTTAAATTTCTTTTTCTTAATGAGGAGGCATTTATGCACTCTATTCTTAGCATGCATGGGATATGAAAATAAATATTTTACATTAAAAACTCTGACCATAGTAACAAAATTTAGCATTAAAAAATCTCGATTCTATATTCTAAATTAAAAGTTTTAATTTTTGTTGTCCATTATAGTAAATATTTGAGATAAAATTGATACAAGGTGAATCGCAAGCCAATGACCTATAAAAACAATGAATAAAAATGCTTTAATATTTCACATTGTTAATATTAGGACCGGAAAACGGTCCGTTACGGAGTTGACTGATATTTGCACCTACTGATATAAAAAAATTATATCTAATTTAGTGATTAACATTGAGCTCGGCCAATTCACTGGGAATAGGTTAACATCATAATAAACGAGATGACATCAATAAAACACAGTTTTGTGACAATTGTAATTCTAGCTTAACAGTGGATGAAAATCCCCACAATCGTGAGAATGACCCACCTATCAGCGGCTATGCGTATTATCAAAGTATTAAACTTCGACAAATTCATGAATCTTATATATTTTTTTTGTATAGCAGTCAGTTGCATGAATCATCTGGATATCATTGTATTTTGAAATACTTACAGTGGATTTACTGTAGTCCGAGGAAATAAATTCGTGCAGGATAAAAGCAAGGAATAAATTAATATATAGATTATGAATTAAATGAATATAATTATAGTGTAGATTGATGTACATAGGAATACAGGAGATCTCGGTAAGGAAAATGGGTATGTGCTGCCATCTCTCAACAAGCAGTGCAACATTTGACAAATAACCTATCGTCAGGCGGCAGCACCATTCACTATGGCAATCCATAGTTCTTCAAATGGCCATCAGAGAAGAGTCCTGATGGCGGCAATGTTACTTTCATGCAACCATTTTATTTAAAGCATGTTACCTGAATAGATACAATATTACTGCTGAAATCAGTGAATATTATTACATCCATAAGTGTGTAGTTTGCATGGGAAATAAGAGTGGGTTTAAGATTGAACTGGACTTAAAAAATAAAACAGAAAATAACGTATTTCCTACCGATCTGAGATTTTCACGACGCTTTATTCACAATTCATATAGACGATTTCTAAAATGTTAACATTGAATTTTTAAACACTTTAGTTCCAATGGTAATCTTTTGATAGCGGATATCATAGAATAACTCCCTGCTATTACCCATACGGCCTAAACATAAACCAATAAAACACAAAAATGTTATTGACACTTCACACTTTCTACTCTTGGAATATGAACGAGGTTTACTTCCATTCTTGAATTAGCAAGGTTTGTTTCGAAATTTAAATTTAATTGCCATTATCTAAAGAACAAAATTTCTTTTAATCGGCAAAAAATTAATATTTTCAACGAATTATTTTTATTTTACTTTGTTTTTAATTCTTGGCGTTTCACAGAACCCATATTCCAGATTTATTCGATTTTCATTGTATCATAATAGAAGTTAATGTAAGCCATTTTTTATTTTTTACTGAAATGAGAGGAATATTTTTTATTTTGTAAGAAAAGATTGTTTCATTAAGGAAGAATTAATAGCTCTTTTTACAAATCATGCATTAAAATATCTCCCAGGCAAAATATGGAGGATTTTTATAGGTCATAAATGCTGAAGGTCAGGCATTTGTCATTTTTATTCCGAAACAGTTCATATAACTGCAATAAAGCAAAGCAATTTACACTTTTAAGTGTATGTTTTATAAGCTAAACGACAAAGAAAATCTAAGTCACAAACAATCTAAAAATGGTATATAAAGATCACAAAAATCCTTACGTACATCTCTGTACTGGCTGAAACACTGACGGCTAAGTAAGTATTCCTAATGTTCGCTTATTATATATATATAATGAAGATAGAATAAGCATTCATGAGCCACAGATTATTGTCTCTGTTGGACACTACATGAGAATATTATAGGAGAAAAATTCCTCCGGCACTGGGACTTGAACCCAGGACCTTTGGCTATTCGCGCCAATGCTCTACCAACTGAGCTAAGCCGGAGCTCAATTCACAGCGCCAGAGCATTGGCGCGAATAGCCAAAGGTCCTGGGTTCAAGTCCCAGTGCCGGAGGAATTTTTCTCCTATAATATTCTCATGTAGTGTCCAACAGAGACAATAATCTGTGGCTCATGAATGCTTATTCTATCTTGAATGTTAACTGTACAATAACAGTGGGAGCCCGGTCACAAAAATCACTACTTAGTGTGCCTCACAGTACTGCATATGACATAACTTGTCTGTCTGTGAGGTAGACCATTAGGGCAATCAGTCATAGGAGAGAAGTTCCATCTGGCGCTGTGAATTGAGCTCCGGCTTAGCTCAGTTGGTAGAGCATTGGCGCGAATAGCCAAAGGTCCTGGGTTCAAGTCCCAGTGCCGGAGGAATTTTTCTCCTATAATATTCTCATGTAGTGTCCAACAGAGACAATAATCTGTGGCTCATGAATGCTTATTCTATCTTGAATGTTAACTGTACAATAACAGTGGGAGCCCGGTCACAAAAATCACTACTTAGTGTGCCTCACAGTACTGCATATGACATAACTTGTCTGTCTGTGAGGTAGACCATTAGGGCAATCAGTCATAGGAGAGAAGTTCCATCTGGCGCTGTGAATTGAGCTCCGGCTTAGCTCAGTTGGTAGAGCATTGGCGCGAATAGCCAAAGGTCCTGGGTTCAAGTCCCAGTGCCGGAGGAATTTTTCTCCTATAATATTCTCATATATAATGAACTTCCCATAGAACAAGCTGGTATTAGGAGCTTTGCTAGCAAGGAAGAACTTTTAGCTCAGATTTATCAATTTTATTGTATGGCTAGTTTTAATTGCCCACCAGGCAATATTTACAAGTAGAGTTAATAATGAGAGTTTTAGACCTTAGTACCAACAGTAACGGTGCATAAAAATTAAAGGAAATCATAAGGAGTTATTTTGTATAAAATTGTTCTTGTCTAAAAATTTCATTAATGTGGTAATAAGATTAAGAAGAAATCGTAGGAAAGCCTCGTGCAGTATTATCGGAAGATTCATTATGCAGATGAAAATTTCATTCGTAGGCATTTTAAGATTTTGAGCCATGGTGTTCCAAGACACACAGTGACAGACCTTTCTATTAATAGGCTATAAGCTCTAGCTTTAGACGTAGAGGGTCTTAAAATTCATGTTGAATACAAAAACTCAAAGTGAACTTTGGGTCCGCAATGGTAGGTCTGCTTATAGTACGGGTTCAGGATAATAATATGGGAGGCACCTATGTGCATTTTTCCCTACATAACATGGTTTTCTGATGAGCATATTTAGAATACCATATTCAAACTCGGGATTTTCAGCTCCTCGGGATACCAATTGAGCCAGCCATAGTTCGGGATAGGTTGGCAGATGGAATCTATCTTCTATGACTACTCTTAATGATAGATCTCAATAAGAGACTTTACCATGTTACCAGTAACTTTGTGGAGGTATAGTATTTTCTACGACTGGCGACATGCTGCATGATGTTCACTCTGTGCCCAGCGGTAGCTTACTGATCTTACGCGCAGCGAATTCGCGCATCTTGGTAACGAGACGTAACGAGAAGCTCGCTGGCTGGGTCAGTCTTCAAGGCCAGAGACTTTGTGGGAGTAATCCAACTCTACAAGTATACTTTACCATGACCGGTTTCCCAACACTATCTAATGAGATAGTGATATTTATTCATGCTTCCATATTATTTTCTTCATCATTATCATTATTATTATTTTTATTATTATTATTATTTTTATTATTATTGTTATTATTTTTATTTTTATTGTTATTATTGTACACAAATTCAAAATTATTGAAACAAACAGCTGGACAATTGAACAATGCACCACAGTTCTCTTGACTCATGAATCAAAATTCGCTCTCCAACCTGAATCGCGGAAGATTCGCATCTGGAAAGAACCGGGAATATGATTTGGTCCTAAACCATTGAGAAATTGCTCTACAGAATAAATGGGTATTAGGTGTTACAATTTGACTTTGGTGACCTTAATAACAGCCTCACGTGTCGTTGTGAGGCCTGTATTGCTGTCAGAGGTGGTTACAAACCCTACTGAAATGAAGAGTACAGTTCTCTATTTCTCTGAAACACTGAATGTACAAATATGTGATTTTTTTTAAAGACTTTGGAGCAGAAATTATGTTATTTGGTCCTTTTTATATGGTTTAAACGGTAGGGCTCTGAATTCAAAGCTATGAAAATCGAACAGCTTTATAAGATTGTATTAATATCTTATTCCCATAAAAACCGATTAATATTTATTTCCTTCAAACATTGTAAAAATACAAGAAGAGACGAGATGTTTCGTTTTGCATAAATAAAATACACGACTATTACTGGGCAATTACATGGTCAAAATTATGAATTGAGTCTTTATAATAGGCCTACTCTTATTGCAGAGAATTCTGAATTCATAAAATACTGTGTCAATCGATTTTATATAAGAACTAGCGTAAAAGGCCCGGCGTCGCCCGGGTTTATATTTTGTTATTTGAAATTAACTTATGAAGGACTTTCTATTTTCAAATTCTAGGGCATTGCATAACATGTACGTAGAACTTGAAATGAGGAAGAACGACCTATCACACTCAAACTATTCCCTCTGAAAACGCTAGCCATAGCTTTTTTTTTTTGGCTCACAGAGGATGTCGAATGTTGCATTCCGTTGCTTCTACACACCATGCCTGGGAGGGGTTGAAATAAGAAGGAACATAAATTCCGATTACATAAGATTGTATTGTCTTTATGGAAATTTTTATTTCTCACTCTTATGTTACCATTGAACTGTTTCGGAGCTGAAATTTAAAAAAAAATGCAATATCACTTTCATACTTTCCTCCCCCAAATCCTGGGACATAATATACTGCGGGCATAGGACTGAAAATGTTCCACCCTATTTTGTCTTCTTTACAGCTATGAGTGACATATCAGTGGATAGGATTTTTTACAGACTTCTGATGTACGTACTCACTGGCACACACTTAAGCTGTCCCTGCATTATGACCGCTTATTCTACATCAAAATGTGAAGTGAGAAAATATTTTCCATGTCGAAGGTAGAGAAAGTTATGTGGCCGCTTCAAATTGTGCTTTATTTTCTTGGATTTCATTCTTCAAGAATTATTTTCACAAATGTATTAATTACATCGATAGCATCAGAATTTGATACAGCCCAGTTTTATGTAATTCCTATAGCCCTATGTGAACACTGTAAACAATACACTGTTGTCATTATAACTGAATTGCATTTCATTTTACAGTATAATATATTCAGAAATTGTATACATTTTAAAGGGAAGGAGGGGTCTGTTTGAATTTTAGTGTTCACCGCGTTACTTCCCGGGCTTAACTGGGTATGTGTGCAAAATGTCGTGCAAATTGGTCAAGAAATGTTATCTAAAACACTATGCGGCTTTTGAGCCTTTATTGGAGGAGTTTTCACTACATCAGAGTCTCTGTATTCACTACCCACTTTCCAGTCACATTCCAGATCGGTGAATTCCAATGTCAATTTTACAATGTCCTCTATTGTAAGTCTCGGATATTTTTTAAGAAATCCACTAAACACATTCAATATTATTTCCTTTTGTCCACTTCGCAAAGACTTACCTCTCTTATTTTTAATTATGCCACTCGGACCGGGTTGAATTTCAGTCATTATGATTAATGCTTCTCGAAGACTGGGTTATAAATTATAAGTGCCACATTTCGCTATCCACTGAAATTTATGTTTTATATGTTTTTGTTTGTTTTATTATGAAAACATGTGAAAGCGGAACTCTCAAACTGTGAATATGTCACACTTCTTTTGTCACACTTCAATTTTTTTAATCTTTTTTTTATGCCTACAATTGACAGCAGACTCTCTAACTATGCCTCATTTCACATTTCCGACTTTTCCCGTGGATTTTCCAAAAATTTTCTTTCATACAAACCTTGTCCTGACAATTACGAACACAACAAAAAAGAAATCAGCCAAATCGGTCGAGCCGTTCTCAAGTGATGCGGCAACAACCCTTTTGTAAATTCATTTTTATTAATATAGATTTTAAAAATTGTTCATTTGTCTCATAATTTCTTCCACTTATTAAGTGCCAGTATGGTACGGGAAAATGAAAAATTGTGTGGGGGACGGGAAAATGTCTGTCCGTCTGTCCATCTGTCCGTGTGTCTGTACGCGCGATAACACAAATACGCTTTATCGGATTTTAATGAAACTTGGTATACGTGTTTATAATGTCCATGGGAAGAAATCTACTGATATTTCACCAAATCGGTTGACCGGTATCGGAGTAATGCCCAATTTAGTGCTATTTTATGGTAATATATTAGAAAGAATTTAACAAATGCAAATCGGTTATCCTGATAACATATTGTTTTACACTCATCATATACGGCTTTGGAATTTGCAATACAATTAGCCATGATATATTCCATTGCATTTGATTATCAAACTAGTCAGATGTTTATTTCGTTTTTCAACTTGAATACTGTTTATATACAGAAGGTATATTACTGTGAAATAATTAGGCCTACGTAAATTAAGTGGATTTCTTATCCAGTGTATTTTGTGAAATGTTGACATATTTTAAGAATTTCTTATATCAGTGTATACGAGCTTGAATTAAGATTAAGTATGTTCTTCCACAAGCCCTGCTTAATGAATCGACCTGGAGCTTAACTCGGAGATAGCTTACAAAAATGACTTATTTTGTTCATATCATAATTGCAATTAACTTATCACTGATTGAATAAAAGCTTTCTGGCACTTTTTTATATCAGTTTACCTGATTTTATTTCTATTTCTAAATGAATAACTAAAAAATATATACTTTTAAGATGTTATTTCTTCAGCTCTTTTTTAAATTTAAATTTTTTAGATTTTCAAATAAATGTATAAATTATTTATCTCTTTTTTAGGCACTAATTATGTGTGTACTATATTTTTAAATTTCTGTTTTCTCTCTTATTAAGAGATAATGATAATTGCAGGCCCAAAACACGAGTATTTCTCAAGTGGAGCTTTCAAACAAAGTACACATCTAAGATGTTGTATCGTTTAATAATCAAAAATATATAAAATCTAGATTATATTAGAATATATAAGACAATTCTGTCAATATAATTGCGACAATATTGGCAAGATAAGTAAGGTAAATATATTTTTTATGCAAATTGTGTAGAAAGAGCGAGTAATAAATGGTTTATACTCTCCTACGTAGCCTACCAGTAAAAAATTAATTGTTTTTCTTGGCTTTCATAATCCAATTTCAGTATTTCATCATCAGATTGCATCAGATGGAGATCACTACTATACTACTAACATCCCTGAGTATCCTGTTGGTACTCCTTGCTGTGCAAGAGTTCCTGCTTCGTTGGATTAGGATAATTCTACTAGCAAGACGGATTCCAGGACCAAAACCAAAACCTGTTTTGGGAAACTACGAAATTTATAGTGACTTTAGAAAAGGTACGTTAAGTATCTTCGATTTTCAATGTCCCAGAACGTCACAGTCGCATGTGAAAAGCAACTCAGTTCTTCTTCGATTAATTTTTCTTCAATATCTGTTTCTTCACCGGAAAGATTTTTATAAATCTGTTAGGGTCTTTAATAACCCGATTTTTAGTAATTATGTTAGCCGACAGAAGTAAAGAAACCGGTGATAATGACGTCTAGGAGTGAAATAGGCTATTTAAATGTGACAGTTTTGAGTAAAACATACAATTTAAATTAAAAATCATAAATAAGTAATAAAAAAGTTTTTATTTCGTAGTAAACAAAATATTCATTACTAAATATAATTAAAATAGCTTATATATATTCCTTATCGTCCCTTACAATACTGCGTTCATCGATACCATGTGTTCTTATGTTCAAGAGGACTAAGGCTCTTTTATATCATGCAGGCCTAATTTAGTACTTTTTATTAGTTAACTGTGTTACTTTTACAATTTACAAGAATTTTCAACTGGTAGGATAATTTTTCTTTATGCTCATATTGAACTTCATTAATAGTTAGCATTTTATAAAGTTTAGCCTAAAGATAGATAATTCTTGATTCTCACAAGTGCTCGGTGTGATTGGAATAAGTTAGCCTATTATACGAGGGTAAAGTAAAGTGTTCCCTATACAGACCATGGAGGCCAAGAGGGTTCCAGGAGGTTGAGGCTCCCAGATTTTAGACATACGGCACGTGAAGGTGGTAAGGTTGTCAGCCTTACGCACCGGCCGCCTTTACCCCCAGGATTGCTCCCGGTACTCATTTCTGTTAGAAGCTAAGTCGACCCCCGGCCATAGTGCCACCAGAAGGAAAAGGCCAATTGAAAAACGCCAACGACCTCATCGGGGATCGAACCCGCGACCTTCCGGTTCGAGACGCAGCGGCTCAACCACGTCATACCCCTATACGAGGGTATAAAGAAAAAATATTTTAAATTTATATTTAAATTGGACCCCTAGACAAATATGAAGTAAGTATATCAATCCCAAAATTGCTTGTAAAGGAGTGATTCACGAAATTTAACATTTCCGCTTATGTTCGGGAATCTGCAAATAAATATGCATTTTGCTTAGAAATTCAATAATTACTGTACGTTGGGATTCTTGGCACAGCGAATTTCATCATCTCTTGGCATGGAGTGGACTTCAATCAAGTTTCATGACATCGAAGAATGTGTATGGAGTCTTCCTTATCTTCCATGACATTATTTATTCAATCTCCTTTGTACGAAAAAATAAATAAATAAATAAATAAATAGTAACCGACCATAGGAATGCTAAAAACCTCTTAAGAAAAATCTTATCGCACTGTTATTAAAAATTATAATCAAGGTCGAAAACTATATGGCAGAGTTGATGGTTCAGAATTCGAAGAAAATCCTATTCTATGGCAATAATACGAGGGTTAGTCATAGCAATTTTTTGTTTTTCAAAGTAAGGCGATGGTACCAAAAGATGTATGTCACGGGAGAGTGTGTCATATGAATAGAGGCGATGGTAATTTAGTTGTGAGCCAGCCGCCGTGCAGATAGGATATGAAATATATGAACAGCATGAACAGATGTGAAAAGCGTTGAATCGGATCGACAAACGAAATAATTTCATCAAAAAAAAGACCTGAAGATGGTAGAATAAAAACCGAAATATATCGTCCCATAGAATACTGGACCTACAACATTTTAATGTGTTTACTATTCTAAGTTCAAAATTCTTAATTCATTAAGGTTTGTAATATTGACGACTATATATTTTAGAAATGTACAAAGCTATTAAGCTGATAGGTTAGCAAACTAAATTTTATAAAACCAAACTTCGAGGGAATAGTGGAATTATTACATAATACACATTATGCAACAAAATTATATACCTCATAGGAAAAATATGAAATTTATCAATATAAGCATTCTTATTTCAAAATAGTCACTATCGAGGGAGAAATGATAGACAATAGGCTACTGGCGCTGATTGCTGATAGAAGCTTTAGGGAATAATGCCCATTCGTACCGAACGTTAAGAAATTATGGAGTGGGTATGTGTCCTTTCATGCTTCCAACAACCGCAATACATTAGAGTGGCCCGATGCAGTCGCGCATGGATGTTTATGGGTGTCTGTTTCCTTTACTATGTTACATCTGGTACACATAATCTGCATTAAATATACATTCCATACCTTCCCTTTCATTGGTATTTTTCAAAATTTTAAAATGATCCCACATTTTCAAAAGAAAATATAGTTGTCATGACTTATGCCCCATCCCTCGTATATTGCAGCGTGTTTGAGGATATTTTCAAGATATTCGTTTAATATAAATCAACATTAATTTTGTAACAGTCACTCGATTTCCAAATATGAAACCAGTAACAGAACGATATATAAGCATTCATGATGAATATAATAGTTTAAGTTTCAGCCTTAAGCACTAGTATATAATAAGAAACCTAACACGATATTGGAGCTGAAGACGTAGAAAGTATATAGATTTATATTTTACTGTTATTTATTGTTTCATAACTGTTTTTGATATACAATATAGTCATAAGGATAAAATTACATTATATCATTGCATATAAAGCTTAGTAGCTTATTTATACCTAATTTTTGTTATGCAATATAGTCGTAAACACGTTACATTTACATTAATACATTACATTAATAATAAATAATATTGTTATAAAAGTCTATTGTATTGATATAATATATGAACATAATTATATCAATATGTCAAGTAATAAAATTTAATATTAAAATCTTACACAATTAGTCACATTTAATTGCAGTCAAGTAATAAAATTTTTATATTAAAATCTCACACAATTAGTCACACTTAATTACAGTCAAGTAATAAAATTAATTAAGTGTGGCTAATTGTGTAAGATTTTAATAAAAAAATTTATTACTTGACTGTAATTAAGTGTGACTAATTGTGTGAGATTTTAATATAAAAATTTTATTACTTGACTGCAATTAAATGTGACTAATTGTGTAAGATTTTAATATTAAATTTTATTACTTGACATATTGATATAATTATGTTCATATATTATATAAATACAATAGACTTGTATAACAATATTATTTATTATTAATGTAATGTATTAATGTAAATGTAACGTGTTTACGACTATATTGCATAACAAAAATTATGTATAAATAAGCTACTAAGCTTTATATGCAATGATATAATGTAATTTTATCCCTATGACTATATTGTATATCAAAAACAGTTATGAAACAATAAATAACAGTAAAATATAAATCTATATACTTTCTACGTCTTCAGCTCCAATATCGTGTTAGGTTTCTTATTATATACTAGTGCTTAAGGCTGAAACTTAAACTATTATATTCATCATATTTATCAGCACTAGATGAAATGAAATTCATTAATAAGCATTCATGAATCACAGATTATTGCAAAAACGTATAATTAAAATATGCCTGAATAAACGAATTGATTATCCCACTAACCGGATATATAACGAATTGATTATCCCACTAACCGGATATATAACGAATTTAAAGTATTAAATATTGAGCAAATTTATAAACACACTATATTGAATTTCTACCATAAAAATCGAAAAAAATATCAAAAGCATCCTCATGATTACACTACAAGACGCAATCAAATACCTACTCTAATTGAACCTAAATGTTTCACATCGGCAGGACTATTACACAGCTCAAACTCTGGTCCACGGCTATACAACTCAATAATGAAACTTCACCCTGAATTAGCCATGTACAAGGATTTCATTTTCAAATCCAGAATTAAAAAACTAATATAAGACACATTAATATTAACCACATTTCACACTTTCCCTTTTATAATGTTTTATATGTTCTTCTTTCCCTTTTCTGAATAGTACTAGTATCACTATATTTTATTGTATTTTTAGTTTAATTTGATTGTATTGCACCTGTATTCATTTACATGTTATTTGTATTTTGTATTTGTATTTTTTTATTTTTAACTGATGTAATTTAAAAGGAACTAACCCCAAACACGAGCTTTGCTCCTTTGGGGTAACTTATGTAATTCTTTCTGTATTAATTCAAAAGAGTAAATAAATAAATATAATTTATTTAATTGTCACTGTTGGACATTACATGAGATTATTATAGGAGAAAAATTCCTCCGACACTGGGACTTGAACCCAGGACCTATGGCTATTCGCGCCAATGCTCTACCAACTGAGCTAAGCCGGAGTTCAAGTCACAGCGCCAGATGGAATCTCTTGGCGCGAATAGCCAAAGGTCCTGGGTTCAAGTCCCAGTGTCGGAGGAATTTTTATCCTATAATAGTCTCAGTAACAGATCGTTTATTTGGGTATTTGGGAAGGATCCGAAAGATGAGGTGGATGTGGCTCATAATTAAATTCTTTATTTCATTAAGCTTAATAAGCTTAATAATAAATCTTCTTCTTGGTCCAAGAAGAAGAAGATTTTAATATTATGACAACATTGTTTTTAATGTGTGCGTGTGCCTTCTATATTATTTTTATTTTATATTATACAAGTGGCCCCAGATAAGTGCTACGACAAGGGTTTTAAGGTGGACACTCTTTCAATTTTATAACTATTTTAACCCTGTCTGAAGATGAAATTCATTAAAAAGCTTATGTAGGCCTATTCTCTCTTGAACATAGGTATACATTTTGAGATAAACTTGGCTACAAATCTGTGGAATATAATATTTTCTTCATTTTTCTACAGGTTCAATGAAGAAATTGTATAGAAATTTCGAACATTACAAGATGTTCGTTCTATGGTATGGACCAATGCCGATTTTGGTAGTACATCATCCAGACCACCTAAAGGTACTTAGCTGTTATAATGCTAACAATGTTAAGTATGTTCAGTAATAAGTGTTCCTATCACCTCCACAGCCATGTCAACCTGAAAACCTCAATAATTAAATCTTAATACGTATGCGTATATGTGGGAAGGTTAGTGCAACATAGCCTAACGGGTGATCCGTTTGGGTATGGATAAAATTAAATCTCTATATATATAAAAGGCTTTGTCCTGACTGACTGACTGACTGACTGACTGACAGGAATCAACGTAGAGCCTAAACTATAACAGGTAGAGACTTGGAATTTTGACAGTACCTTCGTTTCATAATGTAGGTGCTCACTAAGAAAGGATCTTGAAAAATCTTGATTTTAAATGCCAAAAATCAAATGTTTTTGAGTATACTTAATCCCTTTTTACACAGAATTATGAAATCAAAATCACAGAACGTATTGTTGCCAGAGTAGTATCAGATGGGTTTGGAAAAAAAAATGAAATGCAAGTTTGACAAATAACAGAAGTTATCAATATAATACATGTTATAAATAAATATTACAGAATGAAATCCACGAAAATAATGCAGTCACATAACTTTCTCTACCCTGGACATAGAGAAAACAAAAGAGGTATGGTAATGTGTATATTATTATATCGCAGGTTTCTGGAGAGAGACAGTTTTATGGTAACATGAGAGCAGGCCCGACTAGAGGGAGGGTAGCCCCGGGGCCCGGGCCCCGATAGGGGGCCCGGCAGACCAGGTTTTATTTTTTATCTTCTAAATTTACTCTAAAATAAAATTGGTTAAAAGTCAATAAGCAACTAATTCGGATTTTGAAATCGAAATTTAAAATTCTTTTACTAACATGCATATGAGGTTTAAATGAAGTTGACTTTTTCATGAAAACGTTATTATTTTTAATTATTGTCATCTTCTTAGTGTTCGTTCGTTGAATTACAGACTTTTCATTTAAATACTATAAAAAGAAAGAATAATTGTATAATTAAAGGGTAAATATCTCAATTGTTTATGCCATTTTTCGAGTACCGATATAAGGAATAGTTACCTGTTTATTTTCTAAAAAATCTAGAATAACTGTGTCAAAATAATAATACAATTTTCGGTATTAATATTAGTGTTTTATTAAGGAGGATAAAATCTTTTGTTTAAAACCTAAAACGGGCTGTTCCAGTAAAATAAAAAGCTAAAATACCTTCCATAAATGCCTAAAAGTCCGGATCCTATATATTACCATAAAATAGGCGCTAAATTGGGCTTCACTCCGGCATTAGTCAACCGATTTGATCCAAAATCAATAGGCTTCGTCCCATGGGCGTTATAAATGCGTATACCAAGTTTTATGAAAATCAGATATAGAGTATTTGAGTTATCGCGCTTACAGGCACACGGATAGACGGACAGATATTTTCCCGTCTACCACACAATCTCATAAAGTAACGATACCATACTGGCACATAATAATTATACGAGTATAATATCATTACGTAATCTTTATGTTGCATACATTTCAAAGGACGAGGTTGGGTTTCAGTGGTGAATTTAATATTTGAAGGGGGGCCCGGTAGCAAAATTCTTCATCCTCTATGAGCCATAAAAAACTATATCAAGCGTTTTCTGAGGGAATAGTTTCAGTGTGATAAGTCGTTCTTCCTATTTCAAATTATAAATACCTATATTAGGACCTAGAATTTAAAAATCGAAAGTCCTTCATAAGTTAATTTCCAATTACAAAATAAAAACCCCGGGCGACGCCGGGCCTTTTAAACTAGTGTTATTATAAAAGCCAATATGATTGTAGAACAAATTTATTGCTGGTTATATTATAGTTAAAAGATTCGGGATTCTATATTTGACAATCTACAATACATAACCTGAAAGGAAAATGAAAATCGTAGATGATTAAAATGGATACTACAAATCTACAGCGGGCACTATGTGTTCTTTGGTATGCTAAACTTGAGAGTGTGAAAAGAGTACAAAGGGAATTTCGATGTATGGTGTGCGTATTCCAGCTAGATGGTGAACCCTCTCCCTGGGCATGGAAGGTCCTTAATTTTCTAAATGCCATTTCCAACGGTATGTGACGTGGTCGTGGTGGACCCGTTTTTTGGCCCCTAAACTCCTCAGATCTAACCCATCCTGACTTCTTGTGTGGGGCTTTGTTAAAGGCACTGTCTATGCACAGAAACCCAGGAACATTGATGATCTAAGAGTAAAAATTACTCAAACTTTTCAACAAATCACCCCTCTTATGTTATAATGGACATGGGCTGAATTTAGGGTGGCCAGACATCCGGCTTTTGGCCGGACTGTAAGGCTTTTTGCTAAGCAGTCCTCCATCCGACGCGGCTTTATGCCGGACGTTGATTTGTCCCCCTTTTTGAGACTCTGATGGATCGGTAAAGCATATTAATAAAATTTGTATTCTCCGGTATGTTCCTGCCAATCCTAAGCTTGGCACGCTTGTCGATACTATCATTTGTTAAGTTGGTGCCGCGGAAAAATCTGAATCTATTCCTAAGGATGGCACGCTTGTCCATACGATGATAGCGTACTATCATTTATTTTATATAAATGCAGTTATTAAGTAAAATTAGTCAGGGTTATACCATATAATATCTGCTGTCCAGCCATCCATGCTCGAAGTTTTATACTATGCTAGATTACCGAAGAAGTGTGTCCTCCTTTCTGACATTTTAGAAATGGTCACCCTAGCTGAATTGCCTCATCATTATGAGTTATGCAGAGTGCGCTATGGAGGTCAAGCTGAACTGTGAGAAATCTTCCAACTTTCAGAGTTGTATACACAAAATTTCAACATATAAAGTTCAATGGTAAATGTTTTACAGTGTTTTTATTTTATCCATACCCAAACGGATCACTCTGTATTTTGCACCACTTATTTCAACTTGGAAAAGAACTCGTAATTCCTCATGTGAAAAGATGGATTCAAAGTCCCTATGGCCTTCAGATTTCCATGAATGTTATGAAAAATCTGTGTTCTCAGGAAGGAACTCAAAACACAGAAGAAAATAACCAAAAAGGAAAGAGTCGTCAGCTGTGTCCAAGACAGAAAGATGTCATTGAATTGTTGGAACTATCATAAATTTGTTCGTTTAAGTCACTCCGAGACTACAATGAGAGTCCCATTGAAATTCTCTTGGCCAATATAACAGCATATATAAAGTATATTGCGATACTAGTGCCGTAAGCGGTGCATACGGATCGAGGAAAGAGTTTGAAAAAACGAGGCGCTTGCGCCGAGTTTTTTCATTTTCCGAGATCCGTTAAGCGCTTATGGAACGAGTATTGCATGCTATTTTTTGCACAATGATTATTTATATCAATTTAATTATATTAATTAAGATATTAGCTGAAAATATTATTTATATACATTATTGAAGATAGATGTCATATTTCAAAAAGTGATTCGCATGTGTTGGTTGTTATGGGGACTGAATATTTGTCCTGTTAAAGCCACCACAAACTGGGGGCCTTGGTTCCAGTCTTCGATAATGGCTTGTATTATGATGATTTTACTTACGGCACGTGTGCTTTTTGTCATTTTTACAGCACTGAGATTTATTTTGTTTTCATAGCAACCAGATTGCATGAGGGAATGTCAAGTTACGATCCAGGGCAACAATATTCGTAAGTACCACTAATTATTTACGTCGTGCAAAAAAAAAAAAAAAATTAAATTAGACCAATGGGAATCGCAGCCCGAGATCTCGTAGACGCTTTTGTCAATACAATGAAACCGGTATTTGTAGGCCTACTAGGAGACATAACGAGCGGTGGTAAGTTGAACCGGCTCCACCAAGCCTACTCGCTCCCTGCTTCTCCCTTATGTTTTGCGATGGTCGATACGGCGAAGAACCTCTAGATTCGTTGAGAGAACATAATGATTTCAGAATTAATCTTAATCTTGTTCGATGAGGGAAATAACTTTGTTTGTTGTCCGCGTCCTTTATTCACTTCAAATGCCTGTATGTGTAATATAGAAGGCACTATTCACAAACCAATTTCATCCAACCCTCAACTTAATGTGTGTCTTATTCCCCAGGGGCTAGTCTAAACATTCGTTGTAAGGCGCCGTTCATACTGAGGCGATATACGATAAGCGATATATCACAAGAGATATGTTGGGACGATATATTGCTAGGAAGGTTCAGACAGCGAGCGATAAATCGGCGCGACCTGGGCGATAAAAATATGGAGGGAACATTGCAAATATTTACATGAATTAATAATACAGGGTGATCCGTTAGAGATGTCAGAAAAGTAAAGCATTGTGTACAAGAAACTATTTAAATTTATTAATCGTTAATGGTACAAACAGGTGTAGGAAACCTGTAAGTTTTGTATTCCAGCACATTAGCACTCAACATGACCGCCATTGCGAATGCGGCACAGATCATACCTCGCGGACAGGTTTCGCCACGTGGCGCAGAGCATTTCTGGAGTGATTTGCTGAAAGGCCGCTGTAATCATCCGTCGTAGGTCAGCTACATTCTGTGGTCTTTGTGTGTACACAGTTGACTTGATGTACCCCACAAAAAAAATCTGGAGGAGTGAAGTCCTATCACGTAACCTTCCGCCTGTACGAGACATTTTGAGACCATCTTCCAAGAACATGTGATACCAGTTAACGATGTCTCGATGCGAAGGGCCATACCGACAGTTGTACTGACGTCGGAAAGCCCGCCGTATTTGTATTACACTAGAAAACTTCGCATACCATACTAAACACTGAACGCGCTGTTGTGGCGTGACCACCATTTTGTCTTCTATGCAGGATAGCGCCGCCAAGCCATGTGTTCGAAGTCTGAAACATCACTCATTGTTAACTCCCATCCTTTCCACTTACATTACAGCAAATTGCACAGAGCTAGGCTATATACTTTAACCTCTTAAATATAACGATTTACTTTTCTGACATCTCAAACGGATCACACTGTATAACAATTTGATTACTTACTTGTCTTACATAATAAATAAATAAATAAATAGATAATGTATTTACTTTTGTCTTTTACTTCTGCTGCAATTTTCCTCCATGCGGCACTCGTCACATCTGTCTTACTACATGCGCCAATGGAATAGTTCCAGATGCACTCATGAGCTTTCACTAAATGAATGAAATGAATTACAGAATTGTCTTCTCTTCTTCCCGACATGTTCACTGATCGAAATATCGTAAGCAGTAAGCAACTAATCGCTCAGGCGACCAGCATGTTGCACTTCGAGAGAAATATCGCTTGCGATATGTTGCGCTATCGCGCGATTGTGAACCTTTTTTATCGCCTCCCTTTAGATTTCAAGCATCTGTCCGTGCATGTCGCGTATCGTATATCGCTCACGATATATCGCTTATCGCTTATCGCCTCAGTGTGAACGCTGCCTAATGGATGCTTACAATGAAACTCCATCCCCTTTCACCGCTCACCTACGCCTGAGCGTTGTTCATAGGCTATATTGAATGTGGTCGGGCTTGAACTCACACCAGTAAGATATTTTCTCACCCAGGGCTAGCTGAATACTATTGATGGGAATTCTCGAATGAAAAAAATCAGAATTATTCGATTCTTACAAGTTCTCGACATATCAAGAATCGTATGGAAAGTATTCTAATGATCACACGAATGATTTAGTGCTACGAGAAGCATGAAGTGAAGAGTTCTCGAGTTCTCTCGCTCATTCGTATCACTTCGGTTAACTTCTTTAACGTGGTATAAGTTTTGCAGGCAAGAAAGGCATACAATATATGAACGCACAGCTTTATGAGCATAGAGCAGTACGTTTTCGCAAATATATCGATAAACTCGAACTCCTGGGATTATGTATGATAAAATGATTAACGGGGTAATTCAGTTTTTAAAATCTCTTACATTAGCACTTCTTGTGCACCCTTTAACTTCATTCTCACCAGACTTATTAAGTGCCAGTATGGTACTTTATGAGATTGTGTGGTGGACGAAAAAATGTCTGTCCGTCTGTCTGTCCGTCTGTCCGTCTGTCTGTCCGTGTGTCTGTACGCACCATAACTCAAATACGCTTTTTCTGATTTTCATGAAACTTGGAAAACACATTTATAATGTCCATGGGAAGAACCCTATTGATATTGAACCAAATCGGTTCACCGGTACCGGAGTAATGCCCAATTTAGTGACTATTTTAATAGATTATGGCGCCTTTCTAATATAAAGGCGCCATCACTCAAATACGCTGTATCGGATTTCCATGAAACTTGGTATACCCATTTATGACGTCCATGAGAAGTGCCCTATTGAACTTGAACCTAATCTGTTGACCGGTACCGGAGTAAAACCCAATTTAGTGTCTACTTTAAAGGCGCAATAACTCAAATACGCTTTATCGGATATTTATGAAACTTCGTATACGCATTTATAATGTCCATGGGAAGACGTTTATTGATATTGGACCAAATCGGTTGGCCAGTACCGGCATAATGCCCAATTTAGTGTTTTTATGTTAATATATAAGAAGTCGCAATAACTCAAATATGGTTTATTGGATTTTCCTGAAATTTTGTATACCCATTTATAATGTACGTGGAAAGACGTCTACTGATATTGGACCAAATCGGTAAACCGGTACCGGAGTAAAACCCATTTTAGTGTATATTTTAAAGACGCGGTAACTCAAATACGCTTTACCGGATTTTTATGAAACTTGGTATACACATTAATAATGTCCATGGGAAGAGTCTATTCATAATGGATAAAATCGGTTGTCCTGTTTCGGAGTAATGCTCAATTTAGTGCCTATTTTATGGTAATATACGTATTCGAAAATTTTATTAAAAAATGAAAATCAGTTATCTTGACAACATAGCCTATTGTTTTACTGTGATCTTATAAGGCCTTGGAAATTAAAATACAGGTAGCTATGACAAAAAACATATTGATTTACATGCGCTCATCCAACTAGACCGTTAAAATGACCCAGGTGGCCGAGATGGTAGACCTTTCTTCTTCCGTAAGCCCTGCTTAATGAATAAAGCTGGAGCTTAACTTGGAAATCAATTTTTAAAAAACATATTCTGCATATCATAATTGCAGTCATAACTGATTAAACAAAAACATACTGGCACTTTGTTACATCAGTTTACCTGATTTTATTTTTTTCTCAAGTAATGCACCTCATCCCAGAAACAATATGCAATGAAAGTTTAGGAAATGCATAACATTTAAGATGGCTTGTTGAGACTATGATCTGTGCTTACTTACTTAGTCTGTCGCTAAGAGAGTTCGACTCTTGACTCTTTAAAGCAGTGGTCTTTCATACAGGTTTAAGTGTGTAAGATTTATCTCCTAATTTGTACGGTATGTGTTTAATGTTACAGATTGTACTTGCAAACGTCAGCAAAGTTATGTCATCTAAATTCATCTCTATGAAATATGGATTATCTTCTTTGCAAGGTATTTTTTATTTTATTTTTTCCTTAAAATTAGCGTGGAAACTTGTCGGTAACCAATACCAGTAATAGCATTGTTTAACTTTAATTTTTATAATAAAATACGTACAGTAGAGTTCCACCAATCCGGACCCCTTCTAGACATCCGATTAATCCGGATGGACGAATACTCAATACATTTTGAATTTTACACACAAATATGTTTTCTTTTGTTAATCCTACATCAGTCCGTAGCTTAAATACTTAGGTATACGTACACAGTAGTATGAAAACTAAAATTAATTTATACAGATAATTTATATATGGGTGAGTCGGTAGCGCGCCTGCCAACCACTCCAGCGGCCCGGGTTCGATTCCCGGCCGGGTTGGGGGTTTTCAGTAGTGAAATATTCCTTTCAGGACTGGGTGTGTGTGTGTGTCCTTAGGTTTAAGTAGGTAGGGGACTGGCGCACCCCGTTAACAAATCCGCTGAGAAAATCCCCTTACGGGATCACCAGGGTGCGCTCGCGAACGTGAGGAATAACTTTATCCATATTCATATATGAGATTTATCTTTCCGCCTTGAGCGGATTGTAGAGAAGGATGAGTGTTGAAAAGGAATCACTACGTAGTATTTGTTATCTGATTTTTAATTGTTGAGCAATTATACAAGCATACGTACAAGACCTTCATAAGATAGATCATAGATAAGTTTACCTCTGATTGGAATAGCGATTAGCTATATCAGTCATGGTTAATACATGATGGATATATAATATCATTTGTTTGAATTGAATGGATATCAATATTTTAATAAAGTCCTTAGATTGGTGTGTGGAATTACCTTAATGGCGAACCATATTCATATAGCTTGAATAAATGTGGTCACATTAGTATAAGAATATAAAAATTATTTTTAAAAAAGTTTTACATCAGTATTGTATGATAATTGCAGATCAAATTTTATATATGCTGTATGTGAAGTAACTTCTGCCACTTTAAAGTTGGATTTCTTCAACGACTTTGTATATATGGTTTTAAGTATGATATTTTAACTCTTAATAATTTTTATATTCTTATACTAATGTGACCACGATTATTCAAGCTACATGAATATGGTTCGCATGTGGCCTATTTCAGTTTCCTGCCAATATTGTGTTTACAGTGTTGTTTTAGTGTTTTCAACTTTACTTATAGGCTATATCGTGTTCATAATTGTCTAATCTTGTAAAGTGAAGATTTAGATTTCGGAAATTGTGTCGACAAACACATACTTACCATGTGATCTGAGCTAGAAGAAGCGGCATTTATCTCCCATCTTCCCCTTAACCTAGGGTGACCAGATTTATGAACTTAAAAAACAGGACATTTGACAAAATTTGCCTTTAAAAAACAAGACAAAACAGGACACTTGGATAACAAAGAGTGCAAGCGTTCCTTCTAAGTCTTGCAGTTACAATTTAATATTTGATAACTTATTGCTATAAATGAGACTTCGTTGTCATCAAATATCGCCATTCTAAATTCAAAGCAGTCTTATAAATTCAAGCTTTGTCAATCTTTTTATGACTGAAATTACATTTACAACTTCCAACAATTAAAATTGTTAAAAATAATAATCTGTCATATTATAGAAGTAGGATATTTGATGAAATTGGGTAAATCGGATACAATGATCACCAGGGGTCACAGACATTTGTTTCAAGTTTTGGAAAAAACAGGACATTTGGCGTCCCGTTAAAAATTTGTCGGGACATCGAGACGGTTAATGAAAAGAAAGGACAGTCTCGTTAAAAACGAGACGTCTGGTCACCCTACCTTAACCAACTGTCAAAATACCAAAGTAAATTAAATTGCATTATAATAATAATGTACAACATAATAAAAATATTTATGTTTTGATATAAATTATTAATCCTATTCTTCAGGAAATACCTGGAGATTACATCGCAAAATGATCAGTCCTGCATTCAACTCCAAAATGCTGTCAAAATTTGTTGAAGTGTTCGCCAAGGAAAGTGAAGTACTAGTCGATAAACTGAAGAAAGAAGCCGAAGGAAAAAGTTTCATGATCAACAAATACATTTACAAGTGCGCCATTGACTTATCTTTCGGTAAGTTACATTCATATGGGCTGCTGTAAATCTAATCCAAACTAATTTTTGTTTAACTTTCTCGAGGAACTCCATTATCGATGGGATATCCATGAATATTCCTGATTTTCGACCAAAGAATTATGTTTTTCTCTCTTCTTACCAAAAACCTACATTCCTATATTAAATGGTCCAGTACTCAGTTACCCTATACAAGTTATTTTAACATAAGCGTGCAGAAATAAGTGGAGCACGTCCCTTTCGTAATTCACACAGCTGGATATTGTATTTATATCGTATAACCCATCGATAGAATTTTTTCAGAATATAAATATAAAGCATATTACCATATTCCAAGCATTTGAGAGCTTAACTATGTACTAGTTTGATCGCATGGCAACCAGTAAGCAGTAAGAGCATTAATTAGAAAGTTTGCATTTGGGCCTAAGCTGATAAATGGATATTATTAAGTGTCAATATGGTACTTGATGAGATTGTGTGTGGGGACGGGAAAATGTATGTCCGTCTGTCCGTAGGTCCGTGTGTCTGTATGCGCGATAACTCAAATACGCTTTATCGGACTTTCATGAAATTTGGTATAGGCATTTATAACGTCCATGGAAAGAACCCTGTTGATATCGGACCTAATCGGCTGACCCATACCGGAGTAATGCCAAATTTAGTGCCTATTTTTATGGTAATATATTAGAAAAGCGCGTTAACTCAAATACGCTTTATCGGATTTTCTTGAAACTTGGTGTACGGATTTATGACGTACATGGGAAGAAGCCTATTGAATTTGGACCAAATCGGTTGACCAGTACCGAAATAAAGAGTAATTAACAGTCACATCTATTAAAATATAATCTTCGTTCTCCGACAATTCGAAGCATTTTGATTGGCTCGCGGCCAACCAATCAGCGGCCGAGCTCCCGTAACTAATGTCCTAAAGTAATCAATTCTGTGAATAGAAATAATAGGCAAAATTACTTATTAAAAAGTATGCTTTCATTTTCAATTTAATATAAGTATTAATTTTGTAATGGATATTAGACGCTATAATATCATTGCATGGCCCACAATAAACATAACGTAACAAATTGTCAATCATTATTGATATTGTTATATCGCTTTGATTGATTCATTTCTTCATGACGATGTCAGTGTAAATAAAACATTTAAAACACGACTAGCCATTGAACATTGATATAATATTGTGTTTCTATAAATATGAATTGCTACCGATATCAGCATTATGTTTTAATGTGAGTATTTTTCTTATTCGCTCCTATGGAGCAATATACCTAATGTAATTCCCGACAGATTGATTTCAGATTGTCTTTAATTCATTCATAACCTATACGGCTGCTTTAAATTTGAAACAAACATGTCAGCGAACAGTAGGCCTATGACATCATTAATATTATTGTCATTGCCTCTTTAGATGAAAAAAAACTCGTTTTTCGTGATTCCTTCCAAAATGGCTCCAACGATTTTTTCAAATGTTGTACATGAAGTGCTTATACTAAGAGCTAAAACATTTCTTTGAAAACTTTTTTTTCGCAAAAATTCTCTGAAGGGTAGTTATTTATTTATTTATTTAATAATAACGAACATTACAGGTATAAAACCCAATTACAATGTCCATGCCAAAAATACAATACATACATACAAAATAATTAAAACATAAGATACAAAAGATAAGAATACACAAAAGATAAAAGTAAAAAGTACACACAAAAAAACATTACAAGCAGAAAAAGAAATTCCTAGCTACTTCTGGGTTCCAGCAGTTGCCAGGTTATAATCACAGTACATAATGCCTTTGAGAATTAAGATAAGAAAGAAGAAAGAGTGAGGAGAATGTTTGGCATGATACATTAAACCAATACACTAACTACAATTTATTTATACAATTTATTTTATATTTATTTATACAAATTATGATTGTAACTACGTTTAGTGATTTCAATTCAGTATTAAATCAACTTCAACTAAAGCTTTTTTTAATTCATTTTCGGACATGCTAAGTATATCAAAATTTAAAAAGTGAATTTTATTATACAAAGTGGTTACTTTATTTAAAGGTGAATTTTTATGAATATCAGTATTTACCCTGGGGGTAAAAAATAGCTTCCTGTGTCTACTTAGTTTACATGGGACGTAAAAATAAATCTTCTTAACAATATTATTATCAATTTTTTAATGCAATAATTTGTGAAGAAATATTAAACCTTGATTATTTCTTCTAATTTTTAAACTTTTAATATCATATAGTTCTAAAAGCGTTTGGTAATTCAAATATGTTGGATAATGGCCAGTACTTCTGAATATAAAAAATTTGTAAAACTTTGATTGTATTTTTTCTATTGAATCAGAAAGTTCAATAGTCATTGGATTCCATATGACTGTACCATATTCGAGGTTTTGTCTGACCAATGAATTATAAAGTCTGATTAATGTATTTTCGCTAAATGTGCATGAATTCCTTATAATAAAACCTAGATTTCTTAACGCTTTTAAAACTATTGTTTCAATGTGGCTGTTAAACCTGAGATCCTTGGTAAATGTTATCCCTAAATCTCTAGTTTCCATTACCTCATCAAG
Source organism: Ectobius pallidus (assembly GCA_964059195.1). Taxonomy (NCBI): domain Eukaryota; kingdom Metazoa; phylum Arthropoda; class Insecta; order Blattodea; family Ectobiidae; genus Ectobius; species Ectobius pallidus. The sequence goes on along the minus strand of CAXKWD010000002.1, from coordinate 41,603,520 downwards.
TTTAACATTATTTATATTATAGGCATATGATATAGTATTTTTACATCTATTGAATGTCATTTTAACACATTTCTTAATGTTAAATGGAAGTTTATATTTATTACTCCATGTATATAATTTATTTAAGTCGTTTTGGAGTTGAAAACAATCTGAAACTGAAGCAATAGATTTATATATTTTAATGTCATCAGCAAATAATAAAATATTGGAGTTGTTCACCACGTTCGGTAAATCATTTATGAAACATAGAAACAATAAAGGGCCTAAGTTTGATCCTTGAGGAATTCCATAATTAACCACAAACTGATCAGATAAGTGATTTTGATAACTCACTGCCTGTGTTCTATTTCTTAAGTATGAGCACATAATTTTCATAAAGTGAGTGGAAAAAGAAAGTTGAGCTAATTTGTTAAGTAAGAAGTCATGATCAACTTTATCAAATGCCTTTTGAAAATCTGTATATATTATGTCAACCTGTTTATGTTGGTCTAATTCCAATGATACGTATTCAGTGAAGTTCCATAAGTTTGTAACAGTTGATCTTTTTGGCATGAAGCCATGTTGAAGTGAAGAAATCGCTAACTTAATATGATTGAAAATGTGTGTGTAAAAAATACTTTCCAGAATTTTAGCTGGTGTAGATAGAATAGCAATGGGTCTATAATTTTGTACCATTTTCGAACTCCCCGATTTATGTATGGGGACTATTTTTGTCATTTTCCAAACATCCGGAAAAATGCCTTGTTTAATTATTTGGTTAAACATTATAGTTAATGGATACACTAAGAGTTCACCATATCCTTTGAAAATATATGTTGGTATTTTATCCGGTCCAGCAGAACGTTTAGATTTTAATTTTTTAATTGCTAATTCAACTTCTTTTGTCTCTATTACAGATATGTTGAAGGAATTTAGTATGTTTATACTGTTATCGGTTTCATAATCGTATTTTGATTGATCCCTTGTATAAACAGATTTAAAATAATTAGCGTAGCCATTAGCAATTTCATGTGGAGTTTTCAATATTTGCCCATTATATTCCATCTCCGTTTGAGACTTGAGTTCTTTCCGTTTACTTTTAATAAAATTCCAAAAGTTATTTACATTGTGCATTAAATTTTTTTTCAATTTCTTGAAGATGACTTATGTAGGCTGTTTTAATTTGTTTCTTCAAACTTGCTCTAATGTTTTTGAATACTGACATATTATATTCTGATAAATGTTTATTTTTACGATATTTTTCTTTAAGTTTAATATTTCCTATGATCTCTTTTGTGAACCATAGACTACTGGATACCTGTGTCGACATTGTCTTCTTTTCGGTACACATTTATCTAGTATTGAGTAAATTGTGTCATAAAAAGTAGTTACAGAAGAATTAACATCTTTATAATCAGTTAAATTGTTCCATGTACAGTCTCTTATAAGATTATAAAGTTTATTAAAGTCGGCTTTGCAAAAATTGTAACTACACTTACCTACGATGTTCTTTTTTACTTCTTTCTGTATTTTATATGTTATATTTAAAGCAGGGTGGTATAGGTCTATAGGTACCAGAGAATTACTTTCTTCCTCTACTTTGAGTTCTGAGATATTTGTCAAAACTAAGTCCAGTGTTCTATTACTGTTATTTCTCACAGTGTTAATGGATTGCATATTTAAAAACTTTTAACATGTTATTCAGACGTTTTGCTTTACTGCTGCCTTTGCTGAGGTAATACATATTACTGGATATTTCTGGCAAATTGAAGTCGCCTGTGAGAATGATATGAGAATTACATGTTGCAAAATTTTGTTCCATTTGTTCAAAAAATTCACTAAATGATTCAGTGTTTGAATTTGGAGGAAAATATACTGATCCAATAATAATTTTAATATTATTGTAATAACATTTTATCCAAATTGATTCGTTCGTTGTAATGGTGGTATCAAACTGTATAGGATTAAGTGAAGATTTAATAGCCAGTAATACGCCACCTCCTCGGCTGTTGGATTGTCTGTCTTTACGAAAAACAGAATATCTATCATCAAAAAATTCAGAATTAAATAGGCCTTTTGTTAACCAAGTTTCACTTAAGCTAATAACATCATAATTAGAAGAAATTACATTGGTATGAAACATTTGTGATTTTGACCTAATTCCTCTGACATTTTGGTAATAAATATTTAAAGATTTTGTGTTAATCATTTTTACGAATTGAAGCAATCAACTCAAGTTTACAGGGAGTTACCAAACCTTTCGAGATCTTCTTCGGTAGTTATGTTGTGGACCAGTGATAAGCCATTGATAAGCAGAATTAAATATGCCTTTTGTTAACCAAGTTTCACCTAAGCTAATAACATCATAATTAGAAGAAATTACATTGGTATGAAACATTTGTGATTTTGACCTAATTCCTCTGACATTTTGGTAATAAATATTTAAAGATTTTGTGTTAATCATTTTTACGAATTGAAGCAATCAACTCAAGTTTACAGGGAGTTACCAAACCTTTCGAGATCTTCTTCGGTAGTTATGTTGTAGACCAGTGATAAGCCATTCACTGTTTGTAGAAACTCAGTCTTGCATGGTGAACAATATTATTAGAATGTGAAGTGAGAAAGGTGTATTGCCTATGCTTGGATGAAGAAAGTTACGTGAATGCATTAATCATATTTTATTTGGGATCTACATCCTTCGGGGATCCGATTTTTACGACCAGTTTACATGAAGAGAATCTCATACAAATCTCAGATTTGTTCTTGAAATTCTCACCTCATAACCGAATGCATGAAGAATGATGATGTAGAATTAGAATTAGAATTCTTTTATTTTACCTGGTGGAATTAAGGCCATTAGGCCTTCTCTTCCATTCAACCAGGATTAATACAACTGAACTTTACAATATTACAATAGAACAAGTATGATACAAGTACAATACAAAGTTACAGATAGGCCTACACAGAAACATGATGATACTATTATCATTTAAGGCTTAAGAACTAGTTCTCTGGAGATAATATAATACACAAAAACAATATGTTAAATAGTGGAATGATAATTCTTTCACAATGGCCGTGTGTAGGCTAAGATGGACACGTGAAGTCAGAATGAAAAATTCAATGCCATAGCCGGGATTTGAACCAGGATCTTCGGCTCTCCGTGCCGATGCTCTAACCAACTGAGCTACCAACTGAGCTCAGTTGGAGAATTTAATGTTGTACCGGCACGTTGCCATGGTAGCTCAGTTGGTTAGAGCATCGGCACGGAGAGCCGAAGATCCTGGTTCAAATCCCGGCTTCTGACTTCACGTGTCCAATATGTTAAATAGTTTGCTACTTACTAAGATTTAAACTATTACTAAAATATTAACTAATACTAAGAAATATAATGTGAAAGAAAAATGAAAAGTTAGAAATGAAAAGTGGTGGATTGGACACACTTACGGTATTTCCATATGAGATGATTTATTGTTATTAATGTGAAACCAAGTCCCTAACTATGGCATCATTGGTCAGCTTACGTAAGAATTGTATTTGTGTTTGACAGTTCCTACAGTTCTCTGGTAAAGCATTCCAAGATCGAGATATGGAGAGGACAAAGGAGCAAGAGTAATGGGTTGTTTTATGACGAGGGATACTCCACTTGTACTCCACTTAAATTACATTTAACTTACAAAAGGATTCATAGAAGAGTGTAAATGTATAATGTAATACATATGGCAGTTCTATAACATTTTACGACTGTTTCAGAAACTCTTCTGGGAACGGAAAGCAATAGACAAGATCACGAGGAAGAAGATGAACTGGAAAAGTTTATTACGAAGCAAGTGTTAAGTATAATAGTTTTAAATTTTAAACCGACCTAATATTTTAACAAGTGGATGTGTGCATGGTTTCAAATTAATTATGCGTAAGATAATCACACAAATTAACCCTCTCTGTTAAAAAAATTAGCACGGCATCTCAGAGACGCAATTACAGGTATATGCTAAATTAAACTCATATACTGAAGGTTGATATTAATTGTTGAGACACTTTGTAAGATTATACATATATTTATTTTTATTAACGCATTGGTTCAAGAATCAAGAGTTGCATAGGAGCTGTAATTGTCTGGTCTTTCATTTGTTTGATCTTAAATATTTCTACCACTTCTATTTCTAAACATAAACATATTTTTTTTAAATTGTTTCTCTCTTATTTATTAAGTTCCAGAATTGTACTTTATAAGATTGTGCGGGGGACGGGAAAATGTCTGTCCGTCTGTCAGTGCGTCTGTACGCGCGATAAACTCAAATACGCTTTATCGGATATTCAAGAAACCTGGTACAGACATTTATAACGTCCATGGGAAGAAGCTTATTGATATTAGACCTGAGTAATGCCCAATTTAATGCCTATTTTATGGTAATATATTAGAAAGAATTTATCAAATGCAAATCAGTTATCATGACAACATATTGTTTTAGAGTGTTTATATACGGCTTAGGAAGTTCCAATACATTTAGCTTTGACAAATACCACTATTCCGTCACATATACTTCTCAAACTACACAGATAAATTCAGCGAGGTGACCGAAATGTTAATGTTTTGGACCCGCGTTCTGGAAGTCCCAGGTTCAAATCACGCAGCCAGCCAATTTGACATTTTTTTTTATATTTTTATGTGAGTGTGCGGTTGTCAAGACATCACAGATCTGTATAGTTCTTCTGATTCTGGACGATTTTAATCTGGTTTTTTAAAACTACACCTTTGTTCTTCCGTAAGTCCTGCTTAATGAATCAACTTAACTCGGAAATCGATTTAAAAATAATAATTTTCTGAATATCATATTTTGCAATTATATATTATTAAATAAATCATTCTAGAAGTTTTTTACAACAGATTACCTGATTTTATTATATGTGGTAATTGCAGCTTCTAAACACGAGCTCTGATTTTGTAATGCATGATAATTTGCTTACTTGTATGATTGTTTAGAAATTCTGATTTCAATGAAACTTAAATTCTTGAAGGAAAAATAGGAATGAATATCAAACAAGGTTTGAAAATAATAGACTATAATAAGAAATGATAATTAACAGATACATATTTATAATTAATTACATAAAATTTTCCGGTCGCAGTCTAGTTGGAAGACATTTATATACGTTTTAAATGACATTTTATGGCCAGATTTTGGATTTTTACTTCCGATTTCATATTGAAGAACCGTCTTTCTTCTTTTTAAAAAATGTATCATTTATGACTCTAACGTGTATGAAACCACATTTAAAAAGCATATAAAGGGACGGGCATACAGATTTTTACTATGTGAATTTTCCAATTTCCAATTTTAAAATTTCTATGATTCATAATATTAAAATATTATTCAGCATTATGAAATTTGAGTGAGGTACTTCTATTATTTATATGTAATTAAAGCTTATGAAATTTGCAATGTCCAAAATCAAACATCTTTGAACTAAATTGTATTATTATAAAGTAATCTGTGTAAGTTCAAACTTCTCGAGTTTTCTCAAAAATAAAAATTTGTCCATTTCTCAATATTCCATACACAAAGAAATGCATTTAAAATTGTTATTGAAACTTATTATACGAAATTAAGTCTTATAAAGAGGTCAACGTTCTGTGCCTCACAATATTCGCAACTCGTCATTTTTAAAAGTTTAAGATCTTTTCGAATTTTTTAAACTGTTGTAAAACTTTTGCTATGCATGTCAGATTCAAGCCAGGAGGAGGAAACATAGTGGTCATATAGTGCAACAGTTCTCTATAAAAATGGTATTAATACCTCCATTTTTGTGTATACTGAAGCATTTTAAAAATCTTATTTTTTTTTTTTTTAATTATATATATATATATATATATATATATATATATATATATATATACATTAAGGGGTACGCCGTAGCGTAGTGGTTGAGGCGCTGCGCTACAAACCGGAAGGTCGCGGGTTCGATTCCCGATGAGGTAGTTGAGATTTTTCAATTGGCCTAATCCTTCTGGTGGCACTATGGCCCTGGGGTCGACTCAGCCTCCAACAGAAATGAGTACCTAGAGCAATCCTGGGGGTAAAGGCTGACAACCTTACCACCTTCATGTGCCGAATGTCCAAAATCTGGGAGCCTCAACCTCCTGGAACCCTCTGGGCCTCCATGGCCTTTATAGGGATCAATTTACTTTTACTTTTTATATATATACATTAATGTTCATGTAGCTTTCTCTGGTAACACTCTACTTGTTAAAAAAATTCAGAAAATGTCAACAAACTTAAACTTTACTTCCAAACCTGGTCTCAGGTTGGTTGATTCTGACGTTTCACCCAAGTTTTTGATGGGCATATGAAAGCCATGGACTGAGACAGGGTGCACAGAGCACCGGCGAGTGACTACAGTACTTCACCACTTCCGAGGATGACAATCACAATCATCGGGAAAACGTCAACACGAGCCAACCTGAGACCACGGCCCAAGAGCACGGAAGGTTTTAAGGGCACCCAGAATGTCCTCCAATGTCCCATACCTGTAATATTATTGAAAGGAACATTTCCACCTACACTATTAGCACTAAGGAGTTGCATTTTTACTGCATGTTATTACGTGTTATAAACACTTTAGCAAAGGGATTTTTGTATGCTTTTATTTTGTTTAAAGTTATTAATTTCTTATAATTGTAGAATATTTTACAATTTTCTACTGTTTTAAAAAATCTCTAATTAACGAGATATGACAAAAAGGATAAGATAGGAAGTGTATTTTGGTATTATATAGGCATGTAAGCCATAAAACCTGAAGTGTAACTCTTATTGTTTAGAAGAAAATGCTCCTTATGTAGCAAGAAAATAAACTACGGGAAGCGAGGTTCAAATTTCAGAGTTCTGGAATACTGAACATTTACCCTAAACTAGAACGTTTATTTTTTTACTGTTTGTTATTACACGTTTTTTGACTCCTAGTACCGCTGAGATTTCAGTGTAGTTATATTTTTCATAAAGTTATATTTTTTTAAAGTGAAGCATTCTTTTTTTATGTTAATTTTCAGTCCGGTAGGTTATATTTTGAGACGTTGTATTTTTAATAAAGTGAATATGAAAATGAATACATGTTTCGAAGTGGAAAATTACATCTTTAAATGTTCTAACAATTTGAGGTCTCTGGGTATAAAAAATGTTCCTAATACGATGAAAAAAAATAACTTATAGGAGTTGAAGTTCACAGCATATACTTTAAAAATGAAAGACTTGTAAACAAGCTACAGATGAGATAATTATGTCATTTGAAAGAGAAAAGACTATACTTATATAATACATAAAATAGTAAAAATGAAGTTTTTTTCACTTTCCGGTGCCCTTAACCAACTGTTAATTATCATATTTAATTTTTGTTTTACATTCCAGGGCTGAAGAAATTATTTCACACCGAGTGGCGAAACCTTGGTTACACCCTGACTTCATATATTTTAACACCCCAAATGGAAAATGGGTTAAACGAAGAAAACAAATGATGGATCAATTCTCTCTCCAGGTTAAGTAGTTTTTAAATAACACTCTTAATTTTTCGAATATCATAATGCAGTTTTTAGAAGACAAAGAACATAAGAACAACATAAAGATTGCAAATTAGAACTTATACAGTCAACTACAGTTATGAAAATCGACATATACCGTCCTTGGAAGACATGATAACATGTCCCATCAATCTACCAATCAAGTCAAAAGATGGAGGTATAAATGACACATCATAGAAGCTGTCTCCCGTGGGCTGAAATTCTAAATAAACATTTCAGATTCAAAGTTCTTCCTATTTCTTATGCCGTTAGGCGAGGGGTTTCTTCGTTCTGTCCATCTCCCCAACTCCGTTCTATATTCGCACAATCTCTTCGTTTCCTTCATAGTTTTTCCACACTTCTGTCCAATTCTTTCAATCAGAGGCGGCCGATGATCATGTGCTAAACTGCTACAGCACACTGCAAAAATTGCACTAAAATTACTCATATTCTCTTGGAATGCGAGCCGTTGATACAACACTTGTAGAGCGCGCGACTATATTAACGTCAAGTACCAGGGGCTATAGCCTACAGTCACTCTGCTCGCTACAGATACCTGTTCACACTGCAGCGAGCAGGGGCACCCGGTTCGGACTTATAAAGTTGGGTCCCACGCAAGAGTTGGCCAATAACGCTGGTTTCTGCGTCGCGGCGGGATCAGCTCCAACTCCCGAGCGATCGAGTAAAATATCTAAGCAAATAAAGCCACGTTCGGTGTAATGATTCAGGTTCTCACATTTACAGTTCAAATTACAATGAAAATAACTACGTACCTCATCACAAGAGATGTTGGAAATGTTCTCCTGCTGCATCCACACAATAATGGCACCTTTTTAGGAAATTTTCTTTCACGCGCATAAGTTCAGCTTCCGAGACAGAGTTAATTTCTCTTGTTTTAGGTCTATGTGATATTGTCTTTAAGTTCTTCTAATAGTATGTGAATATTATTTATGGGGAAACTTGAAAAACAAAGTGTATAGGTCAATTTCCCATACATTAGAAGAACTTAAAGACAATATCACAAGAGAAATTAACTCTATCTCGGAAGCTGAACTTATGCGCGTGAAAGAAAATTCCCAAAAAAGGTGCCAGTATTGTGTGGATGCAAGAGGAGAACATTTCCAACATACCTTGTGATGAGGTACGTGGTTATTTTCATTGTAATTTTAACTGTAAATGTGAGAACCTGAATCATTACACCGAACGTGGCTTTATTTGCGTAGATATTTCACCCGATCGCTCGTGAGTTGGAGCTGTGCCCGCCTCGACCCAGAAACCCGCGTTATTGGCCAATTCTTGCGTGGGACTGACTGTAGTAACAAAGTCAAACTGCCGAAGTGCGCAAATTGCGCGCGCGTGAAGCTTGACTCTGCACATGAGGCTTCAAGTCTCGAGTGTCCTTCAAAGCAATTCGCAATGAAAAGGCTGCGCGATAAAATTGATTATTGTGCATAAAGGCCCATGAATTAAGCTTTGACAGATTAACATGGAGCGGTCTCGGCTGGTTGCCGATGAACAAACATATCTAAAATGAGAACAAATCTCATTCTGATTCAGGAACCCTATACTCGAGGTGGAATGATACCGGGCTTCGGTATTAAGGGCAGGGTTATCACAGGGGTGACACAAGTCGAGGACCTGCTAACAATGCAATTTTAAGACACCATATGGATAATACAAGTATAATACAAGATATACAAATTATGACATGTCTGGAAAATGATAAATTTTATAAGTAGGGAGGTTTGTAAAGGGATTCACTCAGCCCCGTGAACGTATTATCTGCTTGAACAAAGAAGTAGCTGCCCCCATTCTTGCCGTCAGCTAATGAAGCCACTCCATATGCCCACAAGTTACAAATACATATAAAGCTACGCAAATCGTACTTGGGGTACGCCGTAACGTAGTGGTTTAGGCGCTGCGCTACAAACCGCAAGGTCGCGGGTTCGATCCCCGATGACGTCGTTGGAGTTTTTCAATTGGCCTAATCCTTCTGGTGGCACTATGGCCCTGGGGTCGACTCAGCCTCTAACAGAAATGAGTACCAGGAGCAATCCTGGGGGTAAAGGTGGCCGGTGCGTAGGGCTGACAACCTTACCACCTTCATGTGCCGATGTCTAAATATCTGGGAGCCTCAACCTCCTGGAACCCTCTGGGCGTCCATGGCCTGTCATAGGGAACACTTTACTCGAGGCGATGGGCTTACCACCTGTCCCTCTACCCTCTCTCGGAAAATAAGCATATCAAAATTAGTATAGGTAATGAAACCTCCATTGGAGGCCCCTTCGCCCCACCTGGAGATCATAGGGTACCAGACAGACAGACAGAAATCGTACTTATTCAATTCTTTAAATTTTTTCAGGTAATAGAAGAGAGAAAGCAGAAAACGTCAACAAACAGGAAAGAAGACAATTCTATAAGTAAGTAGACACATTCATGAACATATCTAAGTTTAATTAACTGTTTAGAGAAAAAATAATGCGCTACAAAATATTAGAATAGCCGGTAAAACCTTCGAACAAGTGGAAATATTCAAATATCTGGGAGCAATAATTACGTATACAAATAATATTAAGGTAGAAATTAGGTGTCAGCTAAAATCAGGAAATGCTTGTTTTTATGCAATTCAGAAATCTTCTCGTTTTCTATCCATAAATTCAAAAATAAAAATTTATGAGACTATGAGACTGTTTCCTGCCGGTTGTATTATACCATGTATGGATGTGAGATTTGGTCCATTACTTCTCAGGAATAACATAATCTGACAATGTTCGAAAACAGAGTGCTTCGGAAAATATTTGCACCTAAGAGAGATGAAAACGGGGGCAGGGGAAAACTTTATAATGGCGACCTTCATAACCTGTGCTCTTCACCGAATTTAATAAAGTTAATATAAGCATAATTAAATCACGGGAGATAAAATGGGCTGAACATGTTGCGCGCATGGCAGAGGAAAGACATATCTTAAATGTATTGACATGGAGATCCACCAAACACTATGCAAAATAACAGCGTAAGCAAATTAACGCAACGCATTCCGTATGCAGGTAGGGAACGGAGTCGAGGTTGCAACCAATGTGTACTTTATATCAGGTAAGAAGGGAGGTGATAGCTACTAGGAGATAGGAATGGTGCTTGTTAATTGAAATAGAACATTATTAGTGACTATTCCAATCATATACCGCGTGTTTGATATGACCAATAATGTTTAGCAATTCCTTGGATATAGACCAATCGTTTATCTTATAAAATGCTTGCTATTAATATGAGGATGGTATTTTACCTGATAAAATCGTCAGCTCGTTGTTGCACATGTAAGCATCAATGTACCGTGATTAACACGAAAACAGATTATTTTATACAACATAACTTGTTTGGAAGTTGAAATAATACAATTTACATTAATTAAAAACACAATTTGGATCCGGTGCAAGCCAGTTCGTGTGCTTTTATTCTGTTCTGCTGTTAGTTTACCTGAATTAAGTTAACTGCGTCTTATATGCATAATTGGTGGCACTGGTCAGTACATGGTAACTCGAATCGATTCATGGATGGTTGATTCATAGTATATTGTATAAAAAAAACAGCAAAGTTCTCAAGCTTGAAACTTCTATACCAAATAGTCCTATAGTAGATCTATACAAGAAAAAAATTCAGGGCGAGTCTTTCTTCCTTTTAATAATTTTGCGGCACTAAATCTCCCGTTTTAAGTCAATTTTCAATTTGGAGTTGTGAATTTTTTTCTTCACTTTCCTCACTACTTAGTTAATATTGTGTCAAAACAAAAATCTATATCATTTCATTCGGATAATTTTGGTCTTTATTTTGTCTTGTTATCTATAAAATTAACAGAGTTACATACATTTGTGCAAAACATGTTTTTGACTGAAATAGGCCTACAGTTACAAAGCAAACTTAAAATGGCCGCCAAAACAAAAGTATGAGCCTAAATTTTTGTTTACCATAGTTTTGAACTCACCTTTTATTCGGAAATAATTGGTAAAAAAATTAGCAAAATCAAAAATGTCGAGCAACTTGGCCTGGTTCATTTCTAATGGATTGACCCTTATGTTTGAATGTGTCCACCTCTGGCTAGTGGAAGAGAAGGCCTTAAGGCCTTAACTACACCAGAGGGAAATATAAATATTTGACTTTAAAATGTTACCTACCCCTTAAACGTATTATCCTCACATTCAACATCTTTTTTATCGTTTTTTTTTTAACTGACCATAATAAAGAAATAAGAAATAACTTGACGTGTTGTGTGTCTTTTCAGATAACCAAGATATACGGAAGAAGATGACGTTCATAGACATCCTTCTGGAGGGTTCTGAAAATGGGAACAAATTTACAACCGAGGAAGTTGTAGATGAAGTCAATAATTTTTTTATAGCGGTAAGACATTTAAAGTAATTTACTATTATGTGTATCATAATTTCAAAGTCATTGTTAGTCCCCATCTATAGATCCAAACCTTACCAAAATAGGCCTATATGAATTTTTCAGAGTGCAAATATGCCGGCACAACTTCTCCTGCGTCGTCGATTTATGGAATGTTAAAATCTCCAAACCTAAATTAGAGCTCCTGGGGCAATTCCCCGACCCTCTATAAATGGTCGTCGAGGCGATGAACTTAACCTGTCTCTCTTTCTCTCTCTGTTCGCTATACGCAATCTAATTTAGTCTTCGGTAAATGAAAACTCCACCAGTAGAGTAGGATTACCTCCACAAAGTCTCTGGGTTTTTACGTATATACCTTAGGAGCGAGTCTCACCGTTCATAAAGTTCCTGCGTAGGGGAGGTAGCTGCACCCTGATTGGCTATCCCACTTCACGTGTTGTCTGTCTCTGGGTCTGCGGTATTATCCCTCCACTCAACTATAGTGGTACAGCATGATCTTTACTCTCTGCCCAGCGGTAGCTTACTGATCTTACGCGCAGTGAATTCGCGCATCTTGGTAACGAGACGTAACGAGAAGCTCGCTGGCCGGGTTAGTCTTCAAGGCCAGAGACTTTGTGGGAATAATCCAACTCTATGGCCTATGCTTGTGCGCGGATTGAAAAGAATTTCATAAAAGGCCTTCAGATCTTCTTCAGATTACAGATTTCCGATGTCATCATTAGAAAGTGCTGATGTAAGGCCAACGCATATAGACTTGTTCAGACTTATATCATTGTGAGGATGGTGGATATTATTCATATTACCAAGTTAATGTGATTAATAAAATTGTTTAATGTATAAATTATTTGTCGAACTAACCGGAAGTGCTGATTATATGCATAATAGCCCACGTTCAACAAATCAATGGCAGTATAATGTATAGCCAATATAATACCTCGGTAATACGAGTATATAAGCTTACAATGTCTAAAAAAAAAGTATAAAACACATTTTTAAAAGTAGTTAATTTTATACCTTGCCAAAAACTGTCCGTCCTTTTATACAGTTCCTAGGTATTTTATATAGCCTAATGCCTGGATTTCAAACTTTGCCGGTAACTTACACAGGGTGTTAATATTTTGCCTGTGTATAAAGGAGACAGAGAAAAGCAACATTTATTAGGAAATCATTACTCACAGACGTAAAATGTTTATGCTACAGGGCATTAAAGTCATTACAATTTGAAGCTCATAAGACAATAATGAAGCGAACTAGGGTTAAAAATTTCATTATATTGATTTAACGCCTTCTTAGCGATCGGTAAAAACCTGATTCTTAATAATTCATCAACAGCTATATCATAATTTAGAGTCTTCATAATTTTCAAAATTTACAAACTTAGCACATAGGCCTAACTGGCCGCCATTTCATTAGTGTTTTTATTAACAACTCCAGTGTTATCAATCAAGTTCCTTTGTGTCCCATCATTTCGAACATTAGAAGTTATGAGAGCTCTTTAGTGGCCCTAAAAATGTTGAGTGCCATTTATGAGAGCTCGTTGGTGGACGTAACGTGATGTGGAATTTTTATAGGGGTGCCAGCTAGTCAGTCAGTAGATTATTGCAGTCGATCTTATCTAGGGTCGTGGCTAGAGAAAGTTCAAGGGTCAGAAACAAAAGGGGGTTCAATTACAGGAATCTTGAAATAACAAATATATATAAGTGGTTCCAAAAAGTAATATATTGTCCAAAATACTTATTCGTAGAATTGCAGAGCTAAAGGTAGTTAAAAATCCAGATGTTGTAAGTCCTTTTTACAGTAAGTTATATTTCGTCGATATAGAATATAAATTGTACTTTGTTATTATATGTCTCTGAATGTTATTAAGTTCTACGCGCTTTCACTTTCTAGGAATTATTTTATATGACACGTCGAAGAAATCTATTTTGTATAGCGCGGACTGAAATACTTATTACACTTGCGAAATTCTCGGGCGACAATTAAAAGCTCCGCTCCGGATCAGATTAAAGCGTTACTAGTTTAATCTATGATTGCACTTATTAATTAACTTTATTATTCTCATGTACGCGCAGCGATGTGAATTTATCTAGCTTCTATCTATTTATTAAGCGCGGATAATAATTACTTTAATACAAGATATATCTTTTACGTGGTCCAGCGTTGTAGTCTTGTCGATGTATGTCCGTCAATTGGTCCCGGGTTCCTCTGTGTTAGCGGTAATATCACTTCTGAGTTTTGTCTCTTGCTATTCTGTCATTGGTCAAGTATTCTTTCTACTATTTCCTAATTGGTTCAGAATGAATCTTTCTGCTAGGTGGTTTAAAAATTAGTCGGTTGAAAAACGTTGAAACTGGCTATGACATTAATTCTAGCTGTCAAACTAATGACGGCACCAGTGTGGCGGCCAGGCAGGAAGTATACCGCCCACAAAATATGTTTCTGTTGATAACTAGGATCACTGAAGGTTATCATTGTTGGTATTGTTTTTATTTGATAGGCTGATTTTATCTGCGTCGAATGATATAAGTCTGTATTCTATATGATGAAAACTATAGGAGTTATTTATAATGTTTGCTTAAAATGATGTAATGGGATAATAAAATCTGTAGTGTTGTATCTCAAGTTGTCGATAAAGTTATGCTCTTTTATATGGTGTAATTCGTTTTATTGTAGTAATTTCCTGTAATGAATTATTGATGTTTGAAGTTAGCTGTTTACTGTGTAGTATGGGAGATCTGTGTCGCGGGTTGTGTGGGCTATATTCGGGCTATCATAAAGGACTGTCACAAAGTCAATAGCGGCCATAGCCTTGGAGGATTTTATACTTTATACTAAAATAGGAAAAGTTGAATCCATAGAGCATAAGTCCTCTCCATACGCAAGGAAAATATTGCGGTGTTGTTCATTATCGCCCTGTACACCAAGAAAAGTCATTATGTGGTACGAACCAAGTTTGAGGACTTTGAATTAGACTAATCTATTTCAAACTATTTCAGGGCTTTGAACCAACAGCAGTGAGCACATGTTGGACTTTACAAGAACTGGGTACTCACCAACATGTACAGGTAAGTTCAGTAACTTTTTTTTTTTTTTTTGGCCCCGCCTTCCACCTCCGGAATACCTGAGCCATAGGCTATACCTCCGGTCCAACAACCGATTTTGCATTTGTTCCAAGATCGTCGCGTCACCTTCTCTTGATCATAGGGAAAATGTTTGATGAATTGACTTTGGCATTTTATTCAGTTAACTTTACTCATGACCATCTGTCTAATGTCGCGGGGGACGCGTCCTCGATCTGGTATTCACCTTATAGAGTGAGGGAAACCCCGGAAATACTCACTCAGATCGGTTGCTGCGAGTCTATCCCGCAGCTTTCGAGGCAAGTCTTGTGCAATCTGCCATATCTGTTCTGCTCGGTAGGGCCCCCGGGAAATCGACTAAAAAATTAACTTCGCCTATTTTCTGCATATCATAATTGCAATTATCGCTAATTAAACAAAAGCATTCTGGCACTTTGTTACATCAAATTACCTGATTATCTGATCAATTACTGTAATTGTCACTGCACTTATGAAAACCTGAATCATTACACCGTTATCAGTTTCATTTGCATAGATATTTATCCAATCCCTGCACGACCAGTCAACTCGTACGTGAGACACGCTGTATACGCTTGTGGTAGAAATATTCGTCTAAATCAGCGTTTCTCAACCTATGGTCCGCGGACCACTGGTGGTCCGCGAAGATGGTGCAGATGGTCCGCAGATATAATTAAATATCATAAAGCAAGTGGAAAGTAAAGAAGTAAATTTTTTCACATATTTCGTATAATTAATACCAAAAAGATTAAGAATATAGGTCTTCTTTTAAAAATGGGATGTAAAATTAGGGGTCCGTAAAATTTTTTAGACATTTTAGAGGTCCTCGGGTTCAAAAAGGTTCAGAAACGCTGGTCTAAATGTATCGTATAACTTTTTTTTTTTTCCTTACAGGATAAAGTGTTTGAAGAGTTGGATAAAATCTTTCAAGGATCTGACCGCTCAACAACCATGAATGATCTGAGTGAAATGAAGTATTTGGAGCGAGTTATCAAGGAATCTTTAAGACTTCATACAATATTTCCAAACATAGACAGATGTTTATCGGAAGACACCGAACTGGGTAAAGTACCTTTGACTATGCTTATCACCAGGGCCTGGATTCCGATGACCTAAAATTGTTTGAAAAATGACCTATAAAATGAGCCTACATTTTAAAGAAAATTACTTAAAAGTTATAAAAAAATGCCCTAAAACTGATATTTCATTTATAAAAAAAATATTATTGTACACACAAAGTTATAGACTAATTTGTACATAATTGTAAAAACTGTAAATGCAGAAAGGATGTTGTAGGTCTAAATACTTTGTTTTTTGTTGATTGGAGCATCTGAGAAGAAAAGTAAGAAAATTGATTTTAAAGAAGATCCTACAAAAATGTTGCATTAGTAACCTATTAATATATTTACGTATTTAAATGCATGAAAATGACCAAATAAGGAAGCTGATGTCACGAAAATGACAAAATAATGACGTAAAATTGAAATAAATGCCCTAAAAATATAAAATTGCATAAAAATGACAAAAAAAAATGACTTAATAAAAATGCATTTCTATAATCTAGAGACCATGATTAGGATTTATCTACAAGTTCGCAATGACTATGAAGCATCAATAAAAAGATGACATGTCATCAGAATCCGGGCCCTGCTTATCACAAAGGTAACGGTGGTATCAAAGTTAGAATACTTCACTTTGTACAGATCTGTCTTAGAGATAATAAATAAATTTTTACGTTTACACGCAGGAATCAGATCGATCTGAATCCGTTCCCCGTATCGAGATCGTCATATAAACGAGGACTCAGTCCGGAATGAATTTTTCATCCGATCCTCCACAAATGGAGGAACGGATCGGATTCAGATCGAATTCAATTCCATGTAAAATACAATTTATTTTTAACAGTATTTAACTATCCCTTATTTCAAAGAGTATTAATGGGAGAAGTGCATCTCCCCCATCCTAAAATACTGTACCGAATAACTGATTAAACTAAGGCTAAGAAAATTGTTCGCAAGTATGAAGTGACAGCTGTACAAATCTACATACCTATGTAAAGAGGAGAAAGCATTCAGCCTAAAAGCACTAGACTAAAACCTAACAGAATATTTGGAAAAAAATCTAGGTGCTGGAGACGTAGAAATTACAGGTTTAATTGAAATGTATTGATTTGAACACAGCGTATTCTACAATTCTGTTAATCATATATTAATAGAGTCCTTGCTTTACATATACAAGTGTAGGTAGGCCTATATTATATCAGGGTGATTATATATAAATTAATATTTAATGAAGCTATCTTTTTTTACTGTTTGTCACATAGTCATTAAAAATAAATAAATATTATTATATTAGTAAAATAAGTTACTCACACTTGAATATTAACTAGTCATTAAGTATCAATAGCGTATATTAGTAAAATTAATTAAATACAGTTGAATATCAACTAGTCATATAAAATAATAATAATAATAATAATAATAATTATTAAAAACAATTATTAAAAACAATTCACATATAGTTGAATGTCAACTAATCATGAACCAAAAAATTAATTATTGCATTTAGTAATATTATTTACATATAAAATTAAGACCAGTAGTTGTAAAATACGTGACGTAAAATGGTCAAATTAGTGGTTGTAGAGTTTCTTAGGTCTTCAGTTCTATATACTAGTTAATAAGCTTAACCTGCAATTAATGTTCAAAGGAATTATATTTCATGAGCACTTTCTTCGTATCCAGCCGAAGATTCTGTAGGCTTGACCATCATACATATTATGTATGTATTAATGAACTTCATTCCACTATATAGTGCTGCTGATAAGTAATGAGGAGAAAGCATTCAGCCTAAAAGCACTAGAGTAAAACTTAACAGAATGTTTGGAAAAAAATCTAGGTGCTGGATACATAGAAATTATTGAATTAATTGAAATTTATTGATGAGAACACAGTGTATGTTAGGCCTACAATTCTGTTAATCATATATTAATAGAGTTCTTGCTTTACATATACAGGTGTAGGTAGGTATTATGGTTTTGGGCAGTTTAGAGAATAGGTACTTAATATTAATGTTCCAATGTAAGATTTTATCGATAATAACATGTAAACATTTTAATTGATCCGAATTGTTTAATTTATGACAATTGCACAAATTAAAATTTTAGTTTTTGTCATGAATAGAAATACCATAGTGTTTAGTAACCGGGGTATATCCAGCTTCATTAAGAGAAAAGACAATTAATATTTGATATTGCTTTATCAACATTAAGAGTGAGTAAATTTAAAACACCGCCGTCTAAGAGAATTACACTGCCTGTCCTATGCTTTATTTTAACATGGAGTTTAGAGAATTGCTCAATTGCCTAGTTTCTCCAGTAGAGGCGACACAGTTCACACCCAGATTGCAGCAATCACCGCCACCTATACAACCGCCGTCTCGAGAATACACGAGTAATAGAGTCTAGAAGGCATTGCCCTATACATTACCGTGCATTGCTTCTATGCGTTTGCTGCGTCAAAATAAGCATTAAACAGACACAGAAACTTGTGTTATTTGTTTAGAACATAATATTATTCCAGTATATGACACTTACCTTGAAATGGAATTTTTGAGCAATAATTAAAATAAATATAAATTAATTAGACGTATTGATAGTAAATTTTATAATTATTATTTTACAACATTTTATTCATAGCAATTAAGTACCGGTACCTAGAATAATACAAGTTTAAACATTCAGTTTATGCTATAATACGAGACAGCACTACATAATCGACAATGTCGTAGCAAAAAACAAGAAGCAATCTGGGTGTGAAAGGTGCTGCCATCTGTAATGTCGCCGAGTACGCAAAATTAGCCGTATAGGACAGGCAGTGTATACACGAGTAATACAGTTTAGAAGGCAGTGATTTAAAACCAGCAAATTTTTAGTTTAATTTATTCCCATGTTTGCATTTTTAAAAGTTTCTTCCTAACCGTTAACAGTAAATATCGCAATAGCAACGTCAGCGAAAGAATAGATGTTTCCTCTAGAGACAGTAAAACTAAAAATCTAAACTCCATTGCACTACATCGCTTTGAGGGATTAGACCTGCCATCCGACTGCTGTGTCATCCTCCATGATCAGATGACAGGATTGGGGCATGTGGTCAGCATGCCGGCTCCCAAGGCGTCATTGATGGCTTACTGAACCGGAGCCGCTACATCTTTATCAAGCAGCTCCTCAGTTTGGGTCATGAGGCTGAATGCGCCCCGTTCCAGACCTCCATTCCTCAGAAAAGTCCGAGCAATTACTGCGGATTCTTAGTCAGCAACTCTAACCACTAGACCACGAAGGAGGTCCCCATAGTAACAATGCATCAGGATAACCCTATTTTCATATAAGCCTAATTGTTAGACTTACAAAATGTTAGCATGCTGCTCTTTCCTTCTAATCTAATCTAATCTAATCAATCTATTGTAATCTAGTCAAATCTAACGCAAGGTATCTCATTCTGCATATAAATTGAACTTAGGCCTAAATATTCTATTACCCTTCTTAATGTGGCAAAAATTAATCCTTCGGTCCAAGTTATGGTTGTAACACAATTTTACAACGTTTGTTTCGTATTCTCAATAATAACAGAGTCCGTCTGCTATAACTTGTCACAAATATTATGAAAGAGATGGAGATAGGCACAAGCTACCCTTACTCTAACATAAAGCAAAACCCTCATTAAGGTTAAAGGTAGCCTACACATACCTTGTTGCCGGCTTGTTTTTAGGTTTTATTTCTTCTTTCTATATATTTGGTTACTGTTATCAGTGGTGGCTCGAATTCTGATCTTGCCCAAAAGTTTTTTGTTTTATTTAAATTAAAGTGTCACAATCTAACATCTGGCGTGGAACCAGGGGTGTTTATATTCTATACGCTTTTTTTAATTAATATCAGGGGTTTCATTTCTGTTTCAAATTTTCTAACTGGGTGGGAAAACAAGGCAAAATTTTGCTGTCAGATGGTAAATAAATGTGCATAGTTGCTGCTACTGGAGTAGGTATTCAGAATACTCAACGAATAAAGGAGTTGGGATGCCAGCGGAACTTTATTAAGAACCCCTGGGGAAAAAAGACCAACTAGAACCCGTACTAAACTTTTACAATACCTACTTCTACAGCTTCGAACATAAGAAGAACGTGTACTCTCGAGTCTCGATACAAAAAGAAAGACTGTTTGACAGACGAGATTGTGGAATGATCTAGCATTAATTCAGATGAACAATTCAGACAATCTTGTATTAATTCAGACAGTGAAAAGGAAGTCGATGACATTGCGGAAGGACAAAGGTAATACTGCAAATCCACCACTTCTTCATCTAGTTGTCATACCCGCCATCTTTCCCCTTCCACCATTAACATAAACAAGTTTTTACGAACGCTGTGATAGCGCTGGTGTAAGAGAAGATGAATATTTTCTTCCCTTTCTTGTAACAAGTTATTATTATGAATCTCCCTTTATTTTAACCCTATTTTGCTTCATAGCATGTTAGGGCTATAGTTAATACATAATGTAATATAACATACAAAACAAATCTTACTTTCTAGCAATAAGAGATACAATGAGTGTAAACTTGAAATTAACTACTAGGCCTATCTGTCATCCAGCTAATATAAAACTATAAAACTTAAGGGCTATCTCTATATATATAAAAGGCTTTGTCCTGACTGACCGACTGACTGAATGACAGGAATCAACGTACAGCCTAAACTATAACAGGTAGAGACTTGGAATTTTGACAGTACCTTCGTTTCATAATGTAGGTGCTCACTACAAAAGGGTTTTGAAAAATTCTGATTTTAACTGCCAAAAATTAAATGTTTTTGAAAATACTTAACCCCTTTTTACACAGAATTATCCAAACAAATTCACAGAACATATTGTTGCCAGTTGTATCAGGTGGGTTTGGATTAAATGAAATGGATGTTTGACAAATTAGAGAAGGTATCATTATAATTCACATTATCTGTATTAATAAAAGGAATTGTCCTCGATGTCCAGCGAAATCTACTGAACGCAGAGATCTGAAATTTTAAACATAGGTGGGCTGAAGGGTCGGAAAATGCACCTCCAAGCCGGAATTTTAATTTTACTTTTCGTTCGTGAGTTATGAGTGAAAAACGGGCAAAAAACGTGCATTTTGTGCGTTTTCAAAACATAAGTTTTCAGTTATACATTTCAGTGTCAAATCAATTACAGTTGGCTTTGGCTATTTTTGTCATACCTTGAAAATAAAACTTTCGCGATCGCTTGAATGTTGTAAGCCCTAAATATGGTCAAACGTTTTATTTGGACGAATCTCACTATACAGAGGTTTTCTGGGCCAAGAAACTCGAATCTGAGGTCGCTTTTACCAGACGATGCTATCTAATCGTGGTATGTAGTCCACGTGATTTAGGTGTTAATAAATATAATGATTTTACTATTATGCTCTTAATTTTTAATTTTTGAAATAATTATCGCGGGCGAAGCCGCGGGCACATGCTAGTAGTAGTATACAGAGCATATACAGAACAATATTATTTCTAGCAGAAAGGCTTACGTTGAGTGCAAGCTGACAAACTACTAATATTTACTACCCTAATATAAACTATTAAATTGATACTAAGATTAGAAACTGTTTTAAATTATAATACCATTATTTACATTGATTTATGAATATATTGAACGTAATTTTGAAATTCATACGGACAGCACTTCTTGTTAAATATGAAGTATAGCGGGTTTTCATAGCATTTACTGCAAGAATCTAAATGAAGTATTAACGTCAATCGTGCTCTTTCTTATATACTACACTTGAATAGCAGATGGTGTATTGTTTATTTTTCTTCGTCGCATCTACACTGACAATCACTGGGGTCAATTTTGAATCTGTCTAAATATATTTTAAATTTACCGTGGCCTGACATAAACTGTGTGAGAACGAAGTTGGGTGTTAGATATTTACAGCTTAGTCTTTCAGTAACAGAAGGGAAAAATAATTGTTTTGTTAGTAAGCCTTTAGTGCTTGCTTTCCAAAGGTTATCCCAACACGATACCATAATACGCATTAGTTCCTGTTTACCATAGCAGATTGGAATTTTGCTAATAGCAGACGGACTATAGTATTAAATTATAATTAATAGGGCCCGGATTCTAATGACATGTCATCTTTTTATTGATGCTGCATAGACATTGCCAACTTGTGGATAAATCCTACTCATGGCCTCTAGATTATAGAAATGCATTTTTATTATGTCATTTTTTGTCATTTTTTGCAATGTTATATTTTTAGGGCATTTATTTCAATTTTAGGTCATTATTTTGTCATTTTCGTGTCGTTTGCTTCCTTATTAAGTCATTTTCATGTATTTACATTGAGTGTATTAACTTTTTATTTCGTTGCTAGCAGTGCTGTCTTTGAAGCGTTGTTTGTTTAATGCAAGAAGGAAAAATTCGGCGTTAAAGTGTTGACATGTCTCAGTCGGAAGTGAGAATCAAAGGAATGCCAAAATTTCGTATTATATTACTATTGTTATTAGATTGACTTGGTACCAGAGTCTGCCACCTGCTTGGATTTTAGAGTGCAAACTACTGTTTACCCTCAATAAACAACAATATAATCCGGCAGACCACAAAAGGAAATGCCGAATTTTGACTCAAAAGTGCCACAGTGACAGTATAAATTTCCATGAGAAAAAAAGAACATTCACAACATTACATCTATTTACAGTTTTACAATTATGTACAAACTAGTCTATAATTTTTTGTGTACAATAATAATTTTTTATAAAGAAAATATCAGTTTTTAGGTCATTTTATATGATTATTAAGTCATTCTCTTTAAAATTTAGGGTCATTTTATAGGTCATTTTTCAAACAATTTTAAGTCATCAGAATCCGGGCCCTGATAATTAAAAACTAACACCGAATGGACCGTGTACAGAAAATAGGTGATAAAACAACTAATGAAAAAATTATCCGTTCTAGGTCTGAAGGAATTATCTGAATTATGTTTCAGATGGCTACACGATTCCAGCAGGAATGCGCATTCTAAACGTCGTGTGTTCTACACATTTAATGCCAGAATTTTTCCCCAACCCTCTGGAGTTCAATCCCGACAACTTCCTGCCGGAAAAAGAGGCTCAAAGACATCCCTACGCCTTCATGCCCTTCGGTGCCGGCCCTAGAAACTGCATAGGGCGTAAGTACGCCATGTTGGAAATGAAGATCATCATCTCGAATGTCATACGAAACTTTAGGGTTCAATCTGCGAAAGATAGGCTTCAGACTACGACTATACTTTCAATGCGTTCGGCAGAAGAATTCCCTATGTATATCACTAGAAGGAATCCCACGTCTTATTAACAGGCTTTAAAACTTAGTGCCCGAACCCACAGAGGGAGATGATTCCGGTTACCAACAACCTGAGTATAGGGGGTGGGGGTGATTGCGTAGGCTGATAAGACAGTCATTGATAGCAGTACTGAGAAGTCAATGCGCTGGTAGTACGGTGCCTCTCAAATTGGTCAACAGTGTACCTTGTCATTATGCGTGTTTATAAATGTATAATACGTGTTCGGAATACCGAAAGTAAAGTGTTCTAAAACGCAAACATATATTGAAACATTTGGGAGGGACTATTACACAAAAACAGGAGAACGTATCGTTTTGCATGCTTGAAATGTGAGTTTAGAGAATGAGAAGTTATTTTGTGGTCTTCCTATACCTGTAACCCGGTTTGTTTACTATCACGTGAACTAGCATATGGTAGCTAGCGCATACGCCGAGCAAAGTCTGTACAGTACAGTTGCTGTTAACATATTCGATCGGGCACTAAGTTTTAAAGCCTGCTTATTAAACAAGGAAATTCAAGACATAACATGCCCCGGCAATTACGCTCGACGATGACTACCGTCCTCCGAAATGCAATGGACCTCTTCATTTCAAGTATTTAAACGGTATATAAACAAAATTTAGTTATAGGATTTAGAAGTGGGGATTTGCCATCTCTGGAGTTGCTAAACATGTGGATTAACAGCAGTTCCATTGCAAGCAATAAAAACTTTTCAAATATCTACTTCGTATAATTCAGTGAAAGTCATATATTTTTTTTGTCCCCTTCCACCCCCGGATTACCTGAGCCATCTCCGATTGTTGGACCTGAGATATAGCCTATGGCTCAGGTAATGCGGGGGTGGAAAGCGGGGCCAACATAAACAAAACAAAAATGACTTTCACGGAATTATACGAAGTAGATATTTCACAAGTTTTTATTGGATGCAAATGAACTGCTGTTGATCCACATGTTTAGCAAGTCCAGAGATAGTAACTTCCCACTTCTTAATCCTATAATAATTTTTTTATATATACCATTTAAATACTTGATATGAAGAGGTCCATTGCATTTCGGAGGACGGTAGTCATCGTCGAGCGTAATTGCCATCAACAGAATAGGACATCAAGGACTGATACAGAATCCTACTGTTGGAATGGATCAAAATAATAACCAATCAGTGCGGGTAAATGAAGAGGAGGAGGGTATTTATTGTCCCTGCATTTCTTACTGAAGTAAGAGATGGACTATACTTTGCGAAAGAACTTTGTTGGTGGAATACCAGCCTAAATGCAGGGACAATAAATAGCCTCCTCATCTTCATTTACCCGCACTGCTTGGTTATTATTCTGGTCAATTCCAACAGTAGGAACCTGAATCAGTGCTTGATTAAACAGGCAGGCCGTAACTTACTTGCATTTTTTTAAGTAGACAGCTGATTACTGTAATATATTACCATATATTTGAGTCAAACGTTTAATTCTTGTTCAAGTTCTTTCCCAAGAACTTTGTCGATGGAATACCGGCCTAAACCGATTTACACCCCACGCGGAAGATATTTCATTGGGAAATCAGAAGGTATAGTCTGCTTAAGTTTTCCTAGGTATTATAGCATAAGGGATTCGCGGTCTCCATATTACCGGAAATGGTCAGCAAAACCCGACCCAAATATGCTTTCTTAGCATACGCTATCTATTAGATAGTTATGTACCAATGCAATGTGCGCAATATTAGTTAAGAAAGCCATATTCCACAAAAATTAATTATCATTTTGAAATTTTCCTTATACCGCTACCGAAAATTGTTGCATGGTTGTCAACAGAAAGGGTAAGGTACGGTACATTGTTCATTGTGGCTAGACCATTGGATCAAATCTATCGGATGAAATCTGAAGGGGAAAAGTTGTCAACTTCACATTAAAAGACAAAATAGTACAGACTTCTGAGTAAAATGCATGGATGGTGAAAAGTCTCCTTTTCGGAGCCCGGGGAACAAATTTTACGTATAGGATTAATAAACTTAAGGCGCTTGGTATAACAGAGGATGTCATACAAAAACTTTGCTGGAACATACTGATGAAATATTCCTTAAACATATTGCATAATCATTTGTATGGCATTCTTAAACTTTAAACTTTCAATTTGAATTATATTTTTATGCTATGTATTAACCCATCAATTAAAATTCTACGCTATGTTTGTTTTGATCTGTACGGTCACCCGGAATGCAGGGCGGATGTTTTAAAATCCATTCATAATTAATAGCAATAATACGTTCTGCTTACGAACTAGAAATTACGAAATACGGAGACAAACTAAAAATATTAATTTCATTGCAGATCTTAACCCAGCTTGAAATACTGGGGGTCAAAGAATTTCTGTTTTTATTTTTAATTAAATGTATTGTTATTTCATTTTCATTGTTGTGAACTATTTTAAAGTTGCTTCTTACAAGTTTATTATTTATTATTTATTTATTTAAAATAATTATTATAATACCTTCTTGTGATTTCTATCTGATATTTACTGAATTGTAACAGAGCAGTGTTCCAATGAAATCAAAGATCGAAGCGAACAGTACAGTTATCTGAGTATAAAATCCACGCGATTCATACTGTCACACAATTTATAAATCGTTTCTGGATTGCAAAGAGAACAGGTAACACAATGCTTGTTTCCTTATTCTGTAATTTTATTTTTCTTCCAGTGTATTTTCCGTTATATTATTAAAAATATTAAACTGAATACATATGGCCTGATTAGTTTGTGGGTGCTATACGGGCCGATTTGTTTATAGACTACCATCTCCAATAATGAATCATTTTTTTACAATGCGCAAATGCAATTCTACATTAGAATATCTAACATATATATTTACGGGCAAAAGCGTGCTGGTGTGCTCCAGAAAGCTCACAGTTAAATCAATTGACCGATATCAATTGACCTATATTAAATGATATAACTGTGAGCTTTCTGGAGCACACCAGCACGCTTTTTCCCGTAAATATATCTGTTGGATATTCTAATGTAGATTGCACTTGCGCATTGTAAAAAAAAGTATTCATTATAGAAGATGGTAGTCTATAAACAAATCGGCCCGTATAGCATCCACAAACTAATCAGGCCATATATTAAGTTTAATATTTGTAATAATATGACGGAAAATACACTGGAAGAATATTAAAAATTTCATTACAGAATAAGGTACAAGAAACAATCATTGTGTTAGCTATTCTCTTTGCAATCCAGCAAGGATTTATAAATTGTGAGAGTGTGAATCGCGTGCATTTTATACTCAGATGTCTGTACTGTTCTTATGATCTTTGATTTAATTGGAACACTGCTCTGATACAATTCAGTGATTATCAGATAAAAATTACAATAAAGCATTATAATAATTATTTTAAATGAATAAATAAATAAATAATAAACTTGTAAGAAGCAACTTTAAAATAGTCCACGACACTGAAAATATAATAACAATAGGCCCTACATTTAAGTGAAAATAAAGACAGAAATTGTTTGACCCCTCGTATTTCAAGCTGGGTTTAAGATCTGCAGTGAAATTAATATTTTTAGTTTGTCTCCGCGTTTCACAATTTCTAGTTCGTAAGCAGAACGTATTATTGCTGTTAATTATGAATGAATTTTAAATCATCCGCCCGGCATTCCTGGTGGCCATACAGAATAAACGTAATGTACAGTTTTAATTGATAGATTAATACATGGCATTAGAATATAATTCAAATTGAAAGTTTAAATTTAAAGAATGCCATACAAATGATTATGCAATATGTTTAAGGAATGTTTCAGTATGTTCCTGCAAAGTTTTGTATGACATTCTCTATTATATCAAGCGCATTAAGTTTATTAATTCTATGCGTAAAACTTGTTCCCCGGGTTCCGAAAAGGAAACCTTCACCATCCATGGATTTTACTCAAAAGTCAGTACTGTTTTGTCCTTTAATGTAAAGTTGACAGTTTTTCCCCTTCAAATTTCATCCGATAGATTTGATCCAATGGTCTAGCCACGATATACAATGTACCGTACTTTACCCTATCTGTTGCAAACCATGCAACAAGTTTCGGTACCGGTATAAGGAAAAATTCAAAAGGATAATTCACTTTTATGGAATATGGCATTCTTAACTAATATTGCACACATTGCATTGGTACATAACTATCTCTCTAATAGCTAGCGTATGCTAAGAAAGGATATTTGGGTTGGGTTTTGCTGACTAGTTCAGGTAATATGGAGACCGTGAATCCCTTATGCTATAATACCTGAAAAACTTAAGCAGACTGTAATTTCTGGCTTCCCAATGAAATATCTTCCGCGTGGAGTGTAAATCGGTTTAGGCCGGTATTCCATCGACAAAGTTCTTGGGAAAGAACTGAGCAAAGAACTAGAACAAGAATTAAATGACTATATTTGGCTCAAAGATGTTATAATATATTACACTAATCAGCTGTCTACTTTAAAATATGCGAGTAAGTTATGGCTTTTCTGTTTAATATCTCTCATATGATAAATATAGGAACTAAATAATCTTGAGGCGATGGACAAGAAAAGGGACATATGAAATAAATAATGATGGAGATATGGGTACTGAATAGAAACTTACCCCCTTATATTCTTATATTTTATCATTATTAATATTATCTTTCTACTTAATGTGAATTATAATAAGACCATAACATACCTTTTACCTTCCCTGTGCCTTCACACAAAAATGTATTTGTATTTTAAGTGATAATAAAATGATAAATCATCAAAACCGGTAGATTTTCTTGTAATCTTTTCTCAGTACAATAAATAAATATAAAAAATCACACTACATCTAAGATAACTGAGCAAGGCCAGTTTCCTGTATTGATAATAGAAGGCAAATATGATAAGATGTGAACAAATTCACATTTATTTTAATATTTGGATTAACATTGGGATTTAATGGTATATAATAAAAAATTAAACCTATAAAAAAATATTCTAATTTTTCCTCCATGTTGAAACCTGAGACCGTTCATTTTTTTTTTTTCCTTCACATCTTCCACTGTAATATCTGGGAAGACCCTCCTAATATCCCCAAGTTTCTTCACTCTAGGTCTATGTTATATATTTTAACAGTTTGAAGTTGCTCATTTTCTCATTCTCCTTACTCCAACACTAACTTTTGAATTTATCGCCCCACAACACCCTCTTCAGCCAGATTTGAACTACGAAGGCTAAGTATAGCCTATTATTGTAAGCATTCTATCATCGTTAATTATTCTTCTATAAATCGAAATGGCCTTGAGTTGGATTTATAATTAAATGCAACGTAGTTAAGGATGTGGAATATGTCGTCATGTCAGTGATAACATCGGGAAATGCCGCCATTCTGACTAGTATCCAATATGACAGTCCCGAGTAGCACAGATCTTCAAGATCCTGGTGAGTTTTCTATACCCTCTAACATCAATAAATTACAATAGTAGGGGACTGTATGTATTTAATAAACTAAAAATTCAAATAGTCTGAAATTTGTGTTTAAATTGTCACAGTTTCGAAGCTTCTATTGTAATTACAATATTTTTTATCCGTGATTGTCTGGTAATTTATGTATATTAATTCTCCTATAGTTGTGAATTGCACTGAAAATGATGGTTCTCTTTTTCTCGTATTTTCAAAACAGCAATTTTTGCCGTAAATATAACTTTTCTTGAGGATGCAGGAAGCTCAAATTTTCATGAAATAATTTTAGTTCTATTATATGCCTACATGCTTAAATTATATTATTTTCTCTTATTATCTTATAACTGTTACAACTCTTTAATAAGAACACGCACAAAATGAAACATCAATTCTAATAATACGTTTGCCGAAGAAACTGTAAAAGATTCCTGATAGTGAAAGGTACAGAAACTGGATGTTTCCTCTCAAAACATTTTAGGCATACCAATACAGTTTATCCAGCAATTGGACTAATCCTTCTGTTGGCCCTGTATCAGAAATGAGTATCAGGAATAACCCTGGGGGTTAAGGCGGCCGGTGCTTAAGGCTGACAACCTTTCCATCTTCATATTTCCCGACTGTCTAAAGATCTGAGGGCTTCAATCTGCTGGAATCCTAAGGGCCTTCATGGGCTATATAGTGATCACTAGGGTTCGGATGTTTATGACATGTAATATTTTTTATCCTGACCGCAAACACAAATTAAACACGAATTGCATGCTTGTTATCCTAATCGGACCGTTCTTATTTTGCATATAAAGTCATATTTTTGTAATGTTTGTTGTCTTGATCATAATTTAGCTATATTTGTAATTTAAAGTCATATTTCAGTTATAAATTCAGTAAAGGAGCACAATTTCGGGGTGCGCGGGCAAAGAGAGTTAAGTCCACCATCCTCAAAAATTTATATATGTCCATAGAGTTATAGATAAAAATGTTCTCTACATTTGTGTTAAGTCCAGTAAGTCAAATTCAAAATTGTACGGTAGTTATGGATGTGTGCCTCATGGGATTATCCATCTCTAAAGCTATTTTGGACAGGTATAGTGTGTTAAGTCACTCTAATTCTCAGTAACAAGAAAGTGGACTTAACTCTCTTTACCCGCGTACCCCGGAATTATACAGTGTATGTACTTCAGGGTAGAATTAAATTTGAAATTTATTTCATTAATTTAATGTTTATGCCAAATTAATAGGTATCTCAAGTTTGTAAATTAACTAAATTGTTCGTATTGTATAGGGACTCGCAAGATCTAAAAAAAAAATATTACGAGTATTTGGAGCTCATGAAGCGAGCAAACAATAGCAAATTCTTTAAAAACAGAAGTTCATTAAGTCAAAAACTATCACCAAAATTGTTAAAATGTGATCCGATTGAATTCATATGATGTAAGAATTTAGAGCCTTTATAGTATATTGCGATACAAGTGCCGTAAGGCACGTTTACGGGTCGAGGAAACAGATTGAAAACCCGAGGCGCAGCCGAGGGTTTTTAAGTTT
The DNA here is from genome assembly GCA_964059195.1 of Ectobius pallidus. Lineage (NCBI taxonomy): Eukaryota > Metazoa > Arthropoda > Insecta > Blattodea > Ectobiidae > Ectobius > Ectobius pallidus. Next base: position 41,573,146 of record CAXKWD010000002.1, on the reverse strand, counting down.
TCGAGACCCGTAAATGCCTTTACGGCCCATGTGTTGCATGCTATTTTTTGCACGACGGTTACTTATATCAATTTAATTATATTAATTGTGATATTACCTGAAAATATTAAGTAAATACATTCTTGAAAATAGATGTTTGTTTCAGAAAGTGATTCGCATGTGTTTGTTGTTATGGGAACCGAATATTTGTCCTGGGGGCTTTGGCCATAAAGGCTTGTATTATGAAGTGTATCGTAATGAATTATGACGTATCGCTTGGACCGTAAGTAATTTAACCTCATCGCAACGGCCATAGCAACAAGACTGTGTGGGAATGTCAACTTACGATCCATGTAAACAACTTTCGTAAGTAACACTTACTAGCTAAGGAGTGCAAAAAACGATTTAAATTGGAACGTTTATTTTTTTTATTTTTTTTAAGTTATTTTATTAGGTCATGTTTAGGATTTTTGGGTCATATTTAGCCAGCATATTTGCTGTCATATTTTTCACTTCTTTAGGTCATAAACATCCCAACCCTAGTGATCACTATACTTTATTATCAAGCTTATCCGATCAAGAATCCCAGTATGTTGGGCCGGTACACTGCAATTGTTTTTGTGTTCTAAATCAGTGCCATTACATTCAGAAGTCTTTATGTCGACTGTTGAAAAATAATGATGATGAATCAAACTAATTCAAAAGAATAAAGTTTGCACAATGCGTTAACAATACATATTATCCAAACATGGTGAGTTAATTTTTGCTTATTTCCTTAGCAATATTATATAATATAAAATAATATTATATATTGTAATATATATTTTCACATTACAGTAAAAGTCTTCCATGGATTTATTTGCATAGTTGTGACATTAAATTTAAAAACATGATTTAATTAATACATATTATTAAACTTGGATTGATGAGTTGGGCCTACTATTCTATTCAGTATGGTAATTTTTATGAGGAAAACCAATTAAATTTACATTTGATGATCATTTACTTCCATGTAAGTTATATGTAATTTTAATTGAAATGAGTATTGTAGGGATAATCTTCGTGATATTTTTAGCGAGAGAGAAAGTACAGACAAAACAGAAAGGAAAGAGAATAAGAAAATTACAGCAAGTTCAACAAGGAGAATGAATCCATAAGCTGTGGGCATTAGCTGATTATTTTAATTTTTTATTTTATTTTAAGTAGGATCCAACATTTTATTAATATTAGTAAAGTGATATAAGAATTGAAAAAAACTCCAAGGAACAAGAGTATAAAACAAATTTCATAGGTTAAGTCTGTCTGGATGCAGAAAATTTCAAACCATTACCTTTTTTCAATTATTTTCATTTTCCTACTGAGCTGTATAATTTGATTTTGTTAATATATACTCCACCTATGCTCAGTATGTACGAGGGATGTTCCAAAAGTAAGTTTCGTCGTTTTTTTTAAAAAGTGAAGATGGTAAAGCAGATAAAGCAAACAACTGCCATAAGAATCGACACCTATTGCTGGTTCAACGACGGAAAGAGCGTCAGCAGAGGAGAAACGATGCATGAGTAGAGTCCCGAAGAAGAGAGAGTAGCAGTAGACTGGCGTGCCCGAGGTTATTTGAGTACAAATCACGATGGCAGATGGACGTGTACTGAAAACGTGGTCGACAATGGAAGTACATGCTGTTATTCGGTATGAATGGGCATGTAGGACTAGTGTGTCCATCATCCATGGACGCCTACAGACTGTGTATGGAGAAGAGGTCATGTCTCATCAAATTGTTGGTCGCTGGTGTGGCATGTTCAGTGAAGGAAGGCACCTGTTCCATGCAATGAAAGCCGCACTCTCGGGACGTCACTTCCAAAACAATGCTGAGGTGGAGAAGGCTGTGCGACAATTCCTTGCATAGCAGGGCACCGAGTTTTACCAGAGTGGTTTCTTCAAACTGATTGCAAGCTATGACAAATGTCTCAATGTCGGTGGAGACTATGTTGAAAAATAGTGCAAGGGGTATATTTCATGATTGCATGGTGTATTTGTTTTGGTAATCAAGTTTCCATGTGTAAAAGAAATGATGAAACTTACTTTCAGAACTCGTATTAAAATTGTTAAGACATCTAACCTGTTTTAAAACATAATTTATCCCTTGACATTTACCTTGTTTAAAAGTAGTATAAGCTACTGGTCTATAAATAAATAAAATACTTATGTACATATAAAACAATAGTCAAAACCTTATTAAAATTCTTAACTCATTTAAAAAATGTTTAAAGTTCTTAAAATGTTTCAAGTCAAGAAGACATCTGCATTTTAACACAAGACTTGAAAAATTTTAAGGACTTTAAACATTTTTTAAATGAGTTAAGAATTGTAATAAGGTTTTGACTATTGTATTATAAGTACATAAGTATTTTATTTATTTATAGACCAGTAGCTTATACTGTCCGCCGCCGTGGGTGAGTCGGTAGCGCTCCTGCCTTCCACTCCGGCGGCCCGGGTTCGATTCCCGGCCGGGTTGGGGATTTTTCAGTAGTGAAAAATTTCTTTCCCGGGTTCAGGACTGGGTGTGTGTATGTGTCCTTAGGTTTAAGTAGGTAGGGGACTGGCGCACCCCGGTAACAATTCCGCTGTGAATATCCCCTTACGGGATCCCCAGGGGTCGCTCGCGACCCAGAGGAGTAACTTCCTTTTAGCTTATACTACTTTTAAACAAGGTAAATGTCAAGGGATAAATTATGTTTTAAAACAGGTTAGATGTCTTAAAAATTTTAATACATACTGAGCATAGGTGGAGTATATATTAACAAAATCAAATTATTACCTTTTTTTAATATTCAGTTCACTAATGTCCAAGATTATCTCTACCATATTAACAAATAGGCCTAAGTGCAATAGTATGCAATAGTATGCAATAGGCAATAGGTCTAATAATTTATTTTTTCCGAATACATCGGATTCAATGCCATCAAACATTAACTTATTTTTTCTTAATTATCGAAGATTTCGCTTGTGTAGAGTTATCGCCGTGCTTTATATATCTATTTAGAAAATGTTGTTTATTTTCTCCAGAAAATGGCGATAACGCTGAGAATGAAGCCCACGGAAAGAAGAGGGCAGTAGGATATTGTGCGATTCTTTGTGATGAGTGTCCTACGGCATGTTGGGTAGTGTCATTTACTTTCATCCTCACATTCCTCTTTATCTTCTTCTTTTTCTACATATATCTGAACAACAAGTACGGCGATGACTGTAAGTAATTTTCCAGTAACTCCAGTATGCTTCTTTCTTCCCACGATACCCTGACTTCTTTTATCTTTATTTTTGTTTCAGAAAATGCCTTCAATACGGATAAAATACAAAGACAAATGAAGAAATACAACAAGAAGGAAAGTTTTACCAGTAAAATGAAAGTTACTATGTCAGTAATAACTCTTTGTACAACTATACTAAGTAAACTGAGTGATCAGACTTGCAGGTGGTTTTATTCAGTCAACTTTTAGAATCATTCCCCTCCTACAGAAAAGTAAAAGCGAAATGCAAACTTGCAAAGTCTAATTGTATGGTAAATTTTTGCATTGACTATTCCACTCATATTCCGAGTGTTTGATATTTACTAGGGCTGAATATCGATTAAAATTTTTAATCGAGTTAACTCTTGACTTTAATCGATTAATCGACTGATTAATCGACAAACAGGTCGGTATTTTAAACGAAACCAAAGTGTACATTTAATATTATTTTACACGTTTAATAACTACTACACTACAGATAATCAGAAGAAATCCTGAATTAATGAATACCATTATTAGTTAACTAGTGGTAAAATATATACAAAACTTATATTTCCGGTTACTTTTTCAGCCAAGACTTTGAGACACACGAGTTTGTTGACATTTGAATGTTCAAGACACGATCGTAGCTTGTTTACAATAATACCGGCAGCACTAAAATCTCCCTCACTCGGCACTGAGAGAGGAATTTGATCATTTGACCCATTTCTCGAAATACGTTTTTCAGAATTCGACTAATCCGATTAATCGGAAAATGTAATTGATCGACGATTAAATATTTAATCGATTAATCGGTACAGCCCTAATATTTACCAATAACGTTTAGCAATACCTTGGATATAGACCAATCACGATCGCTTATCTTATAAAATTCTTGCTATTAATATGAGGATGATGTTTTATAGATAAAATCGTCTGCTCGTTACTGGACATGTAAGCATCAATTTGCAGTGATTAATACGTCACATACAGCCTACACAACATAACATAACATAACATAACATAACACTTTAATTTATTAAAAACCCAATTTCGATTTGGTGCATGTCAGTTCGTGTGTTTTATTCTGTTATTATCTTTATTAGGTTAACTATTACTCATTAGAATATTATAGGAGAAAAGTTTCTCCGATACTGGGACTTGAACCCAGAACCTTTGGCTATTCGCGCCAATGCTCTACCAACTCTCTGGCGCTGTGAATTGAACTCCGGCTTAGCTCAGTTGGTAGAGCATTGGCGCGAATAGCCAATGGTCCTGGGTTCAAGTCCCAGTGTCGGAGGAATTTTTCTCCTATAATATTCTCATGTAATGTCCAACAGAGACAACAATCTGTGGTTCGTGAATGCATACAGATCTATTTCTCTTTAGTTATGCACTATTGGTAGCACAACCGATGATCGATTGTTCTTTCGTTTAGTATGCTTGATTTGACAGCTGACACAAAGACAATTTGATTTTAAACCCAAGTTAGAAAGTAATCCTTATTCATATAATCAGATACATTTTATTCATGGAATACTCTTAATAAATCTCACTCGAAATTACCTATGAAAAAATTAACATGTTCAGAACTTAGAGAGATTTCGTGGTGTAAACATTGACCGGAACAGTCTGATAAAGATGTGACGTTATTGGAAGTGCGTCACTATACAATGTTTACCACAATATGAGGATGTCGCTATTTCCTCCTCAGTTCCAATATGGCTCCTCCTGCTTATGAGTTCATAGCGTTTGAAAACCAAAATTCAGGTAAGTATTAACTTATTTCAAAACGTAAAGATCAAAATTATCGTTCATATATTTGTAAATTTCCACTTTTTTGCGCAATGTTTATATGTTTACAGCTTAACATAATAATTGAGGACCGTTTTGACAAAACTTAACATGTGTCAAAACATAAATTGTTCAGGAGAAGGTTTCCTTAGTTTTCTTTAACATATAGAAGATAGAAACCTTGCATATTGAGGCTTCAAAATGATTTGGTTATGTTGACTTTTCTTAAGTTATTTTTCTTTTTCGGTCCCGCGCACCCAGACCACATAATTGGGCCCATTGTGCCACTCTTACTGAAGAATTTATTCAAGTCCCGTCGCCTTCAAGAAGAACATGATCAACATAGGCTAAGCTGCTTACAATGGCACGAATGGTGATGTGTTTAATTCATTTTTGTGGTTATGATAATTCATCGCATCCTTAATTCTGTGAGTATTCGCTAAATAGCGACAATAAACATCACGAGAAGTCTGGATTCTCTCAGGATAAATTCACCGGCAACGATTTATTAGTCCCATGGTAGACTAATCGTCGTCATTTTGATTTCGCAGATAACACTGTAGCGCCCTTAACGAATGAAGGTGGAAGTGAATCCAACGAGGATGAAGATGAAAGAGTAGTTTATCCAGCCTGGTGTTGTGGAACTTTGCTTATGTTCACAGTGGGTCTACTCTTTCTCATTATGTACTTGTTCTTCAACTTAAACTTGCAAAAATAACGGTAAGTAAACTAAATGGTTTGGGAAATGTTTATTATGAGAAAATAGCTCATGATACCACAACTTTCATTTTAAAATCTGATGTGATACTGATACACTCAACGACTTTTTCTACCCTGAGCATGAACAATACAATTTTCTCTTTTCACATTCCCAAACAGGATAAGAGATAATATTGTTGTTTCAGTGGCATTCAAAAGTGTTGTTCATGAGGCAAAACTTTGAACATGAATTTTGCAAATGATGGATAGGTACTACCCGCGCGCCACTTCTTGAGCGCTGGATTTACGGGGAAGTGAGGGTCGGGGGGAACAAAACATAGCTATTCCGCCAGTCTTTCTGCAGTGTTGTCAACCAAAGAAATAACGTTTCAGCAGAATCGCGCGTATGGTATTTTATGTAGTGATTTTAATATACAACGATTTTAATGCAGTCCAATAATATAACGTGGTGACGGTATTGCGTAACAATTAATTACACGTCATAAGCCTTGGGTTATCAAATAAGTCATCAAATAAGAATATTATGCATAATATAGGCTCAATATTTTTACACTGGATGACTAATTTTAAGCATAAAGAAGAGTCTTAGCAGAATATGCTTCACCATTTCGTGTTTTAAAACGTAAGAGAGGTAAGGCATCTAAAAGTGGAGAAAGCTATAGGCCTAATTTTAAACGTATTTAATACAAATTGTGAAAAGTTCGCTCAACTTTCAGTCCATGAAATTGACATCAGAGTTCACGGGATCGTCAGTAATTAGCACATACGGAATTCTTAAAGAGTGAGGAAAGTGTTGGATGTACAATGAAGTGTTTGTGAAATCAGCAGTTCGAAAGATTGTATTTTTCGCCATAACTCGATGCGTCAGAAAAGATAATGTCAATAAATAAATACGAATCCTGAGACAGAATGAAAGCTTAGTATTGAAGCCACTAGATGTCAGGGTGTATAGCGTACTTCGTGTTTCAATGTTGTCAGCTTAACCTACGAAGTTGAACGAAACCTACCGAATGAGGACTAGGGAGCCGAGCGCTCAAGAAATCGCGCGCGGGTAGTAACTACAACATGTTGTAGAAGCTTACAACTAAGCTAAAACTAGCAAGCAATAAATAACGCTAAATAGAAAATGTTTAGGCCTATAAAATAAATGTATGTTGTAAAATATTTAGATCTTAAAACTGACAGTAGTGTACAAAATTTTAATAAAACCGTCAAAGTCATTTATGAGAAAATGGCGAATTTTTAAATCTAATATACAGTAAGAGTAAGAGAAAGTTGTCGTCCTGTTTCGTGTTACATCCCAGGAAAAAAGGTGATCTCTATCTCTTCTCTTCTATCTATATATATATAAAAGGCTTTGTCCTGGCTGACAGAGAATCAACGTAGATCCTAAATTATAATAGGCAGAGACTTGGAATTTTAACAGTACCATCGTTTCATAATGTAAGTGCAAACTAGAAAGGATTTTGAAAAATTTTGATTTTAAATGTTAAAAATCAAATGATTTTTAGAATACTTAATCCCTTTTTACACAGAATTATCAATTCCAAATCACAGTTCACATGACAACAGTATATTCTTGGCAATAGCCTCAGGTAGGTTTGGAAATAAATGATACGGGACTTTGACAAATTAGAGAAGCTATCGATATAATTCATTGCTGTAAATAAATATTGAAGATGAAATCCACGAAAATAATGCCCAATATGATGCAGGCACATAACTTTCTCTACCGTGGACATAGAGAATATCGTACGAGGTATGGTAATATATATATATTATTACTTATATCCCAGGTTTTTGGGGAGGAAAGTATGAAAGTGGTATTGAATTTCTTTTTTATTTAACCCCGAAACAGTTTTAGTGTAATATGAGAGTGAGGAAAAAAATATTCCGTAAAGACAATACAATTTTATGTTACCGGAAATTCTGTTTCTTCTTATTTGAACCCCTACCAGGCGTAGTGTGTAGAAGCAATGGGGTGCAAAATTCTATATCCTTTATGAGCCATAAAAAGCTAAATCAAGCAATCGTTTTCTGAGGGAGTAGTTTGAGTGTGATAAGTCGTTCTTCCTCATTTCAGATTCTAAATACCTTTTTAAGGACCTAGAGTTTGAAAATCGCAAGTCCTTCATAAGTTAATTTCGAATGTCAAAATACAAAACCCGAGCGACGCCGGGCTCTATAAGCTAGTCCAAATATAAAACTTCGTTGCTGTTAAATACAAACTGATTGTGTTGGCTATCCGGGTTGGGCCGCATCGTGATTTTAGTACTTAACGTTTCGGACATCCTGTCGTGTCCTTCTTCGAAGAATGATTCACACTACAACAAAATGCCTGTAATGAAGAATCAACAGTCGCAGTTGTCATGACGTCAATGGGTGCATTCTGTAAGTTTTAATAGTTTCCCGCCAGATGTCACTGATCTTGTACCCATCTTCCCTGTTTATGTTATGAGGATGCTTAATAATTTCTATGGCTTCTGTAACAAGTTTTAGTAGTTATGTCATCAAAAAGTATTTTGTGGCCCGTTTCGTCAGAATGAGAAGCTATGGCGGAGTAGTCAGCGTTGTTTTGTTTCTGATGTCTGATATGTTCTTTTCTTCCGGCATCCAGAGAGCCGTAGTCCTTTTCCACACACACATGGAATTGAGTAGAACCCCGCTTGATGTAAAATGTTTATTTCATCTTTCTCTCTTCTTAAAAAGCCTTCCAATTTGTTAGCAGGAGTAAAAATTGTGTCAATGTCATGTTTCTTTAAAATCTTGCGAATCTAGTCCGTGACTCCAGCGATGTCGGGTTGAATCTTTCAAATATCTACAGTATAAGTGTTTTTTACATTTTTTTATTCTCTTTTTCATTAAAATATATATTTAAAAAAATAAACTATGAATGTTAAATGAATGATGGTAGATAGTGTTGTTGATATGACATAAATAAATACACAGAAAAATAATCACTCAGAAATATTGATATTTGTGAAAGTTATCAAGGAAACGGCATTTCACTGCATGAAACGTGGCTGCCATTTTGAAACGATAATTACCCGTTGACATTTTGGTTAATTCTGAAAATAGTATGTAATTTTAGAAGTAGTCAATAAAGATTATGTCAGATTGCAATATTGTAGAGCAATTCATTGTTGAAGAAAAAATAATGAAGTTCACCTACTTCTCACCTATGAATTTCACCGAACGCTGTATGTCCTCCCTGTGTAAAGTCATAAGGTAAATCAGGCTAATGGTAAAAAATTGCTTCTTTTTAGAGAGAATAAAAATGCTTTGGCCATGAACGCGAGAATAAGTTGTTTAAATCTTCCCACATAAAGTAGACAAGTATATTTATATTTTATGTTAAAAAGTACATATTTCTTTTGTGTTATAAACATCACTCGTAAAACTCAGCTGTTGTAATGGTCATTTTCTCAGCGATTAAAAACGATCTTCCGCTGTCATAGAGACGCTGTCAGTTAAAATGTTAAGCTGTTTGTACACAATTAATGTTTCTTTCAATTCCTAAGTAAACTATTGAAGTTTTGATAGTTTTTATCTTACAAATAAACATAACTTGCTTTTACCCAGACTTCATGGCGTGGTGACGCTGAGCGATTATCCAACTGGAGAACGATTTAATTTGTTTGAAGCGTATTCATGAAAATATTTAAATACCCTATTTTAGATCGAAGTGAATCTGTAGGTAAGTTTAGTTGGAATATGCCATTTCAGTCCCGAAGACGTTGCCAAAGCTGTTGCTCTAATTGATGTTGGACGCAGCCTCCGTTATGCCGCTGCAACCTTAGGTTCACCTTACACCATGGTGCAAGAAGCCGTGAGAAGATTTCGAGAAACAGGCAGTTATACCAGAAGACTCTGGTCTGGCAGAAAAAGTTTACAATTGCAGTAATTTTATTTCAAGCACTACTTCATAATTTTGACTTAAAAATTTCTTTAAGTGATCGGTTTTTTTTGCCTGTCAATGTATATAATAAAATTGTTATTATCTAAATGATTCAAAGTGCATAATAAAACATCAAATATGTACAAATTAATTAATTACAGTTAAAAATCTAATTAGATAAATAAGGCCTACAGTGATCTAAAAAACTAGCATTGGATAAAGTACGAATAGTTTTCTCTTGTAATTTTAAAATACCTGAAACTCTAATCCAGCTAACCCATATCTATATATTGCTTGAAAAAAGAAAAACATGTAGCAGAAGATGCCAGGGTTTTGGAAATTATGGTGTTATAATAATTAAGGAATCGCGCACAATGTGCATTATCTTAACCTAAGACTTAACCTACCCAGTCCTAAACCCGGGAAAGGGATTCACTAGCGCTTCAATTTTTCACTCCCTAGAATTAAGTATAGTGAAAGAACGTTAGTATCTTTTCATTGAACAGCTGTCCACATTTTCCGTAAGAACATATAAAATTATTGCCAAGTTGTTCATTCTGCGTTGCTGGGAAAAACTTCCTGTCTCTAGTGGCATCTTTATTGTCGAAATGATTTATGTATGCTTTAATTATATGTCATCTTTCCAATGTATTAACTTAAAACGAATATATTTTTGTGTTTGTTGGAAAAATTCAAAATTGGGAAAAGAAAGTCCGTCTTCAGTCAAAAATTCCAGAAAAACTATAGATTTTAACCATGTCTATGTTATATCTACTGGGATATATCAGTTATTTTTGTAGACAGTGTTTTTTATACCATTTTGAGAAAGATCAGTGCAGTTACTAATATAATTTACTGTAGAAATAAATGTATAACGTCCAAATAAACCCCAAGCAAAATTGCGTTTAATTAATTATGGAGGGTAAAGTCGATCGTGAACTTGCCCTGGGTTCGAAACAAAAATATATGGTAACTCTACTGATATGTTAATAAATAATATTATAATTAATACAACCATAACCCGAAAACACCACCTTTGAATTCTAAAACTACAAATCTTGAAAAAAAAAATAATAATAAAAACATTTTCAAACACCTATAAATAAAACATTAATTTTGTCTGCCTTCCCCCATTCTTTTTAACTAACAAAATCCATAACTGTGACATAAGGGTTAAGTATCTACTCTTATACAATTCAACGACCCTAAATAGCGTGCTTGCTCGCTCGCCCGCTCGCTTCGTGAGACATCGGGTATATTCGGCGATGTTCGTCTCACGCAGTGTAAACTTTCATGACGACTACAAAATTAGGAAAACCGTTTCTTTATTATATAAGGCCTAAGTGAAATGAACACAATGAACAAATATTCTAATTTTATTTTTACTTACAATTTTCATACCTCTGAACCACAAACATTTTTAATACACTGCCAGTGTAAATTTCTTTAAAATCCTGGAGTCAATTATTAATGGCGGGTGAAGCCGCGGGCTTCAGCTTTAATATATTGATAGTTTAATCCTCGAAGTATCGCGGACAGAAAAAATCCAAATCAATCACTCCTTCCCTTGAAAAATTACACGATTTCTGAAAATTACACTGAATTCATCAAATAAAATTCACATCATATTCATCTGTCAACAAACAGTTGAGAAACGATACGGATTATCCACCGCCGTCTCGAGAATTACGCACGAGAATTATACAGTTTAGAAGGCAGTGGTTCACAGTTATCTTTGGAACTGCATAATCGAATCTGAGATCGTTTTCCCAGGTGGCGATTTCTAATCGAGGAATGTACTCTAAAGCCGGAATTTTAGCTGTTTCATTAATTATTAATGGTTTAGTTTAAGAATGATTCGCGTGCAAGTGTTAATAAATATACTGCTTTAATAATTATTATACAGTACTATTAATTTTTAATTTTTCAATTACTTATCGTGGGCGAAGCCGCGGGCACGTCCTAGTAAAATACAAGGGACTCCCCAATGATTATTATTTTCTTCCCACACACCGTATCAGTTGTAAAGTAGCTGCAGAGAAAATCAGCTTACAAAGCGTTAAGATAAGATGGTTTCCTGTGTACGCATGCGTTGAATGCAGCTGTGAGACATGTGACGCTCACTGTGTGGACCACGAGGGAAGCTGTGAACATGGAAACCAGTGAGTACCATCTCAAATATGTGCACGACTCATCACAAAGTTGTAACGGTCATTAACCTTCTTTCCAATCACATTATGCATGTAATTTACTTTATAGTGATGTGTTAAATTCATTTTAAGCTAAATCCTCTAATGGCATCAAGTCAATCATTCGTTCAGACATTCGACTGTTGATTCATTCATCTTTCTTCTCACACTACCGGAATGTAAAACACTGTGTTTCGTCTTTCTTTATTATAACGATTATTATTTACGCAGAGTTGAGATTTATTATCTGAATAGTTTAGGTGCATTCATAGAGACCAGGAAATTTTGACACCCAAGAATTTTCTAAAAAGTAATAAAATGTATAAATGAATAAATAACATAATTAAATTTTTAAAATATACATTCATATGCTTACTATTTGGTTTAAATACGTTCTCTTAACACCTTTTATCAATAAATTACTGTCGAAAACTTTTATAATATAATCTTCGCGATCTTTTATTTTTACCTGCAAAATTGCACAACAATTTTACACTTGTATTCCCGAATTGTTGATGAAATTATATGTATTATAAATTGAAATTATTAAGATTTTTTTTGCAAGTTTCTCAGATGTTCCGGGTCTGGGTTTGCTCTATTTTCGCTGTGCAATAATGAAAGTTGTTGTCTTTTATTTTTTATACTTTTATTTCCATCGGCAATACTAGGTAACTTTAATCAATAAATTTTCACTTTACTTAAGAATTTTTAATAGAATAATTGGTCGAAAAACGAAAAGCACACATACAACAATAAAAAATATGCGCAAGTTATGACTGAATTTCTTGTCTCGCAAAATATAGTGTTCTTATGCAAATTACTATTTTTTGTAAATTTCAGACTAAAATAATTTTACTAATTTTTTTTATTTATTTGCTTACTGCTCAATCAAGAGAAACATTATTTTAATTAAGTTAGTAATATAATTGATCTCAATATGTAAATAAATATAAATAAATAACGATGACGGCTTTATAACTTTAGCATGGATAAGTAATTATATCTATATGAACAATTCCTTGTTTTGAACTTATTGCATAAATTAATTATGTCTGTGTACAATTGCTTTATGTGGAATTTTGTAAAATAACAGAAATAAAACTCTTTCACCTTACTGTAACATCAGATTCTTTATCATTTTTATTTAATTTAAAATAAATATGTATTTTTTTCTCAAATATAGACAAATAAATTATTACTATAAACGCGAGACGAAATTTCAGTATTAAATAACAGGCCTACCAGCACATTATTCATCTCATATCATCCAGTTGACGCTCCGTTGATCTGACGAATGTAGGTAATTTAAATTAACTTTAATAGAGTCAGTAAAAAATAAAAACTATATGTTGATTATAATGTAATATATTAATAAAATAGTTGATATGATGGATGTAGGTAGGCCAATATTAAGTAAATAATAATAATACTTATTTCGAGAGTCATAAAAATGGATTTCGAGGTAAGACCATAGGCGTACCGAGGGGGGGGGGTTTGGGGTTTGAACCCCCCCCCCCATTGATTAAAAAAAGGAAAATTGTATGATTTTTTAAAATCTGCCCATAAATTACTTAATACAAGTATAAAGCGTGGGAAGCTTAAAACTCGTTATTTTGCGTCTTAATTTTTAAAATTTTCCGGGGGAGCACCCCCGGAAGCTTAAAACTCGTTATTTTGCATCTTAATTTTTTTAATTTTCCGGGGGAGGACCCCCGGACCCCTCTCTCTCTCTGAATGTTATAACCCCCCCCATATGGTCGGCCTGGTTACGCCTATGGGTAAGACTAATATTTAATTTAAATAAACATATGCTAGATTTACGTAAGAGCCTGAGAATGCCTGGAACAGGTTCACATGATTGAGAAAATAATAGTAGCCTGCATCTAATTTGCCAGGAAGTGCGCTATTTCCTCTCGTCATTAACAATTACGCAATAGACTTGAACCTCCATTTCATCATGAATATTGCAGCAGTATTCCTTACAGAATTTTACGAAAGGGAAGGTTCTGCCTGGACTTCATTCAGATGTGTACTGGTTTATTCCATCCCTCTGTATTCATTTGCATATGAGGCCATAAGCCTTTTCAGTTGTTTAGGCAGTTTGAGCTTAACATATTCTCATTCTCCTCTTAACTTTCAAACAGCATTATATAATAATAATAATAATAATAATAATAATAATAATAATAATAATAATAATAATAACAACAACAATAATAATAATAATAATAATAATAATAATAATAATAATGATAACAATAATAATAATAATAATAATAATAATAATAATACCAGTAATTTATTTTCCCCGCAAAGTCTAAGGCCATAAAGCATTTTCTTCCACTTAACCAGTTTGAATTCAAAATAAATAATTTGTACGCCTTCAAAATACAATAAATACAATGATAATACAAAAATAGTAGCAATATAATACATTACACAACGAGCCTATAATTACACTTTAACTTTAAAATCCGGCACTTCACAAAACGTAAATGTTTTCTGTGAAGTTATAACATCCGATTAAATAACGAGAACTTTAATAGTCCGCCCGTGAGTTCGAGTAGAATGCCACTTAAATAATTTATGTTCAATTATAAAGTGTTACAGCCAAATTGGTATAATCTTCCTATGAGTCAGACAGCGCACAATGGATGGTCAATACTGCGATCTATCATGTTAGTACTCGCAACAAACCTGTCACCTAGATTTCAATTCTACGACCTGAAGGACAAACGTTTGTACAGATAAAGCGGAAAACTACTCGTACCTTTATATATGTAACCTACCACGATGATGATAATACATACGAATTATTATTTATTTAATTATTTATTTATTTATTTATTGCCGTTGTCGTTGTTGATTATCTCGTGTATAGTTGGAAGTGGTAATGTTGGATACAGCGATTCCTTGTAACAAGAACATGCAAAGCAAATGTAAGAGATCAGAAAAGTAGAGATCACTGGCAGAAGTAACGTAAACAATTTGGAAACAAAAAGATAAGAATCAAGTTCATGTAGTCCCTATATAACCCAAAGAATAATCACTAAGAACTTGTATTCCCTATAGAACCCAAAGAATAATCACTAAGAACTTAACAGATATTCTTTAAAACTGGCGTGCCACCATCCTCTTACATTTAGAAGCAAAAAATAGCAATAATAAATGCATGTTTAATAAACCGTCGAGTGCTAAATATTTCATTAAAATAATAGTTTAGTGATAGTTTGCGCAAGGACCGTCATCATAATAGGATAGGAAATCGTTACATAAAAGAAATAATAAAGTATTAAATAGTAAGAATAAGAACAATAGCTAATAATAACATTAATAAAAATAATAATATTACTAACAACAAAACAACAATAGTAGTAGTAGTAGTAGTAGTAATAATAATAATAATAATAATAATAATAATAATAATAATAATAATAATAATAGACGCCACAATAATCCGTAACACAGGCCTACTGGTCCTTATGAAGATTTAGATTCTTGAAAAACCGTCAGTATTTGGTTAAATTGTCCGTCAATAGCTGATTGGTTGATTATTTAACGACGGGGTTGTACTGCAACTTAGGCCTGTGACTGTCGCCGGAGTGTTGAAATTTTGTCCAGCAGTTGTTTTACATACCTGTAAATAATCTAAAGATACGGGCCTGTCACATTTATGGATTCAGAAATAATCTTAATCTTCATCACACAGCATGACATTTGCTGCGGATATCATAAGTAGAAGTGTAGAAAGCAAAAGCAATCCGGTGATGATCAAGAAGGTGATAAAATAAATAGCATATTATGTTAATGTATCGTATTAGGACTAACAACAGTATACAAGAAATTCGAAAGTAGAAACTCAGATACAAAAATGAACTAATTTATTATCGTAAAAACTGTTCTCGGGTTTCCAGTCGGGTAGTTATAGATGTGTACTCTAAGCTTTCGGCGACTGTCTGCGTCGTCATCTTCGGAGAAGTGAGATCCAGAGGTTGTGGTGTTGTATATAGAGCTCTGGGCTTTTGTAGTTTTTCCTCCTGCCACTTGAGCGCGCTGCTCTCCACATTCAGGTATTGTCAACTTCCGGTTTCCTCAATCTTGTGTGTTTTCAATATGAGTTAGGGACGGTTTTCCAATGTTACAGTGAAGGAGTTAAAAAGGATGTTATCCGAAGATGGTGCAACAAATATTTCATAGTTAACAAAGCAAGAGTTGATTCGAAGGTGAGAAATCAAAGCTACCTGTCTTCTGAAACGTTCGCTAACTGTTCTAATATGGTGCAATATGCCTTCGGTCTCAAATATTACTTCCTCTGCCCGTACCATAGGTACTATTTTTGGAAACATGTCTGTGTTTCAGTGTGTGTGTGTGTGTGTGTCTGTGTGGAATATCTGTGAACAAGCTAGCTCCAAAACGGAAAATCGTATGAAAACAAAATTTCGTATTTGAGTCAGGTACCTTCCGAAGATGTGAGCTGAAGATTGGCGACAAGTTTCTCTTATTTTTAAGGGGACTTTACATGAAGAAATTTTAGTTTTTGGCGATTTTCTCGAAAACGGCTCTAACGATTTTCTTTAAATTTTGCACATGAGTTGCTTATATCACGAGCTAAAACTTTTATTTGAAACTTTTTTTCGAAAAAATTCTCTGAAGGGTAGTTATAACTTTATAAGCCACCAACTGTGAATACACGCTCTTTGCAATACGGCCTCATGTAAAGGAAAGTCGTACGAAAACAAAATTTTGTATTTGGGTTAGGTACCTACTGAGGCTGTGACAAGAAGAGTGGCGACAACTTTCCCTTACTTTAAGGGGACTTTACACGAATAAAATTTCGTTTGTCACGATTTTATCAAAAACGGCTCGAACGATTTCCTTTAAATTTTGTACATGGAGTGCTTATGCCAAGAGCTAAAACTTTTATTTGAAACTTTTTTCAAACAAAATTTTTTTTAGGGTTGTTGTAAACTACCCACTGTTTGTAGATACTCTGTCTTGCCTGGTGAACAACTCAATAACCCGACATTCACGGCCTCTTATTCTATATAAGTACGTGAAGCGAAAAAGATGTATTGTTGGCCATGCTTACAGTAAAGAAATATCTGAGGGGAATGTTCGATAAATTTCGGAAATTATTCTGAATGGCGGAAAGTTCAATAAACGTTTTCAGTCACTTGTTTTTTCTTATTTTTTTAGTTTGTCCATAGCTGTGTTTTTAGTCGCAGCATTCAAATGATGGGCTATAATGTATTTACAGCATAATTAGCGTAAAATTGTGTCTTGCGATTCTGTACAAGGATATGTGAATACTGCTAACTTTTATTTGGGCAGAGGAAGTTATGTGACTTTCACATCAGATTTTTTTTATACTGTTGTACGATTTATTTTCATGTTTTTTTTTTCAAATATGCATGAACATTTTCGTATCATAACTTATTGAACACACAGTATTGACAAATACGACGCTGTTTGTTTTGGCTTCAGGTTGCTCAGGCGAGAGAAAAATCCGGATAGGAACTTTGCCTTATTCGACGTTGAGGTTATAGAATCAGAAAGTACCCACGACTTTCCTTCGACAAATTTCTTCAAGATAAATTCATTCAAGAAATAACGGTTTAATCTTTTTGACGAAGACTCCATAACCATTTGGCAGTATGAAAGCTGGCCGGACTCTAGCAATTAGAAAATTCATCAAGCTCAAGTTAGTGAATAAGAAACATTATGCTCAAGTACAGGCACAGAAGTTACTGACTGATATTCACAGGTGTGACTTTGTTATTTGGACTAAGAAGGGCATCATTATTCAACACAAAATTTAACAAAACATTTTCTGAGGGGCTACTTCATAAAGTAAATGTTTATTATCAAACAGTATTTTTGCCTCTTCTGCAAAATGCCAATAAAAATTATTAGTTGTACAGTTGCTGTTGTCTTTTGATTTGTTTTAAATAAAAATATCTGAACCACCATGCTTTTTATGACTACGACAAAAATAAGAGGCTACTTTAAAATTTTGAGTATTTCACAAATATATATTTTCTGGGCAGTGTTCCACCATCCCAATTACCTCCAAATTATTGTCTGATGACATAATACATAACATATTTGATTTACCTAGAAAACCTTTTGTGTAGAAACATGACATTTACAAAATTAGTGTTATAATTAACTATAGGCCTATTATGATTACATTTTTCTTCATCAGGTTTTGATCTACGTGTTACAAGAGTTTCTATTACAGGCATACCACAAATCTGGACATTTTCAGATACATTTAAGCTATCCTTAGGCCTAGGCCCACATTCCACTCTAAAAAATCATCAAGCTCGGACCTATGTTTTCCTAAAAATTTGTATGTAGTTTGTTTTTTACTCAATTACAAAACAGAATGACCATTTTATGGGTTACGGGAGAAATTTCGATGGACAGTGACATTCTTAAATGTCAAAATAAATGACCAAATAAAATTACACTGAAAACATGAAATACTAATTTACGTGGAAAGGAAACTTGATTATGAGCCTAAACGAGGTTAAGTTGGTCAGGTATAATTATTATTTCATAGGCTTATATATTTTTCTCAACATCTACTATATCAAAATTATCTTAATCACTCTAAAAAAAATGAAATACTCGCCAAAACTGCTCATAGGAACATTAAAATCATCTTCTGTGAAATGACAGCTGCAAACACGAGAATACTTGGAAGATGTTTTTCCATGGCGTAATTTTACCATCCATTCTTGAAAAACAGCCCTTTCTTTTGGAAAACTAAGTTCTAAATTTTTGTGTGCAACGGCTGAACAGCCGAAAACATAGCAGTTAATCGGCATAATTACTTCCAAAGCAAGACAAAAGTACAGAACTGTATTGTAAACACAGGCCTCTGAGATAACCGGAAGTGGATAATACCTCATTCTCGGCGGCCATCTTAAAAGCGCAGAGCTCTATATACCCATGGCAGGACTAGTCAGATGCAGTCGTGGATCCTGATTGGTCGGTGGAAGTAAACGATCTCTCCTTCCGTGATTGGAGCAGAGAAATAGCAGGTTGCCAGGAAGCGGCCAATTGGAACCCTCCGTCTCTATTGATGTTATTTGGGTTCAGTCTGATGTGAAAGGCTTCTTTGATGAGACGGTCCCATAATCCCGTGGTAGAAGCCAGTACCGCTGTGTTGAGGTAGTCCATCTCGTGGCCCATGTCGAGACAATGCTCGGCGATGGCGGACTTTTCAGGTTGCCCAAGACGGTAGTGCCGTTTGTGCTCCTCAATCCTGGTGGAAATGTGGCGTCCTGTCTGTCCAATATAAATCTTGCCACAACTGCAAGAAATTCCATAATTTCTGGAAACCCGAGAGCAGTTTTTACAATGTATTCGTCGGGAGAACCTACAAAGTTTTATTAATTTATTATCCTCACCAATATTATTCTATTGCATGTTAGCTGTTTATAACGTATGTCTGAAGTTAAGAATGTTATCTTATTTATACCTTGTAACATCATTATCCATATCAGTGCCATGATAATGAGCAGATGCTATTTAGAGATTGTCGTTAGGCCTATATTAAGTAGTATCGTATTATTGTGATATTATCTCCCGATTTCATGGACACTTATGATATTAATACAACACTTTAGCGTCGGTTTGATTCTACAGTCAAAACTGAATTTTTTCTTCAATAAGGTCATAAAAATTTTTACCGAGAGGCAAAACTAATGTTCAAATTTGCTTTTGAATTACAAATACCACATATTCTCAGTAATTAAAACCTTAGAAATTTAACCTATTTTTTAAAAAATAAATTATTTTATCATAGTCAACATATATAAGTAGCATAAGCTGCTAGTATAGAGATATAAAAATTTGTGATACATACATTACATTAGTCATAAGCAGGGCCCGGATTCTAATGACATGTCATCTTTTTATTGATGCAGCATAGACATTGCCAACTTGTAGATAAATCCTAATCATGGCCTCTAGATTATAGAAATACATTTTTATTAGGTCATTTTTTGTCATTTTATGCAATTTTATATTTTTAGGGCATTTATTACAATTTTAGGTCATTATTTTGTCATTTGCTTCCTTATTTAGTCATTTTCATGTATTTACAGTAAGTGTATTAACTTTTTTACCGTCGCTAGCGGTTGTATCTTTGAAGTATTGTTTGTTTAATGCAAGAAGGAAAAATTCGGCGTTAATTGTTGTCATGTCTCAGTCGGAAATGAGAATCAAAGAAACGCCATCATTTTGTATTGTATTACTATTGTTATTAGATTGACTTGGCACCAGAGTGTGCCACCTGCTTGGATTTGAGAGTGCAAACTACTGTTTACCCTCAATAAACAACAATATAATCCGGCACACCACAAAGGAAATGCCGAATTTTGACTCACCAGTGCCTCAGTGCCGTGCCAGGATAAATTTCCGTGAGAAAAGAACATTCACAATATTACAGTTATTTACAGTTTTTACAATTATGTACAAACAAGTCTGTAACTTTGTGTGTACAATAATAATTTTTTATACATAAAATATCAGTTTTTAGGTCATTTTTTATAATTATTAAGTCATTTTCTTTAAAATTTAAGGTCATTTTATAGGTCATTTTTCAAACAATTTTAGGTCATCAGAATCCGGGCCCTGGTCATAAGTATTACTAAAAAAATTAAAACTGTTAAAAAATGTATTTAAAGTTCATAAAATAGAAGTCTTGTATTAAAATGCAGATACTGTCCTTTTCCTACTACGCCTTTCGATGCTAATACATCATCTTCAGGTGATTTTCTGCATGACTTGTGGAAATTGTTATGTTGTGGCTGCTAGCTGTACACGTCTGTCGATAGAAGGCTGAACATCCAGCCCACAACATAACAATTTCCACAAGTCATGCAGAAAATCACCTGAAGATGAAGTATTAGCATCGAAGCGCGTAGTAGGAAGAGGACAGTATCTGCATTTTAATACAAGACTTCTATTTTATGGACTTCAAATACATTTTTAACAATTTTAAGAATTTTTAGTAATACGTATGACTAATTTAATGTATCACAAGTTATTATATGTCTAGACTAGTAGCTTATGCTACTTATATATGTTGAATGTGTTAAAATAATTTATGTCTTTTAAAATAGGTTAAATTTATAAGGTTTTAATTACTGAGCATAGGCGGTATTTGTAATTTAAAAGCAAATTGTACAGCTCAGTAGAAAAATGAAAATAATTTAAATATAATGTTCAAATATCTAAAATATCTAAAAATATCTAAAATATCTAAAATGTACTAAGTTCTATCGTATAGGCTTATCTGTAAGTAATGTAATTTAATGTAATACCACTGCCTTCTAAACTGTATTACTGTGAAATTCTCGAGACGGCGGTGTGTAATACATTTTTATTTAGCTGTGTTTATGCTCCTTTTAGCTATGAGGCCATATCAGGAGTTCAGGATCTATATCTATACAGTAGAGTAGGCCATGGAACTATTGGTTTGTATCGTGCAACTGTACAAATAAACACCCGTGGTGTTTTTTCCAAATCAATGTCGTTTTGCCGTTACAAATAGCTAGTCCGGTCGCTGCATCAAGACTGAATTCCTTGGGCACAATATATCCCGAAGACTGTGAACTTCCATCTGACAAGCAATAGCCTTGCGCCCCCCTTGTGACGATCCAGTCATCACCCTCCCTGTCTGGCATCCGGAATAACTATAATTACAGTCTGGCAACAATCTGTCTTCGCATTGTCCTTGGAACACTATTTCTGGAGAAACCATTAGTATTTGGTCGAACTGTCCAGCAATGGTTGATTGGTTGATTATTATTTAACTGTGGGGGTGTACATTAACTTAGGTCTGTGAATTTGATATTAGGCCTTAGAGTTGTGTAGCAAATAATTATTAATGTTTAATAGATGATAATGGCAGTTGTTGTTTATTTATGACCGAGCCTATTGTCCTTCACATAAAAAGTCAGTTGTTCTCTAATGTCTCACATACAAGGTTTTGCCCAAGAATGATGACAAATAAACTTATTTATTCATTGTATCTCCAAGTCTTTATGAACCCTATTTTGCCAGAAAAGGCATGTTAGGGTTATAGCTTACACAACAATATATACAGAAAAAATACAGAATATGAATTACATATGGTTGTCAATATATGTTAGATACTGCATAAAACGATCATAATAACATTGCTTCGTGAAAATTTTTTGACACATGGAAATTTCGTCACAATCTTCAAAAAGCAATTTTAGCTGGAGTCTTTTTGTTTCGAACATAGGACAATCGAACAAAACATGTTTTACAGTTAGTATGGATTCCTGACACAATTATAACCATTATCTGAAATAATGTGAAATCGTAAAAAAATAAACTTATACATCTGAAATAAATAACGGGCTGTCTATTTTGATGTGAAAATCTATTTTTAAATTAATTAAAATACTGAAACTATAACTCGTTTGAAAGTGACAACTCAAGTTATGGAATAGTTCATGTCCGTTCAAAACAGAGGACAATCAAATAATAGGCGAGATGTCATAGGCCTAACATTGGCTGTCCTCACTGCATTTATATTTATCATAATTTTGAATTTGAATCTTATGTGCACAATGTCGACTTTTACCAAGACCAGTTATAAACTATGTGACTACAAAATTTGGAGTAATGTATTTACAAATTAATCCACCCTGATCTGTGAAGTAGAACAAAGTTTTGGTTATAGAAACCATATTACAGAGGCCCGAAAATTATTTTGAAATTGAAATAATTACAAAGATTGAAATAATGAGAAAGGCGTTAGCGTTATTTATGTGTGAACAATACTCATACTCTGGAAGATATTAATTTTAGGACACGTAGGCCTATTTATTTTCTTTATCTTGCTTTGGTGAATACCTCAATGTAATAAATGAAATTTTACTACCATGAATGAATCACAATAGGTATCAAAATGTAGTCTTCATTAAACAGTCTTTTATGTCTCATTAAATAATGATTAGTCGAAATTTACAAAATAAACTCTGATAAATATTTTATGAGTAATTATGAACACATGTTTCTATTTAAGAAATATATATGCACACACACACACACACATATATATCCGGTAACATTATTAACACATCACATGTTTCTATTTAAGAAATATGTGTGTGTGTGTGTGTGTGTGGATGTGTTACCGGAAATATTTTAAAATTATTAAAAAAAACACAAGGTATTGTACATAATGCCAAAAATAAGTAGGTAAAGTATGAGCTAAAAATGATTTTTCACATTTCCTAGGTTTTTTATAGAATGAAAAAACCGACCCATGCAAAATGTTATTTAACAATATTTTGTTTTAGTAATGTCATATTTTTACGTATTTATTTATTTAAAAGTACATTATGCTTTCGCATTTCAAGAATACTTTCTGAATAATTCATACTTCTTGAACCGGAAGAGCCACTTAACTCTCCCTTGGTGCAAGAAATAGGAATCAAGTAGCATATTAATATTTTTAAAACAGCTTTTGAAATTATTGTTTGTGTCTTTAAGTCTTTTTTTAATTTGTATCAAACATTTAATTCCTTTTTAAAATAATATTTCTGTTTCATTTAAATAGATTGCCGTGACTAAGTATGACAATGTAGGTGTATAATATAATGCCTAGATATTGTGTGCAATACCTAGGAACAGTATAAAACATATATTATTTTTTTAAATAATTAATATTATACTTTTCCAGAAATTGTCCGGCATTTTAAACAATTCCTAGGCATTTTATATGTATAATTCCTGAATATCAAACTTTCCCAATAACATATTTAAGCGACGTATTTCTCCGTTGTAATTCTATATCCTCTGTGGAAATTATCATCATTCATTGCTATTCAAACGATAACTTATAACTAGAGACCGGATTTTAAAGGGAATTCCTTTTTTTATATTTCATCACAAAACGTGATAAAATTGAACAGGGCATTACTGAGTAAGTTTCAACTGCAAATGACCTGGTTTTAACGTCCCTTTTTTTCCCTTTTTTAGGCTTATTTCCCTTTTTTTAGGAACTTTCCCTTTTCAGTACCTTTTTTGCTAATTTATTTTGAAAAATTCGTAAATTACCCAGTATTTGGTAATATGAAAACATTAACAATTGTTTTCACTGATTCACCATTGAAAAAATAATTCCTCCCAGCAGAATAGAGCGTTACAGGGAAATCACAGGCTTGCCATTGCCTAAGTTTCCCATTATAACAAGGTGAGGAATATGGATTTCAACAAGATCCAAAAATTTCTTCAGTCATTAGATGCTACAGAATCAGCAGCTGTAGAGCAAGCAAAGGCTTTACATAAAACAAACATGTATATCTCTTGTTGAATTTTTACACTCTCTTGCTTTTATATCCCTTCTTTCCCTTTTTTTCCCACCTTTTTTCGGCAATAATTTCCCCTTTTTTCGTCCTTTCTTGGATGAAAATTTTCCCTTTAAAATCCGGTCTCTACTTATAAGCTTCCCGAGAATATACAATTAAATTCGGAATAAGAACTTTCATTATTTGCAGATATTTGGGTATGACTGGGTCGATGACGGAGAGATAAACAGAAACTCTTATGTTAATAATCAACAGTTTTCTTTCAAATAGGAATAAGAAACGCACTTTTGCACAGACTCTTATAACTTTATTTACAGTAAATATTATTTTCAATTCCTAGATGATGCAGGGCGTTCTTTACACATGACATTGGAACAGGACGAACGACCAGAAGAAATAGAAATGCTTCAGCACACAGGTAAATGTAACATCTTCTGGAGAAAAAACATTTCTTCTTTTTAAGAGGTTTGGTAACATTGAAACTACACTATTTTAAACATATTCGCAATATGAATTATGTATAATTGAATTATATATTGTATGAATTATGTTATCCCTAATCCACATGTTTTGTGAAATAGTTCGCTGAACTAATAATTGATTGCAACCATTCTTATAATTCATGTTTCCATCTTACTAAAATGCATTAATTTAACAATAAACTCTTTATTCGAGTTATTAACCCCAACGACAACTATGGATAACCCGAAATGAGTTTGAAGTCAATTTCGAGGTATTTAGGAAGAGCATTATTTACATAATAAATTTTGTTTGTGAATATATTTTTCTTCCTCTGTCGTACCCTATGTAGAGGAAGTATCGTGTTCAACCCCGAAATTCAAAGTCGAGGTTTTAACATAAATTCACGTTTTGAGGACCCCTTATCCAAAAATTATAATTTTCAGAAACATGTCTGTGTATATGTGTCTATGCGTTTCTGTGTCTGAACAGCCTAGTTCGAGAACGAAAAGTCGTATAAAAACTTTATATTTGGGTTAAGTATCTTCTTAGGGATGTGATACGAAGATTGGCGACGACTTTCTCTTAATTTTAATGCCACTTTACATTAAGACAATTTCGTTTTTCTCTATTTTCTCGAAAACAGCCCTGACGATTTTGTTTAAATTTTGTACATGAGGTGCTTATATTAAGAGCTAAAACTTTTATTTGAAACATTTTTCGTAAAAATTCTCTGAAGGGTAGTTATAAGCCGCCAGGGTTGATAAAAAACATGTTTTTTTTAAAAAGAACAAAAAAAACGTTTTTTTTGTTTAAAACATGTTTTATTTGTTTAAAACGTTTTATATGTGAACAATAATGTTGGTTGTTTTAAACGTGTTTTTTAAACGTTTTTTTTGTTTAAAACATGTTTTTTTTGTTTAAAACGTTTTATATGTGAACAACAATGTTGGTTGTTTTTAATGTTTTTTATGTTTACAACAATGTTGTTTGTTTAAAAAAGTTTAAATTGTTAATTTTGTTTAAATCAACCAATTTAATGTATAGGGCCTATTATATAATATATATACACACAGTTGAAATGTTTAAAACATTTTAAACAATTTGTTTTAAACATTTTTAGCATATGTTTATAACACTTTTTAATTGGGTGTTAAATTTAATTATGCAGACAATTTACATTTTGTCAATCCAATGACACCCTGTGCTAAGATGTTCAAGATTTACGAGTCGTAGACTTAATAGTATTTGAAAATACATTTTGTGCCAGTATTATTTGTTTATGATTTAATAGTTCATTATTAATCAAAAATAATACAAACTACTGTTTAATTACTGCCTTTACTGCTCAACTGATGATTGACTTTCACCATGTTTTACGTGGTCTTAGCCGCCTTACATTATCGAACTTACAAGGGATATCCTACTACAGTGTTGCCAAATTGACACACTCAATATTTAATATTAATAATCTCTTTCTTTAAAAAGGAAGACCACAAAATAGATGGTAGGATGCAGTCAGAAAAAATTCAAATCAATTATTCGAAATCAGAAACTGGAAGCTGGCGGCAGAGGATAGAGAAGTCTGGAGGAAAAGGATACAAAAGACATCACCTCACATGATTTTCTGGTATTCTGGCCCTAGTTTTTTTGTTGTTTTCTGTTTACAACACTAACAGGGTGTCACTGACTTGACAAAATGTAAATTGTCTTCATAATTAAATATAACACACAATTAAAAAATTATTTAAACACATGCTAAAAAGAACATGTTTAAAACAGATTGTTTAAAACGTTTTAAACAAACTTAAAAAAAACACAAGCCCTTGTTTTAAACATGTTTTAAACACTTGTTTTAAAGGTTTTGTTTTAAACGTTCCAACCCTGTAAGCCGCTCACTGTTTTAGAAACTCAGCTTTGCCTGGTGGACAACAATACTTTGCATCAGATTAAACCCACTGAATACGTACGCACTTTAGTTTAAATTTACTTCATGAATTCCATAATAAACGTAATATATTATATTATATGGTGTGTTATGTATTATAATATACAGAGTGTTAATAAATATCACCGAAATATTTTACCGGTATATAGAGGAGACTTAGACAAGCAACTTTTGTTAGGAGATTTTTGCTCTATGACGTTAAATATGTATGCTACAGGGCATTAAAGTCATTACAATTTGGTGCTCATAACTAAATAATGTAGCGAAATAGGGTTAAAATGTTCAATAAATTGACTTCATGCCTTCCTAGTGATCGATTAAAACCTGACTCTTAATCATTCGTCAACCGCTATATCATAATTTAGTGTTTCCATAATCTGCAAAACTTACAGACTAGTCGCCACTGCAATAGCATATTTAATAATTACTCCAGTGCTAACAACGAAGATCCTTTGTTTTTCATTTTTCAAATGTTAGAAGCAGTGGCGGCTATGCCCTGGGAGATTTTATGCAGTGACAGGAAAAATTGAATCCATAGAGCAAAAATCTCCTAATAAAAGTTTCTTGTCTATGTCTCCTCTATAAAAAACTAAACTCCGTGGCGCTACATCCCTGGAGGGACTTGGCCTACCACCCGACCGCTGCGTCATCTCCCGTAGGCAGATGGCAGGATTGGGGGGCATGTGGTCAGCATGCCGACACCCACGGCCGTTATTGGTGGTTTTCATGACCGGAGCCGCTACTTCTCTATCAAGTAGCTCCTCAATTTGGAATCACGAGGCTGAGTGCACCCCTACCAGACCTCCCTACCTCAGAAAAATCCAAGGAGATACCGGGAATCGAACCCGGGCCGACAGATCTGTAGTCAGCGACGCTAACCACAAGACCACGCCGGCGGACATGTCTCCTCTATACACAGGTAAAATATCTCGGTGTTATTCATTAATACCCTGTATTATACTAAGAGCCAAAACTTTCAATTGGGTAGAGAAAGTTGTGTGTATCATGTCAGATTTTTTTTTCATGAAGAAGTCAACTCAACAATTTCATTTTCATGGGACTCATCCTCTCATGAAGAGCAGTTCATTAGCTCTTGCACAAAACCAACTCCAATTTTTTATGCTAGAGACAGTTGTCTAAGAAACATCACACAAAGTTCAATGGCTCTAATGACAATCGATAAGTTTCATAACACAGGCCACCTTTAATGGAACAAGGCAGTCTGAGATGATGTTTGAGATGACGTGGGGACGAAGGTGGTGTGTGGCTATTTTGTTTTTAGGCAGTACTTACTTTAAGCGGCCATTAATAAAAACAAAAAACTATAAAGTTTATGGATTTCAAATGTTTACATGTTAATTTGAATGGTTACAGAACTACACTACTTGTTTGTTCATGAGTGTAGGTTTATTAATTATTTTTTTTTTTAATTATACAAACAAATTTTTAAAAAGAAAATGTAAAGGTTTAGGTATATCTATCTCGGAAACTACTTTGAACAAAGGCTTAAAATGTTGCATGTATATCTTCCATATACTATTCTATTCTATTCTATTCTATTTTGTGCCCCTTAAGGCGGGGAGGCGGGGTGGGAACGCCCCTAAGCACCGCAGCCGTTGCCGACTTATTGTACCTACCTCCGGGATGGGATGAGTTGCGTGCCCACAGGCCGCTCCGGACCTCAAAGCCCCCCGTGAGCCCCCACGGAACTCCCCTACATCCAACAAAGCCTAGTACCATACCACGTGTGCGCCACCCCCTGCGGTACCTCCAACCGGGAGCCCCGACAGGTTCGTGACACACACCACCAACAACCTCTTGACCACAAGCAGCGGGGAGAACGGGAGAGGCCCCCCAAAGGGCTCTGACTGCCGAAGCAGACCCGATGCCAGAAGTGGAAACGGGATGAGGATGAAAAGGGGGAATGGTGAGATGAAGTGGAGAGTGTTGGTGGAATGAAAGGGGGAAACGGGAGAACCCCGAGAAAAACCCCCTAAAGCACGGCTTCGTCCACCACGAATGACACACCCGCCGGCCCCGAGATTTGAACTCAGGACCGCAAGCATGTCAGGCTCACGCGCTACAGCATGAGCCACCGCGCCGGCTTCCATATGCTAACTAACATATGTAGCAGTATTATAAATCTATCTTTATTCGATCAGATTAAGAAACACCTGTATAAAAACCGTCACAAAAAATAGTGAAATTTACAACATAAAAATATCCCTAGATCTTA
Organism: Ectobius pallidus; assembly: GCA_964059195.1. NCBI lineage: Eukaryota > Metazoa > Arthropoda > Insecta > Blattodea > Ectobiidae > Ectobius > Ectobius pallidus. The sequence goes on along the minus strand of CAXKWD010000002.1, from coordinate 41,544,298 downwards.
TAATAAATAAGGTATCAATGTAAATCTGTTACCAGTTCTTCATTACCTATGTTAAAGAAGTGAGCAAAATTTCGGAGCTCTAGCTCTAATACTTTAAGAGATGAAGGTACCGATGTACGTGAAAATTTAGTTTTGAGATATTAGCGTTTATATATATAAAACAATTTTCTGATTTACAACATGCATTTCAGGAGCAAAATCATTATCATCTTCGTTCTATTCCTCTTTCTTCTTCTTATATTGCCTTCTCTTGGTCCTAGCTTCCTTTGTACTGGCCTGTGCAGCTGTTTGTTCATGGAGGATGCAGTTCTTGTCAATCATTTGACATTTTTCCCGATTTTAAATTGATGGAAATTCCATTTAATAGTATATTGCGGTACTAGTTCCGTAAGCGGTGCATACGGATCGAGGAAAGCGTTTGAAAACACGAGGCGCTTGCGCCGAGCTTTTTCAATTTCCGAGATTCGTTATGCGCTTACGGAACGAGTATTGCATGCTATCTTTTGCACGATGATTATTTATATCAATTTAATTATATTAATTGAGATATTATCTGAAAATATTATGTATATACATTATTGAAGGTAGATGTTATATTTCAGAAAGTGATTCGCATGTGTTGGTTGTTATGGGGACTGAATATTTGTCCTGTTAAAGTCGCCACAAACTGGGGGGCCTTGGTTCCGGTCTTCGATAAAGGCTTGTATTGTGATGGTTTTACTTACGGCACGTGTGCTTTTTGTAATTTTTACAGTACTGAGATTTCTTTTGTTTTCATAGCAACCAGATTTCGTGTGGGAATGTCAAGTTGCGATCCACGGCAACAATATTCGTAAGTACCACTAATTAGTTACGTCGTGCAAAAATTACTTTAAGCGTTCATAATATTGCATAATACTATACAGAGTGTCCCAATAAAATGTATACACTCTTTAAATGACTATAACACTGACACTTATTATAATACAGAAAAGTTTCAAAAATCAAAATAATGTGAACAAATGTAGAAATCAGCCAATTATCGAAAATGTTCAAACTGTTGACCATTGTGGTCCATGCACAGCTGATAACGCTGACTGATTGAATCCAAAACGTTCCTAATCATTTCATTCGTTGGCATTTCGGCACATTCTCTTTCAATGGCTGCTCTCAATTCATTGATTGTAGCTGGTTTTGTGGTGGTTCTTATGGACATCCTTAACAGTTCCTTCTTCCTCAAACTTATCTCGCAAACGAGTAATTGTGAGTCTCGTTGGTGAATCTCGTTGAAACTCCATTCTAAACCGTCTTTGCACTTCACTTATGTTCTCAGTCTTCCAGTAGCACTTTAGAATGAATTTTCTTTCCTCAAAGTTTAGTCTGACTCCAGCCATTATTTTAAGCAGTCACAACTCAAAAAAGAACAAAAAATGTGGTTGTTATGAACTGTCAAAGACTGTATACATTTTGTTGGGACACTCTGTATATATTCTTGTTCAGGAAGATACAGATAATTTTTCTTTCCTGCCAAAAACAAATAGGCCTCTCATAGGCCTTGTTCCCTTTAATAGCCTCATGCTTTACCGGTGAAAAATACGATACATAACAAAAACGCTGAGCAATGGCATCGATGAAACTAATCGATTACTTAAAAATCGCGCCTTGTTCAATAAATTTGGCGTAATCGTAGTTCAGTCTAAATACATATATAAATCTGGTATAATATGTGTTTTATATTATAACGAACTCTTACAGTTTAAATACTGAAACTTTCTGAGGTAAAATCAACAGTTGAAACAAGTTAAAATTTTTAAAATTCCATTCATCAATATGATATAGGACATATTATGCGCCCATGCTATCTTTATATGCTGTCTTTTTAGGAAATAAGAATATGACGCATTATTACGCCAGCTGGAGAGCATTCGCTTTCTTATGGGTGACTTTTGGAACTTAATAATGCTCGGCCATAACATTCACTCTATTATTTCACTGTAATATAAAGCCACATCGTTAATATATATTTTTTTGCTTGGTGTTGCAGGATCCTCCTCACAGCCACATATACAACCAGAAAAAAATAAAATGCTGGAGCAAGCCGAAGGTAAATATAATTTCTGCTTGAAGATAAGACTTATATGTCTATATTGATTTTAACAAATTTTAACCTACTGCCTACTAGATCATATTGATCCGCAGGTCTGGCTTCGATCCCGGGTATCTCCTCGGGTTTTTCTGAGATGTCTAGAACGGTATGCACTTAATCTCGTGAGAACAAATGAGCTTCAGCAAAGAAAACTATATTAGTAACTGTCGTGGAAGGCGGCATGCTGATCACATGACCTCAATCCTGCCCTCTCTCCATGGTAGATATCGCAACGGTCGGATGATGGGCCCTGTCCCGCAAAGGATGTAGCTCTAAGGAATGGGAGCTTTAATTATTAAAAATAATATATATATTTTTAATAATGAAGTTAAAAAATGAAACAACATGACAAGCCTTACGAATTACTGAAAAAAGAAAAGTTCTTTTATTATGTTATTGATAAGTAATGCTTATTTTTATAGGCTGAAACTGCTGCCGGAGAGGGGTGAATATGTTAAATGAATATTCAGGTATCTCACAATTTTTTGTTAGCAGATTTGTGCTTAGTTTTTGGCAAATTCGGACCACCTTTCTTCGATTTTCTCTTTATATTTTGCTCCTCACTTGCTGAAAAAAATAAAAATTATTTTATTATTATGTTAATGATGATTAATGCAAGACCATATAACAATATGTTACAATAAACATCCCTGTGCTTATTCTTAAAGGATGAAACTGCTGTAGGATAGGAGTGAATGTGTTAAATAAATATTCAACTATCTCATAATTTTTTGTTTCCTGATTTATGCTTACTTTTTGGCAAATTAGGATCACCTTTCTTCGATTTGCTCTTCCTATTTTCCTCCTCACTTGCTAATAGGGATATGTCAATACACATAAGTATTGAAGCTTCTTCAATGATAGGTTCAATAGTTTTGTCTTCACAATTGTTCATCCCATTGATGACAGCATTAGCTCCTAAGGATTCCCTTTGAGACTGATGTGTTACCGTAGACTCTGAATCCGAAGAACTATTACTATCCAGTGAACTTCTTCTGTTTCCTCTTCCCTTTGGTTTACGAGTAATCTCAGGTTTTCCACGATCTATGGCTTTAACTTTTGAACGCAGCTCGCTGTTTTTAAGTTTTTTGCTGCCGACTGCTACTTCAGTGGGTTTAGGTATCACATCTTTGGATGCAGGCTTTTTCTTATTCGCATACATCAAGCTTAAATCAAAGCTGTCGCAAGCAAGAGTCACTATATCGTCCCTCGGCTTTTCGTTGGTAGAAGCATCAGGGCGAAGCTTGTTGAACTCTCCTTGATGTACAGACTTGCTGGCCTCGAGTGAAGTCCAGTCACTCGTCTCCTGCTTTATAATATCATCTTTCCATTCCTTCATTCTTTCCAGTACATTTGTACATTGTGTCTCGTCCATTTCCTTTTGCTGTATCCATGGATGACTCTCCACTTCACTCGCAGCAATCCGATATGCAGGGTTTTTGGTCAGCAATTTGGCAGTTAGATGGATAGCTCCCGGTGAAATGCATTCTTTCCAAACTTTGTCTGAGAATGAAGGTTCTTTATTTAAGATCATATTGCGCAGTACTGTCTCATTGTTCGAACTGAAAGGCATACTTCCGGATAGGAGAAGATACAAGATTACGCCCATTGCCCAAACATCGCACTGCTGACTGTACATTTTTTCACTGATAATCTCTGGTGCCATATATACCATAGTTCCACAGAATTCCTGTAATAATGCATTGTGTTCCTCGGACCCTTTCACAGCACTTAGACCAAAGTCTATCAATTTTATATACAGTTTGTCTTCTGGATCTTGCGGGTTGATTCCGAGCATTATGTTTTCCAATTTCAAATCTCGATGCACTATTTCTCGTCTGTGTAAATAAGAAACTGCACTAGCCAAGCGTTGGAGCACTTGACGAGCTTCTTCTTCGTTAAATATCTCCTTTTGGCGGAAAGCTTTCCCTAACTCCATAGGACAAAACTCGAATACCAAGAAGATCTTACTATCTGTATCATAAACGCTGTCTAAGAATATAATGTGCGGATGTGATATCAATCTCAAGATCCCTATCTCTCTCTCAGCAAGTTTCACCTTGATGGTATGGTCGTGTCCAGCAGTTCCTTTACGACTGGGCTTGTTGATCACTTTTAATGCATACTTAATGTTGTCCGTTTTTCTCGTGGCTGAAATTACCTCAGCAAAACGTCCTTGCCCCAATGTATTCCCAAGGATGAAATAATCATCAATATCACTTACTTTAAAGCGTGGAATTTGCTTTTTCGCCTTCATTTCTACAAGTTCCTTAAATGCTGAATCTGATCGACGCATTGTTCTTGTTTTTCGTCCGCTGTGAACCGATCATCTCAAATTACAAGTCTTTTGAGTTAAAACATTTTCAGTTGATCTTATTTGATGTAAACATAGTTTTACATGCTTTTAAAAACACATTAGTTGAATAATTAAGCAATCGACTTAACAATCAAAGTCGATAATCGCAAAATTACTGCGAGAGAGAACTTACTGTAAAACCAGTAGACTATTCAGAATAAATAGCTATTAATAGCAAATCCTTACTTATTACAAATAATAATGAGTTGACATAATCGTACACGAGAAATTTCTGTGGAAATACCACTGACCCCAAAAATATTAACATTAAATAATGAAAATGGATCACAAACAAGATTCGAAGACAGATGAATGGTACTCAATACCACCGCCTTCTAGACATACGATAGAAACTAAGTCTTAAAGGATGTCACGTAGTGGTAATGTTGGATAATATAAAAATCGCAAAGGCTCGTTCACCACAGAACACATACATACGTTCTCTACGAAACGTAAATTCAAAACATAAACATATGAGAAACCGGCCTAATTTTAAAAATACAAGTTTCCCTGGGAGCTTGGAACCGATAATTAATTTATATATTAGAGTTATCTCCAATAACAAAAAAGTGAGAGACGAAATACAGTTATTGTTTTAGGATTATATGAAGAAATGAAGAAACTCTAGATTTCAGAACGCATTTACCAAGTCTTTATAAATATAAGAGAAATAACCTAAGCAGTATTCTATATACGAAATTTTGTCACCTCAGAAGTTTTGCGATGTTTCTCTAAATCCTGAATGTTATTTTGTATATATATTCAATATTTCAAGCTCCATTGATCGTTTTCATCACGTAAATAGTTTTCCCAGACTTCTTGTATAGAACGAATTGTAACTGACAAGCAGATTTTTTTATGACTAATTGATATAATAGACAATTTTAAAGTAGGTACGGTACACTACATAAAATCGGTTCTATGAGTCAGTACTATGTCGCAGTAAGTCAACGTCACATTTTATAGTTAAGGATATGAATAATAATTATTTGTCATCAGGTAGAAGGCACAATCTACTTTCATAATATCATGGAATCATTTTGTAGTTACGTCAGCTACACAATAAGCCATCGAACTCACAATGAAATATGAAAATGTAAATAATCGCAAGACAATGAAACGTAACGCAAACGACGCATAAAAGTTTGTATCCATGTTATTTAATTAAAAAAACTAAACTCCGTGGCGCTACATCCCTGAATGGACAAGGCCTACCACCGACCGCTGCGTCATCTACCATAGGCAGATGGCAGGATTGGAAGGTATGTGGAAAGTTTGCCGACACCCATGACCGGAGCCGCTACTTCTCTATCAAGTAGCTCCTCAATTTGACTTACGAGGCTGAGTGCACCCCGTTCCAGACCTCCTTACCTTAAAAAAACCCGAGAAGGTACTGGGAATCGAACCCGGGCCGACGAATTTTAGTTAGCGACCCTAACCACAAGACCACGCCGGCCGTCATTTAATAAAAGCATTCACAATCAATATATTAGTGTAAGCATATTTATTTATTTATTTATTTAATATGCAATTTCTTTTAGCCCTATTTCACCATAAGGTACATTAAGGTTGTAGTTTTATGTCAATTACAATTTATAATGTACCTGTTATCTTGTATACTAGAGTAGCCTGTTTTGCTAAAGTTTAAATAAAATTATCGTAAACTCTTAAATATAGAACATATGAAATAGTGGAATTCTCTACAACAACAATCCTTGTTAAAAAATTTTAAGAGTGTAAGCATATTACAACACGCTGAACGTGAAACCATATTTGCATTTTTAAGAACAAAATACGGTCGTAGCGGGAATTCACATAACAGACGCGCAGAAAGTTCCCGATTACCTTATTCGAGCAAAAAAAAAAAGTGGCAGAAACATGAGCAATAGGCCTACAGGCCGTATTGCAGAGAGTGTGTATGAAGTTGTTTCAAGCCTCTCGCAAATGTGTACAGTGCAAACGACGGCTGGCTTTTACTACCCATCAGAGAATTTAAGGGATTTTTAAAAAATAACAGTTTTAGCTCTTTTGGCATTTTTGTTCACATTTTAAACAAAATCGTTAGAACATTTTTAGAGGAAATAAAAAAAAACCATTTTTACTTCCTCTGCCCGTACCATAGGTACTATAGGTAGAGGAAGTATTGTTTTCGACCCTAAAATTCGAAGTTGAGTTTTTAGCATATATACACGTTTCAAGGCCCCCTGAAACCAAAAATACTATTTTTGGAAACATGTCTGTGTGTGTGTCTGTCTGTCTGTGTGGAAGTTTGTGAACAGGCTAGCTCCGAAACGGTGAATCGTATGAAAACAAAATTTCGTATTTGGGTCAGGTACCTTCTGAAGATGTGATTCGAAGATTGGCGACAAATTTCTCTTATTTTTAAGGGGACTTTACATGAAGAAATTTTCGTTTTTCGCGATTTTCTCGAAAACGGCTCTAACGATTTTCTTTAAAATTTGCACATGTGTTCCTTTTACTGAGAGCTAAAACTTTTATTTGAAACTTTTTTTCGAAAAAATTCTCTGAGGGTAGTTACAGGCCACCCACTGTTCACCCACTGTTTGTAGAAAGTTTATCTTGCGTGATGAACAACTGAATTACGCTCTTCCACGGCCTCTTATTCTATATAAGAATGTGAAGTGAGAAAGATGTATTGTTGGCCCGGTATAGAGTAAAGAAGTATCTGAGGGAAATATTCGATAATTTCGGAAATTATTCTTTACGGCGGAAAGTTCAATAAACGTCTGCAGTCACTTGTTCTTTTTTTAAAGTTTGTTATATAGGCTAGCCTGCGCTTTTAGTCGCATCATTGAAAGAAGAGGTATTTATAGGATAATAATAGGGTAAAATTGTGTCTTGATATGTGAATACTGCTAACTTTTTCTTTTGGGCAGAGGAAGTTATGTGACTTTCACATCAGATTTTTTTTTCATGTAAAGTGGTACTAAAACTCAGAAAAATTTGTCGTCACTTTCACTCTCGAACTTTCTTGTTAAAAGACTGCCAGATACACACACATGTTTCTAGATTTTTTTTTTGGGGGGGGGACTCAAAATTAGCCTAATGCTGAAAACTGACATTCAATTTCATAGTCCAACACAAGATTTCCTCTACCTGTAATACAGCACGGGTAAAGAAAGTAACAAAAATAAAAATATGGGACTCAATCCAGACTACATCTTAGCTTATCATATCTTCTGCAGTCTGCCATCACAGTTTTTTTTCTATTTTCAATTTTGTGTAATTTTTAATAAAAAGTAAAACACTACTGAAGTGAATAATATCGGGAGGCGTTGAATAAAACTGCCCATTCAACTTCCAATACAATGACTCATGAAAACATTATTCGGAGGGAATTTGAGAATTCATCCGAGAATTTAGGTGGAGAAGTGAGACATAAGTCTCCAGACATATGATGATGTTCTAGATACTACCGCATATTCTGTCAAATAAAGTATCAAATAAGGCACAAAGGGGATAGCCGTAGCGTAGTGGTTGAGGCGCTGCGCTACAAAGCGAAAGATCTCGGCTTCGATTCCCTATGAGGTCGTTGGAGTTTTTCAATTGGCCTAATCCTTCTGGTGGCACTATGGCCCTGGGGTTGACTCAGCCACTAACAGAAATGAGTACCAGGAGCAATCCTGGGGTAAAGGCGGCCGGTGCGTAAGGCTGACAATCTTACCACCTTCACGTGCCGAATGTCTAAAACTCGGGGAGTCTCAACCACCTGGAACCCTCTGGACCTCCGTGGCCTGTATAGAGAACACTTTTAAGGTAAGCTTAGGTCGAGGTCATGCTTGTATCTGAATTAAATTATTTTTAAAAAACATATGTAGGCCTAAGTCGATCCGCACTACTTACTTTCTCCTAAGAGCCTATACGGGCAAACGGAATAAACTTGTATTCTTACTCATAGTTCGAACTCCCTCACAAATAGATTCCTTGTGAACTGAGCAAATATGGGATTACTTTTGGTTATATTAGCCAGGAACATTTCGGAAATGGTATCTGATTAAAAGAACCATTTCAGGCATTCCAAAAATTTCTTGCGCTGATTCGAAGTGAGTTTGGAAGACTTTTGTATGTCATCCACCACAAACCACAAATAACCTATATTTTTCTCTACATTTAATGGACGATATATTTTGGTTTCATTACACATAGTCTCTAACTGAGTCTTGTTTTCTTTCTGAGGTTAACGCATATTTTTTTTATTTCAGAAAATGAAGACCATTGGAAAAAGGCAATGGAAGCTCCAGTATTCCCTCGAAAGAAACTCATACATGTCGGGCTGTTCAACATAATCTACATACTTAGTATTGTTGTGATGTTGGCTGTCTACCATGCATGCTTGGATCAGGGTAACAAAACACCAGGTTCGTACCTCCAATTTTTTTTCCATTATTTGCTGGAATATTATCCGATTCTGAGCACTGAAGTCCATACATTCAAAAGCCATAAGTGCTAAATTTTCTCAATTGTATTTCTTATTTAAAAAGTAATTACGGCATTGCCAGGGTGATTTTAATTTGTGATAAAATGCAAAATCGGTTTTAAAAAAAGCTAAATTCATGCAATTCCTGAATAGAAACAAAGCATTAAGCAGATGAAGGCAGATGTATATTTAATTTTGTTTTCTAAATTTATTTTTTCAACATTTCGCAACATAGAGAACCTGTAAAATATTTTTATAAGATTTAGATACTGAGCGAGGTGGTCGGTCTTGGACTCGCATTCGGGAGATCCCAGGTTCAAATCCCATGGCCGGCCAATTTGACAAGGGTTTTTTCATGGTTTCTACAGTCATAAAGGCAAATGCCGAATCGAATATTCACATATCGTGAATCATCCTCGCCATTTCATCTTGTATCATATCCATTTAAATTGATATCAGTAGAAATTTACTCCATAAAAAAGCACCAATAGTAGAAACAATTGACAATCAATAGTCCCATGGCCTTCCCTACTGTATCCCAAATTCCCAAATTCCTGATATAGCCGTCTCAGCTAAAAGGAATATAACCATAGCTGAATTAAAAAAATAGATTTTAAAAAATCAGGACATAAGCAACAAAAGAAGTGACGTATTTGTTCTTATTCCTAAAAAGATTTCTTGTATTTAATGAATATTAGTTTTCTGTTGACACTACTTTTTTATGAACTGAATTTTTTTTAATTTGACCATACATTGATGAATTCCTTAATTTCCGGAAACACCATTACTAAAAACATGTTTCCATCTTCCCACATTGGGAATTTTACAAAGAGCGGTAATAAAACTAGTCATTTTTCAATATTAAGTTACAAAATTTTTCATTTAAGATCACTCTTCATGAGATAAGAGACACTATCAACTTACAGAAATTTGGACAAAATACGAATTTAGACATTTCACTTTTAAACACGGTATCTGAATGGAACAGGCAGAAAAATTAACCAAAATGTAACTTTCCTATCAAGGCAATTTCGCCAGCAATATCAAAGTTTCCCGAAATTTGAACACATGGTGACTTTTCACTGTTTTTTTAAGGATTAGTATATGCTCTAATTTCAAAAAAATAATATATAGTTCATTTTCTTTCAAATGATTTATTTTGAAGGCGCCAGTTTACATTGCAAAAAAAAAATTCAGAAACGTAAACCTTAGCAACTCAAGTTGAAGATTCTACAACAAAATGGGTTTATTTATATCCCCCATATCTCTTGTTTCCCCTAATGTTGGGGCGTAGGGCCTCCAAGTGGGAATTTTGTTACGCTTATTCAAACAAATTGTTTAAAGCTTTTTTTTAATTATTGTTATGTTACTCAAGCAGTAGGATCGGGGATCGGAAGCTCTTCGGTATCTGTGGTCTCTATCATTCAATAAATGTACCGATTTAATACCAGTCAAGGTTATGACATGTCTTAATATTTCATATAATATTTGAGCTCATGTTTCCGTGTAGTCAATTCTGAAATTAATTGAAGCTGGCCTTGGCTTGCCCGGTTGCCACATCAAACTGGTTAAGAAGAGCTTCGTGGGCCCATCACAGAATTCCAGGATTCTAGATTAAATACCTATTCACTTAAAAATGAGAGGTATCAACGTACTTCTCGGCTTTTTTTTTATCATACTTCATATGTTTCAACGATGTTGAATCTGTATGCTTACATGGCACCACAAGATATGTTTTATTCGATATAATAATATGTTTGTAATACATTTATAATATGTTTTATTCACTTTAATTAAATATAAAATTATTTAATTAATTAAATTTATGTAAAGTGATGTCATAGTTAATAAAGTATATAATGTTTTAATTATTTTTCTGAAATTATTTAAATAAAACAAGTAGTAGTTGAATAAATTCAATTCAATTTATCTAAAATGATGTCATACTTAAAAATGTTTTAATTACTGTTCTGTAAAATAAATTATTTAAATAAAACAAGTAATAGTTGAATAAATAATCGCGGGTGAAGCCGCGGGCACCTCCTAATTACCACATAATGCAATATTATTCAATCCATGTTATTAAATAAAGGAATTTTACGTTTTCAGATGAAGCAGCTACAAGAAATACAACTAGCGAGATTTTTAACTTCACCACAGCGATTTCCAGTGTGACGAAGCCAGGAGATATTCAGTTCCTTAGCACAGGAATGTAATGTTGTTTCTGTTCCATGTATGTACTGTGTTATTAAATTATTTGTGGAAAGAGGGTTGTCATTATTTGTCACTTGTAGCACAACAAAGGGCGGAGTGAGGCGACCCACACCATTCTCATCTCGTTACTCTCAATGCACAGCATCCGGTGTGGTCCAGAGCAGCGCAGGCATGGCAGCGCGTAAGTACGGCAATCTCTTGTTTTAAATGCTGTATGTAGGTGTGAAACCATGCTAATTGTGAGTTCCTATGGGGATATTAACAGTTTCACCTGTTCTGTTTCTGAAAGAGTAAAAAGGTAGCTGTATGTGTATGAATGACTCTAAACTAGACTAAACTCCATGGCGCTACATCCCTAGAGAATCTAGACCTATCATCCGACCGTTGCGTTATCTACCATAGGCAGATGTCAAAATTGGGGGCATGTGGTCAGCATGCCGACATCCACGGCCGTTAATAATGGTTTCCGTGACCGCCGCCACTTATCAATAGACCTGGGATTTTAGGCTCTGAAAAAATTAGTTTTAGGCACCCAAAACAGGCTTTTAAAAGAAAAATATGCACTTAAAATAAGCTTTAAAAACGTGTAGACAGACTGAAAATAGACTTTAAAATACTACAATATGCTCTTCAACTGTAACGTGATCTTTTTTTACTGTTAAAAACGTGGTATACCTATTCTTAGTAGAAATAATTGCAAAATTAAGTTAGAATTAAAAATACATTTATCAAAAATATTTTTTAAAAATTGATACAGTATGGCCCTTCTTACTATATACCTGCTAGTTGTTGTTTTGAGCGAATCCTCCCCCGTCAGTCAGCATTCCTTTGGCGACAATTGTTTGGGAAAATCAAGTTTCTGCGAAAAACCCACCCTCTGCTATTCTGCTCTTCATTCAGGGATGTCCATTAAATGATCGTAAAAGTTACAGAAGTTGAATTTTATTTTAAATGTGCAAAATAGGCATTTTAGGCACTAAAATAGTAAAAATAGGCTCCAAATGTCCAAATAGGCATTTTAGGGCACTAAAAAACTGGATAAATATAAGTGATTTATCATGAGATGTCAACATATTTAAAAATGTTCATGTTATTTCATAAGCAACAAAATAGGCATTTGCCTTAAAATCCCAGGTCTACTTATCAATAAAGTAGATCCTCGGTTTGTATGCTACTTGATATCGAGAGGATGAGTGCACCCCATTCCAGACCACCTTACCTCAGAAAAATCCGTGGAGGTACCGGGAAAGACTCTAGAAAATGGGAAGTGATATTTTTAAAAATTGTGAAGATTTAAATTATTTTATCAATATGGCAAGACTACATGTCAGTGTAATTTTTAATTGCTAATGAATCAATACCAGCAAGACCATCATGACTCAAGTGTCGAAAGGCCCAGGCTACATACAATAAAATCAGATAAACTGATGTAAAATAGTGCAAGAATGCTTTTGTTTAATCAGTGATAACTGCAATTATGATATGCAGAAAAGAAGTTATTTGTGTTATCGATTTCCGAGTTAAGATCCAGATTGATTAATTAAGCAGGACTTACGGAAGAACAAAGGTCTAGTTTGATACTCATATGTGAAGGAATATGTGGGTAGTGTTAATTTGTCAAAGCTGACTGAATTGCAACTTCCAAACTCGTATATGAGCAATGTAAAACAATATGTTGTCATGAGAACTGATTTGCATTTGATAAATTCTTTCTAATAATGTTACCATAAAATAGGCACTAAATCGGGCATTGCTCCGGTACCGGTCAACCGATTTTGTCCAATATCAATAGGCTTCTTTCCATGGACGTTATAAATGCGTATACCAAGTTTCATGAAACTCCGTTAAAGCGTAATTGAGTTATCGCGCGTACAGACACATGGACAGAGACAGACGGACAGACATTTTCCCGTTCACCACACAATCTCAGAAACTACCATCCTGGTACTTAATAAAGATTGCTGGGATGATGGTTTCAATTACACGTTTATTTTAGCAATACGATGTATTTATCTTGGCTTTTTGGTTTAAGCGGCGTTGTGTTATTAATGTCTAACGTTTCGGACATCTTGTCGTAACTTTTTTCGGAGAATAACTGAAACAAAAAAGGGAAATGCTGCGTGAGTGGAATGTCGACTATCGCTACCGTTGGTGACGTCAAAGAATTCACACGCCTAGATTTCAGAACTTGGAAAGTGTCCTCCAGATGTCTCTTATCCTATGTAAATTTTTCAGATTCTTTTATTATTTCAATAACTTCTGTGACCAGCCTAAGAAATCGTCTGGTTTCTTGTTTTTAGTCATTTCAAAAACCATGTCGTGGCTGGTTTCGTGAATGTGACACTGGCTGCGGAATCCTAATTATTCGTTCATGCGATGTAGTTCACTAAAACGTATATATTGTAAGATCAAAGAGTAATATTTGTGTTTGAGATAACCCTAAAACAGTCTCATTTAAAATGCAACGAAGACGATAAATCAAATTTTATTTGCTAGGTAGAATGTAATATACTACATTTAATTACGTTAAGTGCAAATTTAATGATCACAAGACCAACTTTACCCGTTAAAATAATATTAAAATGATTTATTCCCCTCAATACTAACATGCATAACGACAGCATCTGCCCTGCTCTTTGTTAATCAGTGGAACTGCATCAGACGAATAATTACCATCTCAGACTATGAATCCGACAAAATAAATTCTACATTCATAAGTCCCACAATAAATATATTTAGGTTGGCCTGAGGTTCTATTGGGGGTGGGTACGCCGTAGCGTAGTGGTTGAGGCGCTGTGCCACAATCTGGAAGGTCGCGGGTTCGATCCCCGATGAGGTCGTTTGAGTTTTTCAATTGATCTAATCCTTCTGGTGACACTATGGCTCTGAGGTCGACTCAGCCTCTAACAGAAATGAGTACCAGGTGCAATCCTGGGGGTAAAAGCGTAAGGCTGACAACCTTACGACCTTCACGGCCCGAATATCTAAAAGTCGGGAGCCTCAGCCTCCTGGAACTCTCTAGGCCTGTATAGGGAACGCTTTACTTTTTTAAGACCCTAGGGGCCTAGTGTGAATGTATCTGATTTCAGGGTTAAAAAAATATCTAAAAATCGGGAGCCTCAGCCTCTTGGAACTCTGTGGTCCTCTAGGCCTGTATAGGGAACGCTTTACTTTTTTTAAGATCCTAGGGGCCTAGTGGTGAATGTATCTGATTTCAGGGCTTCACTTCAGACTTAAAATGCATTTTACATGTATATTTATTTTAAAACTGCAGATAATATCCTTACTTAATACCAAGTAATTTTTACAATCCCCTCTTTCCCTAGAAATGGATCCATCCTAAATTTAAACAGGTCTTGATTAATTAAATAACATCATAGAACCTGATATCTTTCTCAGGTTATACGCTTGTCATCCACTGTCATGCTATCTGTACAAATTTTTCAAAACAATAGTTGGGCGGATACAAGCGCAATAGCTTAAAATTACCTACTAAAATAGCCCCTCCCCACACAACACTATCGAAACAGAATCACAATGACATTAATCCCACCCTAAAACTGTTTGCTGACGAAACTAGTGTATAGTAACAAGTAAAAACCTAAGTGACCTCGAAAACAAGTTCAAAAATATCCTTTTAATTATTAATTCTTCATTCAAAGCAAATAAGTTGTTCTTAAATGTAGCTTGGATATACGAATATAATTAAATCCAGACATATACCGTAGATCAGCACCTCGTACGCCGAATATTGGAAACGATTAAGGCTATTTGACACAATCTGATAGTAAGGACTTTTTAGGCTTACAATTTGACTAAACTATTTTTAAGCTGTGAAGAGCACATTCAATACATTTAAGCGAAAATGAGATTTGCGCCTTATGCAATAAGATCTATAATAAATCTTCATACAATTAATATAACAAAATTAGCTCACTTAGCATATTTTCATTCAATAATGAAATATAGAATAATATTTTGGAGGAAAAATTGGTTGGTAGTAGAAACATGTTTCTTTTACAGAAGAAAATCATTCGAACAATAATTGGTGCGTACAAAACAGAGCTTTATTTAAGAAATTTGAAATCTTGACCCTCCCTTGCGAATATATTTTGTATCTAATGACCTTCTAAGTGAATAATAATCGAAGTAAATTACCAATAATAATGCGTCCGCAGAAATTTTGTCAAGGGGGGCCACTGAACTAATTACTGCCATCACCATCACTATGCTACTGCAACCACTTTATTATTATTATTATTATTATTATTATTATTATTATTATTATTATTATTATTATTATTATTATTATTATTATCATCATCATCAATCATACTATTATTGCTATTATTATTATTACTATTCGCATTATTGCTATTATTATTATTATTATTATTATTATATAATCAACATCCTTCATTTACAGTAGCTGGACCTATGACTATGGATACACTCACATGACTTTTTCTACACCTTACAATTTCACAGGTACAATTCATATAAAATATAAAATGGGACATTTCTTGCTTAGCTTCATTAAAATAAAATGTTTGGGTATAAATGGTTTCAACTTTAGGGGAAGTAATTATTCCTTCATACTCATATTTGGTCAGCTGTTACAGCTTGTTTCCATCCAAAAAATGCTATCATACAACAGTATTTGGAGACTTAAACTTCACTTCACATTAGATGCTTATAGTAATTTAATTTAGAGGTTTATGTGTAAACAAAATTTCCAGGGAGGGGCAACGGCCCTACCCTGCCCCCCTTCTGGACGGCCATGCTATTCATAATATCAATACTAAACATAAACTTGTTTTTCATTTGCCTTCAGCTTCAGTAACCGTTTTCAAAAAGGTGTGCATTAAATTGTTTGTCTTCCGAATATTATCATTCAAAATTGCTCGTTGTGTTTTAAATATACTTTTTTGCTCAACCATACTAATACGCTCATTACGTGTGACGTACCGGTATCATAATGACACACATTTCGAAACTGTTTTTATTTTTACATCAGTGTGGCATCGATTATTATCGAACACGAAACGGTCTTGAGAGTATGATCTGAAAACTACGTAATAAATTGTCTGTATGTAAAATAAAATCAATTCTGTTCGTGTCAATTTTAATATACTAAGAATAATTCAATTCACGTTGTCAAAATCCATTAGTTTAAAGAAATCAACCATAAGGTTCCTTCTATTTGAGCTATTTGAGCGACGCCAAGACCTGCCATTTCTCGTAGAAGACAAAATCCACGATAAACCGCTGACACGAAGGGCAAGTTACACTTCTTGATTTCCTAATAGTGATTGCGAATATGAGAAACATTATCTGGGTAAAGGAACATTCTGAATTAGAGTCAGTTCTGTAATTATTAAGTGCCAGTATGGTACTTTATGAGATTGTGTGGGGGACGAAAAATGTCTGTCCGTCTGTCTGTCTGTCCGTCCGTCCGTCCGTGTGTCTGTACGCGCTCTAACTCAAATACGCTTTTTCGGATTTTCATGAAACTTGGAAAACACATTTATAATGTCAATGGGAAGAACCCTATTGATATTGAACCAAATCGGTTCACCGGTACCGGAGTAATGCCCAATTTAGTGCCTATTTTAATAGATTATGGCGCCTTTCTAATAGAAAGGCGCCATCACTCAAATACGCTATATCGGATTTCCATGAAACTTGGTATACCAATTTATGATGTCCATGAGAAGTGCCCTATTGAATTTGAACCTAATCTGTTGACCGGTACCGGAGTAAAACCCAATTTAGTGTATATTTTAAAGGCGCAATAGCTCAAATACGCCTTATCGGATATTTATGAAACTTCGTATACGCATTTATACTATCCATGGAAAGACGTCTGTTGATGTTCAACCAAATCGGTTGGCCAGTACCGGAATAATGCCCAATTTATTGCCTTTTATGTTAATATATGAGAAGTCGCGATAACTCAAATATGCTTTATTGGATTTTCCTGAAACTTTGTATACCCATTTATAATGTACATGGGAAGACGTCTACCGATATTGGACCAAATCGGTTGTCCGGTACCGGAGTAAAACCCAATTTAGTGTCTATTTTAAAAACGCGGTAACTCAAATACGCTTTACCGGATTTTTATGGAATTTGGTATACACATTTATAGTGTTCATGGGAAGAGGTCTACTGATACTGGATGAAATCGGTTCACCTGTTTCGGAGTAATGCTCAATTTGGTGCCTATTTTATGATAATATACGTATTCGAAAGAATTTATATAAAAAAAAAAGCAAATCATTTATCATGACAACATAGTCAATTGTATTACTGTGATATTTTACGGCTTTGGAAATTAAAATAGAGATAGCTATGACCAAAAACACTATTGTTTTACATGCGCTTATCTACTCTTATACAATTCAACGGCCCTAAATAGCGTGCTTGCTCGCCCGCTTCGTGAGACATCGGGTATACTCGGCGATGTTCGTCTCTCGCAATCTAAACTTTCACGAGAGAACAAAATTAGGAAAACCATTTCTTTATTTTATAAGGCCTACGTGAAATGAACACAATGAACAAATATTCTGATTTTATTTTTACTTACAATTTTCATAGCTCTGAACCACAAACATTTTTAATACGCTGTCAGTATAAATTTCTTAAAAATCCTGGAGTCAATTAATAATGGCGGGCGAAACCGCGGGGACATACTGTAAAATATTGATGGTTTAACGCTTGAAATATCGCAGATAATAAAGATCAAAAAACAAACCATTCCTTCCCTTGAAACATTACATAATTTCCTAAAATTGCACAGAATTAATGAAATAAAATTCTCATCATATTCATCTGTCAACAAACAGCTGAGAAACAATAGGTATTATCAATGTTTAGGTGGCCTTGGGACTGCATAAAACTTACGATATAATTAATTTCTGTAATCTACATACTGATAGGAACGTATTTTGAAGGAAAAAGCGTAAGATATCCAGATAAGGAAGCATTAAAAAATGGTTGACCATAATGCCTGCGTTCCTTCCAAGAGGCCAAGATTAAATAGGCCAATTGGGGAATCGATTATAGAACAGAATGAAAAAGATCTGCAGATACTGGCCTGCCATTTAAACTTACAAGAAGGCAGTTTCCTGTAAGGGTAGCCTTAGCAATGACAATTAATAAGTCCCAAGGACAGACTTTAGATAAGGTCGGGATTTATTTGCCTGAACCAGTGTTTATGCACGGACAACTATATGTAGCATTTTCGAGAGTGGGGCGTTCAGAGGATGTAAGAGTTAAGGTGGAAAACACATCAGAACAGGGGAAGTTACTCGACTATTCTGATGAACTTTTCACAAAAAATGTAGTATACGATGATATATTTTAAATAAAAATTGATGAAGCCAGCGCTGACTTTTGTAAATGTATTGTCAGTGCCTTCAGGATTGTAGACCTGTAATTTTCGTATTTAAGCATCATTTTAACCGTGGCAAAGTCACGGGCTATTCCCTAGTAACTTACAACTAGACCGTTAAACTGACCCAGGTGACCGAGATGGTAACGTTTTGGCCTCACGTTATGGAGTTCCATGGTTCAAATCCCGAAACCAGCCAATTTCACTTTCTTTTTCGTATTTTTATGTGAGTGTGCGATTGTCAAGATATCAAAAATCTGTACAGTTCAGCTGATGCTGGAAGATTTTAATCTGATTAAAAAGAAAACTAGACCTTTGTTCTTCCCTAAGCCCTGCTTAATGAATAAATCTGGAGCTTAACTTGTAAATCAATTAAAAAAACATATTCTGCATATCATAATTGCAGTCATAACTGATTAAAAAAACATACTGGCACTTTTTTACATCCGTTTACCTGATTTTATTATGATCTACATTCATAAGGTTCTTATAAATCACACAAAAAGAAACAACCTAACGTCATTTCTACTCACAGGACCGTGAAAAGAAAAAGAAAAAATAACAGTTCTGTGCATTCAGACAATATCAATTCAATATTACACAGAAACAACAACAAAAAACTGTATGAGGACGAGCATTACCATCCATTAGGAGAAAATCTGGACAAAAGCACTTCAAACAGGACATAAAATAAGGTGTCAAGATTTCATCTCAAGCCTCACAGCTGTTCGCCCTATAAACGTCGTGCAGAAATGATTTTCCGGCCTTTAAGATAACTATTCATGAGTCTTCGGAGATTGAATCTACGGCGGTTCTAATATGATGTATAGCTGTTGAAGATTCTGGGCGCCACAGTATAGTGCATATACTGAATATTTCTGTCTCTTTTTGTTGAACCCGCCTCCGGCAGTCAGTCGATCGTCGAACACTTCCCTCTAGCTTCAGGGTAGGAAGCGAAGAACACCTTAATATTATTACTTGAATAATAAAGCAGTTTCTTTGAACACTGAAGGAATTTGCAGTTTATTTAGTATGTTGAAACTACAAGCACTGTCGTTAACAATAATTACAAGATTTGTTACAGAACAATTAATATTGTTAAAAGGTTCCCGGTAGATCGTTGCTGATGATACAATCGCTGCCGTATACAATTTTAGCTATTCGCGATTGAAAGTAAAAATTCTTCTAAGTCGATTAATTCACCAGCGAAAATTTTATAAGTCCAATTAATACTGTGATATATTCCAGTGGACACAATGCCACGGAATAGAGTGAATTTAATTACTGTGGGCACGGGGCCACAGAGATGAGTAGAGTTGACTGCTATAGGCACAGGGCCTCGAAGTAGAGTGAGTTTAATTACTGTAGGCACGGGGCCTCGAAGTAGAGTTAAATTATTGTGGGCACGGGGCCACTGAGATGAGTGATTTTACCCCGCTACGGTAGGCATAAGGAAAACTTTGATGGACAAACTTTTACCACCACTCTTCTTGATTATCATTCGTGAATCCCGGCACGTGGTACTATAGATCTATTCTTATTTGCGATTCTCCCGACCAATAATAACATTTTAACCGCCCACGGAACTCAACTGGATTTCCCTTATTATCAAAACCCACATCTTAGCATCTCGGATTTCTAAGAAGGTTTAAGTGGGAAACCCGGCTAGCGTGTGTATCACCAGTCAAATCAGAAGTTTCGACCTGAACATAATAGCCGACTTCTTAAAATAACTAAGTGTATCAATACCCTTCTGTTCCGATCTGGGAAGTTGCAGTCGCAGCGTACCTGGCTACCTGCATTGCCTTATCCCGCACCCGTTAGGTATGCTAAGGGAAATTCCTGACTTCCTTGTCTATTCATTTCTCACCATTGCAATCTCATTTTAATAAACATTTAAAATGAGATTGTTAAACTTTTTACCTTTGCCTCATTTCTAGTTAATAATATTTATAATGAATGTTCCGTCTTTTCACGGTAATTTTAAGACCAAACACGGGCTATGAGATTTTATGATTTTATTTTGAATGGAAAAAAAAAATCCGAGGAGGTATCAGGGATTGATCCCGGATCTATAGTCAGCGACGCTAACCACAAGACCACACCGGCGGTCCGTTTCATTTTCTAGACACATCAAAGAGCGAGTACAGTAAATTACTTCAAATGCAAATGCTATTGCCAGTTAATTTCCTTCTGAACGTCACAAGGATAATTAAGTTACGTTAATTTACATGTATTTGGAAACACTTGATCCGGTATTGATACGGATTGGTACTGAATGAGTCTCTTGCTTCGTTCAACAGTGTGCATGGTGGTGTAATTTTAGCGCCCTGCGAGACGATCGGTTCATTTATTAACTTGTTTATGCTTTGCTTGTGATTCACGGAATTAAGTTGTTAGTTCATGATGCCGCAGCAGCTCTTGAATTTTAAACGTACCGCATTTTACGGACCATAAGACGCTCCGGACCATAAGACGCACCTTGATTTTAGGATGGAAATTTAAAGGAAAAGAAATTTAATGTGATGGTAAACGGAACATTTTAAAGGGAATAATGTACTTCATAGCATAAACAAATTATTACCTTGTACAATTGACTCAGTGTAAATCATTTCTAACTTAAAACCTGCGTTGTACGAAGATCTCTTCTGTACAGGTGGTATTGCATAATTTTTAACTGAACTGATTTCTCATGAACCCTCTAACCCTCAATGCAGCATACGGTAAATTTAACGGGACAAGGCTGTTTAGAGGTCATTACCTTCATTTAAACCGCCCGGCGGAGGCAACTCCTATTGTATAAAATGACTCAACATTCCTTTCTTTTCGCATTTTATACCTGGCTTCCAGCTACCCTTATTTTACGATTGTGACAAGTGCACTGATGTAAAGTTTGTGCCAAAATTTGTAGCTATCTGATTGTGGCCAAAATCTTATTTATAACTATGGTATTCCGGCAGTATTACTTCGGACCATTAGACGCACCCAACTTTCAAGCCACTGTTTTCAAGGTAAAAACGTGCGTCTTATGGTCCGTAAAATACGGTACATCAGACAAATTCCAGCCCTTGTTATGCCCAAAGTAGGCTACACTGATCCAATGTGACTTCTGTTTCAGCACATTTAGGTGTTAAGCCTGTGGCCTGCAAGCTGCACTCGGAGACCCGGCATCGAGCAAGGAGTGCGGTAGCCTACACTTGCATAGCCGTGCTCTCTGTTGTGCTGTGTGGAACTGTTTTCCTGGCTGGATACTATGGAATTCGTTACTATGACCTGCTCAGAACAATTGAGTGTGAGTCCAAGAAACAGCAGCTACAATACGTCACAAACAACACGATCACCGCCCATACGACCGAATCAAATGTTGCCACGACGACCACCATGGAGCCGACAACTCTTACCACCAGTACTCAGATTCCAACTACGACAGTCTCTTCAGTTAAAGTCAAAGGTCAGTAACAAATAATTGCATACTGAACTGACACAACATACATTATATGTATTATAGGCCAAAGTATTTTTATAAGTCCCATAGTAAAAACATTCTTATATACAACTGCGATTGTCTCCTCAAAAAAAGGTTTGTTAACGTTGATCAGTTCGACTCAAAAGGAACATAAGAAGACCATAACTGTTATAAACGCGGTTAAAAGTACTAAAGTTAGGCAACGTCAATAGCTGCAGTGTACCAAAACTAGGTACTAAATTAAACCACAATATAGTTTATAGTTACTTACATGAATCCGATGTCTATCAGAGAAGGATGTAGGCAAGTATTCCTGGGGACAAAAGAAATAACGTTAGGCCGAAATGGTCTCAATTTTCAACAAAAGATTATATTATAGGAACTTTAACACCAATAAGAGCCATATTCTGCACAAAAATTAATAAATTCCTACATAAGCCTACATACATACATACATACATACATACATACATACATACATACATACCAGTGACGGATGCAGAGAGGAGGGCCGTAAGGGCCATGCACCTCCTTGGTTTTCCTTTTACGTTGATGTGACTTTTTTATTAATCGAAAATAACTAGCTTACCTATTAAAAAACACTAAAATTTAATTGAATAAAAAAAATAATAATTTATGTACTCGTCACATTTCAACCTGAGAACTGTAAAATGCAAGTTGAATAGTATTTATATTCTAAGGTCCCTTGTGACAATCCATAAGACAGCAATTCGAATTCCTTATCTTTAACTATTTATTATTATAAATGATTAATTGATTTCTCGTTAATTATTTCTGACCAGCACTTACTTAAAGTTAAAGGTAAAAAGTTTGATACTTCAATAATGATTTTAATTTTTATGTAATATGTAAAACCGACAAATTTCTTAACAGACCTAAAACTCTGGGCAAAGAAGAGATTTCGTCTGCTGAGAATTTGTAGGAGCGAAAAGCTCATAATTTTGCACTTCCTTTTTTTTAAATTTCCAGATGACCCCCAGACCCCCTCTTTTTTTATGTACCAAACCCCCAGTAGTTGGAAACTTTCCTTTATGTCGTCCCCTTCAGTAAGTTCTAGATCTGCCTCTGATACAGTATATACATACAAACAAACATACATACATAAACAATAAACTAGAAAAATTTCTTAGAGCTAAGGCGTCCGACATCATGCATCTAATACTAAGGTACATCTAAGCTCTATATCTAACAGAAATCAATTGCTTAACCTACTTTTAACTTGAATGCTTAGCTCTACTTACACGTATACAAGGTAAAATAAATGTAATCATTCTGTACAAAATGTGTTTTGTCTCCAGAAAGGAATTAATAAGTTTAGATCAGTTTCACCACCAACCACCTCTCCATTCTTTGTCCACCCAAAGTCAACTTCATCCACCAACAAAGTTGGGACTTGACACGTAAAAAAGTTTTCTTCATGACGTGTAAAATGTGTATATTTGACTTTTAACGATGAGATTACACAGACAGTTTATTTTCTTATGAGAATATTTTAGGAAAAAATTACCTTGACACTGGTATTCGAACCCATGAAGTTCGACTTTCCATGCCGATGCTCTACCAACTGAGGTAGCCAGAGTTCGATTCACGGCGCCAAATGGAATATCTCCCCTGAACCCTTAATGTCGCCCTTGCCCTCACTGACAGAGTGCATCATATACAGCAGTGATCGTCAAACCGTCGATCGCGAGCTACTAGTAGCTCGCAGGGAAATTTTCGGTAGATCGCGTCAAGAGTTCTCTACTTGTGTCATGGAGAATTTTGATTTTGAAGAAGACAGTGCTGCAGTGGAGTTGGAACTGATTGATTTTCAAAATGATTTATCTGTAAAATCGCTTTCTTCAAGCTCTAAAAATATTTGGCCTCTTGTTCTTAAAGAAAAATATCCAATTTTGGTCCAGGTTGCTCTCAAAGTGAAGGCAATGTTCACCTCTACATATCTGTGTGAGGTTTCTTTTTCCAGTATGAAATTTATTAAAAATAAGTACAGAAACAGACTCACTGATGAACACTTGAACAACTGTATTTGAATGGCAGCCACTACCTACTCCCCCAACTTGAAAAGTCTTGTTGATGACAAAAAAGAGTTCCATCCTTCTCATTGAAGTTAATAAGTGAAATAAAAAAATTCTGCCTGTACATTTTTTATTCATTTTTATAACTACACTTCAATTTCTTTCTTATGTACAATTCCATTTCAATTTCAATTTCTTTTTGTTATATACAGTTTAATTAAAATTTATTTTATATTTAGGCAATAAAAAAATGTAAGGTTTCTTTTAAGTTGGTAATTCTTTTGGTTGGTAGCTCACAGTAGGATTTTAAAACGGTACGATAGCTCACAAGCTTCATAAGTTTGGCGACCACTTATATAGAGTAATGTGAGACACACTAATCTGGTGATTTGTAACCGGTTTCTACTGTTATTGTGCAGTAACATGTAAGATATAGATACATAACCCGGACACAAAATTGCAGTACTATATATGACGTAAATGGCTATCAGCGAGGTAGACCATTAAAGACAATCACAGGATACAGAATTCATCTGGCGCCGTGAATCTAATTCGAGCTATCTTAGCTGGTAGAGCATCGGCACGGAAAGTTGAAGATTTCGGGTTTGAATCAGGTAATTTTTCCCTAAAATATGCTTACATGATGTTCAACAGAAACATTATTCTATGGTTTCACATCTTTTACGTTTTCAGCTTCTGATGTCATCTATACATGGAAGCTGAGGATAGTTCGGCGCCAAGAATGGTCAGGAAACCACGCATACCAACCTGACCCACTGAAAATCCCGGTGTCGTATGTGATAGTGATGCATACAGATACAGAACAGTGTATCAGCGAAACGGACTGCACGTACGTCGTCAGACATATTCAAACAAAACACAAAGGTTTCGGCCTGTACCTTATCGGCTATAACTTTTTAATTGGTGGCGATGGTAACGTCTATGAAGGTAGAGGTTGGTATCGACGTGGGGTCTACCTTGGCTCCTACACAACCCGCGCCATCAGCATCGGTTTCATCGGCAGTTTCCTATCTGCGCCACCCGACGTACGACAGATCGAAACAGCCCAGCAGCTGATCGCTAATGGTGTCAAATTCGGTACGATCGCTCCTGACTACAAACTGATCGCTGATCCTCAGCTAGTGGTGACAGAAAGTGATGGTACTACTTTCTATGACATACTCAAAACTTTTCCTCATTGGTCAGAAGAAATACCAGAATGATAGTGACTGTTTTTAATGTGAATAATAAGGAAATAAACACCTACCGTTTGAAAAAAACTTACTTCTTGTAATGGTATATACTTTACTTTATTGTCTAAAAAGATGGAAATAAAAATCCAAGCATCACTTTTCACACTTTAAGGGCTCCAAAGCAAAATATTAAAGAAATTGATAAACATTGTTCGGAATTTATGTCTATTGGACATTTAATAAGTAGGCCTAGAAGTTTCGTTTAGTGTACTAAACAAAGAAGAATAAATTATTCAGTCTTATAAATTACTAGCTGTTTACCCGTCCTTCGTGGGGTAAAAAACAAATGCACGATTCTTAGCGGTACCCGAGAAACGTCGCGAAGAAGTGGCCGTATTTATTTATTTACTTATTTATATATTTTGCTTACCGGAATCATAATCTAAAGAATGGACCAGTATACAATATTTTCAACTTTTCTCTCTGGAGTAAATATATACAGATTTGTCTTCCGGTATCTTGCTAGATCGCTGAGCGACATGTCTAATTCTAATCTCTGTAGTCGGGTTCATTTTCTTGTACAGAAGATAATGTTCTGGTTCTAGTAGACTTTGTAGAAAATTTACTACTCCATCTTCTTTGTATTTTGTTTTGTTTGTAGAAAAAAAGAATGATATATTTAAAATATTGTTGAATAAAAACACTTTCCTTAACGCACTTTATTTACCTTGGTAAAATTCTGGACGGCCGTTTTGCAGGGGGTGTTCCTGCATCATCAACAGAGTATGATGCAGGAACACCACCTGCGAAACGGCCGTCCAGAAGTTTACCAAGGTAAATAAAGTGCGTTAAGGAAAGTGTTTTTATTCAACTATTTATTACACAACGCTAAAGTCGGACACAAGAATGAATTAAAATATTGGTTCTAGTAGCGCTAATAACATAGGCCTAACTAAGAAACATAATCCTGTTGTACTCCGGAAGACACATACGGCCTTCTCTCGATAACTGTAAGAGATACCTAAAAGTACCAACGGACGATTTTGTTGAAAAAAATCAATTCTGCACGTGTTCTTCGAATTCCATTTGATCAAAAAATTGAGCATAATGAAGTTTATTTTCGGCGAAGAACACAATGCGGTTGCTACATAAAAACATAAAACCCGCCACTATCTTGAAACGGTGAAATATTTTGAAAGGGCTGCAAACCTGTGTTCTGGTCAGGCGTGTATTATGTACTCGTAACTTATGTGTATATGTAAGAAATGATCGGTGTACCAGTGTGCAAAAATGAAGTAAATGATGGCTTCTTGCACAGAAATTAACACAAAGGACGTTATTTTGGTAGGAACTGAAATGAGTAGAATCCTTTACGATAATTTCCATAATAAAAACATTCAATTATTGTGTATTTGGTTAGAAATATGATAATCAAACGATGATTCATGTCAGGATCTCACCGCCGTCTCGAGAATTACACTGCCTATCCATGCTTAATTTTAACATGGAGTTCAGAGTAATTGTTAAATTGCCTAATTTCTCCAGTAGAGACGACACAGTTCACACCCAGATAGCATGAAATTCCAGCATATTTCAGTTTCCGAGTTTATACTTCAGAGAGCAACACAGCATACGGTAATGTAAAGGGTATTGCAGCTGGGTGTGAAAGGTGCTCCCATCTGTAAAGTCGCCGCGTACGCAAAATTAGCCGTATAGGACAGGCAGTGTATACACGAGTAATACAGTCTAGAAGGCAGTGCAGGATTTTAATAAAAATTAATTTACCTTCATTAAACCATTCTCCACCTGACTAATTTGACAATTTCCTTTATCCTCTCCTACATTAGCTCTGATTAAAATATTTTCTCTCAACGAAAATCATAGTTAAAATCTATTTCCTTATTTGTTGATACGATGAGTAAGGATTTTTTCAATGCCAGTATAAATTTTTCCTCAGAACATTTTCTCCTTTAATTTGGAAATGCGATTCTCATTCTTCATATATTTGCAACTTAAAACATCCCGTTTCTTTTTAATACGACACCGTCAACCTGTAGGTGCTACTAAATTACAATAACTGAGCGATGAAAAAGCTAATAGATTTCTGTAATCGTATTAACCATAAAATGAATTAGAAATGGTGTTTACTGCTGTAAAATTCATAGGTTTGCCAAAATGTTGTCTATAGACTACATATTTAAGTACAAATAAATGTCGTCGACCTGAGCCGGGATCGATCCGACAAACCCATAAAGTGTCAGTGCGAAATAAATAAATAATTAAAGAAAGAAAGAGCTAATTTAAAAATTGTCTGATTATATAAAGAATTAACCAATATTTCAGTTACGTCTCAGTAAAGAGATTTACGTAATAATCTGCTGCTCCAGCAAAACCCATTGAGATACCGGTACCAAAAAAATTATCCAGAAGGCTCTTCTTTCAGTTTTCAGTAACGCGTTTTTCTTATTAGCAAAGTATCATATACGAGGAAAAAATAATTTAAGTTATGCGACTGCTTTTGATAAGACGGAAGTGGCTAACATCGAAGTCCGTCCTCAGGGGAGCTTTTCCTGTCCATTATTTCCTCTGACCGTTCAAAGAATTGTTCAGTGAGAGATGACATAATGGCACGTAAGTACTGAAAATTATTCAGCGCAATAGATTAATATCACAATTTAGGGGAAAACTTTTAAAACTTAAGAAATATATAGACCATAAGTTAATGTTAAATTGTAGCCTATGTTATAAAATTAATTAAAATCAATTAAAATTTGTAGTTAATTTAAGTTAAAGTGAAACAAACAAACATAGACATAGGCTGCAACAGTCATCAGTGATAATACTGTTACACAGTACCAATATATATCTACTGGTTTTACTGCTGAAGCTCTCATGTGATTTTATAGAGAC
Organism: Ectobius pallidus; assembly: GCA_964059195.1. Lineage (NCBI taxonomy): Eukaryota > Metazoa > Arthropoda > Insecta > Blattodea > Ectobiidae > Ectobius > Ectobius pallidus. The sequence continues at coordinate 41,516,164 of CAXKWD010000002.1, read as the reverse complement.
ATTTTATGCATGAAATAATGGAAATAGACCTTTATGAATACACTACAACACTGTAAAAAGAACACTGTGAATACAATTTATAACGTTAGTTCTCTTTTAAGCTATGCGCTATATTTATTAAAGCAATTTTAAATTATATGAGTAATAGTTATGAGTAAATAGATGGATTCTATTAATTACACGAGCAATTAAGAATTAAATCACAGCACACTGTAATAGAATTGACACACTTCTATTACAGTGTGATGTGATTTAATTTTTAATTACTCATGTTTATAGCAAATCTTTATGTAATTATCACACATTGTGTTTCTTTGAAAAACGAAACATCATAAGTTATTAAAAAACTGACATAGTACGCTAATACTGTAAAAAAAATTGTACATATGTTTTTGTAATATATCTATTTAATTAACATTTAAGAATATATGTAATTTTGTATTTTAAACAACTTTTATAATAACTACCATTCAATATATTTATTGTAAATTCTACGACGTCCTTTTCGGAATTGTAGGCCTATTTATAAACAGTTAATGGTGATTAGGAGGAAAAAAAGAGAAAGAAAAATGAAATGATAAACAGAAAGGGAGAAAGAAAAATAAATAGAACAGAATTTGGCCTACTAGATCCCAGACTAAGAATTATGGCTGTTTATGAATAAAGGAAAGTTACTTCCGTATGGGGTTCCCCGCTCATACTGCGGAGTAGTGACGTAATCCAGCGGCGTGCAGAATGTAACATGAATAATATGGATGATTTTATCACTCTAACAGTTTCTCTGTTCAACCGAGACTGCCAACATGTACGAAAGTAAGTAACTATTAATTGCTGCACTATATAACCACATTAATGTTACTGTAATTTTCATCATTAACGAGAATGAGCTTGGGTTGGGATGAGAAGGGGGGGGGGAAAGGAAATAATTTTCAAGGTTTCGTCCAGATGCAAGTACAACAACAAAACTCATTTACAAATGTGGCTGAGTGCTTACCTGTTTGCTAGTCTGCAATTCATGTGGAAGTTTTACAGTGATCAGGGCCGTCGCGTGGGCGGGGCGAGCGGGGCGATCGCCCCGGGTGCCGCGACCAGAGGGGCGCCGTGGCAACGGCAAAAATAAAACAACAGAATTTGAAAAAATAAGTAGGATGTACATAACGTATTTTTTTAAAGTTAGGTATAACTGAATTTTGAATATTGCGTTGTATGTTTTTATTGAACAAATAAATATTTGACACCAATAACTTTAGGCCTATATTTGCTAAGTTATCCCATAGTAAATATTTGCTTATAAAGACATATTTACGATCAACTACGTCACAGAAGAGACTGAATTCTCTGGCCTTCTATCCATTGAAAACGATGAAGCACAAAAAATAGACTTGATGGAAATTCTAACGACATTTGCTCGTGCAAAAACCAGGCGAATGCCATTTAATGTTTAGTACCTTATCTTAATTTGATAAACGCGGTTCCCTTTTCTATATTCTATTCAATGTATGTAACGAGGTTTCCCACACTATTAATTTGTAGTCCATTAATAACGCCTATAGTATTTTTTTATGATTGTTAAGATTTTCTTACATTTCTAAACTTGTATTAATTTGATTTTCAATACAATCTTATTAAAAAATTTAAATAATTTTATTTCTGGTATTTTTGTAAGGTAATCCGATTAGGTGTCTCTTTTGGGCGCAAAAACACAGACAGCGACGCAACCCGACGCGCAACTTTGCTAACGAGCGACTGGACGCGATGCGGCTTGGAATTTGTCCAGTCCACGTCGCCCCAAGTCGCGTCGCTCATTGCGTGTTTAACCCCATGTTTATACGTATTTGATAGTGTCGCGTCACGTCGCTCGCTGATGTGTGTTTGTGTTTGAATCCCTAGAGATAGGTGGAATGTCGGGAGGGTGCACGTGGGATTGAGTTTGGGGGGGGGCGCCTGACGAAATCTTGCCCCGGGCGCCAACAAACCACGCGACGGCCCTGACAGTGATTAATGTTATTTATTGGCTTAAAAATCTAAGGTCGTCAGCAAACAATAATACGAGTATTTCAGGCTTAAAGTGAACACTTAAAAGAGTCATCTTGTATCCATAATTTAATATGTCAGAAATGAAGGCAACGGTTATACATCCCGGTACTCAGAGTCTGATTTTACTGTGGTAAGGTAAATAATATTAAGGCAGAAGTTAAGTGTCGACATTTCTGGGGGGGCGGGCAAAATATTATCATTTATGAATTTCCTGGGGGGGGGGGTTGAAAATTGTTGCAAAATTAGAGTTTCATATGTTAAAAAAAACAGTAAAGTGTATATTAATAATTATTATAGTCAGGTGTTTTTCTTTTAAGACAATTATTTGAATTGCAGAAGTTTTACCAAATCGACAACATGGAAGCAGAATGGACCCCCGACCCCCTTTTTGGGGGATATTCCAAACCCCCCCGGCACTTCCGAACTTCCCCGCAATTATTTTCTGGCTACGTCATTGTTGCACTTATTATATTATTAATATAATGTTGCAAAGTGGCCCAAGAAGTTAAAGCGACAAAAAATAAATTAATTAAAAAAATCCCCCCTAGAAAATATCATATGGGCGCCCTTGTCAACAGCCAATTGGATTGGGGGTGAGCAATGAAGTTTGGGGGGGGGGGTGAGCAATGAAGTTTGGGGGGGTGAGTCATGACCTGAAGAAGGCATTCAATCAAATACTTAGAGTATTTGATTCAATGTTCCAGCTAAAAACCGTAACCTCTAGTCCTATTTATTTCTTCATAACAAGATAAGCCTAATTTCATTTCGATATTTTACAGAACATAAGCTGTCCAAACCACATCAACGCAGTCGGTATTACAAGTTATGCGTTGGAATATTTACTTTGCTACTGCTTGGTGCTGCCATCATATTGGCAATATACTACGGCGTCAAGTACTATGAAATGCTTGACAGAGTGCAGCACGAAAAGTCGGCTGCAGAAGAAGCTTCGCCGTCCCAATCGGAAATTATCAAATTCAATTCTTCCGATGAAGGTAAGATGATATAATTTTATGTTAGGCCTGTAGAGTTTTAAGTTTAACCAAACGTTTAGAATGAGTTTGTATACCGAACTTAATTGAGGAGATCATCTGTCTCGGCATAAGTGTACCAAGAAGAAAATCTGACTTCGTATTTTACTATATTAACTTTGATCCTCTGCTATGTGACAAATCAGGTGTAAATATAAATGTAATATATTTTAACATTCTGTAGTACACATAATTAATTTAATCTTGTAAAGATGAGAATATTATAGGAGAAAAATTCCTCCGACACTGGGACTTGAACCCAGGATCTTTGGCTATTGGCGCCAATGTTCTACCAACTGACCTAAGCCGGAGTTCAATTCGCAGCGCCAGATGGAACCTCTCTCCTAACACTGATTGCCCTAATGGTCCAACAGGTAATGTCCAACAGAGACAATAATATGCTGTTCATGAATGCTTATATATCTATCGTCAATCTTAACTGTACAATAACAATGGGAGCCCGGTCACAAAAATCACTACTTAAAGTGTGCCTCACAGTACTGCATATGACATAACTTGTCTGCCTGTGAGTCGACCATTAGGGCAATCAGTCATAGGAGAGAGGTTCCATCTGGCGCTGTGAATTGAACTCCGGCATAGCTCAGTTGGTAGAGCATTGGCGCGAATAGCCAAAGGTCCTGGGTTCATGTCCCAGTGTTGGAGGAATTTTTCTCCTATAATATTCTCAAGTAATGTCCAACAGAGACATTTGATAGGAGATAATATAGGATGGGATACGAAATTCACTATTATACCAACCCTTTTAGGAAATTGAGTCAATTAATTAGAAGATTAAGGGATTTAAGTTTATAACAGTAAAAGAAATGTAAAATCTGTTTTGAATTTTGTGATTAAGTTCTTGGTTAAGAAGATATTAAAGTTAATAGTATCTGCAGAATGAACAACAGCGTAAAGCCAGTTATCTCTTTCGTGGCAGTGTCCTGTCTGTCACTAATATGGGGGGGGGGGAAGAACTTCCACTGTGACGAATACACTTGTCTTGATGACGCCAGGTTTAGCGAAGCATGTGGTCCTCGTTTGAATCGTATGTAATTTGCATAAAAAGTACCAGTTTTATTGAAAAAGCGTAAGAAAAACGTAATTCTTTATTCTTTCCTTCGCTTAAATGTGAAGAAAAAATTGGAAAAATGTGAATAATATCTATCAAGTAAAGCACGGTTCAAGTTAAGAGACAATATTTTTCTGATGAAAGTAGTCAATGTTTTGTTTGTTTTTACTGAGGGGAAAAGCATTTAAGGAGGGATATACAGGTTTGGGTACTGAGAAATAGGAAAAATTCATTTTTTCTCAGAAATGAATTATTGCTCTGTGACCTTGTAATCTGACTTTAAGCTGGGGGGCCCGTGTCGTAGATTTACGGCACGTAAAAGAACTCCAAGCCTAAATTAGAGCCTCTGAACAAAATTTCTCGGCCCTTTCACTTCCAAGTAATAGGCCTACCTTAGTTTCTTGAGGGGCGTTGAGAGGCGATGGGCTTACCACCTGTCCCTCTGCCCTCTCTCGGAAAATAAGCGTAACAAAATTCATATAGGTAACAGAAACCTCCACTTGGAGGCCCTTCGCCCCAGCATGGGGGCTATAGGGTTCCACACAGACAGAAAACTTGTAATCTGAAATGCTCTTTAGTGATTACTTCTACAAATGCATACTATTTTCAGAATTCATTAAACTGTTACAGTTACTGGAAATTATCGTTACAAAATGGCAGCCACGTTTCGTGCACTGAAATGTCGTAATTTCCACAAATCTCAATATTTCTGAGTGATTCTTTTTCTTTTTTCATCTATTTGTAAGTATCATATGAACAACACCATCAATACTGGTTATGTATGCTGATGACACTACTGTATTGAACTCATTCAATGATGTCTGTGATACTGATGTTACTCTAGATTTGCTAAATGATTGGTTTTCTACTCATGGACTTTGTATGAATCCTGGTAAAACTCAGTCGATTATCCTTAATCACATGACAAATGAAGACATTGAATCCGTCAAAGTACTTGGTTTCCATTTGGATAGTAAACTTAATTGGAGAGTTCACACTCAAGAGCTTTGTAAAAGGTTATCCAGAGTCATTTTCTTGTTAAGGAAACTTAAAAATGTACTACCTCCTCATGCTCTAATTTGTGCCTATCATTGTTTTTTCAATGTGCATTTGACCTATGGTGTGATGCTCTGGGGTAACAGTCCTGGTGCCAAGGATGTTTTCTTGTTACAAAAAAAGGCAATGCGCATAATTAAAGGCTGTGGACCTTTCCAATCTTGTAGTCCGTTGTTTGCTGAATTTCATATTTTAACTTTATCATCACTTTATGTATATTTCAACTTGGTTTATATCTATGTGAATTTATCTGCTAATATCCAACAACATGATGTTCATAACTATAACACACGAGGTAGTCATAACCTAGTGGTACCTAGATGTCGACTCCAAATGACGCTTGATAGTCATGTTGCTGTTGGTATAAAACTATACAACAAGTTGCCAGAAAGTGTGAAATCACTAAATAATGTAAATATCTTTAAGAAGAAAATTAAATTTGTATTGCTAAAGAACAACTATTATACTGTTAAGGAACATCTTGCTCTTAATTGGACTTAACTCTCTATGTTGGACGAAGCCTGATGCATGTAAGTGTTTAATGGCCAATAAATATTATTACTCTTTAGAATATCTACAGTATAAGTATTTTTTAAGAATAATGGTTTTACATTTTCTCTTATACCGGTATTAAATAAATTGAAAACAATTAATGTTAAATCAATGATTGTAGATGGTGTTGTTCATATTACATTAAAAAACAGAAATATTCACTCAGAAATATTCATACGTGTGGATATTATCCCGGAAACGATATTTCAGTGCACGAAACATGGCTGCCATTTTGTAACGATAATTACCGGTAACTGTAATAGTTTGATTCATTCTGAAAATAGTATGCAATTGTAGAAATACTCAATAACGAGTAAGTGTGGTTACGAGGTTGTAGACCAATTTTATTCATTGCTGAGAAAAAATTATTTTCACCTATTTCTCAGTATTCAAACCTGAGTGTCCCCCTTAAAATCTCTATAGTTGTACATACTGCAAGAGAATATAATAAACTTAAATGGAAATTAAAATATTTTCTCCAAAACAATATTAAGTATGTTACCCAGTAAGCACGTTCGGACTACTGATTAGGCGTATATCTACAAATCGTATAACACGGCTAAAAAATCTTGTTTACGTCGAAAGTACAAGAATGCATTATAATATCCAATCCTTTTGTTTTGTTCACAGTTCCCAAAAGTGTCAAGCTGAGAATAATCCAACGCAACGAATGGCTCGCCCAACCGCCAGTTCATGCTGAAGATCCTCTTACACAACCTGTACCTTACGTTGTGATACTACACACTGCCTCAAAAAACTGTTCCACACAAGCCGAGTGTATGCGTTTCGTCAGGGACACTCAGACTTCCCACATTGAGAAAAAAAAGTGGTGGGACATCGGCTACAGCTTTTTGGTTGGAGGCGATGGCCTGGCTTATGAAGGTAGAGGATGGGACAGGATTGGAGCTTTCATACATGAATACAACAACATCAGTATTGGAATAGCATTTATAGGAGCCTTCAAATCAGAATTACCACCTCCTAAACAGATCTCAGTGGCCAAACTTCTAATCGCTGAGGGGGTGAAATTGGGAAAAATTTCTAAAAACTATAAACTGTTTGCTCATTGCCAGTTATCACCTTCTGAAAGCCCAGGAGAAATGCTTTTTGAAAATATCAAAACGTGGGATCACTGGACGGAGAAACCGGACCTTCCTAAACAATAATAAGAGGAATGAACTGAATTTATAGTAATATAGATAGATAGATTAGTTGCAAATGAACTTTTAAATATTTTAATCATCCATCATATCTGTGTAAATTGTATTTTTATGGTGTATACCGGCCTACTGTTTTTATTGTAGTCGTTGTAGTCACTTTCAATACAGGCCAAGAGATTTATTTGAATAACAAATCTAAATAATATAATTTTAAAAAAAGAAGGATTATCATTGAGTTATTGTATGGAATGGCCACCGCCGTCTCGAGAATTACACTGCCTGTCCATGCTTAATTTTAACGTGGAGTTCAGAGCATTGTTAAATTGCCTAATTTCTCCAGTAGAGGCGACACAGTTCACACCCAGATAGCATGAAATTCCAGCATATTTCAGTTTCCGAGTTTATACTTCAGAGGGCAACACAGCATACGGTAATGTAAAGGGTATTGCAGCTGGGTGTGAAAGGTGCTGCCATCTGTAATGTCGCCGCGTACGCAAAATTAGCCGTATAGGAAAGGCAGTGTATACACGAGTAATACAGTCTAGAAGGCAGTGGGAATGGACAACTGGGATAGGGTAGATTTTTATATCGATTTTTAGAAAGTTAAATCAGAACAAAATATTTCTTGTAATGACAAAAGTAATTTCAGAGCAATTTGTACATGTACAGAATGGTAGTAAATTAATCCCACAGGACTTTAAGGAAGATTGGTTAAGCTCTACGTAACAAAGCGCCTAATACCATACCCACTTAAAATCGTAATACCTTGCAAAGAAATATTATTTTACAAAAACTTAACTATATTTTATAGTAAAGTAGGTCTTCTATCCATAAAATTCTAGTTTTTCACACGTAACACAGCGAAACAAATGGTTAAATTCATAAGAATCGAAAAATTATCGTGCGCGAGATTTAAGAACAATCTGAAGTTTTGTTAGTTAAATTACCTATTTTACGGACTATAAGTCGCTCCGGACCATAGACGAACCTTGATTTTACGATGGAATTTTATGGAAAAGGAATCTAATGTTACTCTAATCGGAACATTTCAAAGGGGATAATATACTTCACTGCATAAACAAATTATAACTATGTACAATGGAATCGGTGTAAATCACTAGTAACTTAAAACCTGCGTTGTACGAAAATCTCTTCTGTATAGGTGGCATCGCGTAAATTTTAACAACTGAACTGATTTCTCATAAAAGATTGAAAATACTTTTACACCCTCTAACCCGAAACTCAGCATACAATAAGTGTAACGGGACAAGGTTGTTTAGAGGTCATTGCCTTCATTTAAACCGGCGAGACAACTCCTTTCGTACAAAAGAACTCAACATTTCTTTCTTTTCGCATTGTATATCTGGCTTCCAGCTACTCTCACTTCATGACTGTGACAAGTGGTCTGTGGCAAAATTTGTAAATATCTTATCTTTTACAACATCTTCTATATAACTATGGAATTTTGGCAATATTTACAATTTTTTTTTTTTTTTACTGTACTTTGGACCATTAGACGCACCCAACATTCAAGGCTCTGTTTTCAAGGTAAAAAAGTGCGTCTTATGGTCCATAAAATACGGTACACATAAATCCTAATCTTTGTTGAAAGTGTGAAAGAAAAAATCTTATTACTAGGGCAAGGCATTTGATGATTTTGCATCTTTTTTATATGAAGGTTAAAAGATAGTTCGAATATATATAAATGTGTATCATGAAATAATTGATTAAATAAAGGCAATTTGTTTTTGCATATTTTGATTTATTTTGCATTTTTCGTCACTTTCAAGAGATGGGTCATTTTTGGCGATTTTTAGGTCATTTTCGGCATTTTTAGGTTCTTTTCGGCATTTTAGGTCATGTTTTCCATGTACAAATCGTTACTTTTAGACAATAGACAATCTTTTTATTTGAGAATCTCCGCCAAGTGTCCATAGTTCATTTCAATTCAGGTTTATTGTTAACACCACAGCAGTTTGTCTTGTAGCAATAAAGATTGTTTTCTTTCTTTTTAAATGGCACATATTTGCTAGAGGCAATTTGATGGATATGCCAGTTCAGAAAGAATTTCTTTTCGCTAAGGGTGTCCCAGTATCATAAAATTACTTACTTTTTAGTAAAAAAAATAAGTGTGTTTTATAATTTAAATTCATGTAGGCTATAACGCACTGTCATAAATTGTTTTTAGCAATTCATTACTTTAAAAACCTAATTATTAGTAACAATGGTAAATTTATTGGTCTTTTTTAAAATTTCGTGTCATTTTTTCACTATTTTTAGGTCATAAATGCATTTTTGTTTTGCATTTTTTTCGCTATTTTATGGTCATTAATTGCCTTGCCCTACTTATTACAATTTTTCAGTGGGCTATATGGGTACAAAATCAGAATTAACTGTATCACTTAAGACTGTAATAATTATTTACGTTGTAAGACCGTTATAAGAACTTAACAGGCGAGCACGAAGTTAACAAAACGAGCGCTAGCTAGTTTTATTATTCGTGTGAGCCTATTTTGAATCGTTTTATGTTGTTTTAAATCTTAAATTTTAAACGGAAAATAATTTCAGTTCGCTTGTGCTTAGAATAGTAATCGAAATAAATGGCGCAAAAATATGTTGCACAAACTTTCTCGCATATACGTGTAAATTATAGAGACAATTAAATTTTATTTTTTTACATTTTCATTAAACTATCAAGTATCTAGAACGGAATGAACTAGGGTCGATCTTTATGTTCAATGCTTTTACTGTGAAATAACAATTGTAATAATAATAATAATAATAATAATAATAATAATAATAATAATAATAATAATAATAATAATAATAATAATAATAATAATAATAATAATAATAATAATAATAATTGAGATAAAGCTGAACAATAGAAGCAAATGCTGCACGAACGAGACATTACAAGAACCTACTGGTAAATTTCGGTGGCCACGAGGTTTGATTTGTACCCAAGACCTCTTCTCTTATTACCCTATACCATTTCGCTCTAATTGATTTTGGTGTGTTGATTACGACTGTGGTAAACTTACTATATTTCACAACAATAAATAGATTTAGTATTCTTGGTACTGTGGGCAACAGAAGAATACCATTCGTATTTTAATCAAAATGTATGTTCTGAAATTCACATTTAAGTCATGTTATTTCGTTTTTGCACTCCTTAGCTAGTAAGTGGTACTTACGAACTTTGTTTACATGGATCGTAAGTTGACATTCCCACACAGTCTTGTTGCTAAGGCCGGTTGCGATGAGGTTAAAACACTTACGGTCCAAGCGCTACGTCATAATTCATTACGATACACTTAATAATACAAGCCTTCATGGCCACGGCCCCCAGGACAAATATTCGGTTCCCATAACAACAAACACATGCGAATCACTTTCTGAAATAAACATCTATTTTCAAGAATGTATTTACATAATATTTTCAGGTAATATCACAATTAATATAATTAAATTGATATAAATAATCATCGTGCAAAAAATAGCATGCAACACACGGGCCGTAAAGGCATTTACGGGTCTCGAAAACTTAAAAACCCGAGGCGCAGCCGAGGGTTTTCAATCTGTTTCCTCGACCCGTAAACGTGCCTTACGGCACTTCTATCGCAATATACTATTTATCTTGATACCTATTCATTTTATAAAGGAACGTAGTTAACAAAAAATGTTCTTTTAAAATTTCTCTACAACTGGACTATGCTAAGTTTCCATGTATCGCCCAATGTAATGGAGATAGTCAAGAAAAATTGAAAATGGATACGAGTAAAGTACCCCCTAAGCCATTTTTAAAGAAAAACAGATAGGCCTACAGCCGTTTTGATAATTTCGTATGTAGCGGATTTCAGGCTATTTTGGTTGACAACAATTTGTTTGGGAACAAATGGCGTACGAAAACAAATGAACATATCTTCTACAAATGTAGAATGTACTTACTCGTGATCTATTCGTAAAGAAATATATATATATATATATATATATTTATTTATTTATTTATTTATTGTACTAAGAATATTACAGGCGAATGCCCAATTACAATATTCTCGCTTACATTAATACACCAGATTCTAAAATTAAATATTTAAATTGATATTCAAAATAATTAAGCTAATGCTATAACAATAAGGAAAAAAACACACAGAAAAGAAAACCAGAAACACAAACAATATGACAATTACACAAGGGAACATAATATAAAAAAACAAATAATAATATAAATAATAATGTAATAGTTTTGGAGGAAAATATACATATCAGAAAGATTCAAGTAAAGAAAGAAAAAAAAATATATATATATATGATTGTTATTTAATCGAAAATGTTGCGAATTTTGAGTACCTGGGAGTTTTAATTAATAAAAGCAGCAGAATGAGCGAAGAGGTAATTAGAAGAATCGTTAGTGGAAATAGAGCCTACCTTGTAAAACAGAAACTAATCAAGTCACAGCTACAAAACTAGGAAGATATAAGACCTTGATTAGACCAGTTGTAACCTATGAGTCCGAAACATGGAACCTGTTAGTTAGCGACTGTAACAAACTCAGTGTTTGAGAAGAAAATAATATGAAGAATCTAGGATGCTAGTTTGGACAGAGGGGAGAGAAGGATAAGAAATAACAAAAATATATTAAATCCTTTAAAAAATTAAGATTTGTTTATGTTTATAAAGTGGCAAAGAATTCGCTGGCTAGGCCATAATGAAAGTATGGGAGGTGCAAGAACACCTAAACCCATATACACACGTATAGAACTAGAATGGAAGGAAGACGACGCCTTGGTAGGCCAAGAAATTTATGGAAATATGAATTGGAGACTGACTTGAGAACTATGAAAATACGACCAAGGATCGAGACCGATGGAAAGTTTGTTGGAGAGCTCACCCCGGGCTGAAGTGCTAGATGAAGAATATATACCGGTATATGTAATATGTGTGTGTGTGTTCGTAATGGAATTAATGTGATCATTTTCAGGTTTTAAAACCTGATCACTTTATGGTGGAAACAGAGAAATTTCTTCTGACTTGATCTGCCTTCCTTTGAACTCGATGAGGGCAAGTTCTTTTCCTGATCTATTTTTATAACATCTCCAGATTTCTCTGGATCAATAAATAAAATATGTTTTCTGCTTCTCTGCTTATTACGTTATTTGTCTCCGATGTCATTTGCTTTCCTCTCATAGCAACTCCCTTCTTCTCTCTCCCTCTCTCTCTCTCTCTCTCTCTCTCTCTCTCGTATCTGCCCACGTCACTCCCCTCTTCTCTCCTTCTTCCCCTGCTACATCTGCTAACAATCTATCTCTTTCTAGCTTCTGCAGCATGAAGCAAGGAAATATAATCATACTTATCACATGGTATCAATTCTACGAAACAGCTGACAGCCGGGCGAGAGCTTTTCCTAGAATGTGTTTACACAGAATTGATTCGCGGCCAAGGATTCGACGAACAGGCTGCGAGGAAAAACTGCGAGCGCTGCACAGCAGCTGAGTTTACATCAGTTCGGCGCAGGTGAGGAGCTGCGCTCATTCGTGCGCGTTTCCTAACTAATCAGGTGAGAACGGCGAACTTTAATTCAACAATGCATTTGTGGGTGTTTATTCTCAAGTGATTCAAGACGCATTGTGTAAACTGAAGACACGATATCCTGAAAATATTACATAAAATTCCTGCGAGGAATGTACCAGTGTTAATTTCAGCACAAGTTAAGTTAAAGGTAGGTAAAATTGAATTTAAAATAACCTACCAACATAATGTAAAATTGAACAATATCAAAATTTAAAACAAATGCAAACTATTAGCAGAGCTATCTGGTGGTAAAACTTGTTTCTTCGAAATGAAGACAGATCCCAAGAAAAGCCTTTTGAAAGTCAAGGGTTTCTATAAAACCTGGGCCAGTCCATTTTCATTTAGCATAACGCGAACAAGTCTAGCATTTAGTTTCGATGTTCAAATAATTGTTTACTATTTGTTTCTACCGAAGAAACAAGCTGTTAAAATCTGTACTATTCATTTTTAATAAATAATCTTATTTATGATAATTCATTGCATAAGTTAGTATTGTATTTCTAATAATTTTTTAATTCCAGAAAAATTAACTTTTTGAACTTCTCCGGTTTTTTACATTAACCCTTTAATTGTATCTAATTTTTGTATAAACTTTCGGCGTTTCGTAAATTTCATGGCATTTTTTAATCTTTATGTTTTGTCTATATCGTCTAGGCATCATAGAATATATTATATTCTTATAACTTTTATAACTTATTAAGTTATACAAGAAGTTATCCATCAAATGTTTTGATCGATTGTTCAGTATTGTAACGTAATACAAGGTTTTTAACAGAATAAGATACTCCGGTATATTATAAATATAACTTAATTAATTTTAGTAAATATACAGTGATATAATTCACTGAAGTTAAATACAGTACGATACAGCAGACTGAAGAAAAGTCAGCTCTGAGTACAACATAGAGGAGAATGTTAAAGTGAAGTGCTCAAAAATGTTTTAATATTGATTTCATTAAAAAATTAAGTGCAGCAGTTTTATAAACAATCATGGAAACAAAATTTTCTTCATGTGGAATAGTAGTAGTAAGAGTAAAATATATTAACCGTCAAGCTTTGTTATCACAACTCAGGACGACGATAAACCCTTACAATGTAAACACATACAATTTTTAATTTTCTTTTTTTTAATTACTGACATCCGAAAGAGCAAAATGATCGAGCTCGGATGCAGTTCAGTTCCAAATTACTTGTATCAAATATGATATATTAAAAAATGTTCCACATTTTACGATTTCGAAGTTATTCTTGTCAGATAATCATTCAAATGTTATTTCACTAGCATCTGTGTTCCAAAGCTGGATTCTTGAAATTGTATGGAATGCTGAAACCTTCTGATTTAGGTCCTGAAGGTATTGCATGGTTTAGGATGGTCCTGTTACTTTTTCCTATGTTGAGCTGAGTTTTACTGAATACAAAGCAATTTTTAAGGACAATAGACGCAGTTTCAGTTTAACCCACTGCTTCGAAATAGACAATTCTCATAAAATCCAAGCAACAGCTAAAAAAGTCCAAATTATGTACGTAAGTTATGATTATGTTGTGCTTATGTTTTGTAACTTTCCTTTAAATTGTTCTGTGGCTTTCCTGTTTAAGGAACAAATCTGGAATAAATTATACCCTTTTTATAACTATGCAATGCTGATAATATACATTGTTCATTATCTAATTTTTCAATATTTAAAGAAGATTAATCTATATTTTACTCCATATTTTGAAAATTTTTAGCTCATATCTATGTACATATTTAGCCTTTTTTATTACTTTTAAATCCTAGGCGTGCTTATCACATTCATAAGTACCGTATATATATATATATATATATATATAACCAGCTTTATAAGTATAGGCCCTACATTATTACCTCATCACTATAAAAACCGATCAAAATTTATTTCCTTCAAACATTGTCAAAATACAATAAGAAATACCATGCTTCGTTTCAAGCCCTTACGAGTACTTTTCCTCAATATGCCCACTCGCAAAAAAAACTCTCTTTTACCATCTGTATCATAAATAAAACTGGTAATGAGTAATCAGGTAAACTAATGTAACAAAGTGCCAGTATGCTTTTATTTAATCAGTTATAATTGCAATTATGATATGCAGAATATCAGTTTTCTTTAATTGATTTCCAATTGATTTCCAAGGCTTACGGAAGAACAAATGTCTAGTTTTTTTAAAAATCAGATTAAAATCATCCAGCATCAGCTAAACTATACAACCGCACACTCACATAAAAATACCCCCCAAAAAATTCAAATTGGCCAGTTTCGGGATTTGAACTAAGGACCTCCACAATGTGAGCCCAAGACTTTACCATCTCGCTCAGTCTAACGATCTAGTTTGTTAAGCATATGTAAATGAATAGTGTTGTTTGTCATAGCTAACTGTATTGCAATTTCCAAAGCCGTAGCCTTTGTTTTGTTCAAACTATTGTTTATCTGTTACCCATATTTTTTTTACCATCATATGAACCATTGTCAAAAGTGACTGATTGGTATGCTGTGTCTATGGCAACTTACTTGAAGCAAGCAGCTCATTTTATTCAATAAAATGTTTTCTTCTCTCACAGTAAAACAATGTTGTCATGATAACTGATTTGCATTTCATAAATTCTTTCTAATATATTACCATAAAATAAGCACTAAAATGGGCTTTACTCCGGTACCGATTTGGTCCAGTATCAATAGGCTTCTTCCCATGGACGTTATAAATGTATATACCTAGTTTTAAGAAAATTCGATAACGCGTATTTGAGTTATCGCGCGCGGACGGACGAACAGACATTTTCCCGTCCCCCACACAATCTCATAAAGTACCATTCTGGCACTTATAACTGCATTTCAACATATTATGAAACCTGATAATTAACAAAATTTGCATGAAACTGAAAATACATAATAATAATAATAATAATAATAATAATAATAATAATAATAATAATAATAATATAATTTGTCGTTTAACAGTACAAACTGTAATAGACAGAGTCAGTCGTACTATCTATCTACTCTTATACAATTCAACGGCCCTAAATAGCGTGCTTGCTCGCTCGCCCGCTTCGTGAGACATCGGGTATACTCGGCGATGTTCGTCTCTCGCAGTGTAAACTTTCATGACGCCTACAAAATTAGTAAAACCGTTTCTTTATTACATAATCCTCGAAGTATCGTGGACAGTAAAAATCCAAATCAATCACTCCTTCTCTTGAAAAATTATATAATTTCTGAAAATTACACTGAATTTATCAAATAAAATTCACATCACATTCATCTGTCAACAAACAGTTGAGAATCTATACGTATTATCCACCGCCGTCTCGAGAATTACGCACGAGAATTATACAATTTAGAAGGCAGTGGTTCACAGTTATCTTTGGAACTGCATAATCGAATCTGAGATCGTTTTCCCAGGTGGCGATTTCTAATCGTGGAATGTACTCTAAAGCCGGAATTTTAGCTGTTTCCTTAATTATTAATGATTTAGTTTAAGAATGATTCGAGTGCAAGTGTTAATGAATATAATGCTTTAATGATTATTATACTATTAATTTTTAATTTTTCAATTAATTATCGTGGGCGAAGCCGCGGGCACCTCCTAGTAAATGTACATAGTAATAAAGTTACATATTGAGATCTATGGCATTAAGTGATAAAAATTCATCGATATTATAAAATGGATTTTTGATTAGCCATGTACTATCCGCGCGCCATATCTTGAGCGCTCGGCTCCCTAGTCCTCATTCGGTAGGTTTCGTTCAACTTCGTAGGTTGAGCTGACAACATTGAAACACGAAGTACGCTATACACCCTGACATCTAGTGACTTCAATACTAAACTTTCATTCTGTCTCAGGAACCTTATTTATTTATTGACATTATCTTTTCTGACGCATGGAG
This sequence comes from Ectobius pallidus, assembly GCA_964059195.1. Taxonomy (NCBI): domain Eukaryota; kingdom Metazoa; phylum Arthropoda; class Insecta; order Blattodea; family Ectobiidae; genus Ectobius; species Ectobius pallidus. Next base: position 41,499,784 of record CAXKWD010000002.1, on the reverse strand, counting down.
TTATGTGGAAAAATACAATTTTTCGAATTGCTTATTTCACAAACACGTCACTGTACATCCAACACTTTCCTCACCTCTTTAAGAATTCCGTATGTGCTAATTTCTGACACTCCCGTGAACTCTGATGTCAATTTCATGGACTGAAAGTTGAGCGAACTTTTCACAAAACGTATTAAATACGTTTAAAATTAGGCCTCTAATTTTCTCCACTTTTAGATGCCTTACCTCTCTTATGTTTTACAACACGAAATGGTGAAGCATGTTCTGCTAAGACTCTTCTTCATGCTTAAAACTAGTCATCCAGTGTAAATATATTGAGCCTATTTATATAACATTCTCTTCCCGGAGGAAAATTATTTATTTCATAACTAAAGCCTTGTGACGTGTTATTAATTGTTACGCAATACCGTCACCACGTTATATTATTGGACTGCATTAAAATCCTTGTCTATTAAATGTCACTACATAAAATAGCGAGGATGATTCATCGGAAATAATTATAATTCGGCATCCACACTTACGCTGTTGACGTGCGCTTACCATATTCGCGATTCTGCTGAAATATGATTTCTTTGGTTGACAACACTGCAGAAAGACTGGCGGAGTAGCTATGTTTTGTTCCCCCCAACCCTCACTTCCCCGTAAATCCAGCGCTCAAGATATGGCGCGCTAGTATAAAATCTTTTTTTCAGTTCTTTCAGTGGCAGTTCCAATAGAGTGCGAGGTAATTTATTAAATAATGCCATGAAACGACTATAAATAAAAGAGTAAAGTTACAAAAAGTCAACCGTAGTTTAAAATAATATACAGTATTTCTTCATATTATCCAGCGATATGGAAGAAGTTAACACCGAAAGAAACCATTTTATTTCCTAAAAAAATCAGACTCCTAGTTTAAGGCGCAACTACCAGCACTTGTTAGATAACCTCAACGTGCGTCTCAAGGATACAAGTTGTGATGCTATCTGCATTATTAAGTAGTCGAACTGCATTTACTCTGCGCAGTCAAAACATGCTTGTATTTTTCCGACTACGACATTTTATCGCCTTGCATTCCAAGAAACTGTTAGCATTATTCCAATTTTATCTTTTTACAATGAAAAGTTATTTCTATATGAAGTTGCTGTATTATCGGTATTTGGGTTCCATAATTACTACCCAGACCTACTGATAGTGGATTTTGTGTTATTTAGAATCGTACATTTTAAAAGGAAAACAATTTCAGTTCACTTGTGCTTATAATAGTAATCGAAAAACGTTTTGGTAATTTTGTATACAGTGGAATTCTTGCTCTTTTGGTTGGCAACAATTTGCTTGAAACAAATTATATATTAATACAGTTGAACGAAGCAGAGATATTTGATGAAAATACTAAATCGTGATCTGTTCTTAAAAAAATGTATATATCTCTTGAAGTTATAGAAAACCAACTAATATTGAAAAATCCTTCGCTTTGATAAGGAATTACAAACTTTGAACGAATGGGGAGAAATGAAGGACATAAGTAAACATATGAGAAAACTAACTATTGCGTTGGCTTACGTGTGTTCTTTGTAAAAAAAAAAAATTAAACTTCCGGTATCTAGTTTATGGACCAAGTTTTTATTTCTGAAAAACATCTCGCCATGTTTTAGAGTAAATGAATAAAGATGTGGCAGCTTTTGACATGTATAATAGGAGGATGAATACAAGTTGCGACCGAACTAATCATTTACCCAAGTCTTCCCCACCCATCATGATTTGAGCCCACCAGACTTGATTTGTTTCCCAAATTGAAGGAACCACTCCGTGGAAAACGTTTTGTTACAATTGATGAAGCTTCCAGTGAGGTGACCCGAGTAATCAGACAGCTCAACAATGAAGGTGTCCTATCCGGAATACACAATTTGCCAAAACGTTGGGAAGCTGTCATAAGCAAGAATGAAGGTTATATTAAAGGCCTATAAAGGTATTTTGCAAAACAAATTATTTTCTTCCATTTTATCTTACAGCAGTGTGCAGAACTTTTGAAATGACCCTCGTAATTTCGTACTCGCCGCCACAAAAGCCTAGGACAGTAACACTTTTTCTAATTGGCTACACGTTGTAAAAAAAATTAATCTTCAGATTTTTGCCGAAAACTTTACAATCAGGACAGTAACATTATGTTGTAGCCTATATAACTTTTTAGATTGACTACAAGCACAGATTTTTGGGAACCTACTCAGCCAAACTCGCCGCTGTGTCTCCTGCGTAATGCTAATAGGCTGAACTACACCCAATTGCCTGGCCGGAATTCAGACGCCCCTCTCAGTATTATAGGGGCGCAATTCGTACGTGAATTTGAGACTGGGCTACAACTCAACTTTACCGATGTCTATATGGAGGAGCAAAGCAAACAAAGAAAAGTGTACGGTGCTTTAGATCCAGAGATCAATCAGATTTATTGAAATATTATTTGCCCTTCAATGAGGTTTACCACCCGGATGCTATGTTTAAAGAATTATTTACAATTAAATTTATATTTTACGTTTTCTGACATCATTTCAGTTGAATATAAAGCATTCTAGTCATTTTGCTTCAGGTATATGTGAAAATGTAATATATGCAACGAGTCTCGCAGAATTTGTATGATTTTTTTCTTTCAATCTCATTTAACTTAAATTTAATTTAATTGTCCAGTTAACTATAATCAATTTCGGGTACGCCGTAGCGTAGTGGTTGAGGCGCTGCGCTACAGACCGGAAGGTCGCGGGTTCGATTCCCGATGAGGTTGTAGAGATTTTTCAATTGGCCTAATCCTTCTGGTGGCACTATGGCCCTGGGGTCGACTCAGCCTCTAACAGAAATGAGTACCAGGAGCAATCCTGGGGGTAAAGGCGGCGGTGCGTAAGGCTGACAACCTTACCACCTTCATGTGCCGAATGTCCAAAATCTGGTAGCCTCAACCTCCTGGAACCCTCTGGGCCTCCATGGCCTGTATAGGGATCACTTTGCCTTTACCTATAATCAATTTGTTAATCCCAGCTCATAAATTTACTCTAGAAACTCTATAAAATCATTATGTTGCTATATAACGCTATCAAATTGAAATAAGTAACAATACTGTCTTTATGATTGTTATGAATGTTTCCAGGAATACATTATGGGTGGTGCAGAGAAGATATCTTCAGGAGACTTCGTCATAATACCACGTAAGTATACTGTTATAACAAGTATATTATCACGTGGCATATTTTAATACCACGTAAGTACATAAATGTGACCGCCGGCGTGGTCTTGTGGTTAGCATCACTGGCTAGGGATCCAAAGGTCCGGATTTTATCACCGGATTTTTAGTTTTATATAAATATGAAGTGTCTACATCGAAATGCCAATTTTGAGGCCTTTTTAATAATAAATAAATTTTTTTCCTGGTCTAACTTTTCCGTTGAGTACAACAGGAGTTGAAATCGCAGCCTAAATTTTCTCACAGCCAATATTTAGCGCGCATTTGGCAATGTTTTTAGTCCATGCGAAAATCCCCTCTTGCTCCCAACGGACAAGTCAGACCTAAAAAAAAATGCATTTCCTATTTTTAAAAGGGTCCCTAAAATTCGGACATCTCGATGTAGACACCTGTGAATCGGCCTTCATTCTCCTGATGTAACACCGTTGGATTTCTACTTGAAGGACAGAATATTGGAATGGACATAACAGAAATCGAATACACACTAGACATTCTTTGTGCAACCGCATTAATATTGTATTGAGAGCAAGACAAAATTAGGCATTTCGTTGTAGATACCCTATACTTTACAGATTTGAATACTGTCGAAGTATTTTTGTCTCTTGATAGAACTTATCATCTAAATACATTAAGTCCATTACCATTACCATGTAACCATATTCGTTACTTCATTGATCTTAATACCAAGTTCAATATGTCAACAGAACTTAATAGCATGCACGCATCTTGCATTAATTGAGACAGCCTAATTTCACGTGAGCCTATTATGTTATTTGACAGGTATTAATATCACGAAAACCCGGAATTTTAGGCTATTACAGCTTAGAACGCACAAAATTATAGTTATGTGTTTAAAAACATATTTTGACTCAACGAGTAATTAAAGTTGTACTTCTAGCCGATAAGATTATAAAATTCAGCCCTTAAATATCACATTACTATATTATTAGTAAACTTAAAAATTTAGCATCATGTAAGAAGTCTATATTATCTCACTCGATAGATCTCAAAATATCGTGTTAGTAAAGTATGTCCATTACAGATTTTTTTATTATTAAGTGCCAGAATTATGCTTTATGAGATCGTATGGTGGACGGGAAATGTCTGTCCGCCCGTCCGTGTTTCAGTACGCGCGATAACTTCAATTCGCTTTATCGGACTTTGATGAAACATGGTGTACGCATTTATAACGTCCATGGGAAGAAGCCTATTGATTTTGTACCAAATTGGTTGACCGGTACCGGAGTAACGACTAATTAATGGTCACAAAATGAATCCAGACACCTTAAATAGATATCTGCAATTCACAAAGAAAATTGTAGGCCTATAGTTTCAGATAATTCATGGTAAGTAAACACACGTAAATGATAAATATTTGTCAGTATTTTTAAACCCATACGGTGTTAGTTATTTTGATTTATAGTTTGTGAAGGGTATTTATTTACATTACTGCTAATAAATAACTTATTAAACGTATTATTATAATATTTAAATAGGGTACTCTATTAATAATAAACATTTATGTTTTAGATAGGCCTATTTAACAATATTAATAGTACAACAACTGTGCCATGTATATCAGAATCATGTGAAATATGGCCAATTAACTCTATCTAAGCTTATGGTGTTACAGCTACGTAGCATGCATAGAATGCAAACGCATATGCCACTGTAAAGAATAGACTCAGGAAGTGGCTATGGATGTCCCCGCTTTATATAATCTGAACGATTTTTTAAACCAAATGATATTAACTTTAATTTTTTTTTTAATGTTCGTTCTAGATTATGTATATGTTCATATGTTGACATTGAAGATTTTATCATGATGAAATCTATTGTATTTTTATATTTAATGACGAATATGTTAATACTAGATGGTATCATTATTATTATTATCTCAGTTTCTCTGTTGCCGGGTCTGGCCTTTTCATAGCAGATATGTGGCTACTTCCTGTGTCCACTCTACGAAATTCTTAATAAACTACTAACATCGATTTGAAACTTTTTCATTTTTCTTCAGGCTCCTAATACTCCCAGTTAACTTTTATTAATTATTCATTTCACTTAGCAAATTTTACTAACACACGCATGTGTCACAATGAATCTAACTTCAATTCTTGGATAGCTAGTCTAACGATGATGATAATAATAATAGTTCTCCCAAAAATAAAAACACTTCTTCAATTAAATCTGTATTATGAATATTATTATTTAATTAATTTAATTTAACTTAAATTTATTTATTTAGCCTAGATCTTATCTTGGGTTATGTATGGATTCTTTCCTATGTTAGTTTCAGAATCTTCTGTTAGTCGTTCATTATTTGTTTTGTTACAACCTTCAACCGAAATGAAATTCAGTGGCATTCACCTCAATTGTTTCAGATGATCCAATGGCGGGCTTTGAGATCCACATCGAGAAAAGGCCGTTTTCCATCCTGAAGATGAGCAAATATTACTTAGGGATGTTCCTGGTTGTGCTAGTATGCATATCTGTCATGGTGTTAGCATACTGCCTAACCAAGTACTCCCATGTGGTGCACCAGACTGGGGAACCAAATATATCAATTGGATGCCTGGCGAATATTACTGAAGAAGTGTGAATGAGTTTTGCAAATCCAGAAAACTAGGAACTTCTTGAAAGTGTTCTGAATTTTAAATAGCTTTTGTTTATGCCTCACTTACAGGTCGATTTAGGCTGCATAAAATCCTATCAATTTGGGCAGCTTGACTAAAATCGCAAGTGATGCTTAGCCATGCAGCGAACTGAAGAGCTGAAACCGCCACGGCCAAAGTAGGAGGGATCGACAGTATTGTTTATTCGGGAATACTACTTTGCAGTATTCAAAACATAACTTTTCCTTTTTGATCATCTCCACCATACTTGATAAAAGTAAAATAACGGTGGTGTTCTGGTAATTGACAGAGAGTCCAGCTGATTCCTGAGAAACGTACAGTACTAATAATTATGCCGCACATCATAATGAATATAGATCATCTAAACCACAACATGCAATCTTACTCGCATGGAAGATGTCCAGGAATCAACTGCCCAATGATCTTTCTTTTCATAATACTCTGTCTTACAAATATCTTCCTTCTGATGTATGGAATTTTGAAACTCTTCCTATAATTCTGTTGAAGATGTCCTCTTAAGGGGCTAGATACAGTTTAAAGCAGTGATAAATTTATCATATTCTTTCCTTTCATTAGTGTAGGCCTAATTGGCTCAGATAAAACTTCAAATTAGTGTGCTGGAAATTTAAAAGCTTAAAAATATATTAAGACGATTTTCGTGTTTTTAAAATTCAGTGTTATTCATAAATAAATTATTCAAAATGGCAACCACTTGCTATAAAAAAATTAGATATTACTTCAATGGCTTTGGTTTTAATCTATAAGACAAATACAAAAATGTTCGTACTTAAATGTATCACACAGATTTTCAGGAAACATTTTTGACCTTGGCAAAATATTTAAAAGAGAGGTTTTTTTTTCATTTTTACGAATTACATGTGGTAACATTAACCAACAAATTTTCGTAATATTCTGTTCATTAGCTTCAGAATTATAGGAAAATGGTTCTGAAAATGCAGATTGCGAAGAAAAAAGTGTTAAACATGTAACTTTAAATAACACAGATACTTGCAGCAAAGTGTAGCATTTATATTTAAACTCGTATCTTTAAAAATGATGCAGATATTTTTCATAACTTTTACACCAACATTAACTTAAATGTTGCTGTATATTTTAAAAGTTACTTTGAAAAATTGAATTTCGAAGGTGCTAGACTGTATCAAGCCCCTTAAAAGAAAGTGTTCTACCGTAGTCATAAGTTTCATGGACGAATGTACTGTGCCAAAGCAAATGAGTTGCCTCAGACGATGCAAACCAAACCTTGCATTCTCATGAGTGAAAAACAAGACTGAAGGTATATGTCATAATTTATTCAAAGGATCTAAATTCTGCATTAACAATGAAAAGAAGTTTGGTATTAGGTTTGTTCGCAAAGCAGTCAGAAACCAGGAACAAATCGTTCGCGCATGCGCTCTTTCTCCACACGCGTTCGCAAAGCGAGAATCCGTGATTCTGATTTCAATCTTCTGTTCGCAAAGCTCTCACGGACAGTTTCTGTACTATAATAAAAATTTGCAGGCTCTACCATGAATTGTTATCAGAGACATGCGCAGTAACCTATTTTCACGCGTCTGACTCCTCCCTCCAAATCCTTGGTCCAGATTTATAAGCATAGGCTACTTATATGTATGAATAATGGAAGATAATTAAAAGTTTCCCAAAATATAGTTTATATTGCCGATGTATATTGCATGTATAACATGTTAAAGGGAAATATATATTTTATTTGCATATCATATCGATTAAACGCAGAAACTATCGATTCCAAATTCTTCTAACCGTTCGCAAAGTGCAAATCACGGGTAAGTTACAGACTGGACATGCGCAGTACAACCAATTCTCAAGCAGTCACGGATTTGCTTTGCGAACAAACCTAATGTTTATCACATGTAGGCTAAGCTCTAATCCCCCATGTATCAAGTGTTCAATATGGTAAGTTACTCTGTCATAGTCAAAGAGATAGATTTATTTTTCATATACTGAATTCCCTGCCTTATGTGTTCATTATAAACTTCAGGGTCTGTACTACGACCGCTAAATAAGCATAAGCCCGTGTTATGGCAAAAGGGTATATGTCAAGTTTCTGATGATGAAAAAAAGATAATTATTTTAATTGGAAGAAGTGACTCAGATTTTGTTTCGGCCAAAACCTATAAGTTAATTTTCAATACTTCCATCTCTATCACAAGGTGCAATACGAGTCAAAAGAAGAAGAAGAAGAAAAAATTAGTTTGGGTAGAAGGGTATATTATTATTTTATAATTGTTTAAGATCTTAGGAATTACATTATAATATCACAGAATGTTCCCAAAAAATCTAACAAATCACTTTACTGCCCCGTAACCTGACTGTCTTAACGAAATAATTAGGAAACAATTAGCACATCTGCCTTCCACTCCGGCGGCCAGGGTTCGATTCCCGGCCGGGTCGGGGATTTTTCAGTAGTGAAAGATCCCCTCCCCGGGTTCAGGACTGGGTAGGTTAAGTCTTAGGTTAAGATAATGCACATTGTGCGCGATTCCTTAATTATTAATAAAGTGACTCTTGATCGCATTATAAAAAATATGTATAACAATAAAATTAGGTATTATTTTAAAAATATTCTTCATGTGGAAATATTACTCGTCTTTGTAAGTTATCTTGTCAAGTCCTGAAATTATATAAATATAAAAAGTACATAAAATAAAATAGTAAAAAAGGTTTAAGTTATAATTAAAGAAACAAGGATGTAAGTCAAGAAAAATTAGCCTGAGGACATCTCCTGAAATGTTATAGAATTAACAGAATATTATTATGTGAGAGAACACTAATGACTAACCAAGGTGAACCAATCATAGAACACAGTGCAGATTCTGAGTACATTCTTTAAAGGGACACTAAAAAGCGTACTGAAAATTAATTTCATTTTTACTCTACAAAACTAGTGTTATTTTATGTAAATCACTTACTTAAAAAACCTAGCAGCCATTTACATATGAATGCTATACATGATCTTTTATGAAGTCCTAAATATGATTTTTTATTATTATTAATTAATTTTTACTTTAAAACATCGCCTACAAGATAAGTTGTTTAAATTTCTGCTGAGAAATCGCCGAATACATCACAGAAAGTAAAGAAAGATAATGGTTCTATCCTATGTATTGTAAAAGAAGTGATACTACATGGTCCATACGATCTATACTTCTACCTATACATCAATGCTGAACAAACCAAAGCACGTCCCGTGTCTTCTACATTTCTTCATTCCGCTCTGAACTGTCGCCTTTCTGATAGGAAATTACATCAGCTGTAATGATCTGTGTCCCTTCGATTCCTATTTTCACGGTGTCTTTACATTAAATATACCCTCGCTACATAACTGTTAAAATGTTCATTGTGTTCCCTTAAAACTATTAACTATTTTATCTCTATAAAATATGTATGAAAACATACTTGTATATACGTCCTAAATTTTATTTATATACAGCTTCCCATAATTCCCATAAATGGCCTAAAAACTAAATTGGCGTCCAAAGTGTATTCGTGTTTAGATTAGCCTGTATGTTTAAAGTGTGTGTTTATTACTAAATATTTATGAATGTTGTTCGTGACATTTTACAGAATTACATTAAAATGGAGGTAATACGTTGGATTCAGCTGAGTAAAATTGATTTATCTTAGACTGCAGAATAAGTAATTATAACCAATACACGCGATTGGTGATTTCTCTGTCCCGATTTTTCCTGCACGTGTCCGAAAATGGACAACTACTCGTCCGAGGCGTGAAATTTTCTGTCAAAACGTTTTACTCTTCTGTTCGTGCAGGTACAATCATCGTTAAAATTAGTGTGTGTTTTTTAAGTCAATGAAATGCGCGTAAAAATGAATTTTATTACATGAAAAAATTATCCATGTTCCAAAAAATGTTAGGCTACAATACGAGTCAAAATATAAACATATAATGAGCGAACTCTGCTGAAAACGGCATTTACTCATGATATGGGCTATAAAGTGTAATAATAATAATAATTGCTTCCAATCCTCCCATTGTAATAAGAAAGCGCCGATTAATATCCCTGGGTATCCACCTTCTTCGCATCAGAATTTAATTTCTCGGAGCATATCGAAAATATAGAGAAACCGATTGCTTATTTTCAACGACTGTATAAACAATATAAAAGCACAAAAATAGAAATTAAATTCTTAAATGGATGTAGGAAAATTCTAACATAGGATTAAAAACTATTTTTATTTATCAAGGCATATCTTGTATGTTTGCCAAGTTGCATAGAAAATCGTGAAATTCATTTCAGGCATAATTCATTAGGGGAAAATGGGTTAAAAACAACTGCAGACACAATCATAGGCCTTATGTGTTTATATAAATTCTAATACTGAGAATGTATTAGCAGAGTTTCTAATTTTAAAAAATTGAAATGTTTTGCTATCTACCTTCAAGCTTTCAATTTTTTTAACGGTATAAAGGAGGTCACAGCATTTCTATAGTCTTAAAAACTACAGGATACCAATGTAGTAGAATTGCTAATGGAATCAGTCACTTCCCTGAACCTGCGTTCAGGGAAGATCTGTAATATTTCATCATCTTTTTGGTAAACAGTATTTGCAGAAGAGGTTTAAATTTTACGTGATATTATATAATGTGATTGTAAGTAATTATATGTTTGAAATATATATGACTGTTTAAAAAGTAATTATTACTGGGTAATGTAATAAATTTAGCACATCAGATATGTGCGTTTGTGTAAGAAGAAGAACAACAACAAAAAATCTTGGTATTTTTCAATCAGGAAAATGTTTTAATATTTGTAAAATAAAAGTAAAGTTTGTCTACGCACAACTACTAAATGTAGGAAGTAAAATAAATATAAAATTCACAGTGGGTAAAAAGAGACACTACAGTTAAATGTTTATATTTGAATTGCTAATTACTCTACTTGAATGTTTCTTTCACAACAATTTTTTCAGCCCTTCTAGATTGGATAAGTACAATAACATTTTTTATTCCAATTAATTTAAGTTATTAAGCCTGATTTTTTATTTTTTTTTATTTTTGTATAGAGCTCCAGAACCACACGTTTGTTCCCAATAAGATGTCATGAATTTAGTAGGTTTTGCCATTTGTTATCATACTATCATTCTTTCGCACTGAGTTTATATTAAAGGAATAATGGGTCGGTTGAAAACAAAAGATAAGGTTTTTATTAAGCTTTTACATGAATATAACAGTTTTGTATCTTTTAATTCACTCTGTATATGTATTTTTGTGATATTTTACCTGTAATAATAAAACCGTGATTATATTCTCACGTAGTATTATTCTCTTAACTATTAAACTTTCGCAACTTCCCCCTTTTTGGCAATAGTAAGGAAAAAAGGAATTTAGCTAAGTAATTAACTAATTAATATCTCTCTATATATAAGAGGCTTTGTCCTAACTGACTGAATGACTGACTGACTGACTGACTGACTGACTGACTGACAGAGAATCAGCGTAGAGCCTAAACTATAATAGGAAGATACTTGGAATTTTGACAGTACCTTCGTTTCATAATGTAAGCTAAGCGCTCATTTAGAAAGGATTTTGAAAAGTTTTGATTTTAAATAACAAAAATCAATATTCTTTAGAATACTTAAACCATTTTTACACATAATTATCAAGTCCAAATCTCAGTTCACATGAAAACAGTGTATTGTTGACAGTGGTCTCAGGTAGGTTTGGAAATAAATGATACGGGACCTCTGATAAATTAGAGAAGCTATCGATATAATTCATTGCTGTAAATAAGTATTGAAGATGAAATCCACGAAAATAATGCACAATGTGATGCAGTCACATAACTTTCTCTACCCTGGGCGTAGAGAACACCATACGAGGTATGGTAATATGTATATTATTATATCGAAGTTTTTGGGGAGTGAAGTATGAAAGTGATATTGAATTACTTTTTAATTTCATCCCAGAAACGGTTGTATGGTAACATGAGAGTGAGAAATAAAATATTCCGCAAAGACAATACAATATTATGTTACCTTAATTTATGTTTCTTCTTATTTGAACCCCTACCAGGCTTGCTGTGTACAAGCGATGGGATGCAAAATTCTACTTCCTCTATGAGCCATAAAAATCTATATCAAGCGTTTTCTGAGGAAATAGTTTGAGTGTGATAAGTCGTTCTTCATTTCAAATTTTAATACGTATATGTGGACCTAAAATTTGAAAATCGAAAGTCCTTCATAAATTAATTTCGAATTACAAAATACAAAACCCGGGCAACGTCGGGACTTTTAAGCTAGTAATTAATATGAGTTGATATTAAATGTTTATGGTGATCTTAAAAATCAGGGAAATGTCTTCATTCAAACTGACTTTTTTGTCTTCAGGGGCCCTTTCGGTCCCGCCCACGTAGGCCACATAATTGGGACCATTGTGTCCCTCTTACTGGAGAACTCGTTCAAGTCCCGTTGCCTTCAAGAAGGACAGGTTTGAATGTTGTATCACGTCTTTCCAACTACCATGGAATATAACCATAGTAATTGAATTGAAGGGAAATTGCGCCCAATGGGCAGGAAGGACAGGTTTTATCTCGGATTTATTCTCCCTAAGTCATCTGTTCTCAGTTTGTCTGAGCCCAGTTTGTGGTAAAAGCTTCACAATCGCACACTTCAAGGGCATTAGTAAAAATAAGAACACAAATTTTAAGCATGAGGTAATAGGAAATTGTTTCAATTCCGGAGGTAGACAAAAATCTTTAAAGTTAAATTGTGGCCCAGGCTCAAATTTACGTGCGAATTGCGGCCTAGCATATTGAGAGGGACGTGTGAATTGCGGCCCGGTAGTTAGGTGTTGATTAGCCTATTAACAATACCCAGGAGATACAGCGGGTAGGTTGGAGGAGCGATCTTCCAAAAATCTATGCTTGTAGTCAATTAAAAAAGTAACTTACAACATAATGTCCCTGTCCTAATCTAAAGTTTGCGGCAAAAATTTGAAGGCTACTATTTTTTACAACGTGTAGTCAATTCAAAAAGTGTCACTGTCCTAAAGATTAGTGGTGACGAGTATGAAATTATAATCATGGAAGGATTTCAAATTACCAATTTATTTATAAACTATGTAGATTACTTGAAGATCAATAATTGAGGTTTTGTGGTGTCTATATTCATTGTTTTTATTAGACTTAACAGCAATAACAATCGTGAGTGTATTTAGTAAATAAGAATTTCGGTGGGATTCGTGTGTGATTGTATCAGGGTACGCTAATTTGTACAACGAATCGCATCACACAAAACACTTAGCATCTGCAAATTATCATAATGGATCTACAATTTTAAAATTTAAGCTAAGATATGTACTAACCATATTGCATAAGTATCTTAACATTCTATGAGATTAATGTAAACAAGAGCACAGAGCAATAATCAACCAGGGCCACAACTAATGCGTAGTCTAAAAAAAGGTATGGCCACAACTAGCCTGTCTCATACCCGGTTTCTATAAACTCGTGAAATACCTATGGGTAAATTATCCATGGGCAAATTAGTTCCAGAATCCAGAGCACTAATGTTATAATGAGGAAGGCCTTGGAGATGTACAGTTAATTTAATTCAGAAGGCTTTGGTTCTCATTGTTTAAATTATTATTGATCCTATGAGAGGTTAAATTTTATCCAGCCATCCATGAAAGGATAAATTAACCCGACGATTTAGCCCGAGTTTGTAGGAACATTTTTTTGTCATTTTCATATTTACCCAGAAGACATTTATCTAGAAACTCACCACAAATGTATGTGATTGTTACCTTTAAATTATTTGTGTTTGTGTGGTGTTATTCTTGTGTAAATTCTGTCCATTGGATAATTTACCCATAGGTATTTCGCGAGTTTATAGAAACCGTGCATCAGCCGGATAAAAATTATTAGTTCGGCCGCAAGTCGTATCCCTCCATAAATACTGTTGGCCAGTGCATAATATATGTAAAAGCATAGCACTATTACTGAGTGATTTTAAGCATTCAGTAAGCATTCAGTAAGGTCATCGGAAGAAAGACAACTCTCTCTGTAAACGAAGTAGTTCTCAGAAAGAAAAAAAAACTGCAATATTGTGTAACTTATACAGGGAGTTAATGAATAACACCAATATATTTTACCTGTCTATAGAGGGGACGTAGATAAGCAACTTTTATTAGAAACATTTTGCTCTATGACGTAAAATGTGAATGCTATAGGGCATTGAAATCATTACAATTTGGTGCTCATAAGTCAATAACTAAGCGAATAGGGTTAAAATTTTCATTAAATTGACTTCATGCCTTCTTATTGATCGATAAAATCCTTATTTTTAATCATTTATCAACAGCTATATCATAATTTAGAGTTTTCATTATCTGCAACATTTACAGACTAATGACATGACTGGCCGCCATTGCATTCGTTTTTGTTTTTGTTTTTTTTTAACTCTAGTGTTAACATCGAAGTTACTTTGTTTTGCATTTTTTAAAATTTAAGAAGTCAGTGGCGGTCATGCCCTGGGAGTTTTTATGCTATAACAGGAAAAATTTAATCCATAGAGCAAAAATCTCATAACAAATGTTACTTGTCTATGTCCCCTCTGTATACAGGTAAAATATTTCGGTATTATTCATTAACACCCTGTATATCGTATTCAGTGTAACAGTTATCTAAGTTACCTTGAAAATTATAATTGATCACCAAAGCTATGACTGTACTTAATGAAATAAATCTAGTTATCAGCATAACGGCTGGACTATAAAGATAAAGAGCGATGTATTGTTTCATATTAGGCCACATACACCAAACTCTATTAAACATAAAATGAATAAACTGATAACTGCCGATTGTTAGAGCTTTAATAACATGCCTTACACAGGATGTGTTCAAAATTAGTACAATAATCCTGGTTTCTTTAAATCGAAATGAATATCAAAATGTTCCAAGTCTAACGTAGCGCTCAGTACATTAAACAGGCTTTAGGCCTAGAACTAAATGGCAGTCACCCGTTATCTTAAATGTGCATTTATCTTAGCTTATGCAGATGATGTTTGTCTGTTGGGTGATGATATAAACACAATCGAGAGAAATGCATAGAGTCTTTTCGATGCCTGCAGGAACGTTGGATTGGAAATTAATACAGAAAAAATTAAGTACATGGTCATGAAACGTGAAAATAATGCTCCACAAAATATTAAAATATCCGGTAAATCGTTCGAACAAGTGGATAAATTCAAATGTCTGGGAGCAATAATTACAGATACAAATAATATTAAGGCCGAAGTTGAGTGTAGACTCAAGTCAGGAAATGCCTGCTTTTATGCAATTCAGAAACTCTTATCTACTCGTCTTCTGTCCAGAAATCTAGAAATAAATATTTATAAGACAATATTATCCTGTCGGTTTTAACATCATTATTCAATACTCAACAGACTGGTCTGTTCGCTGAATATACTAAGGAACTGAGGATGGTACAACATGTGCCGAAATGCATCCAAGTAAATTAGCGTAAATTGTATCAAGAGAATGAACAGCTGATATTACAACTAGCAGATACTTCAAGAATATAACCAAGAATATAGAACTACCAACTTTTGACCTACAGTGATTTTGAACTATTATTGAAAATATATAATTATGCTAAATACGTCATCCTGACATGACGACAAGAGTGAAGTGACTCATTTCCATATTGTGAAAGACAGAGGATACAAGTTATTAAAATTTAATAGGCCTAGAGATTCAATTTACAGTGACGTTTTATTCAATGTATATAGTTTTTAAAATCTTAAATTTTAATTCGTGAAACTTATATCAACATTAGGCCTAGTTATTTGAAATTTATCTATTTTAGTTGGTAATTTTATTATCTTGTCATCATTGAAGTTATTATTAGGGGGCGGATTTCTATGACCTAAAAATAGGATATATGCATGCATTTATGACCTAAAAAAACATTAAAATATGACCAATCAAATTTAAAATATGACTTTACCACTTACACATTATGTATATTTTTTAAAAGTTTCATTACAATTCATTTAATTAAAATATGATGTTAATTATTTAAAATATCTGTAAATTCTCAAAAAGTATCCGTATAATGCAAAATTTAAAAAATATGATATGAAACTTCAAAATTTCTTCAATATGGACACAAATATGCCGAAAATATGACCTAAATATGCTACAATAGTTGAAAATTTCCTAAATATGCAGTTATATGCACAATAAAAGCCGTTCCATTTTCACCAGGATGCTTGGAATCGGGTTAAAATTAGTCAAAACCTGAAATAATGCAAAGGGGAAAAATATGACATGTCATAGAGATCCGCCCCCTAATTATTATTTATAGTGAGGCTTAGTTTCATGTGTAGAACTTTTAAATTTTAAATTGTAAATAGGTTTGTCTACATAGCTAGACTTTAAACCAATACTAACAATTGGCTTATATTTTAACTTTTTAACAATCTATTATACTGACAAGGTAGTGGTTAATTAAATTAGCACTATATAATTGAAGGATCTCGCAGTCTTGTCTCAAGAAATACCTAGCGCTGATATTTTGTAAACAAAATTAGACAGTTTGAGGTAATAGGTGACACCTACTGATTTCATTACATAGGGTTCTGTACTTTTGGAAATTCTATAATATGAATAATAATAATAATAATAACTAGGGGCGGATTTCTATTATTTCAGGTCTCCGACTAATTTAAACCCGATTCCAAGCATCCTGGTGAAAATGGAACGGCTTTTATTGTGCATATAACTGCATATTTAGGAAATTTTCAACTATTGTAGTATATTTCGTACGAATGTGCATATTTAGGTCATATTTTCGGCATATTTGTGTGCATATTAAAGAAATTTTGAAGTTTCATATCATGTTTTTTTAAATTTTGCATTATAATGATACTTTTTGAGAATTTACAGATATTTTATATAATTAACATTATATTTTAATAAAATTAATTGTAATGAAACTAAAAAAAATATACATAATGTGTAAGTGGTAAAGTCATATTTTAAATTTTATTGGTCATATTGTTTTTTAGGTCATAATTACATGCATATATCCTATTTTTTAGGTCATAGAAATCCGCCCACTAATAATAACCTTTCTCGGTTTCATAATAATGTTACAAGTCTGATGATCTAAATAACTTTTTTAGTACACGCTCTCTAAAACAGCTGCTTATCGGACATAAAATATTGAAATTTTTTTAATGAAATGGATAGAATTATTCTTTCACATTTCTACCATACCAATAAGTGAATACCTCTACGGGAAACTGCTACATCATACATTAACAAAGGTATTCCAAGGTATTAATGCACTTGATAAAAAGTTATGTCCGTTTTACAACTGGCATCGACAGTAACCGTTCTATTTTAATGCTTTTAAAAAGGATATAATATTTTATAACTCTTATATTAGCGTGATCCGTACTCTATGTGGTATGAGGATGAATACGATAACGAAACAGTGTCCAGCGTGCTCCAGTAGCAGTTAATAAGTGGTTGTGATACGTTTTACGTGCAGCCATGGTCCGAAGGATGTGTGCTTTGTTACTGCTCCTCTCCCAACTCTTTGGTAAGTAAAATACATACTAGTACAATAATTCTTCTTCCATGCATCTCTTTCCTGACGTGAGCCTGTCTTTTCCAATTCTTTACATCCATCTTTTGGGGAGATGGTAGTTACCGCTAGAAAAATGATAGAAAATATAGCGTATGTTCAAGAAGCCATAACTCAGGTGTTAACAGTCAGATTTAGTTGAATTTTTTTATGCTTTGCAAGTGCACTCTGTAGTTTAAAATAAGCAGAGAATGGTTGTTCTAGAACTCACTGTTTGGTAGGAAAGAATTTTTTAACACATAGGTGATAATTTTGTTTTACACTTACTTCCCTTGACATAGGTACACTTTATTCAATTTCTGTAGCTTAGATTTTTGTGAAACTTTGGGAACTTACTAACAATAGGTACTACTATTTACCCTACCACAATCAGTCTAATATGTACAATATTACTGCATAAAAACTGCATGAAAACTTCACGACTAAAAAAAAATACTTTTTTAAAAATAAAAATAGTTGAAAATTCTCTATAGTCAAGACTTTTCCCATAATTCTGCTAGGGGAGATTTGTCATCCATCTATAATGAATTCCTGAAAGTTTCATTATTTTAGCATGAATAGATTTTCAGAAAATGGTACCTGAAGTACAAAAAATGTAATTTTACAGGAGAGCGAAAAGAAAATGACGTGCCTTATGGTATTTTATACATTTTCGAAAGCCCCAGGTCGCTCTGCTTGGCTTAATAATAACGCAACATATAAGACCTATATATCAAAATGTTCACAAAACTATGCTCTATTACATGAGCCTAAGAAAAAAAAGTCGATTTTTTTGGCACTGATAACTACCATCTCCCCTTGTCCTGTTCTACATCCTGTATCCACCATTTTCTTGGTCTATCCTTTCTTCTGGTCCCCGTTGTGTCTCCATACAGTAGATTTTTTGGTGTTTTTTCCTTTTCCATTCTTTCTACATGACCTAAGTCTCAATGATTTTACATGCCTAACAATTCCTCTCCATGCAATATCTTATTTATTTCTAGATTTGATCTTATGCTTCATATCCTTGCTTCATTATGGCAGTTATGAATGTATGCTTTATGTTTTACGAAGGTAAAATAAAATAAAAAAATAAAAAATAAATATACGAGATATTAACCGGAACATAGACTATATGCGTCTAATGATTTTTCTTTCAAAAATCCTTAGAGCATTCTCCTCATTTGTATTAAGTATTCACCTTTCAGCAGCATATTATACTACAGGTCTTATCAATGTTCTATAAAGCTTCATTTTAGATGCTTTAGATAACAAGCTTGACTTTATTCAACTCAAGTTTGCGTAGTATGCTCTATTTCCGGCTATTATTATTTTATTAATTTCTTCCGACACTGTTCCTTTGCTATTAATTTCCACTCCCAAATATGTGTAGTTTGTTACTGACTCAAATGTCTATGTTGCCATTTGTATGTTTTGCGGGATATTCCTACATTGATTAATTTCCATCTTCATGTATTTTGTCTTATTTTGATTAACTATTAATCCTGTTCTTCTACGGTGGTAATAATTTCTTCAAGTGTTGTTGCATTTCTTGCCATCAATACTACATCATCTGCATATGCACTTGCTTGTTTGGACTTAACTTAAGCCTATATAGTACAATAATAACAGCTATAAATACATTGACCATTCGTGCCGATCTTAATGCGACAGTACAGTTACTGATCAAAATGTGCTAAATGAAACCTATAACAGAGTCAGGGTAGAGAAATTTATATCAGACGCTTAAAAGACACTTGAAGCAAGGAGATGCACTGTAGGCTTTACTTTTTATTTTCGCTTTGGAATATGCCATTAGTAAAGTTCAGGAAAACAAGGAAGGCCTAGAATTAAATGGCAGTCACCCGATTTTAGCTTATGCAGATGACGTTTGCTTGCCGTGCGATGACATAAACACAATCGAGAGAAATGCAGAAAGTCTTTTCGATGCCTGCAGGAATGTGGGATTGGAAATTATTACATAGAAAACTAAGTATAGGGTCATGAAACGTCAAAATAATGCTCTAAAAAATATCAGAATAGCCGGTAAATCGTTTGAACAAGTGGAAAGATTTAAACATCCGGGAGCAATAATTACAGACACAAATCATATTAATGCAGAAGTTATGTGAAAACTCAAGTTAGGAAATTCTTGTTTTTATGCAGTTCAAAAACTCTTATCTTCTCGTCTTCTGTCCAGAAATCTAAAAATAAAGATTTATAAGACTATTATCCTGCCGGTTGTATTATAGGGATGTGAGACATGGTCACTTACTCTTCGCGAAGAACATAATCTGAGAGTGTTAGAAAACAGGGTGCTTAGGAAAATATTTGGACCTAAGAGAGATGAAAATGGGGACTGGAGAAAACTGCATAACAACGAGCTTCATAACCTGTACTTTTCACCGGATATAGTAAGGGTAATTAAATTGCAGAGGTTGAAAAGGGCTGGACAATTTGCGCGCATGGGGGAGGAAGGACATATCTCAAAAGCATTGACTGGGAGACCCGAAGGGAAAAGACCACTTGGAAGACTGAGACATTGGTG
Source organism: Ectobius pallidus (assembly GCA_964059195.1). Taxonomy (NCBI): domain Eukaryota; kingdom Metazoa; phylum Arthropoda; class Insecta; order Blattodea; family Ectobiidae; genus Ectobius; species Ectobius pallidus. Next base: position 41,479,761 of record CAXKWD010000002.1, on the reverse strand, counting down.
GGGGGACACTATTACGATGGATTTAAGGGAAGTAGGATTTGTGAGAAGTGATTGGATGAAGTTAGCACAGAATAGGATTGAATGGCGGGCTTAGGTAAGCGCAGCAATGAACCTTCGGGTTTCATCAAATATTTAATATCCCTTTAGCTTGCTGAGGAATTACATATTGCCATTGAGTGAGTAAGTAAGTAAGTATTGTATTATAGGCTACTTCGATATTGGTCAAGTGTAATTTACATTATATAGGCCTATCGATGTTATGATTGCCAGTAAATTGAATAACCAGAAAGCATCAATATCTGCAGCGATTTATTCAGAGAATATAATATATCACATCGTAAGGTGTAGTGATAGCAAAATAATTCTGTTCTGATGACATCGTCTTTTGTTCGGTGTGTATACAAGCTGGTAACTTTGTTATGGAACGTCGGTCGTTTGAATTTCACTCATCTTAACGTTTCAAGTTTTATTAAGTGCCAGTATGGTATATTACGGGAGTGTATGATGGACAGGATATGTCTGTCCGTCCGTCCATGTGTCTGTACGTACGATAAAGTAAACACGCTTTATCCGATTTTCACGAAACTTGGTATGCCCATTTATAACGTCTATGGGACGAATCCTATTGATCTTGTATTAAATCGGTTGACCGGTACAGGATTAATGCCCTATTAGGGGCCTATTTTGTGAAAATATCCATCAAATGCAATTCACTTCTCATGACAACAATATTGTTTGCAGTTATTCATATAGACTACGGCTTTGGAAGTCGCAATACACTGGGTTTGACAAATAACACTCCCACATATTCCTTCATATACTATGCTTATCAAATTTTAGACCATTGTTTTTTTCATAAGGCCTGGTTAATTAATCCATCTGGAGCTTAACTCAAAGATCAATTTCAAAAATAACTTCTTTTTTGTATATCATAATTGGAATCGTAACTGATTAAACTAAAGCATGACATAGCCTATACAGTAAAGCAGCGTTTCTCAGCCTTTTTGAACCCGAAGACCTCTAAAATGTCTAAAAAAATTTACGGACCCCTAATTTTACATCCCATTTTTAAAAGAAGGCCTATATTCTTAATATTTGGGGTATTAATTATAGGTCATTATAACGAAATATGTTAAAAAAATTCTTCTTTACTTTCCACTTGCTTTATGATATTTTTCAATTATGTCTGCGGACCATCTGCACCATCATAGGTTGAGAAACACTGCAGTAAAGAATACAAGACTTCATCTAGGAGTTATTAATATAAAATACACGTTTTCAGATATTGGCAGATATCTGGAACTTTGTTATATCAGTTCACCTGATTTTATTTCTAGGTGCAGAGAGATGTCAATCTCCTCCGGGACGCAAAGAAATGAAAACTGATGGACGAGCTATCATCGGTGGGGAAGGAGCTATGCCCGGACAGTTCCCATTTGTGGTAAAATAAATTTAAAACTTCAAAAGCAGACGAGGCACAGAAGTGGTTGTAACGCTCCTACAACCACATCTAATTGGTAGCCTGGTAAAGTCACATTGTAGGGGGGCCCACTTTGAAACCCAACTTTCTCCTCATAAAATACTTAATATCACACGTATTTTGTTATAGATAGTTCTCTGGAGAGGAGATGTTGCCTCGACGAATGATTTGGTCCAACCCACCTGCCCTAAACGTTACACTTTCTTTTATAATGTGATCTAGCGAAAAGTAGCCTGAATTCCGCCATATTTTATATGAAGAAACTCGTGATTGGACGTTAGAAGTGTGACGTCACACCAGCTGAACACGTTAAATTCTGGGAAACAGGTTCACCAATACAACAAACCTCGCCTTCTGCAATTTAGAAAGCCTTACTAAATTAATATCACCGTTCATAACCTAACAGAACCTGTCACTAAATTAGTAACACCGTTCCTAACCTAACTGCCACTAAACTATAATTTCAGGAGAATTCAGAATGCCCTACTAAATTAATATTACTGTTCATAAGCAATGTACAAGAAGCGTCATGTTCGTTAACCTGCCTCACTGTGAAACAAAAAACATCACCCGTCCATGGAAACCTGCGCACATCGCGAGATGGGCCCCCCTACATTGCGACTTTGCCCGTAGCCTATATTAAATAACTATTTTCTCAACCACGAAAATTTTGATTACAGGTGTCCATCAGTGCAAAAGAAAGGAAAATCCATATGTGCGGCGGATCCATCATTGCGCCTGCATGGATTCTCACGGCGGCTCACTGCTTCAGAGAGTTTGTATCTTTTTACCTTATTAGATGATTGAGCCAATTACACAGGTTGGAAAAATAACAATGTTACCAATAAATGAATATTTGAATTTTACCCCTACATCACCGAAGTTCCGAAATAGGAATGCTCGATGCGTTCACGTAGCGACACTTCTTAGAATGTGCGAGGAATTTCCAGAACGAGCGGTCAGGAGAGTTCTGAAAACTTTCAAATCCAAAAAAGAAGCTTTCTATACGATTTATTCCAAATGGTTTTTCTCCTTATACCCTCTAATATTTAATTAGATTAGAGGGTATAAGGAGAAAAACCATTTGGAATAAATTCACTCTCTCTAGTCAAAAATGAAATTTATCAATTTCTATACGAGTTGCATACATATTTTTTTTTTCCGCTACCTACCTCAAAATATCAAGGCCTCCTGATAATTAGCTGTAGAGATAGTAAGAATCGAATTAGTTAAAACTGTGTTGCTAGGGCCCGTTGCTCTGGTAATCTCCCTATAGTAGTCAGTCATGCCCGGTTCCTATAAACTCGCGAAATACCTACGGGTAAATTATCCAATGTTCAGAATTTACACAACAATAACTTTTACAAACTCAAGTAATTTAAAGGTAACAATCGCATACACTTGTGGCGAGTTTCTAGATAAATGTCCTCTGGGTAAATATAAAAATGTTCCTACAAACTCGGGCTAGATCTTTCCAAGGGTAAATCGTCGGGTTAATTTATCCTTTCATGGATGGTCGGATAAACTTTAACCTCTCATAGGATCAATAATAATTTAAACAATGAGAATCAAAGCCTTCTAAATTAAATTAACTGTACACTCCAAGGCCTTTCTCATTATATCATTGTGGGTGATTAGGAACTAATTTGCCTATGGATAATTTGCCCAGTTTACTCTAGTTTTTTACTCTAGTTTATAGAAACCGGGCATGACTGACTGACTGACTGACTGACTGACTGACTGACTGACTGAAAGACCGACTGACTGAAAGACCGACTGACTGAAAGACCGACTGACTGAAAGACCGACTGACTGAAAGACCGACTGACTGAAAGACCGACTGACTGACTGACTGACTGACTGACTGACTGACTGACTGACCGACCGACCGACCGACCAACTGACTGACCGACTGACTGACCGACTGACTGATTGACTGACTGAATGAATGAATGGCTGACTGACTTAATGACTCACAGAGAATCAACGTAGAACCTAAACTATTAATAGGTAGGGACTTGGAATTTTGACAGTACCTTCGTTTCATAATGCAAGTACTCACTAAGAAAGGATTTTGAAAACTTTTGTTTTTAAATGCCTAAAAAACAAATGTTTAAGAGGAGACATAATACCTTTTTACACAGAAATATCAAATCCAAATCAAATTTCATGTTGTCATGACAACAGTGTATTGTTGGCAGTGGTCACAGGTAGCTTTGGAGTGAATGAAACGGGACTTTGACAAATTAGAGAAGCTATCAATGTAATTCATTGGTGTAAATAAATAATGAAATCTACGAAAATAATGCACAATGTAATACAGTCACATCATTTTCTCATTTTCTCACTTCACATTTTGATGTAGAATAAGAGGTCGTATTGCAGGGACAAATTTTCAGTTGTTTCAGTCTGAGTGTGTGCCAACGAGTAGGCCTATGCAATATCAGAAGTCGGTAAAAAAATTATCTCCATTGATAGGCTACGTTATTCATCGCTGTAGGCTCTGTATTTTTAATTGGGAAATATGGATGTTTATCATAGGCCCTAAGCATGTTAAAGGAGACAAAGTAGGATTGAACATTTATATAAAAACGATGTCAGTGTTAATAAATATAACGTTTTAATTATTTTTATGTTAAATAAATAATTTAAACAAAACATCTAGCAGTTGAGTAATTAATCGCGGGCGAAACCGCGGGCACTTGCTAGTACTCGTATAAATAAATAAATAAACAGCGTGCAAAAATGACAAACTTTTGTAACCAAATCAGTTCAAGAATGATATACGGTACTTTTGAGGTAGGCAGCGGAAAAATTAAATTTCGACCGAGTCTACTTTGGTATCAGGATGAAATTTTAAATAGACACTCCCCAGGCCATGGGGACTGTTTGGTGAAAATTTCTGACCTCTAGGTGAAAGGTCTCTGAGGAGTAAGTGGGCATACAAACATCTCAGGGTCCATTTATAGTAGTAAGTATAGATAATATAGTCAAAGACTTAAGTTGTCTCCATAAGAAGGGTTCTGATTGGCTGTTTGCAATGAACATACTCCGTAACTTTGTAATGGTGCCTTCTGATGGTTGAATCAGGGGTGAACTCCATCAAACATGGCCCGGATGACCTTGTAGATGAGAGGAGGTTGTGTAAGGGAGCATTCACACCGAAGTAGCGTAGCAAGCGACTCGCAATAGTTGGATGCAGGTTGTGCGCTACTCATTTTAAATCCCAAATAAACAAGTTCAAGTCTTCATACCGAAGTAACGTGGCAATAATGCATCTCGCAGAGTGCGACATTCATTTCTTCAGATAGATCTGGACTTATTTCATGCGACGCTACTCGTAATGACGCATGCGTACAGTTAGTTACCTTTTCAGATGTTTTCTAAATTGTTTAAAAAATTCAACACATATTCGCTTGTGCAGCGGTAGATTATGGCAAAGATGTCATGAAAACTGCTGGAAAGAGAGCTGCAATTTGTACATGCGTAGGCTATACGATATGGCAATCGAAACTAGTAGGAAAAAAGCCTGGATTAAAATTGCTGAAACTATATCCTCTTTAGATGCATTATTGCCACGCTACTTCGGTATGAAGACTTGAACTTGTTTATTTGGGATTTAAAATGAGTAGCGCACAACCTGCATCCAACTATTGCTAGTCGCTTGCTACGCTACTTCGGTGTGAATGCTCCCTTACACAACCTCCTCTCATCTACAAGGTCATCCGGGCCATGTTTGATGGAGTTCACCCCTGATTCAACCACCAGAAGGCACCATTACAAAGTTACGGAGTATGTTCATTGCAAACAGCCAATCAGAACCCTTCTTATGGAGACAACCTAAGTCTTATTTTAAACGGGTTTCTCAATAGTTCAAGTGAAAATATATCATTTACGTTAAACTGCAGATCGCATATATGCTACTTCGGTATGAATGCAAAACTGTGAACGATGCAACTCGATGTACAGCCTGCATCCAGGTAGTGCGATTCGCATGCTACGCTACTTCGGTGTGAAGTACCACACAAGACTACCACACAAAGAAATAAAAATAAAAAAATAATAATAACAAAACACTGTCCATACTAAAATCACAAAAGAATAACCTCAGCTAAAATTTAACAAATTAAATTTTAACCGAACCGACTGTGCTATCGGGATGACATTTGAAGTGTACACTTCCCAGGTCATGGAGAACGTAGGTTAAAAGGATTGGGCTGAGTAAGCGTAATTACACACGTTTTAGGGCACCTTTAATATAGTAATAATATGTTTAATACAGTAATAATATGTTTTGCAGGTAAATAGTACATTAACTCGTTTTTACCTCTTGTATCATAAATAACTATTTAGGTTACAAAGTGAATTTTCCAGGGTAGATGATCCCAAGATGCTTGCAGTATTAGCGGGGACTGTGAAATTATCGGAAGGCGGAGAGCTGGTAGATGTAAAACGGATAATACAATATAATCCATACGTCATCGCTCCTCATGACATCGCCTTAGTGGAGGTGAGTGAAATAGTATTTAGCTGTGCTATATTTCTAATTGCTAGCCACAATTAAAAAAAAAGTGTGCGTGGAACGCCACGCGACAGAAGTGAAACTTGTTTTAATTTTTGGATTTTGGATTATTGGATTTTTTGAATTTTTGATTGTTGGACTTTTTAATATTGGGTTTTTGGACTTTTTTAATTTTGGATTTTGAATTTTTTTATTTTCAATTTTGGATTTTTTATTATTAATTTTGGATTTTAAATTGTGGATTTTTTATTTCTGATTTTTTTAAATTTAGATTTTTTTATTCTAAATTTTAGATATTTGGATTTTTTAATTTTGGATTATTTGTTTTTTAAATTTTGAATTTTTGGACTTTTGAATTTTGGATATTTGAATTTTTTAATTTTGGAATTTTGGATCTTTTAATTTTGGATTTTTTAAATTTTGGATCTTTCGATTTCTTTATTTTTTAATTTTGGATTTTCGATTTTTTAATTTTGGAGTTTTTAAATTTTGGATTTTGATTTTTTTATTTTTTTAAACTTTGGATAAACTTATTCATTGAGTTGATTGTTTCTGTGCAGTCCGTACTGTCACACCTCACTAATTTTGTGACGATTTTGAGCGTTACATTAATTTCGTGACGATTTTTGAGCGTTACACAAGCTCTCGATTTACCCCTGCCGCGGCTAAAGAAGTTTCACTTCAAAAATAGATTTCTTTGATATGAAATCATACTACTGGTCAAAGTATTTGATATTGATATCATCCCTGTAGTTTTATTTTTAATGGGAAAATGTAAGGAAAGTTTTGAGAAAGGAGAAAAATTCTTGTTCAATTCACTAATTTTAAACGTAGATTTACATACATCTTCATAAGTAAAGCCCACTTATAACACAGGTATTATTAATTTTATGTTTATTATGGCAATTGATATTTATTAATTGCTATATCAATCGCATTTACTTTTTAGCGCGCAAAATGAATACCAGTGCATAAAGAGATAGCTTGGTTTCTTTATACACATCTGTTTTAAACGCTTATATTAGACACTAACAATTAATTGGTCAAATTACAACTTTGCTCATCTAGGGGCATACCTTACATTTTAAATTAGAAATAGTATTTTCTGTTGGTTTTTGTTTTTACTTGTACTAATGGCGAAATATGTAAATAATGAAATGTAATAATCTATGTAACAATAAACAATGAACGTGGCGTGTTTTACAAGAAAAAATATTTATACATGTCCTTTAGTAACTGGTATTGCTTTTATAAACCATTTTTAATACTTTTTGTCAACTTTTGTTCACTTCGCCAAATCTTTTCGTGCAGAGAGTGTGCGCGAATCCCGCTCTTAAAATATCTTATTTCGGTGACAAAAATAGACTATGTAGGGGTAGGTTATTTTTCTAACTTTTACATATCAGGGTTTCATAGAATAACAAAATTAAAAGTATATATAATTATGTAACAAATAGTTACGATAAGTTTCTTAAATATGCCTACAAGAATTGCAAAACAAAATCACAAAGTCGTGTGAGAACCAGAGACTTGGGGTGAAGACGATTTCTTTGATGCCGCACATTATTTATTTCAATTTAGAACGCAAAAAAAAATGGCCAAATTTTAGCTTTTAATATTCTTTAGAACCTACACAATTTATATGTAAACTCAATTTGTACAAAGAAGCGAAATGTACATCAATCAACGAAACCGTCCCCAACATCACTAACATGGAGATAAAGTAGACTACATTCCTCTGGTTCTAACACGAGTATATCATACACTATATTTCTACGATAGTGCTAGATTTAGAGCAAATAAATAATGAAACTTAGAGAAAATATATAAATATTCCAAAATTGACAAGTTATAAGGTAATGTTTTTATGGTCTCTTAATCTACGATCGTCATTCGCATTTACTTTTTAGCGCGCAAAATGAATACCAGTGCATAAAGAGATTGCTTGATTTCTTTATATACATCTGTTTTAAACGCTTATATTAGAGTATTAGACACTAACAATTTATTGGTCAAATTACAACTTAACGCACTAACATACGATAATGTAATTTAAGTATAGTAAGTTGTCTGTTCTTAACTGATCTTAATGTCTTCCTCAGGTTCAAAGTGTGTTACTTGTAATTGCAGCTTAAGCGGCCTCTAAAATATGGAGAGATGATCCAGCCAATTAAGCTTCCACTTCCAGGTGAAGAAGCCAAAATGGGTTTAACTTGCTACGTCATAGGCTGGGGATATACCCAAGTAGGTATAATAGTGCAAATAAATGGCAAGTTATGTATTTACTGATTTACGTAAAATGAAAACTTCCTATAGGCCTATTATACAACAGATATTTCAGACACCTGCATATTAAACTTGCATATTTTCAACAATCATAACATGAAAGTAATAGGTTTCTCAGCCTTATGCCCCTACGCCTTTCTATTTTTATTAGAAATTGAGATTTAACATTTTTTAGAACAGTTGATATTACATAATTTTATTTCAAAAAAGTATAATTATGTCAAGGAGGTATTATTACTCAGAAGATGGATGAAAATAAAAGCAATCCTTCAGGTTTACCCATTTCTATTAGGGCTCTAGGTAGACTCCAGATCCATGGTGACATAGGCCAATTGATAAAACCGTCATGAATGATCGAATCCACAACTTTCTAGAAAGTTTCAACCAATTGCAAATTAACGTGCCCTTCATTTTTTATGTATTTATTTATCTACCCATTTAATTAATGAATTAATTATATCTGTCTACCTATCTCTCTGTGTATATGTGTGTATAGGCTTATACATTCACAGCGGTCCCGGTCGCTAGCTTTCTGGGCAAGCTTCTTCAAGTTCACGCTACGACAGTGGCCAATTCGGATCTCATGCACCCCATAAGATGAAAGTGTGGGATCGATTAATCTCGCGAAATAACAGTATAATGTATTTAAAAATTTATATTATTTTGCTTACATTGATTATACGAGGTGTTTTCCGTCCAGTATCACACATTCTTGGCACCTTCACGTAGTGGATTTGAAAATAATGTGGGTATTTGAAGTAAATCACTTGTATTGAAGCGTAACAACTAAGGTCTCAACACTCTCAGGGTGAATGATTTCTTTCAGAGTCCAAATCCAACCGGTGAAGCATCCAACGACCTGAAGTACGTTGACATTACGATTTTCCCCACAAATGACTGCCGACAAATGTATCACCCTGAAAATGAAGATTTTTCCAAGAGGATATGTGCAGGGACACAATTTGGCGGGAAAGATTCTTGTGTGGTGAGTAAATGAAAATCTAGGTAACCTAGTCCCGGAAAGTTGCTTGTTTACGTACTTTGAGATAGATAAATTAAGTCCTTGCAACGGAAAGTTTTAAGTTAATCCCAATGCAATTCTTCAGTCAACGAAGCTACTATCCTGGTAGGCTTTGTGGTATTCACCAGATTTGGAAATTTTATATTTTTATTCGCCAATAAAATTTCAGTGAATTATAAGTAATCATAAAGTTTATGTTCCAGGGTGATTCTGGAGGTCCACTCGTGGCGAATGGAAAGCAGATAGGCATAGTGTCATATGGCGACGATGTGTGCGGTAGCATGAAAGGTAGAGTAGCAGTCTACACCAAGGTGTCTGCCTATGTCACATGGATTCGGTCTTATATTAATTAAAAACTAACAGAAGACCAGAAATATTGAATACCTTACTCTGTTAATGTTGACTAATCTATAGCGTAGTAAAAACAATAGATTGAACAATTTTTTTTTATTACCTTCATTCTCTATGCGCCATACGTCCATTATAAAATTATTTACGTTATATTAGATATCGAAAATGTGACTTTGAGACTGAAGTCCACCGCTGTGGCTCAGGGGATGCGTTCAATCCTCTCACGCAGCGGGCTCAGGTTCGATTCCTGGTCGGGACAAGTTACCCAGGTGAGGTTTTTCCGGGGTTTTCCCTCATCTGTGAGACAAATGTCAGGTAACTTTAGGCCCTTGTGGTCCCCGGATATCATCTGGCCGTCATTATCACCTTCATCTCCATCCTCGCCTTGTTCTGAGTGAGTGTGTGTGTGTGTGAATGGTGTGTATCGTCCTATGTGTTCGTGTTATCTCGGAGGTGGCCCCGGCATTGGGCTGATCACTCATCCGGGGAGGCTCTCCATGTCCTTATGTGGTCAAAAAAGTATGTATGTGATCCACAGACAGATCGCGGCCCTGTAAGGCCCGGGCGGCTTAGGTCGCTTAAATCCTAAAAAGGAGAGATAAAACTACGACAAAGAAAGAAGAAAGAAAGATACTAATGAATCGTGTCCATCGTTATTTGTTTCATCTTAATTAAGAGCCAGAATGGTACTTTCTAAGATTTACATGGTGGACGGGAAAAATGTCTGTCTGACTGTGTATCAGTACACGCGATAACTTGAATATGATTTTCGAAAACTTAGTACACGTACTTATAAAAAGAACGCTATCTATTTTGGACCAAATCGGTTGACCGGCACCGGAATAACAACGAATTAACGGTTAAATAGTAATCTTACTATAATGTACTTCAAAGCCGCGTGACTAACTCCCCCACTGACATATTTGTTTGCTCAATTCCAGATGAGCCAGAAACTTGAAATTTTACGTACATATAGATTATAGCCTGTAATCAATGGAGTTATTCCAAAAAGATCATATATTGAATTACTTACCCCGATAAACATTCAAAATGGCGGACGCAACTTTAACGTCTCTGCAAACCTTCTTTGGAGTCTTATAGTAGGTAATTGCAGGTCGTATCAAAAAACCTATTGCACCACCAGGAACGGATTCTCTCTAACGGGCTGTTCGGTCACCAAAATGAACCTATAAAGTCTATTTCTGTCACACAAAAAAATACAAATATAAAACAGCCTTGTTCTGTCACCAAAAAACAACATAGGTCCCAAATCTAAAAAAAGGCTAGATGTCATAAAAAATAAAGATTAAAATAGCCTACCAAAAAGCAATATAATCTTAAATAGTGGTCTAGTTTCATTCCGGTCGTAAACTCGAAATTACATTAGTTGTAAGTTTCATTAAACATAAACTCGGTTTAAACTGCTTTGCTTTGCTGCAAAAACTAGGCATGGCACATGCACTATATAACTTACTGTTTGTCACTTAATAGGATACTATTGTGTTTTATGGCGGTCTGTTGATTAGATTATTTCAAGAAAATACTGTACATCAAGACGGCCTGGAAAGAGGCAATTTAAGTTAATATAATTTTCAGATTATGTTATTTTGGGAACGCAACTTACAGATTCCGACTGTTTTACCTTGTAGACCTATTCCTGTTCCAAACAGAACAGATTATATTTAACGTAGCCTATTGTATGTAATAGATAAAAATACGTAAATAACTCACCTTCAGGAATGATGTATGTTTCCTGAAACACAAATAAGATAAAATTATCCTTATGTAATTGCGTTCGGTCAAAATTTAATGTTTAATTTTTTATGCTTTTGGTATTCATGCAGTGTTATGTCTTTTTTATGCTGCAGTCCATGGCATGGATAGTGTTTTGTCACCTCTATAGCCTGCGTATATAAGAGGCTTAGCCTGACTTAATGACTGACAGAGAATCAACGTAGAGCATAAACTATAATGGGTAGAGACTTGGAATTTTGACAGTACCTTCCTTTCATAATGTACGTGCACACTAAGAAAGGATTTTGAAAAATATTAATTTTAAATTCCAAAAATAAAATGTTTTGAGGATACTTCATACCTTTTTACACAGAATTATAAAATCCAAATCAAATTCCATGTATAGTTCTCATGAGAACAGTGTATTGTTGGCAGTTATCACAGGTAGCTTTGGAAATAAATGATAAGGGACTTTAACAAATTAGGGAAGCTATCGACAGAATTCATTGGTGTAAATAAATATTGAAGAATGAAATCCACGAAAATAACTCACAATGTGATGCAGTCACATAACTTTCTCTGCCCTGGACATAGAGAATACCATTTTCTCACTTCACATTTTGATGTAAAATAAGAGGTCGTATTGGGGCGACAGCTTAATCCAGCTGTCTCAGTCTGAGTGTGTGTCAACGAGTAAGTTATGCCATATCAGAGGTCGGTAAAAGAATTCTATCCACTGATACGTTATTCATAGCTGTAGGTTTTGTATTTTTAGTTGAGAAGTATGGATGTTTATCATAGGCCCTAAGCACGCAAAAGGAGACAAAATAGGATGGAATATTTTTAGTCCTATACGGGCAATATATTATTATGCCCCAGGTTTTGGGGTAGAAAGTAGGAAACTGGTATTGAATTTCTTTTTTATTTCAGCCCCGAAACTATTGCATGGTAACATGAGAGTGAGAAATAAAATATTATGTAAAGACAGTACAATTTTATGTTACCGGAAATTCTGTTTCTTCTTATTTGAACCCCAACCAGGCATGGTGTGTAGAAGCAATGGGGTACAAAATTTTACCTCCTCTATGAGCCATAAAAAGCTATATCAAGCGTTTTCTGAGGGAATACTTTGAGTGTGATAAGTTGTTCTTCCTCATTTCAAATTCTATACATCTATTTAAGAACCTAGAGTTCGAAAATCGAGTCCTTCATAGGTTAATTTCGAATGTCAAAATACAACACCCGAGCGACGCCGGGCCTTTTAAGCTAGTTATTTCTATAATTTTCTGTCACCTGTTAGCTCATCCTTTAGTTTATGAATGATTCGCATGTAAGTGTTAATAAATATGTTTTCATTATTTTGCACTTAATTTTTAATCTTCGAATTAATTATCATGGGCGAATCCGCGGGCACCTACTAGTTATTAATAAATAAAAATGTATTTCCCCTATCTCTGATCCCAGATCTCCGAAAGATCTGTTTCTAGGAACCACCTTTCTTTCTTTCTTTTACGTAGTTTTACCTCTCCCTTTTAGGATTTAAGCGACCCAAGCCGCCCGGGCCTTACAGGGCCGCGACCTGTCGGGAGAGGGATTACCTTTGGATCACATACATACTTTTTTGACCAGACAAGGACATGGAGGGCCTCTCCGGATGAGTGATCAGCCCAATGCCGGGGCCACCTCCGAGACAACACGAACACAACGGACGATACACACCATTCACACACTCACTCACTCAGAACAAGGCGAGGATGAGGATGAAGATGATAATGACGGCCAGATGATATCCGGGGACCACAAGGGCCTAAAGTTACCTGACATTTGTCTCATAGGTGAGGGAAACCCCCGGAAAACCCCTCACCTAGGTAACTTGTCCCGACCAGGAATCGAACCCGGGCCCGCTGCGTGAGAGGATTGGACGCATCCCCTGAGCCACAGCGGTGGACAGGAACCACCTATGGTCTTTTAATACAGGTTTTAGGGAATTTAAAAATTGCATTCTTTTAATGTCAATGATACTATGCATACTATATTTAAGATGCATGTGTCACAGTAAATACAAAGTTAAGTCCAGCCAGAGGGATTAATGAAAGCTGGTCTCACGTGACATTTGCGTCAGTATATCCTCTCTTCACAATCATATCTCTAATTAGGAGGAACGTCAACTCGGGTGAGAATGTGTGGTTGTTTATTACAGAGTTTATCTGTTTATGAAGACACGGTCAGGTATTTATGGGGACTGATTGTATCATTTCCATATTGGTGTCAGCGGAGTTGTTGAACAGAAAACTGTTTTATAGTATGGAGGAGATTAACGACAATTGTAAAAAATACAATTATTTTGAAATTGGATTACTAAATTATATGAATATTATTTTGCAGAATCATCAATACGGACCATCATTGACATGAAAGGTACGTGTTATTTATTTATTTATTTAGAAAATAATCTTATAGAGTGCAAGACTATAAGATTCCTCACACAAAATAAGATCATACATCATTACCCATTGCTTAAAAAAAAGTCATCACTGTTAAATGAGCAGATATCATTTAAAATAATCTTAACACGTTTCCTAAAACTTATGGCATTAGTTATCTGTTTAATCCTACCAGGCAGTCGATTATACAGTTTTAGACCAAGCACCATAAATGACTTATTAAATTTACTTATTCCATTAGAAGGTATGTTCAAAGCGTCTCTATTCCGAGTGATTAAGTATGAAAGTCTCCATTGATATTAACATCATTCATGTTTACATAAATACACTCTAACATTTTTTTAAATATAACTTATACCATATATCGTTAAATATGTTATTATTTCTTAAAATAATTTCTGCAGGAATGGCCAGACCAAACTTTAAACATACATCGTAAAAAACGTTTCTGAACAATGAATAAATCAGTCAACAGAGAACAAGATCCCCAAGAGCAGATTCCATAATGAAGTCTTGATTCAACTTCAGCATTATAAAACAAAAGTAAAACTTTAATATTTAGTTTGTTTCTAAGAACCCTTAACTGATAGCATATAATATCGAGTTTATTATTAAATTCACACAATGACTATTCCAAGAAATTCCTTCAACAAATACTACACCAAGAAAATTAATACTATTGAATTTAACTATATTAACATTGTTGTGATGAATGTTTACATCCATGTTTACTCAAATCTTCTTTAATGAGATCCTGCTATTGTTTTTCCAAATGTTCTTTGTTTTGTTATATCTGTGATGAATTTCTTAAATTCGGGTTCTTGTTTTAGTTTAACAGTCTTCATTCTTGAAAAATAGTTGCTCACTTATATAGGTACTTCCAAGAAGGGACATCATCTTAAGAACATGAGAATTCTTCTGTGGAAAACACGACATATCCAAATATCTGGAATTGATATCAGTGACTCCAGTATACCTAAATTTTTCTTTTATCACACGGTTACACTGCAGATCCACTATTTACATACGCATTTTACCAGAAACATCATCAACAGCCATACTGAAGGGAGTAGAAAACATATTCATTGATTTCTGAACTGACCTAAAATCTGAAAACCTTTTACTAGATACAGAATTTACTAGATACTAGCCGCACTTTCAGTGGAATTTTAATTACAAAAGAAATCAGAATGGGCTGTATAATGATACAACAAGCAAATAGACTATCAATAGAGTCCTTTTTCAATAGATAATACCTAACCAATAGGTTATCACAACATTTCTTCTATATTGTGTTTTTATGAGAGTTCAGTATGAACAAATACAGTCTTTAAATTATGTCAATGTAAACACAACACCCCATATGCATAATTCCATTATAAATCCGCTACAGACCCGGAAGTTTATAGTAAAGGGATAGAGCTTAACCTTTGGAAGTGTTATGAGATTAACAGAAAGTTATCAATATAGTCGCATTTTCCACAGTTTTTGTTTACGGGCTTTATTAAATTTCAAACAATTCTATCAAGAACTTAAAATCGTATAATATTTTGTATTGAAACGTGCATTTTGATGTAGAGGCTTACAATGCTATTGTTGCTGAAAATGATATATTTTTTCCCCACTCTGCTCGATGTGAAAAATCAGGAATTGAAATAGGCTATACCAATTCAGTGTAGCGCACTGAAATGTAATATCACTAGCAGGTGCCCGCGGCTTCGCCCACGATAATTAATTGAAAAATTAAAAATTAAGAGTATAATATTTATTAAAGCATTATATTTATTAACACTTGCACGCGAATTATTCATAAACTAAACCATTAATGATTAATGAAACTGCTAAAATTCCGGCTTTAGAGTAGGCTACATTCCTCGATTAGAAAGCGCCGCCTGGTAAAACGATCTCAGATTCGATTATGCAGTTCCAAAGCTAACTGTGAACACATAATACGTATTGTTTCTCAACTGTTTGTTGACAGATGAATATGAAATTAATTTAATTTCATAAATTCAGTGTAATTTTCATAAATTATATAATTTTTCAAACGAAGGACTGGTTTGTTTGGATTTTTATTGTCCGTGATACTTCTAGGATTAAACTATCAACGAGAGACGAACATCGCCGAGTATACCCGAAGTAAGCGAGGGAGTGAGCACGCTATTTAGGGCCGTTGAATTGTATAAGAGTAGATAATAGCTGTGATTTTATGAATTCACCGCCTATGACGTAAGACTAGCAAGTCTGTAAATCTTGTGTTCCAGTGTAGATCAAAAATGGGAATTCCACGAAAAGCATTATTTCATAACTGTGGCTTGGTTCTAAAAACTTACTTTTGAGATAAATGACCTTGAAGCCTTTGTAGAACTAATATTTTTTGCTGAGAACTTCCGACATTGGCCTCTAAGGTTTCTGTATTATGTCCATTAATAGCAGCAAAATGATAGAAAATATGGCGTATGTTCAAGAAGTTTATACTTTGCAAGTGCACTCTGTAGTTTAAAATAAGCAGAGAATGGTTCTAACAACTTTAGACTTCACATGTTTAGTACTAGTAGACTACTACTGTGAGCAGTAGATCTCGCGACCAAAAAAAAAAAGCCTATGATCTGCTCTTTATCAGTTTTCAGGAACAAACTTAGAACGTGGCTTCTAAATAATCCCATGTATGAAGTTAAAGAATTTTTTTATGTTGATTTGTCTAGTATGTAAGTTATGTGTTTTTATATAATTATGTAATTTTTGTGTTTTTATATATTGACGTAGTCTATTGTTATTTTACTTAATGGCTTAGTAATAATAATAATAATAATAATAATAATAAAACGGCCACCATCTTGAATCTGAATAAAAAATAAACATCCTTACACATATTTATTTTTTTAATGTCTTCAAGGAAAAATTATGCCTAATTAGAAGGAAATCGAACCCTGTGTTTGGTCAAACAAATTTACATAAAAATAGGCGAAATGCTGGTAGACCATTATTAAAGTTACGTCAAAAATGTACTGGAACAAATCTGTAGAACTTTTCTTTCGAGAGTAGAAGTAGTCTTCAAATTTGTATAACATAAACCGTTTGGTTAGAATCGTTGAAAGAAGCTGAACAATCAAGCAGAATTGGAAGAAAATTGAAGAACGCGTTTGGTCTAACTGCGCAACACATAAACAGACGAAATGCAAACTGGTCGAGTTAAAAAAAAAAAAAACGCCTTGCTCCGCTCGGTTAATAAATAGGCCCTAGAAATCCCCACAACTTGAATTTGAAACTTTTTTACACTTATACATAGAAAACTACATAACGCGAAGCATACGATAAAGTATAAAAGTAAAATATTACATCATGGAACAGAGAGCGGAACCATAATTAAGTTAAAAGCCTTATCGGTATGCAGCATGCTTATTACATGTGCTGTTTGGATTGCCTTTTCCAACTATTGGGGGTGCACTCAGCCTCGTGATTCAAATTGAGGAGCTACTTGATAGAGAAGTAGGGGCTCCGGTCATGGAAACCACCATTAACGGCCGTGCCCCCGAATCCTGCCATCTGCCTATGGTAGACGACGCAGCGGTCGGGTGGTAGGCCTAGTCCCTTCAGGAATGTAGCGCCATGGAGTTTAGTTTCTTTTAGGATGTGCCATTGATAAAATGCTTTTTTTAGTGCTTGTTTCTTACGCGACGGTTGTAAACTGATCATAGAATTGATGTACCGAAAAATTTTCACCGTGTCCCCCCCCCCCATGCCTATATACAGAGTCCGTCAATGAAACGGAATGATTGTAGGTGGCCATGAGACAAAGCTGGGAGGTAGTGGGGAAGAAGGCAACTGGCGCGTCACAATCTGGACAATTTACCATTAGTTGCAATGGATCGTTGGACAAGTGGACAACGCGGTTATGTAGTGAAAGCGTATTATCAAAATGGTCAAAGTTTTGTGCAAACTCGACGTGCTTTTCGACGTCATTTAACATACCGCGTAACCAGCCTGTTCCGTCAGATAATGCGATTCGAACATGGATAAAGAATCTCGAGCAAACGGGATCGACGTCTAAAAAAAAGAGGCGGGAGTGTAAAAACTGTTCGAATGTCTGAAAACATCGCAGCAAAACTTCCAGGGCAGGCTCCAAGAATGCCTTAACTACAATAAAGGACATTTGGTAGATGAGTGTTAATTTTTTTTTTTTTTTTGTATTGAAGCCTACCCAAAATGGCTATTCTTGTACTATCGATAATTTAGTAAGAAAATATTACAAAAGTTTTTGTTCAGCAAACAATTACTTCATTCCATCATCCCGATTCATTGACGGACCCTGTATCTAGAGACATTGGACTGTCATATTTAGGCCTAAGCACATAAAATTCAATCTGCCTGAGCCAGGATCGAGCACGCGAAGTTGGGAACAGAAAGACAAGCCGAACCAAATGTTCAATTCAATTTAATTGTCATCTGTGGCAATGTTGAAACCTTTAGATGGCACCGCAGACAAAATATATTTCTCGCATTCCCAATGTCTTTTAATAAGTATAATAAGTATTAAGTATAGTTTTGTTCAACTTGAAGGCATGTAGGCTACATTTTTACTTTATACTTATAATTTACGAGCAGGTGTCCGCGGCTTCGCCCGCAATTATTTACTTAACTGTTTTATTTAAATAATTTATTTAACAGAAAAAATTTAAACATTTTATTTATTAACACTGGCATCCTTTTTATGCAAATTGAATGGATTACATAATTTTATTCTTAATTACATTGTTTTACGTAATAAGTATATAATTAAACGAAAAAAACGAAGCTTGTGCTTCCGTATGGACATAAAGATTTGAAATGAAACAATTAAAACTTACCACAGAAACATGAACCTTACCCAAATCATGCATAAACAAATAAAACGATTGGTAATTTAAAAGCAAAAATTCCTGTTTTGGTGTGCATTTCACGATTAAAGTGCGACTCAGATTCGAGTTCCCTAGACCAAAAAAAAACGCATAGTGAGTTTCATCCAAATCATTCAATGTTTTCCCATTTATGCATGCATTCATGACCCCCTTCTGTTCACCTATGTAAAAAAAAAATCAGATATCTGCGAGTCGTAAACAAATGTATCAAGATAGCAAACGAGCAAGGCCACCTTCGCAATTGAATCCGGTCTTGTTAATTAGGTGGCGTTGGATGTGCTCAGAAACATGAATCCAAATATCTACCCTTATAAAATTCAACAGCCCTAAATAGCGTGCTCACTCGCTCGCCCGGTTCGTGAAACATCGGGCATACTCGGCGATGTTCGTCTCTCTCAGTCTAAACTTTCACGAAAAGTACAAAATTAGGAAAACTGTTTCTTTATTATTTAAGGCCTAAGTGAAATGAACACAATGAACAAATATTCTAATTTTATTTTTACTTACAATTTATTTTCATAGCTCTGAACCACAAACATTTTTAATAAACTACCAGTGTAAATTTCTTAAAAATCCTGGAGTCAATTAATAATGGTGGGCGAAACCGCGGGCACCAGCTGTAAAATATTGATAGTTTAACCAAGGAAGTATCGCGGACAATAAAAATCCAAACAAACCATTCCTTCCCTTGAAAAATTATATAATTTATGAAAATTACACTGAATTTATCAAATAAAATTCACATCATATTCATCTGTCAACAAACAGTTGAGAAACAATACGTATTATGTGTTCACTGGTTCCTACGGAACTGCATAACCGAATCTGAGATCGTTTTCCCAGGGGGCGCTTTCTAATCGTGGAATGTACTCTGAGGCCGGAATTTTAGCTGTTTCATTAATTACTAATGGTTTAGTTTATGAATGATTCGCGTGCAAGTGTTAATAAATATAATGCTTTAATAATTATTAAACTCAAATTTCTAATTTTTCAATAATTATCGTTATAATACATGTTATGCACCATCTTACTAGTCTGCCTTCTTTTAACTTTGACGAAATATAAAAAGTTTACCTGTTATAGGAATGTACCTCAAAAACCGTACTGAATCTTCCCTAGAATTTTTTTTTCTTCTCTAATTAAGAGAATAATGGAGTCCATTTTGGTTTTTTTTAATGGTCGATGAAAGGCGTCTATGTATCAAGAGATGTCGCCACTAGCAGGTGGCCGAGTTAAGCAAATATCATCGCTGGTGTTAAGGTCGCAGTCGGCTTGGCAGTCGGCTACGCGCGCTGAGAGGGGATGGTAGAGTCGCGTCGCGAAGCTGAGCTGGTGGAAGGCAAACATGCCGCCCGCATCACCGAAAATGTCAACAGACAGGAAGAAGACCAGCAGGAAGACCAAGTGTCGAGAAGTGAAGTGCTCTTGCAGGGTGACGAGGAGGATAATGACGACGAAGAAGAAGAAGAAGAGGAGGAGGACGATATGGACGATGATGACAGTGGTGACATTAAGACGGACTGCGCCGAGGCAAGTGATTCGATCCTCGCCTTGGGCCATAGGCCTGAGATGAGGCCGAGTTTCGGTAATATTGTTGTGAACAGTTCATCTGATGTACATTTTGGTAATAAGACTTTTTATAATGGACCTGTGACGATAAAACAGGTTGTGTACAGCGCGAAGAATGGTTCAGTGGAAGTGAATCAAGCAGAGAGTGAATTCCCGGAGAAAGAAAGTGACACTCCTAAGAGTGAACCATCAAGAGTGAATAGGAGTTTAGACCCCATATGGAAACCCCCCGATGGTGAGTAGCATTTTCTTTTAAGATTTCCATTCGGTTTTATCATCTTTCTTCTATGGGGCTGGAAGATATTTTAATAGTTGATTATTGTTCAAATGACACAGAATTGAGGATTGCTATGCTAGATTCATTGTTAGAAGCACATATCCATGATCTTCAGTAACAAAAGGTAGGTTGGCCCAAGCGTTGAATCCTGGACACGCTCATTCTAATAAATGGGAATTTAACAGTTTTTTCGTGGTACTCCCGTTTCCCTACGATTATCTTTCAATTAGCCTACTACTTGTATTTACCGTTGAAAGCATCTCCTAAATAAAAATAAAAGAAATATAATCTCAATATTATTTTGCATAGAGTCTTGTTTTGAGGTTGCAGAAAATATTACTAAACGCTCAAACACAAAATAGAAGAAATTGTTACATATTTCTCTTAATTTTCTCGGGAACCCAATGTATCATGAAAGCGCTTTAAAAAAATTAATGGCTTTCTTTTTCTGTTATTCTTATACGTATAAAATGTATTTTTTTTACTATTATTTATGTTTTAAAATGACCGTTCAAAGATGAGTAATTAACAACCAATCTTACCAGGTTACAGTAGTTTTCTTGCAAAACACTTTTCGTGCATATCTTATGGTTCAAACGTCCCGCCCTGTTTCAAATTATCACAGTACCGGTACCGATATTTTTAAGAAAGTAATATTTATTTATTTATTTATTGTACTAAGAATATTACAGGCTAATGCCCAATTACAATATTCTCGCTTACATAATACACCCGATTAAAAAATTCAAGTGACATTCAAAATAATTAAGCTAATGCTACAACAATAAGAAAAAAAAACACACAGAAAAGAAAAACACAAACACAAAACAATATGATAATTACACAAGGGAACATAATATGAAAAAAACAAATAATAATATAATAGTTTTGGAGGAAAATATACATGTCAGAAAGATTCAAGTAAAGAAAATGACATGGAGCAAAATTTATTAATTATTATTTTAAAATTTTAAAATTTTTTTCACATATATTTTTAAACCGCTTATTGTTAGTATTAAAAATATCTATATTGTCCATTTTGTGCAACTGATTGTATAGTCGGAGTACATTATAAAGCGGAGAATTATTATGAGAGTCAGTGTTTACTTTTGGGATGAAAAAAAGATTATGCAATTTATGAGATCTATAACGTGGAACATAAAAATATATTTCTTTGAGGATATTAATATCATCTATTTCATTATTAATTAATTTGTATAAAAACAACAATGCATGAATGTTTCGTCTGTGTGATAATTCAGGGATATTGAAATACTGTAACATAGTTGAATATGATTCAAATTTAGGGTAGTAGTTGAAAGTAGATGAAAGTCATCTTTTTCTCCTTACAGTTGCAAGATATTTCATAATTTTTAGAAATGAAAAGAGCAGAGAAGTCATTATACAGCTTTATTTGTTAAGAGGTGGGTGAAATGGAAAATACTTTAAAACGTAAATTCTTAGTGGAATTATTCACCCGACCATAATATTAACAATTTGCATTATTCAAAAACTCTTGAAGAAATCGAAGACTAACTTCGTGGGGCATTTTGTGTGCATGTAAAGTTGGATTATGATATTATTTGTGGGCAATAATGATTTATTCGGAGTACAAACTGGACGAAATTAGATGCATAATGGCTGCCATGTGTGTGGTTGCTATGGAAACCAGAAGACCCTGTATGCACTGTTTGTTTTCTCTGCGGGACACCACACTATACAACATTAAAATGTGTTATGGAAGTCAAAGAAAAGATTGGCGTAATCATTATTTAGCTGAGTGGGAGTTACTGAAACTTATGCGAGGTGATGGGGAAACTCAAGTCTCTCATCTTTGGCAAAACATGACTTTTTCACATTATCGCACAGCCATTTCATAATTACGGGTGGGACATTCTAGCAAATTATAACAACTATTTTTGTTTATTACATATCATAAATAATAAACTAGAATTGGTTCTTCACATTCTGTAAAATTTACAATGCCTTCTCCTCCACACTACATGCAAAGCATTATTTAAAATTTACAAAGCATTATTTAAAATTGAAGGGGCTAGTTCCATAAGGGCGTAAGGCACAACAGCAATTTTTTTAGAAATCTTAATGTTTCTAAGCAATGTTACCACTTACAAGCACAGGTCTTTTCTTATGACTGAGCAGAGGTTTAAGGCACAAGTATAAATTGTTCACTGTGTATTTAAGATATATGAGGAGAAGGCATAAATGTTAAAAGCTCAGAATTCAAGATGTGCCTTACGCCCTTATGGAACTAGCCCCTTCAATTTATTTTACATATTTTAAATTTGTTTTTCAAAATCTGTTACGGATGGGACATAATTTGGACACTGCTATTACTGTTAAGGTCTTAATGTTGTTATTAATGAAAGTATGAGGGATTAAATACAAATTATAAACTGTTTCCAGATTGTCAGAACATTTATTTAACTCATCAATAATAATTTAACAAAACTAACTCTGTTACGAGTGGAACGTTACGGGTTTGACAAAAATTCCCTTGTTTGTTATTTTACATAGTAATTAACCACACATTTTTTTTAAGTTAATCTTATACCAAATTGTACCTTAATATGTATATTTTCTCAAATGAAAATGGACATAGCTGATTACTCTTGACTTCTTGGTATTACAGAGCGTTAAAATTATGCTAAAAATGGCAAAAAAGCAACTCAACGCTACAAATAAGTAAATCGACAGATTTTACACATGAAACCACTTTAGATACATCTAAGTTCTTAATATTCAGAGAATTTGAGGTTTTAAACTTATTTTTGACCACCCAATTACAATAATTTTATAACTTCTCTCTTTGACGGAAAAATTCCCATATTTTATGAAATGGCTGTGCAGGGAATTATTCTGCATACCGTAATCAATGGGTGTACGAAGTTTCAGGCCCATGTCTAACTTGGAACGCCTATACGAGTTGTTTAAAAAGCTTAGCGATTTAAATATCATCATGACTCAAAATTAAATTAAAACTAAAAGTGGTTCTTTTAAACTTTCATTGTGGAACGTTCCTTCATGTTCCAAAATTAAAGACTTCTACAATTTTGGTGCTACTGAGTTAATTTTGTCTTATTTTCCAGTAGTGTAGTAAATGTAGATACTGTAGTTCCATAGGGATATATTTTGTGTCCACTCCTATTTTTAGTTATGATGAAGTAGGCCTATCTATTATGGCAAACAATTCTAAACATTTTCGAGAGGGATAAATTTGGTAAGAATAGAGATATATAAATAAAATGTTAGTGATTCTATCTTTTTATTCATTAAATACTCGCAACAAATATAATTCTAGGTCCGGATTTTCTCAAAATAAATTCACGTCAATGAGAAACTTCGTATTATGATTAGACCTGGGATTTTAGGCTCTAAAAAAATTAGTTTTAGGCACCTAAAATAGGTTTTTAAAACAAGTAAATAGGCTTTTAAAATAGGCACTTAAAATATGCTTAAAAATGTGTAGATAGATAGAAAATAGACTAAAATATTACAATATACACTTAAACTGCAACATGGTCTTTTTTTATGCAAGAAACGTGGTATACCTACTCTTAACAGAATTAACTGCAAAATTAGGCATCACGAACTATAATTCACTTAAACAGATGTTCTTTCACTGGTGACTTCACACAGTAGTCCTTCCTCCTTAATCCTTCCCCTCCCCCGTCAGTTAGCATTCCTTTGGCGACAATTGTTTGGAATAATCATTTTTCTGTGAAAAACCCACCTCTGCTTTTCATTGAGGGATGTCCATTATAAGATTGTAAAAATTACAGAAGTTTAATTTTATTTTAAATGTACAAAATAGGCATTTTAGGCATTAAAATAGTAAAATAGGCTCTAAAGGTCCAAATAGGCATTTTAAGGCACTGTTGTGCCCTCGCCCAGGAGGTGGCACATGTCAGGAATGTTCGAACGATCGGCTCTACGTTCGTTATCTTCTTCTTTAATTACCTTTCATTCGTTTCTGAAATAAATATTATTTCCAACACCAACAATCATGATTTTACTCTTTTAATTATTTAACTTAAATAAAACTATTAATTCGGATGGATCAGGATCTTATACTCTCGTAAGAAAACACTCAAAATTTAGTTTACATATTTATTCTAAAAATCAATAAGTTAATATGTTTCCTTGAACTTACATTTTACGGAGTTCTTCACAACCATCCTCAACTTCATGGCTTCCGTCGTCTTGCGACGTCGATGCACTTATCAACTTCATGTAGAGTAAAAGTCTGAGTCTGAGTCTGAGTCTGAGAGTGAGGCCTATTTCGGCCAGGTTTATATAACCATCCTTGCCACACCCAAACCTCGGTCAAGAGTCGTGATCAAACAAAATAACATAAGAAAGTACTATATGCCTTTCTTGTATGCAAATCGCCTATTATTTGCATGAACACAATATGAATATTACTGAATTGACTTAATTCAATAAAAGCTTAAATCTTGCGTTAAGCAACGGAAAATAATGACATAATTATGACCTCATCAACAACCAATAGAAACTAGTCTATTTTATCCTTACTCAGTACTCTGTAAATAATGTTTACGCAAATGTGCTATACTTCATGTTCTGACAATGAACGTAATATAATACTTCTTTCCTTTTACAAACTGCAATCTTTGCTTTATTCATGTGACTTCTAAAGCAATATCCATAAAAGTATGTAATTGTCTTAACTTTATATTTCAACAATAAAATGTTAATCTCTTTGACCCATGCATTGTCGTATCCTAAATTATAACATTGCTATTATAATCCGGGAGAAACAATGACAATGATTTCCGGTATAACCGTGGTATACGAAGGTATACTCAGGTATATACCAGGGCTCAACATCACCCCCTTCTTTTTTTAAAACGAGCTGTTCCGTTTGGAACACTCGATTTTCAAGAAAATTCCAAAATTCTCGATCTTGTTGAGAGCTGCAAGATTCATTCATTCAACAGTTATCGCTTGTAGAGTTTTAATTCCACAGTGGCTTCAATCATTCATCAATCAGGCTTACAAGAATGTTATTCCGTTCCAGCGGCCTTCAATTATTTACTTACAGTCTTAACAAGTCGACAAACTGATAAGGGTTATGTATGCCTCCTCTTTTGGTCACTTTAATTTAAATACAGCTCAAATTTATTTAATCTTTAAATTCATTATTCATTTCTTTCTTATTGGCTTTGATGTCCATAATTTTCCTCTTATTACATAATCATTAATTTTACTTTAATCTATTAACACGACTGTTTGATCCTGTTTGGTTTTTAACTACAAAAATTTAATTTTACTTTAAAATCATTTTATAGTTGTGATAGTTGTGAATCCTCCTATATATACTGATATGTATATACTCATTTAACATTTAGTTATTTAGAGTGAGTGTGTGTGTGTGTTTGTTTGTTTACATTCCTTCATTATTACATAATCTTTTCTTTTCATCTTGAATAAAATTATTACATTCAATTGATTTAATGTCTTTTACTAAACAAACTGAAAATCTGTGCCAGTGAAATTGTCGGACTAATTAAATAACTCTTCAATGAACGGTGACGTCGTTCTTCTCATCTCTGCACATCATATGGTCGGAAGGTTATTGCTTCTTCTGGACTCTTGGACCATGACGTCTTGTTTGGTTAAGATCAGGTTCCTTAACTCCTGGCTTCATCAGCTTGGCTCGTATCTGTATTAAACACAGACCACAATAATAATTATTTCATCGTAATATTTGCTTTTTTCTGACACCATAACTTAATTTGTTATTCTTTAACATTTTTATTTAAACTTTAACGTCATCTAAAATTAATCTTTCATCAATATCTTTAATTTTCTGACTATTCTTTCATTAATGACTTACTTCATTTCGCAAAAACTTCAAGTCTATGCTGAATATATTTTTATTTACTTCTGGCAACAACATTTTATTATCACATAATTTATGTAATTATCTTCAGTAATATGGGGCAAAACTCAAAATTAATTAAATAATATTACAATTAATTATGTCTTCAAGTATGCTTGTTATTCAAACAAAATGATGAATCCACTCGTAATTCATTTTTAAAGTAACTTACGCACTTCCAGTGGAAGGCTATACCCTCATAATAATACATATAAATTAAAGTAGGCGATACCACACAGGTGATTGTTGATCTCCTCCGATCTTCCTGTCACAAGTCTCAATGGCTTCTTTGGCTGTCCTGTGAATCGGCAGGTTCACAGTTTAGCTGGTTGGCTAAAATGTTACTAGTCGTCTGGACTATGGTACATAAATCGCCTTACATCTGCAATTATTTCTATCATCAAGCAAACACAATATATTGTATTAATTGTCATAATTAAACATTGGAAATCAAGCTGGATAAAATAAAAACTTAATGCGCTATCATAATTTGTTGTAACTCGTTACGGTAATGTCCGTACTCTATATAATTCAAAATACTTGTCCAATGACTTCAAAAATATATAAATTCATAAAAATTAATTTACTAACTTCGACAACTGACAGTAAGAAATTCCTTCAAAAAATTTCAAAACATTTAAAATTGCAAAAATGGCAAAACTTAAAATAAATTAAGCTGAACTTTCCAATAACTATAAAATTAACATCTTTTTCCACTGTATCGAATGTTGCTTTAATTCTTTTAATGTGTCAACGAAAATTTGTAGTTTTAGCGATTATGTTAATGCTTTCGTAACTACATTCAATTCAAACAAAACATCTTCAATTAATTAATTTAAAATGTATCATGTTTTATTAATATACTTAATAAATTCCTACATTTGCGCTTATTTTATTTATATAAAATCTCTTCTTCCACTATTATGGTTAATTGGTTCTAGTATTACCAATAAATTTTCTCATTCTATACATCGTATAGTATTTCGTAATTTAAAATTTCATATATTAAATAAAACTGTTATTTACACACTGCTTTCATAAATCAATTTACAATATAATTTCTCTTAATTGTTGACATCTTTCGTACGTTGCCTAAAATATCATAATAAAACTAAATTTCATTACAATAATCTATTTAACACCTAAAAAAATTTTCTTTACTGTATCCTTTACTAGATTTCGTCGTCTTTCGTTCTGCTGCATTACTAAATCCTAATTTCCATTTAATTGTTATATCTATACTCTGTAACAAAGTATTTTAATTGTATTAAATTCTATAATGACTTTCTTGTGTTGCTTGGATTACTGTTACTACTAATTTCATTTTCTGTGCATTCTTGGGATTTCTTATATTCTTAATATTCTTTACGTTCCTAAGGGTTTTAATATTTTTAATATTCTTTACGTTCCTATGAAATTCTATGGTGCAAACTTATTTATTCTGCGCGTTCACTTTTCATTCGTGACCCTGCTCGAGTGGTTCTAAATTATATATATGTCTTCTTCGTACCTAACTTCATGGGATTTATTTCTATTGCGGGTTCCACTATTCCTTCGGAGTTCCTTCCCGTGAGTTTTGTCCTCACTACTCCGGTACACACCGTTTTTGAACCTAAACCTCACATGGGGTTTACACACACCAAGTTATATTCATTCTCAAAAGTTCTCCTACTTTTGAAAGTTTCATTATTTGCGGAACTATCATTATTATTGGCTTTGGAGTTTCTTCATTTGCGGTTCTCTTTAATTCCTGGGAGTTTTATTAATCACGCGTTGCTCGATAATCTTCGGGACTTTCATTCATTTTCGAAAGCTTCATTAAACTTTGGTAGCTTCATTAACTGTTGGAGTCCTTTTATTTACGTGTGCCTCGTTAAATATTAAAATCTCATCAAACGTGAAAATCTCTTAAATGTAAAAGTCTCTTGGTCAAATATTGAAAATCTAGTTATCAATGTGCACTCGCTAACTGATCATAATTCTTAATAGTGAAAGAGATGACTACTTGTGCGCGCTCCCGTTGCAACCTGTCCCTTAGTCTGCTTCAACGGACTCTCATTCACCTTACTGAAATGACTTCTGTCGTCATTTTTCCCATCGTCATCCATGTGACGGTATACTAACTGGCTAAAGGCTTTCCGTCCTCTGACGACCAATATTCATCCACCGGTTACTGTGTCCTAGCTAATCGGTAGGCTTGCTTTCATGACCTCTTTTCATGACATTTTTTCTTCATGGCATCTTTTCATGACATTAGGCTTCGCTTACTATTTTTCTATCTTTCTATTGTGGGTGTATTGCTGGCACCATTTCATGTCGTCTGGTTTCCTTTCCAGAAACAATGTCCTCCCCCATTAGGACGTAACTTTATCCTACTAATATGAGCTACCAATGTTTTTCCATTTTAAACATAATACGATAGTAAACCTCATTTATGTTCCCCTCAGTGGTAGTAATTACTGACTTCATCCACGCTTTGCTCGAAGAGCTGTAAAACTGGATTAAAATTATACAATGGAACGACGGGGTTTTCCTTGTCTTACGACTGTTATATAATAACATTGGCAATATTTTCTCTATTTCAACTATAATACCATATTTGGACAATAAAAGTTCTACGTTTCAACATTCTAACGTCTTTCTTTTGTCTTCCGATAAACACTAATTGACAATTCGTAAAAAAATTCTGTATTATTCTGCAATATTCTGAAATGTTCGGAACAATTAGCCTGAATTCCTTATCATTCTTTATTAACATAACTTCTGTTATCATCAAACTAAAATTCTTTTCAAAATTTTCTAACCATTTAAAATATTACAACTTGGTAATCTGATTACCCGTAAATACCTTTACATCATTATCAATGTAAAAATTTTGCATACGTCTGTGACAAATCGATGTATTTGTATTGGACTGTAAAATGTAATTCGAAAAAATCTTATATCTAACGCAAAAATTTCGAACTCAATTCTTTTAAACTAAATTACCATTATTATTATTATTATTATTATTATTATTATTATTATTATTATTATTTTAATCTATTATCGCGGTAAACTCATTACATTTTCATTCATATAGTTTATTAAAATAATGTAGTTGGCTAAACATCTGTAACAGCTCGCGTTGAATGATCACGCACGCTCTTTGATACCATCGAATGCAAGCGAAGGAGTTTTCTGCATTCCATCTCCAGATAACCAACTTCTTGCAGTCTGGTATTTTAATACTGACTGACGACATAACATCTCTCTTAATGTTTCAAATATAATTTATTAAATTCTTCTCGTACGCATTCTGTATTTCCTTTAATTAAAATCTATCATAAACTTCGCTACATAAGCAAATTCGTTTTGTATCTGCGATAATCTACAAAACCTAAAAATTATCTAACTTCTTTAATTGTACACGTACAATAAAATAATTCACTATAACCTGAACTTTTCTTTCTTTCTTTTCCTTCTATTTCCACTTACTAAAACTCAATGTAGCTTAAACTCACTAAATATTTTAAATAAACCAAATTCATTAAAATTTCATTTATATATAATAATTAACATCTCTATGCGTTATCTTCTGAAAAATCTGTTCAGAACCTAATTCGATCCTCTTCATCGGAACTCTTTCCGGAACAAAACTTTATCGGAGCTAACCAAACGCTCGCAGAAGGCCTGATAATGTTCTTATCCAACATCATCTATCATTTCTATACCTTCTCATTATATTTACGTAGTAGGGGTATTTTCTTAACTTGGGGCACATCCCAGTTATTAATTCCATGTTTTACTTTGTTGGTGCAGCCTATGTTTTCTATCTCTTGGGTCATGAAATACATCTACAAACTTTTCTAACACTCCACATTTTATTTTGCCTGTCACTTAAGGTAAGTGATTTAAGTTCTCTGACTCAAGTAAGCCTATAATGTCGCATTCCGACTTCATTCGGAGCCAACACATTTACCTGATTTTTTTTTTTTTTTTTCTTCCCAGATGTGAATCTGAATGTGTTGTTCGTGCTGTTGCATTTTTTTTTTAATTTGACGTCACTATCTCGTATCGTACCCACAGCAACAAAAGTACTCATCACGCCTGCACTTACGTGGTTTTTGAGATGCATCCTATTCTTTGATTTTCGGTAACTCTATTTAAAAATTAATTGTTTAATTATTTTCACAGGAATTTTGTTCTACATCTCTGTTTCCCATCGCTTATCTCCCTATCGCTAAGCGATCTAGCTAGGTAAATCCCATAATACCTTGCTCTTCAGGTCTAAAACACTTTATCTTATTCTCGGGACAAGCTAAACATAGTTGTGCACTTCCTATGCGCTATAGCTTCATACCTTCATGGTATCGTCTGTTTACGTGCAGCATAAACTAGACAAACATCACGACTATCATACTGAGATATGAGATTGTTTCTAGAACTCTTCTCTGATGCTTCCACCTAACCATGCAAGATATCGCAGGAGTTACTTCTATTCCCATTCGTATGGTAAGTAAGTGGATTATTTCGGGTGTACAGTCCGAATCCATCTCTCCTAGCGTCAATACACGGGGGTTACTACAACAGATTTATGATCTCTTCTCATATGACTAGTGCGCGGTTCAAAACATCAATGTTTCCATGTTTTGATTCATACAATCAAGACCTATTCCGTCTCGTTCTATTTCAATTTGGACACTCTATAAACTCATGCGAATATTTCCCTTCATTCGCGAAATCCATCTACTTGAAATCCATCAAATAGGTAATACCTTTAGCTTGTGACGTCACTCTTTAAGAAATAACCTGTGAAACACCTGGATTGATACAGCCGCATCTGTATCCTCTAAAACTAAAACTAAAGAGTTTTTCAATCGATCAGTGCTTATGACCATGAGTTCCTTATTTTTTTTTTCAATTACGTCTATCTTAATAATGATCTCTTTGCGCGAGGTGTTCTAAAAATCCTACGAGAAGTTCTACTCCCTCAAACTCTCGTATATCTCTTTGCAATCCCTAATTATGTCCCTTTTTCTTACAATAAACAGTCTGTATGTTAGCCCATCCTTTTAAACTGATTATTTTCTTTGCTGATTAAAATTGTCGTTTATCTAATCCTGCTGTCGTGCATACCGCAAGCATAACATGTAACGTAAATAAATACATTTCTGGCTTGTGCACTTCGCACTTAAAAAAAATATAAACTGAATCTCTTGTTCTGAATTCTGTTGTGACTGCTAATTGTACTACTTTCATGTAACATGGTAACCTGAGTTGAATCTGTTCCCGACTTCTCATCCTGTTACATCAGCTGCTAAAAGTCTGCATCCGCCTTCTCAGCACGAATATGCTTCTCGTGTGAGTTATTAGTTGGCTTTAGTATTATAATGATAAATCTTGGACATGATTAAACCTTTTGCGTTGCTATTTAAAACTAAATATAATAATAATCATCGGGTAGTTTTTTTTTTTTTGTTAACCCTATTCTCGAAAGTGGATCTCAACTAATCATACGTAGTTTCGTCACTAACTAAATCAATGTCTCCCTGACAATAAAAAATTCTGTTGCGGGACCTACAACTTTAAACTTTACAATCTGCTTTTTGTCTGCAATCTCTGTCTGAATTCGCTGTCTGAATCTACTGTCTGAATTCACTGTCTGAATTCTCTGTTTGAATCTCGAAACTCCCATTATAATTTTTTAAAAAATTAAAAATTCCTTTACCATTCCTTCACTGGTAAGCTATCTGCTGAGCCACTCCACTCATTTATCGCACTATATGCCGTAAAATCTTTTGTCGAGTTACCTGAACTATTTATCTTGCTACAAGATTTGCTTTGCTGCCGTTAATTCTGTTACCCTAGTTTTAAACTTTAATTCTGTTACCCTAGTGTTAAGCTTTACAAAGCTCGTCTAATACCTTCGTCAAGCAACATTCTGACCTATGTGAATTGTACACTATCAGCAATCAATTAATCGTTAACCAAGTAATGTTAATCAACCCTTGACTTACAATGCACCAACCATTTGTAAAGAATTTCCCAAAAAGCTTAATTTGCCACTAACTTATAATGCCCACATTTTCTAAACAATTTATAACAACAACTTATTACTAACACCTACACACACCCTAACATTTTTCCGAGAGCATGAGATCGTGAAACCATTTTTCCATCTTTAAACATTAATTTTATTCGCGGTAAACATCCCGCTTATGACACCATTGTTGTGCCCTCGCCCAGGAGGTGGCACATGTCAGGAATGTTCGAACGATCGGCTCTACGTTCGTTATCTTCTTCTTTAATTACCTTTCATTCGTTTCTGAAATAAATATTATTTCCAACACCAACAATCATGATTTTACTCTTTTAATTATTTAACTTAAATAAAACTATTAATTCGGATGGATCAGGATCTTATACTCTCGTAAGAAAACACTCAAAATTTAGTTTACATATTTATTCTAAAAATCAATAAGTTAATATGTTTCCTTGAACTTACATTTTACGGAGTTCTTCACAACCATCCTCAACTTCATGGCTTCCGTCGTCTTGCGACGTCGATGCACTTATCAACTTCATGTAGAGTAAAAGTCTGAGTCTGAGTCTGAGTCTGAGAGTGAGGCCTATTTCGGCCAGGTTTATATAACCATCCTTGCCACACCCAAACCTCGGTCAAGAGTCGTGATCAAACAAAATAACATAAGAAAGTACTATATGCCTTTCTTGTATGCAAATCGCCTATTATTTGCATGAACACAATATGAATATTACTGAATTGACTTAATTCAATAAAAGCTTAAATCTTGCGTTAAGCAACGGAAAATAATGACATAATTATGACCTCATCAACAACCAATAGAAACTAGTCTATTTTATCCTTACTCAGTACTCTGTAAATAATGTTTACGCAAATGTGCTATACTTCATGTTCTGACAATGAACGTAATATAATACTTCTTTCCTTTTACAAACTGCAATCTTTGCTTTATTCATGTGACTTCTAAAGCAATATCCATAAAAGTATGTAATTGTCTTAACTTTATATTTCAACAATAAAATGTTAATCTCTTTGACCCATGCATTGTCGTATCCTAAATTATAACATTGCTATTATAATCCGGGAGAAACAATGACAATGATTTCCGGTATAACCGTGGTATACGAAGGTATACTCAGGTATATACCAGGGCTCAACAGCACTATAAAACTCTATAAATGTAAGTGATTTATCATGAAACGTCCACATATTTAAAAATTTTCATGCTATTTTACAAGGAACAAAATAGGCATTTGCCTTAAAATCCCAGGTATAATTATGATGTATTTGCTACTAATATTAATGTATTAAGTTCTATAAAACAGGACCCTATGGGTACCCCCATTTGTATTTCCTCTTCTCATACCATAGGTACTATTGGTAGAGGAAGTATTGATTTCGACTTTACATTCAAAGTTGAATTTTTAACATAAATATATGTTTTGAGGTCTTCTGAATCCAAAAATATTATTTTCGGGAACATGTCTGTATGTGTGTATGTGTCTGTGAACAGCCTAGCTCGAGAACGGAAAATCTTATGAGAACAATATTTTTAATATGGGTAAGGTACCTTCTGAGGATGTGAAACGAAGATTGGCGATGACTTTCTCTTAAAATTTTGTTTTTTCACGATTTTCTCTAAAACTGTTCTAACTATTTTGTTTAAATTTTGTACATGCGGTGCACAATTAAGCGCTGAAACTTTTGTCTGAAACATGTTTTTGAAAAAACCTCTGAAGGGTAGTTATTTTATCCCTACATAAAGATAAGAATGACATTCACTAGCATACAAGGCGAGACAACATTATGCAATGTTATTTACAAGGGCAATCTAATTGTTTGCTTCTGATATGGCTGCCACAAATAAGAAAATGAAATTCCTAAGATCATCTTAAATTCCAGGACAAAGTTTAAGGAGTAGCATACACCGATCATATTTAAATTTTACAAATAAAATCTATCTCTTTTAGTTTGTCTCGTCCCATTGCTCATTAAATGAGAACAAAGTGATACAGAAATGCTTCCTAAATACAAAGGAATATAATTAATGTAGGGAATGCGCACAATGTGCATGTATAAAAGAAATATGTTGTATACAAAGGAATATGTTGTATGAAAAGCATTTAAATTTCCCTTCTCATTTTTTAACAGAACGATTTGTGAATAATTATTGGAAATGTACAAGCGTTTGTTAAAAGTTTGCGAATTACAATTTGTTAGAAACTATAACAACCAATTAACTAAACATAGTTTCGATAAAGATACAGGACTCGAGAAGAAAGTATCCTTTAAATCCTACTTCCCGATGA